>OX327012.1:5000-1461282 GCA_946800695.1 Geum urbanum
AGACTAAAGATACTCTCAAAGCGCGCAAAGATTTGGAATCAATGAATCTACGTCGTCCCTTGTGGTTGAGGAGGGATAGGAAAGGAGTGTACAACAAGATGCCAGATGCACCTTACACAGTGAAGCCGACGCTTAGACGTTCTGTATTTCACTGGTTTAAGGGCGTTCGTTATCCGGCTACGTATGCAGCTACTATAACTGGAGCAGTGGACGATGTGCAACACAAGTTTGTCGGTCTAAAGACACATGACTATCACGTTATGCTGCAACGTCTGATTCCAGTGGTAATTCGACCATACTTGCCTCGGGACGTCGCAGAACCAATAGTGGCATTGTGCAGGTGGTGGCAGAGGTTATGCGCCAGAGAATTAAAGAAGTCAGATGTGGTGGAATTGCAACAACAAATTGTGCACATCATTTGCAAACTAGAGAGGATTTTTCCCCCTGCCTTCTTTGACATCATGATTCACCTAATGATCCACCTGCTCGAGCAGGTGCTCATTTCTGGTCCGGTCCAGTACACTTGGATGTATCCTCAAGAAAGGTACGTACAACTAATTAATTTGTTCCACTGGAGATTACTAGCTATCTATATGTACTTATTCTTATTGTACGTTTGATTTTGTAGACAGCTTGGACAGTATAAGTCATTCGTCAAAAACAGGTCGGCCCCGGATGGCTCCATAGCAGAGACATACCTAATGCATGAGTGTGTTACTTACTGCAACAGGTACCTCAAAGATCCACCACCTCCCACTGCCTCCGATCGTAGTGCCCGCATCAATCTTTCTGTCGTCACCAATGTCGTCCGACCGTTTAGAGGAGTATTAAAGGAATCGTTAACACGGGAAGAACTTATTGAGGCACATTGGGTAGTGTTGCGAGACTGTGACGAAGTTGAGCCGTACATGATGTCATACAGAGAGAGGCTTCAGGCGTTAAATCAAAACAAGAGTTCGGCGTGGATTGAGAAAATGGTTAAGAAGAAGTTTCCCGATTATTTCTTCCAATGGGTACGTACGTACGTCTCGGTATTTAATTAGTAATTTATATACATATCGATCATGTTTTTAGAAAGTAAATTAAACCCTGATATATATTAATTTGCTTTTTTTTGCAGATGATTGATCTGCAAAAATCTGAAAACCACGGGGGGTGGTGGTCATGGCCAAAACACTTGCTAGCAGGGAAGCCGGTTAAACACTATATTTATCCCGGATGTTTTGTGAACGGTGTAAAGTTCCATTCATTGGCCCGAGACGAAGGAAGAAGAACACAAAACAGTGGGGTAGCGGTTGGGAAAGACAATGATCTATATTACGGGGATATTGTATATGTGGTTCAGCTATGTTACGGGAATGATGTCAACGTTTTCCTATTCAAGTGCAGATGGTTCAAGCGTACAAAGGAAGACCTGGGACTATTATCAGTCGATACAAACTCAAGCTGGTATGAGGATGAGCCTTTCGCTCTCGCCACCTTAGTTCGGCAGGTGTTCTACATCGACGATCCGAAATGCAGTGAAGGGTGGAAAATAGTGAACCACATCTCTCACCGAGGAATATGGAATACAGAGACAATTGAAGGGACACCGGCGACGACTGAAGATGCTGCTGAACCAGAAAGAGACATTCCTGCCTATCAAGAGCCTGATATTTCTGTCATCCGCTCCGATATAATGGACCTGGTTCAAGATGATGAACGGTTACCCATGCCTGATGGTTGTACAGATCTAACTGAAGATGAGATTATCGATGAGGTAGATGAAGAAGACGAGCAGGAAGAGGACGCGGACGAGGACTCAGGTTATTCGTCGGACGATGTTGAGTTTGATGAGGAGGACGAGCAATCGGATACCGGGGACGAGGATGATGAGGATTATGATGAAGACTACTTAACTAAGACGAGAAAAATTAATTGGTAATTAATTGCAGATTATGATCGATCAAAAAATATTATGAATATTATTATCCTATATTCCGTACCACTACCAACATAACAGCTTTAGGCAACAATCTAAAATCGTTGCATATAGTTTGAAAATCGTTGCCTATAAGTATAGGCAACGAAAATTCGTTGCCTATACCGTCGTTGCCTTTTCATCGTTGACTATACTATAGGCAACGAAAAACCAAACTGATTCGTTGCCTATAGTTCGGGGTTTAGGGGTTAGGGTTTTCTACTATAAGCAACGACTAGGGTTGAATCGTTGCCTATAGTTTCACTATAGGCAACGACTTCTTCGTTGCCTAAAACCCACCGACAGGTCAACTTTGACCACCTTTGAAACTATAGGCAACGACGTCGTTGCCTATACTGAACAATTTCGTTGCCTATAGTCAATAACATCGTTGCCTATAGTTTGAATTGTTGTATTTCTGGAAAACTATAGGCAACGAAATGGACCAATTTCGTTGCCTATAGTTTGAATTTTTTTTGGTGGCAAACTATAGGCAACGAAATTGGTCCATTTCGTTGCCTATAGTTTGTGTTATTTTAAAAAAAATACTTGATTCTGGATTGGGCCCAATTCCAGAATCTACAACATTTACATGAGTTCAAACCACAACAGCGTACACATTCCAGCCTAAATCAAAAACTAGCTACGTGCTACTGATCAAAGTTAACACAATTGAGGAAGTCCTCGTGTGAACCCTCCTGCTGGTCGTCACCCCTGTAAAACTGATGCTGCAGCGGCGGCTCGGCGTCCCCAAAAAACTGATACTGCTGCGGCGGCTGCTGGTGGTCCCCATATAACGGCGGCTGCTGGTGACCCCCAAAATACTGCGGCTGTGCTGTAGGCGTGAACAGATTTGGCTGAGTCTGTGGGTGCGGCTGCGAAGCCCCCCGAGGTTGCTGAGATTGAAAGAATGCCCACATTTGGTCGTGCTGCTCCTTCTCATGGGCTCTTTCCTGCTCCATGGCTTCCCTGGCACGCCTCATCTCCTCCAACTCCTCCTGCTGCCTCTGAATCTGCTCCTCCTGCCTCCGAATCTGCTCTTGTTGGCCGGACGACCTAGAACTGCTGGACCCGCTGGAGAATTCTGGAGTCATCTTCAAGACTCCATTTCCTCTGTAACCCATCCCCTTGGCCCAAAACTTGTTCTTTCCAACGGGAAGCGCATCTGACACGCACCTCGTCGCATTAATGGGCGTCATGTGGTCAACTTGAGATGCATACTGGGTCACCTCCTCCTCCGTGCACCCCTGATGCAGCTCTCGAGCTACTTTAGCACGCACCTTCGGGATCGACTCAACCAATCTCTCCTAATAGACAATGCAAAATCGGTGACGCATTAATAATTGAGTAAAATACAAGAATTAATTAAACATGAGATGTATCAAATATGGACAAATATTTATTAGATACTTACAACATATTCAGGGTTGTTCGGATACCCATGTCGGATGGAATACACGAGAGGATCGGTCTCTGGTTCCAACCTTGCCCCACGACGAGTCCATCTCTCATACGTTCGGGAACCGCAATGATGTGGGTTCACGTTCTGCGCTCGGTTTTTAGCATTTTGTTTCGAAATGTGCTTGTGACCATAAGAAAATGTGCACAATTATTAGCCAATTATATATATAGCATAAATTAGAGAATATTCTCGCAACATTAATTTTTTTGATTAAAATCCAACCCATTTAATTTACCTACACAATATATTAGAGATTTACCTACATATTAAATTAATAACATAGATAGAGATTTACCTACTACCTCTTGCGTATATAAAATAATATATCATAAAATGTAGGTAAATTAATAATAATAATATTAGTTTAGATTTAGGTACGCAAATCAATTCATGTGCATACCACAAGCTTGGGATGCTTCCAGTGGGCTATAAGCCAGTTCCACTCGTACTCCCGGTATCTGAACTCACTTGGAGTGCCATTTCGGCCTTTATCTATGTTCTCCTCCCAGAACGTCTTCAAGTGGGACTTCCACTCTCGATACCTATATTGATGCAACAAAAATATCATATAACCAACACTTTATACTCACAAATCTAACGTATTCAGGATACTTAGCCTTATATAAATCCAAAATCACATCACCTAGACGCGAGCTTTCGTTCACACCACCCCCCGGGCTGCTTCAGCCGATCGTCAATAATAAACCATTGCTGCAATACACGTATACATAATTAGCCTCATAAATATGTATGTTTGGTGGCTTATAATAATAAGAATGCCCATATTTTTATGACAAATTAATGTAAATTTAACTCACCGACAGTGCATTATGCACTCGGGCCTTCACTTGAGCATCAACGGAACCCCACGAGTCCCACAACATCGGGACGAAATCACGTATAACAAATCCTGCTTGGCTAGCATACATCCCTTTGTCAGAATACTCGATAGCCGAGCCATCGTCCTCATAATCAATATGAGCCCGATTGTCACCAACTCGATCTTCAATACCCTTCCCGGTTGTGGTACCTCTGCTCGCTTTAGCTTTAGGGTTGACGACGGTGCCTAAGACACGGTACAAAAGAAGGAAATTAAGAAATAGAACCTAATTTAATGTACTGTATCTACTAAAAGAACATAAACTTACCATTCTCGTAAGTGAGCTGGCCCTTAACCCTCACACTCAACATAGGTTGAGAGAACGGCTCATATGTGTATGCTTCCTCAGGCGTCGTGAACGGGTCCTCATCATATATGGCCACGTTGTTAGGGTCGAGCTGAGGTATCTTCGGAATAACCGTAGGGAAGAACAAGTCCCTGGGCGGGCATAAGTGCACAGAATCCGTGCGGGATGCACTGCCGGATGGCCCAGATGATCCGGAATTAGGGTGTGGCGTCGCCGGATTGGGGGGAAGAGGTGGCATACGCGGTGGGTCCTGCTGGTTTGGCCATAGTACCCTCGTACTATTTGGGCGTTCGCTGCTGACTGAGTGACGACCGGATTCCGTGGTGGAGTTTCGGCTGCTGTTGCGGGAGGGTCGTTCATGAGACACCGAGTGACGTGGACCTTGGGGATCCTGGGATGCTGTATATAGTTGGAGGTGACGATTGGAATGTACATAGACGGTCTCAAGACTGTCCGGTACGGTGCTTCCAGAACTCTGACCAACGGACCTAGACCCACTCCTGGGTCCTTGAGAGTTCAACCCGGAGGACATTTGAGGTGTCGCTCCTTGAGGTGACGAGGAGGAAGCTCCTTTCTGTTTCCCACTTTTCCCGGGAATCAATCTTTTGAACACCGACATTTTTATTAATGTCTGCAACAAAATAACATAATGAATAGCTTACAATTGAGGCAACACTAACCTAAATTTAAATTTTGTCTAACTAAAATGAACAACCCAAACTAAAATCACACTTATTCCCAATTCTAATTACCTAAACTAAATAACCAAACTAAAATCACACTTATTCCCAATTCACCTTACATAAACTAAATAACCAAATTAAATCCTCTAATCCACAATATAATCCCAACCTAATTAAATCAACAATCCAACATAGTTCATCATCCTTACCAAAATCAAACCTAAATAAAACCTAAATTCAACAATACAAACTAAATAACAACACAAATCCAACTAAAATCAACCTAACCTAAATCCAACACAAATCCAACACAACCTAACATAAATCACAAGACAAATCCAACACAAATCCAACTAAAATCAACCTAAATCACGTTGTTTATATATTCAAGTAAGGAGAATCATGAGAGAATGCAAACCTATATTCGGGAGAGGGCAGAATATATACTCAAGCGAGAGTAATAGGTGCGGCGGCGCTGGTCGTTGCGGCGAGGGCGAGGGCGAGGGCAGAAATCCGGCGAGAGTACTATTTGGGCAGTCTTTCGAATCGTTGCGGCGGCGCTGGTCGCGACTGGGTCATTTATTCAACCTATTATAGGCAACGAATGGCAGAATCGTTGCCTATACTTTAGGCAACGAGGAGGACTTTAGGCAACGACACCAATACTTTAGGCAACGATTTGTGTCGTTGACTATAGTATAGGCAACGAAATCCTATACTTTAGGCAACGAGGAGGACTTTAGGCAACGACACCAATACTTTAGGCAACGATTTGTGTCGTTGCCTATAGTATAGGCAACGAAATCAATATTAAAGGCAACGAAATTTTCGTTGCCTATACTATAGGCAACGAAATTTTCGTGTCCTATACTATAGGCAACGAAATCATTATTAAAGGCAACGAACTTCAATTTATAAGCAACAAAATTCATAAAGTCTACATAGCCATTCAAGTTCACAGGCTGAACCAGGGTGAACCAGGGTGAACCAAGCTGAAGACTATAGGGTGAACCAGGGTGAACCAAGCTGAACCAGGGTGAACCAAGGTGAACCAGGGTGAACCAAGGTGAACCAGGGTGAACCAAGCTCGAAGACTATACTCAATTACAGCTCTAACTAAGGCTGATAATCAGAATCAGAATCATCGCTAGAGTCTGACGCAGTTTGATAGTTGAAGTCTGGTAATAGGTGTCGCTCCTCGTCCTCGTCACTCGAGTCTTAATCAAAGTCATTTGGATTAACATTTAGAAGTGCTGCTCCAGAATTTTGAACCACAATACCAGGTCGAACATTATTAAGGCGAATTGTATCGGATTCCGGAATGTCAATTCCATTTCCCTCTTGGTATGCTGCAACTTCTTCGTCATCTTCATTCTCACCAAGTGTGGCAGCACTGTACACATTCCTAGCTTGCACATGGTTTACTACTTTCCACGGGGGTCTGTTCATAAGATCGTCAAGGTAAAACACTTGTTTGACCGATGTGGCAAGAACGAAAGGATCCTCCTCATACCAGCTTGTGGCAGTATTCACGGAAATGTATCCATACTGATCGATGCGAACGTTCTCCGGACGAGTATCAAACCATCTGCACTTAAACAAGTAAACTTTCATGCGCTCACCATACATGAGTTCAACCACTGAATGGAGTACACCGTAGTAGTCAGGATCGTTATCCCCACCATGCACCATTACCCCACAATTCTGTGTCTTCACCCTGTTGTCTCTTTCTTGACACATAAATTTCACGTCATTGACCCTACACATCGCGTAAACTTTTGATGATATAGGTTTCATAGCCAAGAGCCTCAATGCGTGTGACCATTGTGGGTAACCATCATCTTCTACATAGTTCATCTGAAACAAATAACCGTCAATATTAGATACGACATTTCATATAAATAACCGTCACAATTTGCTTTTACACGTCATATATATTATGACTAAATGAATATATACTCACCCATGTGCCAAAAAAATTTGCAAAGGTCCGGTTGTGGTACGCAACATCCCCGCGAACCTGTGGACTTCCAAGGTATGTGTCTTTCCAATATTTAACTTCTTGACAATTAATGAGTACACACCAGTGTGCAATGTCTAACTCATATGGTGTCAACTCCCACTCCCCGTGCAACCTACTCTGTGGGTAAACATCATTAGAGACTACAGAAAGGTTGAACTGGGGTTCATCTACCGACATATTCGAATGTGGGTCCTCAAGCGCTCCCAAATACAGTTTGACGTACGTTACGCACTCGTGCGCAAGATATGCTTCGGCAATACACCCTTCAGGTGCAGATGTATTATGTACATACCCTTTGTAGTCTCCCAGTTGTCTACAAAGATGAAAACAGCTTGTTATTATTGTTGTACGTAGAACAAGAATAAATTAATATATAAAGACTTAATTAGCAAACATCATACAAATGCAAGGTATATACCTCTCCATTGGATACATCCAAGTGTAGTGAACGGGACCGGTGAGCATCAATTGCTCGGGAAGATGCATCATCAAGTGAGGCATGATGTCGAAGAAATTTGGGGGGAAAATCCTCTCCAACTTGCACATGATAAAAATGATGTCCTTTCGCATTTCTTCGAGGTCTGACATTTTCACTTCTCTGGTGCATAACTTTTGAAAGAACCTTGACAGCGCCACTAACGGCTCTACCACCTCATCATCAAAGTACCCTCGAATCATAATAGGGAAGAGGCGTTGAAGTAGTACATGGCAGTCATGACTCTTTAATCCATAAATCTTATTGTCCCTGTAGTTAACACACCGACTTATATTTCCAGCAAACCCATAAGGATACTGGACGTTAGCCATCCACACAAAAATTTCATGCTTCTCGTCACGCGTGACCGTGTAAGGAGCTTGGGGCATCTTTCTCCCCTTCTTTTTCAACCACAGATGTTCCCGCAGTTTCATTTTTTCCAAATCAACGCGAGCTTTAGGGCCATCTTTGGTTTTACCTTGCCAATTTAGAACGGTGCCCACCACACTTTCACACACATTCTTCTCTATGTGCATGACATCTAGATAGTTCCTGATAGGCAACATCCGCCAGTACGGGAGTTCCCAGAAGATGCTCTTGTGTGTCCAGAACTTATACCTGTCGGGTTTCTTCGGTATAGTCGCAACAACCTCAGGATGATTGCTCAATGGCCCAAAATTATACTCATTCAGGACTTCTAAGATTTCATCTCCAGTCCATCCCATGGGTTGCAGACCTTCTTCTACAGTGCCATCAAAAGCCTGGGCGTCCTGGCGAAATGGGTGATGTCGTGGAAGCCAACATCGGTGACGCATATGGACAATCTTCGAGCAATGAGCTTGTCCAAACATGGCAGTCATGCACTCTGGACAGGCCCTGTACCCCTTGGTTGGGTTTCCCGACAACATCCCTCGACCTAGAAAATCACTGATTGTGCCCACAAGCATAGCACGCATTCGGAACATCTCATTTTTAAACCTGTCGTAAGTGGGATGACCAACTGTACTCAAGTGCTGAAGCTCCATAATCAATGGCCTCATGTACACATCCAGACACTTTCCTGGATAACCCGGCCCTGGAATCAACAGAGTCAGCATATTATATTCTTTCTTCATGCACATCCACGGAGGAAGGTTGTACGGTACCAATATAACGGGCCATATGCTGTACTTCTGACTCATGTTGCCGAAGGGGTTGAATCCGTCAGTCGATAGCCCCAGCCAAACATTTCGGACTTCAGCTGCAAAATCAGAAAACACATTCACCAGGTGCTTCCAAGCCTGACCATCAGCAGGGTGTCTAAGGATATCATCGTCAGGCGAAGTCCTCTCAGCCCACCATCTCATAGCTTTCGCCGTGAATGCACACATGAACAACCTTTCCAGCCTATCAATCAGTGGAAAATACCGAAGTATCTTCACTGCTTTCTTGTTTCCTGCAGGAGTGTACTTCCACCTTTCCGTACCACACACCGGACAGTAATCAAGCTTTGATAGATCCTTCCCGTCATCGTCTACACCCCAAAAGAGAACGCAATCATACATGCATGCGTGAATCTTGGTGTAGGAAAGTCCAAGATCTTTGAGGACATGTCGTATCTTACGATGAGTGGGGGGAAGACGATGACCGGGGGGCAGCAGATCACCAGTCAACTGAAGCTACCTATCGACCGCTGCCACGGTGCTCTTGGTCTCCACTTTTAGCTGCATCACTGCCATCACACTTTCAAGGACTGTCTTAGGACATCCGTGGTACAACGGAGTTTGATGCATCTGAATCAGGTTGTGGTACTTGTCCATACCACGTGTGTTGACATAAACTCTAGGTAATGGCTGGACTGGCTCAATGTGAGGTAAATTCTCAACTTCTGGAGGAACATATACGGGTGCTTGAGAATCATGAAATACACCGCTCTCATGAGGAAACATATCGTCGATGAACCTCCTGGTGGGATCATAATTGGATGAACTCGCAGTATCAGCAAATTGTCCATGATCATGCGGATCGGCTGCTGATGCTTCACCGTGATAAATCCAACGGGTGTACTTATTCCAAAATCCGTTTCTATGAAGGTGTCCCTCAACTGTAGCAATGGGACAACGATTGCCGCGACACCGACATTGTTTACATGGACAATAATGCACTGGCAACTCTCCACAATTAGCCGCCACAAATTCCAGAAATCTCCTAATTCCCTGCCCATATCTTGCATCAGTTCTATCCAGCCTCATCCAACTCTTGTCCATCCTGAAATGCACTGGCGATTCCAGAACGTTTCAGATTTTTCCACCGATTTTGATTTGAATGGAGGAGCTGCTGGCTAGATCTGATATAATAATAATTATAGGCAACGAATTACTATTTTGTTGCCTATATTGTTTTTCGTTGCCTATTAAACTATAGGCAACGATTTTTTCGTTGCCTATAATCATACTTTAGGCAACGATTTGCATAGGCAACGATTTTTTTCGTTGCCTATAAACCGAACATTAGGCAACGATTTTACTTCAACAGGCAACGAACTCGTTGCCTATAGTATACTATAGGCAACGAAAACCCTTGTCGTTGCCTATAGTATACTATAGGCAACGATTTTTTTCGTTGCCTATAAACCGAACATTAGGCAACGATTTTACTTCAACAGGCAACGAACTCGTTGCCTATAGTATACTATAGGCAAAGAAAACCCTTGTCGTTGCCTATAGTATACTATAGGCAACGAATTTACCAGCTCGTTGCGCGTTGTTTTAAAATTCGTTGCCTAAAGTGTTTATGTTGGTAGTATACGTACGTATATCTTCGATAATTTTACGTAATTAAATGAATTACGCGCCAAATCTTAATCCCATATAAAATCCTGTATCCTAGCCTAAATCTAGCAGATCGGATCGATCGATCAATTTTTTAATTATATTCTTGAATCAGAATAATTGAACGGACACATAAATACCCGAGGACGACCTCTGCTGCAAACCCTAAGGCCCTAACCCCTGAAATCGGGGTTTAGAACTTGGACGACGGAGAAGGTCATTATCCGTCGTCCAAGTGTGTACCTGGACGACGGAGATTGACCATCTCCGTCGTCCAAGTGCTAGACCCTAAACCCTAAACCCTAAGGACCCATAACCCCTGAATTCAGGGTCTACACACCTGGACGACGGAGATGGTCAATCTCCGTCGTCCAGGTGCAGAGACCCTAAACCCTAAACAGTAAGTCCCTAACCCCTGAATTCAGGGTCATTTCACCTGGACGACGGAGAATGACCATCTCCGTCGTCCAGGTGCATACCTGGACGACGGAGAACGTCATTCTCCGTCGTCCAGGTGAAGATATCGTAATTTTTTCTAAGACAACGACCATCTAGACCTTCTTCCAATGCATATTTTTTTCGTCAAGACTTTAGAGTAAACAATTCTTGGTGTGTGAGCGTCGACGGTTAGAAAATCGGAGTTGCGAAATGCCTTGTATCCACGTTTCCGGTTTGTGAAATTATCGGGTTTGCGGTTGACTGTGCCGATCAAACCCTTCCCAAACTTATTATTTTATGGTCCTTTGAAGACAATTATACATTATGTTACGACGAACATATCCAACGGTTGTTTTGTCCAAATTCAATTTCGTTAATACTCTGCTGCAAATGAGCCTCTACTCATGAACACTTAAGTCGTAAAGATTAGTCGATACTTAACATGGAACAAGACGTAAAATTAATCGTCGGTTCCAAATTTAACTGTTCATATATACGATGCGTTCATCGATGTTGTACGACTATTTCACTCGAATGACAGATCGCTAAATTCCCAGCGAATTATTTTTTAAATTATTTTTTACGGTTTTTGAACCTGGACGACGAAGATAGTCATTCTCTGTCGTCCAAGATGTCACCTGGACGACGGAGAATGACCATCTCCGTCGTCCAGGTTCAAAAACCATGGCGGTTCGAATTTATTTTTGCTTATTTTTTTGATGTAATTTTCACTTGGACGACGGAGAATGACCATCTCCGTCGTCCAAGTCCAAAATTATGGCGGTTCAATTTACCGCTTCAGTTTTTGGGACCGCTTGAATTTTCACTTAGACGACGGAGATGGTCATTCTCCGTCGTCCAAGTCCAAAATCATGGCGGTTCAAAACGTCCTGCCCCTTAATTACGCGCCGCTTCAAAAATTTGAAACCGCCACCTAGACGATGGAAAACACTGTTTCCGTCGTCCAGGTGAACTTAGACGACGGAGAATGGTGCTCCGTCGTCTAAGTGAAACTCTATAAATAGAGTACGGCTCATCTTCTTTTCCTCATCCCTTACAATTCTCTCCATCTCTCCTCTCCTCTCTCTCTCAATCTCATTCTGGCGATATTCTCCTCCGGCGACGACGTTCCGACAACACAACTCCGGCGTGGTTCGATCCTCCTCTCCGACGACACAACTCCGGCGATATTCCCGAAAACTCCGATTCGGTACATTTCTATTTTTCCCTTATTTAAATAATTTTCATTTAATTAATTAGTTAAATTCTAAATATAATTAATTAGTAGAAATTAATTTAGTAATTAGTTTTAAATATTTAATAAATTATTAATTTTTGTTATTAATTAATTAAATCATAATTATTGTTATTTAATACTAATTAAATGAATAATTGTAAATTTATTGTTATTAATTAAATAAATGATTAATTATTGTTATTAATTAATTAAATAAATAAGTATTGTTATTAATTAATTAAATGGTTAATTATTGCATGCTAAATGGAAAATAAATTATTGCATGTAATTACGTGTATTTTTTAGTAAATTAATTAGTAGTACGTGTTCGATTTAAATTTAGTACATAGGCTTGGTGTAATTAAGTCGCACTCTTTGGAATAGATGACGCCTCTTTTCCTTGCTTATCTCCTTAACCCCTCGTGATGTGTGGATTTCATCACCGCACACCATAACCTAAGTGAAGTTATGGACACGAGGTTGAGGGCGGAGTTTGCAAAGGACTTGAGGGAGTGTAAATTTTCGAAAAATTGGCCGAATGTCGAACATGGTGTCTAGAAACAGGTTATGACTGGTGACAGGATTTGGACTAAGAAAGACTTTTGTCGAAATTAGTCTTACCTCTCGCGTTATTTCTATCCCTAACTGGCCATGTTTTTCGATTTAACCAAGGCTGATTAATTGAAAATTTACACTTTATCGCGCGAGTCGCACGTCCATTGAACGACCGAAAATGCCAAGCTAGTGTACTCTATTTAAATCTTAAACGTACTTAATTAATTAGCGTAAATTTTTAAGTTGTAATTATTATGGTAAGTAGGTATTTTAACGCCGTACTCTTAGGTTTAAATGGCTCCGCCAAAGAACACATCCGGCAAGAAGAAAGCCCAACAGGAGGCAGAAGATGAGATGCTCCGAATGTTGGCGGCCCAAGTCGGTTGGGTTCAACAGGAGGGCAACGACGCTCTCAATCCGGACGGATCATCTGGTCCGTCCGTAGCACCCTCTGGGGAAATTCTCGCTCCCCCATTCATCTCGATTGGTGATGACGTCGACCCCTTCCAATCTCCGACGCCCGGTACCCATTCAACGGGAAGTACTCAGGCGTCCTCGACCGCCGAATCAATCATGTACAGCGCCCGCCGTAGGCAAAGGAGGGCCCCCACTGACCCGGAACCGAAAAAGACTCGGGGTCTCGTTAAAGGGGGCAAAGCGGAGCGTATTTGCAAGGCGACCGGTAAAAAGATCGACTTGCCGTACGACGAATTCACCGGTGGCCCTCCCACAGCTCAGCTAGCAAGTCTCTCGGCGCATGGGATAGGGTCAATCATCCGTAATCGGGTTCGTATCACTGCCCCTACTTGGAAGGAGGCGCCGGATCATGAGAAGGCGAAAGTCTTCAAAGATCTTTCGGTACGTAATACGTCCAATTTAGTTATTATATAATATTGTTAATCTCGGCCTAAAATTTCATAATATAATTTTCTATTTATTTTTGATAGGAACAATTTGACGTGGATCCGACACCGGCTATGTTGAGGCATATCAACCAAACCGCCAACTCCATCTACAAAGATTGGAAGTACAAGCTCCATAAGTACTTCCAAGACAACGGTCCCGTGCCTCCCCCGGTAGAGCTGCAAGGGGATAGAGAAGATGAGTGGGAGTGGTTGTGTAACCACTTCGCCGATGAACAATTTAAGGTGTTAATTTATTTATTTTATTTCAATTAAGGTTTTTGAATTTTTTAAATTGTAGTTATTAATTTTTTAATGATTTAATTATGTTGTGTAACAGAAATTCTCCGGTGTCAACAAAGCCAACCGGGGGAAGAAGGAGAAACACCATACTACCGGCGCCAAGTAGTTCATTCAAATAGCCAAGGAGCACAAGGATAGGGGCTCCAAACACCCTTATCTTGATGCAAGCGTGAGCGCGTACGTGACGCCTGGGCTCGATAATGAAGCGAGTCAATCTGGCGTAAGTGATATATTAATTATGTGCTTTTAATTATAGTAATTATTATTTAAATATGATTTCATTATAATAATTGGTATTATTTTTTTGTAGGCAAGGGTGATTGAGCGTGCGCAAGAAGAGTTGACTAACACTCAGCTTGCGTTCCCAGATGTGCCGCCGCAAGACCTACCTCCTCTATCCTTGGAGAGTCAAATTGCAATCGCGGATGAGGTCTACGGTCGTAGAGCTGGCAAGGAGGTTAGGCACTTTGGGCCTAGGGTGGTACGAGATTTGTCGACGACCTCCGGCTCATCATCTACGGGAGGTTCGGGGCAGCGGAGAAGGAGTCACGCAGCGGCCGTCGAAGCAGCCATTCAAGAGGCTAGACTGGCACGAGAGGATAATCGACGGACACAAGAGCAGAATGAGTCAATGCGGCAAAGACTTGACGAACAACAAGCACAAATAGCCCATCTCATCGCGCTCATGAACCAAAATCGAGAAGTATGTCAACCTCCTCCGAACCCACACCCCGACGACAACGACCCGGCTGGAGGCGGAGGACTCGGCGGCGCATCTGCTCCTCCAGTGTATTAGCTAGCTAGCTAATTATCGCGTTTCTTTATTTCCGAGTTCCGAACAATATTTTATAATTTTTATGGGTTTTTAATTTGGATGTGTACGTACGTTTGTACAAATTAATTAATTATTTAATTAATACATTAATATTAAAAATTTAGTTTATTTATTTAATTTCGACTATTTTTCATTATTTAAATTAAATTAATAATAAATTAAATTAATAATATTTAATTTCAATTTTTTTATATTTAAATAGTCACTTGGACGACGGAGATTATGTTCTCTGTCGTCCAGGTGTACAAACCCTAAACCTAACCCCTAACCCCTAACCCCTAAACCCTAAACCCTTTGCACCTGGACGACGGAAAATACAATTCTCCGTCATCCAGGTGAAGACATGGGCCACGGATAATGCTAGCTTCTCCGTGGCCCATGTATGCACCTGGACGACGGAGAATTGTATTTTCCGTCGTCCAGGTGCATACATGGGCCACGGAGAAGCTAGCATTATCCGTGGCCCATGTCTTCACCTGGACGACGGAAAATACAATTCTCCGTCGTCCAGGTGCATACATGGGCCACGGATAATGTTCGCGGTCCAAGTTCACTTGGACGACGGAAAATACAATTCTCCGTCGTCCAGGTGCTTGGACGACAGCACTTGGAGCACGGACCTTGGACGACGGAAAACTGCACCTAGACGACGGAAATGCTCCGTGGTCTAGGTGCAGTTTTCTTGTAGTGATTCGAGTGGGGTTGGTGCTCTCCCTATTCTAATCGCTTAATATAGAAGTCAGGCGGCTGTAATCAGTCCATATTCCGTCGAGAGACGGTGGCACGCCAGCATACAAAGCACAAGCAGGATAAACCGGCTCACGCGGTTAAAACATCCGAAATCATAAAAGAGACTGCTTCGCGAGAAGGATCTCTTCACGGGAGATATTTTTGCATCGAACAGTGCTAGCACTATCAACCGTTACTTGGATGGTCAGACATCGAATTTTGGGTTACAAAGTTTGCCTGACCACGTCATGAAGGGTTTTATGGTGCAACATGCTTGGACGAAGAGCCATTTGACAACCGTCGACCCTGGGAGTTGGCCGCAGTATACGTGAGAAATGGAGTGGATCATGTTCTCCCTAGTTTAGAGGGGCTGTCTTATCTGGTACTATAAGTGTAGGCGAGCATTGCCTCAGCTTATCTATATCGGTGCTTAAATAGTTCTCGCGTGCCATGTTCCTTACTTTTGTAGTTCATCTTGATTGCAATGTTGTGAGCAAGTGTGGAGAATTTCCTTTAACCTATCTCTCATACCCTATAAATTTCCATAGTAATGTACATTGTAATTAATAAATTGCTCGCTCAAAAGAGTTGATCAAAATATGAATTGCTAACTCAACAGGTCAGTACGTACACACAACAGCATACATCCGCATTTGATTGATCCTCACTGCTACTGTACTACAGATTACATATACATAGATAAAAGCTGATTGTCACTATCTACTAGAACACCCATACATGTTAATTCCCAGCGTGCAATATATAGATGATTTGTTTCGTTATATAAATAAATTATATCCATTTTCATCCATATATATAAATGTCAAAATCGAAAATAAACAATAAAAATTGATAAAATTAGTAGTAGGGAATCGCCGGAGGAGGAGGAGAAGCATATGAAACTCCCGTAACTGGTGGGAGCGGTGTGTTGTTATCATACTTGGGCGGCTGAGCGTGTGGAGGAGATTGTTGATGCGACCATGACGATGGAGGCGGAGGTGGCAATACTGGTGCTGGGGTGGTGGTGCAGCCTGTGCTAGGTGGTGGAGGTGGACTTGCAGCTACTGTGGGCGGTGAATAATATTCGGGAGTGTGCCAAGGTGGAGATACTTGATGAATTGGGGGCGGAGGTGATGCAGTTGTAGGCGGCGAATAATAATACTGCTGAGGTGGCGGCGGTGAGTGATTATAAGTTGGAGATGGATCTTCATGGGACGAGTGTTCTGGCGGTGGTGGGGAAGTGTAACTATTATGCTCATGCGTTGGAGGGGGTGGTGGAGAATGATGGTAACTTGGAGATGGAGCGTCTGGCGGCGGTGGGGGAGTGTAAGTATAGTGCTCAGGCGGCGGTGGTGAATGATGATAACCTGGAGATGGGGCGTCATGAGACGTGTGCTCCGGTGGTGGAGGTGGGACGTCATGGGATGAGTGCTCTGGCGGCGGTGGAGGTGAAGCGTAAATATAATACCTTGGAGGTGAGGCATGAGGTGACGGTGGCGCAGAAGGGCTAGGGCTAGATGGTGGTGGTGGTGGTGAGGCGTGAGAGTGATAACTTGGACTTGGTGCTGCTGTTGGTACTGGTGAATGGGAGGAACTAGGTGGAGGTGGAGCTCGACGGACACCTGGAGACACTTTGTGAGTGGGTGGTGGTGGTGGAGGAAGACGAGTCCTTGGTGATACTTTTTGAGTAGGTGGTGGAGGGGAAGGAGGAGAATGGTAAGATTTTGGTGAAGGGGAAGGCTTGGGAGGTGACGTCGATGTTGGCGGTGGCGGTGGCGGTGGCGGAGTATGTGATCTAGTGGAAGGCGAAGACTTCGAAGTTGGAGGAGGTGGCTGCAGAGGAGGCGCTACAGCTGGAGGACTACTACTTTCCGGCGTTGGCTTTGGTGTTGGCTTTGTCTTGGTCCCAGAGCTAGACCCGCTGCTTCCTCCGCCTCCACCGCATTTGAGTTTGCTGCAGTCCACCGGCCTTGCAGCTGGCGAAGCACATTCTCTTGCAGATCTTTGATCTAGTTTGCCGGGAATGCAGTTTTTAGTACTATTCTTGTGAGAGAAAGAAGCACAAGCAGGGGCCTCTCCGGTGAAGTAGTTGAAAGAATAAGTGAAGTTGTTCAAAGCCGGCAACTGACAAATGCTGGCCGGTACTACACCGGTAAATCTGTTATGTGCAACGTCGAGCTCTTCCAAGCTCTTCATTTGAGAAATCGCAGCGGAGGGCAGAGGGCCTTGGAGTTTGTTGAAGCTGACGTCGAATACGGTGAGATTCCGGAGACGGCCGATCTGGGGAGGCAAGCAGCCAGTGAGATTGTCATTCAAGAGAATAATCTCGTTGAGCGTCTTCCACATGTTGCCAATACTACCCGGAATGCAACCGCCGAGGTCGTTGTTAGCCAAAACCAAAACCGAAACAGGGGAGTTACCAAGATTGGGAGGAATACCAAACCGGAACCTGTTGTCGTTGAGGAAAAGGGCGTCGAGGTCCTTGTCAAACACCTGAGAAGGAACAGGACCTTCGAACTCATTGAAACGAAGATCCAAAAATTTAAGGGAAGGCAATGACAGCACCACTTTCGGGAAGCCGCCCACGAAACGGTTGTTGCTCAGATCCAGCTCGTGGAGTAGCTTCAGTTTCCGGAAGGTGGTAGGGACCACGCCGCAGAAGCGGTTGGAGTTGACGTGGAAGAGGGCCAAGTCGGTGAGAAGGCCTAGCTCTGGAGGTAGATATCCGGCAATGTCGGCGTGGTTGAGATCAATGCCGGCGACCACCCTAGTCGTGTTAGCGATAGTGCAGAAGACTCCCATGTAGGAACACACGTCCGAACCGTTCCAGTTGGAAGTGAAGTTAAACGGGTCCGAGAACATGGCGGACTTCCATGCTTGAAGGGCGACGTAGGCATTGCGAAGCCTTGGGTTCTCGAACTGGAGATCTTCAATGTCAATATCATCTGCAGCAGCAGCAACGGCGGCAGAGAAGATGTGGAGGAAGAGGAGGGTTGAAACGAGCAAGAGAGAAGAAAGACGAGACATTGGTTCGCGGAAATGGCAGTCTCTCTCACATGTTCTACTGGGTCGTCATTGTAATTAACTTTTTGGACAGTCTTTTTGAAGTGCTCTGCTCATCTCCCCATGCTACCCAACCAGCTCTCACTGCTGTTTTTATAAATACACGAATCAATCCCTTACTTTCTCTACTGGTCTTGTTTAATTTTTCTATTATTTCATTTGAATTTTACCCCTTCGGAGTGGGGTACATACATTTATGCAGTAATCTATGAAGAGAGCGTCGACAGACACTGAGAGCAACTGCAGCGCAGGCTGCTCGAGCAGGTGGAGCAGCCCTCCGGCGGTGGATCCCAGGCGGCGGTAGCACGAGCAGCGATGTTGAGGACGTGTAGCGGGGGAGAAGCTTCGCCTTGACCGCTTGTTGACCGGAGGCTCGAGCAGCTGCTCGAGCAGCTGTTGCTCGTCCTGCTGCTCGTGCTGGTGCTGACGTCATCCACGCGCGTGGGTGACGTCAGCAGGGTTATTTTTTTTCTACCAGGCGCGTGGATGACACGCGCCAGTAAAAAAAAATTACCAGCCAATAGGAAGCTGACACGTGGCAGCCCGGGTTAAAAAAAAAAGTAACGGTCAGATTGATCTGGACCGTCCATTTCAAATCAAAAAATCTGATCGGACGGTCCAGATTCAACCGAAACGGTAACCTGATTTTTTTCTGATTTTTCTGATTTTTTCTGCCATTTTGCAAAATAACCCCTAAAAAATTGCAAAAAAATCCCTAAAAATTCAAAAAAATTGCAAATAACACCCTAGTATTTTTCTATAAATACTACATCAATTTCATTCACATCTCACACAAATTTATCCTCTCCTTCCTCTTCTCCTTCTTCTTCCTCACAAAATGTCCAATTGGCTTGATTCCGAAGATTTGCAACTTTGTATTTCTTATTGTCGCATTAGCATTTGTCCAATTACCGGCAACATGCAAAAGTCCGACAAATTGTGGGAAAAAGTCTATGCCGATTATAAGGAAAATTGGGAGCTTGCGCATGGTGAATCAAGGCCGGAGCCTAGGACCCAAACCGCGGTTTCTTCTCGTTTTACAAAGTTGAAGCCGAGTTTTAGAACTTGGGGTGCCGCTCTTGCATATGCACGAAGGAATGTACAATCCGGCTCAAATTTTCAAGATGAGGTAAGTGTTAATAATTTTGTCGTAAAACTCATCTATTACATTTATTTTAATCAATGTTGACATCTCCATTTCCTAGATATTATTTTGACATACAAATTTTTGGCACCTTAGATAAGAAAAGCTCAATCATGGTACGTGACACAAAAAAAGAAACAGTTTACCAAGTTTGATTGTTGGGAAGTGATGAAAAACCATCCAAATTTTCGGGCCGTCGAACCTACTAGGGGTGGAATCGGGTTGGGACCCGACCCGAAAACACTCAACCCGAGTCCCGACCCGATAAGGATCGGGTTCAATATTTTTTGCCCGAGCCCGAGCCCGACATAGGTCGGGTACCCGAAGGTCGGGCAGCCCGACCCGATCGAGTTGGGTTGGGTTGGGCAGAGGTGACCCGATTTTGCTGGGCTTCAAATTAGGCTTGGGTCCCCAAAAAAAAGTGGTCCAAATTTAATTTTTTTTCAAAGAACTTAAAGTTATAGCAAAGTAGAACTTAAATTTAAGTTACAAACCCAAATGAAAATACAAATTAAGTTACAAACTCAAATGAAAATACAAATTAAGTTACAAACCCAAATTGCAAATACAAATTAAATCATCCCAAATCAAGTGAAAATTACAAAGAAATTAAAACACAATCCAAAAGCACTAGAACACTTGATGATGCACGTAGAGTTTAACCTTGAGGAGGATGCATTTCTTCTGTGTGCGCTACAAACAACAAAGAAACATATTAGTTCAATTTAGAAAGAAAAAAAAAGAATCAAAATTGACAATCCTTACACAAATTAAAGTGTGACTTACTTATAACCACTTCTTCACAATCTTGATAAAATTCAAGTTCTTCTTCCGTTAGTTCCTTATATAAATTGAGTTCCTCCCCCCTAAGCTAATCATTACAACAAACTAATGCCTCCACCATTTTGGGTTGCAATGATGCCCTAAATGGATCCACAATCCTCCTCCCAAGGCTAAAAGCACTCTCACTAGCAACGGTAGAAGAGGGGACTGCAAAGATATCTTTGGCAACCTTTGAAAGGATTGGAAATGCCGTTGTATTCCCTTTCCACCACTCCAAAACATTGAAACTTGGGCTCCATTTTACATAAGGATCGGCTAAGTATTTATCAACTTCATTGGATATCACCGCTTGATTTTGAGCTTTCCTCACCTCAATCATTTGCTTATGATACTTGAGTTTAGCGGGATCATCCCTAAACTTTTCCATCAAGTCTTGCTCTTCATCACCACCTTCATCTTCACAAGGAGGCACAATGGAAGAATCCCCTTTGTATGTATTATACAAGTCCATCAAACAATTTTCTATGTCCTTGATAAAAAGTTGTACTTTAGCATCATTCATTCCCATATCTCTCAAATGCATCCCAATCATTTGGAATTTATAACAAGGATTTAGAATATGACCTAGGAAAACAAGTTTGTTCACCTTATCAAGATCTCCCCAATACTTGCTAAACTTAGCTTCCATCTTTGTAGCAACTTCTTGCAATATAGGATTTGAAATATCATGCAATGCCTCCTTAATAGTTGCCCACATTGAAACTATTTCCTCACAAACCAAGGTTGATGTAACGGTCTTACTTGCACTAAGTTGCAATGTAATAACATAAAACCTCTTGAGAAAATGCACAAAGAATTGTGCCTTCTCCCAATCTACATCATTGGGAGGCCCCACTCTCATCACCGAACCTTGAACCTCTTCATTAAAGTATTCAACAAATTGCACATTCTCCGTCATCCTACCAAACACCTTCCTATACTTGTATGCAATGGAAAACATTGTATAAGTGGAGTTCCACCTTGTAGGCACATCCATATGCACGGTTGCCATTTTATCCATCTTCAATAGGATAGCACACTCCCTAAATTGATCCAACCTAGCCCCCGACGAGTGGATGTACTTCACACAATTTCTAATCGACTCAACCGCGGTAGCAAGGTACTTCAATCCACTCTTGACAATTAAATTTATAATATGACAATTACACCTCAAATGCAAGTACTTCCCATCACACAAGAGAGTGTCCATGTCCTTTAGCCTCTTCATCATGTATTCCACCGCTTTATCATTCGAGCTAGCATTATCAACCGTAATGGTAAAGACTTTGTCTATCCCCCACTCATTCAAACACGATTCTAAAACCTTTCCGATGTCCTCTCCCTTGTGAGAAGTGATCTTGGTGAAATTTATAATCCGCTTATGCAACTTCCAATCATTATCCAGGAAATGAGCCGTGATTACCATGTAGTTGATATTTTGGATTGAAGTCCAAGTATCGGTTGTGATACTTACCCTTTGATCAACTATGACACTCTTTATCTTAGTCTTCTCCAATAGATACAAATCCCAAACAAGAGTTGCAACTTTCTTTCTATTTGGAATCTTAAACCGAGGTTGGGCCTCCTTCATCATTTCTATATATCCCTCCCCTTCAACCACCCTAAAAGGCATCTCATCTCTCACAACAAATTGCACAACCTTGGCTTCAAGCTTTTTTTGACTAAAGACATGGGGTGTCAAAAAATTATTCATAGAAGATTGTGTTAAGGTTGGTTGGGAAGAACCGGACTTGCCCACATTAAAAGGGTTTTTCTTACAACTAGCAACATGCCTTTCTATGCCATTATTCCCATGTTTCTTGGAATTGGCAAGAACTTCAGCTTGGCAATAATTGCAAACCGCAACTACTTTGATGACCACCCCCTTCTCATCTCTTGTAGACACCTTTTTAGCATGAGACCACACAGCCGCTCTCCCCGCTTTCCTTTTGCCTCCAACTACCTTATTTTCAGTTGGTGGTGCTTCGGGTGGAGGTTGTGTTTGGGGTGGAGGTTGTGTGTGGAGTGGGGTGGTGGTACCTAGGCTACCACTTACGTCAGAGACATCATTTGGAGCATTATCCATGTTCACCTATACAATTAACATTCACACATATACACATTCATACACTCAACATTGATCTATAAAATTTCTTAGCAATTTGGCAGCATGCAATTTCTTAGCAATTTGGCAGCATGCAATTTCTTAGCAATTTCTTAATTTTTCACCATCCAACTATGTAATTTCTTAGCAATTTGGCAGCATGTAATTTCTTAGCAATTTGAAATTAAAACACATCAAAATGAACCCCAGGATCCAAAGGAACTGACCTCTGGTCTTGCTGAAAAACCGCAGCCACACCACCCGGATAAGCAGCTTCCAGCCTTCCACACAGAAAAATACGATGCCTACAAATCATGAACAAAAGACACTTGAAAATCAATAAATTATTCACCTCCAAGACTAGACAATAAAGCCAAGTATAAACTTTACTTTTACATATGAAGCATGTACCAAACAAGACTAGACAAGTATGATCTGCCCTTCAAGTGCCAATGATGTTATGATAATAGCCTTTGAGAAATGAGTAATGGGTAACAATTTCCTGAGATGAAAAAAAATACTGTATGCATAACAGTATGACGCAATCTGTTTCATTTGGAATACTTTTGCTGCAAATTAAGACTGAGGCCCCTTAAAGCAACATAAAGAAAAGACCAATCCCAAGAAGATGAGCCAGTATTGCACCATTCCAACTATCTCCAGGAATTTAACTATTTCAGAAGCATTTTGCACAAAGACCAGTGCAACTTAAATCATGGATTGTTTATCTAAAAAAGAAGAGCACCTAATAATTACTGCAGAAAATCGACAAATTATCACTTTGCTATTATAATGAAAAAGTAAATTATCGCATCAGTTTATGGTCAAGATGAAGGGAAAGATTTCAATAACCTTCACCACAGATGTACTAGTGATATGTTTTTGGTTAATAGAATTAGTGCTGGGAAGACCCCGTTGCATATTTTCTGGGGGGAATCATGCATGATGTAATAGTATATATGCATTTGTAAAGTAGAAAACAAATGGAAGTGGGTAAGGCTTTAACTGAATATGAATATATATTCCACTTTCATATTGTTGTCGACAGATTTCCATTTTCTTGTGAGGAAAACCTGTCACTACCTTCATTCCTCACCAGAAGCTGGATCTGGTATAAGCAGATTGAAACACGAAATTTTTCGAGTTAAATCTAACGATGAAACACAATCTAAACCGTGCGATAGAAGTGATGGTTTCCAATGTGGAAATGGAAAGACAACAGCTTCATTCATATATGCAGTGAAAACAACGAAGGGAATGATCATTCTTCTGATGACTTAACAGTAAGATTCAATAACTTCCGACTTAGCTTAACAATGTTTGAAGTCTCTATTCTTATTCCTCAGATTCCCAACTTTTAAAAGTAAAATCTCAATATGGTATCGAATTTAATTTGATATACATTGCTGTTATAAGTCCTTACATACAAGAGGTTCATGGCTCTTTTTGTGCTGTGCATTTCTCATATATATTTACAAATGATGACATTGAGGAAGAATCATTGCACATGATGAGGTGTAAAACAGTAATGGAATGTGAAGGATTGTCATGAAATTAATTTATAAACAAAGTCTGGAAGAGGGATTTCCAGTCATAACTATGCACCACATATATATCCAACCATTTTTTGTTGACATGTTGTCCTTGATTAGCAATCCAATTAGATATAGGGAGCATCTTGGTCAGATCAGGTAGTGCTCTTAATCCATCTCAGATATTATCTTAATCAATCTGAGGTGTAAGTATATAATATATATCATGTGTTCAAAGAATTGGTGACATAATGAGTACTTGATTCAGAAAATTCTGTTCTTAGAGACTAGAAGAAGTCTGCACGCCAGTTTGTTTTTCGTCCCTAGTCTAGTTTATAATTATATATGGTCTGTCTTTGATCAATTCATTCAACATATATATATATATATATGCATAGATAGAGAGAGAGCTGAAGAGAGGTACGTGATCAAACCTTGTAGAAAGAAAGCGATTCCAAGTTTCCAACTGACTCGCTTAGCTGGAGCAGCAGCAACAGCCAAACTCACCCTAAGCTTCTCTTTACGACTCGAACTCGATTTCCTTCTGAAATCAACAAGGCAGACAAAACCCATTCACATTCTAAGAACCAAAGACACAAACTCGATTTGAATAATTCCAAGTAAGAAAAGAAAATCACCTCGATTTGAATTACAAGTTGAACCTCTCTTGATCAACACTCCCTGGAACCGTGAGATCACTGAGATGAGTCGGGGAAGAGGGTGAGTCGAGAACTCGGGATGGGGCTGAGTTGAAACTTGAAAATGGAGGCGCAGTGGAAGTCTGGAAGAGAAGAGTTCGGGAAGGGATCGATTAAACCCTATTTTAATTATATAATTATTAAAAATATATTAAAAATATATATTATATCGGGTCGGGTTGGGTACCCGATCGGGTTTTAATATTCAACCCGATCCCGAACCGGAAAATTATCGGGTCGGGCAAAAAACCCGACTTTTCGGGTCGGGTCTAAATCGGGTCGGGCACGGGTTGGGCGTCGGGTCGGGTCGGGCTTGTCGGGTTTTTTTCCCACCCCTAGAACCTACTATACCACCTCCTTCATATTCCAACTCCGCAACTACTCCTCCTTTTACCTCAATGCCTCCCCCCGTCGACGTGGAGGATGATGAAGTCATTCCAACACCACAAAGCAATGAAGAAGAAGTGTACTCTAGTCCAGTTAGACCAATCGGAGTGAAGGCGGCCAAGGAAGCCAAAAGAAAGGGGAAAAGAGCATGCTCATCTTCAAATGAGGTAAGAGATGAGGTTTTGAAAAGCATGATGGAAAATCAAAGAATGCATCTCGCCGGGCAAAAAGAAAGTGATGCCACTGAACTAGCTTTGTACCAAAAACAACTCGCCCTTAAGGAGAAGGACTACAAATTGAGGGCCGAAGCGGAGGATTCAAGGATAATGGCAATGGATACGGATGCTATGACCCCAAAATCGAAGAGGTATTTTTCGAAGAAAAAAAAGAGTATCCTAAAGAAAATGGAGGAAGATGAAGGAGATGGTAGCGATGAAACATTTTCAAATTGTTATCGCCCACTGTTTCAGTAGTTTGGTATTCGTTTTTCCATTATGAAATTATGTACTTTAAATTTCCAATAATTCTAGGGTTTGATTGAAATTATGTACTTTAAATTTCCAAGTAATAAAAACGCACTTTTCTTATTCCATCAAAGCTCACGCACAGTACAACAACACATAATGACTTAAAATCAAACACACATCACTCAAAGAACTAAAAGGAAAAACAAATAAAGCAAACATGTTGCAAACCAGGTTAATTAAAATTACACACCCACATCATTTTAAGTCGTTCGCCGGTCTCTAGATACCAGTTGTGCTTAACTAAGTCCTTTTGCAACTCTCCATGGATGTACGCAGATTGGAGATCTACAACACGGTCGGCAAATCGTTATTCATTTTGTGCATCCCTTCCAACAAGCTCAAAAGGAATACGATTACCTTGTTCATCTATTGGCCCATCATAAACATTGAAAGCAGTTGATGGGTTTTGAAGATCTTCTTCTTCCAACTCCTCGAACTCCTCCTCCACAAATTCTTCTTCGACAATCATGTTATGCATTATAATGCAAGCCAACATGATGCTCTTCAATGTCGATTGGTGATGACACCTAGCTGCATGCCGAATAATTCCCCAACGAGATTGCAAAATTCCAAAGCACCTCTCTACATCTTTGCGGTATGCCTCTTGTTTCTTGGCAAACAGTTTCTGTGGAAGCTCTTGGGGATTGGAGATTGTTTTCACAAACGAGGAGTACCTGGGATATATACCGTTAGCTAGATAGTAAGTATTGTGGTAAGTCATACCGTTGACTTTATAGGTCACACTCGGACTGTTTCCGTCAAGGAGCGAGTCAAATATGTCCGATTGGTGGAGCACGTTGATGTCATTTTGTGATCCGGGTACCCCAAAGAAGCTGTGTCATATCCACGTGTCATATGAGGCCACCGCCTCTAAAATAATAGTTGGACGCTTCTTTCGGCCCGAGAATGCTCCTTGCCAAGCTGTGGGGCAGTTCTTCCACTCCCAGTGCATACAGTCAATGCTTCCGATCATACCAGGAAATCTGCGATGCCTTGCTCTCTTTAAAAGTCGGGATAAGTCTGTGGCATTTGGAGCGCGGAGATAGAGGTCACCGTAAAGCTCGTAGATATGCATACACCACTTCTTCATGCATTGTAGTGTTGTGGATTCACCCATCCTTGTTATTTCAGCACACTATTCTGCGACTGCGCCGTACGCCAACATACGAAGAGCGCCTGTCATCTTTTGTTGTGGAAGAAGTCCAACCAATCCGACGGCGTCAGCTCTTTGGTGCCAAAATTGGTCATGGTTGCAGAGATCCGTCATTATACGGTTGAATAAATTGGTACTCATTCGATACCTTCGACGAAAGGCTTGTTCGTTGAAGACGGGCCGTTCGATGAAGTAATCCTCCATCAGATTATGTCCCCTTGACTCCCTCATTCTTTCTTCATTTGGTCGGCGGCGAGGTGGTTCGTCATCGAACATTGCATCGACCACGACCGCTTCAGTGATGAAAGCATTAGCAATTTCGGCATTTCGCCGACGTTGCTGTCGCCTCCTCCGGAAAAAATTCTCAAAACTAAAAGGATTCATCTTATCGGAATGTGGAATATATGGTTGGTTTTGGTGTGAGTGAACGATGAGCACCGATCAACAAATATATAGCCGAGTGTAGATGAAGTGATTAGATAAGCTGATGACACGTGTCGGCTTTCAATTGGTCAGAAATCTCTCCGAGAATCTTATACAATTATTAGAGCCGATCATGAACAGTGGACATGACACGTGTTGCCTCGTGATTGGTTGAAAATCTTATCGGAAATTTTGTACAATTATTTACCCGATAACTTTATGTCGGCGTGACACGTGTCAACTCGTCATTCGTCGGAAATCTTACCCGAAATCTTATTCAATTATTCATACACGACAACGACACGTGTCGTTTATGGATTGGTTGAAAAATATTATAAAAAAAAATCAAATTTAAATTATGAACAGTAATAACACGTGCTATTTTTTTACACCGCTGCGCGAAAAATAGTTTATGCACCTCCTATTCGATGAACAGTGACTGCTCCACCTCAAACAGTGTCTGCTCCTCCTATCCTATTTTACCGTTGCGGGTGCTCTGAGAGAGTGAGAGTAGATAAAATGTTATTTAACTCTTGCTTGCTAGGTTCAATAATGGCCAATAATATAACAATATCTGGGGGGGGGGGGGGGGGGGGGGGGGGGGGTATGTCATATGCAAGCCGAAAAGAATCATAACATGACATGCTGGCACGTCTCACAGATTTAGAGAAAGAACAATGGCTAGACAAGGAAGCCACGACCTACTCGATCGATCAATTTTTTTTTGTTGTTTTGTAAAGTGTTTTTCTTTTCTTATTGTTGTAGTGACTAGAGAGAGAGAGTTTGACGAGGTCTTTTGTAGATACAGTACGTAAAATAATTGAAATGGATGCCGGGGCCTATCTGATTTCCTGAAAACGTGTCAGCCAGAGTCCTTTATCATGTAGCTCCAGCTTTGTAGTGTACAGCACGATCTCAACTGGATTCGCCTAACTTGATCTTTAAGATTGAATGAACTCAATGAAGCATGGTAAAATCTGAACTAGAGGAGCAGTATGTCTCAGTCTTTACAGTTAACAGTGATTAAATTGGCAAAGTCGACGGGGAGGTCACACCGTTTCTTCGCGTCTTCTAGTTTCCTCTGCGTAGAGACGCGCATTCTGCTGGCTATAGTCGTTGTCTCAAACCTGCAAGATCCAACTGATGGATTTGATTTTGTGATCATAGAAAGGTTAGGGAACTTGCAAGCGACGTCCAGTTGATTGTTTCTCTGATAGTAACTATTGAAAGCATACGAAATGTTTCCAATAGCATCCAAGTTTCCGCAAGAAGTACCGTAACCAAGGCTAGTACAATCTGCCAGTCCACAAGCATAGCTCACACTGAGTGCCACTTGCGGGACCTCGAGGCTCACCGACGGCCTCATCAAACACCATTTACGCTCCAAATAGTGCACACCTTTAGCAGCAACTACAGACCCTGTATTGGTTGTACCAAGATTAAGCTGGTATTTAGGTAATCCATCAAAAATAAATATCCCCCAGTGACGTTCAAAATTTCCCGGATCAATGCTCTTTGCATCCTCATCAATTAAACTGAATAGATATGCATCAATCGGCCTGGGTCTCATTGGTGTTCCCCTCCCGCTAGAAATATGGTCCATGAAACCTTGTGTTAGTATTGCATCATTAGTTCTTTGATTAAACATATTTATCTACTTAAGCAGGTAATTAACACATACCCGACCATCCGAAAGACCACCAGGAAGGCTACAACTTCACTCACAAGACCGACCCCACCCGAGCGCGCACGCGCCCGTGGGGCGCACATCCGAATGTGCGGATCACACAACAACGGAACCAGACCAGTCACACATCGAGGAACACAAGCAAGCCACAAACTCAACCACCTATATATGAAAGGTATTTATTACAGGTAAGAGCAATTCAATTCATTCGATCACAACTCGTTCAATTTCACTATACACTCCAATATACTTTCTCGCATGTTCAGTTGACTGTTATATCCAATACATTTTCTAACTTAGGCATCGGAGCGTTGAAGGCAGGTCACCCCTGTCTCGACCATCTGACTGTCCGTTTGTCGTTGTATTCTTCTAACAGCCGAACCCGAACACGCGTACCCGAACACACGAAGAGAGAAGAAGCGCACGACCATCCGAACAGCCCGAGCGTTCGGACGAAGAGAAGAAGGAGAGCTCGTACTTGCTTCTGCTAGATTACGTCCCGCGTAATCCGGTAGAAACAGTTGGCGCCGTCTGTGGGAAGTAATCTAGCAGAAGCAAGTACGAGCTCTCCTTCTTCTCTTCGTCCGAACGCTCGGGCTGTTCGGATGGTCGTGCGCTTCTTCTCTCTTCGGGTCTTCGGGTGTTCGGGTACGCGTGTTCGGGTTCGGCTGTTAGAAGAATACAACGACAAACGGACAGTCAGATGGTCGAGATAGGGGTGACCTGCCTTCAACGCTCTGATGCCTAAGTTAGAAGATGTATTGGATATAACAGTCAACTGAACATGCGAGAAAGTATATTGGAGTGTTTAGTGAAATTGAACGAGTTGTGATCGAATGAATTGAATTGCTCTTACCTGTAATAAATACATTTCATATATAGGTGGTTGAGTTTGTGGCTTGCTTGTGTTCCTCGATGTGGGACTGGTCTGGTTCTGTTGTTGTGTGATCCGCACATTCGGATGTGCGCCCCACGGGCGCGTGCGCGCTCGGGTGTGGTCGGTCTTGTGAGTGAAGTTGTAGCCTTCCTGGTGGTCTTTTGGATGGTCGGGTAGGTGTTGATTACCTACTTAAGTGGATAAGTATGTTTAATCAGAGAACTAATGATGCAATACTAACAAGTCCCCCAAGTCCCCGAGTCAAATAGACATTTCTTGACTGAGGAGTTGATAAAGGATTCGTGCGATTGAACAGAATACTTATCCGATTGAGCAGTGATGCGTGGTCCTGTAACCCCCAAGTCCCCCAACTCTTCGGTCAAGGAAGGGCTCGCATGACGGAGTGGGTACCTGTGCGTCCGATAATGTACATGTTCGTGCGGTCTTGTGTTCTGGGCCCGGCATCCAAACGAATCTTACTATTTGGAGCCGCGCGCCCGTGGAGTTTTCCTGGGAACATAGATGGGTGCAATACAGATATACAAGTATGCGAATGTGTGAATGTATGCGAATGTATGCATGATCGCGTGCATGATGGATCCGAGCTGGACCCCGACCCTGGAATGGAGTCGTTAAGCCGCGGATCGGTCGTTCTTGATGCATGGATGGATCCGAGCTGACCCCGACCCCCCCTGAGTCGTTAAGCCTCGGAACGGTCGTGCTTAGGTGCCCGAGAGGGAGTTGTCAACTCATCGGCGCCGACCTATCGTATCGTCAACGGTGGGATCAGGACCGTTACGTACGTTTGTTGCAGCGCGCACAGAGGGACGAACCGCTTGCCCGTGCCGCTCATCGGTCTTAGCGCGCGCAAGGAGAGGACGGACCCCATGCCCGTGCCACCTAATCCGGCTTGCTTTCGCGCACGGAGAGGACGGACCCCACACCCAGAACGCTCATCGGTCTTAGTGCGCACAAGGAGGGGACGGACCCCGAGCCCTTGCCACCTAAGTCGGCAAGTCGATCGTTAACGTTGCGCGCCCGGAGAGGGCGGACCCCACACCCTTGCCGCCCATCGGTCTTAGCGCGCGCAAAGAGGGGACGGACCCCATGCCTCTGCTGCCTAATCCGGCTTGCTTTCTAACGTTATGCACACGGAGGGGATGGGCCCCACGCCCGTGCAGCGTAAGTTCTTCATTCGGCGCGTGTCCGCCGAAAGGGAACTCATGCGTTCATCCTCTTCCGGGCCGCCCAAATGGTGGTGTGACGTTTGCCTGTGACGTTTCGCGGGCGCATGGTCGTGCGGGTGGTGTGTGCGCCAGTCCGAATGGCGGGAGGCGTGATGTGTGTTGTCTTGCCTTGGGTGTGTTGGTGCTCTGTATGGTGGGGCGGTTGAGGTGACATTCCTTTTGGCTTTTTCTTGGGAATCGTCGTGTGATAAATGCTAGCCGACGCATTTAATGCAGGCGTGCCCTGTGCATTAAATGCTGGTGACGTAGTAACTGCTTCGAAGGTCATGCGTCAGGCGCGTGGGCGCTTGGGGTGCGGCATGGTTGACACTTGGCGGGTCATGGGAGATCGTGCTAGGGTTTGAAACCGAGGAGGGAAGTCGAAGGGGAGCGCGGTTACTTAGGCCGGTAAGTGAACCGCCCCGGGGCCACATGTCGTCATCTGACGGTGGACACGCGAAAATGGACGGCTGGCGTTCGTTCGCGTGTCCAGTGCGGTTAGTATAAATAGGGCTCCAGGTGTCGTCTTCCTTACCACTTGTTACATTCACTGAAACTCTGCAAAAATTACGCTGCATACTGTTCATCTTGTTCTTGCTCTTTGTGCTTTCTGATCTTGATTTCTGCCTGAATCCACCATCGACGTCCATCTTCAATCTTCGATTTCAACTTGGTGAGGCTCTGAACTTGTTTTGCTGTTTTCTGTTCTTCTTTTTGTTTGATTTTTCCGGTTTCCTTTTGTTTTTTTTTTCTTTGCGGTTTCTAGGTTTTTGGCTTTGTCTGGGTTTGCGTCTCAAGAACAAGGCGTGTTCTTGAGGCGTGCCTGGTTTGATCCTGTTTGGAGTAGATGTTCTGGGGTTTTGGTGTTTCTAGTAGTTTTCTCCTTTTTTTTTTGCTAAGTGGGTTCCGCGTGCGTGCGTCTAGGAGATGGAGCCAATAGAGATATCGAGCGGCCAATCACGTGAGCGAATATATGTATCGGGGGCGGGGTGGGTTAGTTGTGGTACATCTTTGGGCGGGTCGAGCACTTCGTCTGATTCTGTAATGAGCGTAACGCCTCTGCGGTTCATCCCTAACGCTTCTCCTGTCGTGCAGCCAATGGATCCTCAACAAGCGCTTGCTGCCGCAGGGTTAGAGGAGTCGTCTGGGTCATCGGACGGGTCCTCGTCGTCTGGGCCGTGGGGTGACGAGCCCGTCCGAGCAGGTCAGCCCGTGCCTCAGTTTCCGGAGGGCGGACGCGTGCACTTGGTGCTCCTTGACGGAGTGCCAGTGCAAGAGCCTGAGCGGGCGCCGAGCGTCAAAGAGATGGCGCGGTGGGCACGGGATTATCACATTCCTTCATCTGTGAAGTTGAAGATGCCTGGGAGGGGGGAGACGTTCACCCGACCGCCCGCCGGCCACGTGTGTATCAGTGAGTTCCACTTGAAGGCAGGGATAAAGCTGCCCCTTCACCCATTTTTTCAGTACATCTTGGCGCTCCTGAAGATCTCCCTTGGTCAGTGTGGGCCTACACTGACCCGAACGTTGGTGGCGTTCTTCAACGTCTTTCATCTGAGCGGGCTGGACCATCCTACACGGGCGGAGTTCCTCCACTTCTTCCGTCTGAAGTACTCCTCCCGCCGGCGAGACTCGGGCACCTTTACCGTGGAACCACGCGTGAAGTGGTAGCTGATCGATCCACCCAGCTCCTCGATCACCTGGCGTACGATCAATTGCTTGGTCGGAGGTGACTGGGAGTTTGGTGCTCATCCCCCCGAGTTTGCGGCCAACGCCAGGCTCGTCCACCGAGTCCCTCAACGCTTCCACTGGCTTGATACGAACGAGTATCCCTTGACGTCCGAGGAGGAAATGAGGATTGCCCGTCTGAAGTTTGTCTTCGATCCCAGGCCCGAGGCGAGGCACTTCTGGGCAGCGTGTCACTGGGACCTGATCGAGAAGACACGCCTGGCTCGAATACCTGGTCTGTCGGGTGGTGATATCTGCAATGCGTGTGGTGTAGTGTAGTTGATCGACTGTTACTAACCTCTTGTTTTTTTTGTTTTGTAGTGAAAATGTCCAAGTCCAAGGCGATTGATCGGGATGAGGAGCACGTGCGCCGTCTCAACATGCTGCTGGAGGGTGCGGATACTGTACGCCGCGTTGTTGTGGACGGGGCAGGCGAGATGCTTGTCGGAGGGTACTATAATCCTTTGCTCATTCTTGCATGCAAAGGTATATCTTGAGTTTCAGTGAAACCATTAACTAGTTTCATCGTGCCGGAGTTTTTTCGGAAGTTTTGATGCCAGAAGATTGGTACCGACCTGGGTACCTACTGTGGTTCTGATCCAGTTCTGCTCATTCACCATTTGCGTATGCGGCTTCGTGTCAAGGTGGATCTCTCCCGGCCTTTAATGGTATATGCTCGTATTCCTTTTTCTGCGGATTGTGTGATTCCGGTGAAATTCGAGTACGAAGCGATCTGTGGTCTGGGCATGGATTGTGGTTGTTTTGGTCATGCAGGAGGTGAATGTAGCAAGCAAGTCTTTGACTCATGGTCTACGGAGGGTCTTCTTCCTCTCCCTGTGACTTCAGAGTCGATCCTCCCTCCTGCCATCCCTATGGATGTGATTAGCTACCCAAAGACAAATTTTTCTGTTAGTAATCTCGTATTAGGACCTCCTGGTCTGCTGGTGCACGAGGTGGACTAGGTTGGGTCCAATTTTGATGTGCCAGGTTCTTGTATTACGACACTTGTGGGTGTCATTGATGCTTTTGCTGCAGGATTCAGGCCACTTTGCTAAAGTGGGCGACTCAGATGTCTGGGCTCGTGGGTTGTTTGGCCAAGCTATTGAGGGGTCTGGGCTTGTTGAAGTTGCGGGTGTCTGGAGCTTTGGGGACACAGGAGCTGTTCTGTGCGGATTAGCTGTCTCTGGAAATGGTAATGCTGATAGGAATTGGCCTATCTCTCCCTGTGGGTTCTTCAGGGCAAGGGTCATACATCGAATGAAGATGAGGAAGGCTTGTTTTAGGTATGCGTCGTATCCGGACATGGCCAAGCGCGCTACCTTCAAGTGGCAAGTTCGGAGAATGCAAGCACTTGTGCTTGTTTAGATATTGTGCCTAGACAACTAAGGAGTGGTGCGCTTGAATTTTTTTATAGTTTAATGCTACTCTGGTTTGTTGTTCTAGGTAAAATCAAACTGTGTTTCACAAAAGTGATGCTTATAGGGTTTCTTCTTATCATGCCAGATAATCCGATGAAGCTCTGTATTATTGTTATTATTCAATGAACTTATCACCATCTCAAAAAAAAAAAATCGGGTTGTGCCATGTTCTATGCCTTTTTTGATAAGAGAATTGAGTCGTGTTATGTTTATGAGTTTTATTTTCTGCAAATTTCATTTAAACGAGACTCACTATAAATAATATTCTATTGATCAATAATCTTTTATCTACTTATGATTTCAATTCTTTATGTTTCTAGTTCGGAACTCTAAAAATATAGTAAATCATTTCACAATAGTACCCAGATTACTAGTTACTACATGACGACAAAAACTGTTTTTTGTCGAACTCAAGATTATCAACTGAAAGATCGTAACTGAATATTTCAATACATCATAAACACGTAAAGATCAAACATAGAACTTTATAGAATAATCGCTCAATACATATATCAAAGTAATCGATAATATGAGTTTGATATTCTATTCTTTAATGTTGTTAAGCACCTTCAATGGGGTAGGTTCTGAATGCTTTTTCACACAAGAACAGGGACCAAAACTCTCATACTTATAAGAATAGACTTGTGCATTTACCCATGACAGAGTCCAAGTCTAATTCTATTAGGTTTACTTTAAACGATGAGATTCATATCAGAATAAGTTGGACTTTAATCATGTAATTTGATATACAGATATACATGTACTAAATAAACAATTCTAATACGATTCTTACTAAATGACTTAGTTATTAACTTGTTGCATAAACGACTAGATACATAGTATTGTTGAGTCCTATTCTAACAATCTCCCACAAGGACCAACAATGCTCATGTTTCACAACATAGTTAATATCAGAATGTCAAAAAGTAATTTAAAGAGCTCGTGAATCATATTAATGTTTAAAATCCAAAACGCAATTCTGTCACATTAAAGTCACTACGGTAGACCTCAGAAAGAAACAACTTTATTATTTACAATTGCCCTTTAAGAACCACGTACTACAATAATATCTATAATGCACATGAATTCCAGATATGAAATATGGAGCAATTGACAACGTATATCAACTTAAAACCTATGTCAAATATCTCCTTGTCCTACTGAATGGTTTTCTAAACAAAAAACTCCAAAATACAAACACCTCTATACACTAGTGGATTTGTGTTTGTTAACTGTAAAGGCTACACATATATAACACAAAAGTTACATATCACATCCACTTGAATTAATCAAACTTGACAGACTACAGAATAAATGAATAGCTTTCAGATTTGTACCGAAGGTTGCAACACATCAAAACTGAAAAATCTCCATTATCCTTGATATCCAAAAGTCAAGTTTACAGAGTATAAGAATAACTTCTCAAAACAAAAAACTGAATCAAGAACATAAAACTGAAACAAAATTCTCTAACTTATGTTTGCTCCCACTGAATTTAAGAACTAAAATAACTACAAAACTTCAAATAACCACTCTTTCACTAACACATTTCAAAACTGAAATTCTATATGCTTTGAATTCTGAATCTGTTTTCCAAGAATAGTAGACATAGCATCAAGCTTACCTGAAATAATGCTTCTTAAGGCTTTTGGTATTCATCACAGAATTTCTGAACCAAAATTCTTTACAAACACTCTCTTACATGGCTATTACAGCTTGCATAATAGAGATAACTGTAAGTGTTATTGCATTATATCTTAACGCTACAGAAAACATAAAGACATATTCAAAAACAGTAAATTATATATCACTCTTATCGTGAAACTCTTGTTTAACTTAAATAACATTAATCTCTTTTATCTTTGTCACATTATACTATAGCATTTACAAAGAACTATATCAAGAGTCTATCTACCAAATATAATACTTAGACTCTTCCTTGTTCATTCTCAACATAATTTTCACAACACTTCCCCCCCCCTTTCATTTAGATTTTGCATGCTTTTTCACACAAGAACAGGGACCAAAACTCTCATACTTATAAGAATAGACTTGTGCTTTTACCCATGACAGAGTCCAAGTCTAATTCTATTAGGTTTACTTTAAACGATGAGATTCATATCAGAATAAGTTAGACTTTAATCATGTAATTTGATATACAGATGTACATGTACTAAATAAACAATCCTAATACGATTCTTACTAAATGACTTAGTTATTAACTTGTTGCATAAACGACTAGATACATAGTATTGTTGAGTCTTATTCTAACATCAACAGTTGCAACTCTTAGCTTTGCTCATATTTGTACATCTGAACCCAACAATCGACCTATGTGGCCACCAAAATCCTACCAACACTACAAACAAAACGAAATAAAAAAATTTCAAATAGACATAACCCAATCACTGTTTAACATATTAATTCTACAAAGTAGATTGGTTCAAGTAGAAAGAACATCACCATGCACTTATATAAGAGTACCTGCAGCGCAGGCTGCTCGAGCAGGTGGAGCAGCCCTCCGGCGGTGGACCCCAGGCGGCGGTAGCACGAGCAGCGACGTTGAGGACGTGCAGCGGGGGAGAAGCTTTGCCTTGACCGCTCGTTGACCGGAGGCTCGAGCAGCTGCTGCTCGTCCTGCTGCTCGTGCTGGTGCTGACGTCATCCACGCGCGTGGGTGACGTCAGAAGGGTTATTTTTTTTCTACCAGGCGCGTGGATGACACGCGCCAGTAAAAAAAAATTACCAGCCAATAGGAAGCTGACACGTGGCAGCCCGGGTTAAAAAAAAAAGTAACGGTCAGATTGATCTGGACCGTCCATTTCAAATCAAAAAATCTGATCGGACGGTCCAGATTCAACCGAAACGGTAACCTGATTTTTTTTCTGATTTTTCTGATTTTTTCTGCCATTTTGCAAAATAACCCCTAAAAAATTGCAAAAAAATCCCTAAAAATTCAAAAAAATTGCAAATAACACCATAGTATTTTTCTATAAATACTACATCAATTTCATTCACATCTCACACAAATTTATCCTCTCCTTCCTCTTCTCCTTCTTCCTCCTCACAAAATGTCCAATTGGCTTGATTCCGAAGATTTGCAACTTTGTATTTCTTATTATCGCATTAGCATTTGCCCAATTACCGGCAACATGCAAAAGTCCGACAAATTGTGAGAAAAAGTCTATGCCGATTATAAGGAAAATTGGGAGCTTGCGCATGGTGAATCAAGGCCGGAGCCTAGGACCCAAACCGCGGTTTCTTCTCGTTTTACAAAGTTGAAGCCGAGTTTTAGAACTTGGGGTGCCGCTCTTGCATATGCACGAAGGAATGTACAATCCGGCTCAAATTTGCAAGATGAGGTAAGTGTTAATAATTTTGTCGTAAAGCTCATCTATTACATTTATTTTAATCAATGTTGACATCTCCATTTCCTAGATATTATTTTGACATACAAATTTTTGGCACCTTAGATAAGAAAAGCTCAATCATGGTACGTGGCACAAAAAAAGAAACAGTTTACCAAGTTTGATTGTTGGGAAGTGATGAAAAACCATCCAAATTTTCGGGCCGTCGAACCTACTATACCACCTCCTTCATATTCCAACTCCGCAACTACTCCTCCTTTTACCTCAATGCCTCCCCCCGTCGACGTAAAGGATGATGAAGTCATTCCAACACCACAAAGCAATGAAGAAGAAGTGTACTCTAGTCCGGTTAGACCAATCGGAGTGAAGGCGGCCAAGGAAGCCAAAAGAAAGGGGGAAAGAGCATGCTCATCTTCAAATGAGGTAAAAGATGAGGTTTTGAAAAACATGATGGAAAATCAAAGAATGCATCTCGCCGGGCAAAAAGAAAGTGATGCCACTGAACTAGCTTTGTACCAAAAACAACTCGCCCTTAAGGAGAAGGACTACAAATTGAGGGCCGAAGCGGATGATTCAAGGATAATGGCAATGGATACGGATGCTATGACCCCAAAATCGAAGAGGTATTTTTCGAAGAAAAAAGAGAGTATCCTAAAGAAAATGGAGGAAGAGGAAGGAGATGGTAGCGATGAAACATTTTCAAATTGTTATCGCCCACTGTTTTAGTAGTTTGGTATTTGTTTTTCCATTATGAAATTATGTACTTTAAATTTCCAATAATTCTAGGGTTTGATTGAAATTATGTACTTTAAATTTCCAAGTAATAAAAACGCACTTTTCTTATTCCATCAAAGCTCACGCACAGTACAACAACACATAATGACTTAAAATCAAACACACATCACTCAAACAACTAAAAGGAAAAACAAATAAAGCAAACATGTTGCAAACCAGGTTAATTAAAATTACACACCCACATCATTTAAAGTCGTTCGCCGGTCTCTAGATACCAGTTGTGCTTAACTAAGTCCTTTTGCAACTCTCCATGGATGTACGCAGATTGGAGATCTACAACACGGTCGGCAAATCATTGTTCATTTTGTGCATCCCTTCCAACAATCTCAAAAGGAATACGATTACCTTGTTCATCTACTGGCCCATCATAAACATTGAAAGCAGTTGATGGGTTTTGAAGATCTTCTTCTTCCAACTCCTCGAACTCCTCCTCCACAAATTCTTCTTCGACAATCATGTTATGCATTATAATGCAAGCCAACATGATGCTCTTCAATGTCGATTGGTGATGACACCTAGCTGCATGCCGAATAATTCCCCAACGAGATTGCAAAATTCCAAAGCACCTCTCTACATCTTTGCGGTATGCCTCTTGTTTCTTGGCAAACAGTTTCTGTGGAAGCTCTTGAGGATTGGAGATTGTTTTCACAAACGAGGAGTACCTGAGATATATACCGTCAGCTAGATAGTAAGTATTGTGGTAAGTCATATCGTTGACTTTATAGGTCGCACTCGGACTGTTTCCGGCAAGGAGCGAATCAAATATGTCCGATTGGTGGAGCACGTTGATGTCATTTTGTGATTCGGGTACCCCAAAGAAGCTGTGCCATATCCACGTGTCATATGAGGCCACCGCCTCTAAAATAATAGTTGGACGCTTCTTTCGGCCCGAGAATGCTCCTTGCCAAGCTGTGGGGCAGTTCTTCCACTCTCAGTGCATGCAGTCAATGCTTCCGATCATACCAGGAAATCCGCGATGCCTTGCTCTCTTTAGAAGTCGGGATAAGTCTGTGGCATTTGGAGCGCGGAGATAGAGGTCACCGTAAAGCTCGTAGATATGCATACACCACTTCTTCATGCATTGTAGTGTTGTGGATTCACCCATCCTTGTTATTTCAGCACACTGATCTGCGGCTGCGCCGTACGCCAACATACGAAGAGCGCCTGTCATCTTTTGTTATGGAAGAAGTCCAACCAATCCGACGGCGTCAGCTCTTTGGTGCCAAAATTGGTCGTGGTTGCAGAGATCCGTCATTATACGGTTGAATAAATTGGTACTCATTCGATACATTCGACGAAAGGCTTGTTCGTTGAAGACGGGCCGTTCGATGAAGTAATCCTCCATCAGATTATGTCCCCTTGACTCCCTCATTCTTTCTTCATTTTGTCGGCGGCGAGGTGGTTCGTCATCGAACATTGCATCGACCACGACCGCTTCAGTGATGAAAGCATTAGCAATTTCGGCATTTCGCCGACGTTGCTGTCGCCTCATCCGGAAAAAATTCTCAAAACTAAAAGGATTCATCTTATCGGAATGTGGAATATATAGTTGGTTTTGGTGTGAATGAACGATGAGCACCGATCAACAAATATATAGCCGAGTGTAGATGAAGTGATTAGATAAGCTGATGACACGTGTCGGCTTTCAATTGGTCGGAAATCTCTCCGAGAATCTTATACAATTATTAGAGCCGATCATGAACAGTGGACATGACACGTGTTGCCTCGTGAATGGTTGAAAATCTTATCGGAAATTTTGTACAATTATTTACCCGATAACCTTCTGTCGGCGTGACACGTGTCAACTCGTCATTCGTCGGAAATCTTACCCGAAATCTTATTCAATTATTCGTACACGACAACGACACGTGTCGTTTATGGATTGGTTGAAAAATATTTTAAAAAAAAAATTTAAATTTAAATTATGAACAGTAATAGCACGTGCTATTTTTTTACACCGCTGCACGAAAAACTTTTTTTGCACCTCCTATTCGATGAACAGTGACTGCTCCACCTCAAACAGTGTCTGTTCCTCCTCAAATTGCTCCTCCTATCCTATTTTACCGCTGCGGGTGCTCTAAGTAGGTTATTTGAGTTGTGAGATCAAGTCACCACAAAAGAGAGTCAAACCATTAATCTCATTTTGACTTAAGATTATTTGTTTTTTAAAAAAGCTACTAAATATCGCTCATGGTGAAATTCAAGAAACGTCTAGAAATAAGTAAAATGAAATTATAAAGGGAAAAAAACTTGGTCGGTGGCGGGCGATCCAGAATAGAAAAAGCAGAAAACTGAGAGGGGCAGTTTGGTGTCGTGATTGGCCGGCGCTGTTCTAAACTGAACTGAACAGAACTCGATTTGATCATGGAAGGCAGCAATGGCGGAGAAGTGCAGCAGCAGGAGGAGGAGGAGGGAAGTGGGTCCTCATACCGTTATTGGGTGAGGCAAGTTACCGATGAAGCAGCACCTCCCCCTGTTCCCCGTAAGCTCTCATCTCAAGACATTATCTCCGCTGCCCAATCTCAGCCTGCCACTCAGCTCGGATCTCTCTGGAATCGGGTTCGCTTCTTATTCTCTCTCTATTCGACTAGTTGACTCTATTGTATACTAGAGAAGTAGTTGTTTCACATCTCATTATATATCTATATCTCTTCAGGCTGGTACTTGGGAGGAGAAGAATCTTAATAAATGGGCCACCGATAGAATAAAGGTGAAGTCTTTACTGTTGTATGTATATAGGTGGTTTGGAATATGCACTGCTGCGGAATCCAACATCTTTTGTTATTTAATTGTTGAAGCGCTTTAGCTTTGACTCTTGTGCAGGAGTTGCTTCTAACAGTTGGTTCATTGGAGTTCCCAGGCGGTAATGCAGAAATATCAGATGTCTCTAAATGTTCAGGGGATGTGAGTTTTGAACTCTTTCTGTTCTTTTCTTGTGAGCCATATCTATGCATCTAATGTATGCCAAAGTCCTCATCTTTGTCATCTTTGCCAAAGTTCTCATGATATGCATAGGGCTTTGCCTTTGTTTGTTCTATATAACATACTCGTACTAATTGTTATTGCAGCCGAAATCTTTGTCATTTTTTCGTGTGTGTAATTATGTTACTTTCAGTTGTCATTAGAGGTTATTGTGCTGTTGGGTGTGGTGATACGGTTATAACTTCATTTCTTATCATTCGATTCATTCCTCATTGGTTGATTTTTTCCGAGTGATCAGGCATTCTTGGTGACTGTGCGAAACAAGAAACGCGTTGGCTACACATATGAACTAACCTTGAAAGTCAAAGGTAAATTTGCTTCATTCTAACAAAACAATGTTCATTTCCTCTTTCCATATGTTTAAAATGAATCTCATGAATTCAGGGGAATGGATGGCTGGAGAGGAGAAAAAGATGGTCAAAGGCCACATAGATATCCCAGAGTTTTCATTTGGTGAGCTAGATGACTTGCAGGTAAGTGATACTCTTTCATGCTACAAAGATTTAAATAATGATAGTTAGATTGACGATAAAATGATTTTACTTAAAGATTCTAGGTATGCCTTGTGGATATGAACATGCAGTGATGTGTGGTTGGTTATACAAATTGATTTTGAAAGTCTGAAGATATACTGTTCGAACAATTTTAACTAGCTAGTAAAGGACTACATTTTAAGTGAAACCCTGGTCCTTCACACTTGAAAATAAATGGTGCAAAATGCTCTAAAATAATGAATTATATACTTCCTCGACTTCAAACATCATATTGACATTCTTTTTAGTAGTATCTCCTCTCTAATGCCCAAACAGAACTCATTTTTCTCAGACCACACTCATGAATCTAAATCCAAGTTTATAATTCAGACCACACTCAATTTCCCATTTGAATAAATCAGAAATTTAAAAGGTATGAGGCAGTTGTAATAAATCAGTTTATGTTGTCCTATTTTTACTGATCTTCTATTTATGATTGAAGTAATTCATTACTTTCTGTTGACATGTTTGCTTCTGTCAAGTGTTCAGACCTATGCTTACTCATTGACAACTGATTATGAGAACTCGTAATGTGATTATGATATGTATATGTATATGTATGTTTGTGCTCAATAGACGTTTGCTAACAATTTAAATAACAAAATGTAGATGGAAGTGAGCTTGAATGAAGAGAAGGATTTTCCGCGTCAAGATAAGTTGCAAGTCAAAAGTAGTTTGAAGCTGTTTTTGCAGCCTGTCCGTGAGAAACTGCTTCAATTTGAACAGGAACTGAAAGATAGATAGAACTGTGGCTTCTCCAACCTGGTCAAGAATAGTTGCAAAGTCTCCTATTACATTTAGTGGGCTGTAATTTTACTCTCTATTCTTTCCGATGCTTGTAATGGAAAAGAGTAGGGATGGACAGCAAATATTTCGTCTAAATTTTAGTAGCATGATGGATCATCTGTTAGGATATGTATTAATGATTAACTGTGGAAGCCAACCTCAATGGGCTACATCTGCACAATTTCAAATAAACCATATTCTACATTAGAACCAATGCCATATGAACTGTTCTCACCAACTGATGAAAAGAATTATGTAGAAGCACATGCCTTATGGGACCAAGACTTCTTAAACTCTTCATTCAGACCAAAAAAAAGAAGAAAAACTCTTTTGCATTCCCAGACCAAGCTTCATCTAGTGAACTTTTAAATCGTGATCGACCAATGTTGACTAGTTCCATTCATCTGGGGTTAAGGCTTAGCTGGGATTCTTCCTTCTTTTGAATTGTCATAGAAAGAACCAAGAGCCATGATACTCCTATCTGGAGGTTAAATCCTCGAAGTGCTTGGGACTATGCCTTTACTACAGCACAGCTCTCTACAAATCAAACTAAAGATCCCAGATCCACATCAAGACACATTCATATACACTAAAAAAGGATCTGATATCATAATTCAAAATAGTAATGAGGGGAAAGAACCTTTTATTCAATCTACACAAGATAGTTACACAAAAAATAAACAGTCCTTATTGACTTGATTTGAAGCTACATAGAACCATACCTAAATGATGATCATAGTACAATCACTACAATGGTACATTAAACAATTCACTAACCTTTACATATCCACCACCACTACAGTGCATACATGCAGCCATGCAGGGAGCAGTTATACAAGAAAACACTCATCCGTCAACAATGAACTGATCATCTCGATTTTCTCCCTCAACTCAAGCATCGTCATGATCCAAACTATTCACATGGTGCAAACTTTGCATCATCTGTGATAAATAATGATTGCTTGCACTCGTATGATCAGACATTCCACCTGGATGAGCAGTCCACTGAGAGACAATCCCCAGTAACTGGTTTGTTAAATTTTGTTGCTCGTGAAGAATGCGAGCCTGCATCTGACCCATCTCGGCCCAATTCTGATCCAACATACCATCCATCCTCTTCTTCCATTCTGACCTCCTCCTATTCATCCTCTCCTCCCACTCCCTCTCATGAATCGACTCTTCCTCTCTTCTTCTTCTTTCTCTCTCTTCACTCTCCTTCTCAAATGATTCCCATTCTTGAATCCTCTGCTTCCTCAACTGCTCCCTCGCCTTTTCTTTCTCTTCCTTCTTCTTTATCCATTCCTCCCATTTCCACTCCCTCTCTTGCTCACACTCCATTCTGAAACTCTCCCTCTCCACCTCACGCTGTTCAAACCGAGCCTCCATTTCCCTCAATTTCCCCAGCTGGTTCCCTATAAAACCCCATGCCTTCCTCCCCAACCCGGCCGATACCTCCCTCTTCCTCTTCTTCTTCAAACTCAAACCATTCTGCTCCACTTCTTCACACATAAACCTCCCATCTCCATCCTCCCTCACCCTATCACTCCCATTAAAATTCTCCCCACCGTCCTCTCCATCATACTCGAGCCCCAACTCCATCATCCCATTCTCAATCCCCGCCCCCAAATCCCCATCGGAATGACCCATTTGCCCAAACTCCGTAATCTCCATCCCCCTCCCCCCACTCCCCATAAACCCTCCAACATTCTCGTAATCCCCATTTCCACCACCCATCAGCTCATTCCCATTATTACTCACGATATCCCCGAAAACCTCCTTATACCTCAAAAAATTAGCCCAATGAGTCACAGCCCCTCCCTCCAATCAAACTCCTCAACACCACACTCTCCACTGCTATCCCCACCGCAGCCTGAATTACACTGCGTCGTCGTCGCCGGCTTCTTAATCTTCTGCTTGACAAGCAGATACTGATGCCTCATGTTCTGGACCTTGTTGGAAACATCTTTCCACGACCATTGCCAGCGATACGCAACATGGTCTTGAACGTAGTGCATAGAATTCACATAATAAGCAATGGCTTTGAACTTTTTCTCCCAGTTTTCATTTTAGCGAGGGTCCCATCAGCGACCATCTCGTCGTATTTGTCGATCAGAGTCCTCTCCTCGGCCTCCGTCCATTTCTTTCTTCTTGGGGGCACCATCAAGTTGCAATCTTTAGGATGTAAAAAAGACGCAAACTTGATGGGACAAGTGTTGAATCGTACACAGAATTGAACAGACCCAAATCGAGAAAAACATGAGAATTGAGAGCAGCAAAGCAAAGTAGATGGAGAGAGAGAGAGAAAGAGATTGTGTAGTTTGAGTTGCTTACCTTTGAGAAATAGAGATTTGCCAACTTCTGGTTGATGGGAAGAGAATTGAAAATGGAGAAAGGGTTGTGGACTTGTGGGGAGAGTGATCTACTGATCTTTATAGGGGTGGGTTGAAAGCACTGTTCTAAATTTGTTGTCCTTAAACGCTAAAGAAAACGTTTTCTGCCCCTGGACGGTTCCGGGCGGTGCTCAGCTCTTTCTTACCCATCCATGCTCATCTCTGGTAAATGCCTCTTCCTCATCCCTTAATTAACGATGCTCTGCTCTTTATCTCTACTAGATCTACTACTTTTCACTATATGTACTTTTTATTTGATTTTATAAATGTTTAATGTTTATTTTTACATAATAGATTATATACATTAAATCAAAATCGGCCTAAAATACATGTTGTTTGGATGAAGTTTCATTTTATCCCTTGGGGTTTTGTTTCATTGAAGGCAGTTGTTAAGTTGTTTCATGTCCACACCAAAAATGCTTCAAGAATCATTTATTGAAAATGAAAATGCTGGACCTGAGGATAACAAATTTGGAAAGGAAAATAACCCTGTATGCAATGCCAATGCAGAACCATATAAAAATTATAACTTTCAATCAACAACAGCTACAATGATAATCCGGAGGAACAAGGCCTCAACACATAATCAAAAATGCAAATCTTGGACTGAATGGAGCAAGTGAGATAAATCAAATGTGTACTTAAAAACACCTAGTTCTCAATGTTCTTTCTTTTTCGAGGCCTACTTAGGGCAGCCTTAGCTTTGCGCCGTTCTTTTACTGTAGCATTGCTCCTCACAAATAAGCAGGTTTCACCTTTGTCAGCAGTTCCAGTCGAGGCTGCTTGCTTTGGTGTCAAATGTGGAGCACAAGCACCATCACTACTTGCAATAATCTGTTGATTCTCTTTGAACGTACTCCTTTGTTTACCATTCCCCTCGGAAGCTATTCCTAGAGAAGAGGATTCACCTCTTATAAGATTATTATTCCTATCTTCCTTCACTGTTTCCTCAAGCTTGCTGCCAGAGGAGCTCACGACATCTACACCTGTGGGGCTTTGGCACACTTTGCTGCTTGGAGGAGATACCAGCTGGGGTGTTATGCTGAATGAACTTCCAGTATCGTTAATCAATTGCGTCCAGGACATTTTTTGGCGCCAGTAAGGACCTCTACCTGACTTAGTTGTATTTGAAGGTTCTTGCAGAGGTTGAAGTTGTGCATTCTCCTCCATCATTTCCATCTCACAGATCTCGCCATCCAAGTTCCCATCACTTGACAAGTTCTTTTTTTTGCCATAAAAGCCACTGCTGTTTGACTGCGGCTGTTCAGTCATCTTCCTACCATCATCATCATTCAATTGTGTCCCGGATGATTCCTGCGCCTGTTCTCTGCCCGAAATATTTGATTCAGATGACTTGGAAGCTTTATGTTTTGCAATTGCCTTGAGCGGTTCCATTTCATTTAGCTTGCCTTCCAAGTTCTCATTACTTGACAACTCCTGTTTTCTGATGTCAGAATGGTACACATCGAGACTGCCACGATTGAGCCCCCATATTGTCAGTACAAGAAGCTCCACCTGTCAGTATATGCGAGACACTGAATCCACCGTTGTCCTGATGACCACCAATAAGTTGTTTCCAAGAAGATTTCTGAGACCATGAAACAGGGGCAGTTGAATGTTGGACATGCATTTCTGGCTGAGCGCCGGATAGTTTTCTAGACTCGTTTGAATGAGATTTAATGGTTGTCTTTCTGTCGAGGATAGCAGGCGCTTCCAATTCTTTTACATTATAATTACTGTTGGGAATGGATTTTTTCTTCTTGTTAGGAGGTCCATTCACAATTGTGTGCGCTTCTGTTCCATTGGCTCTCAGTTCCTAGTTATCAAACATAGCAAAAGAAAAAATTAATACTAGAAAGCTAAAGACCTTTGAGCAAAAACAAAGTACAAGTATACATACCTGAAGTGGTGATACCATTTTCTTTACTTTGCTGATTGACACAATATTAATTATGAAGTCATCTTCCTCTTCCTCTTCCTCTTCCTCTTGATTGTCCTCTACATCTGCATCTGCTGCTTCGGTAGCAAGAAGATGGTCATCATCATCGTGTTGACGACTAGGCAGAGACATTGCGGGGGTGACGGTGTGATCAGACATATTATCTTCATCTTGAGGGGTTTCCTTTTCCAAGAACTTGGCCATCACTTCGTTCATTATACCGAGCTCATTTTCATCGATAACAACATGATCAGATAGTTGATGAGAAGGAGAAGGGTGAGAAATGTCAAAAGAAACAGAATGCTCCTCACATTCGCAGAAATGAAGAGGGAGAGCAGGAGCTTGAACACGTTGGAAACTGTATTTGTGTTTCCCAGTTCCACTATAAGGCAAAGACTTCACCTTCAAAAAGTAAATAAATAAATAAATGTAAATATCAATCACATACATATGATGCACAAAAGAGTATTAATAGAGCGAGAGAATAGAATACCGTTCTTAGAGCAGGAAAGAATAAGCGAAGCTGCTTAGTAGTGTTTGAAAGTTTAGCTTGTTGGGTAGCTGCTGATTCTGGAACACTAGAAGAAGCAAGTAGAGCTTCTTGTTGTTCTTGTTGAGCCCATTCTCGTTTCATTCGAATGAGATAATGTTCTTTAGCCTTGTGGAGCTTCAGCTTCCCTCCCTTCCAAAGGCACCCATTATACTGTAAAGGCAATACAGTCAATAAAACAAAATACACACAAATACATAAGCAAAAAGAAGAGAGAAAGAGAAAGAGACCGTGGCAAAGAGCTTGGAGAGGGATTTTTGGGATGAAGGCAGGAAGTCGACGTAAGCAAAGCTACGACCTTTGGTTCTGATTATATGAACTCCGTCGACTTTTCCTCCAACTCCGGTGAAGAGTCTTTCAAGATCGTCTTCTGTAACTCCCAATCCCAATCCACCCACGAATATTCGTTCCATCTCCTCTTGAACTCGCACCTTTTCTTCTCCTGCTGCCATTGCCATAATAAATCGATCCTCCTCCTAAAACCTTCTGTTCCGTCACCGTTGAGTGAGGTTAGCTAGCTACATTAAGCCCTACAATTTCCCTTTCTTTCTCTTCTATATGGGTTGTGCCTAACTAAATATTGGGTTGGGCTGGGCCCAAAATTAGAGATATGCCTAATTACATATTGGGTTGGGCCCAAAATTAGAGATGTTTTGAAGAATTACGCGAGCATCTCCTCTTCACTATACAAAAACAACACAGACAGAGAGAGAAGCTTTGCAATATTGGCTCTCTCTCTCTCTCTCTCTCTCCAGTCCAGGAGGGATGCCTGTGAAGCGGGAACCTTGCAGATACTTTCAGCGCGGCAGGTCCTCTCTCTCTCTCTCTGTGCCATGAATGAACATGATGTATCAGTTAGGAATACAACTTTGCTCAGATTATTGATCGACTTTGTATTGAAATTAAGAATTGATGTGTTCATTATAATAGCTTAACTATAAACTAAGAACAACTTAGGCTCTGAGTAAACAGACCTTACTTGATTAATTCAATCCAAAACAAACAAACTTAGGTGTTTGCGAGTTTTCCATCAAACTGATGTGCCAATGAAAACTGATGCTGACAATAAAGATACATTCTTCTTTCTTTCAGCTGTCAGTATGGAGATGAGTGTAGATATCTACATGTGATCCCTCAACAGCAAAAGTCAAATATCTTCGGTTTTGGAACCCAATCTGCCTCAGAAAAGTCCAATCCTTTTGGTTTTGGTGCTCAAAACAACTCTCATTCAAAACCGGCAGCAATCGATAAGGTTTCTTCTTTTCTTAGATTTTTAAAGTCATCAAGTAACTAGAATGTCAAGGTTTCCTTAATGTCCAAACTCCGTAATCTCCATCCCCCTCCCCCCACTCCCCATAAACCCTCCAACATTCTCGTAATCCCCATTTCCACCACCCATCAGCTCATTCCCATTATTACTCACGATATCCCCGAAAACCTCCTTATACCTCAAAAAATTAGCCCAATGAGTCACAGCCCCTCCCTCCAATCAAACTCCTCAACACCACACTCTCCACTGCTATCCCCACCGCAGCCTGAATTACACTGCGTCGTCGTCGCCGGCTTCTTAATCTTCTGCTTGACAAGCAGATACTGATGCCTCATGTTCTGGACCTTGTTGGAAACATCTTTCCACGACCATTGCCAGCGATACGCAACATGGTCTTGAACGTAGTGCATAGAATTCACATAATAAGCAATGGCTTTGAACTTTTTCTCCCAGTTTTCATTTTAGCGAGGGTCCCATCAGCGACCATCTCGTCGTATTTGTCGATCAGAGTCCTCTCCTCGGCCTCCGTCCATTTCTTTCTTCTTGGGGGCACCATCAAGTTGCAATCTTTAGGATGTAAAAAAGACGCAAACTTGATGGGACAAGTGTTGAATCGTACACAGAATTGAACAGACCCAAATCGAGAAAAACATGAGAATTGAGAGCAGCAAAGCAAAGTAGATGGAGAGAGAGAGAGAAAGAGATTGTGTAGTTTGAGTTGCTTACCTTTGAGAAATAGAGATTTGCCAACTTCTGGTTGATGGGAAGAGAATTGAAAATGGAGAAAGGGTTGTGGACTTGTGGGGAGAGTGATCTACTGATCTTTATAGGGGTGGGTTGAAAGCACTGTTCTAAATTTGTTGTCCTTAAACGCTAAAGAAAACGTTTTCTGCCCCTGGACGGTTCCGGGCGGTGCTCAGCTCTTTCTTACCCATCCATGCTCATCTCTGGTAAATGCCTCTTCCTCATCCCTTAATTAACGATGCTCTGCTCTTTATCTCTACTAGATCTACTACTTTTCACTATATGTACTTTTTATTTGATTTTATAAATGTTTAATGTTTATTTTTACATAATAGATTATATACATTAAATCAAAATCGGCCTAAAATACATGTTGTTTGGATGAAGTTTCATTTTATCCCTTGGGGTTTTGTTTCATTGAAGGCAGTTGTTAAGTTGTTTCATGTCCACACCAAAAATGCTTCAAGAATCATTTATTGAAAATGAAAATGCTGGACCTGAGGATAACAAATTTGGAAAGGAAAATAACCCTGTATGCAATGCCAATGCAGAACCATATAAAAATTATAACTTTCAATCAACAACAGCTACAATGATAATCCGGAGGAACAAGGCCTCAACACATAATCAAAAATGCAAATCTTGGACTGAATGGAGCAAGTGAGATAAATCAAATGTGTACTTAAAAACACCTAGTTCTCAATGTTCTTTCTTTTTCGAGGCCTACTTAGGGCAGCCTTAGCTTTGCGCCGTTCTTTTACTGTAGCATTGCTCCTCACAAATAAGCAGGTTTCACCTTTGTCAGCAGTTCCAGTCGAGGCTGCTTGCTTTGGTGTCAAATGTGGAGCACAAGCACCATCACTACTTGCAATAATCTGTTGATTCTCTTTGAACGTACTCCTTTGTTTACCATTCCCCTCGGAAGCTATTCCTAGAGAAGAGGATTCACCTCTTATAAGATTATTATTCCTATCTTCCTTCACTGTTTCCTCAAGCTTGCTGCCAGAGGAGCTCACGACATCTACACCTGTGGGGCTTTGGCACACTTTGCTGCTTGGAGGAGATACCAGCTGGGGTGTTATGCTGAATGAACTTCCAGTATCGTTAATCAATTGCGTCCAGGACATTTTTTGGCGCCAGTAAGGACCTCTACCTGACTTAGTTGTATTTGAAGGTTCTTGCAGAGGTTGAAGTTGTGCATTCTCCTCCATCATTTCCATCTCACAGATCTCGCCATCCAAGTTCCCATCACTTGACAAGTTCTTTTTTTTGCCATAAAAGCCACTGCTGTTTGACTGCGGCTGTTCAGTCATCTTCCTACCATCATCATCATTCAATTGTGTCCCGGATGATTCCTGCGCCTGTTCTCTGCCCGAAATATTTGATTCAGATGACTTGGAAGCTTTATGTTTTGCAATTGCCTTGAGCGGTTCCATTTCATTTAGCTTGCCTTCCAAGTTCTCATTACTTGACAACTCCTGTTTTCTGATGTCAGAATGGTACACATCGAGACTGCCACGATTGAGCCCCCATATTGTCAGTACAAGAAGCTCCACCTGTCAGTATATGCGAGACACTGAATCCACCGTTGTCCTGATGACCACCAATAAGTTGTTTCCAAGAAGATTTCTGAGACCATGAAACAGGGGCAGTTGAATGTTGGACATGCATTTCTGGCTGAGCGCCGGATAGTTTTCTAGACTCGTTTGAATGAGATTTAATGGTTGTCTTTCTGTCGAGGATAGCAGGCGCTTCCAATTCTTTTACATTATAATTACTGTTGGGAATGGATTTTTTCTTCTTGTTAGGAGGTCCATTCACAATTGTGTGCGCTTCTGTTCCATTGGCTCTCAGTTCCTAGTTATCAAACATAGCAAAAGAAAAAATTAATACTAGAAAGCTAAAGACCTTTGAGCAAAAACAAAGTACAAGTATACATACCTGAAGTGGTGATACCATTTTCTTTACTTTGCTGATTGACACAATATTAATTATGAAGTCATCTTCCTCTTCCTCTTCCTCTTCCTCTTGATTGTCCTCTACATCTGCATCTGCTGCTTCGGTAGCAAGAAGATGGTCATCATCATCGTGTTGACGACTAGGCAGAGACATTGCGGGGGTGACGGTGTGATCAGACATATTATCTTCATCTTGAGGGGTTTCCTTTTCCAAGAACTTGGCCATCACTTCGTTCATTATACCGAGCTCATTTTCATCGATAACAACATGATCAGATAGTTGATGAGAAGGAGAAGGGTGAGAAATGTCAAAAGAAACAGAATGCTCCTCACATTCGCAGAAATGAAGAGGGAGAGCAGGAGCTTGAACACGTTGGAAACTGTATTTGTGTTTCCCAGTTCCACTATAAGGCAAAGACTTCACCTTCAAAAAGTAAATAAATAAATAAATGTAAATATCAATCACATACATATGATGCACAAAAGAGTATTAATAGAGCGAGAGAATAGAATACCGTTCTTAGAGCAGGAAAGAATAAGCGAAGCTGCTTAGTAGTGTTTGAAAGTTTAGCTTGTTGGGTAGCTGCTGATTCTGGAACACTAGAAGAAGCAAGTAGAGCTTCTTGTTGTTCTTGTTGAGCCCATTCTCGTTTCATTCGAATGAGATAATGTTCTTTAGCCTTGTGGAGCTTCAGCTTCCCTCCCTTCCAAAGGCACCCATTATACTGTAAAGGCAATACAGTCAATAAAACAAAATACACACAAATACATAAGCAAAAAGAAGAGAGAAAGAGAAAGAGACCGTGGCAAAGAGCTTGGAGAGGGATTTTTGGGATGAAGGCAGGAAGTCGACGTAAGCAAAGCTACGACCTTTGGTTCTGATTATATGAACTCCGTCGACTTTTCCTCCAACTCCGGTGAAGAGTCTTTCAAGATCGTCTTCTGTAACTCCCAATCCCAATCCACCCACGAATATTCGTTCCATCTCCTCTTGAACTCGCACCTTTTCTTCTCCTGCTGCCATTGCCATAATAAATCGATCCTCCTCCTAAAACCTTCTGTTCCGTCACCGTTGAGTGAGGTTAGCTAGCTACATTAAGCCCTACAATTTCCCTTTCTTTCTCTTCTATATGGGTTGTGCCTAACTAAATATTGGGTTGGGCTGGGCCCAAAATTAGAGATATGCCTAATTACATATTGGGTTGGGCCCAAAATTAGAGATGTTTTGAAGAATTACGCGAGCATCTCCTCTTCACTATACAAAAACAACACAGACAGAGAGAGAAGCTTTGCAATATTGGCTCTCTCTCTCTCTCTCTCTCTCCAGTCCAGGAGGGATGCCTGTGAAGCGGGAACCTTGCAGATACTTTCAGCGCGGCAGGTCCTCTCTCTCTCTCTCTGTGCCATGAATGAACATGATGTATCAGTTAGGAATACAACTTTGCTCAGATTATTGATCGACTTTGTATTGAAATTAAGAATTGATGTGTTCATTATAATAGCTTAACTATAAACTAAGAACAACTTAGGCTCTGAGTAAACAGACCTTACTTGATTAATTCAATCCAAAACAAACAAACTTAGGTGTTTGCGAGTTTTCCATCAAACTGATGTGCCAATGAAAACTGATGCTGACAATAAAGATACATTCTTCTTTCTTTCAGCTGTCAGTATGGAGATGAGTGTAGATATCTACATGTGATCCCTCAACAGCAAAAGTCAAATATCTTCGGTTTTGGAACCCAATCTGCCTCAGAAAAGTCCAATCCTTTTGGTTTTGGTGCTCAAAACAACTCTCATTCAAAACCGGCAGCAATCGATAAGGTTTCTTCTTTTCTTAGATTTTTAAAGTCATCAAGTAACTAGAATGTCAAGGTTTCCTTAATGTCCAAACTCCGTAATCTCCATCCCCCTCCCCCCACTCCCCATAAACCCTCCAACATTCTCGTAATCCCCATTTCCACCACCCATCAGCTCATTCCCATTATTACTCACGATATCCCCGAAAACCTCCTTATACCTCAAAAAATTAGCCCAATGAGTCACAGCCCCTCCCTCCAATCAAACTCCTCAACACCACACTCTCCACTGCTATCCCCACCGCAGCCTGAATTACACTGCGTCGTCGTCGCCGGCTTCTTAATCTTCTGCTTGACAAGCAGATACTGATGCCTCATGTTCTGGACCTTGTTGGAAACATCTTTCCACGACCATTGCCAGCGATACGCAACATGGTCTTGAACGTAGTGCATAGAATTCACATAATAAGCAATGGCTTTGAACTTTTTCTCCCAGTTTTCATTTTAGCGAGGGTCCCATCAGCGACCATCTCGTCGTATTTGTCGATCAGAGTCCTCTCCTCGGCCTCCGTCCATTTCTTTCTTCTTGGGGGCACCATCAAGTTGCAATCTTTAGGATGTAAAAAAGACGCAAACTTGATGGGACAAGTGTTGAATCGTACACAGAATTGAACAGACCCAAATCGAGAAAAACATGAGAATTGAGAGCAGCAAAGCAAAGTAGATGGAGAGAGAGAGAGAAAGAGATTGTGTAGTTTGAGTTGCTTACCTTTGAGAAATAGAGATTTGCCAACTTCTGGTTGATGGGAAGAGAATTGAAAATGGAGAAAGGGTTGTGGACTTGTGGGGAGAGTGATCTACTGATCTTTATAGGGGTGGGTTGAAAGCACTGTTCTAAATTTGTTGTCCTTAAACGCTAAAGAAAACGTTTTCTGCCCCTGGACGGTTCCGGGCGGTGCTCAGCTCTTTCTTACCCATCCATGCTCATCTCTGGTAAATGCCTCTTCCTCATCCCTTAATTAACGATGCTCTGCTCTTTATCTCTACTAGATCTACTACTTTTCACTATATGTACTTTTTATTTGATTTTATAAATGTTTAATGTTTATTTTTACATAATAGATTATATACATTAAATCAAAATCGGCCTAAAATACATGTTGTTTGGATGAAGTTTCATTTTATCCCTTGGGGTTTTGTTTCATTGAAGGCAGTTGTTAAGTTGTTTCATGTCCACACCAAAAATGCTTCAAGAATCATTTATTGAAAATGAAAATGCTGGACCTGAGGATAACAAATTTGGAAAGGAAAATAACCCTGTATGCAATGCCAATGCAGAACCATATAAAAATTATAACTTTCAATCAACAACAGCTACAATGATAATCCGGAGGAACAAGGCCTCAACACATAATCAAAAATGCAAATCTTGGACTGAATGGAGCAAGTGAGATAAATCAAATGTGTACTTAAAAACACCTAGTTCTCAATGTTCTTTCTTTTTCGAGGCCTACTTAGGGCAGCCTTAGCTTTGCGCCGTTCTTTTACTGTAGCATTGCTCCTCACAAATAAGCAGGTTTCACCTTTGTCAGCAGTTCCAGTCGAGGCTGCTTGCTTTGGTGTCAAATGTGGAGCACAAGCACCATCACTACTTGCAATAATCTGTTGATTCTCTTTGAACGTACTCCTTTGTTTACCATTCCCCTCGGAAGCTATTCCTAGAGAAGAGGATTCACCTCTTATAAGATTATTATTCCTATCTTCCTTCACTGTTTCCTCAAGCTTGCTGCCAGAGGAGCTCACGACATCTACACCTGTGGGGCTTTGGCACACTTTGCTGCTTGGAGGAGATACCAGCTGGGGTGTTATGCTGAATGAACTTCCAGTATCGTTAATCAATTGCGTCCAGGACATTTTTTGGCGCCAGTAAGGACCTCTACCTGACTTAGTTGTATTTGAAGGTTCTTGCAGAGGTTGAAGTTGTGCATTCTCCTCCATCATTTCCATCTCACAGATCTCGCCATCCAAGTTCCCATCACTTGACAAGTTCTTTTTTTTGCCATAAAAGCCACTGCTGTTTGACTGCGGCTGTTCAGTCATCTTCCTACCATCATCATCATTCAATTGTGTCCCGGATGATTCCTGCGCCTGTTCTCTGCCCGAAATATTTGATTCAGATGACTTGGAAGCTTTATGTTTTGCAATTGCCTTGAGCGGTTCCATTTCATTTAGCTTGCCTTCCAAGTTCTCATTACTTGACAACTCCTGTTTTCTGATGTCAGAATGGTACACATCGAGACTGCCACGATTGAGCCCCCATATTGTCAGTACAAGAAGCTCCACCTGTCAGTATATGCGAGACACTGAATCCACCGTTGTCCTGATGACCACCAATAAGTTGTTTCCAAGAAGATTTCTGAGACCATGAAACAGGGGCAGTTGAATGTTGGACATGCATTTCTGGCTGAGCGCCGGATAGTTTTCTAGACTCGTTTGAATGAGATTTAATGGTTGTCTTTCTGTCGAGGATAGCAGGCGCTTCCAATTCTTTTACATTATAATTACTGTTGGGAATGGATTTTTTCTTCTTGTTAGGAGGTCCATTCACAATTGTGTGCGCTTCTGTTCCATTGGCTCTCAGTTCCTAGTTATCAAACATAGCAAAAGAAAAAATTAATACTAGAAAGCTAAAGACCTTTGAGCAAAAACAAAGTACAAGTATACATACCTGAAGTGGTGATACCATTTTCTTTACTTTGCTGATTGACACAATATTAATTATGAAGTCATCTTCCTCTTCCTCTTCCTCTTCCTCTTGATTGTCCTCTACATCTGCATCTGCTGCTTCGGTAGCAAGAAGATGGTCATCATCATCGTGTTGACGACTAGGCAGAGACATTGCGGGGGTGACGGTGTGATCAGACATATTATCTTCATCTTGAGGGGTTTCCTTTTCCAAGAACTTGGCCATCACTTCGTTCATTATACCGAGCTCATTTTCATCGATAACAACATGATCAGATAGTTGATGAGAAGGAGAAGGGTGAGAAATGTCAAAAGAAACAGAATGCTCCTCACATTCGCAGAAATGAAGAGGGAGAGCAGGAGCTTGAACACGTTGGAAACTGTATTTGTGTTTCCCAGTTCCACTATAAGGCAAAGACTTCACCTTCAAAAAGTAAATAAATAAATAAATGTAAATATCAATCACATACATATGATGCACAAAAGAGTATTAATAGAGCGAGAGAATAGAATACCGTTCTTAGAGCAGGAAAGAATAAGCGAAGCTGCTTAGTAGTGTTTGAAAGTTTAGCTTGTTGGGTAGCTGCTGATTCTGGAACACTAGAAGAAGCAAGTAGAGCTTCTTGTTGTTCTTGTTGAGCCCATTCTCGTTTCATTCGAATGAGATAATGTTCTTTAGCCTTGTGGAGCTTCAGCTTCCCTCCCTTCCAAAGGCACCCATTATACTGTAAAGGCAATACAGTCAATAAAACAAAATACACACAAATACATAAGCAAAAAGAAGAGAGAAAGAGAAAGAGACCGTGGCAAAGAGCTTGGAGAGGGATTTTTGGGATGAAGGCAGGAAGTCGACGTAAGCAAAGCTACGACCTTTGGTTCTGATTATATGAACTCCGTCGACTTTTCCTCCAACTCCGGTGAAGAGTCTTTCAAGATCGTCTTCTGTAACTCCCAATCCCAATCCACCCACGAATATTCGTTCCATCTCCTCTTGAACTCGCACCTTTTCTTCTCCTGCTGCCATTGCCATAATAAATCGATCCTCCTCCTAAAACCTTCTGTTCCGTCACCGTTGAGTGAGGTTAGCTAGCTACATTAAGCCCTACAATTTCCCTTTCTTTCTCTTCTATATGGGTTGTGCCTAACTAAATATTGGGTTGGGCTGGGCCCAAAATTAGAGATATGCCTAATTACATATTGGGTTGGGCCCAAAATTAGAGATGTTTTGAAGAATTACGCGAGCATCTCCTCTTCACTATACAAAAACAACACAGACAGAGAGAGAAGCTTTGCAATATTGGCTCTCTCTCTCTCTCTCTCTCTCCAGTCCAGGAGGGATGCCTGTGAAGCGGGAACCTTGCAGATACTTTCAGCGCGGCAGGTCCTCTCTCTCTCTCTCTGTGCCATGAATGAACATGATGTATCAGTTAGGAATACAACTTTGCTCAGATTATTGATCGACTTTGTATTGAAATTAAGAATTGATGTGTTCATTATAATAGCTTAACTATAAACTAAGAACAACTTAGGCTCTGAGTAAACAGACCTTACTTGATTAATTCAATCCAAAACAAACAAACTTAGGTGTTTGCGAGTTTTCCATCAAACTGATGTGCCAATGAAAACTGATGCTGACAATAAAGATACATTCTTCTTTCTTTCAGCTGTCAGTATGGAGATGAGTGTAGATATCTACATGTGATCCCTCAACAGCAAAAGTCAAATATCTTCGGTTTTGGAACCCAATCTGCCTCAGAAAAGTCCAATCCTTTTGGTTTTGGTGCTCAAAACAACTCTCATTCAAAACCGGCAGCAATCGATAAGGTTTCTTCTTTTCTTAGATTTTTAAAGTCATCAAGTAACTAGAATGTCAAGGTTTCCTTAATGTCAACTGTTTATTAAAGAAATTATATACCTGTACAATCTCAGATGTTTGGGTTTTGCCCATATTGAATCGTTGAAAGCTCTCCATGTGCACCATTTAATGTGCTTCTTGTGGTCAGCCTTTCCAAAACAAATGGAATCGTTCGTCCACCGCAAATGCTACTGCTACTCCGTCCTCACGAAGACCTGACAACCAGCCAAATCATGAGTAAGTTATTGGCTAACAGTTTATGTGTTTGCAGAATATTAAGCTTCACACTGATTATTGAATGAACTAAAGTAAGATGAATAACGACATATGATCTATATTTATCTGAAGGTGCTCAAATCTGGAGTCCTGCAGAAGTATAATTATTGAAGACTTTGAGTGTGAGGCACCACTTTGGAAGCTTACCTGCTATGGTCACTGGAGAAAGTAAATGACTTCGTTAGTGAATATATTAGGAAGACCGATTAAAATTACCATGCATTCACTGAACTAGGCACTAATTTTTGAACTTGTTTGTTTGCAGTTCTCCTTGTGACATTGTTGGTGATATTAGTTACCAAGAATTGAGGGCAGCAGCATATGATGATGCTAAGCGCGGGTTGAGCTTACAGTCAATAGTAAGATATTGTGACTGATCTCTCTAATTCCATGTCCATATGCATCTGTTTTTGTGCTTGTGCGTCATCAGTGTGCATCTGATCAAACTAGTCCTCTACAGGTTGAAAGAGAGCGAAATTTGGTCAATACCAAGTTGAATGAGTTTGAGAATCTTCGCAAGCCTCATGCAGTTCCAGTGAACTCTACTGTCAGCCAAAGATCTTTCCCTTTAGCTAGTGCAAATACATTATTGCAGACTGGTCAAAGTAGTGCTCCTCCTGCAGTCTCAAGTTTTAGCCAGTTTGGTACATCTCTTAATGTTGGATTTGGACCAAGGCAAGTCTCCCTTACCATAATTATACTTCATTTGGTTGATTGATGTTGATAGTTTGATTAATAACCTGAATCCTGCGTTTATGATCTTCGTTGGGCTCAACAAACTTACAATGCAACTCTTTATCAGACCATCTGCACCAGCAAATAATTTTTTCTCGCAGCCGACCCTTTTAGCGAATTCTAGTACTGCTTCGAGCGGATTTGGGACACACAATTTTCCATCTGTAAATGTTGGTAAGACTTGATTTAATGCATTACAATAACACACCATTAATTTGGAGGTGCGACTTTGCGCTCATGTGGCGTATCAGTCTGTTTATTTGAAGAGAAGCAATAGTGCTTGCTGAGCAATTAATATGTGGACTTACTTGGACACAGAAAATACTTGGCTTCTCTTCGTTACTAGTATCTTAGCATTCAAAAATATAACATATTTATGTTATATAATTTGCAAAAACATTTAATACAATACATCAGCATGAATCATGCATTTCTTCTGACTGAAACTTGTAGGTTCACATGGTAGCCAATTTCCTACCAATACACAAGGAAGTATTTTCACCCAGAGTGCAGGATTTGGCAACACTGATGTCATGAGACCTGGAAGCACTTCAGCAATGTCATTACAGTTTCCTACTGCCACAAGTAGCCAGCCACTTACTCTTTCAGATACCCCTATCACTGCCTCCAGTGCAACCAGACAAGTAACTGCACCGTAAGTTTGAGCACACCATTTTTTCTCGTGACTCTTTTATCTTTGAGAGAGGAAGTATAATTATCTGAGGGCATACATATCTACCCCTGCTGTGTGATCCGTAATCAGGAGTATGCTTTCCATAAATTATCCAAATGACAAATCTTCATTTAATCACGATTAGATACCTAAATGGATTCCAAATTGGCTGCAAATTTGATCCTTGAAAGGAGCATTAAAAGTAGGCACGTGGTATATAGTGGACCCTATATAATTTTTACATATTTATATAGTCCTCTGCAATGAGGAGTTTTTTTTTTCTTCTTTTTTCTTTAAGATTAGGACGTCTTCATCACCAAACCTATACAACTATACCTCCAAAGAATAACCAAGAGCTTCTTCCAACTTGAAACATTTTTTTTTTCATTTAGGTTCTTATTTAGTCTTCAACATTTTTTTTTGTATCTTGTACCCTATATCTATCTCTTGACTCTTATATCTTAGTAGTCTTATTACTATTATGAGTTTTGTCTTTACTTAAATGGTATGTGACTCTAACTTCTTTGTTTATCCTACAGAACTAACATACAGAGGGAGAACATTTCTGGGGATATGGGTATATGGTTGAAAAAGAAATGGATTCCTGGAGAGGTAAGATGACTGATGATTTTAGTCTTCCTGGTGTTTCAAGCTTTGAAGGTTATATGGCAGAGTATATTCACTCTCCCTTTTCTTCTATAAGATACTAATCACACTCCTTTGACACATTCAGGAGTGTGATTAGAGTCCTGCAGAAGAAAAGGGAGTGTGAAAATCATCTCCATATTATATATATATATATTTGTTGTGCATGGTCAAGACATTATATAAAAATGGAATAATAATTATTGAATGAACTAAGATTTGGGAATAGAAAAAGTATACTATTAGAAAATAGAGATGCAAGAAAGGTTAAAAAGTTGTATCAAAACTATTACTCTTGCTTATTATTGTAAATCCTGATATGACCATGTGTATGGTAATACTAATTCCAGAAACATTCATGTTTGTTTCTCCCCAGGTTCCAGAGGAAGAACCACCAGATGCATTGGCTGATATTGACTTGTAAGCTTTGGTAGTAGTTTATGAACAGAACAATGACAGCACTTACATATGTGATTTGGTTCGCAAGGAAATAGGAATCTCGGACCTGATGTTGAGAGACTGCACACGACACTGAAAGGAGATGAATGGTTTCATTTGTGCTCAAAGGAATGATTACAACGTATTCGTCCCTTGTGATCTCTACCAGATTGCTACTGACTCTTTTACAGGCTCTTCTTATTCGCCCTTGTGCTTCATTGGATCAGAACGATATGATATGCCGTTGTAGTGTATATTTTCAGCTGAAAATAGGACATCGCTTGCATTTAGCCTCCACATAATGACTCTTTCAGCAGAAACTATGCAAACCACTACACTTATGAAATCAACTTCTACAGTTGTACCTAGCGATTTGTTGTTGCACTGAGCTTTCATGAAGGCAAGTTATGTATGATAAATACAAGTGTTCGAGCACTTTTGCACTTCATTGTCATCTCTGTGTTCTTCAATCGTAGTCACCTGACCACGAAACAAGTGACCACTAGAACATGTTGGCTCCTTCAACACCTTAGTTGATTATGTATTTATATGATAGCCGATGAACAATGCACGAGAAATATAAAGTATAGACTATAGACTGTAGATTAAAGCACCCAAAATCTGGAAATCCTCATTTTTGGATAAAATATATCATCATTCATGAATATTTACTATATAACAAAGATGGGTTCTGAGGGTTTCTTGTAGCTTGCACCGTACATTTCACTGTTTGAGGTTATTTCAGTCTTTCTTCTCTGTATCAATTAACCTATCCTATCCTGTTTGAGGTTATTTCATTTCTCATCCGCCTCTCTTTACTGTTCTACACATCTATCTCTCATCTAGCCTTCTCTCTTGCGATCTCGCCGGTTCTCAGATCAGTTTCCGTTTAGGTATGGTATGGTATTTCAATCCTCTCTCTTATCTAGCCCTCTCTCTCACGTTGTGATCTATCATTCTCTCAGTTCAATCTTTGTGTCTTTTGCATAAGGACCACTGCCTGCGGAGTTCGTAGTGTTTGCATTCTCTTTGTGCGTCATCTTCTCAGCGCAAGCTCCTTCTTCACAGACCAAGGTACGACGGTCCCTCCATCTCAAAACTTCACCGCATTGGATTATCAATAAAAATGGGGCTGACTCTACTCTCTATTTATCATGGTTTGGTTGGATTTACGAGCTTTATCCTAAGCCCTCAGCAACTACTAGAACTAACTCCCCTGAAAAAAACACACCCAGAGAGAGAGAGAGAGAACTAACTCCCCTGAAAAAAACACACCCAGAGAGAGAGAGAGAGAGAGAGAGAGACATTTCAATTCAATTGAGTCTCTCTAGGTGGCCAGAGAGAAACAAGGCTGTCCTAAGTGGGTGGGGAGCTTCACGGGGTCAAACCCATCTCAGTCTCTTTCGTCACCACCCACCCCCAGAAAAGAAGAAGAAGCTTATTTGGTTCAATTCTCACCACGTCATCATCATCACCACTGGTTTACCGGTCGAGAGGATTCAATTCGTTGATAATCTCTATCTCTATAATCATTGTTCTTTGGAGAGAGAGAGAGAGAGAGAGAGAGAGAGAAAGAGAGAGAGAGAGAGAGAGAGAGAGAGAGAGAGAGAGAAAGATAGAGATAGAGAGAGAGAGAGAGAGAGAGAGAGATTATAACTCTAGGGTATGTTTGTTCATATACTACTGATCTGCTTATCAAGCTCTGATTATCAATAAAAACTAATGCTTGGGGTGATTTGATTTTGGGACTTGGTGAATTTATCTTTTTCTGAAGTTCATCTGAAAAAGAACACTCGTTGGTAGCTGTTTCCTATATAACAATCATACTTTGCTTGATCTAAGTCTATCAGTCATCTTCCAAATGAATTATACATTTTTTTTCTTCAGAATTCATGAAGTCATTGCATTTTCTTGCGGCAAGTTGTGAATATGTATGTTCTTCTTTATTGCGTTGGTTTGAATTTGTTGAACTGTGGTATTTGCAAGGTAGAATGTGGTGTATGATCTTTATCTTTTATTGGAACCCGACATATGAATTCACTTCTCAAGGTGTGCCTGTCTATTTTGGTGGAGAATTGGTGTAGCACGACAGTTCTCTTATCCCTTTTTTCTGTTTGATAAGTTGGCTTATATATGAACATTTGCTTGATTTATATGATGTCTTTGACAACCAAAGATGCTTCTCTTGAGATCTATTTTGTAAATTTATACAAGGTGCGCAAGTTTATGTATATTAATAGTATCAAATTAGTTTTCTTGATGCATCGATATATTTTAAATTCGAAAGATTCAATCTTTAAAACGCTGAGGGTGCCAAAAATGAGGTTTGGTAGGATTTCCAAGTGCATCTTCGTTATGCAGACTATTGTAATGCAGGGTTATATCCATGGCATGAAAAAAGATTAGCTTTAACTTGAAATATAGTGGTGTTACTCAACTTCTACCTCAGGAGTGTTCATATGGAAACTCTCTCACTGTGAGTATGTTGTTTTGATTGAAGTCCCTTGAGGTGCATATTTGTTTGGAAGATATCCATTTCTAATATTATTCGGTTTAGTCTCTGCCATCTCATATCTCACATTGATAGTATATCCACATAAGTGTGATCAATTTGTTTTCAGAACTGAAAATGTTTAGCATCATTTTACATTTTTGAAAGATTCTATATTGATGTACAAGGTTTGTTGTAGAGTGATCGAATAATAAATTGGGTGTCGGCATAACTTTATTTTTTTTTATTTTTTGTAGATTTCAATCCGTTGGTGGCTATATACTTACAACTTATTTGTCAATCATACTTTGCTTCATCTCAGTCTACCAGTCATATGAATTATTCATTTTTTTCTTCTTCAGAATTCATAAGGTCATTGCATTTTCTTGCGGCAAGTTGTGAATATGTATGTTCTTCTTTATTGCGTTGGTTAGAATTGGTTGATTTGTGGTATTGAATTATACATATCATTTTATGATATATAATAAGTGGAATGTGGTGTATGATCTTTATCTTTTATTGGAACCTATCTTATGAATTCACTTCTCAAGGTGTGCCTGCCTATTTTGGTATAGAACTGGTGTAGCGTGACAGTTCTCTTAGCCCTTTTTTCTATTTGATAAGTTGGTTTATATGTTTCATATGAACGTTTGCTTGATTTATATGATGTTTATGACAACCAAAGATGCTTCTCTTGAGATTTATTTTATAGATTTATTTGCAATTAGTATATTGGCTTATTTGTTCGATCGAATTAGATCGGATGAGCTGTATGAACTTAGGATTACTTTTGTTTTTCCCTTTTGGGTGTTGGTTTATATTTTAGATGCTCGATCATGCTGAGATTTTGATTACTTGGTATATGATTTTTTATCGACTTGCCTTATGAGTCGGGATTTATATTTGGTTACTCTAAATTTATGAGAGTTCTTCTGTCATTTCTTCTTCGTTGATTAAGTTCTTGAGTCTAGAAAGCTTAATTCGGTTGATTCAATGAATTGCGCAAGTGAGTTATTATATTGATTTCTTTGTCCTTCTGGGTTGTTCAAAATTTGGAAGCTTAATCCAATTGATATCACTTTGCTATTGCCTTCAGTCATTGATTTCTTTGTATGTCAATTTGAAGAAGATATGGATTCTGAGTTTTGAAGAAGATATGATTATATTAGTTTCATTCTTATGTTAATTCAATGTATTATGACTACTAATGTCTATGGTTGGAGTTGTGGTTCATGTTTTAATTGTTAAAGCCTCATTGTTAATTATTAGCAGTGGCTTCCTCTGGTGTCGAGTGTATGAACTCAAACTCATATTGATTGTTATTGGTAGAGTTGTGTTGTTGTGTGATAGACGAATGTTTACATATAAAATTATATAATGTTTGTGTTTTCAGTTTGGAAAAAATAGATGGGAATTATTGGAATTCAATATCCTATTTTGCTGATAAGACTTCTAAACTGAAAGTCAGAAGCCTGTGCTTCCTTATATCAATCTAATCCTTAAACTAAATCCTAATTGGTCTTACTTTTTCCAGCTTTATGATCCTAATTGAATAGAAGGGGAGATTCCTAATTGTTTTCACTCTCTCAACTCGATTGCTTTTAGCTCTCCGTTTCTCATCTGTTTCGCTGTAGCTCCCTTACCCAGGACAATCATGTTGTAGCTCCCTCACCCAGAAATCAAAAGGTAGCGGTTCGTTCTCGATTTTGATTTGCGGTTTTGGTTCGTTCCCAATATTCTTAAATTTCTTTTAGTTCTCTTTATTTGTTTCCTTTTCCCTGGCTTTCTTCTTCGATGACAACAATAAGGTTAAAGTTTCGGCTGTGATCCCAACATAATACGTTACAAGGTAATAGTCAATTAGGCACTAAATATACACAACATACTATAATGATTAGAGATAAAGTAGCTTGAGATTTGTAATTGATGAAATAGGAAAACTTAAAGCAACACTGATATAGCTGATGATTAGAGGTAGGTGACGCCACAGGATAAAGCATGCCAAGAGCTCCACAATCCACATGCCAAAAATTTCAAAGGCTAAATAAGCCAAACTTAAAGTCCTGATCTCTTCTTCATGTTAATTAGGAGAGAATTACTGTTCTATGTGATAGAGAGGGTAAAACACCATATGCCTGACCTCTCAAAGTTTGATTGATCCTAATTAATCTTCCAAATTAAACGAATTTGGACTATGGTCAAATTGGGTTGTTTAGTATTCTGCTTCGTTGTCTGACTATACATGTTGGTTATCGACAGGATGAGATTTTCTTCCCAAATAAAAATTACTTCACTACGACTTCTGGTTTTTAATTGATGCTCTCTTGGTTTTCCAGTTCTGTCTTTGTTCAGTTTGCATCTACATCATGTTTAGGAAGGAGCAAGTGTGTGACATCAACCATTCAAACTGTTTTTCTAATTGTTTGATCATATCAATTGAAAACTTTAACTTTTTTCATCATGATCTCTACCATCAATACCTTACTTATGTCTTTGTTTTCTGTTTTTTGCTGCAGGAATTAGCCGAGTATTGAGACTTCTGGCTTCAAAAAAGTAGATGCCAAAGTTGATCCGGTGAAGGATATCAACTATAGGTATATATGTTTCTTGGTTCTCTCTATAATTATAGAATATCTAAAAGAATGCATCATGTCTTTAATATGATTGTAAGGAAGTATCTGACTTTTTTATGTGGATTTTAGAGGGTTTATCATCTCAAAGATGATCATGTTGAATTTGAAAATAGGAATAATATTAGGGCTGTGTATGTTTGGACCTGAGAACTAAAGTTGAGATCTCATTTGTCTAATGTGAAGATAAAGCTTGCTTATGAGCTTTGGCCGATGATTATTTCTATGTTATGATATGATTTTTTGGAACTCTTTTGCTTATGGTTTGAATTTTTTGTCAATCTTTGCTGTGAAGTTGGCTTTTTTTTTAAGTTCATTTGCTTTATGCGTTTATCTATATGTGTTCATTTTCTTGATGTGTAGAGAACGTCTGTATGTCTTTGTTGAATTAAGTTGCACTTCATTGATTTTTATCTCAATCTTTTTGTTGTATTTTGTATTCAAGTTTTGATATGGGTAGATCTCGGTGATAGAATCAATCGATCTGCTTGGGTCCAATCTTCTCATCTCCTCTCTTGATATGGGTAGATCTCGGTAATCTTCTCATCTCCTCAAGAAAGATGATTTGACATAAGCATACGCATCTGTTTAGCATTGCTATGAAAGCATATTTGAATGGGTAAATTTCTTATATTTATATCCTGCTTTCTTTGTTTAGCATAAACATCTATTTGTTTAGGAACAGAGTCTGCTATCTTAATTTTCTTATAATTTGTTATAGAATCATATATAAAGTCTTGCTGAGACCTAAATTTACTCAACTCCAAGTGTATTGCAGATTTCATATAGAGCTTAGTATTTCTTTAGCTATTTTGACTTGCATGTTGGAAGTATATCAGGCTCCTTAAATTTTAGGTCTTTTGTATAATTGGATCTTAAAGTGAACAAGAACCCATGATTTCTTTTGGCTTAGATATCTTCATTTCTAATAGTATTATAAATTATAGTGCATTTCAATATTAATCAGATTTCCTATATTTTTATAGGTTATATGCAAAGGGCTGTCATCGGTGTTATTGTGTTGTTGTCTTTGTCGCTACTGTCTTCCTTGATTTCCATTTGTCATCACGATTCAGGTATAATTTTGTGATATGAGATTGTGTAATTTTTGTACATATTATGCTAATGAATATGTTTATGATGCCTCAATGTGTTTGTTGAATTAGTGTGTTTGTGTTCTAGAGTTGATATTTCTTTCTTGCGTGTATTTTTTTAAGCTGGTATGCTTCTAGACACCTATGTTTGGTATGATGTAAGGTCTGATACAATTAATAACTTATATTTGCAATCTAATGACAATAATGATGAGCAACTGATAACAAGATAATTCTATGGTCAATAGTTTATGTAAATAATATGCTAAAAAGAATAATTAAAGTTGGCTGAATCTGTTTGTTGAGTATATATAGGGTTTGTATATTGATGTAGTTTTTTTCGCTAATATATTTCTAGACACCTATGTTTGATGTAGTATTAGTTCTGTTATAATTAATGACTATTGTTTACAGTATGAGGTCTTCTAGAGTTAATGACATGTTTGCTGCATGGGTTAACTAGAAGAAAAAAAACTATTTTCTATGTTTATGATTCTTTTATTACTAAATATGTTGTGTATTTATATACAACCTATTGAAAATAAGTTATAAACATTATTTGTTTGTTTATTTTATATTGTATATTGTAATTGCAATATTCAACTGTGTAGTTCTGATGAAACTGATAGTAAATATGTATTGTTTGTAAATATGTCATCTTATGTAGATTGTGTTTGACATTTAGGCATTTTAAGTTTTTGGTTTTCGTTTTGCATTTTGGGTTCCTAGGATATATTATTGGTAATGTAGTACGCAATTATTACTATTAATTGTTTGGACTGTTATTTTCAAATATGGAGCCAAAAAGAAATTCAAACTGTGTGGTGAAGAGGAAACGTCTAATGCAAAATGAGGACTCAATCCGATCCAGTCCAAACTATTTAACCAAGAAACAATGTTTCTTCCAAGATCCGCAATATTTTGAAGTAGACATGCGCGACGAGTTTGTTCAACCAATTTATGAACAAGCATTGGCTTGCCACGAGACAGCTGAAAGGACCCAACCCCGATTTAGCTCCCTAAACCGGAGTTAAACCCCTTCGAAAACACGAACCAACAAAAACCGTAGAATTTCGGCAGAGTTTCGTTACTAACGTGGAATTACCATTACCTGCACGCGGAAAATACACTTCATCCTATGCCACAAAAATCAAACCGTGGGCACCAATCCCATCCGGATTTCTCAATATATCAACAGTAAAGTAAAACAATAAATATATCTATACTTTACTGAAATCCAGAGTAAAATCGTATAATATAAACAATAGAATTCTCAGAGCGACCTCTAATGTATAATCATATACGTATACCACAGTAGGTAGAACAATAAACCTACTGGAAGAAATAAGGCAGCTCGAGCACTATGCCTCCGACCATGACGTGCGACACCATAGTCCAAACTGCAAACTGGGCACGGAAACCGAAAAGCCCAGGGGAAAGACATGAAAACTGTTAGAGTGAGTGGACGAAAATAAATGTCTTTCACCACGTAATATATATATGTTATAAAAACATATGCGAGTCCAAATGCAAATGCATAAGTAAAGAAATGGTACACGAGGGAGACTCTAACTCCTCATGCGTCCGAGTACACGAGGGAGACTCTAACTCCTCACGCGTACAGAGCATGCATCGTAAATACATCGTGGAGTCTCTCATGAACTACCACGCGATAGCACAGTCTGAATCACGGGATCCCAGACTCACACGTGATTCCTAGCCAGAAAGGCCTCGGGTCAAGATATCTGTCCCCCCCGGAGCGTATTCGGGGATCAGTCGAGAAGTCAATGTGTATCGATACCACAACATATACTGAGACTGTACTCTGTGTAAACCAAATCATAAATCCTTTCCATGCACATGCATAAAACATAATATGTACGTATATATTCGTATATATACGTATATTCGTATATGCATAATCGTAAAACACATGCTCGTAAAATCATAATCAATCTGCATGCTCAAGTTCGTAAAACGTATATAAAAGACTCGCAATCAATCCGTGAAAAGAAATGTTCACTCACATACTAGCGTAACGCGATATGCGTTAACCCGTGATCCGGCGGAAAGTCCCTCGCCAAACAAACGATCACGGACACCTGAATAATCACAATAACCATTTCTCAAAATCATAATTCGACAATTCAAGAAAAATCACGAGAAACCACCGTTATCGGAAACACGAAATCCGATTACGACAAACTGTCGGAAATCCGAAAATTACACCTCAACTCCTCGCTGTATTTTCGGATGCTCAAATCGAGAAACGAACCTTCCCACTGCGATCGGGGCGCAATTTCGAGTGAAACGACATGCAACTTGTCGAAAACCCCAAAAAGTCAAACTTTGACCGCCGGTAACCGTTGACCGCCGCCCACGGCGGCGCCGCCACCAACCGTGAGATTTCTCGGCGGAGCAACCACCATTCCATGCAAAATCACCCACTGAGAAACTTTGTCAACTACAAGAAAGGCCAATTCTCACTCTAACTCATCCAATTTCAAGCAAAACCGAATTGTTCCCAAAATTTCAAATCCAAAATTCTCCAAACACAAATCGAATTAGAACACCATACCTATATGGTTAGAATCATGGTGAAGAGGGCTACAAAACCCAGTCCTTTTTTGAGCTCAACTCGGCCGGAATCACAAACCACCATTAAACCCAAAAATCCCAAACTTTGGTTCCAAATTTCTCTCTCCACCGTGAGCTCCACCATGAGAGGAGGCCGGCATGGGGTTGAGGACTTCAAGGCGCACCGAATGGGACTAGGCCCGAGCTCGGAGGTGGCCGGAATTCCATCGCCACCGTGGAGCACCGCCCTTGCCAACGTGAACCTCACTCTCTCAACCGAGTTGACTCGGTCAACTCGGTCAACAACATAAATGCCATATGTTGACTTTCCCTTTTCGGCAACCCACTATTTATAGCCTTCCCAAAATGGAAACTTCGTAATTATCCTTTTCGACGAACTTCAAATACCCGTAACTTTCTCGTCGTAATTTTGGTTCCAATAATTCTCGTAGCCACAAACTCGTCTCGACATGTTCTTCAATTATCACCTGATGTCAAACACATCGACCATTCGGATAAAAAGTCAACTGTTCAAACCAACACATATTTAAATCGACTAAACAATCAACAAACGGAAATATTCACAACTTAATCGTTGTAACTCAAAATCATGCTCCGAAAGTTTCCACGAGCTCGAAATTAAATTCTGAACAACTTCCGTGAAGAAGCTGAAACCAAATTCTCGACCGATAATTTAGTCGTTAAAAGAGCCACCAATTAAACCCGTTTCCGTCGAAACTTCAATTATTCATAATTAATTCCTCGGTTGTCCAAATAACGATCTGGAACCGCCCACGAACTCAAAATCACACGTACAACGACTCTCGAGAAGAGACTCAGCTCCAATTCTCGGCCAATGATTTAGTCGTTAACAAATCTGGCTATTCACATAACTGTCGGAAATCTGCGATAACACGCGAGCTTGTAGATCAAGCTGATTCCACTGCTGATTCTGTTCTGGGTCGTCACACAACAAAATCCTTTGCCTATTTTCAAGATGAAGAAGTAGGCGGATTCGATTCACGCAAGTTGACCAAGAAACAATTTTTCTTTCATAATCAGCAAAATTTCATTGGCGCAACACCGTCGTCATACTACCTTGAGCAAGAAGGTGCAAGTACATCTGCTAATGTGCTTATCAAAGATAGCAATGACAATAAAGAAGATGATGTTGATGATGAAACTATATCAGGTTGTTACACACACGTAATAGTTTTTGGGATATTGTAGTGGTATACCAATAATATGAAAATAATAATAATTTTGTTTGATATTAAATGTAGATGAGGATTCAACTATCTTTTGTCAAGCATCGTATCAAAAAAAACACCAAGGTGAATGACCTTTCATTATGTATTTTTAACAAATGAATAATGATTGCAGATTATTATTATTGTTTCTAATACATTCTTAAAAATTGTTCTTGCAGGTATCATTGTGGATTATGATGACTCTGGTGATGATGTTTATACATGTAATCATTGCACAGCTTTCTTTTGGTTAGATGAATCATTGAAAAATAAAATGAACAATCAATTGATTTATACAAACTATTGTGAAAAAGGCCAAGTTACGCTTCTATTGTCATATCCAACTCCATCTTTTCTTGATGAATTATTAAATCCAAATAATGGTCGAAGGAGTGTATTATTTTTTGATAATATTAGAGTTTATAATTTCATGTTTGCCTTTGCTTCTATGGGTGCTAAAATTGAGCATGGCATAAACAGTGGAGGAGCTCCTTATGTATTCAAAATATGTGGACAAGTACACCATAAGATGAGTTTTGTTTTACCTCCGAGAGGAGAATGTCCAAAATATGCTCAATTATATGTTTATGACACTCGGAATGAAATATCGAATCGTATAAGTTCCATTGTTGGTGATGATGCAAATAACAAAATTAATATTGATGTTGTCAAGGGATTAATTGAATTGCTGGATGATTGTAATGAATTAACCCAAAAATATAGATCAATTAGGGATAGTTTTGAGGATAAGTCATTGCCCAATTTTGACATAACTATACTTAATTGCGAAAAAACTAATGGTAAACAATATGAATTACCTTCTGCTTCTGAAATAGGTGGATTGATTGTGGGTGATATAGGTGAATTTGATTCAAATAGAGATATAGTTGTTCGATCTAATAATGGATTACTAAAACGAATCTCTAAAATTCATCCGAAATTGATGTGGTTACAATATCCGCTCATTTTTCCATATGGAGAAGATGGATTTAAGATCAATATGAAGTTGAGATCAATTGGAAGTGACAATAAAAATAGAAAATTAACAATGAGCAAATTTGTGTGTTACCAAATTCACGATAGAGAAAATCAATCGAGCACTTTGTTAAAAGGCGGCAGGTTATTTCAATAATATTTGGTCGATGCATATGCAACAATTGAAGAAAATCGTCTTGAATACAGAAGACATCATCAACCAGAACTCAAGTGTGAAACATGGAAAAATATATCTACATTTGTTTCAAGTGGCATTGTGGACGGTTCTGATGTTGGGAAAAAAGTTTTTCTTCCTGGTTCTCACACAGGCAGCCCGAGAGATATGATAAATAATTACCAAGATGCAATGACAATTTGTCGAGAATATGGTAATCCTGATTTGTTCATTACTTTCACTTGCAATGTTAAATGACTTGAAATTCTGAGATATTTCGACAAAAAACCTGGTTACAAACCAGAGGATCGTCCGGATATTGTTTGTCGAATTTTTAAAATAAAAGTTGATAACATGATTGCCTATATTAAATTCAAATGTTATTTTGAATATACAATTGAGTACCTTTCGGCAAAGTTCATGCTCATGTATATACAATTGAATTCTAAAAACGAGGGTTGCCTCATGCTCATATATTATTTTGGCTACAAAATAAATACAAATGTTATACAGCAGATGATGTGGATTCCATAATATCAGCAGAGTTACCTGATAAAAATGTTAACCCACAATTATTTGAATTAGTTAGTCAATTCATGATTCATGGTCCTTGCGGTCAACTAAATCTAAATTCTCCATGTATGCGAGACAAATCATGCACAAAACATTTTCCGAAACCATTTATTAATAACACAATTTTTCACACAATTAAAGCTCCTAAATATAGACGTCGTGATGATGAATCACGTTTTGTGGTTGAAAAAGTAGTTCATGTTGGTAACAATTATGTTGTTCCTTATAATGCTAATTTATTATTAAGAGTTAATGCTCATATAAATGTTGAATCATGTTCTCAATCTATGTTAATAAAATATTTATTCAAGTATATAAATAAAGGACCTGATAGAGCTCGCGTTTTAGTCCGTGAGAATATTGATGATGAGATTCAAAATTATCTTAATTGTCGATATTTAACTCCGCATGAGTCCGTGTGGCGTTTATTTGAATTTTCTATTCATTCTAGATTTCCTGCAGTTCAATATTTAAAAATTCATTTTCCTAAAGAACAAACTGTTTGTTTTCATGAAAATAATTATCTTCAAAATGTTTTGAATATTCCAGATATAGAAACAACTATGTTGACTGCCTGGTTTGAAGCAAACAAGACTTATAGGAAGGCAAAGAAATTAACATATACCCATTTTCCTACAAAATTTGTTTGGAATGGTGATAAAAAATTATGGACTCTAAGGAAACAATATCGTGTTCTCGGTAAGATAGCACATGTGCCGCCAGTTGCAGGCAAATTGTATTATCTTAGAATACTTCTGAATGTTCAAAAGGGGTGTACCAGTTTTGATTCAATAAAAACAGTCAATGGTGTAATACACCCTACATACCAAGAAGCATGTCGAGCCTTAGGATTTCTAGGTGATGATAACGAATGGATAAAAGCATTGTTGGAATCTACTTTTATTGCCACTTCTTCCCAAATTCGTTATTTATTTGTTACAATTATTTTACATTGTGATGTTTCGGATCCTCGAACTTTACTTGATACATTTTGGATTAGCATGTCTGATGATATAGTACAAAAAATGAGATCAAATTTTAAAATGACGGATCTCACCATTCCTGATGATGAATTAAAAAATGCTGTTTTATATGAGCTTGAAAAATTGTTTAACATGTCATCTACCACTTTAAAAGATCACAAATTACCAATGCCGAAGATACAACTAATACATCAATTAGATAATAGACTTATTAGGGAGGAATTAGATTTTGATTGCGAAGTGCTAAAACAAAAATATTCTGACCTAATTACTAAACTAAATAATAGTAAAAAAATAATATATGATGAGGTCATCAAAGCTGTTCAAGAAAAGAATCCAAGATCATTTTTTGTTTATGGTAGTGGAGGCACAGGTAAAACTTTTTTGTGGAACACTATAATTTCTAGATTAAGATCTGAATGCAAAATTGTTTTAGCAGTTGCTTCATCAGGTATTGCTTCATTATTACTCCCAATAGGTAGAACAGCTCACTCACGTTTCAAAATAAAACCAATAATAGATAAATATTCAAATTGTAATATAAATAAACAAACTAATCTTTCTAATTTAATTGAAAAAGCTGAATTAGTTGTCTGGGATGAAGCTCCAATGTGTAATAAATGGTGTATTGAATTAGTAGACAGAACATTGCGTGATATTTTATCAAACAAAGAAGAGCCATTTGGAGGAAAAACTATTTTATTTGGTGGAGATTTTAGACAGACATTACCAGTTATACAAGGTGGTAGTAAAGAAGAGGTCATTCAAGCATCATTTAATAACTCATATTTGTGGCCTACTATTACAGTATTTCGGCTAACTGAAAATATGAAATTGTCGACAATAGGTTTAACCACTGTCGAAAAAATGAAATTAAAGATTTTGCTGAATAGATGCTGCAGATAGGAGAAGGTCAATTAGAATAAAAAATAACTACAAGTGATCCTGATGTAAGCTGGATTGATATACCAAAAGAATTACTTGCTGATCCTACAATTCATCCTATACAATCAATTTTTGAAGCAACTTATCCCAACTTTTTAAGTAAATATAGTGATACGAATTATTTAAGAGAGCGTGCTATAGTTACTCCAAAAAATATCATTGTTCATGAAATAAATAATTATGCAAGTAAGTTATTACCTGGTGATGGCAAATCATATATTAGTTCAGATTCAATTTCATACAATTCAGGTAATTCTGATAATATTAATCTTTTATATCCGATGGAATTTTTAAACAAACTTGAATTTAGTGGGTTACCGACACATGAACTTCTGTTGAAAATTGGCATGCCTATCATGTTATTAAGAAATTTAGATCAAACACGTGGTTTGTGCAATGGTACAAGATTGATTATAACAAACTTATTTGACAGACTAATTGAAGCAAAGATACTTACAGGAGAAAAAATCTATATTCCAAGAATAGTGTTATATGCAACGGAAACTAAATGGCAATTTACTTTTAAAAGACGTCAATTTCCTGTAAGACCATGTTACGCAATGACAATAAACAAAAATCAAGGCTAATCATTAAATCAAGTTGGTATATATTTGTCTGAATCAATTTTTACTTATGGACAATTATATGTGGCAGTATCTAGAGTTACGTATACATCAAAAAAAGGTCTTAATTTTTTTTATAAATAATGGTGACAATGTCCCTAATAATTTTACAAAAAATATTGTGTATAAAGATGTGTTACAAAATATATAATGCATTGTATTTTATGATATAATATACACATTTTAACATTGCTCTAAATATTTATGAGTTCATATTTGTTTTTTGTAACATTCCAACACAAATTTTATTAATACATATTTATACATATATATACATTTGTTTCATATGATTTTTACATACTTATGCCGATGTTTGCTTACAATTTGTGAATAATTTTTCTAATATAGGATTAGCTCCAACTAAAATGAGGTTGGGTTGAATGAGGATAAGGGAAGAACTATGTGTATAAACATGTGGGTGCCTTGGTCTAACAATTTGGTGAGGCATAAAAAGTTGAAATATGCTGGTATTTTTTCCCAAATCAGTATTGAATATTGGATAAATTTTTAATCATTTATGTTTATCAATTTATTGTTTTGACCATGTGAATTAGGTTTTGTGCAGCCAAACTCTGTGACATAGCAGAGCTACTTTACCGTTGTTCGTTGGCTTCTTTCTTTATCCCATACCTATTTTCCCTTTTGGTCGACATGGCTGCCTCAATCATGGCAATTTTGCAACTGCTTATTCACCTTTCTTAATCCATTTTTGACAAGCCAATTTCCGATTCTCTTCATACCCAATCTTTTCTTTACCTAAACGAAGCAATTGCAGTTCCGTATCAATCATAATCCACTGTATCATTACTTTAGCTCCTGTCTTAGGACGTGCCATTTCTGAAATCGCAATATATAATACGTGATTTGCTCAAAGACACGGCGACTTGCTGTGACTCCCGACTGGTGAGGGCGATGGGCGACGTTGGCTCCATCACGTCATCATTCGTGCATAATCAGAGCATTAAGCAGCATATAAAAGGACATGTCCAGGAAGATTTTCTCATCTTTTCTGGTGCCAATAAGAAAAAGTCTCATCTGACTCAACAAGGTCTTCATTTTTCCCTTTTTATGGTTTTTAATTTGTATTTTCGTCACATGTTGTTCTGTTTATTCTTTCTCCATTGATTAAACTCAGTCAATTTGTGTTGATTGATTTTTTTGGTTTTCAGGTTGTTTGATGTTTGTGGAGAATCCTATCTGCTCAAAAGATATTTGTTGCTCTCCATTTTCTGTTTGGGAAACAAAGTATGCAAATGGTTGGAAAAATCAAAAAGATTACAAAAAATCAACAAAATGAAGCAAGATACCCTCATAAATGTTGATACGCATCCGTGTGAAATGACGTATATTTTCAATTTGAAACTACTAAGGTTATCATACTTTACTAAAAACTGTGGTTGGTTACATATATCAAATTTGCAGACAGATTTGTGGAGAAATGTTGCGTGTGTGATTAACATAAGTTGGCTATTGTTGTAAATCAATTTAGATTATATGGAATAACTGTAGAGTCTTGCAACTTTTATCTGTACTTAGATGTGCTTTTTAATATGTAATTAGACAATATTTCTTTCGTAAAAAAATGCATATTTTGCACATTCAGTTGTGTAATGAATTTGCAATGTTTACTTTGAAATACAATATGGATTTATGTTATTCATATGAGGAATTTTATTTGCATATAATACCAATTATATTGTAACCATTGTGAATGGTTAAATTAGAACATATGAATGCACATCTCAATGCCATCAATTTGAATTCTGAAATTTCATATTTCTTGCTTTTCAGATATCTTTCGTTGCCACCCACGCCTCGTGCGCGGGTAGTCCAACTAGTATACAACATTAACCTATCCACTAGTTGCCTACAAATCGTCACTAAATACTATCATTTAACGTCCGAATTGAGAAGAAAAATGAAGATATTAGTTTTCATGCATACAGGTTTATAGGAACCCTTTTGTAGCTTCGTCAAATCTGATGTCGTATGTTCCACATGAACATCATCATCATCATAATAATGTTGTTGGTGCACCTGCATATAACCAGGTTCTTCCGGACTTGGTTAGGTTTTAACTGAGTTGGTATATCCTCCTCTTCTTTCCTTGCCTATATTGATCAATATATAGATGATCGAATCGATCGATATGGCGTATACGTACATGCAAAAACTGAAAAACATATAGATATAAAAGTGCTGCCATCAACTTATTTACTACTGTGCAATACCTCCCTGAGACACGTACAAACAAGGTCATTCACTAGGTATGTTGTTCGAATAAACTGAAAGAATTTTTTGCGTAGTTGTGGGAGCCAAATTTGGCCACATCAAGCTGGAGGGATTCTGGTTCCCCAGGTCCGCAAGTAGAAAAAGAGGTCCGATAATTGGAATAATGGGTTTGGACCTGTACAATTAGAGTTCCAAGTATGAATCGATTAATTTACAGGTTTTTGGAAGAATCTAAAATGATGTAGAAGCATCTAGAATGTTCGTAAGATGGTATGACAATCCCAAAGTACGATTGGACCTCAAGGGACAGCCCGATCGGACCTTGAGGGATTGCATGATCGGACCTAGAGGAACAGTACGATCGGACCTCGAGGGACTGGCAGAAATCCTAGGGGATAAGAGTAAGATTTGTACGAATCCTAAGGGGATTACACCAAATGGCTTGTGGTAATCTAGAAACATGATTAGCCATGGATAAGGAGATCTATTCTTTAATGGACTCCTCCGATCCGAAAGTAAGTAGTCTGATTCCTATATGGACTATGCTCAGACCTTGAACGATCACTATATATATGACGCCATAGCTTGGCAAAGGTATGACATTCATCCCTAATACACGCTTATGTTTGGTTCTATACTAACTTAAGCATCAGAGGGTCTAAGCACGGTACCACACTATGCTTGGACTTATTTTGTAGGTTTTCAGGAAAGAATGCTCAGAGAAAGCGGTATGGCAATGTCTTAACCTTCAACAATCATAGGCAACCCTTATGATCTGGTGCTTTCATTAACCAAAGGAGCCTAAGCTCAGGGCATCACAAATCTGCGCTCACAGATTGGTGATCTCGTTGAGAGAACTCCTACTGTGATCATTTTTATGATCCTTCCATGAACGAGCTCTCCAAGAATTCAGATCTATCGGGTTATCACCAAAACCCTAAAAAATACAATGAAGAACGACGTTTCAGAAATCCAAAAAAGTAGAGTATTTGTTTGTCAATATTTTAGAAATGCTACAAGAAACATCAGATAACGAATCATACACAGTTGATAAGCTACGAAAGTCTAGTTTCCAACAAAATAAATTTCATCACAATCGGAGTTCGGAGCAGAAAGATATGGCCAAGACACCGGCCAGAGGTCGAGTCTGACTAAAACAGCATCGCAGCTTCTGGTCTGTATTGCGGGATGCTTTTGGAGATAAATATCTGAGACCAAGGAGGGATGTGACCTATGGTTAGAAAGCCCCTAAAGTTTACTTTCTAACGCCATATTAGTTGCATCAATCGAACATCCCTAGAGAAATATATAACAAAAGTTCTATAACATGTCAGAACATAAAAACTGGCTAGAAAACTTTTTTTAAACGGGATACCAAGTACGACAATTTTCAAGGATGAGGAGATTACCAGAGCAAATTGGATGGTTTAGCAGGGGGTTACGACACCCATGGACGATCTTACAACCTCACGAAATCCAAGAAAGCCAGAGAATTTCCAGAAAATCGAGCTCCCCAATGAGTTTTCCAAAAATCAAGCCTTGGGAGAGACGTAGTTCTCTATGAATACATTAGGTTTAAACGATGATGACCAGCTACCAACAAAGCAACTTATTCGATCAAAGAAACAGTAGCTTGAGCACGAAAGCAACAATTTTCTTACGCGAAGAAGACGTCTCTCTCTCCAAGTCGGGAGAAGCGATGATTTTTTCACGAAGAAGAGATAGCTCCTCTAGCTCAATATAAACAAAATCCACAAAGTTGCAGTCAACCTCGAGGGTCCAGTTCAATTCACGAGTATGATTGAGTTATGAATGAGGTTCTGTAACATGACGATATGACAAAGATATGAAGACCACAAAACCAACATCTCCAAGAAACCTTCGAAGCTCAAGATCAATTAGAAAGCTTTGGTCTAGGGGGAGAGAGTTGTGCAGCCAATGACCAATATCTTGCTAACTTGTGCATAAATAATCTCTAGGCTTCAAAAGGATATCCAACAACAAGGGGTTTGGAAAAGGTATCCAAACACCAGAGGAAGTTTGGAATGAATAAGAAGAAAATGAGAAGAAGAAAGGTTCCAAGCCCAAACTTGAAAATCTTCCCATGCAAATCAGTAGACTTCAAAGGCAAACTGGAAACATATCAGAATGAATAAGATTATGATTTTTATATGCGTGGAAAGCCCTATGTGTCTAGTTTCTAGAACATCTTCCAGACTGCGATTATCATATCTTAGGAATTAGTTATGACTAATTTAGTACGAAGAGATTAGTCTACTTGAGAATATGACTTTTCACCTTATCTTGAGGAGGAGCTTGATGACGATCTTTAGGGAGCAGCGTGACAAGGAGTGACAACCAAAGTCAGGAGAGGAGGATAGAAGATGGATGGCTACTCTCTCTAGCAAGATCAAGCAGCTCGAGGAGGCCAACCAACGTGTCTCTATTTCAACAACACTTTACCATATTAAAGACGAATCACAATTGAAGAGACCTCTCCACCACCCGAATCAATCCGAGACCCCTTCTCCATGAGATGAACGATCACGATACGATATATTGTGGAGCTCTCAAATAAACACTTTATCGAGCTAGTTAACCAGAGATATTGATGGAAGTACTTGACCGATGAATACATACGAAAGCTCGAAGATTCAGTAAGGCCTCAAAGTAATGACAAGCATCCCAAGAATGACTAGACCTTGTTGCCACTAGCTAAAGGCTAAGAGAAGTACTTAATGCTACACTGTATCATCGAAACTCCTAAATACTCTGGAGCAATGAGTTTTCTGAGCAACAATTGTGTAGTGGTATAGGTAGTTGAGCTAGGGGTATCCTCTAGCTCAGAGTGCTCAAGGTATGTTGAGTGGCAGAAGTCGGAGACCTGGGGGTGTTCTCCAGTGATCTACGCATTTTAGGCGTATTAATTAGTACATTTTCTCTACATTTTTACTTTGTTATTTACTTAGTATGGTTAATTTTATTAGCTTTTACTTATTTTTGTTATTTTTAATTGTAGAACAAAAGAGACGGAGTCAATGAGCCAACACGCATGCAGATAAATGAAAAAGAAGATGGATAAATAATGGCAAGAGAATTCGGCAATGGAAGAAGAAAATTGGAGGCACGTGGATTGTGGAAGTGAACCAAAGAGGAGATGTGTCGGTTAAAAGCAAGTCTTTGGTGCTTTTCAAGTTTTCAAACGCACAATTAAATTTGACATGAAACGGATGTAGGAGCTTAATTGCATGATGAAGGAGCTTAATTGCATGATGAAGGAGCTTAATTGCATGATGGAGGAGCTTAATTGCATACCTATTTGAAACGGTTTTCTATTAACATGGGGAGGAGCTTAATTGCAATAATACTACACATTTATTCTTTCAATTAAGAGGTTTTGATGGCACATCTTGGGAGGAGGAGAGACATGGGAATTCTCAAATCATTTTCTATATAAAGAAAGCTTTGGGGAAGAAAAAGATCATCACATATTCTAGGCCTAAGCTCTGCAAAATTACTCTCCAACCTCTCTCTCAGACACCAAGACCAAGCACGAAGTTGACAATACCGCCATCCACCATCACTCGGATCGCTTGCACACGTTAAGTCCATACAAGTGAGAACCACCATCGTTGGAGTCATCTACACCTTGGGAGTTTGCAGCGTTAAGCGAGATTTCTTTAAAGTGTAACAATGAATCCTTTACTCCGTAGTCATATTTTGTTCTTGTACTCTTTTTGTTTAACATTGAGTTTTGGTGAATATTTTTGGATTTTTAATACTTACTTGGGTATATCTTCCATGTGTTTATGTTCTTTGTTTTGTTTGAGACATGCTATGTCTAGTTCTTAATGCGTTGGGTAGTGCGGGATGATTGTGTTTTAACCTTTCGCCTGGAAGTTATTCAATGATTCTTAGATTTTAAGGCGTTAAGCTTTAAACCACATGGCATGTTAACAATAAGAATTAGGAGCATAAATTTCGAAGGTAGCTTAATTAGGTAGAGAAAATTGGTTAGGTTGAATATGATGATCACATGTAAATAATTAGCTTATGTTTTATTTTTGTCGAAATTTATGGTGGGATTTTTGGGATTCTTTTTATGTGTTTTGCTTGTCTATGAGTCGATGCATGTTAGAGTCCTAGAATTTCTTGCTATATTTTTCTATGCTTTTAGGTAGTAATTAGATAGAAAATTAGGTAATTAAAATCAACTCATACACCCCCCATATTACACAATAATTGCATGCACCCTTCAATCCCCGGTTTAGAACGATCCCTACTTGCTTATATTATACTACATCTATAGGGTTTTAAATTGTTTATGGTTGATTTATGTGTTTAATTTAAATGCATATTTTGGTCATATCATCCAGCCCGGGATGCTCAAGGACGTATCAAGAAAGCTTAAGGCATGCTGGTGCTCGAGGAAAGATGAGCAATGATTGAGAAGGAAGGCAAGAATCTTTGGACAAGGAGTATATTCTCTGTCTTCCACCAATGGATGATTATGCCATATTGTACATTACACAACTGGTGCTAGCATCCTCGTGGACTAAAGAGTCTTATGACCCATGACCAGAGGGCTCGAGGTATGTTGAGGTCGACCAGCAACCTCAATGGAACAAGCCAGGAGAAAACCTAAGTGGAGGTCTCGGGAGAGACCTCGCGGAACACCAATCTGGTGTAATAGACAGCAAAATAAGGCCAGAAACAAGGCGTCGAAGGGAATCCCCTTGACCGAGAGATGAGCCCTCAAGGTTTCCACGAGAAGCAACTTCAGAGCTCGTGGAGAGCTAGAGGAAGAAGGCCGAAGACCTTGTATGCTCATATAGTGGAAGAAAATACATTCTGCTTACTTGATAGTAATATGATCGCAATCGAGTTTAAGGAAAAACCCACGACCTCAAGCTTGACATCGGAGCTGGGGGTGACTTTCTGGAAAGCTCTGGATTAGACCTGGGGGGCATTGTTCCCCTTAGCTCAAAAATGGCTGAAAGTAAGGTTACCACACCTGTACACTCGAGCATTTTGGAATTCGCCAGGAAGCAGCTAAATTAAGGAGGAGACCACAAGGGTGCTCACCCAAAATCCTGAAAGCTTGAGGGATCATGCACAATCAGGATCTAGAGGACGGTGGAACACTTCACTCTTGGAAGTTTGTTGGATGATTATTGGAGCAAGGACCGAAAACATAGGAGGTCATGCACGGAGAGAACTCAAGCTAAGGGCATTGAGTATTCTCCAAGACTCGAACAGTCTAGCAGAATACTGGGGGCAAGGAGTATCTAGCCAGATATCACTCTTTTTGATGCAAAGTTCAGAGATAATGTACCTCAACAGGGACTTGCTGCAAAAGAATTTGACTTTCCGATTTGGGAGTCAGTTTCAACTAGTGGTTGACAAAATGGTGCGAATTTGGAATTCAAATGGTTCTTCACAAGAGCAGGGGTTGACCATTGGACTTTGTACATTGATGGGTCCTCAAAGGACAAAGGCGGGAGCAGGTCTAGTACTTAAAACTTCAGATAGTATGTTCATGGAGGAAGCCCTAACCTTAGGGTGGAAGGCGACTAACAATAGAGCCGAGTGCGAATCCTTTATAGCAGAGATGAGGATTACCTATTTCCTCAGAGATAACTAATGATCAAAGGACAAGCTGGGGCTTGAGCATCAACATGTGAACCGAGCTGGGGGTTGATCATCAACCTGTGAACCGAGCTGGGGGTTGAGGACCAGAAATCCACAAAGATGATCGTCCCTTGATGTATTTTCTCCGTATGTTGAAATTCAATATGTATTGATCGAATTCCTGTTATTCAGGTGATCTTGAGAGAGTTTTTGGCGAGGGATCTTCCGCCGGGCCTCAGGGCTAGCTGTTATCTGTGAGTGGACACTTTGATTTCCACAATGGATTTGCGAGTCTATGAGTATGCTTTACGATTATGCATTTACAAGTATGTATTTATGATTATGCATTTTATGAGCATACATTGGTTTGAAGGCACATATGATTTGTTTTTACACAGAGTATGGATATTATGGATGCATCGATGCTATGGCTTCTCGGCTGATCCCCGAGATACTCTGGGAGGGTTACGTCTATATGAGCACCTGACCCGGGCGTGTTTGTAACTTTGAGGAAAACGTACTCAAGTTACTGCCTCCACACACACAGTTCACATGAGGGTTACGTCTTTATGAGCACCTGACCTGGGCTTGGTTGTTTTAACTCGCATGATTTTACGTGCATTTATTGTGAAAAGCATGTTGGATTTATTTATGTGGCATATTATGATTTACGTCCACTCACTCTAACAGTTTCATTATGTATATGCTTTTCTCTGGGCTTTTCGGTTTCCCCCGCCCAGATTGCAGTATCTTTTCCGTGGTTGCACGTCATCGCAGGAGGCCTAGAGTTCGAGTCACACTTCCCTTCTAGTAGGTTCCTGATGTAACCTGCTAGTCTTGTATATTTTGTAAACTAGAAGTCGATCTGAGTACTATGTTTGGTTTTTTTCCTTTTGTATTACGTATCGAATATTTACTAGTTTGCAGATAACATGTGTAAAAGATGTTTTTACTGTTATTCAGTAATTTGTGAATTTTGAGAAATTCAGATAGACATTGGAGGTCCACGGTGTGTCTGGAAAATTATATGTGAAGTGTTATCTTCATGCAGATTTTTGGTTTATACGTTTTATAAAGTAAACTCTGGCAAACAATTTGTAAGTTGTGGTGTCGTTAGGGCCTAATTTTAGTTTAGGCAACTAAATCGGGGTTGGGTTCTTTCACTTATGAATTGTTTTTTATTTTTAAGCCAAAGATTGTTCATTTGATTGTATGGTATCAGAGCTAGAGGCCGCAAAGCCTCATAATATATTGTAATATTTTGATAAAATGAATCTTTTACTTTCCACTGTTTTGTTTATTTTCTATATGTATACAATGAAAAATAGTGTCTCCAGCGATTGACCACTGAAATTGGTCGTAAGTAACTTGTAACGGAAGAACCACAGGAATTGGATCTACGTTTATAAGTCTCAAAACTTTCGAATTCTGTAATATTTAGGCCACATGAATTGGCATTGATACATACTAGTTGCCCCTAGTTTTAAATGAAGAGTGAGCCTCTTTTGTAGGATGCGAATGAGTATAAAAATAAGTCTTTGATTCTTTAGTCTTCCCGTATTCCGAAACTAGCTTCCGATACTTCTTCAGAAATCTTCCATTAATTGGGTTACGGTGGACTTCCCGAACATCTAGCAGCTGAAAAGCTCATTTGTTTAAGATTCTGTTGATTATGAATGGTCCTTCCAACTTTGCAGACCACTTACCATGTCTCCTATTTTTCTTCTAAAGATAAGACTGTTTTCCAAACTAATTCTCCCTCTGCGTAGCTGAGTTCACGGGTACGACGATCTTAGATGAGAGCTACCTTCTGTTTCTATGCGAGCAGATTACTTAAGGCATTTATGCATTTTTCATCCAAGTCCTCCAACTCCTGCCACATTGCCTGTACATAATCTTCTCCAATTAGCTGGTGTTGGTCCATGATTCGCAGTGATTAAACATTTATTTCCAAAGGTAGAACTGTATTGTATCCAAACATTAGTGCGTAGGGGGTAGTTTCTGTTGGGCTACGCTTAAAAGTCCTGTATGCCCACAACATGCTGAATAATTCTTCATGATGCCACAGTTTGGAGTTGTCCGCAAGCATTCACTTTATAATGTGAAGGATCAATTTGTTACTTGCTTCAGTCTGTCTGTTTGACTGTGCATAGTATGGTGAGGAGTGTAGGAACTTGATCCCAAAGTCTTCCATTAGCTCCTCCACTTCCCCAGACATAAACGTTGTTCCTCTATTAGACACAAAATATTTTGGGATTCAAAATCGGTAGATGATATCCTTGTATAGGAACTGTATGATCGCAGCAGCAGAAGCCACTTCTGAAGGTTTTGCTTCCACCTACTTTGTGAAGAGATCTGTAGCCACGATAATGTACTTATTCAAAAAGTTGTACAGAAAATTTGGCATAATCTCCCCATAAAATTTAAATCAACCAAATTTCCTGCATAAACATGTCTCACTTCAAACATCTCAACATATATATCACAAATAAATCATGGCCACCAGTGCCATCCGGATTTCTCAACTAACATAAAGATCTCATATAATTTCTAGAAGTAACCACATAAATCCCATAAGGTTTACAACAAGACACATAAGTTTCTAGACTTCATAAAAACACAACAGCGGAAACGAAAGACTTAAGGTACTCAGAGCATTCTATTTTACAAGACTGGTAGGTTAGCCAGTAACCTACTAGGGAAGGACGATCTCACGAATCCTAGCCTAGGCCTCCGATGCAGGGGCACATCCTCTGGATCACAACTGTAAACTGCTCAACGAGAAACCGAAAAGCTCAGGGGAAATGCACAAATAACAGAAAAACTGTTAGAAGTGAGTGGACAAAAAGAATTCTTGTATAAACATAAGAAAAATCGTATGCTTTTCTCCGAAAATAAATAAACTGAAAACAAGCGAGTCTAAATAAAAACAATGCAAGCGTGTGTGGAGGAAAAACATAAAAACAAAGTCAATGGGAAGTATTCTTTGCCCTCCCGGACGAGTCATTGAGTAAGGTATTCTTGGCCCTTCCCGGCGCCCACTCGGTGATCAGTCGAGTAGCCGATGCATCGATGCATTATCATATCCACTTGATTACTACAATTAGTAGTTTTGAATGATTCTCGATCTTGCTAGCTTTTTTACTTGCTTCAATTTTAACTTGGTAGGATGTGATTGTATATCACATAACCACAACCCAACATAATACCTTGATATGCTATTAACTTGTCAACAGAGGATAAGGGAGATGGTACATCATCTACATCACATGAAATAGAAGCAAAAGACTCCAACCACTTTTAATCAAATCTACATGAATTGGCTACAGTTAAAGCTAACCAATCTGTAAAAGATGAAACTGAATCTTTACTAGTGAACAAGAGCTATCTCTGATTGCGATTTGAGAGGTCATTTCATATACACTATATTGGCATGTTGACATTGACATTTCTCTTAGTCAACAAAAACATAACAACCTATGTTCAAGAAAACTTGCTCCCTTGATAAAGGTAAAGACATGCATGCACTTACATCATTATAAATCAAGGTTTTCTTGTCTATATATCCAAAACTTTTTGTAAAAGAGAGTTGTTAAAAACACATGCTTTCTTTTCTAACAAGTTTCGGTTTTCTTCCTCTTGAAAATTTTGGTAGGTATGAAAGTTGTTGTGTCCCCTTCTTATTTCATAGAGAGATGTTTTCTTTCAAAGTTTTCTTCTCCTAGTAGTCCCGGTTAGGAAAAATAAAAGGAAAGTATGGTTCTTTCTCATTTCAATGAGAAACCATTGATTCATCTTTTTGATATCTAAGATGAATGACCAAGATTATTTTTGGCTTCTCCACTTGCCACATTTGTTTGGCTATAAATACCACTTGCCAAGATTGGTTTCGGTACTTGAAGAAAAAGGGTCTTGGTTTCCTTTTTACATATGATCTTCAAGTGGCAATGGTGGTCCGACGACGACTTTTCTGGTGGGTCAGGCGGTGGATCGGGTCGGGTCAGCTACACGGGTCTCAGCCCATACTGGGTCAAGCACAATCCATTTCTTATTAGGGCTTCATACCCCCAATCTATTTATACTCCATTCCAAAAATCAAATTGACGACCACGATTGAATCGAAAAAAGATCGTACGGCCACAAAAATTCCCGATTAAGATTAATTTCTTCAATTATTACACTCCGGCAAACTTCTAAAATTCATAAATAATGCTTTAATTATCCGAAAAATTACTCAAAAATTCCTACAAGCTCGAATCAAAATTTCCTATAAATCATCTGAAGGAGCTGAAGTTCAATTCCCAAAGGAAGAAAAAAAATCGTTTAATGACCCATAAATTACGACTAAGATACGGAAAAACCAATACGCATCACTAAACATGTTTCAATTTGTTGGGGTCGTTACAGCTCCTCCCAACGTAAAGCAATTTCTACCGGATCCAGCTTCCGAAACTACAATTAATCTTTGCCACTTTTGTGAAGTTTTTGATCCATTAATGTATGTCTTCTCCACCGTACAAACAAATGTGTTTCCCCTTCTCTCAACTGAAATTGAAAGATAAATTTTCTCAAAACTAGCTTAGATAAATGAGACTTGTATAAAAAATGTAAAGTATGTTTCCTGCATTTCAAAATTGAATTTTAGTCAGGTCACAGTGGCTCACTACAGTACTTGTATCTGATATAAACATCTCAATTGTGTAATGTAATTTCGTTCTTCCCTAAAAAAAAGAGTGATTGAGAGACTATACAGGGGATTTACACTGAAGACGTGCCTAGTAGTGTAATAAATATTTAAAGACATTATTTTTAGTATTGGGAAAAAAATAAAAAGGAAGACGAAAGGAGAGAGAGATAGAAGAGAAGAGAAGAGAATAAAAGATTTCTGGTTAGTGCGTTGTGTTTTGACGGTACGACGGGTAGATTTCATGGTGGTTGGGATAGGCACTGTTGACCTTGTTGAGGTTAGCTTAAGCAAAACCATGCCAAGTCGTTTGGGATACTATAGCGGTGTTGGTATGGATGGTAGCTCTCACAGTTACACTGTTTTGGATCGAATGGGGTTGTCAATCGTTTTGGACTAGGCTAAATGACGGTGTTAGTCGACGATGCTGATCGGAATGGTCAGTAATCGATGATCCCGGTGGAAGAGGTGTGGACGGGAGGTCCTCAGGATGGACGACAAGGAGGATCTGGCAGGAGATGGTGGGTGGCAACACTGAAAGAGTAGTACCCTAGGGAGGCCGAGTCACTCTCACTACTGTGTGTGACTCGACCTCTTATCAGCTTTGGCATTATCGACTGGGACATCTAGGTCGTGATATGATGATCAAAATATTGAAAAACTCTCATGGTCATCTATTTTTCAAAGCAAAGAAGCATGTGAAAATGCCCATCGAATTTGATGGGGTGGATGAGATTAACAACCTTCATCTGGTCTCGGTCTCCAAGGTGAGTATGACACCTAGTGTTGGATCATCAGATTCTTTTATGGCAATCTCTAATGCTCACAACTCATTTTACAAAGCTTGTTCATTAGCAAAGTTGTAGGCTACACCTTCCTTTGCGGTTGATAATACTGAAAACAGATCATTCTTACAGAGAATCCATGATGATATTTGTGGATCCTATCAAATCAAAATGTGGACCGTGTAAATATTTTAAGGTTTTGGTAGATGCATCAACGCGATGGTCACACGTTGCTTTGCTATCCACAAGGAATGCTACATTTGTAAAACTCCTAGCAAAGATTATTAAGCTTCGAGCTCACAACCCGGACAACCCAATTAGGTCAATTAGATTGGATACTGCAGAAGAATTCACATCAAAAACTTTTGATGATTACTGTATGTCAACAAGGATTAAAGTAAAACATCTCGTCCCTCGTGTTCATTCACAGAACGGTTTAGTAGAGACACAAATCAAGCGATTATAGCTTGTGGCCAGAGCAATGACAATGCATACAAATTTGCCGGTATCTGTTAGGGGATATGCAATATTACATGCAACAATGCTTATTTGCTTGAGACGCGGTAGCATGCCAAGTCGCCAACCATTCAGTGCGTACCAGTTGGTAACTAGATATGAGTCTGGCATTTCACATCTACACATATTTGATTGTACGAATTGCACCTCCACAACGTACTAAAATGGGCCATCAGCATCCTTTAGGCATCTACGTTGGTTATGAATCTCCAACAATTGTGTCTTACTTAGAACCTTCGAATGAAATCTCTTTACTGCAAGATTTGCAGATTGTCTCTTTGATGAAACAGACTTCCCGACGTTAGGGGGAGATATGAATTCCTCCATTTTGATTGAACGTTAGGAATTGATGTGGTATACTCCCATTATGTTTCCAAAAAATCCACGCACATCACAAAGCGAGATTGAAGTGTGACATATTCTTGATCTTCAAAAGGTAGCAGACTCGATGCCTGACTCCTTTACTAATATTGCCAAAGTGATGAGATCAAATATTCTTACTATAAATGTTCCTGCAAGGTTGGAAGTCCCCAAGAAAGGGCAGTTTAATGCAACTCTAGGACAACTTTGGTTGCTACAACGTCTCAAACCACTACTTCCCTGCCATCACATTGGCTAAGACCCGCATCATCTTTTCTGAAATTAAATGTTGATAGTGTTATGGAATCTCATTCTAATCTTTGTGGATTAGGTGTTATGCTAAGAGATCACACTGGTTTTGCATTATTGGTTGTTTCCAAAGGAATGCGTGGACGGTTTGATGTAGTAGCAACTGAACTGTTTGTTGTAACTCTTGGTCTCCAATCATTATCCAACGTTGGTTTTGTTCACAACCCAATAATTTTAGAAATGACATGATAAATTCTCTTAATTTGACTGTGAATAGAGGGTGGAAGTGAAGTTTTTTTTTTTCTACTTATTCTTATCGGTTATTTGTATTTATGTTAAAAGGAAATGTAATTAGATAGCACATACTTTAATTAGCTAGGAATTGAAGACACTTTTGTTTCTGCATTTCAAAATTGGATTCTAGTCAAGTCACATTGGTTCACTACAATAGTTACATCCGATGTAAACATCTCAATTGCGTAATGCAATTTCGTTATTCCCTATAAAAAAATGTGAGAAACTATACAAGGGATTTACACCGAAGATGTGCCCTTAATAAATATCTATCAAGTTGATCATTTTGTCTATCTTGAATTCAATAACATTTTTAATATATTTCAAAATTTAGTAATTGTTGATTCTTGACAAAATTAGCAATCATTTAGGTCATTTTTTAATATTTAAACACTATTTTTAGTATTGGAAAAAAATTAAAAAAAAATAAAGAAGAGGAAAGGCGAGATAGAAGAGAAGAGAAGAGAAGGAAGACTGACTGGAGGAAGAAGAGGTCTGTTGTGGACTCCAACCGATCTCTCATCGCTCCGATCCTGCTCGATTCGATTCGATTCAGGTACGTTAATCGATGCAATCTCTGCTCTTTTAAGCTCGCAGCAGCTTGAGAGCGAATTCTTCTACTACTTCGTGTTAATCAGTCAATCAGCCGTCTAGACCTTTCAAAGTGCTTTTGTTTCTTCTCAAAATTGCTTCTTTTCGAAAAGTGTATTGTTCGATTGTTAATTTTTCGTATGATTATATGTTGATTACTATGATTGGGCCCAAAGGGTTTCATTTTCATGTTCTGTTTAATGCTTATTACCAAGCAAAAGTAGAAATCTGGAGTTTTTATTGATTTTGTATTGAATTAAAAGACTTAAAATTTCTGTGGGTCATTTTTGGTTTTCAGGTTTTTTGTGGAAGAGAGGAGGTTTTAGTTGTGATGCTCAGCAACTAGGGCAAGATAGAAAGATTGTGCTAGTTTTGTGTTTGGGAAGTGGGGAAATGTTGGAAGGTGGTGCTAAGTTCCCTGGAATTATAGGTCTAAACAACAATGACAACAACTACTATGATTTGTCTCAAGGCTTTTACCACAAACTCCATGAGGGCGATGGAACCAACATGTCCATTGACAGTATGCAAACAAGTGTCGATGGAGGCTCCGTTGCAATGTCTATAGATAACAGCAGCGTTGCCTCGAATACGAATGATTCCCACATGCAGATGTTGAAACACCCGGGGCTGAAACGACATACCAAGGACAACTACTCTGTTGCGCGGAGTGTTAATCGTCGAGGAAGAGTCTCACATGCTCTGAGTGATGATCAACTTGCCCGAGCTCTAATGGACGTCAATTCTGTGACAGAAGGGCTTAAGAATTATGAAGACTGGACAATCGACTTGAGAAAGCTGATCATGGGTGAAGCCTTTGCACAAGGTGCTTTTGGGAAGCTATACAGAGGCACTTACAATGGGGAGGATGTTGCTATCAAAATTTTAGAGAGGCCAGAGCATGACCAAGAAAAGGCTCAGTTGATGGAACAACAGTTTCAACAGGAAGTCATGATGCTGGCTACATTGACTCATCCAAATATAGTTCGGTTTATTGGTGGCTGTCGTAAACCAATGGTTTGGTGTATTGTAACAGAATACGCCAAGGGTGGTTCAGTTAGACAATTCTTGATGAAGCGACAGAATCGATCAGTTCCTTTGAAATTAGCTGTCAAGCAAGCTTTGGATGTTGCGAGGGGGATGGCATATGTTCATGGCCTTGGCTTAATTCACAGGGACTTGAAATCAGACAACCTATTGATTTCATCTGACAAATCAATCAAAATTGCTGATTTTGGGGTTGCCCGTATTGAGGTGCAAACAGAAGGAATGACACCGGAAACTGGGACCTATCGCTGGATGGCTCCGTAAGATTCTCTTCACTCTTCAGCTGTCATACATTTCTGTTCGTTACTTTTGTTGTCTTTATTACTGGACTTTGCTTGCTCTCTTCATTGCCTTATAGTCATTACTCATTAACCTGGATGTAATTAGATATGCTGTGATCACACATGATTGGTAAATAGTGTTGCTTGAGTACAACTATTCCTCCAGGAACAAAGGGATCATATTGGCTTCCCACAACTAGGATGTATACGGTATGGACTAGCCATGTTTGGTTACAGATATTGGCAAAGTTTTAAATTCTGAACACCTTATGTTCTTCAAATAGGGTATTGTAAAGTACCTACATACATATGATGCAGCATGTAAATATGTACCTATCGGTTGAATTTCTGCTGCTCTTAGTCTTAATAGGAATTGGACACATGACTGATTATTGCATGAATTTGCCTACATGTACTTTTTTTTTTTTGATAAGTGACTATGTGTACTTTCTTTTTGGATTGAAATTTGGTTGTTGTGCCTTTTTCATTCAGAATTCTATAAAAAAAAGAAGTTATTTCCATGCCATTTTAGGCCTTGTGTCATTTTCTTTCTTAGTTTTTTACTTTACAGGATATCTAGGGTGGGACTCTTTTATCAGCTTGCCACCTCACACGTCTTGCGAGAATGAGTCAACTGATCTTTTTTTTGTGTGGATGCGGACCAGTTGTAGCCAAATCTAGTTTGACACAGGAATAAATTTATTGTACTGAGTTAATGTTAGAGTTTCAAGCCACTACTAGTTGGATCTTTGTGATCTACTCATTATAATGTTTGATTGCATCATGACTTGTGGTTTCTCTTCGAATTCTTATTTGTTGTTTCTGAAATCGCTTCGGATGTGATTGCCAACTGCTTTACTCGAGTGACTAAGTTAATCGAAAGCTTGCTGAGTTGTATTGCCAACTACATTAATTTGATGGAGAACCTTTCTGATGTATGGTTTGTGTTTTCTCTGTTGTAAATTGGTAATTAATTTTTGATTTATCTGTTTTGCTGTCTGGACAACTACTAGTTGGATATTTGTTACTTAGCTTCCTAGAGTACCGCGTGTATGTAAACTTAAAATTGATAATCTTTGTTATTATTTTATGTTTTGCAGTGAGATGATCCAGCATCGGCCTTACAATCAGAAAGTTGATGTATATAGCTTTGGGATTGTTCTTTGGGAACTTATTGCAGGGATGCTTCCTTTCCCGAAAATGACAGCAGTGCAGGCAGCGTTTGCAGTTGTCAATAAAGGTGTCCGTCCTGTAATTCCCGATGATTGCTTACCTGTTCTTGGTGAGATCATGAAGAGATGCTGGGATGCCAATCCTGATGCCAGGCCACCCTTCACTGATGTTGTCAGAATGCTCGAGAGTGCAGAGACAGAGATAATGACAACCGTCAGGAAGGCTCGTTTCAGGTGTTGCATGACCCAACCAATGACAGCCGAGTGAGACCAGACCAAACCAGAAAGAGAATACTAGAAAAGCAAGCAAACGCACGCTTATTATATATAACAAAGAAAGAAGAAGAAGAGGAGAAGGGAAAGAAATAAGGTGTGTGTGTGAGAGAGAGAGAGATTAAAGTGTAGCCTTTGTGTATGGTAGCCTTTTCTGATAGAAAGAGGATGGGATGATGTTGTTTGTATTCAAAGAAACACATTTGGTTTTGAGATGTGTGATTTTTAAATTTGTCATTAAACGAATGCGAGTAATAGAAGTGGAGAATTTGATGTGTATATTTATGTATGTATGAATCTCTAAATACAATCATGTTTTGAATGCATCATCATCATCTTGTGATTATGAAGCGCTTCGCTTCTACGCTTAACATCCAAATCAAAATCAAGGAGTTGGTTTCTAAAGGATTATATGACCAAACCTTACAAGTGTACAAAGACGAGCTCCGTTCTAGTTCTAATGGGACTAGTAATGGCCTCCATGCAATCCTTCCTTCAATCATCAAAGCATGCTCCAGTTCCCAAAGTAATGGGCTTCAACTTCACTGCATGGCTCTCAAGTCAGGCTCGAACTTGGACCCGGTTGTATCCAATTCTCTTATTTCCTTGTACACCAAACTCGGACTTGTGGAGGCATCCCGCCAGGTGTTCGATGAAATGCCTCAAGAGACATCGTCACCTGGAATGCCATGCTACATCCAGAATGGGCAACAACTCACACAATGTCTCCAACTGCTTAAACAAATGCATTCGAGTGGCTTTGCGCTTAAACCGGAGTTGGCTGCCAGCATTGTATCGGTTTGTGCAAGGAAAAGAGAGTTCAGACTGGGAAGACAGATTCATGGTCTCCTTCTTGTCAATAATGCCAACATTAATCAGGAGGAGTCGGTGTTGTTGTCGACGGCTCTGGTTGATTTCTATATGAGGTGTCACCAAACTTTGATGGCTTTACATATTTTCTATCATATGGAAATGAGAAATGAAGTCTCTTGGACTGCCATGATTTCAGGGTGCATTTCTAATCACGGCTATGAGATGGCGATGGATTGCTTCCGGGAAATGCAGGTTGCAGGAGTGAGACCCAATCGAGTGACCGTGCTTGCCATTTTACCAGCTTCTGCCGAGTTGGGGGACATACGACACGGCGCGGGAAAGAAATCCATGCCTATGCTCTTCGTCACGGGTTTGAATCAGATCATCATTGCTTGGCAGCTCTCATACACATGTATTGCAAGAGCGGGAAAGCACTGCATCCTGCCAAGCTAATTTTCGACAGTGTATCTGTTAAAGATGTAGTCATGTGGAGTTTGATGATTGGGAGCTATTCTCAATGTGGGAATGGGGTGAAGGCTTTGAAACTCTTTAACCAAATGCTAGCGGAAGGAATTATTCCCAACTCTGTAACTTTACTGGCCGTCATTTCTGCCTGCACCTCACTATCTACACTACACATTGGAAGTGGGGTCCATAGCTATGTCATTAAATCTGGGTTAAACTCTTGACATTTTCATTGAGAATGCACTCATCAATATGTATGCAAAGTGTGGTTGCCTCGCAGATTCACATGAAATTTTCAAGGATATGCCAAGTAGAGATTCTGTCACGTGGAACACAATGATTGAGAGCTATGGCCTTCATGGTCTTGGTGATAAAGCTGTGCAACTCTTTCTTGAGATGCAAGAGCGAGGGATACAGCCTGATGGAGTCGCTTATCTCTCAATTTTATCCGCTTGTAACCATGCTGAAATTTTGAATATATACAAACTGTTTGTAGTAAAATCAGCTGGATCTTCATTTGGTGAAGTGGTTAAGCCTTTAGTTATCTCTACCCAGGTGTTGGGTTCGAGTCACATTTTCCCCCTTTTACATGCTTCAACCTCTTTTTTCCTTTTTTTTTTCTTTTTACTTTTGCAGTCTATTTCCTTTCTTCCTTTTGTCCAGTTTTAACATTTTTTTTAATTTGTCTATAACTAGTTTCTTTTTAGTATTTTTCACTCTTTTTTCACTTTTGTAGTCTATTTTCTTTAGTCCTTATGTCCAGTTTTTAACTTATTTTGTTATTTGTCTATACCTAATTTCTTTTCGATATTTTCCAATTCATTCAATATTCTTCATTTTTTTAGATATATGCACATTATGTTTTTTTATGATAATTTGTATTTTTCTACATGTAAGAAACTATCTTGTTTAAAAAAAATATTATCTCGCTTTTGCCCCCCCCCCCAAGTTAAATCCTGACTCTGCCACTGATCGAAGACAATGAAATACATCTGACTTTAGAGCATTATGCTTGCTATATCTATCTTCTTGGAAAGTTTGGGAAGGTCGAAGATGCTTGTGAGGTTGTGAGATCAATGCCCATGAAACCAAGTAGTAAGATTTGGAGTTGTTTGGTCACAGCTTGCAAGGTTCACGGAGTATCAGAAAAAGCAGAATCCTTGGCGCATGAGCTAATTAGATGGGAGCCTGAAAATGCTGGCAACTATACTTTACTGAGCATGGCTCATGCTGAAGCTGGTAGCTGGCTTGGTGTGGAAGAGGTGAGGAAAATCATGAGATTACAGGGATTGAGGAAATGCTACGGTTTCAGCAGAATTTAATAATAAGCTGATCCTCCTATATATGATCAACTGATCGATCACGAGAGCTGATCATTAGACAGCAGAGAGAGAGAGAGTAGCAAATTTCGTTAATAGTTCAAAGATCAATGTAAGAGCTGAATATTATGAGTCCATAGATTCTACAATGTGCCGACACAAATATATAATAGAGTAATTTACGGTATAATTTTTTTTATATATTATTTATTTAAATTCAACCCAACTAAAATCGTGGAAACCAAATTCGTAGTGACAGCAGAGTCCAGATGTGCAAATAATTTAACTTTGTATTTTAAATAAGAAATATAAAATAGGGAAACAAACTGATCCGATGGTTTGAAAATTGAAAATAGAAAGACCAATGCAATGCAACACGACAAGTGTGAGTGAACCGTTATCCATTTGGGTTGAGATTGAGAGAGATATTTACCACCACCCAGAAAAGAGTAGAACAGAACAGAATAGAATAGAATAGAATACAAGGAAGAAGAAGAAGAATTGATGTTCAAGTTGGATTCTTTAGCTGCTGCTCGGTGAGTCTGAAAATGTTGGGTTATATTAATCACCATGTGCTCCATGGTCTTGTGCGAAAGCTTCATTTTTGTTAATAAGCACAAGCAAACTTCTTGTTCGCACAAATCGAGCTGCTTTGCCGCAACAGCAGCAGTTCAACGACGGAGGTGCAGTGGGTTCGCTGTTGTAAATGCCGCCGGAAAAGGAAGAAGAAAACGGAAATGGTGGCAGAGCTTCTTCTTCGACGAGGATGGCAATTGGCTTGGATTGAAGGATGACGACATGCTGATGATAGAGGAGGAGGAGGACTTGGGATTCGACGACTCTGAATCAGAAGAAGAAAAGTTTGAGGCTTGGAAGACGAGGGCCGAAGCAATTGTGGACTTGAGAGAAGCGCGGCAAGATATGACCAACGAGGAGAATCGAAGCTGGGAGGACTGGCTCGATGATGGAGGAGGCCCTTCATCATCATCATCATCATCATCCTCATCATGGCAATATGAGACTGCAGCAGCAGACAACAACAAGGAGGAGGAGGGTTTGCTTTCCTCTCTAACTCATTTCGTTCTCAGAAAGGAAGATGATGACATGCTCTATGAAGATCGTGTCTTTCGTTATGCCTCACTCAATTCGGTAACACTCCCTCATCATCTGCATTTGCTACGTTAATAATTCTCTACCATTGTAACTGAATTCCCTTTTTGCTTTTGATGCACAGGCTAAATTTTTGGCGGTTTTGATCATTATACCCTGGGCCTTGGATTTCGTGGTTCACGACTATGTTTTGATGCCTTTTCTGGATAGGTAACAAACGGCTACCGCCTCATCTATCTTTTATACATATAAAGAGAAACACCGAATCATGCAACCCCAATTATATACTTACACATGTGAAGAACAGATATGTGAAGACTGTGCCACTTGCAGCAGAGATGCTGGATGTCAGAAGAAATCAAAAGCTTCAAATGGTTGATGAATTAAAAAATGAAAGAGCCAGATATCAGCTTGAGATGGAAATTGGTAAATCACCACCACTGTCTGATGACGAGGTCTGGTGGGAGTTGCGACATAAAGCGTAAGATTATTACAATTCTTTCTTACTCTTTGTTGTTCTAGTTGTTTCTGGTTCCTTCTTTTCTTTGAAAAGAGATTCTTGTCCTCATTTACATCACCCCGATCAATGCTTTTTGACAGGTTAGAGCTCAGAGATGAATGGAGACTGGAAAATCGTAGTGCATTTGCCAACATTTGGTCAGATATGCTATTTGGGATCTCATTATTCATTCTTTTATACTGCAACCAGAGTAAAGTGAGTTATTGATTTTACACTGTAACTGTTATTTCCTCCATGTATTCACATTTTCTTATTCAATGGTTTGCCTGTTGGGGTTCTATAAGAAGGTTATTTTACTGTAACAAAAAAAAAAATCTAAAGATTAACAAACTTTGATTTTCTTTGAAATTAATGACTATAATTATGATGAAAGAAAACAATTCTTCGATTTATGCTCACTCATAGGCTAGAAACAGTTAAGGAGAGGGCAAATGTTACAAATTGAAAGCTTATAGTACTCTGGTTCGGTAAATCTTGATCCATTGCTTTTGTCAAGGAAAAGTGATTGACATTTTCCTTTATGCTTGAAGATTCCTATGTAGGATACTGATCATCAGAGCAATCTTGTGCTGTTGAGTATTAGAAGACTATTTTTCTCTTTGCTTATGGAGTATGCATAGAGGATTACTATTTCTTGAATTATGCCACCAGGAATTGTTAAATTAATTATAGTTTTTAATTTCTTTTCTCCTCCCTTTGCAGGTAGCATTGCTGAAATTTACAGGTTACAAGATAATAAATAATATTTCCGATACTGGGAAGGCATTTTTAATTATACTCATCACAGATATTTTTTTAGGGTAAGAATAATTTCTATTTGCTACTGTATTTTTCTTTTTATTAAATTCATTTATCATATTAATGTCTGGGCACATGTGAGGAATATTAAATCTATAAACCCCTTGGGAAGTATAGTGCCTGAATTTATATCATATAGTCTGTGTGGATGAAAAAATGATTGTGTTCTCATTGTTTTTTTCTTTCCTGATCAGAAAAATTACTTTTATTCCAAAGTGTATTAAATTTCTTTTCTGTGATCATCTCATGCATTTTGTGTGACTCAGTTATATGCTTAATAATTTTCTCTGACATACAACACTCCATGCTTGCAGGTATCATTCTGAGTCTGGTTGGCAGACTTTGTTAGAAATTTTTGTGGAGCATTATGGGTTTGAGGTTGATCAATCGGCTTTAACCATTTTTATCTGCCTGATTCCGGTCATCGTTGATGCATGTGTGAAACTTTGGGTATGTTTCACTGAACTATATCGTGATTTCTGTTTCCATCAGTCATGTCTTTGATAGTTGAGCTTAGCAAGACACAAAATACTGTTGGACCTGGATCCCTTTCACTTTACTCACAGTTTGAGACCAACAACATGCTGACCTTATAGTTTACCAAAACGTAAGTTATCTAAATCAACAACCTCTATCATGATACCAGACTAAAAATCTATCAGAGCCACCATTGTAGTCTGATTTGTAGGAGTAAACTGCATGTGGTCTCGGACAGCCTCATGTTGGTTTCCCTGTCCTGAGCATGGTTATATATTTAGTATCTCTGATCAAAGTTGGTCAGTTAAGTGGTTCTTATTTCTCTGTTTTTTTTTTCATATAAAAACACGATCCCTTTTCCAAAAGTATGTATTACAATTCTAAAACGAAATGGTGGTCAGCAAGTTTAGGCTTGTGGATTGATTTATGATGAGGCTTTAAAGTGATGATCGCTTTTAGTGATTGATCTGCAACGTAACCTGTGAGGTATACATCCATTTCACAGATACTGGAAATTTGATTATGTGATTAACCTTCAACTATGGTATTGTTTGAGCTGCAGCTGTTCAAGTTCCTTCCAAGATTATCCCCAAAGGTGTCAAACATATTCCGGGAGATGCAGCGTCACTAGTAGAATCTTTGTTTGACCAGAGAGAATTCCCAGGAGGTAGCACGCAACAATTACATCCTGATCTATACCTAATATGATTTTATTCTCCATCTATTAGCGTATAGAGGTTTGTCCATGGTTTTGTAAATGTTGTTGATAAATATGAAGAGGTTTTCACTCGCTATGGGTGATCTTGTGTGAGATTGTAGGACGTTTTAGTTGTTGGGATGATCCATTCCCAAAAGTGTGTTGTGAAAACTAAAAGATGATAATATGATCAGGTTTCTACTTTCTACTGATCAGAAATTGGGTGGCAATCCTTTTCTAATTAGGACTATCAATTCCATTAAAATTGAGTATGCGACTTGTGAGAGAGAACACTTTCCCTCTTTAGAATCCCAGCTATGAATTATGCTTGTTTGGTCCAACTGACTACCAGATCATTTCATGTTATACCGGACATTACGTTTGTTTGTTCTTATTATTATGTTGGTCCTATGACGTTAATAGCACCATTGATTCAAGAAAGAATGCCACCAAATTTCATGGGTATACTACGTTTTACCATAAAAGAAGTCTGCTCAGTTACAAGAACTATGAATTCACTAACGAATCTCATCTGGTATTTTAAAATTTAAAATTTCATTGCCAAACATTGAAATACGTGTTCAAATCTCATAAAATCCAATATGTCAATCACAATCCCAGAATTTCAAAGATCCTTAAAAATGTACGAATTAGTTTTTACTACGGTAACATATGGAGTATGGTGCTTAATAACATGGAAGCTAAAACCCTCCCATTATTTTCCCTCTCTCTCTCGCTCGCTCGCTTTGTTTTCCCTGTATTAAATTCAAATCAGGCCTCAAATTTCACTTGCCCGGTAGTTGCTTCTCTTCTCTTCTTAGATCTTCGATTTATGGACGACCGAGATCGAGTCGTCTCCACTGGTATGTGCTCGTTCTTTCATGTCTTTTTTTATGGTGCGATTACTCGTACGCGACCCATCTTTTATCTTTTGATTTGTTTTTCAAGTGTTGTGGGTGGATTTAGAATTTGTAGGCTTGGTGCTGCAATTCGTAGATAGATTGTGTTCTCTTTGATTCAATTCGATGAGAATTTACTGCCAACCATAGCTCTAAACACCCAGTTGTTAAATGCACTATGTTTCTGGTCACATTCGTTTTTAGAGAGAAATGGGATTTCTCCTTGTCCCAATTTTAGGGTTTTGTGTCAGCTGAGAGCAGAAACTACGGAAACTAGAAACACTCATTGTTATCCCAGTAAAATTCATTGTCGAAAACACTGGGACATGGGTTACCAATGAGTCAGTTTAGAACCGTAGATATTGGGTCTGTTTGGGACTGCTTTCTAGAGTTCTAGAAGCGCTTTTTCGCTATTATCTGCCATTATCTGCTTCTCAAATCACTTCCTGGTGCTTCTAAAACTCAACAAAATATTTTTTTTCTATTTATAACTAATTTTTTGATTATAAATTCAAAAGCGCTTTTAGGGATTCTAAAAGCAATCTCAAACAGGCCCAATGACTTTGGAAGAACTTCATTGCCCAACTGTCTAGCCTTGAAAAAGTAGACATTTTCTGTAGCTGGTGTTGCTTCGGTTATCTTTAGTTACAAGCCAATTTTGTAGGGCAAGTTCTACACATGGGTTTACGTACCTGCGTGTAAATGCATCATTATCAATATATCATCGAGAGGGTGAGATCGATGCATGAATTGTGACGTTGCAGCTTGTTTCTCTGTATTTTCAATTTTTTTTTTTTAGTATATGCCTTTGCTCTTTAGTTTTTTGTATTGCCTGTGTTTCTTGTATTCCACTGAACATCTGTTACTCTGAATGTAGGAGAAGGACCTGTGAAGCCAGGTGTCTTCAAAGAGCAGGTATGTAGTTGCATATCCGTAATGATGTATCAGTTGTATATGAATTAATGTATTTTGCATGCTTTTAATGAACTTTTACCATTAGCACCTAAGTTTGTTATTTATTGTCAGCCTGTTTTGCCCAAAGATGAGAGGATAGCCTCAGCAAATCCCTCTCTACCTGCAGTCATCACAGGGCCATCACGCAATGCCACAGAACAACCCAAGTCTTCTGATGTTGGAGGAGAACTTAGCAATACCCATCCGCTAAATTTGTATGGATCTAATGAACACAGCATGTCATATAGTGGTTAGTTTCTTGGCTCTTTGCTATTATTTTTGATAAGAAAAATTAAGAAGCTCACAGTAGTAGCAGTGACTGTAAGAGAGTAGTCTGATTCCTGTAAAATCTGAATTATTTTGACATTTTGCTTGAACTTCAAATCTTTTCTTAGGTAACTTTCATGAACTTTTGTTTCTTTTTCAAATTTCAAGAACAATGTTCGAATTGTCATGAATTTACTGTAAAAGTGTTAATCACATTCAATATGACAAGCTTTTGATGGTAGTAACAACATCCTACCACTATTCACATACAGAAAGCATATATATAAAGTTCAGTCTTGTTTCAGGCTATGGAAGTGGCACTGGTACATGGGATGGATATTCTCAATATTTCAATGCTGATGGAATGCATATTGTATCACCAGTGAGTATCGTCCTTAGTCGTGCAAGTTTTCAGATACTCTTGTGAGTTGGTCATAATTTTGTTTTCCAATTTGACTGTGTAGGTAATTTACAGTGATAATCCATCTCTTCTGTTTCACTCTGGTTATGGTTACAATCCTGAGTTAGCATATGGACAGTATTCACCAGTTGCTACACATTTGCCTCCTTTGGTGGTAGATGGCCAGCTGTATTCTCCACAACAAGTTCCCTTCTCACGAACCTATTACCCTCAACCATCTCCTCCGGGTCTGTCTCATGGCACTTCAGCTATTCCGATGACACCCACTGAACTGATAGCATCAGAAAGTAGTAGCACTGACAACATGGCCTTTGGGCCAGGATCAGGTTACTATTATACACCATTCAGTGGAGGAGATCTGTCTGGAAATTTTGGTTCGAGTCCCTTAGCATCTCCCGGAATTTATCCTCAGCCAATGGGCATACTTAGATCAAATGAACACAATGTTGGGCAGGTCTGGTTTTTAGTATATTCCTTGGGTTCAACATGAGAAAGTCTATTCAAGTTTATATGTTTTCATTTAGGAGGCATGTTGATGATTGTTTAGCATTGTAGTTGTAAGCATCCAACATCATGGTCCATATGGAAAAAAAGAAGAATAGAACTAAAATGAACAGTTACATGCAGCGATATCAGCAAAACTGTAGGCAGAAAGGCCATGAGTAGTATTCCAGCTGATGAGAGGGGAGATACAGTTCCTTTTTTTACCACAAAGTGTTTTGAACAAGAATAAAAAAGCTTTTTGATCTTTATGCATTGTAAAAATCTCAAGGTAGTGACCTTGTGAAAAACTCTAAATGAACTGCCAATCATGACTGTTCTTTTGTTCTCACCATAGATTGTTGTAACTAGGGGTGGTAATCAAATTTTACTCCAACATTTCTCTAAGCCATGATCACTTTGTAGTTCTGTAACCATGTCCGTCAGGCCTCTATTCAAATTTCCAAATAAAAAAAATATATCATGTGATCTATTTTGATCTTTAGGATTCGGATGACTAGTCATTTGGGGATAGACAGGTCAGTTACATGCTGTGTATCCATATGTTGATAGTTTCTTGGATAGTTGAAGTTCCAATATTACTTGGACATCATTTGTACTGTTATCTCATCTAAGGATCATGTATGGCGCCTTTGCTCCAGATGTGTTTCAGTCTGGGGTTCAAGTTTTAAATTTTGATTATGGAGTTTCTTAGTTGTGTTATGGGATTGACTATGGTTTATCCTTGATTTAATTTCAGATTTCTCATCCACAGAGACCAATGCATGGATTTGGATTGGTATCTCCTCTCACTAGGCGTTACCCTCATAACAGTTCTTATCAGAACTCTTACTTTGGTGGTGCTTCTTATTCGTTTGGTAATGAGCAGGGTCGGATGACCGTTGACAAGGGTAGAGTAAGAGAGGACTGGGACACAAATTCCCATATCAGTAATTCTCATGATATCTCAACAGACCGTAATCGAGGACCAAGGGCTTCAAAGCTGAAAGACAAAAATCTTCCCGACCAGGGCTCTTCATCTAGTGCTAAGAAAATTGATCTATCTGCTTCTGGAATTAACAAGGACTCATTTAACCAGAAGGATTTTGTGACAGATTACGAGGATGCAAAGTTCTTTATCATTAAGTCTTTCAGTGAGGACAATGTTCATAAAAGTATTAAATACAGTGTTTGGGCCAGCACACCCCATGGAAACAAGAAGCTTGATGCTGCTTATCGTGAGGCAAAGAGGATAAATAGCAGCTGCCCAGTTTTCCTATTATTTTCGGTATGCTTCTTTGCATAGGCAACTAGGTTGGTGACTGGTTTAGTGTTTAGGTTTTGGAGTAGGGCTATAAGTGACATCATTTTCACAATTATAAGGTAGAATGAAGATGCTAATAGGGTAATAATGTCTTAGACAAGCCTGGTCATATTACAAAGTTATAGTGTGGCAAGAAAATTAAGGCTTTACTTTTTGAATTTCATAAAATTGTCATTTTCCTTGCTTATTGTCAACACCTGTGTTTGTTGATAGAGCTAGGTTTCCACTATGTTGTTTATGTTATGATCAACATCACCTTTCACAAATATTATGAATTCACCGTCTCTGTGCTGCTCTAGTTATTACACAAATTTCCATACATATCTGTTGAAACTGTAGGATTTTCAATCCCAGTCCAAGTGGTTAATACATCGTGTTGTCTTTACGTGTGTTAGCTGTAGCAGAATATTTCATTTGGTTCTCGTGATGTGGTCTAAAATTACAAGTCACTCAGGGTTTTTTGGTTGCAACAGGTTAATGCTAGTGGACAGTTTTGTGGGGTAGCCGAAATGGTTGGACCAGTAGATTTTGAAAAAGACGCTGATTACTGGCAGCAAGACAGGTGGAGTGGGCAATTTCCAGTTCAGTGGCACATTATTAAAGATGTTCCAAACATTCGCTTCCGTCATATTCTACTTGACAATAATGATAACAAGCCTGTCACCCACAGCCGAGATTGTCAGGAGGTAGCATATCTCTCTCTATCTCTGTCACTCATTTTAGCGGTAGATCTCCATTTCTGATTAGACACCATACAGTTCTGCTGCTACTTGTTTTCAACCTATGCGGGCATTTTTTAGTTGGTTGCCCTTTCCTCCATGCGCAAGTGTTTTTTTTTCCTAAGAATGTGGGAATTGTGTTTACCATGAAATTTCAGATGCTCAGGTATTGATTTTTGATAGCTCGAGTAATTTCCTAGGGCATAAGAAGTGTTACGACTATGTAGTTTTCAGGAACATTGATTTTCCCAACAGGGTCTTGCCATGTTTGTTTATTATCCCAATTTAAAAGTTGTTTCTGGCTCATATATGTGGTGTCATTCCTGAAGCATAATGTGTTGCAACATTGTCATTATTGTCCCTCTGTTGTTTAGTGTATGAACTCTATTGCTTTTCACTCAAATCCTATTTAATTTATCTGCACATTCCCTACAGTTTTTGTCCATTTACTTTGTTTAGTTTGACACATTTTGCTGATCCGTAATTTTGATATTAAAATGTTAGGTGAATCTGAAACAAGGAACTGAGGTGTTGAAAATTTTCAACGATTATGATGCACGAACATCCATAGTTGATGATTTTGAATTTTATGATGACCGCGAAAGGTCCTTGAAGGAGAGGAAAGCCAGACATCAAGCTTGTGCACCTACAGATGCTTCTGGTTCACTTGCTCTTGGTTCTGATAAGCAAATTTGTCTCGACCAAGCACCAGAGTTGAGTGGAAGTAGTAGCAAAGAGGCAGTAGGAACTGACCATGACAGTAGCTCCAAAACCGATTCAGTTTTATATGAACGTGATGCTGTACATCAAATATCTGATAGTTTATCCCAAGTATTGCAGTTGGAAGAGGGTGACAAAGAATTAGTACTCCCATCTGAAACAGAGGGCAGGAACAAGAGCAAGCCTGTTGACAAGAAGGTAGCAACTGTATTGCCTGAAAGTTAAGCTTAATCAAGCATTTTAGGCATGTAGTGATAACACACTACTGCACTTCCTTTGTGATTTGATGGCTCTTCACTGACAAATTTAGAGGTGGTATTTGGTCATCTCGAGCAGTTCAGGTTCAAGCCGACCTCCCTTCCTCTTTTTTTTCTTCATCGTCAATTGTTCGGAGCAATTAGTGGTACTCTGCAAATGCTTTCACGGGGAGGCTGTTTGACACCATTTGTAGTGGTTTCTGCAAATGCACAATCTGATATTCAACTTAACAAGGAACAGTTCAAATATCAGAACAAGGCAGATATCAGTTTGTAAAGATAAAATAGGGAATAGATCGTTTACAAAGGCATCAACTTTTTCATTCTAAAGCCAGTCCATTATATAGGGAATACTCCCCCATAAATCATGCTGTCAAGGCTAAAGACTTTCTCTAGAAATCATACAGAATAGTTTTTCCTAGTCACATAAGGAAAGCTACTAAGGTTAATAAGACAGTTTCCTAATCGGGCTAGGAAAGCTTCCAAAATGAACCAGAGTTTTGAAATCGAAGGATCAAAACAAATAATCTCCTTTACCACAACGGAAACACTTCAGAAATAAATCAATCACATATGAATGCATTATTACCTTCCCTGAATCAGATAAAAGATTTGAGGAGCATCAATTGCGGCTTCAATCACTCTCACTTGGTTTGCATGGATTGCCAAAAATGCCAACAATCTCCCCCATTGGCATTCCATGCAAAAACCAACCTGCAAGAACATAAGTCTAAACAAGTATACAGCAGCAACAATACAGACAATCAAAATGATCCATAGTTTGAACCATCCATAGCTAAGACTACTCAAGTCTTACATAGGTTCCCAAATAAAAATTAAATTGTCTGAAACAAAAGCAAATTATAGAAAAAGAAAAACAACAGCAGCAGTCTCGCAGAATTCTCCCCCATTTTGTTTGGCAGCAGCAGCATCTTCACATAGTGGAAGGGTAAGGTTGAGACAAGAGAGGATGTCACCTTGGGGATGAACACAACTTGAATTTGAGCAGAGAGAGTCTAGAGGAGCATCCCGAGCCGTTGATTCAGACTAACCCGTCGCTCTTTTCTCAGTTTACTTTGGTTATAGCCTCTTAGGGCACGTTTTTTATGCGGAATTAGCTGGTATTGGACTACGTTTTTTGTTTACGGGTACTAAGATTAAAATCCCACGTTAACACCAGCCTCCTCCTTAGAGGGTGTTATCTTGGGTACGCCTTTTCATCGACTCGAGATAACACCTCCTTAGCTGGAGTTATCTCTTCTTAGCTGCCTCAATCTCAAGTGACCTATCTCTCACCCTTCATCACTGCATAAGTCTCGTCGTTCTACAACGCTCTCTGACTTGAAGGAAAAAAAATTGGTCGATCGATTTGCTTCAGGTAAAAGCTACAACGATCTTTATCTTCTACCTCTCTATCACTTTAATTCATTGTTTTCCATTGCATATCTTCTCTAATCAGTCCTGATTTGGTTGTATTCTTCTTCATAAATTGGTAATTTCATTGGATTTTTGCATCACTACTTCTCTCAGTTTTGTTTTTTGATTAATCTCCTCCTCACAAGTACGTGCTCTACTTAAATTGAGTATATTGGTGAAAGTTTTCTCCGATGACAAACGAGATTTTTTAGGGGTTCGATTTTTTTTCTTTTTCTGATTGCAACGCAAAGGCAATTTTATTAATCATGTAATATATAACGTGTAGACACCCTAAGGGTACGTGAGAAAAGACCACTGCCAAGCTATTCTAGAGAAAATCCTATAATAACTATTAAACATTGTAATTGTAATAAAAGAGAAAATCAAAGTAACCGAGAGTATGCTATGCGTGACCAGACAAACACCAACACGTACGGATAAATCAAGGTAATGCTTGCCTAAACTTACTCAAGACCCCACGCTTGGGAGGCCCCAGGGTCCTGCACATCCACCACCACCATGACACCATTCCCCCCGCCTCCAGAGGATAATTCCATGCCTGGTTCGACAAGTTCTGAAGTCTTGTGCTCCTCCATAGCTAGGCGTCTCCCTATGATCTTCTTCTTGCGCACTTTTGGCGAACCAGTCACCACGATCACCACCGCCTGAGACTCATCTTTCGGTTTGTTTTTAGAACCTAAACGCCTACCCCTCCTGTGTTTCGAAGGAGATACCCGCACTTGACCAAACTCATCAGTCAAAGAAGTAGTAAGGGCTTGACTGAGAAATTCACTCTCTTGTGTTGGATTTGGTGGAGGAACCCGAGCTTGTCGTGATAAACCTTCATTGATCTGCAAGACTTGGGACCAGAGGTGTAAGGAATTTTCCTCTTGTTGCCAACTTCTGGCCTGGATTCATCCGCAATTCTTACTCTTGGAGTAGAGATTTTTGGTGACTTGAATGAGAAGGCACCCAGTTGTCGAGCTAGCTTCGTAGCCGAGATACCCAGAAAAGATAACGTGAAGCCGGGAGCAGCCAAAGATAACCCATTAGAGCATGTCGGAAGTGTAGAGGACACATGATTCCTAGTCAAACTAGGAGTCCTGGTTTGACTAGGAGACCCTCCTTGACCCGAAACCTCACTGACTGCCCCAACACCAATCCAGTTCTTCACTCTCGGGGAGGGGATATTCAGCGCCGCCATGGCTTCCTTCGTCGCCGTCATGTCCGAAAGGCCGCCGTAAACCACATGCTCGAAGATGCCACAGGTCTGCCAGTAGCCACATAGGCGATCATATCAGAATTTCACTGATGTTACCATTCTGTCAAAATTGAAAACCTTCGATGGAAAATCTTGCTTCACCAGCTTGTGTACGTCGTGCCAGATACGGGCACGGATACGCTTATCACTCCTTATTCCGGGTTCATCAAGCCTTATAACCTCTCCAAGAGTTGCTGCAATGTATCCAACGGAGATTACTGTCTGCAACCGTGGTGGTAACCCCATCACTTTGACCAAACGGGGATCCGGTTCAGTGCCACCTCTCCAACGTCCCCTATGCCATCATAGGCGTTCAAAACCAGATTGAATTTGCAGTAAAACCACGACCCTTCTTTCAATATCTGGTCCCTCTCGGCTTCCACATCGAAGGAGAAAACAAACCGTCCTTCATGATGCTGAATCGATATCCTTTTCTTTAAATCCCACACTACGATGATTGTGCCCATGAAGGCCTCATGGCTAATCTCCTTCTTCACTGCCAACAGTCAACCAACAGTGCAGTGTTTGGAGTTTTGGCGTCCTTGACGCTAAACGAGGTCTTGCCTCTTTTCGTGACTGCAAAAGCAGCCGAGAACCTACGGGATGCACCATCAGAGAAGGCCATGAGGTGCTGCACTGCCAAACTCAGTTTTGCGGCACTCTAGTTCTGGTGCCTTGCCTTAGATATAAATCGTATAATAAATATTAGTGAGTTTATAATCGTATGATTTTCTTGATTGAATTACTAGATATGGATCAAAGAAAGATGTTTATGGGTTATGGTACCTTTTTTTGTTTAGGGTTTAGATTGAGGGCTATTAACTCAAGAGAGGTATAATCTGAAACTATATTTTCTTTATTGATAGATAGTTTTAAATAAGGTTTATAATCTGTTACAATCAATATCCTTATAAATCATAAATTAACAGTATTTCTTGGGTTTTAACATACTTTAACACATTTATCCTTAGACATACTTCGATCCTCAATCCTCAAGGTGCTTGGGTTTTAACATACTTTTCATCGGTTGAACCGATGATTCCTTACTTAATCACCGATTTTAATAAAATAACACCTTACATTCTCCTATTATAATAGATTTTGAAATAATAAAGCTTGAAACTAAATTTAGTTCTCGTTTCGCAGCAACAAGCGAATACTTTCAAGTATAACTACCAGAACAGGCTAGGGTAACATAACCCCTACTTGAAGGAAATAGGGTAACATAATGCCTACTTGAAAACCATATCTATAAAAACCATCCAGCAACTCGTCAAAAAAAAACATACAGCAATGTTGTCCATGACAAGACCCTAGCTTATAATATGAACACCTTTTCTCCTGGCATCTCAATATAACCGATTTCCTGATTTAGTTGGTAACTATCAACATAAAATGTGGACTATTACATCATAAAAAGTAAATTATGCAATTGCCACGATGTTCTGATAATGTTTTTCTACTCAGAAAAAGAGGAAGTAGAAGGTGGAGAGCTACACGAGTGGTAAAAAATGGTAGTTGCGCCTCCAGAACTTTCTGATTTTATTAAAGGCAAAGGCAAACAACATACTCTTCTCCCATTGAAAACTGGCTCAGTTAAACAAATACCATCTTGTTCCAACTCCCCAGTGACAAGAATATTGAGTTGCCTAGATGCTTTTTTCCAAAGTCATGTCGGTGAGATCATCCTAGTGTTTGTCTGCAACTCACCGCTATAACTTTGTATATTTTCTTATGGTGAATTTTGGGTTCGTTGTTCGACTGTGTCACGTTGCTCTTCTAGCTCTTGGTATTTGACACACTTCCCCAGTGCATCCAGAGAAAATAAACAGAAACCAGTCAATGATCAGTATCTATATGACTATTGTACATTGACTGTTAATTAACTACACCTATTTACGTACTCGTACTGATATCTGGCAATCTGCCATTGTACTTGCCATCAAGTTGTACACAATATTTGTTTGTCACTAGAATACAATACTTTTATACAAAAGATATACATTCCTCCTCTCTTTTTGAAAGGATATACATTCCTCCTTTATTGGTTCAAGTTTGGATTGATGGTGTCCATATTTGTAAGTCTAGTTATGGTCAGTTTTGGCCTTGCTGTAAAGCGAAGTGGAAGCAAATGCTAGGGACAATAATAAAATGATGGTTGGTTAATTTGGCATATTCTTTGTTGGGATCATTTTTTTCCTTTTTTCTGTGCTAGTGTGCTGTATCAATTGTTTTTAGGAGCATATGTTTCCGGATATATGGAATAATTTTGAGGTGCAAGACTGAGTCTAATATCTAAAGAAGCATGCTCCTAAGCAATTATCATTTGCTATTCTGGATTTTTCTACTATGTTACCCCTTGGAACTACTTGCAAACTTTTCTGTGAATTAGAAGCTTCCTTCTCATTTTCTTTTCCTTGAGATCATGAACACTGAATCAAATCCTCGGTCTAAAGCAGTGATCTGTAGTGAGCGGATGACATTAAATGTGACATTGGTGCATTGATATTTTGGTGTTCAAAATACACGTAAATATCAGTGTTTGTGTCCGAAAGCAACCTCTCCATTTTCTGTTTTGATTTTAGCTTAATCTGCAAAAGGACCACGGTCCCATGTATGTGGTTCTGTTTCTTTTAATTTGTCCATCTACAATATCTATTCATTCAGTTGTATCTAGTGAATTCCTTTTGTTCTCCGATCTTGATCTCCTTATAAGCGGAAATAACTAAATAGATTAACTTTTCAATTGTACTAGAGGTAACATTTTCTCCACCTATAGAATGAATGACTCAAAATGAAATAGAAGTCATGACATCTTGTATGCTTACAATAAATTGTTTAAGAAGGTAATTGAAAAAATGCTTTAACGAGTCGAGGCTCCTAGTCTTTACTATATATATATATATCCGTGCTAATGGTTTTATTCTCCATAATCATGTGCTTCTTTTTGCTAAGCAAGAATGTTAGTGGATTTTGTTGTTCATTCCCAAACTACAAAATTGATTTGTGAGGCAAGATTGTTCTTAAACAAACAGATTAAGACATGTCACATATATCATATGATGAACTATCGTGATTTGTTGATATTGTAATTGTAAATGATAAGTAAATTAGTAATTTAAATCATCTTAAAAAGAACAACATTTTTCAAATACTAATATATGACGCTAAGATTAATATCGGCTAGGTGTTTTTTTTCCATCATTTTACTTTCTTAAATGTTCCTAAACTTAAATAAATCTTTTGTATGAAATGTTCCAATGTATTGCAATACAATGTTTGGCTATTTTGACGATTTCGTAGTTTGAACCGGTGGACATCTTGAGGCTCAAACCACTTCGCTACTTGATAATGATCATCAACAATATTTATTGACTTTCCAAGAGTGATTATTAATTTAAGAAAAACGGTTCAAATCAAATTATGTAAAATGCCAAATTATACATTTGCATTCTGTTTAATGAAATATCTAGACTCACGCATGCATTTACTTTTTTGGATTGGACCAGGAGGCTCGCATTATCGTTCAACCCCCTATAAAGTGATGCGTAATTAATGTTAGCTTTTACAATCTCAGATAGATAGTATCACTCACAAACACATGCACACTCGCTCAGTTTCAGTGAGAGGTTGTATGTGAGACAACCTTAACATTAAGATAAGATTTGCAACCATACCTATCTTCTATACCACCCCTTATTCCAAGTACTCTCTTCTCTATTTCACCCACTCACGCTCTTCTAAGTGATTATCTGTTTCTGTTCCCAGACATGTGAATGAACACATATAATGTAACCAAATTGTGAATCTCTGTATTGATATGTGCTTCAATTTGATAACTGAAGTCTGAGTATTAGACATTTATCTCAAGTCATCATTTTTGTGTGTGTTCAATTATATTTGTTTGATCGGTCATACAGAAATAGTTTTACCAATCTTTCATAAAGAATGATGTGACATCAAAAGTGGAAGGTCTCACATCATACATATTTAATATGTGAAATTTAATAATTTCCACGAGTTTAATAAGCCTATAAGTAATCTGAATAATAACAAGATATAATAATTCCTCTATTCATAGGAGCTCTCTAAAAACTTTAAACTGCTATTCGACAATACAATTTACAAAACAAGATTGATATCAAAGTTCCACAATTGTATGAATATATGGACATAATTATTCATTTTTACTTTCACAGTATGATAGGTGTAATCATTAATCATATCATTAGCTACATTTGCTCAAGTATCTTTGATTTTTTTACAAGTGATAAAGAAATCAATATCTGAGCAATGGCTGGAAGGATGAATTGTTTTAAACCCCAAACAATGGATTTGTGCATATATTAGGTAGGCGAGAGAGAGGAAGATTCAAAATCGTTTATTTATAAATCGGATCACAAATCATTTTTCATCTCAATCACAATTGTTGTCAGTTGTTTGTCGCATAATAAGTATGCAATAATCAATTATAAATTTAATATGACAAACTATAATAATACAGGTAAAACTACCACAAGGGATCACAATCGTTGTCAGTTCTTTTCAATTTTCTCTCTCATTCAAATTGCTTTATCGCACGTAATATGAAGTTTAAGCAGAAAATGTGGTGTAACATAAAACTAAAAGTGAATCTTATATCTATTTTCAACTACTTTTTTTAGTGTATTTAATAGTTGTTCAATTTCAATTTGAAATATTAATATTATTCATTTTTGGATTTTCTCTCATCACCACCCGCGCCTCGCACGTGGGCATTCACCATTCGCTCAAGATTTTTTGTTCATAAGAAGTCATCTTCAATTGTACTAGAGATAACATTTTCTCCACCTGTAGAATGAAGGACTCGAAACGAAATAGAAGCCTTGACATCTTCTATGCTTACAGTAAATTGTTTGAGAATGTAATTGACTAAATGTCTTAACGAGTTGAGGCTCGTAGTCTTTACCATATATATTCGTGTTAATGGTGTTATTCTCCATAATCATGTGCTTGCTTTTGCTAAGCAAGAATATTGGTGAATTTTGTTGCTCATTCCCCAACTACAAAATTGATTTGCTTTGCAAGATTGTTCTTAAACAAACAAATTAAGACATGCCACATATATCATATGATGAATTATCATGATTTGAATGGTTGATATTATCATAGCAAATAACAAGTAAATTATTAATTTAAATCATCTTAAAAACTACAACCTTTTTCAAATATTAATATATGACGCTAAGATTAATAATTGGCTAGCTACTTTTTTTTTACTTTGTTAAATGTTACTAAACTTAAATAAATTCTTTTTCATATATGAAATGTTCCAATTATGTATTGCAATACAATATTGGGCTATTTTGACGATTTCGTAGTTTGAACTAGGGGTGGGATCGGTTCGGTACGGTTCGGTATTAGGTCGGAACCCGTACCGTAATAAAATATTCGGTTCGGATCCTATTCGGTTCGGTTTTTTGGCAAGTCCGTCCCATGAGTTTCAGTCCCAACGAGTTTCGGATCGGTATATTTCGGTTTCGGATCGGTTTTTTCGATAAAATTTTCTAGGCCTAAACAATTGTTTAAGTTAATTATTATTTAAAAAAGGCAATATCATAGAGAGATAAAAGAAATGTGAGAGAATAAGAGTATTTTTGTAAGAATTTTCTATATATATATGTCCTAAAAAGATTCAAAATAGGTGAATATATATTCATTTGTGTAAAGAAATAAACACAATTTTGTCACATATATCATTTCGGAACGGTTCGGTTTTATTCGGTACCGTACCATAAAATGTTATTCGGTTCGGATTTATTTCGGTTCGGTTTCTAAATTAGTCCGTCCCACGAGTTTCGGGCCAACGAGTTTTGGTTCGGTTTATTTCGGTTTTCGGTTCGGTTTTTCGGTAAAACATCCCACCCCTAGTTTGAACCGATGGACATCTGGAGGCTCAAACCACTATGTTAGTTTATGATGATCATCGATGATATTCATTGACTTTCAAAGAGTGATTATTAATTTATGAAAAACGGTTCAAATAAAATTATGTAAATTGCCAAATCATGCATTTGTATTTTGTTAAGTCAAATATCTACAAATAGGGAAAAGTCACGGGACTCACACATGCATTTGATTTTTTGGATTGGGTCGGGAGGTTTGCATTATCGTTCAATCCCTTATAAAGTGTTGCGTAATGTTAACATTTACAATCTCAGATAGACAGTGTCACTCTCACACACACACTCGCACAGTTTCAGTGAGAGATTGTGAGACATCCTCAACATCAAGATAATATTTGCAACCATACCAATATTCTTTACCACCTTCAGATTCCATGTACTCTTTTCACTCTTTCACTCACTCACTCACTCACTCACTCACTCACTCTCTTCTAAGTGATTATATGTTCCTGTTCCTAGACATGTGAGTGAACACATATGATGTGACCAAATTGAGAATCTATGTAATGATCTGTGCTTTAATTTGAAAACAAGAGTTTGAGTATTAGACATTTATCTCAAGTCATCATCTTTGTTTGTGTTTATCATTACCTACCTTTGCTCAAGTATCATTGATTTGTTGATAAGTGATGGAGAAATCCGGATATGAGTAATGGCTAGAAGGCTGAAATACGTTAAACGCCAAACAAGAGATTTGTGCAGATATTGGACAGGAAAGAGAGAGAAAGATTCCAAATCGTTTACAAATCGTTTATTTATAAATCTGTTACAAATTATTTTTGTTTAATCGTTTATTTATAAATCTGTTACAAATTTTTTTTATTTTTCAGTTGGTTTGTCTCATAATAAGTATGCAATATTTCACTAAAACTGTGTGTGTGTGTGTGTGTGTGTGTGTGTGTGTGTGTGTGTGTGTGTGTGTGTGTGTGTGTGTGTGTGTGTGTGTGTGTGTGTGTGTGTGTGTGTGTGTGTGTGTGTGTGTGTGTGTGTGTGTGTGTGTGTGTGTGTGTGTGTGTGTGTGTGTGTGTGAAGGCTAATATTAATTACGCGGCACTTTATAGGGGGTGTGTGTGTGTGTGTGTGTGTGTGTGTGTGAAGGCTAATATTAATTACGCGGCACTTTATAGGGGGTTGAATGATAATGCGAGTCTCCCGTCCCAATCCAAAAAAACAAATGCATGCGTGAGTCTTGTGATTTTTCCTTATTACTAGATATTTCACTAAACAGAATGCAAATGCATAATTTGAAAATTTACAAAATTTAATTTCAGCCATTTTTCTTAAATTAATAATCACTCTCGGAAAGTCAATGAATATTGTCGATGAACATTATAAAGTAGTGTAGTGGTTTGAGCCTCCAGATGTCCACTAGTTCAAACTACGAAATCGTCAAAATAGTCAAACATTGTATTGCAATACACAATTGGAACATTTCATATATGACAAAGGCTTTATTTAAGTTTAGGAACATTTAACAAAGTAAAAGAACGACAAAAAATAGAAATTAGCACCTAGCTAGCCAATTATTAATCTTAGCTTCATATATTAATATTAGAAAAATGTTGCAGTCTTTAAGATGAATTAAATTAGTAATTTACTTGTCATTTGCGATGATATTATCAACAAATCACGATAGTTTATCATATGAAATATGTGGCATGTCTTAATCTGTTTGTTTAAGAATAGTCATGCCCCATAAATCAATTTTGTAGTTAGGGAAGGAGCAATAAAATCCATCAACATTCTTGCTTAGCAAAAAGATGCACATGATTATGGAGAATAATACCATTAACATGGGCATATATGGTAAAGACTAGGAGCCTCAACTCATTAAAATATTTTGTCAATTACCTATTCAAATAATTTACTGTAAGCATAAAAGATGCAACGACTTCTAATTCGTTTTGAGTCCTTCATTCTATAGGTGGAGAAGATGTTACCTCCAATACAATTGAAGATCACTTCTTATGAACATGAATCTTGAGCGAGTAATGGATACCCGCGCGTGAGAAGCGGGTTTTGACTAAAGAAAATCCGAATAGGAATAATATTAATGTTTCGAGTTGAAATTGAATAGATATTAAAGACACTAAAAGAAATAGTTGGAAATAGATATAAGATTCACATTTAGTTTTATGCTACACCATATTTTTCTACCTTAACTTCATATTACGATAATGCAATTTAAATGGGAGCAAAAATTAAAAAGAACTGATAACGATCGTGATCCCTTGAAGATCCCATACAAATGGAGAATAAACAATTGTTGTTAGTGAGATGTACTGTAGTAGAACCCCAACATGGATAGTTCAGTAATCTACACTATGCTCAGCTTGTTCAATTAGAGTCTCTCTAAAAACTTCTCAGCTAAGATTTTTTGGGATTCCATCTATTTTTTTAAGAGCTTGATTGTTGGGTATAGTCCCTACTAGTACAACAGAGTTACGTAGAGAGGGTCCACAAAAAAAATTGAATAGAAAAATAATCTAACTAAAAAATATTTAAAATTAAAAAAATAAATAAAAACTTAATAAATATTTTTCGGATAAAATAAATATTAAATACAAAAAATATAAAACAGGGTATACAAGTAAATTTGTACATACAACATGACAGCTTACAAGCAATTTGTCATTATACTGCATTTTCGGTTTGATGATTACTACTGCATTTTTGGGACTGTTATTGTATTTTCAAATTTTCGGTTGGGACTGCTACTGCATTTTTAAGACTATTACTGCATTTTCGGTTCGAGCACTGCCATTGCCTTTTTGGGACTCTGCTACTGTATTTTTGAATTTTTGGTTCGAGGATTAATACTGCCTTTTTTTATGACTATTACTACATTTTCAGTTCGATGATTACTACTGCGATTTTGGAACTGCTACAACATTTTCAAATCGATGACCGCTACTACGTTTTTGGGACTACTACTGCATTTTCGGATTTTCGGTTCGAGGACTGTTACTGCGTTTTTATGACTACTACTGCATTTTCGATTCGATGATTGCTACTACAATTTTGAGACTGCTATAGCATTTACAGTTGAAAAAAATATTGAATACAAAAAAATTTGAATGGAAAAATAATCCAACTAAAAATATTGAAAATTAAAAACTTAAAAAACTTAATAAATATATTTCGAATAAAATAAATATTAAATACAAAAAAAATAAAATAGAGTATACGAGTAAATTTGTACTTAAGTATCTAAATAAGTGTCCAGATATTGTGCATTTGTCCTTAAATGTCTAAAAACTCTTTATGTTATCCTTCTAAGTAGTTTGCTTATATATGTTCCAATCCTATACCCATACGTATTGTATCCCAACCTTTGTAATGCATCACTTTTCAATAAATCTACACTTACCAATATATAGAAAACATATGATGATATTTGGTCTCCTATGAGCATTGAAAACCCCAACAATATAAACACCCATGCCAATTATCCCTGCACTGTCCAACGGTGTTTCGAGACCATTTTGTGTTACCTCTGACCCCTTCTATAGGGACAAATTTTTATGTCTTATGAAGACTTTTTTTCTAATAATGTTAGTCAGTGATTATGTTAGTGATGACATGTATAACAAACTGGAGAAAGTAATCTCCTATAAAACGGGCTCTCTCATTCTAATGAAAACACACTTAGAATTGCTTCCACATTACTATTTCCTACAACAAAAACATATTTCTTAATACTTAATAAACAAGAAGCAGACAGTTGCATTGGCTTTCTAATTTATTCTCTAGAAGCGGCCAATGGTTGAATAATATCATAATTTAGCTGTTGATTTCAAACCGACTTATGAGTTAGGAGTAACAATTAGAATAAACCAGAGACAAAAGAATGAGGTTTACTAGATGCATCATAGACCAGCCTGGTTGCTTCCAACCATGTGATTGACTAGCTTGGAAAATGGAAATGGTGCTATCAGCTAACCCGAACCATGGACGAACGCTCTCTCTTTTCTACTTGTGCTAAACAATAAAAAGAAATGCACACTCCTTACGCAGGCATTAACCTGTTCAGGTTCAAAGGGACTATCTCAGCATGACCTACTCGAACCCCAGCCATATTTAAGCCAATGCTCGAGTAGATAGGCACCCCTGGTGCGTATTTATGTCAATAGATTGTCGAAAAGATATATAGTGATGTCTATGAAATTTAAAGGAAGCATTTTATTACAGAGAAACTCACGCACAAGCAGAGAAAGATAAATTTCCTGAAAAGTACTTCACAAACCCAAGGTTTTATAGCACATAATGAAAACCTAAGATCTCTGTTCTGGACAAGCCAATCATGGACGAAAGCCTCCAGGGTTGTCACACTGCTTCAAGTCATTCACTCATGTCCTGAAAAAAAAATCACATTGGTAAATAAAAGATTATAGAAATGAGATCGACTCGGGACCAAACTGCATAAAGTTAAGCAGATATAATGAATTGCAAGGTAGTAGGATCTGAAGCTAAAGAGTTATGATATCCATTGCAAGAAATGAGGTATGTTATCTTAAACTCTCTCCAGTGAATAGATTGGGCTCAACAATATCCGCCATCCTATTGATAATATCATAAGATTTGAAAGATTACATGCTCTCTAGTTAATTCACATTTCCCTTTTGAAACCACATCCTCAATCTTTTAGGACAGTTATGACTTTATGGAACTTAGGACTTGACTATTGTATAATATGCAGAATCCTATCATTTGCTCTGTGACATTAGGAAAGATGACAAATGTTAAATCAATCTTTATTAAAAAAATTGCAACTATTATTGTGCAAGTTTACCACATAACATAACTTTCACACAAAACTAAAAAACTAAAACCAAGAACATCTACTGACCTTCACCTCTTGGTGTTTACGTAGCTTTCTGGTAAGTAAATTTCTCCGCCAATTTCTCCATGTTGTTCTCCACTGACAGTTTTCTTGGCAGCAAGAAACTCGGCACTCATGGCATCCATACCACGTATTACAGCTTCCTCAGTAGTTCCATAACCATGCTCTTCAGCATACTTCCTTACATCATCTGTTATCTTCATAGAACAGAACTTCAGCCCACACATTGAGCAAAAATGGGCTACCTTCGCACCTTCTGCAGGCATGGTTTCATCATGGAAAGACATGGCAGTCATAGGGTCTAGCGACAAAGCAAACTGGTCCATCCACCTGAACTCAAATCTTGCCTTTCTTAATGCGTCATCCCACTCTTGAGCATGTGGATGACCTTTGGCTAGATCAGCAGCATGAGCTGCTATCTTATATGCTATAATTCCAGCCTTCACATCATCCTGATTAACTAATGGCAGAGGTGATGTGATCATATCCAGGAGCAATGTCAGTTGTCAAAGGACCAAGAGTGTAGAAAGTTGCTTCATTACATCATTCTAGTTGTTTTGCCAAGAGTGTAGAAATGTGCTTCATTACACCAAGAGTGTAAATTTAGTAATTTACTTGTCATTTCCGATGACAATATTAACAAATCACGATAGTTCATCATATGGTATGTGTGACATGTCTTAATCTGTTTGTTTAAGAACAATCTAGCCCCACAAAACAACTTTATAGTTATGGAAGGAGCAACAAAATTCACCAACATTGTTAGAAAAAAGAAGCACATGGTTATCGAAAATAACACCATTAACACGAGCATATATGGTAAAGACTAGGAGCCTCAACTCATTAAGATATTTTGTCAATTACCTATTCAAACAATTTACTGTAAGCATAAAAGATGCCACAACTTCTAATTTGTCTCTCCCTCGCCTTCCTAATATTTGCACAAATTCCTTGTTTGGCGTTCAACGCACTTCAGCCTTCCAGCCATTGCTCAAATATGGATTTCTCTATCATTTATCAACAAATCAATGATAAATGTTAGTGATGACATGTATCACAAAATGGAGAAAGTTGAGTGATATCTGTGATAATGGAAAACCAATTTCTTCTATCTGTAATCTCATATAAAAGGAGCTCTCTCATTCTAATAAAAACACACTTAGAATTGCTTCCAGATTACTATTTCCTTGAACAAAAACAAATTTCTTAGGACTTCATAAACAAGAAGCAGACAGTTGCATTGGCTTTCTAGTTTGTTCTCTAGAAGTGGCCAATGGTTGAATAATATCATAATTTAGTTGTTGATTTCAAACGAGTTCTAAGTTAGGAGTAACAATTAGAATAAACCATAGACAAAAGAATGAGGTTTACTAGATGCATCATAGACTAGCCTGGTTGCTCCCAACCTTGTGATTGACTGACTTGGCAAATGGCAATGGTGCTACCAGCTAACCCGAACCATGGACGAACGCTCTCTCTTTTCTACCTGTGCTAAACAGTAAAAAGAAATGCACACTCCCTACGCAGGCATTAACCTGTTCAGGTTCAAAGGGACTATCTCAGCCTGACCTACTCGAACCCCAGCTATATTTAAGCCAGTGCTCGAGCAGATAGGCACCCCTGGTGCGTATTTATGTCAACAGATTGTCGAAAAGATATATAGTGATGTCTATGATATTTAAAGGAAGCATTTTATTACAAAGAAACTCACGCACAAGCAGAGAAAGATAAAATTCCTGAAAAGTATTTCCCAAATCCAAGGTTCTATACCACAGAATGAAAACCTAAGATCTCTGTTCTGGACAAGCCAATCATGGACGAAAGCCTCCAGGGTTGTCACACTGCTTCAGTTTATTCACTTAGGTCCTGAAAAAAAAAATCACATTGGTAAATAAAAGATTATGAAAATGAGATAGACTCGGGACCAAACTGCCTAAAGCAGATATAATGATTTGCAAGGTAGTAAGATCTGAATCCAGAGAGTTCTGATATCCATTGCAAGAAATGATGTATGTTATCTTAAACTCTCTCCAGTCAATAGATTGGGCTCAACAATATCCACCATCCTAATGATAATATCGTAAGATTTGAAAGATTACATGCTCTCTAGTTAATTCACATTTCCCTTTTGAAACCACATCCTCAATCTTTTAGGACAGTTATGACTCAATGGAGCTTAGGACTTGACTATTGTATAATATGCAAAATTCTATCATTTGCTTTGTGACATCAGGAAAGACGGCAAGTGTTAAATCAATATTTATTAAAAAAATTGCAACTATTATTGTGCAAGTTTACCACATAACATAACATTCACACAAAACTAAAACCAAGAACATCTACTAACCTTCACCTCTTGGTGTTTATGTAGCTTTCTGGTAAGTAAATTTCTCCGCCAATTTCTCCATGCTGTTCTCCACTGACAGTTTTCTTGGCAGCAAGAAACTCGGCACTCATGGCATCCATACCACGTATTACAGCTTCCTCAGCAGTTCCATAACCATGTTCTTCAGCATACTTCCTCACATCCTCTGTTATCTTCATAGAACAGAACTTCGGCCCGCACATTGAGCAAAAATGGGCTACCTTAGCACCTTCTGCAGGCAGTGTTTCATCATGGAAAGACATGGCAGTCATAGGGTCTAGAGACAAAGCAAACTGGTCCATCCACCTGAACTCAAATCTTGCCTTGCTTAATGCATCATCCCACTCTTGAGCATGTGGATGACCTTTAGCTAGATCAGCAGCATGAGCTGCTATCTTATATGCTATAACTCCAGCCTTCACATCATCCCGATTGGGCAATCCAAGGTGTTCTTTAGGAGTTACATAGCAGAGAAGGGCAGTGCCAAGAGCACCAATATTAGCAGCACCAATGGCAGATGTGATGTGATCATATCCAGGAGCAATGTCAGTTGTCAAAGGACCAAGAGTGTAGAAAGGTGCTTCATTACACCATTCCAGCTGTTTTTCCATGTTCTCAGGAATCTTGTGCATTGGAACATGCCCAGGTCCTTCATTCATCACCTGCACATCCTTTTCCCATGCCCTGCGGGTCAGCTCTCCCTGCGTTAAGAGCTCTGCAAACTGTGCGGTGTCGTTGGCATCATAAATGGAACCGGGTCTCAACCCATCACCTATTGACAGGGCCACATCATATTGATTGCAGATGTCAAGTATGTCATCCCAGTGCTCATAAGCAAAGTTCTCTTTATGATAAGCTAAGCACCACTTTGCGTGAATGGATCCCCCTCGTGAGACAATACCTGTCATACGTTTTGCTGTTAGTGGGATGTACCGTAGTAGAACCCCAGCATGGATGGTGAAGTAATCTACACCCTGCTCAGCTTGTTCAATCAGAGTCTCTCCAAAAACTTCCCAGCTAAGGTTTTCTGCGATTCCATCTACTTTTTCAAGTGCTTGATAGATGGGTACAGTCCCTACTGGTACAGCAGAGTTACGTAGGATCCACTCACGGGTCTCATGAATGTGGCGACCTGTAGAGAGGTCCATAATAGTGTCAGCACCCCACATAGTTGCCCACTGAACCTTATAAACTTCCTCTTCGATAGAGCTGGCAACAGCAGAGTTTCCTATATTTGCATTAACTTTGACCAAAAACTTTCTTCCAACAATCATAGGCTCCAGCTCTAAGTGTTTCTTATTCGAGGGGATAATTGCTCTCCCACGAGCCACTTCTGATCTCACAAACTCTGGGTCAAGCTTCTCGCGAGTGGCACAATACAACATTTCCTCAGTTATAATTCCCTCCTTGGCATAGTACATCTGAGTATATCTTGGTGTACCTAATTTCTCTCGCCTATCAACCCAATCTTTCCTCAACTGGGGAAGCCCTATTTCACAAAATCAAACCAAAAAGTAATCAAGAAACTATTATCTCAGAACCAAAAACATAGACATTGAAATGGAGACAATACATCAATATTTATTTCATTCTTAATTAATTGTTTATTTGTCTGGATGCCTTACTGAGGGAAGTAAGGAAGTGTATGAAATACACAAGTTAACCAGTGAAACTTAGTGAGGAGACAACAATAATACTCTCTTCAAAAAAGATACACTACTAGTAAAAATAGATATTAAACTGCACTTGTTAAGCTTACCAACGCGGGGGCTAATATTTTGTGGACCACTGGTATCATAGTTGTCAAAAGCTGATTCATCTCCGGATAGGTGGACTCGTCGAAAGGGAACTTTGAGCATATGACCAGTTTCTTCATGTGTGACTTCCCTGCATGACATATCACATATCATAAGACATCACACTCGACTAAAAAAAGTATGTTAAGGGAAATAACACTTCAGATAGAAGATAAAATCATGTAAATTAATGAAAGACGGCGCGATACAAACCTCTGTTCTTTTGTGCTTTTTGGGAAACATTGTTCAAATGATGGAAGAGGCAAAAAATCAGGAGAAGCAGGGTCAATTGTATGTCTCGGTAGGTTGGGTAACTTTTTCTCTAAATTGGTTACTGGAGGATCAAATGTTGAAGTAGCTTTAGCACCTGAGATCAAAGAACTCATACATATTTCCTTCTTAACCGGGCTTGAAAGACGCCTGATGGCATCAAACCCGGATAAGAAATTGGTGCTTGGGAACTTTGCAGCAGAAGAATGATCACCATTCTTGTACACAATTGATGTCAAAACACTATTCACAGATGCCATATCTGAACTGAACCAAGAATTAAGGCATAAAAAATCCAATTAACAAACAGTTACAAATATGATTCAAGACAAAATAAGATTTTACAAGACAAAAAAAAGCCATGCATAAAAAATCCAATTAACAAACAGTTACAAATATGATTCAAGACAAAATAAGATTTTACAAGACAAAAAAAAAGCCATAATCTTCACAAGAATTTCATTATTGTACACAAGTCTTCAATATTAAAACCGAAAACGATTTGTTTTAGAAATTCTACCAAATTATGGCCACCTAATTTCGATCTTGAGCTGAATTTTTTATTATCTATACACAATTATTTTTTTAAATAAATCAAAGAGAAAAAACAAGATCGAAGAAAGCATGTCTGATATCTTTGTTGTTGTCGCAACCTACTCACAAATCCACACACATCTTACTCATATTTACAATGAAGGGAGCAAATGCAGCAAACTAAAGTAATTTACTAAAAAAATCGAGATCTTGGGACGTTTGATTTGATGAGATTAATGGATTTTGGGACCTGCGATGAGAGGCGGAGCAATTGTTATGGCCTTGTCCGCTTCTGGGTTCGAATAGGCTGAGAGAAAAGAGAGGTGGAAGGATAAAGCTTTCTGAATTTTGAGAAATGAAATCTGCCAGCACCGTTTACTATGTGAGGTTCCCTTATCCCTCTCTTTACCAATGTTTTGGATTATATAATATACAAGTGGGTTAACGTGGTTCTACATATTTTATGATGAATTGGACTATGCCCAATTGGAGCCGATGTACGTGTGTAGCGTTTGGGGAACCATCTGGAAACTTAGTTTTATTTTACTTTTTGAAAAAACAAAGTTGTGTTTTATATACCGACTGCGCTTTGGTGCATGTCTCGACCAAGTATTATATATTGCTTTTAAATATTACGAATTTAGAAATGAAACTAAAAAGACTTTGTTATGTAAAAAATTTGGGCATGGTGTCATGTTCTGCAGCATAAATCGAATAAAATTTGTCATCAAAGTCAAAATAAATTATTAAATCAACTTATAAAAGTTCATGCTTAATTTATCATGAACTCAAAATACATTAAAAAAAGTCATACTGCAACATAAATATAAGGTACAATTGATGATCAAGAGGAATTAATTAAGCATATAGAACTTCAAAAATAAAATGATATTAGGCTACTTCGACTTTATATTATGTAATTAATTGTACTCACATAACTAACAATTGCTCATTTGGCATTGTTGAGGAAAAACACTAAATCATCGAAATAATGTGTGACTACATCACAAACATACGCATCAGCTATATGTCCACTTGCAAAGCTTACTCTGAGCTGCAAGTGTGTTGCACTCCTGTTTTGGTTTTGATGTCAACTTGTAGATCAGATCAACTGTAAATGCCTGAGGAAAAAAAAAAGACGTTCTTCAATGTATGAATGCCCCATTTTCACTTTCGATAATTCACACACAACTTCTACTACTTCAAGAGTCATAAAGTAGTAGAAGCTGTGTATGAATTATCGAAAGTGAAAATGAGACATTCATACATTGAAGAACGTCTTCTTTTTTCCTCAGGCATTCACAGTTGATCCGATCTACAAGTTGACATCAAAACCAAAACAGGAGTGCAACACACTTGCAGCTCAGAGTAAGCTTTCCAAGTGGACATATAACTGATGTGTATCTTTGTGATGTTGTCTCACATTATTTCGATGATTTAGTGTCTTTCCTCAACAATGTCAAATGAGCAATTGTTAGTTATGTAATATAAAGTTGAAGTAGCCTAATATCATTTTATTTTTGAAGTTTTATATGCTTAATTAATCCATCTTGATCATCAATTGTACCTTATATTTATGTTGCAGTATGACTTTTTTTAATGTATTTTGAGTTCAAGAAAAATTAAGCATGAACTTTTATCAGTTGATTTAATAATTTATGTTGACTTTGATGACAAATTTTATTCGATTTATGCTGAAGAATATGACACCATGCCCAAATTTTTTACATAACAAAGTCTTTTTAGTTTCATTTCTAAATTCGTAATATTTAAAAGCAATATATAATATTTGGTTGAGACATGCACCAAAGTGCAACTGGTATATAAAACACAGCTTTGTTTTTTCAAAAAATAAAATAAAACTAAGTTTCCAGATGGTTCCCCAAACGCTACACACGTACATCGGCTCCAATTGGGCCCAGTCCAATTCATCATAATATATGTAGAACCACGTCAACCCACTTGTATATTATATAATCCAAAACATTGGTAAAGAGAGGGATAAGGGAACCTCACATAGTAAACGGTGCTGGCAGATTTCATTTCTCAAAATCCGGAAAGCTTTATCCTTCCACCTCTCTTCTCTCTGTCTCTCGGGAAATCTTCTCTCTCAGCCTATTCGAACCTAGAAGCGGACAAAGCCATAACAATTGCTCCGCCTCTCATCTCAGGTCCCAAAATCCATTAATCTCATCAAATCAAACGACCCAAAGTCCCAAGATCTCGATTTTTTTAGTAAATTACTTTAGTTTGCTGCATTTGCTTCTATGTGAATCTTCATTGTAAATATGAGTAAGATGTATGTGGATTTGTGAGTAGGTTGCGACAACAACAATAATCTTTGACCTAAATTGGCATACACTAAATTTGGACAACAACTACATTTAAAGAGAACCTAAATTGACTGAACACTAATCTTTGACTGCAGTATAAAGCAGGGCCAGTAACAATACCAAGTTTTGATCCAAAGCAAAGTAATCAAGCACGTTGACTAACAAAATTCGGAGTTATCTTTAGCAACAATATCAACAAAACTCCATTTTCCTAAACCAAATATTAGTATAAATCACATTGACAATAAACACTGCTTCACGGTAACCAATACAAAACTTTTACACAATTCTATTTGACTAATCTCAACCATAATAAACATGAAATAAAAATCGATTAAAAAAATGTTGAAATGACTTGTGCAAATCTCCAGATCAATCAGATTCTGGATCAACACGTCAAGAATCAAACTATTAGATCAAATATTTAAGAACGAACCAGATCTACGAAAAGAAGAAAACAGGCGAAGCATACAGATCGAAGATCAGATCTACAGTCAAATCGAGCAACGAACGAAACGAAACACAGATCTGAAAGCAAATCACACAATTCTACTAAACAGCGAAGAATCATTTCAGATCTAAAACGACGTAGTACCTATGATGGCTGCGAGGGTGTCCGCCTTGAGCTCTACGCTGAAAATGCTCAAAGACAAAGACCAGGGAAGAACGAGAGAGAGCAGCGAACGAGGGTTGTGTGGTGGAGACGACTCTGAGGGTTAACACAAAGTTGCCTTTTTATTGTGGTGACTTGACCCTCGGAAATGGAAATCAGCCTCAAATCGCAGCCGTTAACTTGTGGTTTCAACGGCTGTGATTTAAGGCGGCGAAAAAGAGGTAATTTATTTATTTACTATATAACAAACTTGGGTTTCTACTGTTTTCCTGTTTATAAGGATGAACAGTCCAGCCACGCTTCGAGCGTGCGGGCTGCTGTTCTGGATAGTTTTCTTTGGCTCTGCGGAGTGGTTGAAGCCACCGTAATCCATTTCTCTTTCATATCACCCGTTTCTCTGTCTCAGATCGCCCATTTCTCTCTCTCTCTCTCTCTCTCAGATCACCCATTTCTCTCTAGGATATTTGCAATATATATCTTTCAATTGGGATCACTCCCTCATTTTCGCAGCCCCTCTCTCTCACCTCGATTGCTCACTCACTCTTTCATCCGTTGACCTGAGTCAATCTCTCTTGCCTCTCGGCTCTCAGCCCTCTCTTGGATCTCAGCTTAATCCATGCCAAGCCCCAACCCAAATCTCGGAGGTCGGGTTTTGGATTGGTTTTTCTTTTTCTGTATTGATTTAGAGGCTTTAATTGTATGGTTTGTAGGAACCCTAGAACATTAATTTGAGGAATCTAGGCACGATTTCGTTAGTTTTTGATGGGTTTTGAGAGCTAATTGGTGATATTGGTTTTGACAGGGGTCATTGGAGGTTTTGGCAACGGCGAAGACGAAGAGATGAACCTTGAGTGACTTCAATATCGGAAAGCCACTGGCGAACGGTTGAGATTGTCGGTGATGGATCCGTTGAAGAAGAGGAAATTGGGAACGTAAACAGCGTAGTCTTTGTCCAGAGATAGGACTTGAAATTGCCATGTGATGATGTCGTTCAATGCAAATCTGTGGAGGAAGACATCGGCTTGCTTCGATTTCTTTTTTGATGGGTCAGAAGGAACCCAGAAGTTCTCGATTTCTAGAGTTTGCCCAATGCAAGATGGGTTTGTATACAGCAAAAAGTTATTGTTTGCGATTTGTGATTTCAGATTTGAAGCTTTTCCTTACAAGATTCTGGTAAGATCTCATCTCAAATCCCCAAAACTGAAATTGGACATCATGGGTTTCTTATTTTGTTGGTTTGGACTATGACATTGGTGGTGGTGAAGAAAATGGCTTTGATGCTTCAACATCTGTTTTGAATTAGTGTGATGTTAAGTAGTGATATGAAGAAGACCTTTTGTTGGTTTGGAAATTTTGAACTGAGGATATTCTAGGCATTAATGTAAGGTGTTTTCTCATAGTTTATTAGTTCAAATTTTCCATTATCTTCTGAGGGGATAGCTGGCTTCCCATTGCTAGCATTGTATTCAATATTTTTCATATCCAAGCATAGTATTATACTCAGTTTAACCTGTATAATTTGTTGGTGTTCAAAAGTGTATCTGTAAAGTCTAACTGAAAACTAGCTTGAAATGGATAGCGCAAAAATTGAATTCTGTTGATAATGAGTATTCATGCCTAGAGATGAAGGATGTATATTTGTAAGCTAAATAACGAAACTATGAAAGCCCTTAAGTTTAGGTACAGTCCGATTTCGTAATCAATGAAACTCATCAGCTGCCAATTCAAGTAAATCAATCTTAAGTCAATTTATTGCCGAAGACATTTGGTATATCCCTTTGCTAACATCTGATACTTTTAATGAATCTTCCACTTCTCTCATACGTACTGGAAAGTAACTGGATTCCATTTGGAAGTTAGGTCAGTTAGTCACTCATTTTCTATTATAGTTTTTACCATGGTCGATCTATAAGTAAGCAAGTAGCATATGTTTACCTCTAAAAAGAGCCTTAATGTTATGTCATTTTGAAACAGAATTGGAGGACCATGGATTGATGTGCGTAGCAAGTCAAGGGTATGATGAATGTTAATACACTTCTATAATCAGTTCAGGACAAGTTTTCATGATTCTGATCCTTATGTATATGTTTACTTAATTTTCAGACAGTCTTAAAGCCTGTTGAACATCCGTCTAAGCTTCCAAACTGGAACAATGATGGATCAAGTACCGGAGAGGCACCCGGAGACAACACTGAAGTGATTTTATAGTTACATCTCAAGTACAAAGTTAGAACTTTGATTCTATTTTGTCATAATTTCATGTAACTTGACTTGACTTCTATTTTCCAACCCACAAGCAATATTCAAGGTCTCTTTCTGCGGTGGCAACTATCGGTAGACATCATACATATGCAAATACAAAAAATATTTTCTTATTATAGAAAGCTTAAGATTTATAGACCTACGCTATAACGACTGATACTAAAAAACATGATTGGTTAATTTCATCCTATCTTCTTTACGTAGGTTATTTTTGATGCATACACGCCACAAGGCGAGTCCCTACAAAGAAACGATACAAGGCTGCTCAAGTTTTTAGCAACCAGAAACTTATTGATGAAGTTCCATGGTAATTCTTCTTTTTAACATTTGTTATTTCTAATTTTTGGTGTGTGTACAGAAGATTTTGACTTAGCCATATGTATTGACAGTTTGACACTATATACAATTCCTGTAATTCTGAAAATATTACTGATCTTGACTACTCTGCTCAGATATGAGATTGAGCAAGAGTACGCATTACTTCAATCAAACATGAAATGGGGTTGCCTTCAATCCACATTTGGGTACATATGCTGCAATTGGAGCCTTCTCCTTTTTCTAACCTAAACCTCTTGCTAATATTTCAGGGAATAATGTTGCGCTTAAGGGAACATCATATGTAGCTTCCACACAAATTTAGGAGTTATCAGCTGGTGAAATTGAAAGCTGACCTCAAGTAAAGAAGTATGTTATATAGTTTGTCTTTTGATTCCATAATTACAAATACTTCTTAGAATCTCAGTTCTTGCATTCTTTTGATTGGGAAATCGAGCATGTGATTATTATTAGAAGCTAATTAGTAAGTTGGCAGTCACAATTATTTTAGGAATGATTTAGGAAGAAATTATTGTAGATATCAATAAAATTATGTTGGCTTGAGTATGGTTCTTAATTTATTTTGGAAAATGTTAATGAACTAAATGTCAAGAAACTAGACTTGGGAAAAGAATGAAGGAGTGTGAGTTGCATCATGGCATTGTGTTAGACATGGAAGAGTCTAATTCTTGACAGGGTCTGATTATGCAGGATGGTAAGATAAAAACAATGTTTTTAGCTTATCTCAATTGATTGAATTGCTATGGAATGTAACTAACTATGATTATGTTCTTTTTGGGCATCATAGATCAGAGACATTTGATGAGGTATCTTTTGGTATGTGGGTGGATTTAGCTGAGGCCCCTGCTATCCTAACAAGTTTGAAACTGTACAAGGGGCTTGGAGAGTTGGGTTTCAAGATTTTTCTGCTAACTGGACAGAGCGAGCATCAGAGAAATGCCACCAAGAAAAACCTCTTATGCTCAGGTTTCAGCAGCTGGTGTTGAGGTACATTATCAGCTTACTTGCTCTCTTACGTGTACCTAATGAAGATACCTAATAGACATACTGAATAATAACTTAAACAATACACACTATCTACATAATTCAATTGGTAGCATAAGATTCTTTTCTATTTTATCAAATTAATTTGATCTGGAATTATTTAGAGATTGATTAAAAGTTGAAACAGATTAAGGACTTACGTATGAATTGACTGGAGAATTGTGGATCATTTTCTTTATTATAGTCATTTGGGTTTGAACTCTTAATCAAGTTCTTTTGATATTCTCATCTAGGGTCCATGGAGCAATGGCGTAAGAAAAATCTACATATCAAGTGTGGGTAATAACTTTTTACCTCATGGAGTTCATATGTTGATATTTTTGCATTATAGCAGCTGAACTGTAAAACCATCTGCTACCATGGAGTTTTATTGAACATGTATGTGAAAACATAACCAACATATATGCATCATTTTGTTTCAATGGAAAAAAAAATGCATCCTTTTGTTTATCATGTGTATATTCAAATGTTTCAATAAGCTTATATTTGTGTTTAGATGGTGTTTGGGATGAGTTTGGTCTGCAATTGATCTTCAAGACATGTAGGCATGCACAGAAAAAGTTCTATGATCACCTCATGTTTAAAAAAGCGACAATTTCTATTCATTCTCATATACTCTAATTCTTTTACTGCTTTTAATGCTTCGCGATTATCCAGTCTTATGATTCTGCATATTTGCTTCGAGGCCCGTACCCGGGATGGACAATTTGTTTTTGTTGTCTATGATAGCAAGTCTTCGCTGCACTGGTATTATGCCACAGTAAAATCCTCTCAAGTCTCAGTAATGAAATTTTTTTTGTATGATGCCCCTTAATTATAGAGATTATATGGTTTACAAATGTTTGTACGTGTGTTATGGTTTGCAAAATTCTGATGGTGGAGTGCAGTTGTACTATATTAGGGTATTGCAGTTGATGGCTCTGTGGTGATCAGTGATGAATTAGAGGTCATAAAATTATAAAGGATGGCTAAATCATTTGCTCTCTGCCCAAAAGTACTTTATCTTGGAAGTTGAGGCCATTCTGTGAAGAGCAGTTGGATTTTTTCAAGCTTTTTATCCGGACACGTCCCAAGGTTTGTTCTTTTGGTTATGGTTGATGCTTGATAATTTTTTGTGGACAACTAGAATATCATATTGAACCATGAAAATAACTTTCCAGGTAGATTCGTATACATGTTAAGGATAGTAAATCATTGTTTACTCTGGCCTTCTTGCTCCTGTATGTCTAACAGTGCTATCCCAATTACAATATGTTTGTATTACTGCATCTATGTACAACATTGGCTCATGACTGAAATAATGTATCATTTTTTTATTTTTTTGAGGTGCTTTATCTTCCCAACATTTGCAAACTTTTTGCGATGATATGTGCCTTACTAATCTGCTATGGTGCCGAACTTGAAATTACGATGTTCAGTTGACATTCTTCTCTTTCAAGAAATATACATACATACTAATTATATTTTATAGATGAGTGTACTTTGTGATCAAATATACAGAGACAATCTAGGTTGGGATAAATGTAAACAAATCAATCAAATCGAGTAGCCCTATATCTGTGATGAAATTGCTGCAAACTTGATTCTCGATGAGAATCAAACTGTTGACGAGTCTTATGTGTCCCTGAAAAATTTGGATGGATATCAATCCCAACTTCAAGACCTCCAAAAGGAAAAAGTATATATCATCTTAAGAAATAATGGTTATGATAAAAATAGACAATTGCATTTGTCTATTCGTAGCTACTAAGTTGAGAATGTTAACTGTTTTTATTTTTTATTTTTTTTGCCAAAGTTAAAGAATGCACAAGGTGCTTGAAATATTGAACATAGTGCATGATCTGTGTTATACTTGGAATAGACTTCTATAACATTTATTGAACGGTGTACTTTCAATGTTGAGTTGGTTGCTTTCATTTGTTCAGTAGATAATGCCCTTTACTGTCTCTATAGTTACTACCACTGCACTTCTTTCTTGATGTCCCTCCTCTCCATTCTGATGTGAAAATATGAAGAAATTAGATTAGGCATGTTTTGGATTTTTTCTATTAAATGAGACACATTGAAGTCTCACCTGTTGTTTTCATATTTAACATTATTTTAAGCATGCTCCACTTCCAAAAGAAATATTCAGGGTTGGTGAATAGAAAAACAAAATTGGATTTGTAGTATAAATTGAGAAATTAGACATGGATAAAGATTTCTAATCTTAGACATGGATTTTCTGATTCAGTATCCTACATGACATTTCACCTTGAACAGATTAGTATAATTTGTTTCTCATGTCGGATTTTCTGATTATCCAAACCCCACATTTTTTTTTCTTCGAATTCTTATGAAGTTTAATGCCTGCATTCTTTCTGTTTTACTTTTATTCCTAAATATATCAGGTCTAAAAGTACCAGAGACGATGGATTTGGAATAGATTGTGAGGGAGAAGCTTAACATCTCTGTGGACCAAAGACCACCCAATAATATATAGGTTCATTAGGCTCTACACTCCATTCGGTTAAAAAGAAAATGGCTTCCAAGTTTATGTGACTGCTTTTTAGTTATGTCCCTATGAGGTATTGAGCTGGAAGAAGAGCTTCAAGTATTATGAAAACACTTTGTTTTTAGGTTTAGAGATATCCATAGGCAACTGGGTGAGGCTTGAGAATGTATATATGTCTCTGGAACGAAGTGCGGGTGTTTTACCTAACTTTCATCTCATCCATTGTTTGCATTGACATTCCGATTTCTTAAAACAATACATGTGACACTGCCCCAATGGGGTGCAGCCACCTGAGATGTGTCTAATATTGTTCATTTACATTAAATTTTCTGCATAGTAGCTTTTTCTCAGATGAGAACAGTAAACAATGGCATTATGGCATTTAAGTATTATGCCACTTCAAGAAATGGGACATAAATTGATATTATCATTGATCATTTTTATACAAAAAATGTCGATGAAACATTTACACTATTAAGACATGAATCATTAATTTACTTCTTATGAATTATTTATTTCTATTCGATTAATTTCACTTGAATTATTGTTCGTCGCCACCCGCGCCTCGCGTGCAGGCATTAAGAAGGAAGCAATGGATGGGATAACATCATCAAAAGTGTGCACAGGTCAAGAAGCCAATATGTTTATGACGGGCATTAAGGAGAGGCTCTTCAGCACTAATGCCATCCTTGGAGATATCAAGAGGCTTAGTTGTGTTTCTCTCTTGCGGTTAGTTGGGTTTCTCTCTATTTTCGTTTTCAATCAATGGATTTTCTTCTCAATCAATTTGGGTTCGTTAGGTTTGGATCTGAGTTTATTTGCTCTGTTGCTATTTCATTGCTAGGTTCCCAATTTTGAATCGGAAGCCCAGATTTCAGATCGGTGAAACCCCAGATTTTGGAGGTCTCAATCAGTTATTATTTTTGTGTTTTCGACCGATTTTTTTCCAGTGGATCTAATTGGGTTCTTTGTTTGTGCCAGGGATATCTTTGTTCGTAAAGTTGGAAGCTTTCTGTGGAGGAAGGATTCAGGTACTTTTCGTTATTTGATTCAGCTGATTGTGAATGTAATGAGTGGTGTTTAATCTTTGATTATAATGGGTTTAGTTATTCATTTATGTTTTTTGCATTTTCACCGTCCCTCTAATCTGGATGCACCACTTTGGTATGTTTTATGTCACCTGCAGTGACGTCGACGACGACCATGACCGGCAGAGTTAGTTACTGCCATAAACAGTAAATTCTTTTGTTTTCTATGCTTCATCTTTACTTCTAAAGATGATGTGGTGATTAATTACTCATAAAATTTATTGCAGGCGAAAAAGAAAATAGATTTGGTGTATGGTGGGGGAAATGTCAGGTTGATGGGTTTGGTATCCCACACAGTTTTTTATGGAGGTTGCCATGTACTCGGGTATGAAACGATCTGTAATGTTAAGTTGACGATGGTGCTGTTTATACAGGCGTTGTAATTGTTAATCACATTTTTTGATTGCTATTGTTTATGCAAGGTCATTCCAAAAGCTCTCATGCCTAGAGAGGTGATGGTTGTAAATCGAATTGTTCATGGTTTTTGCAGTCATTGATGTTTCCTTGACTTGATATTTTGATCAATGTTGCTAAGGGGATTTCGGGGAGAAATTTGCAATTTGGATTAATAACAGGTTTTAATTTAGATTAAGATTGGGTTTAGTTGATTGTTGACTGTTATGGATACTTGATCATGACAGATATCTGGTGAAATTGTTGGAGAAGTAAGAGTAGTTAGAGACATGCATGAGAGGAAAGCTATTATGGCTGAAGAATCTGATGCCTTTATTGCTCTTCCTGGTAATTAGATAGAAAATTCTCTCATACAGAGACGGCCTTAACTGTATAGGTCGTCTGTCATTCTCAGGAGGATATGGAACGATGGAAGAGATGCTGGAGATGATAACATGGGCTCAAATTGGGATTCATAAAAAACCAGTTAGCCATCAATTCCCACAATTGGAAGTATATGAGCTTCCCATTAGTAGAATTTGTAACTTGATATTACTCCATACAGGTTGGTTTGCTTAATGTGGATGGGTACTACAACTCCCTGCTTTCACACTATTTGACAATGGTGTAAAAGAAGGATTCATCAAGCTAGGTGCTCGGGATATAGTTGTCTCTGCTCCAACAGCCAAAGAACTTATGATTAAGATGGAGGTATACTAATATCCTAACCTTCTTTCTTCCTGTTGGTATAGTTTTGCCTCAATGACAGACATGTTTCATCAATTTTCTTTTCTTTTCAAGAGTCTAAATAAAATTTTATGACATGTTTACTTGGCAGCAATATACTCCTTCACTCAACATATTGCCTCTCATGAAAGCTGGAAAGTGGCACAACTTGCTGTTAATTCTCAAGCTTGAAGCTGCGAAGGCCCAAGGTGAATTAGTTATTAGTGTAGTTCCATCACAGAAATTGATTTTTGATTTGATTCATCAATACTTGAGTGTCAGGAAGCATTTATTTATATGTACCAAGACCTTTTTTTATGCTCTATGATTCATAGCCATTCGATGAATCGATGTCAAAGGTGAATTCATTTAGTCTTTGACATTTTTGGTCTATGGTAAACTTCAACATTATTTGAGTATTTGATTGTCATATATGATTGTTACAGGTGCATTGTAAGTTGTACCATATTGGTGAATCTTTTTACTCTTGAGTTTCTTATACAAAACTGTGATAGCATACAGTTTTTGATCACCATCAGTCCATCACTTAGTTGCCGCTGCCTAAAGGTATCTAACAGATCTTATTTTTATTTTTATTTGATTAATCAACTTCCTTCTGTTGTTTGCACTTTCTTGCTTTGTGTGGGCTCTGCTGTAAGTATTGAACATGAAAATTTAAAATGGGTTTGTTTGAATGATAATTTGATTTGGAATTGATTTGATTCGTAGGTGACAATGGAGTATTGGGCAAGATTGACACACAAAGCACCGTGGCATACTTCATTGTGGCATGTGCATGAGGTTAGCCTTGCCATATATAATACCAAATCCTATAGGCTATAGCAGAACTTTATTTTTGGTGCAGAAATAATATTTCCTTTCCAGATTAGTGCAGTATTAGTTATGTACTATGTTGGGATGGTCGGCTGACATGGTCCCAAACTTTCTACCTCTATCGTGGATAGGGTCCTAAAATGTTAATCAAACTCAGGGTTGCCAAAATTCTATAATCTATGTATTGCGTTTCTTATTTGGAAAGGAGAACTAGAACTAGAATTGGAGTATTCATGTGCATACCATATATGAACTAAAGAGGAGTATTCATGTGCATACCATATAATCACTCTGCTTTTCTTCTCATACCTTATTGAAAAGTGATTGATTAGGTATATTAAATTTGTAGGCTGGTTTATGAAAGAATGTTGTGCATGTAATCGATAGAAGTTGCCTTTTGTTGAAAACCAATTTATATTGTGTGAAACCACTATTAAGTTTTGCAACTTTTTATCTATGATTAGGTGGATCTTAGCATAATCCTTTTGTTCTATTTAATATGTAATCAGACATAATTTCTTTCATCAGCAAAACTTTTATTTTGCATATTCGGTGGGAAGAAGGAAGACATATTTTATTAAAAAATGCATTACTTTGAATGAATCTACCATGGCACAATTCTCTACATACACTCGATTATAAATGTATCTTATATATTTGCTTGGATCTGAGGTCCTTGGCCCTTCAGGTCACAAAAAATGGAGCATCAATTGAAAAACAATCAAATTAACCATAATCACACTTACAAATAAAGAATGAACCAATGGTTCAATTCTTTAATAAAAGTTTTCAATAAAACTTATCGTAGCGAGACATTATTCATACTTCTTCCTTTACTGATCTCTTTCTTGCCACCCACGCCTCGCGCGCGGGATCACACATCTAGTATATATATATATACACATACCTACTTAGTACAGTTTATTTTCTACTTGAAGGCTTGGAATCGTAGAATCCTATATTTGTTGCCGTACTTTTAAGCTATATGGTGTGCAATCTTATGATTGAACTTGCTAGCAGTAAGAAATTTAGTCAGTTGTGAATCTTATTTTATGATAGGTCTTGGTCATCTGATATTCTTCATTGAGTAGAAACTCCCTGTGTTTAAGATTATCCTTGTTATATTAATATGTTTCTTTTCAGTTCATCATCCGAAGTAACTTGCAGTATGGTGCCCTAAGTGCTCTTAGAAGACTGCCTTTGGATCCAGGAAACCCTGCTTTTCTATACCGTGCTGTTCAAGGGTTTGCTTCCCTTCATTCTGTAGTCAGTTCCTAATTGCATGGTTTTCCCTAATTAGGTTTCTTTTTTCAACTTCATGTGGCTCATCTATCTGGTTCAATACTTTATTCATGTATATATTTTCAACATACATGATTTTGAGTACTTAGGGGCACCTTGTTTTGATTGGTTGCTTGGTTTTGTTATATAGTTCCCTTATCCCTTGCATCTATTTTGGGTATTTTTTGTAAAGGATGAAGAACTTGGCACTCCACTTCGATGTAGTTAAAATGGAGTGCAATTATCTTCTAAAAAAAGGGAGTTCAGAGTTCCTCTCAATGGAATTCAATTGCAATTAGACTCTTATTTAAACTTTGTTTAGCTACCTGCCATGGTATCTTCAGAAATTTCACCTCTGTTGAAAAATTACTTAAATTAGCTATCCAATCCTTGTATTTTTCATTTCTGGGTTTCATTTGCTGATCCTGTTGCCGTAAGACATGCTTTGGAAATTCTGTCTGAGCTAGCCACAAAAGACCCATACGCAGTTGCAATGAGCTTAGGTGATGTAAACTTATCAAAATTTTCACATTAAAGAAAAAAAAACAATTTCTATTCTTGTGTTCTTGATATGGATTTAGCTTGAACCTGAGCTTTGGTGATGTTTATGCATCTAATGCTTTTTACTTTATTATTTTCAGGGAAACATGCAGAGCCTGGAGGTATATTTTCCAATATTTGTTATTTTATCCTCATATGTTCATCGTGATTGTGTTTGTTGTTCAAAATGTCATTTGTCTTGGAAAAATATAGATGTATATATATGTAAGTCAATGTTTTAGAAGTCAATGCTTTTTTCTACTTGTATCAAGTTTTCTTTCCTATCATGAAGACAAGAAAGAAGCCACGTGTATATTTAAATATGACAATGGCATGTATATGTGCTGTAGTTTGCAGTACAGTTTCTAGTCAGTTGACTAGAACAAATGTCATTTATTACATTTTGTGATACAGAAAAATAGTTATCTAGTTCTGTTTTACCTGTGAAACATAGAAAGAACAGATCTGTTTGTAATAAATTTTAGAGAGCTTGCACTCTTTTATATGTAAGCTTGTGTGTTTCTACTTAGAAAGTAAGATATTATGAAATTTGGATCTCAAAAGATAGTGGTTTACAGCTAATTTGCTTGTGTTTTCATACAAATAATTCAAACTTTTAAATAGGTTTCTCACTGCATGTTATGGTGTCATGCGTGTTTTTTGATATATGCCAGGGGCTTTGCAGGATGTTCTTCATTTGCATGATGTTCTTGCTAGAGTTGCTCTAGCCAGGTTGTGTCATACAATTTCAAGAGCACGAGCATTGGATGGTAACTCTAATCACAGATTGATACATATATATATAAATACTATATATATATTCCTTTGTTGTTTTTAATTCATTGTAAGCTGTATGATTTCTCTAATTTGTTTCTTGAACATGCTATATCTGCAGAGAGGTCTGATATTAGATCCCAATTCAACTCTGTGCTCTATCAACTTCTCCTGGATCCCAGCGAAAGAGTCTGTTTTGAAGCAATCTAATGTATATTAGGCAAACATGACAGTGCAGAAAGGTTATCATTCTGAGACCAAAAAGTTATAATTGGATGGCAAATTGTTATATTACCGGTCTTTCCCAGTTCTACTCGCCCACTTGTTCAATCAGATATCTGTTTTCATACATTTACTTATTTCTGAAAGGCATTTTCCAAAATTTCTCAAATGTAGGACCGATGATCGAGCTGCTGGATGGTACCGGTTAACTAGAGAGATTCTCAAGTTGCCTGAAGCGCCTTCTGTCAAGGATTCCTCCAAAGATAAAGCTCAAAAGACAAGGCGTCCACAACCCCTTGTTAAACTTGTAATGAGAAGGTAAGCAACCAACACATCGTTTACGCCATCAAACTAGCTTAGTCAAAGAGTGAAAGCTGCCTATAAGATGGACCTGCAAAGATGCTCAAACCTAAATCTCTTCCATCATACACCACCACAATACTTATGCATCCAGATCACCGTAATTACTGCCAGGTGTCTTCTAATTTTAGCTTCTCAAATTTGTTTCAGGTTGGAGAGTTCTTTCCGTAGTTTTTCTAGGCCTGTACTCCATGCAGCATCAAGAGTTGTGCAGGAGATGGGAAAGAGCCGGGCTGCTGCATTTGCTCTAGGCATACAGGATATTGATGAAACAGTGCATGTCAACTCATTTTCCGAGACTCTTGATTCACGCGAGATAGATAGTGAAGTGTCACATCCTGAGAGTAATGTTCCAACTTTGTTTTGACAGCAATTCTTCTAACTTCTCACGTACTTTCCATATTGTATACTATTTTCACATATGTTTTGGTTCAATGAATATATAATTTTTCTACTTGATACTGTCGGCGTAATACATAATTTTATTTTATCGGTTAAGTGAATGGTCTATCAAGAGATTGTGGATTCTACTTGATCATGAAGTTTTACATCCAATTCATTGAGTGTCGCCTTCTCCCAAATCGATTTCTTATTAATGAAGATAACAGAGTAGAGATCATAAACAAAGATAGTAGAAAACTGGACAAGGAAGTCTACAAGGGCAGCAAGTAGAGCACTCTACCCAGTCCAAGCAGCAGGATAATTAGGAAATCGGAGTTCCAAGCTTAAACTACAGTATCTCAACTCACTGCTGCTGATCTGACATTAATACTGCAAGGAGTAGATCCTACTACTGACCAACACCAGAAAAACTTGATCCCAAAGTCTATTCACATCAACCCCTGAATAATTCTTCTAATTAGCCCTGTCCATATAACCCAAACCTAATTAGCATGCATGCATGTAAAGTCTTTTGATAAGTATTAGCTTTATTGTTTTCTTTCATTTTATTGATCCAGTACAATTTTTAACTTTTTCAAAAGAGGTTGGCGGTAAAGTGGAATGTAAAATCTGATTGTTAGCTTTGTATCGATTGCTTTCATCTTACTGATTATGTCCAATTAATTTGCAATGCGTATACTGGAATAAATGCTGATTGTTCCTTGGTTTCCCTGTTATTAACTTTTCTTTGCACATAGGTATGTGAAGAACCTCTTCCTTACCTACTGGGGTAGGTGGCAAGGATACGATTGCGAGTTTGTTAGCTTCATTAATTGAAGTTGTACGGACAACTGTGGCATGTGAGTGTTTTTATGTTCGAGCAATGGTTATAAAGGCATTGATCTGGATGCAGAGTCCACATGATTCATTTGATCAGTTAGAATCTATCATTGCATCAGAGCTTTCTGATCCCGCTTGGCCGGCCACTCTCTTGAATGATATTTTACTCACTTTGCATGCTTGGTTTAAGGTATGTAATGGAAATGAAAGTATTTCATGTCGTGCCACTTACTAAGAACTTGATATGTATAAAAGAATTCACATATACTTGAGAGATTCTAACGATTTCTCTTTCCACTATTTTGCATTCAAATCACTCAATCTTATTCAATATAATAAGAAGTAATAGCTTTTTGAGGTTAGCTGCGATCTTTTGTCTGCAGCAAAAGATAACCGGGATTACTATGGAAGTTTACTAAATAGGATCAGAGCCGGGTAGGAAAATAGTGTTTACAGAGCAGATCAATTCGACAAAATACCAACAATACCCACAGGCTACAGCTGAGATCAATGGGGACCAAGTAACTTCATGTTCTATACAATAACAGTTTCAGTCCAGCTATTTACGAAAATGTCAGATGATAGGGTCCTTGTAGTAAGAAAGGATGTATTGCTGGAGAGGGACTAAAATTTCTTCCGAATGTATATTGATGGGTATAATAGTTTAGCTGCTCTGCAAGTGTCATATGATATTCTCACACCAAACATCTGACTTAAAAAACAAAGAGGGGTTACTTTAAACCTGTGTAATACATATATCCAAATAGGTCCGAAGTTGTTCCTTGTTTTCTTGGAAAAATGTTCTGATATGTTTTTTTTTTACCTTGGGTATGTCCAATTTTACTTCAGAATTTTCTACTCCGCATTTGTTTGTTCTTGTCCTTCCTTTAAGGATCAAAGATATTTTATATCTTGATTATCTTAAGCTTCGTATACAATGCTGCTCATTTTAGATAATTTGTTTTATCAGGCAACTCCAGACATGGCTGTCACTCTTCTTGAAATTGCGAGAATCTTTGCAACTAAAGTTCCAGGGAAGATTGACGCTGATGTACTGCAACTACTCTGGATGGTATTTTCCTTCAATCTTCACAGCAGGCAGTTCTAATCGATTAGAAGTCTCGTCCATTATCTGTTTTTCGGTTTTTATGTTTGTTTTCTTGAGCAAGTTTCCTTCCATTTTTTATAGATTTTATGCAACTCTTTTTTAAGTATGTTTTCCACCACTGCCTAGCATTTTTTCTCAACCTAGATATGTTTTTACTTCTGTATGATTGAACCATGTAGGATGATTGGTGCTGTACACGTCTGATCATAGTTTATGAAAGTTAATAAATGTTCAAATAGCATGTAGACTATACTTATCAATAGCTGGGATCCAAGAATGTGATATGGGAGCTAAAACCTATAATTTTGTTCATTTATTTACCAAAATGTTTTGATTTTGTTTCAAGTTGTATGGTACGAAACAGATTGCGCATACGAATTATTTTAAGCACTTCATTTTCATAAAGAAAGACCACTGATTCTAAAAATAAAACCACTACAGCCGTTTGCCATGAGTCTGAGTTGGAGCTATATGAGAAAATTTGCAGTTCTCCAAAGAAGAGGTCCTCTTTGTAGGGAACATGCCTTCCTCTTCTCATTTTTCTTTTTGTTTCTTCTTGTCTTCGGTATTGCCATTTCCACTCAACTTTGTGATTTAATTCCCTTTCTTACATCCAGAGAATTGAGAGCAAATATTCATGTTGATTGTTCTTATAATTATGGCATTTATAATCTCGTGTGTATACATCGCATGGATTAGATGTACTGGAATCTTAAATTTGCATCCAAAACTTGTTCATTTTTTATCAACAATCAGTATAAATGTTGATCTAATTGATTGCTATTATTGATTCATTCAATTGTAGACTTGTCTTGTTGGAGCTGGTCATGATGGGAAACACACTGCACTAGAAGCAGTTACCATAGTTCTCGATTTACCACCACCACAACCTGGGTCAATGTTAGGGTTTACATCAGTAGACAGTGTATCTGCATCTGATCCAAAGTCAGCACTGGCGTTACAGAGATTAGTACAGGCAGTAGTAAGCTTCTAAATGACCGGTGCATTCTTTATTGGCTTCTATTCAGGCTTAATCTTCAAATTACGTGCATGAAGTATTTCTTTATTGATGTCGGACCAAGTGTACTGTTAGGTATGGTTTCTTGGAGAAAATGCAAATTATGCTGCTTCTGAATATGCATGGGAATCTGCAAGCCCACCTGGTACTGCATTGATGATGCTAGATGCAGATAAAATGGTAGCTGCTGCCAGTTCCCGCAACCCTACTCTAGCTGGTGCATTAACTAGGTTACAGAGGTGTGCATTCAGTGGCAGCTGGGAGGTATTAGCTTTCACCTCAGTTTCAGCCACTAGTTATTTGCTAATGCAAGTATTGTGCTCTCGCTCCCAATTTATATTATAATAAAAAGTTTCAAGTTTTATGCCTACTAGTATGGATCTGAAGATCATGGTAAGGGTTGAAAACTTGTACTTATTACTTGATTGCAGTGTTTTGAAAGCATTGAGATGATGGGATTGGTAGTTAGAGGCTTGCATGTTTAGCATAAATATCCATAGTGCGAGGGGACTACGTGTTTAGCTCAGCACTTGGTTGGCAAGAATAGCTGTTTTGCACTAGGTGATAACGAGGCTTGCATATTAGACTGTAAGTCTGTAACTAAATAGTCTAGGTGATAAATGAGATAGACATTAAAATTTGTTTAGAAGAAGAGAAATGACCTTGTTCACAACGATGGGTAAGAAATGACAATCTGACAATCTGTTGGGTCTGTAACTAAATAGTCCAGTCTCATCACTTTCCATGTTATTTATTTCACTTCAATTATCTGACAATTTGTTGGTCCTGTGGGATCTCCAGGTTCGAATTATTGCTGCTCAAGCTCTCACAACTATGGCAATAAGATCTGGTGAGCCTTTTAGGCTACAAATCTATGAATTTCTACACACATTAGCGCAGGGTGGAGTGCATTCTCAATTTTCCGAGATGCATCTCAGTAACGGAGAAGACCAAGGAGCTAGTGTCACAGGACTCGGAGTTCTAATCAATCCTATGATAGAGGTTCTTGATGAAATGTACAGGGCACAAGATGAATTAATCAAGTGTGTGGTTTCTTTCTTCAAGTTAGTGAATTCCTTTTGAGATATTCATACTAAATTTATATGTGGGTAAGTAGGGAAATGCGCAACCATGATAATGCTAATAAGGAGTGGACAGATGAAGAGCTTTAGAAACTCTATGAAATCCATGAAAGGCTGCTTGATCTTGTTTCACTGTTTTGCTATGTTCCAAGATCAAAATATCTGCCATTAGGGCCAATAAGGTAGAGATCACTTCAATTGCCTCATGCCTTTTTATTTTATTTAGATACTTGTGGTCAAGTATCGCATGTGGTTTCTTGGTAATACGAGTTACCTAACTCCTCTATTTCTCCTCATTCATTATCCATCTTGATGTTATGACAGTGCCAAACTTATCGACATATATCGTACCCGGCACAACATTACAGCATCAACTGGTTTGAGCGATCCGGCTGTTGCTACTGGAATATCTGATCTTATTTATGATTCTAAACCAGCAGCTGTAGAGGCTGATGCGTTGGATGATGACCTTGTAAATGCGTGGGCAGCAAATCTTGGTGATGACGGACTATTAGGAAATAATGCACCAGCAATGAGCAGGGTAACAAATATAGCTATTTGCATATTGTATTCTGTACTCTTGATTTCTTTTCATAATTATGTAGCTGAAAGATAGAATATGATCGCCGTTAAATACTAGTGAAGTCCCGAGTGAGTGAGACCTTACTTAGGCCTTCCCCTCCTGTCCCTCCCTTTACATATACCATATAATTCAGAGTTAAAAGATAAGCACGATATTATAATTTTCCTTAATATGAAGCTATGGGTTATGCGAGACTGCAAGAGGGGGATAGGGACTCCTGGTAGATCTAGTTGAGACATCCCAAGTATTGCTCGACTACTTGTCTCTAGTTTTTCCTAGTTGTCTATTTTAATTCTTAGCGGACCTCTTGTCCGTTCCCTTGTTTGCCTTTTGTTTTCAATAAAAAAGTAGTTTCTTTTAAAAAAAATTGCATTGATTACAAAAATGTTGAATGGTTCGGTGGATGCTTGGTGAGCTTATTGATGATGGCTTAGATTTGGCTCATGCATCACATGATTGGTGACTTAAGTCAAATTACTGTTTTCTAAATTCTAAACGGAATTAAATAGGCATTCATTTTTCAAATGGAAAATGACTTTTCATGTGGTGATTGATATCTTGGTGAGCTAAAATTGATTGATTAAAGTGCTGTTCGTAAATGGTTGTTTTAGTCTATCTTTAAGTTCATAGTATACATATCTTTTTCACCTTACAGTGTATTCTCTTGATCCACCTTGAGTGGATAATTATTTAATGTCTACATCCTTTTAGGTGAATGAGTTTCTTGCTGGTGCTGGAACTGATGCTCCTGATGTTGATGAGGAAAACATCATCTCTAGACCGTCAATCAGTTATGATGACTTGTGGGCAAAGACCCTTTTAGAGACTTCAGAACTGGAGGTATCCCTAAGTGGCTCTGCCTGCAATAGAGATAGAGGACTTGAGTATCTAAAGAGGTTGTAACTCATTATATCTGACTGAATTGCAGGAGGAGGATGCAAGGTCATCCGGGACATCTTCTCCGGAATCAACAGGATCGGTCGAAACTTCCATATCATCTCATTTTGGGGGAATGAATTATCCTTCACTTTTCAGTTCACGGCCGGTATGAATGCATGTTTTGGATTTTCATCTACACTTTCTGTAAACAAACAGCTTTTTATCAAAAGAACAAAAAACATAGAACAAGTACTATTTTGGCATGGACAAATAGATTGTTGCTGTCTAGATTGTCTAGCTTAACTGTTTTCAATATCTTTCTTTAAAGAAATATAGTTTTTTTATTAAACCTTAATCTGAGTTATAGGCTTATCTTATAGGATATAGAACTGTATTATAGGTCCTTAAGTGGTATCACTCTTTGACAGCTAGCCTTTATAAGAGCATTTCACCTGGATGATTTAAGGCAAAAGAAAGCAGATCACAGTGAATTTTGAGACCCGTGCTTTATCTTATATCTTCTGAGCATTAAAATGACCCACTTCTTAATTTGATTCATGGGTGGGGCTTCTCGTACTGTAATTCAAAGAGGAGTTCATACCAGTTTAGTGCTAACCAAATTGACTAGTGATGGAGGAAATGGGGAACCTAAAGGTCAAAAGATGTAAAGATGGATTTTTCCCTATGGGAATTTGTTTGAAGTGGAAGAAAAGTTATGATGTTATAATTGAGCACAAATATGCTGGGTTAGGATTAAGGTTCATTTTGTTGGCACATTCCCTAAAATGTCTGTATCCTATAGGGTCAGTTAACAATTATGCTTCTTAACAATCTGTAAAAAGTACTGGTTATTAATGAGCTTATTTTGGCATCCATTATAGCATCTGCGATAAAGGATTTAATTTGGTAAATAAATTACTTGGAACAGGAGAGGTCTGGAGGTAGCAGATATAGCAATCCATCTATGGGGGGTCCCTCATTCAACGATGGTTTAGGATCTCCAGTTAGTTCTCATTGGCTCTCTCTTCTATCTAGTTAACTATCCTTCGATTGTGTCAAAGTTCTGATTCTTAAACTTTTTACCAGATTAGAGAAGAGCCTCCGCCATACTCGTCACCTGCCAGGCAAAGATCTGAATCATTTGAAAACCCCTTAGCTGGTCGTGGATCCCAGAGTTTTGGATCCCAAGAGGACGAACGTGTTTCATCTGGAAATCCTCAACATGGGACTGCACTTTATGACTTCACTGCCGGTGGAGATGATGAGGTATATAAACTTCTAATGAAACAGTCTGGCCTAGTTATTGTATCAAGATACAAGCCTGCCTTATTCGTAACATGTCAGCATGTATTTATTTGTTTAGGCCTTAATAGTTTAGGGCAGTGATCCAGTGATTAAAAGTTTACTGGATGACCTTTTCAGCCTTCTCATATGTAATAAAACCAGAAATTTTGCCGTCTTTATGACCATGTCTGCAATTTTGAGTTCAAATATGGAGGTGGCTAATATGGCCTTGTGTCTGTGCAGTTAAATTTAACAGCTGGAGAGGAGGTTGATATTGAGTATGAAGTTGATGGCTGGTTTTATGTAAGTATACAAAGTGCACAGGTTTCAATCAATGGGAATATTTGGACTTGATTTTTCATTGCTCAATTCCGTCCTCTTTTGTTTCAATAGAACAAAACAGACTGCTTTTGTTTGATTATTTGAATTAGGTTCAGAAACAAAAGGTTGATTGTATGTGGTCTATGTGTTAGTTATCTATTGGACAACTGAAATATCGACGTTTCAACCTAGCCAAAAGTACTGTCCCAAAATTAATGGTTCACCTTGACCCTGGGCAGTATAAATTAGGACACCCCAAATTGCATGATCTTCTAATTTTGCTAGGATCTTAATTTCTTAAAGTGTTTGAATCTTTTCTTAAATATCACTTTGGTTTGTTTGCTATATAGTGCTCTTTTCAAACGAGGAAACATGGTATCCGTGATTGTTAATTTGTTGGGTTATACTTCTTAACAGGTAAAGAAGAAACGACCTGGCAGGGATGGGAAAATGGCCGGGCTGGTCCCAGTCCTCTATGTTAGTCAGTCTTGAATTGCAGATTGATCTTTCATTCTTGGTTCATGGTTTTATGTGGCTATCTGATTTCATGAAGCCTTAGCTGCATCGCATAGGAAGTATTTGGAAGTTTTAATGTGCAGTTTGGTGCCATCATTGGTGAATCTCCATGTACACCCTCATTTTGTAGCAGCAGTAGTTCTGTGGAGGATCAGCCAGGGTCTTGGTCATTGGTTTATAGTTGTTGATTGTAATATATGTTCACATGGGTAGTTTTCTATTGTGATTTTGATTTTGTAACTACAATGTTTGATGTAATATATATCACATGGGCAGTTTGGATCGAATAAGGGCGATTTGAATTGTCGTTGTGCATCATCATGTTAATGTTTGATGTTGATCATGCTTCAGTAGTAGCATTTCAGGATTTTCAGCTCGCCTTTATACAAGTCTTTTACTATTCTTTTGTTGCTTGCTTAATAATCTTACTATTTTCGTTGTCAATTTTGCTAATAGTTCCTACTCTGTGCCAGAGTTTGTTAAAAAGAGTTTGGTTTGGTTTCGATTCGGTTCGGTTCTTGATTTTCTTACCCGCTTAACAAGAATCAAGAGTTCAACTAGGTAGGATAATAAAAGTTTCAAGTATGCCTTCTAAATATCATATGTAACTGAAGGGGCTTCAGAGTTCAGATCAAAATGATCTAGACTCTGCTTGGTTTCAGACAATATAGTGATTATATAGAATGCTCAAAATCGTTTCAGGTATATTTGGTCCATGAATGTCGAGAATTTTTTGAACTACAACTAGGAATTACACTTGTGATATAAGAAACAGTATAGAGTAGTAAAGACCAGATGACATCCGAATCACATATCGCAGGAAGAAGAATTCTAATGAGGAAACAGTATAGAAGTACGTGCATCGATTTTTCAAATTCACAGCCAATTAGTTGATTCAAGCCACCAACTTGTACAAGCCTAAACTGTAAGCACTCTATCCACAGATACACAGTAGATAGATCTTATGGGAAAAGAGTAGTAAAGACCAGATGAGCAGCACTATTTTACTGAATCAGTATCATCTACAGAATATAGAAGCTAGGGAGTGTAGTACTAGTATCTAACATCTGATCAGCACTTTAACAGATATAGATTTCACCATCTTTGTAAAGAACTGAAATCTACAAACTATAAATGCTTTGTGTGAAGGGTATGGTCTAATATTGACTGAATTGGGTAGTTAAGAAGAGTGTAACCCAAAGCCAAGAATGATGAGTGGCTCTGCATCTAGAAGAGCTTATAGTAGCAGTCGCCTCCAGTAAGCAGGAACTGATAGGCTTTGTCACAGTGACACCTGAAGTGAATGATCAAGGAGTCATCCTTCTTCTCCACACTCACAGATTCTGAAAATTCTTTCTCACTGTGTGGCCCAAAATAAACGACATTTATTTTTGGATTTTAGTTATAATTATTGGGCCAACGCCTTAGACCCGCGTGAGAAGAGGTTTTCTACGAAGAGAAAGAATCATGAATGATCCCGACAATTTTAAATTGATTGGGAGAGTAAAAACTACGGGATACTTGACAATTAGAGTCATTTAGTGATATCAACTGTTAGAATCTTATGACAACTACGACAAGTAATTACATGATGCCTACAAATAGAGGAAATTTTAATGTGATCGGGACCTTTACATTCATACATACACTTTGCTCTCAGCACACATAACCTTCTTTACGCGAGAAAAATCCTACTTCTAGCGATCCAAGGGTTCTCACCAAATAGGGCATGCGGCATTCGAAGATTCAAGGACGTGACAACCTGTGTTCTCAACACTCGCCAAGAAAATTGCTCTACTTTGCACCAGATAGGGTATGTGAAGTATCGATTCCCGTGGTTCAGTAACGAGATCACGAAATCCAGGTCTTAGGTTACTAGGTGAAAAGAACTCAATGAGTGGGGTTGGTGCTCTTTCTGTTCTAGTCACTTCTTAGAAGTTCAGTAGGGGCGGTACAATTGACGTTCAATGTTCTACCCCGCGGCAGTGACGCGTCTAGCACATGCACACACGTGAAAAGAGACAATTTGAGAGTTCTCCAACTTCCTGGGAATTCTGCAACCAAACATTTTGGCACGCCCAATGAGACCAACTTTCATGTCTTGACGTAACAGTAGGGGACCCTTATCAGAAGCAGTACTCGAGTTGTTGCAAGCACCCGAAATCAGTTTTTAGAGTATAACTCTGCAACTTGCCGCAAACTATCAGCAGAAGTAATAGAAGCAAAGTTCGGAACAGACACCACTCAACAATAGTGTTTATATACCAAACCTCCGACGAGGTGGCCGAGATGACTTTCGATCTCTACCTACAGTACGCCGCCAAGTGTGATCATCACTAGGCGGGGGCAACTTGACCACCTAACCATGCAGCTAGACTCTCAGGCGTCTCTACTCTTGGCGGTCGGAGAAAAGTATGACATGTTACCCAAGGAGTTTGTGGCCTTCAAGAGGGAGTTTGCGAGAGGTCGAGGGAACCAAGAGGAACATCAAGCTCAACTCGAGAGCCTGGCGAAGGGCTAAGCGAAAGCTACGACCAATATGAAAAACTTAACAGTATCCATGGTTGACATGACCCGCAAACTTGTTAGTGACATCTCGCAACTTTCCAAGGCGGTGTCAAATCTCACTTGGGAGCGTCGTCATTCCGAGAAGTTGCATGAGACTTGGAAAGAGGAGCTCCAGAAGTTCATGGAGAAGTGTAACCTACATGCCTCTTTAGAGGCCCGAGCCTATGAGACTCCATATCTGAAGGTCACCAAAGAGGCTGCTTGGTAATGGCCGAAGTCATATAAGCCAATCAGTTTCCAAACTTTCAATGGTAATGGAGATCAGAGTGCGGCCTTCCACATGGCTTAGTTCAAGCTACAACTTGGACCTTAGGAGGATGATTCGAAGCTAAAACTTAGAGTCTTTGGTTCCTTGCTTACTAGTTCAACCCTTATCTGGTATATCGGTTTGACTCCTGGCTCAATATTAGACTGGCCAACAATGGAAAGTTATTTACCGATCACTTCAAGGTGGCGATCCCGGAGGTGATTTTGGCGACATTGTGCCAGATGACCCAGACATCTTCTGAAACTCTAGTGGCCTTCTTGCATCGGTTTCGAGTTGATTTTAATCTCGAAGACGTAGTGGGGTTTGACCCCAGTCTAACGAAGAGCTAGATCCGGTTTTCGATCAAGATTCCGACCAATTTTGAAAAGAAAAAAAAGACTCGGATCCGGGTCTATTAGGTTGGGTTGGGTCGGATTTGTAGTCAAATCGGGTCGACCCATTGAATTAAAAAATAAAAAGAAAATGAAATAAAAGGGGTAGATAAGGACAAATTGACATTTTAACATCAAATTTAAATTTTCCTTTGCCACATCATTAAAAGTGACGAAGATGGACGAAAAAATTGCTTCAGGTATCACATAGATAAAATATTGAAAGTTCAGGTATGCAATTGATAGTAAAGTTCAGATATCAAAGTGATAATGTCGAATAAGATTAAGTATCACAAAAAAATAATTCCTCAAAAAAGATAACACCTAACTATTCATATATAAGACACAAATAATAAGAGATTAAAAGAGGAAAGGTTGAGCCTTTATAATGAAAGAACTACAGACCACAATATTAATCCAGCCAACTGCTAGTGTTGATGACAACACATCCCAATATTTTGGATTGTCCTCAATAACCTGTGTTAGAAGAAAAAAAAATATAATTCCCCTTACACCTTTTAGACTATGGATTAGTTAAACATGAAGTTGTATTCCTTTAAACTGCAAGTATACAATATCAAGTTGAAAACTAATGTTCATAATGAGTGAGTTTTTCTATTGAAAACTCTTATAACGAGGACTTAGTGAGTACCTTTTAGTTAATGGTTATGAGAGTCACTTTTTGATTTCATTTCAACAAGTCAATCATTTAATTTAAATATTAATTAGTAGATCATTTCTGTAAATTTTTATCCAAATTAAAAATCATTATGATACTGAACAACATCTCCATAGACGAACTAAAATTGTCAAACTTGAACCGTTCGTATTCATAAGTGATATATGTTGATTATGGATGTCTTAACAAATTTTAATTTGGCTGAAAACGTCTTGCATAAATGATCTACTCACAAGTACGTAACTATGGTGAATTATCAAAAATTTGATCAGTTAGTAGGTCAAATGAGAATGTACTCATCAATTGCAAGTCTTCATTATAAGGGTATTCATTAGAAAGTGTTTGACAATGGAAATTATGGAATTTCAAATTTTAGGGATTGCATGTACACTAGGTTGCATAGAAACGGGTACGGGTGCGTGAAAGCGAAACATGAGAAACCGCAAAAGCGTTTTTTTATAATAAAAAAAAACTATTGGAAGCGGTACGCGAAATAAGCGTGTAATATATAATAAAAATTTGATTATATATACAGAGAAAAATAGAATTTGATAATAACTTAAAACGATTAGAATTTAATTCTAATATGCAATTTAATTTTCGAACAAGTACATGCAAAAATATGATTCATATATAAATAATATTAAGTTTCTCTCATAATTCTTTGTAAATATAATTTAAGGGTTATAATATCAAATATCAAATTTTTAAAAAAAAATTAATATCGTATTTTTGAGAGTTTCCAACCAACTTTTATTTCTGAAACGAGAAGCGGTTTTACTTTGAAGCGTTATACAACCTAAGTTGCACATGCATGTGGGTATGTGTGATCCTTCTGGTAGCTAAGGTGTTAAAATAATTTTGCCATCCCTTCTGCAGTACTCCGAAAGTCCGAATACATGCAAAAGAATATGCATCGGTTTTTTATATTTTTTTCTATCCTTTTGGTTGGTTGCGGTAATTTGTGTAATTGATTTTTTTTTCCCTGGCTAACTTTGAGAGTTTGAGTATTTTGTGACTAATTAATGTTATTTGAATCGTTCTTGGATGTTTTTGATTAAACCATACACGTACACAAGTGACACAACAAAAGCAGCTGGCTAGAGGTCGATTGAGTCGACCCACTAATCTCGTGACAAGTTCTGGACAATTAAACTAGTAACCAAAAAAAAAAAATATATATATATATACACACTCTCTCTTTTTGGGTAATATATATATAGACTTGATCGACCCGTTCATGTATAATGTTTGTGCACAGACATCACATGATAGACAGAGACGGATCTTAATTAGGGCGGTTAATACTGAACCGAAAATTGAAAAAAAAAATCCAACAAATATCAAATTGAAAAACAAAAAAATCAAACCAAATCGAAAAATTCAGTTCGGTTTCGGTTTTTGGCTCAAAAAAATTGAACCAAATCGAATCGTTTGAACCGAAATGAATAAAACGAAGTCGTTTGATGTTATTGGGTATATTATTGAGTATCTCTCTTTGTCTCATATGAAAGTAGTATTTGGTATGTGCTATAGTTTGATACTTAACAATGATTATTGAGGTTCTTGTAGGTTTAAGAAAATGAATGCTAAGTTGCCAAAGAAAAATTCCATAGCTAAGAAAGTGAGAATGGTGGACAAGTTGAGTTTAGTTTGAGAATGGATTCAATTGAGTGTTTTTATGTGATATTTAGATTGTATTTTGATTTGGATGGATTCATTGGATTGTAGATTGTTTTAAACTTGGACTATGGAGTGTAGATTTTGGTTTTATGTTTGTTGATGTTTGAAACTTTGAACTTGTGATGTAAACTTTCGGTAAACATTTGGCCATTTGCTATGATTTGAAACTTTGAATGTGTGATTTGTAACTAATTATATTTGTTGGAGTTTGATTCGATTTAACATAAACTATATATGTTTTACACTTTCACAAAGTTATTGAAAAAAGTAACTAATGAAAATCTTCGAATTTTCGAAACTAATATAAAGAAACAACATTTTTTTAGAAAGCTTTTATTATTATTTAAAAAAAAAACAGAAAAAACCGAACCGAACCATTCGGTTGTAAAAAGACCAGAAAAATCGAATCGAATTGAACCGATTAAAAAATACGATTCGATTTTCGGTTCGACATAATAACCGAATCGTTTGTACTGATTAACAACTCTAATCTTATTTGGTACTGATATATATATACATATATATTTATAGGGGCGTTAACAATAAATATTTGTCTATTACCGATCCATTATACAATTTATGTCTTCAAAACATCAAAAGTGCATCACTAGTTCAGATTGAATTTGTCACACACTTGATAGTTGTCATAAAATGTAATAAAAAACATGAACAAGAAGTACAATAATTACCCAAAGAAAAAAAATTAGCAAAGCCGTAACTTGATGAGTTGGTACTTGGATGGTCGTGTGGGAATGTACTACTTATATGTGATTAGGTACGTAATCAACCTAATTAAGCTCTTTTGTGAGGGAAGAGGCGGACGGGGAGATTCTTAGCCGGCATGGGCAACGGATCGACGATGATCTTCTCGTCCGGATAGACTGCTTCCCACTTGAATCTCTTGACTAGGTTGTGCATGAACACCAGAACTTCCAGGCGAGCGTACTCTTTTCCGGGGCACATTCTGGGTCCTCCCCCGAAGGGAACAAATGTATATGGGGCAGGTCCATTTCCTTCGAACCTTGAAGGATCAAACTTCTGGGGATCAGGGAAGTAAGTAGCACTCTTGTGTGTCGAGTTTGCACTCCAATACAACTTCCAGCCTTTGGGAATGGTGAAGCCGTTGAAGACAAAGTCTTGTAACGCTTCCCTAAAGGCTCCTTGAAGTGGTGGTGCTAGCCTCAACACTTCTTGTGCCACGTTCCACGAGTACTTCATCTTCTGAAGATCATCCCAGTTCAACAACTCTCCGGGTGCTTTTGAGTTGGCAATCTCCATTTGTTCTGTAGTCCATTACAATAGATTAATTAAGAAGACTGAATAAATTAATCATGGGGATATTTAAATATATATATATATATAAATTGCCAAGGAAACTAGAAATTACTTGCAGCCGTCTATATTTGACTGTGACTAATGTCCGGCATAATTTATCTATGCTTAAAATTGTGATAAATAATGACCCAAAATACTGAAACAGAATATGTAAGACTAGTCCCGCATAATTTATCTATGCTTAAAATTGTGATAAATAATGACCCAAAATACTGTACTATAGATATCGACGTACATATATATATAGCAAGGATCTTGTTCCATCCAAAAGAGTTGCCGACAGCGACAGACATGTGATATGCACCAACAAGTAGTTTTTGAAGGAGGCAATTATTGCAATTGATCGATGAGCAATAGTGACAAAAATAAAATGATTGAGAATGACCAGATGAAAACGGTTTTGATCGAGGTCCTTCTTTAATAATTGGATTGCTTGATTGATAGGGTTGATCCAGCAAGTTATACTTACTGTATATATAGTTTTTGACGACTTGCATGGTTTATATCAATTAGTTAATTAATAATGGGGAAATCAATTACCTTTGTAGACTGCGTCGTAGATGTGAGGGAGCTCCCCAAGGTACTTAACAATGAAAGTACAGGTGGCGCTGGCGGTGTCGTGTCCTCCGACCAACAGGCCGAGGATCTTATCGGCGATGTCGTGTTCCTTCATGTAAGTTCCTTCCTCGTCACAAGTCAAGAGCATGTGAGACAATATGTCTTGGGTGGGTGATGCTTTGCCCTCTGCCAAGTCGATCTTCCTTTGCTTGATGATCTTGTACAGCTCGCCCCTGATCCAGTTTGAGGCCTTGATGGCTTTGTGGAATGGTGTTCCGGGAAGGTCAATTGGCATGGACAGGATTCCGGAGGCCAAAAGTTGGAAGGGGTCGCCGAATTTGTCAACGTCCTTTGGGTCCTCAAGGCTTACGAACAACCTCGCAGCCAGCCAAAAGGTGTAGCTGCAACATACATACATACATATAGAGATCGCCATCATAAGTTTGATTCATATATACACATGCATGCAGTTTGATGATGGATCAGATTCACCAGAAGATCGATATCAAAGTCAAAATAAAAAAATAAAAAATACTTACTTCTTGGCAAGAGGGAAGATTTCGACGATTTCCTTGTTCTCCCAGCCGAGGGCAAAGTGTCTTTGAGCGATGGTATCCATGACTCCGATGTAACGCTGAAGAGCCTGAGGGTTCATGAAGTTTGGGAGCAACTTCCTCATCTTCTTGGCCTCCTCTTTAGCTGAAGTATCCAATGAAGAAGGGAAGACCTTGTCGACGGACTTAGGCCACCAAGCGGTGACGAGCTTGTTCTCGTTGGAGAACAAGAACTTGTTGCAGGCAGCGCCGGCGAAGATGCAAGCCTTCTCTCCCATGAGGGAGGTCTTGAAGACTTCGGACGAGAACTTGTTCATGCGGTCGAAGATGAACTTCTCCGGGTGACCTTTCCATCCCGTAGCCAAGAACTGGTAGGTCTCGCCGATCACAGGGTACCCGACTTGTCCCGGAGGGAGGTTGTTGCCGGTGAACTGAGCACGGTGCTTGTAAAAGAGGAAGAAGATGGAGACGGTGACCAAGGAAACAAACCCCAAGAGGAGGGTCAGATAGAAGTTAAGCTCCATTGCTTCCTAAATATGTTTGTTTGTTGTATGTAGGTGAGAATAGTGTGACTAGAGTATTTTGTGGATGGTTTGTTAGAACGGAAGGATGCTTTTATATATATAGCTAATGAAGCACCCTGTATGATTGTGAACTTGTTGAATGAGGTGACTTTTTGGTGCGATTGTGAGTGGGTGGGCAATAGCAAATATCAAAGTCAAATTAAGCTCGCTCGATCTTTTGTTGATTTTGTTTTGGTGAGCTCGTTGCGCTCTCTCTCTCTGTCTTTCTCCCTGTCTGCATGTGTAGTCACACACCCCTACCACACATCATTATTCTTATTTTATTTTTTTTATCAAATACCAAACATTTTGCATTACTTTTTATATGTCCCACTTGTATATTTTTCTCCTTTGTTTATGTACCAACGTACTCTTATTTCTTACAAACAATACAAAGTAAAAGAATCTACGTGTTCAGGTTTCCTTCGAATATGTTAATTTTATGAATCTTGCGACTTTTCGCTTGGGTGACTACGAAGAATACTAAATGTAGAAATGTAGAAATAGCAAAATAGTAGCGTATGGGAATTTTTGAAATTCCAAGTGAATTTTTCAGCTTTGGCTTATATTCAGGATTAATTAGGAAATTTGATGTGATTGAGTTTTAGAAATCCTTTAATTTTCTTCATCTACTAAAACGGCAGTGCATGATAGCACTATATTACAACATGGAGGAGGGATACAATATTGTTTGGACTGTAGGCTCACTCTATCTATATATATTGAAGGTAGACCAAATAAATAATTCAATATTTGAAGCCTGCCAGTTCCTTATTTGTATAGGTTGTTTGAGCTCAAATTGTAAGGAGTCATATAGTTCTTGAATGAGTTTTTTGGTGATCAACCTGTTCTTCTTCAATGTAATTTTTATTCATCACTACAATTATTATTATTTTTATTATTTCTCTCTAAAAAATCTGTATTTCATAAGAAGAAGAAAAATAGATCGAAGAAAAAGTCATCATCCGGTTGCCAGTTTCTTAATTAACTTATGGTACGTAGCCTAGCTATTAGTATATAGTCTTCGGTTTTGGGCAAAGAGAGTTTATTTTGTTTTCTATGGGAAGCAAAATGGTTTATTGGGGAGCTAGCTAGCTAGGGAAGGTGCTGAGAAATCAGATGGATATATGCTTTATTATAACACTCGTGGAAGCTAGCTAGTCGTGTAATTGGTACTGATCAAGTCAAACATAGCAGCAAATACATGATACATGATACACCAAGTTAAATGACATATACTCATATAGTATAGAATAATATTTACAGAGTGCAAATATATATATATATATTTATATATATATTCATAGTCCTTACCTAGCCTCATATATATACAGCAGAAGACTAATACTCGATCGATCGCAAGATGGCCGGGGTTGGCATGGGAATTAATCTAGCTACCGTGCATGTCGATCACCAAATTAAACCACAACTCAACCCTAGCTAGAGGGATCCATCGGGGATGAGGGATCCCATTTTTAAGGGTAAAGCTAGAGGGCCTTAATAGAACAATGACGTGTAAGTCTTAATTTAACATGACATGACATGTTATATAAACAAAAATATATTTTGTAAATTCATGCATAAATTTTTAATATATGCATGAAACCAATTTTGTCCTTTTAATTTAAATTTATAAATTACGGTTAATTGAAAACATAAACCTAAAAGCTCCGTATACAGTTTTTTTCATCGATCGAAAGAATTCTTGCTTTAACTTCAATCAAGTAAACCCGATCATTTAAAAAAAATATATACATTGATCTAAACTTCGATATTTCATATGGTGCTGTACTAGTGGTCGAGCCCAGGTTTTTGTGTTAATAGTTTTTCTTCTTGTAAGGTTATCTAAATCGATGAAAATAAAAAGTGATCGAAGGATCTCGTATTCGTGGATTATTGTTGATGGGTATTTAGGATACAGTCTCCATCAATGAGTTCTTAATTTATAGAATGGCGATCGAAGTTAAACGGAGTCGAACTCATGAACATTGGAATTTTTTTTCTTGAGTTCAGTACTGAATTACTGATTGTAATATTAATTAATCTTAAAAACTTAACTTTATTGTGTCACTGATATGCATATGATTTTTGTATTCAAGTTTTATTGGAATAAAACACAATATATCAATGTAAAATCATCCAAATTAGTCGAGTATTAATTAAATTCTTTATATGTAAATTAAGTTGGTATGTACGTAAAAGAGAATAAAAGAAATAACTGTAAAATACAGAGGGCATGATTATCTTTTGTCAATATAAAGTGTACACAATATGGCAAAATTTTGATGATGTGTAGAAGTCTTTGGCATGTAAGATTTGAGGCCTATACATCATAAGAATAACATTTATCTTTTTTTAATTAGTCAGAATCAATTACTTGAATACTATAACGTATGTACTGTAAAATTAGGGTTCAAATCATGATATTAGTACGCGCGCGCGTGTGTGAGAGTTTAATTTAAGCGGTCTCCTGTGGTGGTTGACTTGCTGATTGGCGCAGCGTATGAAAAGGGGTTTGTAGCTCGATCAAGAGATTGAGGAAATCTTCTTGAGACCTACTCGCTCAACTAAGAGATAGGAGGTAGCTCTCTTAGGACCGACGTCTTGGCTTGACGAAAGCTAATCGAATCAAGCAAGGAAATAAGAGAAACTCTCTGTTTCTTGTAATTATCCAAAGTTGTCTTACAAAGAATAGTCATTGCCTTTATATAGGCGGGAGTTTCCTAAAACAAGAAGGAAAACAACTTAAACAGGAAAGAAATAAACCAACATCAGTTTTAAACTCATCAATTATAGAAAGTCTAAATAAGGAAAAGCTGGTAAGGTTGTTAAGGTGGTGCTGCATCAGGTCCCTCCGGGTTTGAAAGAGTCGTCCTCGAATCGAGTAAAGGGTCAGCAGCGAAGAAACGAGAGAGATACTTCACATTGAACACATCAGAAGTGTTGACACCAGGAGGAAGGCGTAGGCGATAGGCATTATCATTGATCCGTTCAAGTATTTCTAAGGGACCTAACTTCTTTGCCTTCAATTTGTTGTAATCTCGAGCTGGCATACGATCTTTGGTAAGAACAGCCCACACAAGGTCTCCGACTTCAAAAATAAGACGTCGACGTCGCGCATCAACTACAGTTTTGTATTTCTGAGTCGAGGTCTCCAAGTTGCTATGAGTAAGTTCGTGTATATGTTGAATGTCTTCGACAAAGGCAGCAGTTGTTCCATGCAAGCGCGTACGATCCGGGAGAGAAGAAAGATCAACAGGCGCACGAGGGGAGATGCCGTAAATGACCTGAAACGGACTAAAACCAGAACTGTGATTAACCGCATGATTGTGAGCAAATTCCGCCTGAGGCAAGTGAGAATCCCAAGTCTTAATTTTCTCGCCCACCAAACAACGAAGAAGATTACCGAGGGAACGATTTGTAACTTCCGTTTGGCCATCCGTTTGAGGATGATATGCAGAACTCATATCAAGGCTTGTGTGCAACATCTTCCACAGAGATCGCCAAAAATGACCAAGAAAACGTGAATCTCGATCGGAAAAAATTGACGAAGGCAGACCATGTAAACGATAGATTTCACGGAAGAAGAGAGTAGCCACTTGAACAGCGTCAGTAGTACGCTTACAAGGGATAAAATGAACCATCTTCGAAAAACGATCCACAACAACAAAGATCGAATCACAGCCGCGTTGGGTTCGCGGAAGACCCATCACGAAATCCATGCTGATATTTGTCCAAGGCTGAGTTGGAATCGGTAGAGGAAGATAAAGACCTGCATTGGTCGCTTGCCCCTTGGATTTTTGACACGTAACACAACGTTCAACAAAACGCTCGACATCACGGCGTAAGTGTGGCCAAAAATAGGAAGCAGAGACGAGGTGTAAGGTACGGTCTCTCCCAACATGCCCTTCGTTGTGAATCTCGGCGATGAGCTGAGGACGAAGACTACAGTCGGGTATGCATAACCGATCATGACGAAAAAGGAATCCATCGTGAAGGGTGAAGTCAGTAGATACACCTGCGCGAGCTTCTTCGAAAATACGCCCAAAATAAGAATCAGACGGATAGAGAGCAGCAAACGTCCCAAAACCTGGTACTGAAACGTGAAAAACAGCCAACAAAGCATGTCGACGGCTTAAAGCATCGGCCACACGATTAGAAGTTCCAGAAGTGTGTTTAACGACAAAGGTGAATTGCTGCAAATAAGCGATCCAACCAGCATGGCGAGAAGACACTTTGTCTTGAGTACTGAGATGTTTGAGTGTGTCATGGTCGGTGAAAAGAATAAATTCTTTATGAAAGAGGTAATGACGCCAATGTCTGACAGCTTGTACGACGGCATATAACTCAATGTCATAAGCACTATTATGAGATCGCGCGCCGGCTAACTTTTCACTGAAGTATGCGATGGGGCGAGGGTGTTGGCTTAAAACCGCACCAATGCTGGTTTTCGAAGCATCACAATGTAGTTCGAAGACACGTGAAAAGTCTGGGAGAGCCAAAATAGGAGCAGAACTTAGCTTGTGCTTGATGATATCGAATGCAAGAGCTTCTTCGTGTGTCCAATGAAACGGACCCTCACGACGCATGCAATCTGTGATTGGGGCCATAAGACTGTTGAATTGTGGTACGAATCGGCGATAAAAGGAGGCAAGACCATGAAAGCTCCGTGTTTCTGTTAGTGTAGAAGGGGTAGGCCACGTTCGAATAGCGGACACCTTACCGGGATCAACTGCTAGACCCTCCGCAGAGATAAGATAACCAAGAAAGTGGACTTCCGGAGATCCAAACTCGCACTTCTTAAGTGTAGCATAAAGCTGATTGTGTCGTAAAACGAGCAAGACTTCACGCAAATGATGTAGATGCTCTATTAAAGACGTACTGAAAATGAGGATATCGTCAAAATAGACAACGACAAACTTGCCAATAAACGGACGAAGTGCCTGATTCATGACCCTCATAAATGTGCTCGGTGCGTTAGACAAACCAAACGGCATTACGATCCACTCAAAAAGACCTTCACGGGTTTTAAATGCTGTCTTCCACTCATCACCTGGTCGAATACGAATTTGGTGGTAACCGCTCTTCAAATCTAACTTGGAGAACACAGAAGCCGTACCAATTTGATCAAGGAGATCGTCGAGTCGTGGAATGGGAAAATGATAGCGCACTGTAATCTTATTAATAGCACGACTATCAACGCACATTCGCCAAGATCCGTCTTTCTTTGGAACAAGCAAGGCAGGAACCGCACACGGACTCAAGCTTTCACGCAAAAAACCTTTAGCAACTATGTCTTCGACTTGCTTACGAAGTTCTTCATGCTCACTTGGACTCATACGGTAATGCGAACGATTAGGCAGGGCCGCATCACGAACTAAGTTGATACGGTGCTGAATATCGCGAAGTGGAGGAAGACCCAATGGCAAGTCGTTGGGAAAAACATCGGAGAACTCCTGAAGTAAATCGGCAAATGGCTCTGGGATATTTTTAGGAGGTGATGCAGAAACTGTGGTGGGTAAGAGGAGCAACACACAATCCGCATTGCGTACAGCAGCTTCAAACGGTGCACGTTGTAGAACTAAAATCGGGTTTGAAGGTGATGGGTTTTGTGTTGGTAAGGAAGGTTGTAGGGTGAAGTTGCGATTGTTAAATTGGAAACGGTAGGTGTTACGAAACCCATCGTGTTGGACCTTACGATCATACAGCCACAGACGTCCCAAAAGAAGATGACAAGCATCCATCTTCACGATATCACAAAATAGCTGATCCTCATAAGCTCGACCAACCGAGAAGGAGACTAAGGCGCGTCGAGTCACCATAACATCGAAATCCTGCTGTAACCAGGCTAATTTATACAGCGATGGATGAGGTTCGGAAGCGAGGCTGAGCTTGGTAACAACCTCCTCTTCTATGACGTTTTCACTGCTCCCACTATCGATGATGAATGTGCATACTTTTCCGTTGATTGTACATCGTGAATGGAAAAGGTTGTGGCGTTGAGGAGTGGTGTCTTGACCACGTGGAGTTAAACACACGCGTCGGATCATTAGCGAAGTTCCTGTATCAGCGATGAGATCCTCTGTAAGCTCAGTATGCTCTTCGTCGTAAACAACCTCTACATCAGTGCCAGTTACATCGAGAAGAAGTCTGCGACGGTTACGTTTGGGACAGGCAGATTGGCGGTGTCCAATTTCGTCACACGCAAAGCAACGGAGCAAACTTGGTCGAGTGTTGCGGGGATCGGTGACAGGAACAAGCGCAGTCGCTGGTCTAAGAGCGGGTAACTCGGGAGCCGTAGATGGTAGAGATGGTGAGGGACCAGAACGAGAAGGTCGTGAGACACTCCAAGGAGCAAAAGCACCTTTGGTTTGAGACTCAACCGTGATAGCTTGTTGGTGTGCTTCAGAAAGTGTAAGCGGGTTGAACAAATTGAGCGTGTGCTGAATCTGTTGACGAAGACCACCAACAAATTGGACCACGACTTGCTGATCTGAATCATGAAGATCAACACGAGTGAGAAGCAAAAAAAATTTAGTAGAGTATTCCTCGACTGAACGTGATCCTTGTCGCAAGTTTTGTAAACGCTGGAACATAACTTGGTCATAGTTGTACGGTAAGAATGTCTTGCGCAGCTTACTCTTCAACTTATCCCATGCCATGATTTTTGGTTTACCCAAACGAGCTCGTTTGACTTTGAGTTGGGACCACCAAGCTGCAGCACGACTCCGGAATTTCATTGCAATGACAGGGACACAGCGATCCAAAGGAACATGCTTAAATTCAAGGACTTCTTCAACTGTAATGATCCAATCAAGTAATTCTTCCGCCGTTTGTCCACCATGGAACTCAGGGAGCTCGAATTTAAACCACTGTTCCCATTGTTTGGACCTGCGATACGGTTGTTGTTTGCATCTGCGAAAGGATTTGCATTGTCATCATCGTCGTCTTGCTCTTCGAAGGTTTCAGGATTATGATCCGGAGGATGATGAGACATTCGATGAGTCTCGAGAACTTGAATCGCAGTTGTGAGCTGCTGCATATGTTCTTGGAGACGAGTTAGGGTGTGTCGAGTAAGTTCAGCTTCTGTGGGTTGAGGTTCGCGACGTGGGCGAGGCATCGTAGAAGATTGTTTGTCTCTGATACCAACCTGGCGCAGCGTATGAAAAGGGGTTTGTAGCTCGATCAAGAGATTGAGGAAATCTTCTTGAGACCTACTCGCTCAACTAAGAGATAGGAGGTAGCTCTCTTAGGACCGACGTCTTGGCTTGACGAAAGCTAATCGAATCAAGCAAGGAAATAAGAGAAACTCTCTGTTTTTTGTAATTATCCAAAGCTGTCTTACAAAGAATAGTCGTTGCCTTTATATAGGCGGGAGTTTCCTAAAACAAGAAGGAAAACAACTTAAACAGGAAAGAAATAAACCAACATCAGTTTTAAACTCATCAATTATAGAAAGTCTAAATAAGGAAAAGCTGGTAAGGTTGTTAAGGTGGTGCTGCATCACTGATGCAGTCCTGCATGCAGGTCCCCTCATTCCAATATGGTGGGCTGCAGCATAACCCTGCATTACATATATATATATATATAATTCCACTATATTTATATATTCTATCAAAATATCACCATGCTCCTCTTCACTAGCTAATTCCTTCGATCATTTCGTTTTTGTTGTTTAATTATTTGAAAATATTTATGGTACTTGAACCTTTTCAAATATATCAATTTAATCAATGTGATGTTTGAACCTATTTTCTGCTAGTGCGTTGTTAACGGTGATGATGTGGCAACAACAAATTTGAGAGAAGCCTATTATACTATTAACCAGCGATATCTGAACTCTTTCAAATGTATTAATTAATGTGATGCCCGACCTTTAAATCTTATCCATGTGATACCCAAACTTTATAAAGTTTATCAAAGTGATGCATATATAAACCCATTTTTCTTATTGGGTGGTTAGGATTGATAACGTATCGTTGTTTTGTTCGATTTTTTTAAATGGCTGAACTCTTTCAAATGTATCAATGTGATGTCTGACCTTTAAATATTATCAATGTGATACCCAAACTTTATAAAATCTATCAAAGTGATGCAAATATAAACTAATTTTTCTTAATTGGGTGGTTAGGATTGATGAAATATCGTTGTTTTGTTCGATTTTTTTAAATGACTGTAATACCCTTGTAATTTCATTTTTGTTTTTTTATTCTCTCTCTCTCTCTCTCTCTCTCTCTCTCTCTCTCTCTCTCTCTCTCTCTCATTTCACGATTTCTTCTTCCCGACCCGTCCTCTGTTTGCCGTGACCTCGAAGTCGAGCTCTGAACCCATCCTTTGTTTGCACCAAGCCGGCCTCAGCTTCTTCTTCCCCGGCTCCAACCTCTACCACTCTAACACCGCCTCCGCCCTCATCTTCTCCTCTGCCAATTTTCCTTCCAATTCCCAAATCCTAATTCCTTATTTTTCCCTCATCTTCTCCGGTCACATCAATGTGGCTGCGGTTCTGGGCTCAACACTTGACCTCAAGCTTAGGTCCTTGAGAACAAGACCACATGGGGGCGGTGATTCAGTGGAGATGAGGGAGGTTAGGCGGCAACGAGAAACGTGGTCGAGCAAGCATATGCGGCGGCGCTACCATGAGGGATCGTGGAGGCAAGGCGCGGGCCATAGAGGCGGTGTCACGCGACGACAATCTCAGCTGCAACTTGTCAAGTTGTTGACTGAGTCTGAGTTGAGCGATGTGGAGGTGAGGACGCGAAGCTTTGGTGAAGCCGATGTTCAGTTCCTCCGTCGCCAATTGTTTTTGGCGACAGCCAAATCGAATGCATGTTTTGTTTTGTTGATGATGTTGTTGTTGGGTTTGGAAGCCAAGACAACGAAGGTGGTCAGGTATAGGTTGGCTGAGTCCGTGGGTCATGGGCTTTGGTTGTTGTTATCGTTGAGTCGTCGAGGTCGTCGGAGGAGAGAGAAGGAGTCCATTATTGTTTATGTTGGTGTTTCTTGTGGTGCTACTATTTGGAGAAGAGAGAGGGTTTAGGTTTGGGTTGGTCTTTCTTATCAGAGAGGTTTCCATTGCGTCAGGTACGAGTTTGTCTAAGAAGTTCAAAGAGACCGACGTCGAATGGCGATGCGGCTGAGGCGAAAGGCGGAGAAGCAGTTCACAAAGGGAGAGAGAGAGAGAGAGAGAGAGAGAGAGAGAGAGAGAGAGAGAGAGAGAGAGAGAGAGAGAGAGAGAGAGAGAGTTTTTAAATCTCAATCATTGATCTGGTCAACTAGCCTTTAGTCAAGCTGATCTTACAATAAGTTTAGTATACAAGATCAGCCTTAGTAATAATTTTAAAAATTACCAAAAAAAAATTAAGTGGGTGAAATGTGTTAAAATCTTTAATACCCTTCCAGTTTGAATTTTGTCATTGCCATGTCATCAGTCCTAACTGCGCAGTTAAGAAAAATGGGTTTAGATATCACTTTGATAGACTTTATAAAATTTGAGTATCACATTGATATGATTTAAATGTTGGGCATCACATTGATACATTTGAAAGAATTCAGGCATTGCTGGTTAAGGGTATAATAGACTTCTCTCAAATTTGTCGTTGCCACGTCATCACCGTTAACAACGCACCGACGGAAAATAGGACTAGGCATCACTTTGATAGACTTTATAAAGTCTGAGCATCACTTTGATAGAATTTAAAGGTCAGGCATCATATTAATACATTTGAAAATGTTCAGGTACCATGAGTGAATTTTTTCCTTAATTAAAAACTAACATATCATTGATGCATATATATATATATATATACATGTATGTTGCTATCTTTGATCTATTGGGACGTACGTCTGGTATATTTGACATGTTTTCCACCTGTGTCATTTTGGCATCATAGGTTTTAATTAAAAGCATCTCTAATCGATTGCATATTTGAATTTATATAATTACTTCATAAAAAAATCCTTATATAAATCATGTTCCCTACTAAACTCTTAAGACACAGGGTTTAGGATAGACTGACCGTGACGATGAGGATCTCCAAGTCCGACTGATTTGGTCGACAAGAAGCGAACAGTGGCTAAACTCTCTGGCCAATGATGGCATCGTGCGCAAGGAGGATACCTCCTGAGATTGGGCATGTGTTGTGTTTCGGTACTGTTACCAATTGGGTCAGGTATGGGCCGAGCTTGCTTTTACCTGTGGGTTTCAACCTTAAGGCTTTTGGGCTCAAGCGTTTTGGGCTTGGGCCTATTGGGCTTTCTGGGCCTATTGGGATTTTGATAAGATTTATTTGGGATGCAGGAGGTTTTGATGTTGCGCCGTATTCCTTGGACCACATGCTTCTGCTAAGGATTTTATTTCAGCAAGTTAATAAGTTCGGGCGTGATAGGTATTGCTTATTGTTTCGTTGTCGTGCAATGTCATGGTTACCGGTTATCTGGTTACTTGGTTACATTTTTTTTTAGCTTACCGCTTGAATATGTTATTTGGACTAGCCAAACTTTGGTTTGCTTAGTCTAAACTACGGCCTCTTGTCTGTCGTTTGCTGAAAGACAAAAGACAAACGACAGACAAGAGAAATGACGTCTCACGGGTTCCCCTAAAAACAAACTCTTAAGATAGAGCGAGATTATTTGAGCTCTTGGAGCTCTTGAATACGAAGAGGAATAATGAATTGCCACAGAAACTCCCACTACAAGAAAACAACACTTAGACGACGGAACAGTAATCGTGCCGTCGTCTAAGTGTCACATGAACAACGGAAATTTTTCCGTTGTCCAAGTACTCACCTGGACGACGGAGATGGAGTTCTCCGTCGTCCAGGTGAGTACTTGGACAATGGAAATTTCTCCGTTGTCCAAGTACTAACTTGGACGACGGAGAATGACCATCTCCGTCGTCCAAGTGATAACCTGGACAACGGAGAATTTTCCGTTGTCCAAGTACTCACTTCACCTCCGTCGTCTAAGTGAAGTATTATATAAGCTGGCTGCCCAACTCTCTTCCTCTTGCTCTGATCCAATCAGTCTAGCTAGCTTGCTATATATATATATAGCTCCTCGTCTCTCGATCAACTACTGATCATATATATATATACATATATATAATTAATTAATATAGCTTCCTGTCTTGATCGATCATCAATCAGCCCCGGCCCTTACGCGTGCATGCCACACGATCTTCGATCGGCTCCGACCATCGAGTAATTCGCCATATATCGGAGAAGGCCAGGTACGTACGTACGTAGTTAATTTTCCATATGCCAACACCATTATCGTAGGTTTATATATATAATTAATTGCATATGCATGTACGTTTGATTGCATTGTTAATAATTAATTAGTACGTCTAATAATATATAATTAATTTTATATATATAATTAATATATTAAGTTAGGAAATTGATGATATATATATTAGTTAATTATAGATCTGTAGTACGTACGTATATATGCATGTATGGATCATATGTTTTAAAATTTGGTTAATATATATGTTAGCTAGACATATATATATATACGTACATATATATTAAAATACGTAATTAAGTGATGTAGATCGAGTACGTATAATTAATAGTTAATTGACTAATATATGTACGTGTAATAATTAATTAATTATAAAATTTTGTAGCTAGAAGTATGGACAAGAGTTGGATGAAGTTGAAGAATAGATGTGATGTCCGATATATGGATGGAATTAGCGAATTTGTGAATTTTGCGATAGAACGTGGTCAGGGAAAGAAGCGTACGGTCACACTACGAGAATTATTAATTGGTAATTAATTATTGTAATTATTGTAATATATGATCGATGCATCATCGATCAAAAATTAATATAAATATTATAAGGATGAGAATGTATATATGTACGTATATCTTCGACTTTGTTTACGTAATTAATTAATTACACGCGTCCATGCTCGATCAGATCGGATCGACCGACGTACGTAAACTAAATTAGTCGATTAATTAATTAATCCGAATTATATATCCTGGACAACGGAGAAATTAATTGCAGACTAGCTGTCGCCTTTTGGGTATTTTGGGCTATCTCCCTAAATCCTGGACCCTAAATCTAGCAAATCGGATCGATCGATCATTTTTTTAATTATATTCTTGAATCAGAATAATTGAACGGACACACAAATGACCGGGGACGTCCTAAACCCTAAACCCAAAGGCTCTAACCCCTGAATTCAGGGTTTGTACACTTGGACGACGGAGATGGTCATTCTCCGTCGTCTAGGTACTCACTAGGACGACGGAGAAGGGAATTCGCGTCGTCCAGGTTTAAAACCCTAAACCCTAAGGCCCTAACCCCTGAATTCAGGGTCTCTGCACCTGGACGACGGAGATGGTCATTCTCCGTCGTCCAGGTACTCACTAGGACGACGAAGAAGCTTATTTCCGTCGTCCAGGTGCAGATTTCGTAATTTTTTCTAAGACAACGACCATGTAGACCTTCTTCCAATGCATATTCTTTTCGTCAAAACTTTAGAGTAAACAATTCTTGGTGTGTGAGCTTCGAAGGTTCGAAAATCGGAGTTGCGAAATGTCTTGTATCCACGTTTCCGGTTTGTGAAATTCTCGGTTTTGCGGTTGACTGTGCCGATGAAACCCTTCCCGAACTAATTATTTTATGGTCCTTTATTGTAATTATATATTATGTTAAGACGAACATATCCAACGGTTGTTTTGTCCAAATTCAATTTCGTTAATACTCTGCTGCAAATGAGCCTCTACTCATGAACGCTTAAGTCGTAAAGATTAGTCGATACTTTACAACTTTCAAGACGTAAAATTATTCTTCGCTTCAAATTTAACTATTCATATATACGATACGTTGGACGATGTTGTACGACTATTTCACTCGAATGACAGATCGCTAAATTCCTAGCGAATTAATTTTTAAATATTTTTTTACGTAATTTGAACCTGGACGACGGAGATGGTCATTCTCCGTCGTCCATGTTCAAATTACCGTGGCGGTTCGAATTAATTTTTTTATTTTTTTTTCATGTAAATTTCACTTGGACGACGGAGATTGTCATTCTCCGTCGTCCAAGTTACACCTGGACGACGGAGAATGACAATCTCCATCGTCCAAGTTCAAATATTATGGCGGTTCAATGTGCCGCATCAATTTTCGGCGCCGCTTCAAATTTCACTTAGACGACGAGTCCAAATTTATGGCGGGTGAAACGTCCCGCCCATTAATTACGCGTCGCTTCGAAAAAATTTAACCCTTCACTTAGACGACGGAAAAGCCTAATTCCGTCGTCCAAGTGCACTTAGATGACGGAAACTAGGCCTCTGTCGTCTAAGTGGAACTCTATAAATAGAACAGCACCCCCTCCTTTTCTCATTCCATCTCCTCTCCTCACCTCCTCTCCTCTCCTCTCCTCTCCTCCGGCGATCCTCCTCCGGCGACTCTCCGACGACTAAATTTCCGGCGTGGTTCCGATCCTCCTCTCCGACGACTCAACTCCTGCAATATTCCCGATTATTCCCGCGAGGTAAATTTCTATTTTTTACCTTATTAACATTATTTTTATTTAATTAATTAATTTATAAATATAATTAAATAATTAGTTTTATTAATATTTAGTAATGTTATTATAATTATTTCAATAATCATTTAGTTGTTATCATTTAATTATTTAGTTATTTATATTAGTTATTTGGTAAATAATAATTATTGTAATTAAATAATAGTAATAATAATTATTGTTAATAATTTTTTAATTATATTGGTAAATGAATAATTATTATTAAATGCATGATAAATAATAATTTATTATTGTCATTATTTATTGTTTTAATTAATTGATAATTACGTGTATTTTCAAGTAAATTGCATGGTAGTACGTCTTCGATTTAAATTTAGTACATATGCTTGGTTTATTAAGTCGCACTCTTTGGAATAGATGACGCCACTTTTCCTATCTTATCTCTTTAACCCCTCGTGATGTGTGGATTTCATCACCGCACACCATAACCTAAGTGAAGTTATGGACACGAGGTTGAGGGCGGAGTTTGCAAAGGACTTGAGGGAGTGTAAATTTTTGAAAAATTGGCCGAATGTCGGACATGGTGTCTAGAAACGGGTTATGACTGGTGACAGGTTTTGGATCTAAGAAAGACGACACCAATAGAGTATATACCATTCATTTGGTTAGCCTCGGGGTGTTTTGTCGAAATTAGTCCTGCCTCTCGCGTTATCTCTATCCCTAACTGGCCATGTTTTTCGATTTAACCAAGGCTGATTAATTGAAAATTCACATTTTATCGCGCGGGTCGCACGTCCATTGAACGACCGAAAAAGCCAAGCTAGTGTACTCTATTTAAATCTTAACCGTACTTAATTATCGTAAATTTTTTAGTTGTAATTATTATGGTAAATAGGTATCTTAACAACGTACTCCTAGGTTTACATGGCTCCATCTGGCAAGAAGAAAGCCCAACAAGAGGCAGAAAATGTCATGCTCCGCCTCTTGGCGGACCAAGTCGGTTGGGTTCAACAGGAGGGCAACGACGCCCTCAATTCAGACCTTTCATTTGGTCCGTCGCAAGCGCCTTATGGTGAAATTCCCGCTCCCTCATTCATCTCGAGCGGTGATGACGTCAACCCCTTTTCATCTCCGACGCCCGGTACCTATTCAACGGCAAGTACTCAGGCGTCCTCGACCGCTGAATCTATCATGTTCAGCGCCCGGCGTAAGCAAAGGAGGGCCCCCACTGACCCGGAACCGAAAAGGACTCGCGGTCTCGTTAAAGGGGGCAAAGCGGAGAAAATTTGCAAGGCGACCGGGAAAAAGATCGACTTGCCCTATGACGAATTCACCGGTGGCCCTCCCACAGCTCAACTAGCAAGTCTCTCGGCGCATAGCATAGGGTCAATCGTTCGTAGCCGGGTTCGTCTCACTGCCCCTACTTGGAGGGAGGTGCCGGATGATGAGAAGGCGAAAGTCTTTAAAGAACTTTCGGTACGTAATACGTCCAATTTTAGTTATTATATAATATATTTTTTAATATTAGTTATAATTTCATTATAATTACGATTATAATTTTCTATTTATTTCTGATAGGAACAATTTGCGGTGGATCCGACACCGGCCATGTTGAGGCATATCAACCAAACCGCCAACTCATCTACAAACATTGGAAGTACAGGCTCCATCAGTACTTCCAAACTATCGGTCCCGCGCCTCCCCCCGTAGAGCTGCGTGGGGATAGAGAAGATGAGTGGCAGTGGTTGTGTAACCACTTTGCCGATGAAGAATTTAAGGTGTTAATTTACTTTTTTTTTATTTCAATTAAGATAATTGAATTATTTAAATTTTAGTTATTTATTAATTTTTTAATGATTTAATTATGTTGTCTAACAGAAATTCTCCGGTGTCAACAAAGCCAACCGGGGGAAGAAGGACAAACACCATACTTCCGGCGCCAAGCAACTCATTCAAATAGCCAAGGAGCACAAGGATAAGGGCTCCAAACACCCTTATCTCGATGCAAGCATAAGCGTGTACGTGACGCCTGGGCTCGATAATGAAGCGAGTCAATGCGGCGTAAGTGATATATATGTGCTTTTAATGATAGTAATTATTATTTAAATATTATTTCATTATAATAAATTAATTATATTATTTAAATATTATTTCATTATAATAAATTAATTATTATTTTGTAGACAAGGGTGATAGAGCGTGCGCAGGAAGAATTGGCTAACACTCAGCTTGCGTTCCCAGATGTGCCGCTGGAAGACCTGTCTCCTCTATTCATGGAGAGCCAAATTGCAATCGCGGATGAGGTCTACGGTCGTAGAGCTGGCAAGGAGGTTAGGCACTTCGGGCCAAAGGTGGTTCGAGATTTGTCGACGACCTCCGACTCATCATCTACGGGAGGTTCGGGGGGGGGGGGGGGGGGGCGGAGAAGGACTCAGGCTGCGGCCGTCGAAGCAGCCATTCAAGAGGCTCGACTGGCACGAGAGGAGAATCGACTTGCACGAGAGAAGAATCAATCCATGCGTCAAAGACTTGATGAGCAACAAGCACAAATAGCCCAGCTCATCGCCCTCATGCAACAATCTCGACAAGAATGTCAACATCCTCTGAACCCATACCACGACGACGACAACCCGGCTGGAGGCGGGGGACGCGGCGGCGCATCTGCTCCTCCAGTGTGTTAATTAGCTAGTAGTTTATTAATTATCTCGTTTCTTTCCGCATTCCGAACAATATTTTAATTTTTATGGGTTTTTTGGATGTGTATGTACAAATTAATTAATTATTTAATAAATTAAGTAATATTAAAAATTTAGTTTATTTAATTAATTTTAACATTTTTCATTATTTAAATTCAATTAATAATAAATTAAATTAATAATATTTAATAATAATTTATTTATTTTTCAAAAATTAAATAGGCACTTGGACGACGGAGATTATGTTCTCCGTCGTCCAGGTGCCAAAACCCTAACCCCTGTCATTCTCCGTGGCCCAGGTGAGCACCTGGACGACGGAGAACTTAATCTCCGTCGTCCAGGTGATCACCTGGGCCACGGAGAAGCTAACAATCTCCGTGGCCCTGGTGATCACCTGGACGACGGAGATTAAGTTCTCCGTCGTCCAGGTGCTCACCTGGGCCACGGAGATTGTCCACGGTCCAAGTGAACTTGGACGACAGAGATTTAATTCTCCGTTGTCTAAGTGCTTGGACGACAACACTTGGAGCACGGACCTTGGACGACGGAGATTCCGTCGTCTAAGTACTTAGACGACGAAAAACTGCACCTAGACGACGAAAATGGTCCGTGGTCTAGGTGCATTTTTCTTGTAGTGTCCTACCCTCCTACCCTTACTGTAGTATTAATTATTTGGTTACTTTTTCTTTTGTTTTGCACCTTGTTACTTTCTGCTTGTTGCTAATGTTTGGAGCACATGTGCAAGAAGTACAATTATTTAAATTGTACAATTATTTAACTTATCTGTTTGTAGAAAAAGAAAAAAAAGAAGAGAATATATAGTATTGTAATATTACAAAGATCATATAGTATAAATGATTAAACGTGATAATGGTTTATTAACAACGAGAGAACCGTATCATCACTCTATCAACATCCTATATATCATTATGCTAGGTCTTGGTGTGGCGGCACTTCCCCGGCTCCACTGCCTCGACGTTTATAAGGCTCGAAGGTCTGCCGTCAACACCTCCTGTAGGACTCCACGTGTTGGGGTCTTTTCTCCGGTCTTTCCTCGAATATTTTCGGATCTTGCGATCCGATTTGGTCTCGGTCGCCGTCGCCACTGTTTTCAAGCGGAGGATGGTTTCGATTGTTGGAGGGGGCGACCTGCAAGAGCATGACTCAAGCCGGGTAGTATGGAGACCTGTGCTCTTGGGGTGAGGCTGGTTGCCGGCGCTGGGGGTCGCGATCTGTCAGTTGTTTGGAGATAATTTTTCCTTCTGGACTTGTTTGCGTCTAGTGTTGGTGGCACGACGGTGTGTTTTGGCATCGGAGGCGGCGAAACATAGCCTTGCCTTGTGGCCTTAAGCCAAGCTTGACTGTTCGGCCGACGTTGGAGGTTATGGCGTATATATTCGGTGGGGTGGCGACGTTGTTGCGGTGTTGGAGAGCAGGTTGCATTGGTATGGGCTGCTGGGCCTGCTGGGCTTGTGACGTGTATTGGGCACAAGGCTGGAATATTGAGGTTTCTATGGTTTCATGGGTGGGCTTTTGCTTTCTGTGAAATTTTTGGGCCAGGTCATATTTGGGATCCCGGTGGGTTTTTGTGTAGGACTATGGTGAGTGATAAATGGTTATCATTGTTTATCATAATGTTTAAGGCCCGTTGGTATTTCATTTGGACTGTGAGACTTAGTAGGGTATCATACCTACTACAATTGAGTGTTTAAAGGTTGTTTATCTTTAATTATTTATGTTTCTCACAAGTCTTATGTGATGCGAGTATGCCTACTTTTATTGAGTGCATTAGATTTAAAGTTTAGTGCTAGTTACTGTAATAGTGTAGCACACATGAGTTTCAACTATGACATTCATTATGAATGTGTCACCTCCACGCCAGAGTTTTTTCTGGATGCCCTTGATTACGGCTTTAGCCGTATTACGTAATGAAACGCCTTCCTTTATCGAAAGGTAATTTCCCTAGAAAAAAATATGATTAAACATGAAAAGCACCTAGGTAGAACTAACTAAAATACAAAAAAAAAAATTCTTCGATGTAATAAAAAGATGCATAAATTCTTTGAAAGCACCTCCACGTGTGAGATAAAAGTTTCTTGTTAAAAGGTTGCATCTCGTCTGGTGGCCCAGCGCTTGGCACCGGCCTTGGCCTTGCCAACATCCTTGGATGCTGCCAGACGGGGAAAGAAGGACCTCTTTCCGGAATAGCTGTGCATGTGCGGCAGTAGTTTCCTCGATCTAGAGTACGGTGATCTGAGGAGGTGGGCGAGTAGGCAAAGGTCGGTTGAGGGCTTTGGACTCGGCTTTGGTGGTTGGGCTATGTTTCTCAGGGTTGTTGCTTTGGTTTTGAGTGAGTTGGAGAAGAGGATGGACAAAGGAGAGTCGCAGGAGGTGAGGCAGGTATTCGACTGCGTCAATCTGAAGTTTGGGTTATCTTTGATTGGATTTGGATTTTCATATGAATCTTATTGGAGTTTCCTGTTGATGGGGATCAGATCACCTCCATCGAGGCGGCATAAGGGATGTGGACTGTGGTGGAGGGCTCGGCTAGGGCGGCAGCGCAACTCTGGGGACGATGGCTTCAATCCGGGCCAGGTTGGGTCCTTGGGCCTGCTGGGTATCTACTCTGCCACAGTAAAAGCTTTGGTTTGGGCTCTTGTTTTGGGCCTGACCCTAGCTCTTTTATTTTTATGTTTTATTTTATAGTTGTTAGTAGGTTTTGTTTAAGTTAAGAAATAAGCCCACTCTATTCGGGGGGGGGGGGGGGGGGGGGAGGGGGGGGGGAGCGCTGGTTCGGCTATATGCCTCTATGTGCACCTTATGTGCCTGGTTTGTCCCAGTGATGGTGTGACATAGCAAAATCTAGTGGCAAGATGAAACGTAGTGCTGATGACTTCAACATCGTTTGGCAGCATGGTTGGAAAACTGTTTTATTTATAATGAGGCGACGCTTGAGTCACGTTATCTTTCCATTACTGTGTCGCCACATTTGTAAAGCAGATAGAGTAGCTGTAGTTGCACTCTCTGCTAATTGGTGCATGCTTGAATGCATATGTATTATGAGTCGTCTTGTGATTATTTGAGAGGATCACTATGTGTTTATTGCAATACGAGGTTTAAGTTTTATGTCCCCGAATATGTATTTGTCAGTTTCATTAATAAAGGCTTAAGTACTATCGCTCTGCCTTTAAAAAAAATAAATACAAATAAAGATAAATGCATATCTTTTTGTTCTGATTATTTCTGTTGAGGAAAATAACTGTATTATTATTGCGGCCGCACCCAACTCCATATCAGGCTTGTAATTAACTCAATTATTGTTGGGAGGAACATACGTCTTTCCATGGACATCTCTTTGCAATTAATATTTTCCTTGAAGTGGAAAGATTTCCATACTCATACATTAGAACTGCCAGTTATTAGCTGATCGTATAGAATCACGAGTGCCGTGAAACCTAAGGTTTTCACGAAAAAAAAACATTTGTCGATTTTCATGAACATTTTGACGTGTGGAATTTGCATGCCGTGAAACTTGTAATTAATAAAAACCATGGCGAATGCACTGATTAGTTGCTCAAAATCGGCCGCCGATTCGGTTATCGATCTTCCTTTTTGAAATATAAGTATATGAGATCCTCAATATATGGATAACCTAAGTACTAAGCTTAGCTAAGATAAGATAAGGTTTCATAATTGCGTACGTGGCTGGTTGATGAAACATTTATGATGGGGGGCCAAGAAACTCAAGGAGGAAATTGTTTTAGGATACCTATATATACTAGCATATACTCGAGCGGAAGTGCGTCGAGGTTGCGCATGCAAATCATCGGTATATTTATTGAGTAAATAAACTTATATTATATTTTTTATTATTTTCGACCACTAAATCCTATGATCATGAGATTCATGTTAAAAATCGTGTGGTATATTCTGGTATCGGGACTTGTTCATAGTCAACAGAACACAACTCTCGTGTAAAATTTGATACCATAAGTAATATCCACATAACCATCTTTACAAAATACAGTATTTAATTTATAGAAGATCAGAGGCATGTTGCTCATATGAAGGAGCAAAGTGAAAGGATTGAAAGCATATAGTTCCACATGGATTGTGTTAACTTGATAAAACCTCCAAGATCTTATTAGTACAAATAAAAGATTGTTGAATACCTCTTCTCTCAAAAGATGTTGAAAACTGCATTAACACAATATTCCAGAAGTGATGAGGTTATATAGTTTGAAGAAAGAAATTCCTACAGTGGAGAAATAAAAAGTACAGCAAATAGAGCAAGGATATAAAAGTACTTTGGTTTCAAACAAAGAATGAACACAAAAGAAATGTTAAAAGAATGGTGATTTAGTCAAAAGCACTTGTAATATGAAGACAAAATTAATTACAAAACAATCAAACAAAACTCAGAATTAGCTATAGGAGGAGCTCATCGTGCATTACGAAATATCATGAAATACTTGAAACTAATCATAAACTTTAAAAAACGAAAAGATCAAGAATTACCTGATCATGAATTGAGAACTACATTCCCGCAACTCTTATTTGCTCTCATTTGGCACTAAACTCCACAAATTATCAATTTCAAAGTTGTAAGACAAAAGAATATAGACATTTGTTAAAGATAAAAACTTGCATAGACTATGAATTTAGTAGGTTACAATTCAATTCTCTACGCGTACGACTTATATATGAAAAGACCATACTTTCTGATCCAGTATGTAGTTTCTCTTCCACCTTCTGTTTATTGAAAGAATGATCTCAAACTAATCATTCAAATAAAGGATTTTTATAACTAAAATACCTCAAGGACAAAATAAGAAAAAATAAATAATACTTAATGAGAGATATAAATCAATGGATGCACTATTAAACTTTGCAGATGTTGATCTCGAAAGACCTCATTCCAACAAAACAGCCCGGTCATCTTGCTTGATCGGCTCCTCTCCCAACTCTACCAGATTGGTATCCGAATGACTATAACACAATAGAAGAAACACTTGTTCAACAACATGAATTCCAACGCTTACAGGAAATCTCAAATACTACAATTTCATAAGGCAGAGACTGACGCTTTAGGAACAGATGAAGACTTTCTGCATTCCAAGTACTCTGCATATATCCATGTGACGAAAATTGGGATGATACCAAGCAAAAAAGACACCTGGGACATGACATCACAGCTTCAGTAAATAGAATCAATACACAACCAAATTTCCCGCATTGAAATCCTACTTCTGTTTATTGCCTACCTCCAATTCGAACTGGATCTTCATCAACAACGCTATGCTCTTATTAGAGGATGATACTGATAAGATCTAAACCTTTCTTCTGTCAATAACATTAACTCTCTACATTTTTTACTCTTCCAAGTTAGCAAGTTAAATGTTGATTAGTTGTCTGTTTCATTCACAGTACATTACAAAATATCAAGAAAAAAGTAAAACAAATAAGATAACTAAGAATCGATGAAACAAACAATTGATGTTAAAATTCAAACAACAAACACCACTATTGAGGCATAAAACTCAAGCCATTGAGGCAAAAATAAAATCAACTCGTTTAATACTCAAGCCATTGAGGCATAAAACTCAAGCCATTGAGTAATATGAACTAGTCCCTAGTTGGGACCGAGAAAAAATATTACTTTAGCTAGATTATCATTTTGTCGAATATTCATTTATCGAGATTCTACTGCAGTCATATATTTCATCAGATCAACTCCTACTTCAGTCGGGCTCATGGCAGTTTGCGTCAGTTGTCGTATAAGTCAAACTGCTATTTTCTTTTTCTTTTCTTTTATGAGCTGATCTGCGTAATCTTGTTTGATCGTCTCATTCACCCTTTTTTTTGTCTTCTTTTTTTCCTCTTGTGCATTCACATCATTTCCATCTTTTATGTTCCTTCCTATGTCTTTTTTTCTTTATTTACTTTTTTTCCCTTCATAGATATTTTGGGGTTTCTATAGTTTGGTATGTCAATGACACCAAAGAAGAGCTTCCCTTTATTGTAGTAGAGATAGTCAAATGTGGGCTTTCTTTTAAGCGCGGGATTACCAACCAAATATAAAACATGTTGGGCTTAAAGAGAGAGAGAGAGGATGTGGGCTACATCGAGTTGGGCTTCGAGAGAGAGAGAGAAATTGGGCTTTTTCGGCGCGGGAATACCAACTAAAATTTAATCTCGAAGTCTCAGTAGTACGTGGTCGGTCTCGTTTCTTCTTTTCTCTTGCTCCGTATCGCGCCACGTGTTCCTTCAACGGCCAATTGTCACTACGAACTCGACTCTGCAAATACTCCCTGGTCAGCTCTTCACTACTTTAATTGGTACTCATTCATCTACCTCACTCACACTGCTCGCTTTCTCTCTCTGCGGCTCCACCTATGGACGCAGCACCCCAGCTCGTCTCCACTGGAATCGAATGTCTTCGCCGCCCTAGCATCAACGGTAAGCATTCGTTCTCAAATTGTAGACTTGGGGCCCCGAAACGACTCAGTCGGGTCTACGCTGTCGCCACCGAGCCCAAACCCGTCAAAATCAAAATCAAAATCAACGGCAATGGCTCCTCCAAGTCTCCTCCGCCTTCATCCAAACCCATCAATGGCGGAGCTTCCACTGTGAGTCAACATATATTCAACCTTGAATAAATTGTATTGTATCGAAGATTTGAGATTGAGATTTTGGTAATTACAGCGAATCGGAGATGTGTCAAAGGAGATCAAGAGAGTAAGAGCACAGATGGAAGAAAACGAAGACTTGGCAATACTCATGAAAGGTCTACGTGGACAAAATCTCAAGGATTCTCAGTTCGCTGAGGATGATGTCGAGCTTCGTCTTCTTCAGGTATCCCATCCTCTCACTTTGATATTTTACTACATTGACAATCAAGCTAGTAATTTCTCTCTGTTATATAGGTAGACGAGAGCAGTGAATTCTTGCCTGTGGTATATGATCCTGATAGTATCTCTGCTTATTGGGGGAAACGGCCACGTGCCGTCGTCACTCGTGTACTCCAATTACTCTCTGTAACCGGAGGTTTTCTTTCGCGTCTTGCAGGGGATTTCATAAACAAGAAAATCAAAGAGGTAACTCGATCTTCACATCTTTGCTTTTGCATTGTTACATTTCTCTTCGATAGTATTGACATGCATAGATCTTTCCATGAATCAGAATGAAGTTGCTAGGGCCATTGAAATAAGGGAAATTGTGACCTCGTTGGGTCCGGCTTATATCAAACTTGGCCAAGCATTGAGCATTCGACCAGATATACTATCACCTGCCGCAATGGCTGAGCTGCAAAAGCTCTGTGATAAGGTAAACTTATTTGATTTTTGTCACAAGAATAAAACGTTCTCGTCAATGTCAATGGTAAATTAGAAACAAGCTACTGGAATACTTGCATGTAAACATACAGGTTGATTTTCGGTACTCCTGTCAGCATATATATGTGTGATAAGCTGATATATCCGTTGATCATTATTGAAGGTTCCTTCATTTCCAGATGATATAGCTATGGCTCTCATTGAGGAGGAGCTTGGTCAGCCGTGGCAAGAAATATATTCTGAGCTCACTTCTTCTCCAATTGCTGCTGGTAAGATTTTCTAAGAACGGTATATTACGATTAAAATATAATACTTAGACACTTTTCTCTTTCCAGTTTTGTAAAAATCAGTACTAACATAACTATAGATTTTTAAGTTCTCTGCTCTTATAGAGTTCGTTTTTCCTGTCCAAAATCTATGACAGCATCTCTTGGGCAAGTATACAAGGGTAGGTTAAAAGAAAACGGAGATCTCGTGGCTGTTAAAGTGCAGAGGCCCTATGTTCTTGAAACAGTAACTGTTGATTTGTTTGTCATACGAAACTTGGGTCTGGCTCTCCGGAAGTTTCCTCAGGTATCTCTATGGAAGACTTAAGGTTTAACTTGTTAATAACTTAATGTCGACTTTCCTCATGTTTCTCCCTTTTTCTCTTTCTCTTGCCTCTGGATCCAGATCTCCGTAGATGTAGTTGGATTAGTAGACGAATGGGCAGCTCGTTTCTTTGAAGAGCTGGATTATATTAATGAGGGTGAGAATGGACTACTCTTTGCTGAAATGATGAGGAAAGACCTTCCACAGGTGAGTCTGATTACCTACCTCCAAAGGATTTCTTGATGGAATTTGGCTTATCAAGTTTGGTCTATGCTCGATTGTCCTATCCAAATAAGGCAATAGTTATAAAACACAATTACAATACATAACACAAATTCTTTGAATCCTAATTTCAAAACATACTGCAAGTGTGTCAGTGACTATCAAGACTAAATTAGTACGACTTCTCCCGGTAATGGTGCAATTGTAGTCTTTGTATAAATCATGAAGCCTCCATTTTGACATGTTAACATGCTACTGAACATTGTGTAAGTTACATGCTGTAACTTCTAGTGCTTCATCATGAGCTTAACTGAAAGTCAGAAATCATATTGGAAATTGGCTATGGGATTGGGAAATCACTTAGTACTCGTTCTAATAAGGTTTGGGCTATCCTGCACTGATGCTGGAAACATGTCTTCACCCTATTCCAATAAACAACAGTGTTGAAGGGTTTGGCTAGAATTGAAACTGACCTCAACACCTTTCATTACAGCTATGTTCCTACTAGCTTTACCATGCATCTGATGCAACAATAGAAAATTATATATATCTCCTACAGTTTCGTTAATTTTCTTTAGGTTCAATCAAATGATTGTCCCAACCATAGCTTGTTGCCTTTCCTAGTTGTAATTTGTCTTAACCTGTACATTTCAGTAGTATCTACCATACAAAAATTGTAGCTCATTCTGAATTCATAGCTTTCAGGTGGTTGTACCAAAGACTTACCCGAAGTATACATCAAGAAAGGTTCTAACTACATCGTGGATAGACGGAGAGAAGTTATCACAAAGTACTGAAAGTGATGTTGGAGAACTGGTCAATGTTGGAGTCATATGCTACCTGAAGCAGGTAAAGTACATCAATAATAGACTTGGTACTCTTGTGATTTCTGGAAGTATACCTCTCATAGGATTTTGTTACCGAGTGAAATTTGATTTTGAAAATGTTACCAAGTGAAATTTGATCATGGAGATATACCTCACATATCTAATTATGTGGTTTTTTTTATCACAGTTGCTCGACACTGGCTTATTTCATGCTGATCCTCATCCTGGAAATTTGATTCGCACTCCAGATGGCAAGCTTGCAATACTTGATTTCGGTAATATTCTTTTTTTTTTCTTCTTCTTTTTTTTAAAAGTAATATTCTTCAGGAAAGTATCTGCTGAAAGGTCATAGACTCATAATTAATGTTGATTCTCATTGTCAAGAACAGTTCAAATATGATGATCATGTTTCATTTGATTTTATTTTCTTTCTCTTTTGCTGATTCCAAACTTTTGTTTTTCCTCTGTTTCTTGATAGGTCTGGTCACCAAGTTAACTGATGATCAGAAGTATGGAATGATTGAGGCAATCGCTCACCTTATTCATCGTGATTATGGAGCCATTGTCAAAGACTTTGTCAAGCTTGGTTTTATTGATGAGGGAGTTAATCTAGAACCTATTTTGCCTGTTCTAGCCAAAGTGTTTGATCAGGCTCTTGAAGGTGGAGGAGCTAAAAATATCAACTTCCAGGACTTGGCAGCAGATTTGGCACAAATCACATTTGACTATCCATTTAAGATACCACCATATTTTGCTCTTATAATTAGAGCAATTGGGGTCCTGGAAGGCATAGCCTTGGTGGGAAATCCTGATTTTGCTATTGTGGATGAAGCCTATCCATATATTGCCCAGGTATTCAGACTCTCATGCATACAACTCGTCCAAACTCATTAGCTTGGTCTGTGATTTATTCAATGTTCCATGCAATATGAATGTACATAGTACACTTAACAAGTATATGCTTCTTGGACCATATGGCTGTATCCAGTATAGCTTTTTTAATTATATCTGGAAAATTTGGTGAGCAACCGGTGATGGCAAAGTCTGACTCCATCTTTGTTTTTTGTTTTTGGGTGAAGTCTCTTGGCTTACCCTTTTCTGTTTACGTTCCTTTCTGATTTTTAAAGTCTATGAGTTAACTCGGGTATGTTATTCATTTTAGTTTGAAAAATTTCTATGCCACCCACGAAATTGTGGAGTTGGTCTTTAGCTACACCATATTACAATTGTGAATAACAAGAGATGATTATTTCACTTAGCTGCACATAATCTTTGGTTTTTCTTTTTTTTGTTATGAAATGCTACAGCTTATGGTTTAACATTCTTACCGTTTAACAATTGTTTCACTGTTAGAGGCTACTGACTGATGAATCCCCACGATTAAGGAATGCTTTGCGTTACACAATATATGGGAAATCTGGAGTTTTTGATGCGGAGAGATTTATTGATGTCATGCAAGCCTTTGAGAGTTTCATAACTGCGGCTAAAAGTGGAGGTGGAGAGGAAATGAATGGAGATATGGCTGAACTTGGATTGTTGCAAAGTCAAACACAGTATACCCTCCCTGGATTTGCATCAAATGTGGAACCTGTTCAAACAAGGGCGGCTTTAGCATTTGTACTGTCTGACAAGGGAAATTTTTTCAGAGAATTTCTTCTAGATGAGGTACTCTTAGATTTTACTTATAGTATGTCATTTTATTAGCTTCATGTCCTTCAAGTCAATGGTTGGTCTTTTCCTGGATGAACTTGATTTCAGAATTTGTTCTTAACGGTGTGTGAAATCTTTTCAAACAGATTGTGAAAGGCATTGATGCACTTACAAGAGAACAGTTGGTTCGTGCAATGGCACTCCTCGGATTTGGGAATGCCCTCCCAGTTTTCAGCATGGTTCCTAGTTTTGGGCCATTCAAGCCAGCAGGACTTCTACCAACAATAACAGAGGAGGATAGAGTTATACTGAACAATGTTCGAACAGTAGTCGAATATCTGGCCGCAGGAAGTTCAATGTCAAGAACATCAGATCAGGTAGTTATAAACCAACCATTTAATTAAATTTTCATTAGTTGGCCTATGTTTCATGAAGATCTAATTATTATTATGTATGGGAAACATGCGCCAGGAACTAAATGTGTCCCGGATAATCCAAGAGTTCCTTCCAGTTTTACCAAGCATCTCTTCCAAAGTGCTTCCCGAAGTGCTCAGTCGATTATCTTCACGGGTATTGGCACGTGTGATTCAAGATACAATTTTGTAGCGAACTTGCTAGAGCTAAGCTTACCTGCAAGAAGTTTGATTGTGCATATTTATATATAGCAGTATCAGATACAGATCAGAATGTTAGTCTAACCTTGTTTTTAGGTGCAATTCTTGTCCTCAACAGCTGCCACCCAAAATTGTTGTTGTATATAATAATATCATTAAAGAAATCAATAAAAAAGTTTTACTTTGTTCTCATTTGGTTTGTATTTGTTTTTGATAATATCCAATACTCTTCAAGCATTTGGGAAGAAATGAGGAACATCAGAATCAGCGTTGGCAAGGCGGTTTAACATCTCTCAAAGATACCCTATTCACAACCTGGATATATCAATGTAGTAAGATAAATAGGGATAATCGAACACGAAGAATTGGTGAAACTAAATCCTAACACACTACTATGCTGACAGACTCGACCACAGAACACTAATGGTAAGCGAACCTAAGCTAGACAGACTCAAATGCAGCGAGATTTTGACACAATGAACTAGACACAGTGGCGGACTACCACACAAAATTTGAGGGTTTTCTGAGTTGATTTGGTCACCGAAATAAATCGGCTAAGCTACAGCTAATGCAGAAATCAGTAAATTGCAGAAAGTAAATTGTTGTAGATAACTAATGAGATATGAATGTTAAGAACTTCTCTCCACCCTAGACATACTTACGACCTCCCCAATATAATTGAACTAACCATGGATGATTACTCTCCACACAAGAGCTTTGGTTAAGTCATCTTATGTATTACACTCTCTTACTTGGCATGAAAGAGGGAGGGACAATCCACTCGATCTTGATCCTCACTTGACCGACTTATACATATGGTGATGTAAGCCTAGAGAACTGAAGTCATTACGTTCTAAGAGTGTTTGAAGAATAACAGAGCTTCAAGGGTTGATAATGTGGTCAGCCTTTCATCACTAAGGCTTGTTTCACACAAATTCATGTTTGTCTCTAGAGAATATGCAACGATAAGGTGGTCATATACATAATCAAGACTATAGATCATAAGCCATGCATCTAAGCGTGCACTCAAAGAAACATGAACATAGAAATCATACGGTGAGAAAACAGTGAAACAAAACTCATCCAAATGATTAATAGAATCAAAAGGGGTTCAAAATCGTAAGCATATCTAGGGCTTCAATCAGCCCCTAACAATGGAAATTTAGCTACTCATAGTTTTAAATAATAACATTGAAGAATTCATAAAAGATAGACAAAAGATGGAGAAGGAAGAACTCTTGTCGACGTCGAGATCGATCTAGTTCGCATGCATGAAAGCTTCTTCTTCTCCTCCTTTAGCTCTGTTTGTCTTTTCCTCCTTTATTCTCCAGCCGTACGTCACTCCTTCTATTCAGCCCCCCACTTGCTATATATATGTTTAAGCTAGGTCTAGGTTAATTAACCCCATTCTCATCTCACGTGCCAGCCGAAAACCAAGTTGCATGCATAACTATATATATCATGCTTATAATTCTTCGCCAAGCTTCATGTAAGCCTCCCCTCGCCAAGCTACTCACGTGTCAAGCAATTCAAATCCCACTCAAACTCCACTTCTTTGTTTATTTTACTATTGGTCTCCAAGTCCAAGTCCAAGTCCACTTCTATTTTATGTTCCTCGCCAAGACATATAAGCATCCTCGCCAAGCTGCTCTCCAAAGCCAACGTACGTAATCTCCTATAATCTGCTCACCAAGCAGTTCCTCGCCAGAAAGCAACAAAATATATTATTTAATCTCCTTTTCTCCATTAATCTCCAAAATACCTAAAAACAAATAAATATAATTAATTCACTCGATTAATAACAATAAACTAAATATAGGGAACAAATTAAATACCAAATAGATACATAAATATGCAACTATCAAGCGTCAACTTCTTCCTTTCATTTTCTTTTTATATATTATCATGTGCACCTAAAAATGAGCATCCTGAGAATGTGCAGTAGTAGCATGATGCGGTCTTTATATTTTGTAGAAGGCAAATTTGAAAACAAAACAAAAAAAAGAATGAGAAAACGACATAGAAGGATAATTATAGTATCAATAGTACAAAAAATTTACCTCCACTAGTATTTAGACAACAAAGGACAAGAACCAAAAGCCCAAAACGATATATCAGAAACTCAGCTCATTAAGCACGTTAAAAAGACGATTTTGCGCTCATTAATTTAAGCTCACTCACCTCTCTCTCTCTCTCTCTCTCTCTCTCTCTCTCTCTCTCTCTCTCTCTCTCTCTCTCTCTCTCTTTTCCCAAAAAATGCAATAACAGAGGAGATCGACGCCTCCTCCCTACCTACTCCGCCGCGGCTTGGTCTCTAGCACCACCGCCTCCACCTCCACTTGCCGTTGCCTCAAACCCCTTGCCTCCGTCACACTCGTTGCTGCACCATCTTGCCTCGGTCTCATCGCCGCCAGCCTTGTCTGGAGCTTGACCTAGGTTAGCCACGAGCTCTATCTTTGATCTAGTGTGCTGCTGTTGTTTTTTGTTTTGGTTTCATATGACCTTTTCTGAATTTGTCTGAAAATTTGTTGGATGTTTTGAGTTTTGTGGCTTTGTTTGTGTTGATTAGAACGATTTCGAAGTTTTCAGTAACAGTGTTGATTTTTTCAGTAGCAGACAATAGCATTATTGTATTTTTCAGATGCAAATCGAGTTTTGCGTCTTTGCAGTAGCACATCTTTGCAGTTGCACATGTTGATTATTCCATTTCTGCTAGTGCGAGACTAAGGTGGAATTGCATCTTCTATAGTTGAAGTGATATTGTGTTTTCCTTTAGCACCAAGTCAGTTTCTTCTATAGATTTTTGGTATTGAAGTTGTTGTGTAGTAGTGTAACACTACTGTATATAGTAAAATATATTCAATCAGCTCGATTAACTGCTTGAAACTTCATATTTCGTTTGTCGCAATAGAACAGAGAAGTTTTGGACTTTCTTTGTAGTCAATTTGTCATGTACATTAGAAAGTTTTGTATGGCCGCGTTCTTATATTCCTTTTCCAATCAAAATTCAAAGTGTATAACCATGTACGTGGCCAAAACAGATGTGTTCTAGTAGCTATTTTAATCATTTTTATTTTGTTTTCATTGATTTTGAAGTGATACTGTGTTTAGTGTTCTTTGTTGTATATCAACAAAGATTGGGCTTCCTTGTAATGACTGTAAGTTGATACTGAGTTTTGTTGGGTTGATTTGTTGGAATTTGTTGAAATCTGCTACTTGTGTTTTGTATTGAGTTGTTTGTCAAACATTTGAGGGTTGTGGAATGTATATTATTGCGAATTAAAGATTGGATTTGGGTGGGTTGTTGGGAATGCAGATTGCCAATAGCTTATTGTGTGGTGCTTGGGGTTGTGAATGTGTTACGAGGTTTTGAGGTGATGGGAGCAGAGAGGTCTTATGCGAAGCTGGCTTATTGTTGGGGGCTTTCGACACTGATTGGTGTTTGTATAGAATTGGAGGTGAACTCTTGGGTGGTTTTCTATAGAAGATCCAAGGAGGAACAACTGAGGAGGGGAGATTTGATTACAGGGTTTGATAAAGGCAGTGGAATCCACAGTTGACACAAATATAAGTTATAAGCTTCATAGATATACTACGTACTTTTTGACATATAGTACGTATGTTTGTAGGAAAATAGGACTAAAAAGTGGACGCACTACAACTCCATGAGGCCTGCAGATGCAAGTGAGAAAGACTTGAATTATGAAAGAGCAATTGCTGTGGTATGTATCATATTTGGTTTTGGTGAATATTTGACTATTGTTTGTAACACAAAAAATAAATAATGACAACTTTTGGCATTGCAGAAAGATGTTATTGAGACATGTTGGTTTGAGAAGTATTAAATGGAAGGCTTCAAATGCTATGACAGTCTAGATCTTGCAAACTTATTCACTTTTCCACTCAGAAATGATCAAAAGTGTGCGAGACAAGGTCCAACGTAAGTGGAAGTAGATGTGATTTTCTTGCTATTGCGTAATTCTTTCTCTTGATACTGAAAACTTACTGCTATCAAGTTTTGTGTTTTTTGTACTGCAAGGCTGGACTGTGGGATTTTTTTTGTTAAAATTCATAGAGAGTTTATCAACAAATAAACAAGTCCCTGAAAAGTTCTTGACAACAACTGTTCTCCAGTATCGGGCCAAAATCATCGAGGACTTCATGGAAGACGATGAAAGCTATGTGACGAAGATAATGGGTTATCAATTAAGGAAGAAAGGGATTGGGGTTAAGAAGCACTAGTGAACAACTGTATATTTGATGTAAATTAGGAACTTTGCTATGGATTCCAGTTCCATCAGATTGTTTCACTATAGATTTTGTTTCACTGCTACAGTACAGGAATTCCAGTTCCAAAACTTGATTTTTGTTTCACTGCTATAGTAGATTAGCTGATACTGGAAATGTATATTACCTTTAATGTGAATTACGAACTGTGTTATGTAAACTTAAACAATTGATACTTATGTAAAAAATGTTACTTAGTTTTCAATATAAGTGTCTTCTTCGTTTAACAACGACATTTTAATTCATTCGATACAGAAAAAATAAAAAATGGGCTGATACTAAACAATTTTATTCAAAAAGAAGAAGAAGGGCTAATACTAATATTTAGGACAATGAGAGATACTGAATGATATGAATTTTTGTTTGTAGAATTCATGTTATCTTTATATTTTGTATATGTTTTCAGTACTTGACAATATTACTAAAACGAAAAAAATACTCTGCTGATACTGAAAAAAAAGAAGACTTCTACTAGAAAAGATCACTAGTCTGTTGAGTGCTTAGTTATACTGTTACATTCAAACTTAAATGTGCTTAGTTATACAATGCATTGATACTAAAAAATGGGTTGTTTCATTGATATGTGGAAGTTTTAGGTGTATTGATACTGAAGTGAAAATGAAAAAAGTGAAAATGAGTAACACTCGTACTACAAAAAACACTGATTCTACAAAAAATACTGATCCTTGAAAAAGAGACATTGATACAGAAAAAAAAGTCACTGATATTGAAAATAAAAACTGCAAACATTGCTCAACAATTAAAACACTGTTACTATATAAAAGCAGTGTGCCGCTACACCACGACACCCAACTCGTAAAAATACTCATACTGTATCATTAAAAAAAATATCATCGTCTCACTGAAAAAAAGGTAAAATCATTATCCATTGCAGTTGCCAATACTGCTTCTAAATCAAGTAGCCTAAAAATGAAGTCTGCTACTGAATCCAGCAAAAAAACCAATAAAGAATCAAAAAGGCATAAGCAATTCAGAGACCAATCTTCTAAGCATATACAGGTATGCGGCATTGTCCAATATCAGGTAGTTTGTCTAATTGATGGCGACGGTGCATGTACGAGCATTGTGATGGCCGATTTGTTTACACCAACCACAAGTAAAAAGCTTTGAATATTCACCAAATGACTTCTTTCTCCTAGTCCATAACATCAAACTTGGTTGACCTCATCAAAGGGATAAGAAGGTCCTCACTGCCATATACAATCTACGCAAGCTTCGAAAGAAAAGTCATCACTACATAAAAAAACCAACAGAAAAATGAAAAGAAAATTAATGAGAAAGATGCTGCTGAAAAACACAATTAAAACAACAACTACAACTAAAGAGCACAATTTGAAAAAACAAAAACTATAAATCAAGACACATGTACTGGAAACAAAACAACTATTTCTAAAAAACTCAGATCTCTGCTACTTAAAGCTGAGACAATGCATTATCAGTTGCTAATACTAATTTTAAAACTGAAAACACAAAACACATAAAAGAAGAAGCAAGTCACACCTCTCCATCAACATTTTCAACAATTTCTAGTAAGTTTTATGAAAATATTTCTCCTCTCTAATTATGATACTGAAAACACAACTACATGAATTAACTTCTACTGAAAGCACACACATTTGATACTAAAAAAATAAACTCGATATATTGCAAATGCTACTTAAAAAAATAGTCACAATTACTGAAAATCAGAAAGATGAACCGCCTGATACTAGAAAACTCAAAATGCCTGCTACTGAAAATAAAAAACACAACTAATACTAAAAAAACCTTAATTAACCATCATATATTGCACACATACAACAACAAAACACACATCACTGATACTGAAAAATACAACTACATGAATTAACTTCTACTGAAAAATTCAGGTGTCTGCTATTGATAAAAATCACACACATTTGATACTAAAAAAATAAACTCGATATATTGCAAATGCTACGGAAAAAAATAGTCACTATTACTAAAAATCAGAAAGATGAACCACCTGATATTAGAAAACTCAAAATGCCTGCTACTGAAAACAAAAAATACAACTAATACAAAAAAATCTCAATTAACCATCATACATTGCACACATACAGCAACAAAACACACATCGCTGATACTATAAAACACAACTACATGAATTAAATTTTACTGAAAAATTCAAGTGTCTGCTATTGATAAAAAAAACACACACATTTGATACTAAAAAAAATAAACTTGATACATTGCAAATGCTACTGAAAATCAGAAAGGTGAACCACATGATACTAGAAAACTCAAAATGCCTGCTACTGAAAACAAAAAACACAATTGATACTAAAAAAACATTAATTAACCATTATACATTTTCGTCTGTTAACGAGTAATCTAAAGGACAGAATAATTTGTGACAACCCGAATCGGAAATGGTATGTTTATCGGCTTGATTTGAGAGTTTTGCGAATAGTCGCGATTTTGTCGTAATTGGTTAATATGGTGGGCTTGTTAACGACTAAATTATCGGGTAAGAATTTGATTCAAGTTCCTTCACGAAAGTTGTAGAGAATTTAATTTCGAGCTCGTGGGAATTTACGGAGGATTATTTTAAGTTACGAGGAATAAGTTATGAATATTTTTGGCCGTTGGATTTAGTCGTGTTTATCCGTTTGGTTTCGATACGATTTGGATGATACGTGTATGGTATATATACGGAAGGAATACGTGATGATTTTGGAAAGTTTCCCAAAATGGAAATCTGGCCCGTTGACCATTTTGACCCGTGGGTCAAAACTGACCAATTTCAGGCCGAGTTTTTTTTTCCTTCGATATGCCTTATTCCGGCGTCTTTTGGCCATGGTTTTTTCATGACAGTTGTATGGGTTGAGATCCCCTTTATTTTGATAGGTCATTCACTCAATTTGGTTGCGGGATGAAGAAGTTATGGCTTGTCAAAGTTTGGGAAAATTGGTGGGTTTTCCGGCGAAATCGCCGGCTACGGTGGCGACTGTGGAGGCTGAGATGGAGGTCGACTTGTTAGGGTTTTTGTAGCCCTTGGGGAGAGAAAACTTTTAGAAGTGGTCTTACACCTTGCCGTGGCCGGTGGTGGCCGATCGGAGTGCATGAATTCCGGCGAGGGTTTTCGACTTCAAGGTGAGATTTGGACCTTTTCCGGTCAAAATTGAGCTTAACTTTAAACTAGAAAGTTGTTGGAAATGTCGAGATCTTCAAATCAATGTGTATGTTGTAATTTTCTGAGCAGATGACATTTTCCAGTGGCGGAGGCAGCAGCGGTGGCCCGGCGCGCCGCCGTACGCGACGGTTTTCCAACCGAGATGATTTTCGACAAGTTTTATGTCGTTTTTCTCGGAATTGCGCACCGATCACAGTGGTGAGGTTTTATAGTGTGTTTATTGGATTTTTGACGATTTTGTCGATATTCGAGTTATATGTTTCCGGGAATGGTTGGTTCTGAAGATGTGGTTCAGGATTTTGAAATGTGATTTTGAACAGTGGTATTTTTGATTATTTAGGGGATCTGACCTGAGGCATTTCTGGCTTGAATTACGTGTGGGTCTGGGATCCCATGATTCGGACTATACTAGCGCGGATGTGTTCATGTGTGACCCTGCGGGATTTTACGATGCATGCTCTATACGCGTGAGGAGTTAGAGTCTCCCTCGTGTACCATTTGATTTTATGCACTTAGACTCGCATATGTTTTTATAACATATATTATTTGGCGAAAGACATTTATTTTCGTCCACTCACTCTAACGGTTTATATGTCTTTCCCTGGACTCTTTGTTTTCTTTGCCCAGTTTGCAATTTAGATTTAAGTGTTGCACGTCGAGGTTGGAGGCATAGAATTCGAGCCACTCTTCATTTTTCAGTAGGTTTCTTGTTTGGCCTACTGTTGTGTATATATGTATATACTAGAGGTCGCTATGAGTACTGTTTATGTTTATATTTTCAAATGATTTTTCCTGGATTTCTGTAAATCTACAGTTGTGTTTATTGCTTTACATTATGATATGTTTTTGAGAAATCCTGATGGGATTGATGCCCATGGTTTGACTTTTGTAGCATAGGATGAAGTGTATTTTTCGGGTGTTGGTTAATGGTAATCACGCGTTATAGAGGATACCCTGTCGAAATTTTCGGTTTTTGAAAGTTCGTGTTTTCAGAAGGGGTTTGATTCTGGTTTAGGAAACTAAATCGGAGTTGGGTCCTTTCATAATTGTCACCTAATTTATAAACAATTCCGTCGGTTAATAATCATTCCGTCTCTTAACAAAGAATTAATAAAATAAAATAAAATAAAAAAAATGATATAAAATTGATTTTAAATATTCACGATTTCGTTCGATAATTTAATATTGATTTTACAATTTCGATCGATAATATAATTGTGACAACCCGAACCGGAAATGGTATGTTTATCGGCTTGATTTGCGAGTTTCGTGATTAATCGCGATTTTGTCGTAATTGATCAATATGGTGGGCTTGTTAACGACTAAATTATTGGGCAAGAATTTGATTTGAAATCCTTCATGAAAGTTGTAGAGAATTTAATTTCGAGCTCGTCGGAATTTTTGGAGAATTATTTCGAGTTACGAGGAATACGTTATGAATATTTTTGGCCGTTGAATTTTGTCGTATTTATCCGTTTAGTTTCTATACGTGTACGGTATAAATATGGGTGAATACGTGACGAATTAGGAAACTTTCTAATTTTGGAAATCTGGCCCGTTGACCCATGAGATTTGGACATTTTCCGGTCACTGATTGGTTGCGAGTCCTTATTATACGTTTTACGAGCATGAGCATGCATATGAGATTATGATTTATTCGAGCATGTGTTTTACTTTTATGCATCGACGAATATGCTTATATAATTATAAATTACGAATACGCATTTATATTATGCTTAATGCATTTGCATTTATTTAATTATGATTTGGTTTACACAGAGTACAATCACAGTATATGTTGTTGTATCGATACACTTGCATCCCGGCTGATCCCCGATGATGTTTACCGGGGGAGGCTGTGACCCCTGACCCGAGGCCTTTACCGGGGGAGGGGGGGGGGGCAGACCTCTGACCTGAGGCATTTCTAGCTTGAATCACGTGTGGGTCTGGGATCCCGTGATTTGGACTGTACTAGCACAGATGTGTCCATGAGTGACCCCACGGGATTTTATGATGCATGCTCTGTACGTGTGAGGAGTTAGAGTCTCCCTCGTGTATTATATCATTTTCATTCATTTAGACTCGCATATGTTTTTATAACATATATTATTCGGCGAAAAACATTTATTTTCGTTCACTCATTCTAACGGTTTATATGTTTTTCCCTAGGCTCTTCATTTTCTTTGCCTAGTTTGCAGTTTGAATTCGGGTGTCGCACATCGCAGTTGGAGGCTTAGTGTTCGAGCTACATTTCTTTATCAGTAGGTTTCTTGTTTAGCCTACTGTTGTATATTTATGTATATATATATACTAGAGGTCGCTCTGAATACTCTGGTGTTTATATTTTCATATGATTTTCCCGGATTTCATAAAGTTTCAGTTTTGCTTATTATTTTATATTATGTTATGATTTTGAGAAATCCGAATGGGATTGGTGCCTACGGTTTGGCTTTTGTGGCATAGGATGAAGTGTGTTTTCGGGTGCAGGTTAATGGTAATTCTGCGATATACTGAAACTCTACCGAAATTTCTATGATTTTTGGAAGTTCGTGTTTTCAGAAGGGGTTTGATTCCGGTTTAGGAAACTAAATCGGGGTTGGGTCCTTTCAATAATATTGATTTTAAATATTCAATTCATGTATGATTTCGATCGATAATATAATATAATATAAATACTGTACAAATGAGACGTCCCTATCGAAAACTACATAATGTACATGCAAATGATAACTAACTAGCTACACCGGTGGCGTGGGTCCTCCGAGCTCGCTATCGCCATCATCCGGGCGTGATTGCTGAGATGGTGTAGTGGAAGTCGGCGTAGAGGAAGTAGGCATATGACCGACCATCATTTGCATAAACGGCAACCGCATCTCCGCCTGCATCTCTGCTCGTAGACGCGCCTCGAAACCTCGAGCCCACACGTCGGCATCCGCCTGCATTGGGGATAGACGCACCTCGGAGTCTCTAAACCGGTCCTCAAGCTTGCAGATTCGCGCCTCTAGTTGCTTCTAGACCTCCCGGATTCTTGGCTTTGATTGCTCCTAGACCTCCTGGATTCGCGCCTCGACACCACCAGAATGAGCGCACGACGTGGACGTCGACGTCAGAGTCCACTTTTCAACGCCTGCATGTCCGAGACCTCGAATCTCTATACCACATCGAACTCTGAGCACCTTCTGGAACATCGCAATTTGTGTGGGCACATCCAAATGCCCGAGCTGCTGACGCGGAGTGTCTGGATTTTCTGCAGCTTTCTCAGCAAACTACTCATCGACCAACTGCATCAACTTCTCCTACAATAAGATAAACAATTGAAAATTAATAAAAAAAATTAGACTAATATGATCGATAATTCTACCAAAAAATTGACATAATTTCTCCGAAAATATAAAGCTACCAAAAACCTGAAAACACAAAAAAAATTCAACCAATATAGCACAAAAACCATTCCACATTCTCAATATAACAACATATCACCACATAACCATTTTTATGAACTACAAGTTTAGATAACATATAAATTTTATCCGGTCACCATCTACTCTAACCTATGTGCATACCGGGAAGATGCTTCTAAAGTTTTCTCTCATAAACATTCATAGAAAATAGTAAACTTCCGTTAATTTTGAATTTAGTGGTCACTTACCAGATTCTCAGCCGCCTTCTCGTTCCCGGGATTGACATACACATCTCGGTACCTGTCGTTGAAGGGCACAAGGGAACCATTCGCCATATGTTTCGCTATCAAGTAACTGATTGGAATTGACCTAGAGTGGTGATGCACATCCTTCTTATCTTGGTTCTTCGCGTTCGCCTCCGACATTAGCTGTTACAAAAACACAAATATTATATTCGAAATTCCGCAAATTTTTGTAAAATTCCACTAATAACCAAAAAATAAATATTATATTCAAAATATTCAACAACTTTCCACAAATTTCCGCATATTTCACAAATTTCCACAAACTACAGAAATAACCAAACAATAAATATATTATTCAAAGCTCCTCAAATTTTCGCAAAATTTCACAAAATTTCACAAAATAATATTTATATCCAAAAAATTAATATTATATTCGAAAAAGACATTACTAGAAATTTAGGACTCTGAAAGTGCGTCACCAACCACTTCCATTGATCTTCCCGATGCGCAAACTCGAAAGGGGTTGGTTCCTCCCTCTGCATATGATAGAGCACGTGGTAGATACTCTTCCATTCCCAATAATGTTTCGTCGCTTTCTTGTCGATGTATTTGAACATCTCCGGGGTGTTAGGATAATTGAAGTGGAGCTACAAAAAATGTAATTGACGTTAAATCTATATAATATATGTTAATTATTCAATTTCAATGTCAAACATAAATACGTTGAAATACGCTTATTGAGAGAGCGTCGTAAACCTTTTTCATCTCGATCTCAGGGAGGTCCTTTCAGGTCGGCGCAATCATCGCTACCTTCTGACGTATAGTGCTTCCGATGTTATGGACGATCAAATTGTTAAGCTCATGTTTAATGTAGTCATAAGGGGGTGGCTCGACGGAGTCTTGAGATACAAGTTGTAGAAGGTCACACACTCATGTTTAATGTACGTTTATACTATAGAACCTTTCGGGTTAGAGAGATTTTTGACATATTCTTTATATTGTCCAAGTTGTCTGCAAATAATTGTGATGAAATTATTCAATAAGACATTTGCATATATATAAAATTTGGCAATAAGAAGTGATCCATCAATCATGAGTAAGACAATGTACCTTTTCCTGGGGATACATCTAAGTGTAGTGTACCATACCAGAAATCAACACTTGTTCCGGGAGGTGGATCATTAGATGAATCATGACGTCGAAGAAATCAAGGGGGGGAATCCTCTCCAATTTGCAAATAATGTACACACTCTCTTCTTTCAATTCAACTACATCTAACTTTTTTAACTCTTTTGCACATAACTTCTGCCACCACCTGGACAATGCTACTAACGGCTATACCATGCCACGATGCAAATAATGTTGAATTACCATTGGAAGAAGACGTTGCATCATAACATGACAATCATGAGTCTTGAGATTTATAAATTTGTTGTTCCCCTCATTTACACAATGAGATATATTTGCTGCATAGTTGGATGGATATCAAACACCTCGGAACCATGCGAACACTTCCTTCTTTTTGTTCGGCTTCACTGTGTAAGGTGCCATATGGATCTCGGCCTTGCCAGACCTCCTCTTCTTTAACCACAAGTGACAGCGTATGTTCATTGCCCGTAAATCTTCACGCGCTTTAAGAGTGTCCTTATTCTTCCCATCAAAGCCCATAATTATTCCAAAGACGTTGTCAAATACATTCTTCTCAATGTACATGACGTCAAGGTTGTTCCTGAGTTTTAATCGGGAGTTCAAAGAAAATACTCATGTGATTTCAATACCCAACTTCGTCGTAAATCACAAGTGAGTTTGAGGCTGTCACACGTGGACACTTGCTCAGTACTCCAAAATCAACGTGTTGGAGCCTTTGGAAAATCTCTTCACCGAACCACTCTCGGAGTTTCAGATCATCCTCTAACATTCCATCAAAACTCGCCGCTTCAGATCTCCATTGGTGATTTTCGGGAAGCCATCTGTGGTACCCCAAGTAACACACATTTCCCGCATGATAGCTGGAGTTGACGTCGTCTAAGCAGATACGACAACCCTTGTACCCTTTAGTCCTGCAAGATGCCAACATCATGTAGCCGAAAAATTGTTAATGGTCCACATAATGGCTGCTCTAATGATGAATGACATTTTAGTGTAGCTATCCCAAATTTGCACCCCAAATTCCCACACCTCCTTCGACTCGTCAATCAAAGGTTTCACAAACACATCAAAACACTTTTCAGAGGAATATTTACCCGGAATTATCAGACAAAGGAAATTAAATTCCTTTCTCATACACATCTAGGGAGGCAGGTTGTACGACATCACAATAACAGGCCAAGTGCTGTATTGGCCATCTTTAAAATGATTGAATCCGTCTGTGGGAAGTCCTAGTCTTACATTTTGATCCTCTGATGCGAAGTTTGTAAACGTCATGTCGAAAGACTTAAAAGCCTCTCCATCTGCGGGGTGTCTAAGCACACCGTCATCCAACCTCTTTTCACCGTGCCACCTCATTGTCTCTGCTGTATACAGAGACATGTACAATCGTTCCAGTCTAGGAATCAACGAAAAATGATGAAGAACCTTCCATGAAAATTGTTTCTTCTTCTTGTTCTTCTGCTTGACCTGTCATCTTGACTCGCCGCAAACCGGACAATACTGCAGGTCTTCGTGTTCCTTATAAAATAAGACACAACTATTTTTGCACAAGTCGATTTTTGTGGAAGAAAGGCCAAGATCGTTTAATATCTTTTTTACTTTATAATAACTGTCTGGAAGTTTGTGATCATCAGGAAGCAGACTACTTATGTGTCGTTGGACATCGTCGAACGCTGCATTCGACAATTTGTGCTTCACTTTATACCTCATTCCTTCATTGCCGCACTCAAAACAGTCACTTTACCATGTGGGTGCACCGGTGTCTGGGCTTCCAGTAGAAGTCTATTGTACTCATCATAATTAGTGGATCCCATGAAGTCGCCTGTTGGCGGAATAGTCTCATGGTTAGGAGTATTGTAATGACCCTCGAAAAACCCATATCCACTTGAACTATACGACGAAAATTCATTGTGGATAAGTTCCATAACAGGGTTTGGAGCAGATCCATCAATATTGCTGGATAGGCCAACATGATACCCTGATCCGAACCCCGCCATCGCAGTATGAGCATTAACCTCTGGTTCTTCACCGTGTTCAGTCCATGAAGTGTACTCCCACATCATACCGTATTGAGACAAGTGCTGGAACATATCTGCAATTGTATGATACTCTGAGTTATGACATCTCCTGCACGGACACTTGAAATTGGAGCTTCCTCCACCATGTTGAATTGCGAAATGCATGAAGTCGTAAATTCCTTGTAAATACTTTTGATCACCTCTCTCCAACCATAATCAACATTTGTCCATATTCTGCGTAAGTACGTAACTTGTAATGAGCGAAATAATAAATTGTCTGGTCAGTCACATTTATAACCTTAATTCTTCATATATCAAGCTAGCTAGAACCTATACATATATACTCTAATCTTTATATCAACCTATCTAGCTAGAACCAATAATATTTCCACGCTTCAATTCGTTCAATATATATACATAATCTTCATATATATCGATCAAGCTATGTACCAAGCTATTAATTAATTTTTCGTCCATATATATCATGTACATGCATACATATATAATAGTCTAGCTACGTACCTATATATATATCGATCAAGAATCTTTCTTACATATATATATACACCTAAAAATTACTAATTAAATTGCATAACCCAAATTAAACTAATTAATTAATAATATTTATATGTAAATATCCAAAAATCCATAATTTGTCAACATAGCTACTAATCGATCTAACATTTCTGCAAAAGTTAGCATTATACATGTATCAAGAGCGGGATTCTAGCTACCTATCACAAATTTTGCCGGAAAACTATCGCCGGATTTCATTCACCGGTTAACTTCACAGTACACCAAAATATTACAAAAAAAAATTAGTATATACAAACACTAACCAATATATGAAGCTTCAGAAATGCTTTGGGGGATTTGATCGAAGCTTTTTCGTTGTAGATCGATAAATCGCTGGAAGTGAGGTGTTAGAACTGCTGTGAAGAGATAAGAGAGTTCGATCTAGAAATGCTACTGGCTGTTATAGAATATACTTCTAGCAGACAGACATTATCCTTCTGCTAGTGAATAAATTCGGTAAATTAACCTATTTCTAGTAGACGAAAATTTTTCCGTTTTCTAACAATCCCTTTAGACAACGAAATTGGCAAGGGAATTAAAATTCCATCTTTTTAATGTTTCTTGGAAGACAAAATTTGCCAATGCAACAAATCCATCATGTAAAAACGTTATTGGTCGTCAGATTTGTGATGGAAACTATGTCCGTTGCCTAACAGGTTGTTAGAAGGGATATTTTTTCAAAGCAGACCGTTTACATATCCGTCACCTAAGAGTTTGTTAGGCAACGAATTGAAAAAAAATTTGTCTGCTAACGAAGGAATTCTGGTAGTGACACACATCTAATACTAAAAAAATAAACTCGATATATTGCAAATGCTACTAAAAAAATGGTTACTATTACTAAAAATCAGAAAGATGAACTGCCTGACACTAGAAAACTCAAAATACCTGCTACTGAAAAATAATAATGCACACTGCTACCGGAAAGTAATTAATGCACACTGATACTAAATTGCAAACTGATACTGGAAAAAAGATCATTGCGGCTATCGCCTTCCAATGAGCAATTCGAGAAAAGATCATCAACAATATTAGATTCCTCTTTGGAGAAGTAGCAATACCGAATCACATACCAGTTCATTGAATTAATCAATGTCAATCACAAATTGACAATCAATATCACACAATTTACATAATAACAAATTGTAAAATCTGAACTTCAAATCATCAATAAGCACCACTTTTTTTTTCCTTCATTTTTTCTAAAGATTGAATATCATACAGTAGAACTTACGAGTGGTGAGGTGACGCGATTACCGCAAAGGTTACGCGGTGAGAGACGCATGGCGGAGGCAAACGAGGTCCGGAGTTCACCGAACGTGGCTTAGCAAGCCGCGAGTAAGATGCGGCGGTGGAAGCCGAGCTAATCGATCAGCTACTGCGCACGCGAGCTAAGGCGATAGTGGATGTGCCAGGTGAGCAAGCGACAGAGCTCGATGGCACAAGCAAGAATCGTCGTTCTACTTTGGAGCGTAGAGACAGAAAAGAGGCGGGGCTGCTACTATCGGAGGACGCGAAGGTGTGAGGTCGAAACGAGGTGCTGCCAAGTTTGAGGTTGTGTGGAAGATGAATGGAGAAGTGAGCCGTGCTCTAGGCGGCGTGGCTGTGCTCGACGGAGGCCGAGAGGCGCCAAATTTTTGGTTCAACGACGACGTTGTACGTTGTTGTTGAGTAGATTAGCAACGGCGAGAGAAGAAGACGAGGAGATGCGAGGTGACAGCGCGAGGATGGATGGTGTTGCGATGTGACGCGATGACGCAAGGTTGAACAGTGGCGACATAAGGTTGAGATGCTACTGTGTGTTCTTTTGCTCAGTTTGGAGAGAGAGAGAGATTAATTGTTCAAGATTTTTAATATAAATAAAAAAGTAAAATAATAAATTTATACATGTGTTAACACTAGATTAAAGTCCTAATATGTATTTGACTACTTGTATCTGAAAGTTTTCTAAAAAACAATCGGTCAGCAGCTGAAGGGGAAAGTTGTTTTGATTTGTTTAAGCCAAGTACAATATATGCAAGTGAAATGAATTAAGCAATCAAACTGGTGTGTAAAACATTCACCACTGCCAGCAAGAATCACAGTAAATTTCTAAATCCTTTCCACCCCCCACAATGATTTAGTAGCTTTTTCCTTGATAACTATACCAAAGCCTTCTCTAGTACTAGTCCTCTTCCTCCTTACAGTGTTCACGAGATCACAATGAATGAAATACTATTTTGTATCTGCTGAATTTCTTTCGGTGAGCTAAAATCCTCTTTACATTCGCGGTGGGTCTTCATCTCATTTCTGGTGACTTTTCCCCTTCCTCGATTTGTTCTTCTCCTGCATTTTCTTCTTCTTTGCTTCAACTGTAACCCTAGTATAATCCGCTGGAATTGCAAATAGGTCTGGCGTAGTTTCTATCCTACTGCTAGAACCAGTAGTGGATGCGCCTGATCGACTGTAAGGAGCTCGTATCCACTGAAACCAAGAACTCGAGGATTGCATCCCCGATGGACTCTCTCTGCCTGCAGAAGTTGGGCTTGTAGGGGGTGTTGCAAACTCATCTACTGGCGCTAATTCTTCGAGTTTCGTAAAAGTGACAATGACTCTAATAGTTGGAACCACTGGGATAGCAACCTAAATGTAAACACATGGAACTAATCAGAAACTATAATATTAAGGGATGAATTATTAGAGTAAATCAGGGGATATCACCAATAGCAGCACAGAGAAACATTATCAAAAATCAACAGGACAAAAGCATGCTACCAAAAAGTACTTCGTATAATGAATATGCTACCATAAGAGACAGCAAAAATTAGATTAACAGGTACTATACGGGCATAAAGCATATACTTCTAAAATTCAATATGGGCACAGAAAGTTCCATTTGGCAACAAAAGCTGCCAAAGCCTTCCCATCACTTGACCACTGCTGAAAAATCTATGATCAGATTTTAAATATATCATGATATAATTGAGTACAATAAGTGATCAATCAGAAGCAATCAAACAATGGATTAACTTTACAAACATCTCTTGTCCTTTGAGATCTGGCAAAAGAGTTGATAGAGCATGGAACATTTATTTTCCATGTAATCCAAAAGGTTATATTGTTTTCCATCAGAGCATAATATTTATAGATGACCAAAAAAAATAATGCAAAAGTCCATTTTGTCCACTAGATGTACCCATTACTCCGGCCATTATTTTATGAAATCAAATATATATAACATTCAGAACAACTAGTGAACAGCCAGAACCCAATTTCTAGGAAAAAAATGATAAATAGTCTTCCACAATCTACCTTTACTCAAAGAATTACGAGAGGAGTCCTAGATTAAATTAGTTGATTAACTAAGTTGGTCATAACATTATAACATGTGCACAGAGCATCAGACTCAATACCAGAGCTACAAAACTAAATTGACCTCAAGAGAGAACCTGGCATGCACAAAAAAAAGAGAAGGAAAGAAAATGCAAATGTTGATACCAAGATGATAAGAAGCGAGGCAGTGCATACCTTGACAGGAAATGTTCCCAGTGGAAGTTTGGTCGTAAGAAGCTCCCTTAAACGACGGATGGCTTTAACCTTGTTCGCTAGAATATCAAGCAATGGCAGCAGTTCCTCTGTTTGTAGCGGGAAGTTGGGGGAAAGCCAGAGAATAGGCCTTAGCCCTTTCTTATACTCGTTCTCCTTGCTTGCATCTTTATGACGACTCCTGCTATCAGAACCCACAGAAGAAGATGCTGTTGTATCCCTTACTCTCCTGTGATCATCTCCCCTCACCACAACGTCCACATTATTTCTTCCAGGTATAGTCTGATTTCTCGATGGTGACTCTCCTAACAGATCACTCACCTTCTCATCCCCACACAGAGAACTTCTTGGTGGGACATTCTTTTTATGTACTTCATTTTGAGTATCCCGTTTTCTCCATCCACCAAACCATCCTTTCTTTTCCTGCTGCTGCTTAATCTCCCCATTTCTACAGTTGCTTACATCCTCAATAGGAATTTCCCTTTGCTCATAACAACTATGACGATGTTCAATGATCCCATCACCATTCTCGTGGGTTGATTCGGATGAATCCAATTTCAGTGCAACTTCAAGCTGCTTCCTCTCATCCTCTGTTAGGATATCATCAAGTTCCTCACTTTCTGTTTCATTTTCATTGCAAGATGAGAAAAACTCATCATCTGTCATAGCCCCAGGGACCCTCCTAGACTTGATACTCACAACCACATTATGCATATCATACACCTTAGCCTTCCATGGCCCAACCATTTCTGTTTTTTCCTGCCGCCTCCAAGTCATCTGAGGCAGGAGCACTGCCTGAGTCACATCAAGCCCAGGCCTAAATATATTAGTCTGAGACATTGCAACTACCTCTTGCCGAACCTCTTCTTCAGTTGCGTGAGAACCAGCACCATCCAGAGCATTCATGACCTCTCTATCCTTGTGTGAGATTATGCAAAGTGATCCAGGCGACACCTTCCCATCGTCAGATCCATCACCAAGAAAGAGAACACTCTGATCAGAACGCTGAATCCTAAAGCCATCAAAACCGGCCAATGTCATGTCTGCTCTCAAATTTGCACCTCTCTTCCAGATCTTGTACGTGTCTGACGGAGCGATCCTCGAAATGAAAGGGATCACAGAACTCTCAAAGTGGAATGTGATTTCCATATAGAAGTCTCTCATCCTCCGCGTAGTCCCAATCAAGCGAGGCAGCCTTCTGCACCATTTCGCCCAAGCCAACGGTTGGTAGTGCCTCACGATAATCATGGAAATCGCTTCTTCCCTGTTGCAAATTGCTTCCTGTAGCGCACTCCACCCCTGCTCATTCTGCAAACTCCAATCCGCCCCAGCAACCATAAGCATTTCGGTGGCTGTCTGGTCCCCGAGTTTTACAGCCAAGTGAAGAGGGGTGTCACGGTTAGGGACATCTCGTCGATCAATGATGGCAGCAATGACTTCAGCCCTCTCTTCTTCAGCTAACGACGCTGATTCAGTTCGAATCTCAGCGGGGTTAGAAAGCCGCGGAAGGGCTGCAAGAATTCTCCTGAGACAGGCATAATCCTTGGCGAGTATGGCCTTGTGTGCAGGACTGTGAGCATACTTCAAAACATCCATTGCAGCCATGACTCTCTCTTACAAACTAATAACCTAGTCAATACTGAAACACAATCAGACAAAGTTGATGATCTCTACCTTAAAATGCAACTCAAACAGAGACCCAAAAGTGCAATCAGAATCCAGAGACTTAAGTTTGTGCTCAGTAAATTCAACAAATGAAACACACCCAGTTCAGAATTCAGACAAAATTGATGAATTCTACCCTAAAATGCAACTCAAACACAGACCCAATACTGCAATCAGGATCCAGAGACTAAGTTTTGAACTTCGTAAATTCAACAAATGAAACAGACCTAGTTCACAATTGATCAAGAAGCTGACATATTCGCTACTAATCATCTCTAAAACAAAGAAACGAATCAGACCCAAATCAAATTACAAAGCAAGAACGAAAAGGGTTTGACGAATATAACAGAGAACAGAGAAAGACCCAAGTCAAGAACTTGGCCTGGGCCCAAGTCGAGAAATTTCACCTTCTTCTTTGTTGATACTGTAGCTGTTGCTGTTGCTGTTGCTATAAACCCCAAGAGCTAAGTCTATCTCCTCTGCAAGTTTTAGAGAGAAATGAAGAAGAAGAAGAAGAAGATATTGGGGTTGTGTGATCCCATCCAGATCAGACAAACCCAAGAAGATGCATGTGGATGCAGATGAGTGAAACAAATATGGTATTAGTTTTTGACAAGAAGAAGGAAGAAGAAGAATAAAGAGAGTAGGAATCTGGGGTACATAAAAAGAAGTCCGGAAAGGTCACACACACACACACACACACACAATTAAGCACAAAGGGAATAACAATCAAAGAGAGGCAGCCAAACATTACCGCGAAGGGGAAAAAGAAGAAGCCTTTGTATGGGATAAATGGACATGTAAAAACTAAGGGAGCAGCTAATTGGTTCTGGCTTATTATATTTTTGATTTGTTATTGGACCCTCTCTTATTATATTTTGATTTGATTTTGGTGAAGACAAACAAGAGAGAGATAAGAATAGACGCAAATTATAAAGAACGCAAATTATAAAGAATGGTTCAAGAGGAGAGAATAAGGGGTCCAAAACAGCATGTGACCAGAGGGGATACAAAGACATGAAACTTCCTCTCCAATTTCCTTTGCAATAAACATGTCAATTTCTTATAGCGCGGAGCCGATTATCCGTACACTCCAGTGATTTGGAATCCCTCCCGGAAACTTCTGCGTCAATGAAACTATTTCTTAATTGGGGCTATGATCATGGAGGTGAAGGTCAATATCGTTCGTCCAGAACATCACTAAACCCCCTCCACCCCTAGCCGAACGAGAATGCATCACACCTTCTTCAAACCTTAAACATCTCTTCCACCGATTAAAACGAGCCTCATCCGCTGTTTTCGTCTCCATCAAAAACACAATCAATAGCTTCTTAGTGATAACCATCGACCTTACAGCGGACAACTTTGCAATCTACTTTGTACCTTGTATATTCCAGGATAGGACCTCCATAGTCACTAGATCTCTTCCCTTTTCCTCTCGACACCAGAATCTTTCTCTACCCGAACCATACTCTACCTGAACCATATCAACACCAAGTAGTAGTGCCACCGCTTTGAAATTCTTCCCCTTGCGTCTTTTAAGGGTTCCTAGCTTCTCCGGGAAACTCGGTGCGGGTTACGCAAAGAGTACCTTGAACCATAAGAATAGCCTACTACTAACTTTACTAGTTAGTACTGGTCCTCTGTTTGGTCGTCATATATATATATTTTTTAAATTTGTCGAAGCGAACATGGGATTTGCTTCGATACTTGGCTGCTCAGGCAGGGACATTAGCTTGGATAGTGTTTGGGGACCTCAACGAAATTATCTGGATAACAGAGAAATCAGGCGGCAAGAATCGAGCAAATTGGCAAATGGATGACATGTTTGAATCAATGCCAGTTGGTTATATTGGGTATATTGGGATCCCATTTACGTGGAATAACTCACGTACTCAATGTAGGTTGGACCAAGAAGTGGCCATGACCGATTGGAGACAGAGATTTTTGGTAGCGGAGGTAGTGCACCTCCCTCCTTGTGGATCGGATCATATCATATTGTTGATCACTATGAGGAAGTCTCGGCCGACTCACTTCCCTAGTCGCCAAAATTTCTTTAAATTTGAGGCTATATGGGAGGAGAATGAGAAAAGTAGAGATGTTGTGGCGGAAGCATGGCATATGGCACCGACTCTAGAGTTTGAAAAATTTCAGTATCTGATGATGAAGCGCATTCGACATACTCGGTTTGTTTTTCATGATCGGGCAAAAGTTATAGGAGTAGGAAAGCCGAGATGGTGGAAGTCCAACATAAGTTGAAGGACTACCAAAGGCGAGCCTTTGATGTGACAGATGTTTCAAAGTGACAACGGTTGACGACAAGGTTGCAGGAGCTTCTTACTGAGAAAGCGACATATTGGAGCCATCTATCCAAGAATTTATGGATGAGGTTTGGGGGGAATATGAAATATAATCATCATAGGTCCATGAATAGGTGCTGGAAGAACACTATTGTTAGGTTGTTCGATGGCCATGGAGCATGGCAAGAATCACCAGGAGGTATAGTGTTACAACCCAAATCGTAATCACGTGTTTATCGAATTGTGTTACGCGTTATCACCGATTAGTCGCGTAATTGGAGTTGTTAATGACTTTTTCACTAGGCAAGAATTTGTGTTGACTTTCTTCACGATAAATGTAGAGTATTTAATTTTGAGATCGTAGGAATTTTCGGAGAATTTTTTGGATAACCAAGCTATTTTTAAACGAGTTTTGAAGTCGGTAGGTGAAAATAATTAAAAGTGTTATTTTTATTACTGATTTAATCGTGACCATCCGATTGATCAGATTGAATTGTAGCCATTAATTTGAGTTATGTATGTTTAGGGGTATTTATACGGTATAAATACGAGTTAATTATTGAAAGTTTCTATTTTGGGAAATATCCGTTGACCCGCGTTGACCACAGGTCAAACCGACTTGTTTTGCCGTGAAACTTGTTGCTGGCGATGTGCCTTTTTCCAGCCACCTCTAGCCGAGGTCTTGGTGTCAAATTGTTGGGCTCAACCTCCTCTTTCTTTTGGTTGGTGGATCACCGACGTTGGTGACCGGAGTGATAGGTGCATATTTATACAACGTTTCTATGTCTAATATTACCTTATGTTTAGTGTTTTTGTTATATTTTCAGCATTTTAATAATATTTATTTATTTTATAGGTTTTTGGAGAATAATGATTAAAAAGCTGAATTATTGGACTTTCCTGGGTCAACAAGGAGAAGCAATGAGCTAGCAAGGATTTAATGGATCAAGTCCAATGAAGGAATGGATTGTCAAAGCCTTAAGCCATTTGGTTTCAGCCCAATTTATGTATTTAATCCAAAATAAATCAGCTTTGGGGATTAAATGAAGGAGGAACAAGTTCACAAGGACTAGAAGACTATTGGAAGGCATAAAGAAGAGGAATTTCGGCAGACTAAGGAGAGCTCCACCAATATTTCGAATTCATCTTCTATTTTCTGTAATTTTCTCTCTTCTTTATTTTTCTTTAGCTTTCATGGTTACCATGAGGAGCTAAACTTTATTTGTTAGGGGCTGATCAAAGCCCTAGACATATTTTGATCTTGAACCCCAATGATTTACATAACTTTTTTATGAGAATTTATTCACTATTTTATCACCGTATGATTTCTTGCATATGTGTCTTTGGTTCAAAACTTAGATGTGTATGTTAGGATCTATTATCTTGAATGTGTAGGTAACGATCAATCAGTGCATATTCTGTAGAGATGAGCAGCTTAATACGTTGTGTGAATTAGTTCCAAGGTGATGCAAGGGTACTCATCCATAGTAGCTCTAGAAGTCTTGTTGTTGTCTCATACATCCTATAGATTGTAATTACTTAGTTTATGTTGATTTTGGACCGATCGAAGAAGTACCATATCTCTTAAGTTAAGATCAAGTTAAGCTAGGATACATCAACCGGCTTAGCATGTCAAGCACGAGGGTGTAAGGTGTATGTGACTTAATCACAGCGCATACATGGGAAAAATTCATTTGAGGTTATGTGAATTGATTTGGGGTAGATTGAAATGTCTAGGGTGGAGAGAAGTGTCTAACGATCTCTTACTTTGATTAAATCTTTGTTTTACTGTACTGTTTTCAGTTTGTAATCTAGTTTGTAGAATTTATTTAGACTATAAAAACAACTCCGATTACATTGAAATTTTGTGTGGTTGTCCACCACTGTGTCTAGTATGTCCATTATTTATTTCGTGATTTTATGTTGAGTCTAGCTATTTTAATTAATTACGTTAGTGTAAGTTATCGAGACTGTCAGGTTTCTGAATTTCGCTACTGTTTCAGTTTCGTAATCTATTTTGAAAGGTTTTATTAGGCAACTAAACCAACTCCGATTGGGTTGAAAATTTGTGTGGTAGTCGGCTACTGTGTCTACAGTGTCCTTTATTAATTTCGTGATTTTTGGTTTAGTGTAGGTATTTTAGTTAATTGTTTTTTCGTCCAGTGTTCGAGTCTATCAGATTTCTGATATTCGCGTCTTAGTTTGTGTTTAGAGTATAGAGTCTACTTTTCCCTGTGGATCGATCCTTATCTGCACTATATTTCATTAATCTTACGTATATACTGAATAGGGTATTATTTTTGGTTGGTGTGCGACCACCGATCAAATTTTGGCGTCGTTGCCGGGGAAAAGCGTGTTCTTTATATTCTGAAACTAATTTTGTTTTTCTGTTTTCTGCTTTGTAGGTGTCCTGAGAGCAGATTCGATCCATCGAAGAACTGTTTTCAATTTTCAGGTTTTTCTTTAAATTTCATTTTTATTTTTCTTCTAGTTAACGTGTCTTAGTGCATGCAGACTAGGCGTTCAAAGAAAACTGAACTTTTAGAGACAAATCTTGAGATTGAACGCTCCGCAAGAGCGAACCGGAAGCAACAAAGGCAAGCAGCACTGGAGATTTGAGGTCCAAGTACATTATCAGATCTTGAGATAACAGTAGAGACAAGTTCAGAATCAGAAGAGGATATACCATCATCACCAGCTTCTGCAATGGGGGAGCAACAACCACGGACGTTGATGAATTCCTTTGTACCTAGTGTAAATGGAAACTCATCACCTATTTTACTGCCAGCTCTTGGCACTTATTCTGTAACCCCTGCTTTACTTTCAGCTCTCCCACATTTTAGGGGGACATTTTCTGAGGACCCTTAACAACATCTGGCTGAAATTGAGGCTTTAGCTTCTACACAAAATTTACAAAATGTTGAAACTAATGTATTAAAGCTAATTCTATTTCCGTTTTCTGTGAAGGATGAAGCAAAGATGTGGTTCAATTCTTTGACTTCTAGGTCTATCACCTCATGGGGAGAGATGAAGGTAGCATTTATGAAAGAATACTTCTCTGCCCAGAAGATGAAATAAATGAAGAAGGAGATCCATAGCTTCATCCAGAAAGATGGAGACATGTTACATGAAGCATGGAGTCATTTCAAAGAACTGTTAAGGAAATGCCCACATCATGGGTATGATCTTGAAGATAGAATGACTTTCTTTTATGAAGGTCTAGAACCGGCCAACAAAACAAGGGTGGACTCTGCATGTGGAGGTATGTTCATGTATCAAACATGACAGCAGACTCATGACATTATTGAGAAATTAGCTGAAAACACTAAGCAGTTCTATACAAGGGAAAAAACCCTAGCAAGCAAAAAGAAACAGGCTGTGTATGAGGTCACTGCAGACCCAAGCACGGACATGAGAATTCAAGCATTGGAGAAGAAGATAGACTCCATCGCCAGTGCTATCAAAAGCCAAACAACGTCATCCTCGTCCATTGCTCAGGTATGTTCTATATGCTCTATGTCAGATCACACTAACGAATCTTGTCCATTTATTCCTGAAGAAGAGCAGGTGAACTTTGTACAACAAAGAGCAGCGAGGAATGACCCTTACTCGAATTCTTATAATCCGGGGTGGAGGAATCATCCGAATTTCAACTATGGAAACAATAGCAACATCTTAAATCCGCCCCCATGTTTTAAGGTAAGACAGGATTACCAGCCGCCACAACAAAAGGAAGCACCCTCAGTACCGGATTCCGCTTTAGCCGCCGTGGTGATATTTCATCACATTTAGTATGCAATTGGGGATTTTTTTTAAAAAAAAGATTGTGGTGGCTCGACATTTATGAGCACGATTGGATTATTATGGGGTTTGGGGGAGCAACAATCGATCTAAGCGGTTGGAGAGAGATTTTTTATCTTATTTGTTGAGGCAGATGAACGCAGGCATATGGTGGAAGGCAGTCCTTGGTTTTATAGTAATTTTGTGCTAGATTTGTTGATGATTTTGTGGATCTGGGTGACCTTTTTTTCAAAACTAATTTCAATTTGGATATAGATTTTAGGGGTTGTCATTGTCGACATTAACAACTGAACCAAGGATATAGTTTCTTTTTCGTTAGGGATGGTGATTCATGTTGATAAATAAACTAAGGCTTCTGAAAGAAAATCAATTTTGTCTCTAATCGCGACAAAACATGTGTACCACCGTATGATTTTGATTTTAGATGAAGAGTTTTATGAGTTGTTGATACTCAAAAAATCATTAAACCCATTACGTAATGAGCCCAAATCGAAGACATGAAGCTTGTCTAATGCCATGACGCAAAAACGCAACAAGCCACTCTTAATTATGTTTCGACCAAGCAATCATATTGGGCCGCACTCATGCATTATTTGAGGCTTACGATTGTGGGTATGGTGTAGAAGGTAACAGGAATACACATGCGCGTTGTTGAATTAAACAAATTGGTAATTTCGATCTTGGGCCCGAAATTCATGCCTGAGAGTTTAACTCGAGGATCAATAATGATTTGGGAGTTAGACCCTCTTTAAAGCCCAATCCCCAAAAATCCATTAAAAAGCCCAATATGGAAACCAACCACTACACTACATTCCAAAATGCGAACCCAAACCATTTAGTTGCAATTCAACTACAAGTAACCAGAAATCAACATATTCTCGTTCAAAATCAGCAATGGCAGTGAAAGCCACACTGGGCAAACATATGCTCCCACATTTTCTTCCATAATAGAAGCCTACAATCTTGAATGCCACAAATGTCTCCCTATTGGTATTGAGCCTTATACCTTGCACTCATGAAAACTTCAAGACCTGTAAAGTGCCCTCATCTAACTCTATGAAACACTGTCAGAGCCCTCTTATTGTATTGATTTTTTCCTTCCTTGTTTAATTGGTGATCCTCTGCAGTTGAGAAGAAACCAGGGATGAGAACGCTTCCCGAAAAGTCCCTATAAATAGAGAACCACTTCTATGAACCCAGGCAATACAGAACATCCACCACATAGCAAACTAAGCATTCAAGCCTTCTAGCACAACCCTTCCTCACATTCCATTCAATCCCACTTATCCCTTGTCCAAAAATCCTAAACCCCCCAATTCCCAATCACTATAGTTTATTTCTAGCTCTCACCCCACATTCACGCTCTAAGCCTCTTTTCATGATTTGAGTTACAAGATTAAGCTCATTATTTCAGTTTAAGCGTAATCTCTACTTAACTCTAAAGAACCCTCACAGTTATTTATATGATTTAGGAAGACTAGAGCTTAATCAGAGTGTTTATCGAAAGTTCTTCATGTTATTCAAATATCTTTAAGGGGGTTGAGTTGCTTCAATTAAATTTGAGGCGAGAGTGATGTGATAGTGACTAGTAGGCAGTTGCAAACGGAGTAAATACATGAGCTTTTAACCTTAGTCGACGGGATCAAGTGAAACAGTCATGACATTGAGTTGTTTTTTAACGTTCTTGGTTCGATCGAGTGTTATAGGGGACTCTACTACCATTGAGAGCAGTGAACCAATAAAATAATAAAAAATGAAATTGATCTTGCTGAAACCTCATCATTGAGAACAAATAACAACAAACTCTCTACACTCTACATTGTCCATCTTTTGATAGATCTATTTGAAAATACTCAATAGATCCAATTATATAATACAAACAACAAATTATTAGAAAAGAGAAGCAAACGCACGATGTGGTTACGCAGTAAAAGTCCTTATGGGAAAACAACTGCGAGATCCTTCAAGGATGCCTTAAAATCTTCACTATGATTTAAACAAGTACATCCAAAAAATAGTTACACAAGGAATTGATGAAAAGAAATCTATTCCTATTTAACCTGTTTGTACTAAAGTCTTGAATCTGCAGCAAGTAGAATCTAGGAGCACCTTTTCGGATTGAACTAGGGGAACACATTCCTCTTAGTTCAAACTCTTTACTGCCTTGGATGAGAAGATCTCTTTTACATATGAATACAAACAACTAAAACTAGAACTCTGATACTTCAACAAGGAACAAGTACTAGCTCACAGATATACCTTATTTGTTTACAAAAGTGTGCTTATATATCTCATCTAAAAACCCTACACCTCATCGAATCAAATCAATTTGTTTTAAAGATAGAGATAACTCAACAACCAACTATTATTCTCTACAATCTGCAATATCAACCATGTTTAATAAGATAGAGTCCTTAGCTATAATCAGATCAATCAACAATGTTATTATTGCCCTAGTAGAACTCTACTTCCTCAAACAGAACACAGCGGAATATAAGCATAATTAACACAAGTATCAATTATCACAACTTTCCTAATTATGAATTACCTTACCAAAATACCAGAAGAGATCTCATTCAAGTCAGCAGTTCTACTTGTTGTCCTGTGTTTCGAATGAATGGCTAAACAATGTACTTACAATCTCCCCATTTGACTCTTCATTCAAAAGACAATGATTAAGGCCTACAAATAAGAATAGAAGATTCCAATATACAAAACATAAACTAAAGCTTGAAAACTAAATATGTTCAGTACAAAGCCAAGGAACTACAAGTTTCAAATTCTTAGACTAAGCAAAACCAAAAAAGAAAATCATCAGCAGGTCTGCTCAGCTACTCCCCCATTTTGGATGAGGAGTCAAAGGTTGTGACGACGAGTATAAGGATCCTGTCCTAGATAGCGATGATAGGCCTCAGGTCCAGTGAAGCGTAGATCGTAGGCATATGCACATTGTTGCAGACGATGAAGATCGGTAACCATCTGGGCTGAGTGTTATAGAAGAGTATGGAGAGGGGCCAAAAATTGATCTTCACGAGCGAGAAGGCCAGCAATTTGCCCTTGCATCGTTGTTTGCACGACAATAGAACAAGCAAGATCCGTCGCCATCTGCTGCTGCTCACGGCGAAAGTGATCCATCAAATATTCAATGTCCTGAAGATCGAAGGTGCACGACGACGACGACGACGAGCAGCACCAGAGGAACCAGAGAGGCGATCATTCAGAGAATCAGAGTATCTGAACCACAACATGATGAAGAAGGAGTAACCGCTAGAGAGTTATGTCTTAACTGTTTGAAATATTCTTCCAAAAAAATGAACTAAAGACCAAGTGAGATCTTATCTCTACTAATATAAAGCCAAGCGGCTTTTGGTGTCATCACATACCAAAATATTGATTTCCCAAAATGCCCATAATAAAAAAAAGTATTTATTTCCTATTCTTCATTTTAAAAAATCAACAAAATGAAAATAACTTATATAAATATGTTTTTACTCTCCTAAACTCCCATTTGCATCTCTCCGCACACATCGAGTGCGGATTTTTTCTAGTAAAGATAAATCATCGATGGTTAAAAAGGAAGGAAAATCCAATCAAATCAAGGGGCAAATCAAGGGATTTTGTGTGGACAAGTTACCAAGAGAGAAGAGGAAAAAATTCGCTAAATCTCCTAATGCAATCATGACAGTAAGGAAAATTATCCCAAGATAAAAAATTAATTTTTCAAGTATCCCAAGAGAAAACCACTACAAGTAATCAACTTGATGATGACATAAAAGTGAATCCCAAAGAACGAAAGAAGGAAGAGGATGCTGTTATAATGTAGTAAATATATTAGCAAAAAAATGATCAAAACATCCAATGTCACCCGAGCATGATGAACTCCCCCTCAGTGGATTCACTCACCTACAAAACTCCCCCTCAGTTGATATGTTTAAGTGTAGAAGGTCACATAAGTGATAGTGGTGCAAAACTATGACTAATTCATGACATTGGAGACATTAGCCATAGGCTTGAGCATCATACATCCTGTAACAAGAAATAAGGTTAACACATGAGCAACAATGAATCATGAGGACTTAGACAAGGTTGAAGCTTGGCTATGGTAAAGGTGTGAAGAGCAAGCTAGGCATATGGGTTAAAATGTGGCTAGACGGTGGTCACTTCAGAGGGCAGTTGTTTCCCATGCAACAAGCTTGAGTAAAACCACATAACCTTTCAAAGAGGCAGGCAACATAGATCGTAAAGGAACTGCCTTTGAGGAAGAGTATTAGAGTATCATCCAGATGAGAAGTGAGCAGTCAAATATAGAACATCAGAATAGTCATAAGAACATTTCTTTATGGAAGCATTCAGGGGCAGATAGGAGACCTTCAATGTATAATGATCCGAATATAAACTAAGAAATATGTGATCATAGGTCCCCCCCCTGTATAACCTGATAAACTGCAATGGTATGCATACCATGGTGACTGCTCTTGAGTCTGCTCAGCTGAAGAGAACTCTTCAAACACAAGACTGTGGATCAGACACAGATTGTCACGCTGTTGAGGTTTATCGTGAAGGGAAGAACAAAGTGATAAGGCACAATGGGGGCATCTAAACAGGTAAAGTGAAGGCATGAAATTCATTTTGGTCATGGTGGTAGAAAGTAGACCTATTGCCTCAATCATTTTTCATCATAGCTCACATGATAAATAATCTTATAGATGACAAGATGTAATTAGGCAAGTTCTAGTAAGGAATTAGCATCATGCACTCAAGACAATTACCATGTGGAATGCCGTAATCTCTCATCATGTTCTTCATCCATTGTAGTTGTGTACAGCAACTGTCAGCATCAACATATTCAGCTTCAGCTGTAGATAGAGAAACAAAGTTTTGCTTCTTGTTGTGCCATGCAACTAGGTTGTTTCCAACAATGAAGCATCCCCCATAGGTACTCCGTCTGTCTTTGATATTTCCTCCCCAGTCAGCATCACAATAGCCAGCAATTTCCATATTTGTATCTGATGCATAGAACACTCCATAATGAATAGTTCCATGAACATATCTAATAATCCTTTTTGTTGCTTCCATATGAGATTCTTTAGGAGTTGCTTGAAATCTAGCACAGACACCAACACTATAAGCAATATCTGGCCTACTAGCAGTTAAGTACAGTAAGTTACCAATCATACTTCTATACAATGTTTGATCGACAGGCTTCCCTGTAGGGTCATCACAAAGTTTAGTTGTAGTCTCATTGGATTATTTACAGTCTTTGTTGATGCTGGGCCAAATTTTTTAACCAAATTTTCTGCATATTTAGTTTGAGAAAGAAACATACCGATAGGCAGCTATTTGATTTGAAGACCAAGGAAATAAGTAACTTCACTAAGTGCACTCATCTCAAACTTTTTGTGCATCACATCGGTGAACTCATTAACCATAGTGGGACATGTTGAACTAAAGACAATGTCATCAACATAAATTTGAGCAATCATTACATCCTTACCTATTTTTTTTGACAAACAGAGTTTTATCCACAACTCTTCAGACATAAGCACAACTGACAAGATAGGCAGAGAGTTTCTCGTACCATGCCCTTAGTGCTTACTTGAGTCCATATATAGACTTTTTGAGTTTGTAGACATGATCAGTAAGTTAAGGATCGATGAATCCCTTAGGTTGTTCTACATATACTTCTTCTTCAAGTTCACCATGCAAAAATGTTGTTTTGACATCCATTTGAAACAGTTGAAATTTCAAGTAGCAGGCAATTGACAACAGTAAACTCACAGATTCAAGTCTAGTAACAGGTGCAAATGTTTCTTCATAATCGATACCCTCAATCTGAGAGTATCCCTGAGCCACCAACCGAGCTTTATTTCGAATAATTGTTCCAAATTCATCACTCTTGTTTCGGAACACCCATTTTGTGCCAACAACATTGTATTTCTCCGGTCGGGGACATAAAGTCCACACATCATTTCTGGCAAACTGATGCAGTTCTTCTTACATGGCCATCACCCAATCATCATCATAAAGAGCTTCTTTGACATTTTTTGGTTCTATCAACGAGACAAAACCAAAATATGCAATTTTATTGATATCAAATTGGTTTTGAGTTAGAAAACATACCAGAGCAGTGTCTGAAATGACTTCATGATTTATCATTTTAGCAACTTGTCTCCTGGTGACAACACCTTCATTTAATCTACCAATGACATCACTTGTGGATTGATCTTTCTAAACTTGCTTGTAACCAGGTCTGATGGCTGGATCTGCACCAAGATTTGAATCATCTGAATTATATTCCTCTTCATCAAGTGTAGAGTCTTTCGTGGTTCCAAAGATGCTCCATTCATCATCGTCATTTAGAACATATTCCACTTGTCTGTAGGCTGCATCATCAACAGAGACATTAAATGATTCTATGACATCTTTAGTTCTTTTATTGTATACCCTATAGGCCCTGTTGTTTAGTGAGTATCCAAGGAAGATACCATAATCACTTCTTGGAGAAAACTTAGATAGTTTCTCTCTATCTCTATAGATATAGCATGGACTCCCAAAGATGTGAAAGTGACTTACCATTGGTTTCTTACCTTTCCACAACTCATAAGGAGTTTTGTCACTATTTGAACGCAAGATGGCACGATTTATGGTATAGCAAGCAGTGTTGATTGCTTCAGCCCACATGCTTTTATTAACATCAGATAAATGCAACATTACCCTAACCATGTCAATGAGAACTCTATTCTTTCTCTCTACAATGCCATTTTGTTGTGGAGTTATGGGAGAGTATAAATCATGAAATATACCAAGCTCATTACAATAATCAACAAAGGAAGAATTTTTAAACTTAGTACCATTGTCAGATCTGATTTTCACAATTTTCAAGTTGGAAACATGTTTTTTCAGTTAACAAATCTAGTGCTTAGAATTTTGAAAGATTCAAAAGTTTCATCCTTGGTTTTCAAAAAATCTACCCAAGTGAACCTTGAAAAATCATCTACAACAACTAGAATGTACCTTTTGTAACCAACGCTTGTTTTCTGAGCAGGTCTAACCAAATTCATATGGAGTAACTCCAGTGGTCTCACAGTCATGGCTGAGTTTGTCACTCTATGTGCTTTCTTGTTTTGCTTACCAATTTTGCATCCAGAGTAGATGTATTCGGTATTTCCTTTCAAGTCAGGTAACCCTCTAATGCTTTTTTTGTGAGAGTTTCTTCAGATCTTGAAGGTTCACATGACCAAGTCTCTTATGCCATAGGATCAGGAGATTATCAGCTGAGGATTTCATACATACTCTGATTGTTTATGGGACTGTAGACTGAATTTGATAACAATTATCATCAGATCTCAATCCTTTCATAACAAAATTGTTGTCTTTGTCCATTACAATGTATCTTTTCTTATTGAACCAAACATCTCCATACTCATTTTTGAGATGACTCACACTCATAAGGTTTGCAGATAGACCTTCAACATAGTATACATCAGTAAGATTTGGGATGCCAGGAGCATTAACTACTCCTTTTCCCAGAATCTGACAGGTCTTTCCATCACCAAAAGTGACTATTCCTTATGTGAATTCATTACTTAAGGAAGCAAACAAGTGTTTGTTCCTAGTTCTGTGCCTTGAACAACCGCTATCTACATACCAGATGTTTGGATTTTTCTCTTGTAAAGCTGACAATTAAACTAGACATTTAAGCTTTTCCACTGTACCTGTATTTTTCACATTAGATACATCTGAAGGTTCCCACACAGAAATTATGGATGAAAGACAATTAATAGAACTTTTCTCTTTCCAAGCTATTTCCAGTAGTCTTTAAAAGACCACTCAGCTTTGTCAACATTAATTTCTGTTCCTTTAGTTCTTTTTGTAGTTCTGAAACTTGTGAGTTATAAGCTGAACTTTCCCAATGTCTTCTTTCAGATCTCAGAAGATTACATCTAGGTTTTATATGGCCCAGTTTGCCACAATGATAGCAAATAGGAATCATATTCATGTTTTGAGATTCATACCTTAGATATTCAGTAGAGTGTTCTTGAACATTCCTTACCTGCATTCTCTTCGAGTTTGAAGGTTCTCTATGCGATGAATCGATTGGTGGAACAACTCCATACAGTCTAGGAACTTGTGGTTTTTCAATGTATTCCTTTTCGAACATTTTTCCTTTTACAAAGCCATTCCAAGTGGAGGTTTTCTTACCTATATATCCCAGACCACTGGTATCCTGGTTGGCCTTTCCCACTTTGCATAGTTCCTTGACTTTCTCAAAATTGGATTCAAATTTTTTGAATCTGTCTTCAAATGTTCCTGCTGAGATTCAATTTGCATATTCAAAGATATATTTAAAGTACAGTGAGCCTTTACCTCTATTTCCAAAAATTGATTCCTACTAATCGGATCAGCTTTGTCCACTTCGTAGTTTGGACACTTGTTATTCACAAGGCTTCCTTGATGTTTCTCTTCAGCCATTACTTTTATTTTTTGGACAGCCTCCTGCAGATCCTGTTGTACTTCTACCAGTTTGGATCTGACAATGTTCAATTCTTCTTCTAGCATCTTGTTCTTCTTGAGCATTGCATTTGAAGCTTTGATCATCTGTTTACAGTTGATATCAACTTCATCATCAAATTTAGTTTCTTCAAGCCCAGACTCATCAGTATCAGACTCATTTTGTTGTACAGAGGACACAAGAGCCATGTTCTGTTATTTCTTTTCTGCTTCCTCTTCTTCTTCATCATCACTCCATGTGGTTGAGTTCAGTGCCTTGATTCCTAGAAGTATACTTAGAATTTCCACAGTCAGTAATTATGTGGTCAATAACACCACATTCATAACATTTAGGTTTATTATTCTTCTTAAAGGTTTTTTTTCAGAACGTTTATCATTATTCTGATTCTTCTTTAAGGAAGATCCTTCACCATTCTCTTTCCTGGCTTTTAATTTTTTTCTAAACTCTTTAGAGAGTAAAGGTAGATCCTCAGAATCAAGATTCGTTAAAGGGGAGTTTTTCTTATTTTTCTTCTTATCCTGATCTTTCTATACAGAAGAAAAAGCAACGCTTTTGTTCTTCTTATGACCTAGATCATTTTCTTTCTCATAGGGGATGAGATTTCCCACAAGTTTATCTTAAAGGTAATTCTTAAGATCATGAAATTCTTCGATAGCAGTTTTCTTAGCATGATAAGGTTTGGTAAGAACTCTAAGAAATTTCTTCACAACCTTATCTTCATCAATAGGTTCACCTAGTCCTCTACATTGACTAGTAATCCCAACCATCCTAGCATGAAAGTCATCAATAGACTCATCATCTTTCATTTTTAATCCCTCAAACTCACCTGTCAACCTCTGTATTTTCTGCTCTCTAACTTTTGAGTTCCCTTCATAGATTGTATAGAGATGATCCCATGCTTCCTTGACAGTATCACAGTGATTAATTCTACCATTTTCTCTCTTAGACTAAGCAGTGAACAAACAACTGCGTGCTCTAATATCAAGTTGCAGATTTAGGAAATCATCATCAGTCTATTCTTTATCATTTATAAAGCAAACTTTGGATGAGGTAACAGTTTCTTTCTCATCCTTTGTTTCCTCATAAATGACGGGTCATGTATACACCTTTTTAAGTACTCTCCACATCTTAGGTTCCTGTCCTATGATGAAAGCTTCCATCATTCCTTTACAGACACTAAATTCCTCACAGCCTCCATCAAAGTAAGGTGGAACATTTAGTGAAGTAGCACCTCTTTCTCTTTCTTGATCCATTGATCTACGCATTTTAGGCGTATTAATTAATATATTTTCTCTACATTTTTACTTTGTTAATTGTTTAGTTGTATTAGTTTTGATTCATTTTGTTGTTTTTAGGTTTTTGTCAAAAAAAAACGGAGTAAAAAGGTCTACAAGCATTTGAGACGTGGAAAAATGGAGCAAAAAGAGGAGTGAAGAAATGTTGCCGAAATTCCATGGATCTTGAAGAAGAACAAATGAAAATGATGCAAATAAAGAAGAAGAAATTTCTCCTATGCGATCCAGGAAAGCACATCTTTGCCGAATTAATAAAGGACCATTGGGCCAAATTTTTGGAAAATATTCCAAGATGATATGGATATGATTTGAAGCCCAAAATATGTGAAATTAAATGGTACTTTCGGACAAGAAGAATAAGAGAGCAAGAAATCCAAGATTTGATGAGATTGAGATTCCTAATACTTAAAAAGGAAGGAAATCTGAAGTTACAGGATAGCAGACTTCGACAGGCTGTAGAAATCTCATATCGACTCTGATTGAGGTGATCAAGGAAAATATTTTATATCCCTTGGAAAGATTTTTCCAATTCCGTAAGAATCATGCAATTCGGATATGTATAACTCTGGAAAATTGTATTTTACTACAGGAGGTCAGATTTCTCTGAAATTAATGTGGACTTCTTGTTATGGTAGGAAAATAACCTACCCTTCTCCTATATAAAGGGGAGCTCGGCCTGAAAGCAGAGCATCACTCATTCCTACGCCTAAGTTCTGCCAAACACTATCCTCCTCCCCACAAATTAAGCCGACATCCTCAAGAAGCCGACTACACCATCATAACGCCGCATCTCTTCATCCACCGACGTATAGGGGATTCCGAGCATCTTCCACTAAAGAAATATAGTGCTCTTGAGTAGCCTTAGGGGATTCCGAAGCTATAAAAGTGTAACCATGATCTCTTTACTCCATAGTCTCTTTTTGTGTATCAAACTTGGTTGTGTGTTTCGGATGATTTTATTTGGTTTCATGAATTATATGTCTTTTAATAAATCTTCCATGTGTTTTATTACTTTTATTCGAAACTTGCATGTGTATTTGGTTCTTAATTCTTTGATTTTAGATATAGGGGATTCTGAGCACAAAATATGAAATATGCATGTATTTTGAGAATTTGAGTGATAGAATTATGTAGGTTGTTGAGAGATGTATATATGCCACGTTTGAGTGAAGGTAAGGAATAAGATGATCACTTGTAAATATGTTAGTCTTAGATTTTATTTTCGGTTTAGAAAGCATGTTTAGGATTCTATGTTCTTGTTTGTTTAGCTTGTCTATAAGTTAAAGCATGATAGAACTTAGAGTTTCTCTATGTATTTTCTGCCATGTTTTGTCTTTATATTTAGTAGATTAATAACCAAACTTTCGAACCCCCCCCATACCTTTTATTTTATGTTTACAAACGTTGTTATGCTTAGTACTCTCAATCCCCGATTAAGAACGATCTGTGACGACCCGGAACAGAATCAGAAGCGTAATCAGCTTAATTCGTGAGTTAGCGTATAATCGCAGATTTCCGATAATTGATTGAATCACCAGCTTTAATCACGACTAAATGATTGGCCGAGAATTTGAGTTGAGTCTCTTCTCGAGAGTTGTTGTACGCGAGATTTCGAGTTCGTGGGCGGTTCCGGATCATTATTTGGATGACCGAGGAATATAATATGAATATTTGAAATTTCGGAATATTATCGAGTTTATCCGTTCGTGTTCGAGTCTATCCGAATTGTGATTTTGATCCGTTTTGGACCGTTGATCGACCCGAAGCGTAGATGGAATGATTAATGACTTGATTTGCGAGTTTCGCGATTTGTTGTGATTTCGGCATATTCTGCTAATATGGCAGTTTTCTTAGCGACTAAATTATCGGGTGAGAATTTGATTTCGGATCCTTCGTGAAAGTTGTAGAGAATTTAATTTCGAGCTTGTGGGAACTTTCAGAGGATTTTTCTGAGTTACGAGGATTAAGTTACGAATATTTTCGACCGTTGATTATTTAATCGGATAAGCTTGTGATAGATTGAACCGTTGACTTTTTATCGGATTTGTCGAAGTGTTTGACTTCAGGTGGAAATTGAAGAACATGTCGAGATGAGTTTGTTGACGCGAGAATTGTTGAAATCGGAATTACGATACGAAAGTTACGGGTGTTCAAAGTTTATCAAAAAGTGTATTTGGAAGTTTCCTAAAAGGGTAAGTATTTAAATTGGGCTTCTATTTTGGGAAAGTCAAACATGGCATTTAATTGGTTGACTGGTCAACACGGGAGGAGGAGGAGGTGCGACGAGCACCACGGCTCGTCGGCGGTGGCTCGCCATCCGGCCACCCCAGAGCTCGGGCCCGGACCCAATCAACTCGGCTCGGCCTCCCCGTGGTGATGCCGGACACCGTTCACGGCGAGGTCGCAGGTGGAGAGAGAAATTTCCGGCCAAAGTTTGTGATTTTTTGGGGTTTTTGGTCGTTCTTTTTCCGGCCGAATTGAGTCACTTGAAGTACTGGGTTTTGAAGCAGTTATCACCACGAGTCTAACCATGTAAGTATGGAGTTCCAATTCGTTTTGTACATGGAGAATTCATGGATTGAAATTTGTGTGAGATTTCGGTTTTGTATGAAATTGAGCTAGTTAGAGTTTAAATTGATCTTTGGTGTAGTTATGGAAGTTTCTTGTTGGATGATTTTGAGTGGAATAGGCTTTGGTCCGCCGGGAAATTTCATGGTTGGGTGGCGCCGCCGTCGGCGGCAGCGGTCAACGGCGGTTTCCGGTCAAAGTTGACTTTTCGGGGTTTTCGTCGAGTTATATGTCGTTTCACTCGGAATCGCGCCCCGATCGCAGTGGCAAGGTTTGTTTTTCAATTTGAGCATCGGAAGTTATAGCGAGGTTGTGTGGTATGATTATCGGATTTTCGACAATTCGTCGTTATTGAATTATGTGTTTTCGAGAACGGTTGTTTCTCGTGATTTGATTTGAGGTACTGAGTTATGATTTTGAGAAATGGATTTTATGATTATTCAGGGGTTCGTGATCGTTCGTTTGGCGAGAAATTTCCGTCGGATCACGGGATTAACGCGAACTGCGTTACGCTCACCTGTGAGTGGACATTTCTTTTCACGGATTGACTGCGAGTCTTTTATATACGTTTTTACGAGCTTGAGCATGCAGTATGATCATGATTTTTATGAGCATGTGTTTTACGATTATACATATACGAATATGCGTATACGAATATACATACATATATATTATGTTTTTATGCATGTGCATGGAAATGATTTATGATTTGGTTTACACAGAGTACAGTCTCAGTTATCAGGGTTGTATCGATACACATTGGCTTCTCGGCTGATCCCCGAGTACGCTCCGGGGGGGACAGATATCCTGACCCGAGGCCTTTCTGGCTAGAAATCACGTGTGGGTCTGGGATCCCGTGATTCAGACTGTGCTATCGCGAGGGAGTCCATGAGTGACCCCGCAGTATTTATGATGCATGCTCTGTACGTGGGTTGGAGTCAGCGTCTCCTCACGTACCATTTGATTTTTATGCATTTGACTCGCATATGTTTTTATAACATATATTATTTGGCGAAAGACATTTATTTTCGTCCACTCACTCTAACGGTTTTCATGTCTTTCCCCTGGGCTTTTCGGTTTTCGTGCCCAGTTTGCAGTTCAGATTCTGGTGTCGCACGTCGTGGTCAGAGGCATAGTATTCGAGCGATGTTTCTTTTATGGTAGGTTCTTAGTTTGACCTACTATTTGTATATCTATACTAGAAGTCGCTCTGAGTATTCTGATGTATACTTCTATACGATTTTCCCCGGAATTTCTGTAAAGTATGGTTATATTTATTACTTTACATTACTGTTATGATATTGAGAAATCCGGATGAGATTGGTGCCCACGGTTTGATTTTTGTAGCATAGGATGAAGTGTATTTTCCGGGTGCAGGTAATGGCAATTCCGCGTTTATAGCGTTACTCTGTCGAAATTTTTATGATTTTTGTTAGTTCGTGTTTTCAGAAGGGGTTTGATTCCGGTTTAGGAAACTAAATCGGGGTTGGGTCCTTTCACGATCCCTACTTATCAATCCTACATCTACAAAGAAGGGTTTTAAATTGCATACGTGTGAGATATGTGTTGAGTGTCTACTTTGTGTTAATATTTGATGCATGTTTTACGCATATCATCCATTCACCCCGAGATCTATCTAAACTTAGTTTAGATCTACTCTGACGCCAATTGAAAATACTCAATGGATCCAGTTGTATAATACAAATAACAAATTATTAGAAAAGAGAAGCAAACACATGATTTGGTTACGCAGTAAAAACCCTTACGGGAAAACAACTGCGAGATCCTTCAAGGATGCCTTAAAATCTTCACTATGATTCAAACAAATACATCCAAAAAATAGTTACACAGGGAATTGATGAAAAGAAATATATTCCTATTAACCTGTTTGTATTGAAGTCTTGAATCTGCAGCAAGTAGAATCCAGGAGCACCTTTCTTGATTGAACTAGGAGAACACATTCCTCTAAGTTCAAACTCTTTACTGCCTTGGAGGAGAAGATCTCTTTCACATATGAATACAAACAACTAAAACTAGAACTCTGATACTTCAACAAGGAACCAGTACTAGCTCACAGAGATACCTTATTTGTTTACAAAAGTGTGCTTATATATCTCATCTAAAAACCCTACACCTCATCAAATCGAATCAATTTGTTTTAAAGATAGATATAACTCAACAATCAACTATTATTCTCTGCACTCTATAATATCAACCACATTTAATAAGATAGAGTCCTTAGCTATAATCAGATAAATCAACAATGATATTATTGCCCTAGTAGAACTCTACTTTCTCAAACAGAACACAACAAAATATAAGCATAATTAACACAAGTATCAATTATCACAACTTTCTTAATTATGCATGACCTTACCAAAATACTAGAAGAGATCTCATCCAAGTCAGCAGTTCTACTTGGTGACCTGTCTTTTGAATGAATGGTCAAACAATGCACTTACACTATTAATTAACTATACTACAACGACTGAATTCAAACTCATCATCTTAAGGGAGTTATAAACCTTGTTATTTAGCTTGACGTCTAAACTTGAAGCAAAGCACAACATGTGGTGGTAAGAATTTTAGGTTACTCTTGAAACTCCGTCTATGTTCACATTTCGTCAACCGAAACGGGGTGATTGTGATCTCAATAGGAAAAAAAAGAGCTTTCAATTTGTATTGGGCCTTTCGAAACAGATGTGACCCAAGCAAAAAATAGGGTGGGCCTTAAAACAACCCGACCCGCTTTACCATCCGCTAAAGGCCAAGACGCAGAGAACGGCAGAGCCAAAGATTTGTTTCTGTACTTTTGATGGTTGCTTTGTTGTTTCAGAATTCAGAGTATCTTCGTTCTGGGCTCTTCGGATTCAGCAATAACATCAGCAACGACACAATCCTCAGGTTTATTTATGTGTTTCTCTTTTTCAATATTTACCCTTTGAATTCAATTTTCCGATTCATTCTTCATTCTGGTTCTATGTTTTTGATACCTCATTTGCTTTATAATTTATTGGAATTAATTGTTCTCATCAAAGATTTCTCCTTTATCCTCGTACTTGCATTAGAATGTCTTTATTGTTTATTGTGTACATTGTAGTAAGTATCGCTTGTTTGGTTTGTAATTCATTACCAATTGTTGGGATATTTTTTTCAATATGCACAGCTCAGTCACTATATTTAATTTTTCATAAAAATATCAACTTTACAGGACCAGCTCCTCCCCTTTTGTAGTATCGAATGGAATGGACCGTTTGATTCTCCTTCACCCTAATTGAAAATGAGTTGCGTTAAAGTTAACAATGTTTTTGTATTATATGGAGCATAGGTTCATTGCATTTTTGTGTTCTGCTTCTGAAGTTACGCTTTACTTACCATCCAGTTTATAATCAGTGGTGTGAGGCTTTTCATGCAATGTCTTTCATTTGGAGTGTCCATTGCTGATTTTCTTATTCTAGTGTACTTGTACAGAGATAAGATTCCATTTTGTGTTGCCAAAAAATTGCCAGAACAATGACACTATGTTATCTAGTAATCTTATATTTGTTGTATGAAGAACAATCAAAGGAAAATTGGATTTTAACTGAAAGATCGATGTATATCAATAACTTTTTTCATGCATGTTTGCATACTTCTGGTTTTTACATAATCTCTAACAAGCATCTTCATATAGAAAAACCTTGCTAGAATGCGCTTATTCAATCGAGTGATTTTAATCTCTTGGCTGAATGTGAATAGCTGCTGGGCTGGTGGTGATTGATCTATTTAATTGTTTTGTCTCTACTGTCAGATGGTGCAGATTATGGAGGATACGGAGATTGATGACGTTGTTATACCTGACACGCCACCTGATAGATTAGCAGCCAGACATGGCATTTGCAGGGAATCTGTTGGAAAACTCGGTAGCTCACCATCAGCGTGTAATTTGAATAGTTCAGACTTTGCTGATGAGAAATCTGGGAATGGTTCAAGGGTCAAGGATAGATATGTTTATGAAAATGGGCGTAGCCGAAGAGTTGTTATTTGGCCTCCGAGAAATTCTTCCAATCTTACAATTAAGACAGGCAGTGACTCTTGTTTTCTCTCACCAGGAGACAATTCTTCTTCTTCCCAGAATAGTCACCTCTTCAGAAGACCAGCAGTTGGCAGAAACTCTAGTAGTGAGGCCAAACATTTGTCTGGGACTGAAAATTTGGATAAAGGAAAGTCTACAAGCATAAAGTCATCCTCTAGATCATTTGGTTTCCCAGAAAACACGGAAGTTCTTGATTTAACCGAACATAATGGTCATACCCAAGTACGCAAAAAGTTTTTTCCACATGGAAATTCCAATGATGTTGCTCAAGGCTCGAGAAACTGGCAATTAGCGTCAGTTGGCAGTTCTACCGATTGCACTGAAAGGCCTTCCGAGAGATCCAGATATGCTAACAAGGCTAAGGAAAAAATAGATAACAGTAGATATAATGGTCTCGGCTTAGCCGTTTCTGTAGAAAAACGGGGTGGTCTACCTAATGAGCCTCACTGCAAACCAGAGCATCAAAGCCCCATGGCTCTTCATTCTTTTACCTTGCCAAAAGTCAGCGGCCAGAAAAGGTTGGTGCGGAATGGCTGTATTTCCCCTCATAACATAGTGACAAGGTCTAAACAAGTAGATGTAGATCATGATCGCACTTCCAAGAATATGGAACATAGTAAAGCTGTCAATGTGGTTTCCAAAAGTTCCCCATCTATCATAGATGATAGTGACATGGTTATTGAAGACAATAAAAGGGAAAGAGTGAAAGGGAAAGGAGTAATGGTCCAATCTTCTACACGAAAGGAGATTTGCACAAGATTTGATCATACATCAACCAGGTATTTTGTTGAAGATGCTCCGAAGTAATTGCTATAATTATGTAAAGTCTGATGAGTTACGTAAACGTGTCGTACATGTGTATATATTTGATTACAATTTTAAGAGTTGCCTTTGCCATATTTTCCTGTATATAGCTAAACATAGGGTGCTACATGTTTTGACAACCCTTGTACCAATCGTAATTTTTCAGTCTATCCCTTTATGTTTTAATAGTAGTGAGTTTCCACCAATCAGGTTGGTAATTTCAGTCTTTCCCTAACAGTGTTATATCTATAAGCTATCGTCTGTTATTATTTTAATTTCCAATATCTTAAAACCTCTTAACATGATATGTTTTTGCAGCAGTCTTGTGAGTGATAATAACAACGCTAATAGGACCAGTCATGCTGATAGAGATATATCTGGATGCTCTGAGAATATAGGTGGGTGGAGAACTACTCGCAATCGTTCAAGTGTATTCAACCCTCTTTTAAATGATTCAAATGAGGATCTTCCCAGAATATTTAATGGTGTAGGAAACTTTGTAAATGAACATGGATTTAGTGTAGAGATGGAGGATTTTGGGAGGGAGGGGGACAGTGTACGCCTTGCAGACAATCTGAATTTAATTCCAACAGCTTCAAGACTTGTATCTGAGTCGGGCCGGTTGACTGGACAATATCGGGAAGGAAATAGAGTAATGAAAAAGGAGAAGAAACGGGGATCGAATATGGGCAATCATAGTGAATGCTCGACATTGGATTATGGTGACTCCGACATTCAGTTGCTTGGTTCTTCTAAGACATTTGATAGACCAAAATCATCCAGGATCCAGAGTCCTCAGTTTCAGGGAATGTTGAGGCCAGTTATCGAGGTTGATGAGTTATCGCCTATGGCAGGGCCCTCCATCCCCCAAGGTGTCGAGTCCAGGAGTGATGATTTAGAGGCTAGGGCAAGACAACTAGAAGCCGATGAGATGTTAGCACGTGAACTGCAGGAACAACTCTATCACGAGGTGCCAGCGTTTGATGGTGGTGAGGTAAGTGCTTTACTGGACTATGTTTGTGGTTGTTATATCTCCACATGTATGTTTCCACGAGGACATATTAATGGATCTCTTTCACTGAGTGATCATATCTGTTCACGTTGCAGCTTATTGATGAACATCTAGCTTGGGCATTGCAACATGAGGAGAATACTTCTAGTACTTCTTCTAGTGGAAGGCACAAGATACCTAATAGTGTGAGTGAGCATCTATATTTTCTGAGATTTGTTGTAGCATGATTCATTTAGTATTAGATATTATATCGTTCAGATGTGATCATTGTATCTGATAAGCAAAAGGGTTTAGTTTAATGTTTGAAGACAATTTGTACAAACTGGAAAAAGAAAGGGTTTAGTTTTATGTTGGAGGCTTATTGGGACAGGATTCTTTGTGGCATGTCTCAGGCCTGGGTTGGAAGTAACTTGTAGGGAAGCTGTGCTGTACATACTTTTTTACCACTCGGCTGATCGGTCTGGCAAAACCTTGTGTTATCCTGCCCATGATATGGGGGAATGAAAATGAAATAAGTGTGTCATGAATGTCGTATATGGGAAAACTTGTGCTTAAAGAAAAAAACTTGATCCTTAGTGTGCCCTGGGAAAAATCATCTTCAAACATGCAAGCATTCCAAATTTGGGCAGCTGCAGTTTTTTCCTACCAATTATTTGGGAGAAAAACAAAAGACATAAAAATTGATGATGCAAAGCTAACAAGTATTGAAATCTATGAGTATTGAAATCTATGTGTCTATTTTTGGTTTGATGGATGTTTGTTCCAATACAAATAATTATTTGGTACTTTCTTTTGATGCAATATTTTGTGTTTCATGTTATGTAGAGAGGCTCAGGGACATTGGCTTCTCATAGACTGCCCCAGTCTCGGTCTTTTCGGAACCCTTCAACTAGAAGAGGAATGGAGGCTCGGGTTCCCAGCTCTTCTACTATGGCACAGTTACGGAATCGCCTTCGTAACCAGGCTCCAAGTGTTTCAAATAGAAGGAGGAATATGCAAGTTCCTTTTCCTTCAGACATGGATCTAGACATGGTACCTGGTTCCATCCTTTCCATTTTCTATGAACTGTTTAATAACGTGTTAGTGCTCTACTTATTAGTTGTTAGATTTTGATTATTAGGGAGGAGAGAGGAAAGTAAAAAAGAGAATGAAATACCTTCTCCCTCTCCCCCATTACATTACCTCATGTGATTAAAAACAGAAACAGTGGGTGTATATATGTATAAGAAATTGTTTAAAAAGCTGTAAGTCGTCCAATTAGGCAGGCATCATAGTTTCATTTTATCACCTTATTTCATCCTCATCCTGTATCTTAAAAAAACATCAGAAGCGTAGTCAAGACATGATAGTGCAATAGTTCCATTGGCAAAACTAGAATTTCTAGTAAATGTCAAGATATAGGTGGTTTGTTATTTGAAGGGCAACTCAGTTTCAACTTAAAAGTCAAAATCTTTGTTCTGTGGTCTCTGTTATGAAATGTGCTCTCTGATATGTTATGCAGAGACTGAATATACTGGAAGCTTTAGAGGCTGCTGTTGGGGACGTTGGTGATGTGGGATTGAACAACCACATGCTTCAACTTCAGTGGGATTTCACTGCGTAAGATTTGAGTCGGTTTTTCCCCATTTGTCTTGCATACGTGAAGAGTGTATTTTATAAGAAACAAAATATGCTTGTTGTAGTAGCAACTTCACTCAGGCACTTATAGCCTTGACACGAGTGATATGCTATGACTTTGTCTCCAATAAAAAGCATAATTGCTTTTTTCCCCTTATTTTTTCTCCATTTAGTGCCTCCTTTTTCATTTTATTTTTTATTTGTTTGCAGCAATGATTATGAGATGTTATTGGCCCTTGATGAGAACAATCATCAACTTGGTGGTGCAACAGTTAATCAACTTAATAGTTTGCCTCAGTCTGCAGTACAGGTAGGTGGAGCATAACAAAAGCGTATACAGATATAATCTTAACAATTTTTTACTTTTTCTGGTGGTCATGCACTCATTTGCAGATTCATCTGCTCTGATGTATTGTGTTTGTTATTTCTTTGCTGCATAGACTGATGCCTCTGAAGAAGCTTGTGCAGTCTGTCTCGAAACTCCAACACTTGGAGAAACAGTTCGCCATCTTCCTTGCTTGCACAGATTTCACAAAGATGTACAGATTTACATTTTTGTAGAGATAGCATTCTTTGAAATGGACGCATTAAATATCTCACTCTGTACGTTTTGGTTCCTTATCGTTTGTCTCTTTTTCTTTCCCTCTCCATATCCAGTGTATCGATCCATGGCTCAACAGAAAAACTTCGTGCCCGGTCTGCAAGTGCTCCATCGGTTAGCATGCGCTATGACTGCTCATGCGACCTTGTGATAACAGATATCTTGCTACTGCTAGCGGTATCTTTTTGTGATGAGGTATATTCATTTATATTTCTGTCTGATGATGTCGATGAGGAACACTACTAGAATAGACTGACACTGGAAAATTCATTTAACTTGGAGATATTTGTGCTGTTATCTAACTAATCAATTTTTACTGACCTAGCCTCCACTAATCACCATTAAATGTTGTGGGTGAGGACTGAAGAGGCTCTGGCACAGTATGTTTTACTGTGTTATTTACTGATAGACTGAGTGGGTCATTAGAGTAAACTTGTGGGATTTTTTTGGTGTATCTGTTCTCTAACATGTTCATCATTTAATTTCCTTGGGGTTTCTACTGTCAGTATTTTCCTCATGGTTGGCGATTTAGTTTGGTAAATACGTAGATGATTTAATGCATGTCATTGTATGCCACAGTATAGAGTTGTGGTAAATACGTCAAATAGTTTGATTTAACCACTAACAAGGTATCATGGAATATGACATATAAACGGTATCTATTTCAACCTAGTATATATAGATTAAAAATGTCATTTTAGGTAGAGTACCTAGCTTCGCCATATGACCCGGCAACTGTCAAACTAGGCTTTATATTCCATATCTGAGATATTAGTCTGAACACCATTTTACATTGAAAATGTTTGGAAGATCCTGTGGACTGATCTGCACTATCTTAAAAATTAAAGTGACACCTGATTTCGATTGTCCAAGTTTACTGTCTGCCACAGCGAGCCATCTACCTTCTAAGTTCTAATCTTGGGTTTATAGGGTTCAATGGAAGCGTTTGGTTCAATGGAAGCGTTTGGTTCAATGGAAGCGTTTGGTTCAATGACCACCTTATCATTGCATATTCTCTAGAGACATTGGTTTATTAACAATGTGTTAGTTACGTCCACATGCAGAGAAGAACAATTTTATTAATCCTTGAGGAAAACGGATTACAGATTACAGAATATCACACTAGGTTAATAACCTAAAAGATATATATATACTCCTAAATGATAGATCCAATAGAAAACTACAGCCCAACATAACAGATTGATTTAGCTTCGTATGTCGGTAGTTCATACCTGATTCAAAGTATATCCTAACAAATCTCCACCTTGACTTGAATTCTCTCACAAATAATCAGATGTACTAGCACCATAATAGTGCCAGATGTACGACCATCTCCTCTGTCTCAGATGTTACCTCCAAAGGGCAACTAACAGCTTCTAACATTTAGCAAGTCCAAATAATGTTAGAACTTGCTATGTGGAACTGATTTGGTGAACATGTCAGCTAGATTATCAGCAGTACCCACTTTGTTCACCTTAACTCTCTTCTCACTTCTCAGAAAATGATACCTGGCATCGATGTGCTTAGTCCTCTCATGATGAACTTGATCATTGGCTAAACAAATTACACTCAGATTATCACAATACACTATAGCCTGATCATGATGTAGACCCAAATCATTAACCAGTCCTTTCAACCAGATTCCCTCCTTAGCTGCTTTCTGTCAATGCCTTGTACTTTGCTTCTGTAGTAGACAAAGTCACCGTATGCTGCAAAGTAGCTTTCCAACTAACAACAGAACCACCAAGAGTAAAAACATAACTTGTCATAGATCGTCTATTGTCAATATCTCTAGCATAATCAGAATCTGAATAGCCGGTTACTAAACACTGTGTATCACCTCTATAAATTAGACCAACATCAGACGTACCTTTAAGATAACGAAAAATCCTCTTCACAGCTTGCTAATGCTCCTTGCCAGACTCGCCCATAAACCTACTAACGACACTGACAACATGTGCAAGATCTAGTGCATACCATAACATACATCAAACTTCCTATTGCACTAACATAGGGAACTCGAGATGTGTAATCCCTCTCCTCAGCAGATTTAAGTGCAAACGTAGCAGACAAATGAATGTTTGCAGCACTCGGAGTATCTATGGGTTTTGCTGTAGATATTCCAAATCTCAACAGTATCTTCTTAATATAATCCTTCTGTGATAGGAAAAACCTCTTTTGACTTCTATCTTTATAAATCTCTATTCCTAGAATTTTTTGAGTTGCACCCAAATCCTTTATCTTAAACTTAGCACTAAGATATTCAACTTCTGAATATCTGACTTGTTTTCTGCAACTATCACCATATCATCTACATAGAGGACCAAATAAATGAGAGAACCATTTGTTACCTTGTTGTAGTTGACACAACAATCATACGGACTCCTCGTGTATCCAATCTCTATCATATAGCTATCAAACATCTTGTATCACTGCTTCGGTGACTGTTTTAGTCTATACAAAGATTTCTTCAACTTTCAAAGATAATCTTCTTTTCCAGGAACTTGGAAACCCTCTGGCTGGGTCATGTATATGTCCTCCTCCAACTCTCCATGTAGAAAAGTTGTCTTCACATCTAGTTGTTCGAGCTCCAGATTCTGATATGCAACTATGGCTAGCAGCATCCTGATAGAAGTATGTCTGACCACTGGCGGCAAAATCTCATTGTAGTCTATACCTTCTTTCTAATGAAACTTTCTTGCAACTACTCGAGCTTTATACTTGATACTCTCAGCAGGTGACAACCCTTCCTTCTTCTTGAAAACCTATTTGCAAGTAATAACTTTTCTCTCCTGATGTCGTTTGGCCAATTCCCAAGTTTGATTCTTGTGAATTGACTCCATCTCATCTCCAATTCTAGCAAGCCATTAGGTAGACTCAGTACATATAACTGCTTCCTTGTAGGTGGATGGTTCGTGGGGATCCACCTCTTCGGCAACCTGTAGTGCATAAGCCACCATACCTCGTGGGAGGCTTCCCAAAGTTTGCTCTTCTAGGTCGATCAAGAGCCAAACTGTGCTAGTTACTACTAGTGGATCTGTTTCTGAATGTGAGTGTTGATGTTGTTCTTCTTGCTATGATTCACTCTTATCTTAAGTGTCTTGTTGCTCCACCTGTTTTTCAACACTACCATTTTCTGATACAATAATAGACTTCACAGAAGGCTTAAACATAGAATCTTCATCAAAGACTACGTTTATACTAAATATAACCCTTCTTTCGGATGGAGACTAGATTTTGTACCCTTTAACCACATCCCTATAGCCTACAAATACTCCATTTTTAGCTCTTGGTTCTAATTTACCCCCACTTACATGATAATAAACAGTACAACCAAAAGCTTTCATATTTGAGTAATCAGCAGACTTATCAGACCACACCTCATAATGGGTTTTGAGATGTATATTTGTGTGAGGTCCACGATTTATCAGATAACATGTTGTACTAACCGCTTCTGCCCAGAACCTTCTTTCTAGTCCAACATTAGAGAGTATGCACCTAACTCTCCAGAAGTGTCTAATTCATACGTTCTGCCACACCATTTTGCTGCGATGTGTCCTTGACGCACCTAACTCTCTAGAAGTGTCTAATTCATACGTTCTGCCACACCATTTTGCTGCGATGTGTCCTTGACTGTATGATGTCTAGCAATCCCTTCACTTTTGCAGAACTCATTAAAATCAGACCAACAAAATTTTAGACCATTATCAGTTTGCAGCCTTTTGATCTTCCCTATTTGATTTTCAACAACGCCTTCCGCTGCTTGAAATTCTTAAAAGCGTCACTTTTATGCTTCATCATAATCACCCAAGTCATTCTTGAGAAATCATCAATCATTGACACAAAGTATTTGTGACCTCCTAAAGACTCAACGCAAGAAGGACCCCAACAATCAGAATGAATGTAATCAAGTGTGCCTTTTATTTTGTGAATTGCTTTAGGAAACTTGCTGCGATGTAATTTTCCAAAGACATAATGTTCACAAAATCCAAGGTCCTTTATCTTGTGGCCACCAAGAAGATCCTCTTTTGACAAAATTTGCATCCCTCTTTCACTCATGTGACCGAGTCTCATGTGCCATAACTTGATCATATCATCCTTGTGAACCTTCAATGATGCAACAACAGCAAAACTTGACTGCGTAGAACCTTGCAGAATTGGGGGAAACTGAAGAGGGTGGGAACTGAAGAGGGTGGGAACTGAAGAAAGTAATGACATTTAATGGAAGCATGCGTGGGGAGCGTGGGGATTTGGGGGCGGGTATTTTGGGACGGGAAAGAAGAGGTGAGTCATCATATTTTAGCGGGAATAAAAACGGAAGAAATAGGGGCAAAAGTGTATTTTAATAACTTCACGGTGTCCACGTCATCGTACGTCATCATATTTTACGAAGTTGGCCCGAAAAATTATGTTCAAGTCCCATCGGAGATGTGTTTGAAAGTATGGGTATCACATAGATAAGTTTGAAAGTTCAAAGAGCGCAAAAATAGGTCCACCAAAATTCAGGTACTATTAAAAAAATTTAGCCTTACATTTTTACCAGAAATCGAACACTAGAATCTCACCCCTAGTTTGTAGTTGTAGTTTACTCCGACTAAGAATTGCAATCACGCGCGGTGGAGGGCACGTGGTGTTTTGGTGGTAGGCGAATGGGGATGCGTGCCGTTATGCAATTGAGAATACAAAACAAGATAGAGATAGCTGGTCATATCCTTGCTGGAAAATGTGATGTAACTAATCTTTTGACTTCCCAGTAAAAGGTAAATTACCTTACAATCCTGTTACCTGTTTACTACAAATTCGACGACATTACTCAAAAGAGAACAGAAATCCATAGCTGATTTACAGTCATTTAAAGAAAGTGTTCTTCTCCATTACAAACTTAATCTAAGTAAAGGATCCATTACAATGATCCTACAGAGCTATACAACCAAATTCAAAATCAAAATTCAAATTACAAAAACCCACCTCCTCTTTTCTTAAAATGGCTAGGAAAAGAGGTCCGGGTCTTATCTAACAAGGTAAATAACCGAAAAGAGACATAACAATTTACCCCAACCCTCTCGAGTGTTGCAGTGTGACACTCCGAGGGAGGAGGCTATTAAGACACACACTTGAAGCCACTGCAGACAGACAAGAATATGAACAGGGCTATGAGAACAACGAGCCCTGCAACAATCAACTTTACCTTCATGTTCTGAATCCACATCTTCCTTTTGATTTTCGTTCCTTGTTTCTTGAAATCTTGAGCCTACAAAAACACACCCATATGCCACCATTCAATTAAGCACCACATCAATATTATTACAAAACAATCAAATGTAGCAGAATGGAATCCATTAGACATGTTTAATGGACTAACGTGGGAGCGGAGATTATCAGTTTTGTCCACCAAAAGCTCGATCTTTTCACCGCGATCAAGAACCTGCAGAATACATGAATCTCCATAATTTCAATACTGTAGCAATTTTCCTTGTTCCACTAGGAAAATGGGAGGTTCAAATCCTTAATACCAGATTGAGTTCAACATTAAACAATTTGCGAAGGCGCATTATAGATAGACAGAAACATGCAGAATAAGATCTTGATTAGTCCTGAACTTCCTAATTATCTTTAGAACTATTCTGATAATGAAATAGGACACAAAAGAAAGCAAATCTCCCTACCTTTTCAATATTTTCCATCATAACACCCTTGACCTCAGAAACCTGAGCCTTCACTTTGGCAAGCTTGTTGATTTCTTCAGGATGATCCGCACAGTACTTCATGTGCTCCTTGAGTTTGGGTCTGTAAAATATTGACATGAAGTTGAGCACATTTACAAAAGGTAAGGGTAGCATAGTTATGTTCAACAATGAAAAATGTGGGCGAAGTAAATATATACCCAAACTCTCTGTTCAGTCCCTTGGCTTGTGCAGTCCCAGCTTTTCCACCGGCATATCTTTTGTTGAAATCATCCTTAATTCTCTCCAGATAGGCAATGGGAATTTGCCTACCAGCAGCTTCAGTAGCAACTACACAGTAGGCTGTCGAATACAAGATAAAAAAAATAACTTAAAGCCAGATCCTACAATGATTATGTATCAGCAAAATCAAAAAAATAAATTTTGATATAATCAATAACAGGCTTGTAAATTATGCCAACCAAACCAAAATGCTCAGTTTACTACTCTAGCATGGAAATGTAATCAAGTACTGTACTGTCAAATCACCACAAAACAATTAACACAAGAACTCTATAATGAAAAAAATATGCCATAAACAAACTGTTCTTATATCATCACTGCAAAAATAGAGATAAACTCTTGTAGTCCCAAACAACACGTACAGTGATACCTAAAGAATACTAGTACTAGAATTAGGGGCCTCAAACGGTACATTAAAAAGTCTAGAATTCTAATCCATATCATCATTAAACTCTGTATTTCTTCTCAAATTGAAACTTATATGCTGTTTTCACCTGTAAATGTGGTACGATGATCAAATTGGTCAACGTTTAGGTCCCCTTCAAGGATAAACAGAGACCAAAACTGAGACCATCTAGTCATTTCATTGCATTCAAATGAATATACAAACATCCAAAAAGGAAACCGCTCGGTCATATTTACTGCATTCATGAAAATATACAAACATAATGTTTCCGAAGATGATCATGATGAACTGAAGTGATTGCAAGGAATACACAGAAAGAAGGGAAAACTTGCGCTTTGGTTCCTGAAAAAAAAAACACATAAAAACAAGTTTCCAAATTGTAGACATGCTGTCAATACTCCCCATAGAGATCCCAAATCCCTTATATTCTATTAAACGAACTTAAAACAAATTGAAAGCACACCGGCCAGTTGGCTAATCTTTTCAATTATATCCCTCATTTGTTTCACAAATATTCAATGCATAAACACATCATAGTAAAAGCACGAGAAACAGATACGATCCGATCAACGTAACAATTTGATCCACAAACGCATAAAAATTTAAGAAAAAGAGAGAGGTTAAAAACATAATCACAGTTTGTATAATCATGAAAAACATGAATCAATATTCCAGGAATGAAAGAAAGAAAAGAAAGAGAGAGAGAGAGAAACTGACTGAAGCCATTTTCGACGAGGTAGTTGAAAGTGTGGCCGTCGCAATTGTAGGTGAATTTGTTGTTGGAGGCCGGAAGCTTCTGGAGGCATTGAGCGGCGATGCTGGTGAAGTTTCCGGTGAACTCGGTGTACTCGGCCAGAATCACACTGCCGCGAGCCACGAAGCTATAGATCAGCGATTGCTGCCCCATCTCTGACTACGATCACAATGATCAATAAAACACAAACAAACCCTAGCTCGCTCCCTACACGTACTCTATACCAAAATATGAAACAGAAGAGAAGAGACGGAGATTTCAGGGAGAGACGACGATGGGATCGATGAAGAGGAGGAAATGCTTAAATTAAGGCGTCATTTTCTGTCTTCATACGTTTTCTTTTCTAAAATGAATAAATAAATGTTTGATAAAACTGCAACAGTGTTCACGTAAACAACGAAGGAACGCGGGTGTTTTTGAATTTGGAGAATATAGAGGAGAAGATCGAGTGTGAAAAGAGAGACAAGAGTGCTTCTCTTGTTGCAATAACAGAATAATAATAATAAGCCAAAAATATAAGAGAGGAGAGGAAATGCGAGGTGGGTGTGTGGTTGGGGAAGAGATTCATCCGCAACAAATGTTGCAGCATTCAATCATCTTGTCTTGTGTAAAAATAGGAACTAATTCCGGCCCCGTAAAACTTTCAGACTTGCAACTCCCTCAAATTAGATTGACTCCTTTATATGAATTACGTTTCTTTCTTTCATAACTTTCATCAATAAAGCTACAATATTTTTGGATCTGTCTTAGAATTTTAATAAAGAAATGCACCGGAGATTATTCATACGCAAGAAAGTATATATCACTCTTGTAATCTAAGCAACACTATGATGCACCGAACACTTCATCTGAATAATTATATTGCCGTGTCACGTGTCCTATTATTTTAAATTTTAGTGTGTGATCTAAACGACTATATAATGCACCCTAACTTAGGGGGGTGTATTGGATTGAGATTTTAATAGACAATTTTGGAAAGTAAAAGTCTGGTGGTATTGGATTGAGACTTTTTAATAAATTAGATAAGTCTGGTGGTATTCGATTAGGACTTTTAAGATTTTTTTAAAAAGTCCATAATATCTTCTGAGGCAATAAATTGTCTGGTGGTATTGGATTGAGATCAAGATTTATAGGATTTCATGACAAAATGGATTGTTTCAGACTTTTTAGTGATAACTATAAATACCAAGACCCCAAAATTGTCTTGCCCTTTCTCATCAGACTTTTCATACTCACTCAAGACTTTTTTTTATTAGGGTTTTGAACATACGCAGAGGCACTGACTCTTTTTTCTGAAGAACAGCGCCTATTGTTCACGTTGAAGCTCAATAATCTGGTGCAAAGGACAATTCACGTTGAAGGTAAAATCTCATCATGTTTTTGTTGCCAATAAATTATTGTTTTCCTTATTTTAGGGGATATTTGTCAGAAAGAACAACTTTTACAAATATTTACATCCAACAAATATTCTGAAATCATTGATATGTACATGGGGATCAAAGAATGTATAGCTCCAGGATATTTGAACAACTCTATCTTGACCTATTGTCATTTTTCAAAAACCGTACATATTACTTAATCCTTTTAACATGGCTTCTGGCAATCCCTTTTTATCATGGATGTGACCAGTATACAACTTGCACGTTATATTAATTTGCAAGTTACCAGTATACAACATGGCTTCTGGTAATCCTTTCGTCATATTAATTTGCACGTTACCAGTATACAACTTTTCCAAATATCAATAGAACTTTGTCAGTTTTTTGGCTTGCATATATACTGTCAATTATCACGTTCTATGTACTATAAAATTATGCAGTTGTTTTTCTGAGATTGTAAAAGAAATTTGTCTATAAACTAGTGCTTGTGGTCCTAGTTGTTGTCTAGAATTGACTAAAAATATATGATTGGATGAATTGATATTGTACTACTAGTTGAGATGGAAATGGGGGATTCACAAAATGGAAATGGCAAAGGAAAGGGAAAAGCTGATACCTATCAACAGTGGACCATGGATGATAGCAACTTGTTGTTGGGGTTGTTGGCTGAAGCTATGAAAAATGGGTTGCGTGATGCGAATGGATCTTTAAGAAAGCTTAATGTAGAAAACTTCATACTTCCTCGTCTTAATGCGAAAACTAGGTTTCCCAAAACCTATAACAATTACCTGAGCCGAATGAAATGGTTCAAGAGTCAATATAACAAATTGAACGAGCTGGTGCGTAACACCTCCGGTTTTGGTTGGGACCCAATTGGAAAGAAAGTCACGGCTAGTGATGAAGTATGGGAAGAATACTTGAAGGTGAGCTTAGTTCATGATTTTCAATAATTTTGGCACCCTGTAGTTACTATAACATTTTATGTGTAGCTGATATATTAACAAAATGTATGTTTTTTTTTCTAGTCCCACCCAAGCCACAAGAAACTTCGGACAGAATGTAGTGTTGATTATGACGACTTGCAACTTGTTGTTGGGGTTGGAACTGCTACTGGGAATGGCTCAATGGCATTAGGTGCTGATGATACTGATGCAAGTATATTAGGGAATGAAGAAAATACAATTTCTGGGATGGAAAAGTTTCCATATGATGCTGCTAGCAATGCTTTCATAGCACCACCAAATAATACCTTTGACGAGTCCTTCCAACCTTCATCACCCCTTGAACCTTCTTCTCCTTTTGAGGCCCCTTTAGGCTCAATGTTTAACAAAGAAAAGACAGGTCAAAAGTAAGCGAAGCAGATCCGAGTATGAAGGGAGTTCAAGCTCTAACAGGACCAACAATCATGCAAGGGTTCTAGATAATCTTTCTATAGGCATTGATTCAATTTCTACCAACTTCGAAAGGATCTACAATCTGATGGAGAAAAGAGAGAGAGACAGAGAGATTGAGAAAGAAACTACAATATGGGATGCTTTAAAAGATATACCAGATTTGGACAACAATACTCGTTTCAGGGCTGTCGAGTTGCTTAACACTAAAACAAAGAAGGACATGTTTTTTAAGATGACACCAGAAGAACGATCAGCTTGGATACTCTTCAACTTGAAGTTGGCAACATAGTGTTTTTTGAAAGTTATTTGGAATGTTATTTGGAATTTTCTACACTTTAGTTGAACTAGATGTTGCGTTTGATGAACTATGATGCCAGTTTGGATTGTTGTAGTTCGAATGTTTTGAAAGTGTGTTTTAGTTTACCTTATATTTTGGCTGATATAATTGTTATTTAGAATTTTCTACAATTTAGTTGAACTAGATCTTGGTTTGATACATTGATGGATTTCATTTTTCTTTTGCACAGGATGTATAGAGGTAATGATTTAGAGGATGAAGAAATGAATGATGATGAAATGAGTGAAGAAGAAGATAATGAAATACATGAGTTTTATGAAGCCATCAAGATTTTGGTGATGGCAGTTCAAGCAGTAATACATGTGGTGAATGAGCTTAGGGTTATTGAGGTTGGTAGACAAATTGAACGTCCACTAAACCCGCGACGAATCAACAATGTTTTTGGATATAACTATATACATAAGGCATTGAATGATGATCCTGCAATATTCCGAAGAGTATATAGGATGTACCCTGATGTGTTCTGCAAATTGTGCAACATCCTTAGAGAAAAAACACACTTGGAAGATACAAGGTTTATTTGTGTTGAAGAAATGCTTGGACAATCCTACAAATTGTCGGCCAAAATCATCGTTATTGTGTTATTCGCAATAATTTTCGTCGATCACAGTTCGCGACTAGTGAAAATTTTCACAAAATGTTGAAGGCTTTGAATACATTGTCAAAGGACATGATGGCCAAACCCGGACCAATGGTGCCTGCTAAAATAAGGGAAAATACAAAGTTTTTCCCTTATTTCAAGGTAAGTATTATACTATTTCATTATATGTAAATTGTCATTTGTATTATTCTTGTATTTCATGTATCTAAATCATTACCATCATCATGCTTTATGTTATCTTAGGATTGCATTGGAGCTATTGATGGGACACATATTCCGGCAACGGTGATGGGACGTGATAATAGCAGTTTTCGTGATCGTCATGGAAATATATCTCAAAATGTATTAGCAGCATGTAACTTTGATTTGGAGTTCATGTACGTCCTTGCCGGGTGGGAGGGTTCAGCTCATGATTCCAAAGTGTTAAATGATGCTTTATCAAGGAGGAATGGACTTAAAGTCCCACAAGGTAAATGTTAGTTTTTTTTTAAATTTAAAATATAATATAATTTTAAATAGCCAATGCTTTATTGTGTGGTACTGTTGGGTAATAACTGCTGGTCGTGTATTTGTAATTAGGTAAATATTTCCTAGCAGATTGTGGATTTGCTAATCGACGTCAATTTTTAGCTCCATATCGAGGTGTGCGGTATCATCTCCAAGATTTTGCAGGTAATGGGAATGATCCTGAAAATGGAAAAGAATTGTTCAATCTCCGCCATGCGTCTTTGAGAAATGTGATCGAGATAATATTTGGCATTTTTAAATCCCGGTTCACCATTTTTAAATCGGCACCTCCATTTCCATTTAAGACACAAGTAGAGATAGTGTTGGCATGTGTAGCGCTCCATAACTTTCTTCGCAAAGAATGTCGATCTGATGAATTTCCTATTGAAGGAGAATCTGCATTGTCATCATCCCCGATTGTTGAAGAGGAACTTGATGAACTAGTTTCACAAACTCAGGAGCAGCATAGAGAGGATGCTAATGCATGGAGACTAAACATAGCTGACCATATGTGGAGAGAGAGATATTAGCATATTGATTTTGCTTGTTGGTTTAAAACTTTTGAATATGTTCGTTTATTTGCTCTTCTTTTCCTCTTTTGTTTTTTGCTGGTCTAATTTGATTATCAGTAAAATTAGATGAAGTATTTAGTTCAATATGGTTTTAATAAAATTAGATAAGGCCTGTATGATGGTTTTTTGATCGTAAGGTTATATACCTGTTAAAATGACGTTAGACTTGTTTGGGTTTTTTCAGATTAGGCCTGCTAGCTAGTTTGGGTTTTTCAACTCAGGCATGTGTGTTAGCTAGCAAATTTATAAAGCCCATATTTCAAAAAGTCCAAAAGTCTTTAAATAAAGTCTAGATAATCCTAATAGTCTATAAATAAAGTCAAAAGACTCTTTTTAAAAATTCCAGAATCTTGAAAGTCTAGTCCATATAATCCTAATAGTCTTTAAAATTCTACAAATCCATAAAATCTTGACACTCCAAAATTGTCTATTAAAATCTCAATCCAATACACCCCCCTTAGAATTCTACAATGTCCTTTCGTGTCCGTCTTCTCCATGGTAACGCAACACAGAAACAACATTGCATTGCAGGATAAACTCGATTCGCTTGAGAACTGAACTTCCTAGTTTGATCACTTTATGGCCTTTTTATTCGGTGTTTGGAGGACGAGGCGCAAAAGGGAATTGCATTATTAGCTATCACTTTTATTTTTGCTGCCTTTTCTTTTCATTTTCACGCCAAAGTTGCATCTCTGTATATTCTCTGATCCTATTTTCCCAAATACTTCACTTCGAGTCTCCGATCAATTTCTCTCAGCTGCCTGAAAGCTACTCTACTCTCACAGATTGCAAGCCGGCAAAGACAGACATGGACGACAAGGATGACATGGAAATGAGAGCATCAATGATGCTCTTAATACATATACTAAAAGGAGTTAGAATTTGCTTTCCCTCTTTCTTAGGCTTTTTTGGCCTCTTTGCAACCGAAACCAAATCAATTAGAATTAAAAAAAAAAGAAGCAAATGGATTAAGTATGACTTGAAGAAACAAGCATTCTATACTCAAGAAACTATAAAATTAACCCAAAATCCTAGTTTACACGTCTATCCTATGCTGTACTTAAAGAACTTGATCAGTATGACTTCATAATAATTAAGGAGAGAAGAGATGAAAGAACAATAATGCACTTCATGTCTTCTTCTAACAAGCTATCGAGTTAGGAGATAAGTACTTACAGTTAATTAACTAGTGGGGCAGGGAATTGCCAATTAATCTTGCCAAGAAACTGTTATTTTTCTTTGCAGATTCCGTCCTCGATCAGGTATATATATGTGGCGCTCCCATTCTAGCCACTTCTCAACTGCATGTTACTGGTTTGTCAATAAATAAAATCAATCTTCACATGCTCCATATTCGAAAAGTAATCTGTGGGTGTCTACGTACCAATGTGAAGGCATACATATGAATTGGCATTTCCTTGATGTGTGACAAAACACGATAAGACTCGATGTTCACCCAGACAAGAGATTAAAGATGTTGGCATCTCCAAATTTATCCCCGTGGTACATCAGGTAGTTCATTCATTGCATATCATGTTTTCCATCTAGGATATGATAGTGTGCATGTATCCCTGCTGTTCTGGTATGATTCTGTGAACATGTTCTTATCTGGGTTCGGCTGCTTAAGTTAATCTTATTTCAGTACGCATGTGCTTTACAGCAGCCTAGGTTAATCTTTATGCATGTACCTTGGTTCTTGCTAGTTGACTTTAAATTTCAAATGCGTTAAGCCAACACGTGATACTTAGGATTTTGTGTTACTTTATGCATGTGCTTTACAATCTGGAATTAGGCTAATTTTGCTTTTCACGTGATACTCTTTCTGCATGTTTTGCCATTTCCGGTAATAGATTGGGTATAGTGTTTTCCCTCCCAAAATACATCTTGCCTCAAATGGAAAACTGATGTTGACTTAGCACCTTGCCTCGAAACATGCCTCTGCTTTGTTTACAGTGTCCAATCTGTCCAATCAAAACTAAGTTGATTTTTTGGACTGCCATAGGCTTCCTCTTATGATAGTCGACCACGTGATTCAGTGCTATGCTTGACCCCTATGTGTGTCGTTTCTCACTGATATGTATTACTGGGTATAAGGAAATACAAAAACTGTCTTGGTTTTTATTTCCCTTATATTTGTGCAGTTGTCCCATCAGTTTGCAGACCTGTTTTGCTCTGTATTAGGACTGTGCTTAGGGCATCGTTTTTTGCTGTTGTGACACGTGCTTTTCAGCTGTCTTTGACCATTGCTTTGCCTTACTTGCTGCATTGTGGTGCTGTTATGTATGGTCTATATAAGGTGTCTAAAACTGTGTTGAAAGGCGGTTGGTTGAGTTAGAAACTTTGGGGTTTTGGTTATTCTGTTTTGGTATTCTTTGAGAGCATTTTCGAGTGTAGTTTCTCTTGTGTCTTCTCTTCCTCTTCCATGTCTTTTGGTTGCTCATAACTGTGCATAATAGACATGGATTCTCAAACATAAAAACTGTTTTTCAAAACTCATATGCATCATTGCATTGTGCATTCCATAGAGATAAAGTGTGGAGATGCCCAACCCATGGAGTTGATCAAGAAGGTTTTAACTTGAAGAGTAGTCAAAGATCTGTTTTGATACTTCTGTTTTCTTTCCAAGTGTAAGCACATAGATTAAGTTGTGTAGCTATGTCTGTACTGGTGGGTAGACTAGTCAGGATATCATAAGGGTTATGTATCCCCAGAGTGCCAAAAACTTGTAATTGTGTGTGTTACCAGTTAGTGGAAATGTTTGTCCCTCAAGAGTTAGGGGCACGCAGTTTTGATCCTGGTTGTAGGATTTCTGCGTCACCAAAAACATCTGGTGTCATTCTTTCCTTTCTGTTTTTTTTTTCTCTCTATTACTCGTATCCTGTGTTCTGGGATATGTCAATATCTTGCTATCCCGGGAACAGAACTAAACGAAAAAGTGGTAAAGGCCTATTCACCCCCTTAGGACCTTTAAGTGGTATCAGAGCGGCCACTAGCTTTTGCTAGTGAGATCCTCTGAGGGGTCAGTTATGGATCGGGAAAAAGGTTCTTCCATAAATGTTCCACCTTTTTTTGATGGACATGATTTCTCTCAATGGAAAATCATGATGAGCGCCTTCCTCTCCTACCAAGATGATGGTATGTTGTGGCAAATTGTAGAGGAAGGCTGGACACATCCCACAAAACCAGAAGGCGCTGAATCAACCGTAAGGGTTTCAAAGCCTAGGTCTGAATGGGAGAAAGCCGAGAAGGATTTGGCTAGAGTAAACATCAAGGCTCTTAGCTGTCTATTCAATGCTGTTTCCGAAGCAGAGCACCAAAGGATCATTCATTGCTCTACTGCTAAGGAGGCATGGGATGTGCTCATCAACACTCATGAAGGTAACTCGCGTGTTAAACAACAAAAACTTCAACGTCTTATTTTTGAGTTTGAAGGTCTAAGCATGAGTGACAAGGAGTCTATCGATGATTTCTATGGTCGTGTACTTAATATCACGAATCAATGTCGTAGCTTAGGTGAGGCTATATAATCAAAGAAAATTGTTAGAAAATTCTTAACTGCTTTACCGTCTTTCTTTGACTCGAAAATGAATGCTATTGAGGAAGCTCATGATCTTGATACTTATGCTTTAGAAGAACTTGTTGGAAATCTAAAAACTTATGAGACTCTAAAGAAAAGGCCCATGCATGAGAAATCCATTGCTTTAAGTTCGGTTAAAATTGAGGTTGAAAAGTTGCATGAAAATGAAGATGATGATAATGAAGAATTTGCTTTTCTAACCAAACAATTTGAGAAATTTTTAAGAAAAAGGAAAACGTTCAACCCTAATCAAAACTTTTCAAAAGGATCTAGTTCTAAGCCCTTTAGAAATAAGGTATCACAGAAAGGTCGGGATATCAGGCCATCTCCTATCCCTAAAACGGACATGAAATGTTTTGAATGCAATGGAATAGGACATAAGACTGTGGACTGTGCTAACAGAAGAAATAAGTCCCACAAAGTACTAAAAGCAACTTGGAGTGACAGTGAGTCAAATGAAAATTCTGAAACTGATTTAGAAGGAGATGAAAAGGTTGTTTTTGTCTCTCATGTTACATTGGATGAGTCTCTTGAGGACAAGGATTCCGATGATGAAGGGCATGATATGTATGTGCGTTTATGTAAAGCCTCTAAGTCTATGCTTGCTAAAAATGAAGCTCTATCTAATGAGCTTTCATTGAGTAAGGAGACACATTCCAGGATACAAGGAGAGTTTCTATCCCAGAAAGCAGAATGGAATTCAACCAAAACCCAACTTGAAGAGCAAGTGATTTTTCTCAAAGAAGAGCTGGACCGTCAGTCTTCTTCCATAAGCTTGCTGACTACTGAGAAGCTGAAGCTCGAAGAAGCCCTGCTGGACGCCCGGAACCAGTTCGCCAAGTTCTCCATTGGCTCAGAAAAGCTATCCCAAATCTGTGGGATAGGAAGACTGGATGGCAGCAAGAAGGGGTTGGGGTTTGAGGATGGTGACAAACCCAAAGGCTCGGAGAAGACTATGTTTGTGAAAGGGACCAGCTCGGTGTTGGGAAAGCCTCAGCCTCAACTGAAGATCGATGCTCCTGAAATCTCCAAGGTGTTGAAGCTCAAGAAAGGCTCGCAAATCAGGTGCTTTCACTGTGGGAACAGTGGACATATTCGTCGGTACTGCTACAAGCTGAGAGGAAATCCTGTACCGGCAAAGATCTCACAAAACAACAATTTGCTCGCTCACTTTCAGAAATCTCTAAATGAACTGACCAGGATTGCACAGTCTCTTGCCATCCCAAAGTAGAAGAATAAGCCAGTTTCTGCAAACTGGGTCAGAAAAACTGTTCATAGAACCCGGGATACCAGAAGTGTCATGTCTCCCAAAGACCCTGGTGTCAAGAAGAAACAGGAAGAAGTTATCTGTTTTCTCTCAAGAATGAAGACCTCACCTGTTGCTGCAAGAAATGTTGTAGCTGTGTGCAACGTTGCTTTGACTGCCCTTTTCACCAGGAAATCCGATTCTTGGTACATGGACAGCGGCTGTTCGAAGCACATGACAGGAGAACGAAAATGGTTTTCGTCTATGGATGACACTCATCCAGTTGGTGATGTCATGTTTGGTGATGGTGCCAAGGCAGAGATCATTGGAAGCGGGACAGTTGATACTCCTGGTCTCCCAGGCCTGAAGAACGTTCTGCTAGTAGCAGGTTTAGAAGTGTGCCTGCTGAGTGTGAGCCAGATAGTTGATGAATATGAGACAGTGACCTTTGACACATCTCAGTGCACTGTTCTTGATGGAAAAGGTAGATGTGTGATGAAAGGCGAGAGGTCCAGAGATCATTGCTACTGTGTCCGTGCGAACAAGAGATTGGAACCTGATATGTGCTTCATATCCTCAACTCAAGAAAGCTTGCTAGATCTGTGGCATAGAAGGATGTGCCATCTCAACCATCAAGATGTAGTGAAGCTGTCCTCAAAAGATGGAGCTCGTGGTCTGCCCAAACTATCCGGGAGAGCTGTAGGTATGTGTAGAGACTGCAAAATGGGTAAGCTATCCCGAACCTCCCATCCTGTTCTAAATGCTAGGCCAACCTCTAATATTCTTGAGTTGCTTCACTTAGATCTAGTAGGCCCTGTTGAAACTGAAAGTCTTGCGAAAAAAAAATATGTACTTGTTGTGGTAGATGACTTTTCTAGATTTACTTGGGTCATTTTTCTAGGTGACAAAACTCAAACCTTTGGGAAGTTTCTTGAACTAGCAAAACGTATTTCAAATGAAAAGCTTTCCGAAAACAAATGCATTTTGAGGATTAGGTCGGATCATGGAACCGAGTTCGAAAACTCTTTGTTTGCTGAGTATTGTGAGGAAAATGGTGTGCACCATGAGTTTTCAGCCCCCATCACACCCCAACAAAATGAGATTGTTGAGAGGAAGATTAGGGTGTTGGTTGAGATGGGGAGGGTTATGTTGAGTTCTGCAGATTTGCCTCACATATTTTGAGCCGAAGCAATCTTTAATGCTTGTTACACTCTTAACCGTGTAATCTTTAGACCGGGTACTAGTAAAACTCCCTACGAACTTTGGAAAGGCAAGAAGCCAAATATCTCACATCTAAAAGCTTTTGGAAGCCCTTGTTTTATTTATATAGCCCTTGTATCCAAACAAAATCCAAGTTACCAAAACTATGCATCTTTCTTTCAACGTTTCCTTTAGAGCAAGTATGGAATATGAAAAAAGAGAAGAAGCATATAGCTTGTTTCATTAGAACCCAAAATTGGTTCCTTTAACAATGAGTTTATTTAGTCTATTTCCTATATGACTGTTTGTTAAACTTAGTCGGCTCTTACAAAATATTCTTATGCTTTTGTTGTTTACCATACACCCCATCTTAACTTTTGTGATTGGGTGGGCTACCTCTTAAAACCCATTACCTTCACTGAGATTTTCTGAAACAAACTTCTCAAAGTTAAGAAATGCACTATCATTTTCGTGCAATGTATCAACAACAAAAGATGATCGTAATAATGTCAAAGCCAATCTGAAACCTAATGGAGCACATGATGATCATTAGTTCAAAAGGGGGACTCGTATACAACATTAAGCGAGCAGAGAGCTGGTGAGGCTGCTATTGCATATGAGCATGGCGCAGACCAAAGTTTTGTATATACATAAGCAGTAATGAACACCGGTACCTGTGTTTTGTACATAATCCTATACAAATTGATGAAATCATAATGCACAATGCAAGATGAATATGTAAAACTACCGGGAATACAAAATCAGAGATCAAACTGGGTATCAAGTAAACTGAGTATATAATTCACATTATGTTCCTTCAAAAGGCTTGATACCCAGATCTTTAAAGAAACACAATGATCAATGAAGTTATCAATACAAACCAACGTCATCATGATATGTTCAACTACCCAGAATAATAACTCTAATACATAATTAGTTAATATAAAACTTAGCTGTCGTCTTTTGATTAAGAGAAAAAAATCTTATACACATAGAGTATTTGTCTTTGTTTTTCCTGTCTATGTGCACAACACATATATATGTGTGGTTGTTCTAATAATAGTATAATTTGTATAATCCATGTTTGAATACTAAAATGTAGATGTGAGTTTGTTGTGTCCGGAAGCTCGATCTTTTTGAGTAAGCTCTTTTAAAATGTCGTATTTGCTCATTTTTTGTTTTCTATAGGGAAATTATTGGTCTGTGTATTATGTAGATTGTCATTAACGTGTAAAATGCCTTCCGCAATGTTTGTCCATGACAATAGGCCAATACAATGTACTCTTGTACAGAAACAGTGGTGGAGATCAGAGAAAGAGAGACATCCCAATTTTCCTCTGTACTCAAATCTCCAATCTTCCCTTCCCCAAATTCTCTGACCCATTTTCTCTCTTATTTTCCCCCAATTCCCAATTTCCTTTATAACTCATTGCCTCACTCTTTCTCTTTTTCTTTTTTTGTGAACAGGGGATTTCTGCTTATGTGTATACATATATAGCTTATGTATACAAATTCCCTTCCCCATATGAGCCCGTATATGTTTATCAACTGAAAACATATATAGCTTGGTAGCACTCCTACAATAGATATATGCATCAAAGAAACATTTCTAATGTCATTACCCACATACTGAAAATACTATTTAGTAATACATAGACTACATCTACAATTTCTAACTCGTTTTTATAATCCCCTGATGATAAGCTAACAGATAACTAATGCATGCCTCATGGTGCATTCCTTTCTTGGTTATAATTTATAAACATCTTCCCGTAATCTAACTAAAGCGACGGTAAGCAGTGAGAAGATCATAACTTAAGAGTATAACTTTGCGTTTGAAACTTCATCTCCTGTAGTATTGCTCCAACACCCAATGTGAAACCCAGTTCCCAAATTAACATGATGGACAAATCTCGTGCTTTCCTGCCCATAAACCCGATCCCCCCAAATTAACTGAGTCAAGAGTCCATTCTTAATCATATCTAATAAGAACCCAGAAGAGAAATCAAAATAACCATTACAAAGAGATGAATTTTAGAACCCAGTTTCAAAGTGATGAAGCATACCCGAGTTTCTGAGTTCTGGGTCCTAGCTTCTTCTTCTGAACAAATGAAGAACACTGCTTGGTCGATTGGTTGCAACGGGAGAGAACGACGAAAGACCAATAAGACTGAAACAAAATAACACCCTCTTCGAAGTCGATGGAGATGGAAACGGGTCAAAATGGATTTGGAGAGCAGATGAGGAGAGGCAGTGGGTGAGGGAGAGAGGAGTCGGTGAGGGAGAGAGGAAATGGTATTTGCAAAAGGCAGTGGGTGAGGGAGAGATGAGTCGGTGAGGGAGGAGTGGGTGAGGGAGCAAAAGGCAGAGAGAGAGAGAGAGAGATGGATGAGAGCAGAATGCAAAATGCAGAGAGAGGGGGGGCCGAGAGCGATGAGGTTTAGCATTTCTCAGACAAAAATGCCCTGATGAACAGGGTTAGCAATAGTAAACCCTTTGCTTCAGAAATGTTATATAGTAAATAAATTGCAGCGCAGGAAACATCATTTTCCATATGTAAATGTTTCACTGCTAAGACTAGAAAAGTAAAAGCAGACTAGATATGGTAATGTACCATTAAACGTTCCCTATGCTCTCCTAGCCGAATAAGATCCGAAAATAACGACTTTGGTATATTCAATTTCATCCTCTGCGATCTCAAGCAAGGACTTGTTGACTGCAAAACCTAAAAGGAAATCAAGAAGACATACATACAAAGTTCATATCTCATCAGGTCAAGCACTCAGAATATGATGTTTACCATGTCTTCTATTTCTACGAGTTGAATGAGAGAACTTCTTTTTAGCCGGTTCTCCAGTGGTTGTTTCATCAGGTGCTTTCTTGGTCCTTTTACATTTTTGAACTGGTTTTTCATTTTCAGATAAAAGTATCTGGGATTTTCTCTGGGCTCTTTTTCTCCGATTTGTACCATGCTCTCTATCTTCATTGCAATCATAATCACTTGAATATTGAGCATTGAAGCTGTCCTCATTAGTATCATTCCCTGGCTCATCAACTTGTTCACCGTGCAACCACTTCCTTGACTTCCTGAATGATGTCTTATCTGTAGCCTCCACATGAACAGCCTCATTTAACTGAGTAGTAGTTTCAGCAAAGCTTTCTGCATTCAATTGGAAATTAGGGGCTGGATTTAGGGCTATAGAATCACCAAAGGTGGGAGACGACATGTGAATATGAACATCTCCTCGAGGATAGGCACAATGTGATGAGCTCTCATCAATCTCACCAGTTTCAAATTGTGCAGCATGGCGCCCTAAATCAACACGACGCTTGATTCAATATACTCAACACACAATGTAGTAGTAAGAAATATCACGAGGCAAATAATGGTGTTGTACATACCTCATAACGTGTGTTCAAATCCTGAATACGAATATTCAAGATATGAGCAAATGTTAACGTTTAGTATGAGCGGTGTGTATATCGGGTATTGAGCGAGATCCGGAACGGCTAGAGATTACAAATGATCGAGGTCGGGCGATATCGGGGCGGATGGATGTTGGGCGGTGTCGGTATATGATTTAGTGTCGGGTGATGTCGTTGCGGGATTGATGTCGGGCGATGTTTCACAGCGATCTTGATACTGCTAAGATCAACAACGGTCAAGGAGAGACGGGGTAGCCCGCCTTCAACCCTCCGATGCCTAAGTCAGAATCGATATAGAAGTTTGAACAGAATAACGGTGTAGTCAGTTGAGAGAGCGTACCATTTAATGTTAAGTTGACCGGTATATATTGGTGGTTGGAGGTTGGGCTGTCTTCCTGCTTTCGATGTGGGACTTAGTGTGCATGTTCTTCTGCTGGGTGTTGTCTGACCGATATCGGTAGTGGCGCATGTGCGTTATCCTGATCGTAGATCGGGCGGGTATGATCATCGGAGTTAAAGCCCTCCTGGTGGTGGTCCCTGTCGTGGTGGCGGTGAGACATATTATAACATATAATTGAAGTCGCCTAAGCACGTATGTAGGTGATTTAGCCGGGTATATGTACAAGTCCCCTAACTTGCTCAGCCAAGGGGATCAACCTTGGTTGGCGAGTTGAAAAAGAAGTGATACCAGCGAGATCACCAGTACGTGCTTCGGCGACGATGTGTTACCTTTGTTTTTAGGAGCCGGGTATCATGCCATACAGTCCCCCAACTTGGCGACCTAGGTTGTGCCCCTTGGTTGCGGGCGCTCCTGTACCTGCACGTGTCATTCTGATTGGTTTGGGGGCGAGATCGGTGAGTAGCTAGTTCACCGTTCTGCCATAGTACTTCGTAAAAAATTGTGTTTATGTATCTCTTGTCTTCAGTTTGTATCGACCAGGGGGGTCGCTGATTGTGGGCGTTATGGTAGGGGGAGCTCGTTTGAATTGGTAACCCTTAAGTCCCCGAGTCCGTTCCTCCTAGTGGCCAGTAATGACGAGTGATGCCGCGTGATGAAGAGTGACGGTTTATCGGCTTGTGGGCGTTATGGTATGGGGGAGCTCGTTTGAATTGGTAACCCTTAAGTCCCCGAGTCCGTTCCTCCTAGTGGCCAGTAATGACGAGTGATGCAGCGTGATGAAGAGTGACTAGATCTTTTTCGGTGATGAAGAGTGATGGGCGATATTGGTGATGAAGAGTGATGGGCGATATAGGTGATGAAGAGTGATGAGCGATATCGGTCAGTTTTCCGGCTATGCGCGCTCTGTCATCGATGTGGTTGGTGTGGTTGGTGTGCCTGCTCTGCCTATCATTAAATGTTGTCTGTTGTCGTGCTGCCATGTGTCCGAGTATGGCGTCTTGGGGTTTCCAAACGTCCCGTCGTAGCCATAAAGCGTGATGAAGCGTGATGATGGTTTTCGAAAGTCGCGCCCTCCTCGAAATGGTGCGTGCCGGTTCTTGTTCCAGACCTTTCCGATTTTGGTTGACACGTGCCGGCATCCCCTTGATCGACGTGTCTGTTCCAACGGTTGCGATCTCGCCGTTTTGTCTATATATATGTTCGCTGTTTTGCACGTTTTTCTTTTCTGCTTTTCTTGCTTCTGAACTACTTTGTTTTTCTCTGCCACCGGATTCTCCTGCTCTCCTCCTGTCTCCGTCGTGTTTGTTGCTGCGCCGTTGTAGGTTTCCCAGTCTTCCCTAAATTCTGGTAAGGGCTCGCTGCTTAGTACCTTCTGTGGTTTTTTGTTGTTTCAAATTTTGGTTTGCTTTTGGATTTTGGGTTGTCTGTGTTGCTTGGTGTTCCTGGTTGGTCTCTGTTTTGTTGTAGGACTCTATTGTTTTTCTCCTCGTTTTTGTGTTTCTTCTTCTTCCCGTGTTTGTGTGTTGTTTTTTTTTTGTTTGCCGGGATGGTGTGTCGCCTAGGAAACTAGTTGCGGGCTGGCGAACCGTTTAGGTTTTGACATTGTCCGTGGCTGTTTCGTAGGTGCCATGTCATCTTCTCGCCATGATGCCGACACCGGCTCTGAATCTCGCCGTGATGCCGATACCGGCTCTGGTTCTCGCCGTTATAGGCTCGACGGGCCTCTTCTGTGGACCCTTAGTGACGGTCAGACGGTTGATGAGCCTGCAAAGGCGTTGTCCATGGCAGAGTTGGACAAGGTAAGGTCCGAGTTTCAGATCGGTGCCGGTGTTGTTCTGAAGTCCCCGGCTCCTGGTGAGCAGTTTTCTAGGCCACCCAAGGGTTTTATCGCCGTCGATCGTGCTCAGCTACGATACGGCCTTCGACTGCCTCTTCATCACTTCCACGAGTATATCTTCGGCGAGCTGTGTTGTGCTGTGGGCCAGGTGTCGCCGTTAATGCTTCAGGTGCTGAGCGCGATGTTCGCCCTGTGGAAGCTGGCCGGTCTCGACTATCCTACTCGGAACGAGGTGCTTTTTTATTTTGATGTGGCGTATTCCACAAAGAAAGGTTGTGGTGGGACGCTCTCGCTCCGTCAGCGATGAAGGAGTTCGTTGGGTTTCACCGATTTCACGAGTTCGTGTCCTGACTGGCGGAGTGAGCACTTCTTTGCTAGTGGGTGGTCGTCATTCTCCCGCAGCCGTGTGCCTGCCCGGTTTCGATCCCGAGGTGACGCTTCTATACCGACGTGACTCCCGTCGTGTGTCGCTTGTGTGTTTGTCTTACTTTGTTTTTACTTTTGTAGTTACGCGTCAGTATTCTTTGACCGCTATGGAAAAGCGGCGGTGTCATAGGATTGAGAGCGGTTTCAGTGAGAAGTTTAAGAGTGTGTACTTGCTTACTGATTACCGGATTATGGAGATGACTGGTCTCGCCAAGGCGCCCAGTATGTCGTCCTTGCCTGTTTGTTTGTCTGTTTGTGTTGCTTGCTCTCTTTTTTTTTGCCTTCTGTTGTATCTTGGTGTCTTATCTTTTTCTTGCCTTTGTTTTGCAGTTGGGTATAAAAATCAGAAGCGGGACCGGAAAATGTCGAGTTCCTACGGTGATATCGACGAGATTCTTGCTGAGTTGGCGTTGGAGGCCGCTAACGCCAAGGTGATCGACCTGGACGTGCGTTCTGGGAGGAATGTTATTCTCTCGGAGCAGACGGACCTGCCCCCTCCCCCAGAGTCCCAGACCGATACGGTGGGGAGTCGCGTTCCTGTCCGGGTTGTGACCGGTCAACCTGAAAGTCCTCCTCGCTCTCCTGTTCGTCTGAAGAGGAGGTCCGGAGATGAGGGCGCTCCACTTAAGCGCTTGAAGCGGATGGGCGCGATTCCTGAAGCTCCCATCCCCGTTCATGATGACGAGGAGGCCGCTCGTGTTACCGTTGCAGTCCCCGGTTCCCGAGAAGACGCTGTCGAGACGGGCGATGCTGCTGAAATAGGTGATGCCGATAATCTTTGGTACTTAGATAAGGAGGATACTTGCCTTCAGGTTGATGATTCTGATATTGGTCCTTATTGTCTGTTAGGCGATGTTCCTCGGGGCGATCCCAACGTCGCCGTTGACGGGCGCGTTGTTATTGCCCGGTCAAGCAACTGGGAAGGACCACTGCCGTACTCGGCCGAGATACTCGCTCTCCTCCCCCCAGACGTGGCTACGGTGGCTAATGTCGAGAGCGGGGCCGAGCAGTGTTTGCGGTCTTTTGCCGCCTCTCTCCAGTTGATGTGTCATCAACGACATACCCTGGTGGCGTCCTCCGAGGAGCTGACCCGTGTTAATGGGCTCCTATCGGCGAAGGATGAGCAACTCGTGAAAGCGAGCGAGGAGTGGCAGGCCTTGCAGCAGAAGTACGAGGTTTTGGATGGCGAGAAGAAGCTCGCTGATGAGTGTCTCCATGCCTCTTCTGTCCGGGGTCGTCAGCTCGAGCTAGAAGTTAAGGAGGAGCGGCAGCGGGCTGAAGATCTGAAGGCTCGTCTGGCCATTGCTGAGGGCCGGGTAACTGCCCTACGCGGCCAGGTGAAGGAGTTGGAGGATCGGCTTGAGCAGGAGCTGATATTTGCCGTGGATGATTTCTAGGCCAGCGCCGAGTTTAATGGTGCTGTTAAGAAAGCTTTTACTGACGGCCTGCAGCAGACTCAGAAACGCTTCTTCGATAACGGTTGGGTGAACGAGAAGTATGATGTTGACCTGAAGCGTATCGCCGAGGAGCGCCGTTTGAAGCGTGAGGCCAATGTTAAAGCAATTAAGGAGGAGAAGGCCGATGAGGAAGAGCGGCAGAGGTCGAATGTTTCCCAAGGTATGACCCCTGATGGTTTTCATCCTTTAGCGCCTAGTGCGTCTCCGTCGACTCCTCTAACTCGTCACATTCGTGACGTTGAACTTTTTTCTCAGGCACAGAGTGAGAGGTTGGCCGGCTTGTATCGGGAGCGGTTTCTTGAAGATGGCACTGCAGACCTGTTGTGAAGCTCGGGCATCTTTTACCTTGTAGTTTTATCGTTTTCCCTTTGCTTAGTGTAGGCCTGTTTGAACTTTTGTATTCCTGCCGTGATGGCTTATGAATGAAATGAAAATTTTTTCCAAGTGTTGTCCGGTGTTGCCAACGATGAAAGGTCTGAAAAAAATTGGTTTGTCTGTTTGTGGATTCTAAGTGTTTGGGGTGACCAGTGTCTTTAATAACGCCCGAGAGTGATATAGTGTTTGGTGTTTTTATCAAAATAGCCAAGTATCCTGGCAACTCGTAGGTAAGTGAGACAAGTGTTTTATAGTGGTTCACCAATTTGGCTACTCCACTTGTGCCTCGCTGGGCTTTTACTATGCTTTCTTTGCTTTACAAGTATCGGTGTCTGGGAACACGATATAGTCAAACGACAAAGGTCTGAAGAATTTTTGTTTCATCGGTGGCGGTGCCAGATGACCAAGCGAGATGAGTCCCCGGTGTGATAGTGTTGATCGATTGGATGCCCCGACCGTGTTGCTACGTGGAATTCGTCCTACTGGTGACAATATCGGAGGTGTTCTGTATTCCACGTGCGTGGTATCCTGAGGCCGTTCTTGTCTTGGAGGATGAACGTGGTTGGCGTGACGCTCTCGGTGATTTTAAAAGGGCCTTCCCATGTTGGTGCTAGGCCTTTGGGTTTGGGGATGACCTCTCTCCAGACCATATCGCCCACGTGGAGCTTCCGTGCCCTTACCCGTCTGTTGTAATGTCGGGCGACTAGTTGCTTGTTTGCCGAGAGTGCGATAACGGTATCGTCCTGCCGTTCTTCTCGGAGTATGTTGGCCATGTTTAATCCGTGCTCGTTGTTGTCCTGGTCGTATCCCTCGAGTCTCGGGCTTCGGTGTGTGATTTCTAATGGTAAGACGGCATCGGCGCCGTATACCAGTGAGAACGGCGAGTCCCCCGTTGCCTCCGTTGGCGTTGTTCGTATCGCCCAGAGAACCTCGTAAAGGCTTTCTGCCCATTTGTGGTTGTAGTCCTCCATTCTCCTTTTCAGGCCGTTCTTTATTTTTTTGTTTGCCGCTTCTACTTGTCCGTTTGTCTGAGGGTAGTATACCGATGCGAATACCAGGCGAGTTCCTAGGTTGCCGGTGAACCTCTTCATCTCATCGTTGTTGAATTGTTTCCCGTTGTCGGTGACTATCGTTAGTGGGGCTCCGTATCGGCAATATATGTCCTTCCAGAGGAAATTGATGACCTTCTTCGTGGTGATGAGGACGAGCGGCCTGGCTTCGATGTATTTCGTATGGTAGTCTATGCAGACGATGATGTACTTTAATTGGCCTGAAGATGCCTTCAGTGGCCCGATTAGGTCGAGTCCCCATTGTGCGAACGGTATAGGGCTGACGATGATGGACATTGGCGCTGCCGGGGCGTGTATCTTGTGTGCGTGCTGGGCGCAGGCTTGGCACTGATCAACGATATTTCTTGCGTCCTGTCGCATCCCTCTGTAGTAGAACCCATATCGGAGTAGTTTGTGTATGATGTTATTTGGTCCGCCGTGGTTGCCGTACTCGCAGTCGTGGAGGTTTTTTAGCATGCTCCTGCCTTCCGCTTGCGTGACACACTTGAGCATTGGGAATCCCCTTTTGTTCATGTATAGTTGGCCGTTTTGCATGTTGTAGTATGCCGCTCTTTGGGCGAGTTGTCTTGCTTCTGTTCGATCGGTTGGCGTTGTTCCATCTGTGAGGTATTTGGTTAAGCATGTTCGCCAGTCTTCTTCTGGTGTTGACGGTGGAGCCGTTGTGGTTATTGTGAATATTTCCTGAAAGCTTTTGGATATGCTTGGTCGTTCTAGTGTTTCCACCATTGTGTGTCCTCTTGCCGCGATTTCTGGGGCGGTTGCTAGTCTTGCCAGGGCGTCAGCCCTCTTGTTCTGCTCTCTTGGGATGTGCGTTATGTTGTAGAAGGAGAATTTGCCCAGTAGCGCCTTTACGTATCCTAGGTATGCCGACATCTGTGTTCCGCGTGCCTCGAATTCCCCGGTTGCGTGATTGACCGTTAGTTGGGAGTCGCTGAATATATTGACGTCCCTGGCGCCCGTATCCAGGGCGAGTTGTAGACCGGCAATTAGGGTTTCGTATTCGGCCTCGTTGTTGGATGTCGGGAATGTAAATCGTAGGGCGTACTCGGCGTATGTTTTGCCGGGGCCGGTTAGGATTGTCCCCGCTCCTGCCGCTATGGCCGTTTTGGATCCGTCAACGTATAAGTTCCAGTACGACGGTGTTGCTACCTGGGTTATGGGCGATGTGCTGAGCGTTGGTTGTTGTTGGTCGGTGATTGTCGGTGTCAGTTCTGCTATGAAATCCGCTATTGCCTGCCCCTTTATTGCTCCTCGTGGTTTGTATTCGATGTCGAACTCGCTGAGTTCTATCGCCCATTTGATTAATCTTCCGGAGTGATCGGGGCTGGCCAGTACTTGGCATAGTGGTTGGTCCGTTAGGACGTGTATAGTGTGGGATTGGAAGTATGGTCGCATGCGTCTTGCCGCTGTTATTAGCGCTAGGGTCAATTGTTCGAGTGCCGGGTATTTTGCCTCTGCATTTTCCAATCCTTTTCCGGTGAAGAATACTGGTAACTCGGTGTCGGTATCCCGTCTAACTAGTGCTGAGCTTACGGCGGTGAGCGAGGTGGCGAGGTAGATGTATAAGACCTCACCCGGAACTGGTGCGTAGAGGAAAGGGATGTGGGCGAGATATTGCTTGATGGTGGTTAGTGCCGATTCGCACTCGTCGGTCCATTCTACTGCCTTCTTTTTGGTGAGTCTGATTGCTTTGAAGAACGGCCCGCATTTGTCTGTATATCGTGCTATGAACCGGGCCAGTGATGCTAGCTTTCCCGTTAGCGCTTGAAGTTCCTTTTTTGTTATTGGGCGAGTTGTGTCGAGGACGGCCTGCACTTTTCCCGGGTTAGCCTCGATCCCGCGTTGGCTCACCATGTATCCCAGGAATTTCGTTGTTGTTACCCCGAAGATGCATTTTGCCGGGTTGAGCCTCATGCCGCTGTTGATGAGCGTGTCTAGTACTGCCTTGAGGTTTCTTACGTGGTCTTCCCGGTGTCGGATTTTGACAATTAGGTCGTCCACATAGATTGCGACGGTGTCGTTGTCTAGTGGCGCGAGTAGCTCCGTCATGAATCTTTGGTACGTTGCTCCGGCGTTTTTCATTCCGAAAGGCATGACGTTGTAGCAGTATAGCCCCCGGTCGGTGATGAAACATGTTGCTTCGCTGTCAGCCGGGTTCATTTTGATTTGGTTGTACCCGGAGTAGCAGTCCATTGTTGACAGGAGTTCGTGGCCGCTAGTGGCGTCAGCGAGTTTGTGAATCTGTGGTAACGGGAAGGAATCTTTTGGACATGCCTTGTTGACGTCGGTGTAGTCTACGCACATTCTCCATTTGTGGTTGCTTTTTTTGACCATGACGACGTTTGAGACCCATTCCGGGTAGTGGATCTTTCTGATGAACCCTATGTCGAGTAGCCTGGTTACCTCTTCTCTCATGGCGCTGTATTGTTCTTCGTTGTATGCTCGCCGCTTTTGTTTCTTTGGGGTGGCGTCGGGCGAGATATTTAGTTTGTGTGAGACGATGTCCGTTGCTATTCCTGGCATGTCGGCGTATGACCATGCGAATACGGAACCGCATTCCCTGAGTATGTAGACAAGGGCGGTCTCGATTGTTGGGTCCAGGTTGATCCCGATTTTTATGGTTCGCTCAGGGTGTTCGTCCGAGATGGAGATTGGTTTTGTGGCTGTCTCGGTCGATGGGCGGGCCGTTAGCGATTCCGTTCGTGGATCTTGGGGAGCCTCGTGAAGTCTGTTTCCTTTTAGTGCGCATACCTCTCTTGCCGGGTAGATGGCGTGTTCGGGGGATCCTGGTAGAGTGGGTGTTGTTCCTCTGATGGTGCACACTCCCCCGGTCGTTGGAAATTTCATTATTAGCATCCGTTGTGATACGATGGCGTTTATTCTGTTTAGGGTGTTGCATCCGATGATGGCGTTGTAGAACAACGGGGCGTCGACAACTAGGAATTCGATGTGTGTCTCGGCGCTGCAGCCCTCTTGTCCCAGCGCGATTCTGAGGTAGTCGCTTCCCAGTGGTTGTATTTGGTCGCCGTTGAAGCTTACTAGTGGGTGGTGGTCCCTCTTCAGTTTGGATGGAAGTCGCTCAAGTGCCTCGTATGCCGGCCGGAATATGACGTTGACTGACGAACCCGTGTCTACGAGGCATCGCTCGACGCTGCATAGGTCGATCACGGCGTCCACTAGGAAAGGGTAGTCTTCGGATACCGGTGGTCTCTCCTGTTCTTCTGATTCGTGGAAGGTGATGGATCCCCATCCGGTCTTGGCGACCTTTGTCGGTCCTTGTCGTAGGTTGCATATCGCCCGTTCGTTTCTTCGCTCTGTTTTGGACTTGCCGCCCGTGATTGCGTTGATTCTTCTGACGCTATTGATGTTCGCTGCTGGGCGCTCCGGTTGAGCGTTGTGTCCCGTCCTGAATGTTGATAGGTTTCCTTTCTCGAGTTGTGCTTGTACTGCCTTTTTTACTTCGTGACATGTTTCTGTGTCGTGGGATTCGTTTTGGTGGAAGTCGCACCATCTCCCCGTGTTCCTGTAATCTGTTGCTCGGAATGACTTTTTGGGTAGTGTGAACAGTTCTGGGTGGGCCGTGAGGATGTCGGCGTACTTGGTGTTTAGTACGCTGAACACCGGTTGTGGTAGCGGTGTGGTGTAGTTTGCTTTTTCTTCTCGTTGTCTTTTCCCGCTGCTGGCGTAACCTTTGCCGTTGTTGGCGTAATTGTGTCTTCCGGTGTTGTGCCGTTGTCCGCTTTGTCGCCATCGATGTTGGTCTTGGTCCTGTGATCTTCCCTTGTTCCTGGGTGGGGTTACCCGTGATCGATCGTGGGCGGGGAGCGCTTCCTGTGTGTTTGTGGTGAATGTGTTTACCTGTTGCGTTGTCGTGGGATTGGAGCCGAAAGTTTGCAGTTCTAGTTGGGCGTGAGATGTCACGCGGTCTAGTAGGTCGGCGTACGTGGTAGCTGGGTTCTCGTTGAGCTTCCAGGTTAGAGATCCTGGTTGTAGGGCGTTTCTGAGTACGCAGAAGGCCGAGTCGCTGGATATGCCGCGGCAGTTGGCGATGGCGGTGTTCCATCGAGAAACGAACGTGGACAGTCCCTCCGCGGGTTCCTGTTTTATAGCCTGCAATTGATTGTAAGTTAGTGAGCAACTCGCCGATGTAATGTATCTCTTTAAAAAAGCTTTAATGAGTTCTGGGAAAGATTTTATGGATTTTGGCGGGATGCTGAAGAGCCAGCTGAGTGCTTCGCCCGTTAGGCTCTCCATGAATAGGTAGCAGCTTGTGGCGTCGTCGTAGCCCCTGCCGGTCGTTGCTGATGTGAAAACGTCGATGTGGAGGGATGGGTCTGTTTTTCCCCTGTATCGCTCTAACTTGATTTTTGCCAATGGGTGTCGGCCTCGGCGCATAATGTCGCTCGAGAATGGTTCTTTGCGTACTGCTGGGAGTGTGCGGTCGAGGTAACTGGGTTCCGGTTGTGATAACCGTCGTATCACTATTTCGAGGTCGGCCACTCGTGCCGCCATCTGTCCGCCGAGTGGGTCGCCTGCATTCGCTCTGTTGTTGACGTGTGGGGGGGGGGTGATATCGGTGAACGGGTGAAGTCATATGGTTCTGGCCCGTCAACGCCTTAGCATCTTTCCATGGCCGCCTCGTACCGGTGTTGCATGTCGGCGATATGGTTACGCGTAATGCCTACGTGGCGTTTACCTGGCCGCTGGAACGTCTGATCGTCATGTTCGCCATCGTGATGGGTTTCCCACTGTCCGGTACTGGGTGATATTCCCAGTGTCAGGCTGGTGTCCATGCTCGTCGCTTGTCGAGAGTTTCGTGGTTTGAAAACAAAATTCTTGTGTGCGATTCCCACAGACGGCGCCAATGTTCAAATCCTGAATACGAATATTCAAGATATGAGCAAATGTTAACGTTTAGTATGAGCAGTGTGTATATCGGGTATTGAGCGAGATCCGGAACGGCTAGAGATTACAAATGATCGAGGTCGGGCGATATCGGGGCGGATGGATGTTGGGCGGTGTCGGTATATGATTTAGTGTCGGGCGATGTCGTTGCGGGATTGATGTCGGGCGATGTTTCACAGCGATCTTGATACTGCTAAGATCAACAATGGTCAAGGAGAGACGGGGTAGCCCGCCTTCAACCCTCCGATGCCTAAGTCAGAATCGATATAGAAGTTTGAACAGAATAACGGTGTAGTCAGTTGAGAGAGTGTACCATTTAATGTTAAGTTGACCGGTATATATTGGTGGTTGGAGGTTGGGCTGTCTTCCTGCTTTCGATGTGGGACTTAGTGTGCATGTTCTTCTGCTGGGTGTTGTCTGACCGATATCGGTAGTGGCGCGTGTGCGTTATCCTGATCGTAGATCGGGCGGGTTTGATCATCGGAGTTGAAGCCCTCCTGGCGGTGGTCCCTGTCATGGTGGCGGTGAGACATATTATAACATATAATTGAAGTCGCCTAAGCACGTATGTAGGTGATTTAGCCGGGTATATGTACAACGTGAAAGTGAAAGACAATAATAAAACAATTATTCATAACTTCATTCTTAAAACCATCTTACCTCTCTAGGTGAGTTTCCAAAGACAGTGCTTCCATTAGAAGCTGCAACCAGAACCGATGGTTGCAAAGTATCTGCTGCAGCTGATTCGGAAGGCTTGGTGATTCTGTCACCGTCAAAGGACAGGACACTTGAGGATATAGGCTCATTGTTTCCTGATGGCTCTGAGGTCGATGAGGATGAACCAACTGGATCAATAGCAGATGGAACAGTATCTGATACATTAGTGAATTTAGAAGCAGCTGCAGTAGATGCTACTCTCGTAAACTTGGGATTCGCCTTAGGCTGAAATCTGCCAGCAACACGAACTGCACAGAAAACTGGTCCTTAGTCATCATCCCTAGCCTCTTGAGCCAAACACACTGAGATCGATGGAAAAAATAGACAAGCTGATCAAGATATTGGTGAACAACGTACCAGGTCCATGAGTGGGCTCAAAATCAAGATCATCCATGGTAACTGTTGTCCAAAACAACGAAGTTAAAATGTCAAATATCAACACAAGGTTCTCTATTTAACAGTCCACACTACACAACACAAACTTGCATTGTGTTCAATTCAAAAAATACCACTAAATATTAAACCATGAAATTTACAATATCACTCAATTTGGCAGAGCACAATCGACCTTACATGACCAGACAACAGGGGCGGATCCAGGATTTTGAAACTCCGTGGGCTACACTGTGTTGCGCACATTTTTTTTTTGAGGTTTGTAACCCGTAGGAGGCTCATCCTCACGCCTTTCTTATTATAATTTAAAATACATATATCGGGGGGACATAAAACCAAACCCCGAGAATAAAAATGTCTACATTCATTAACTATTACATAATGATTGAAAAACAATAATAACTAACTAAATTTTACCCTCCGAGGCCCATTAACTTCAAACTCAGTAATAATAGAATCATTATCAATACTATCAGCATACTCCTTTTCAATCCTGAGAAGCATCAAATCATCAAGGAACTCATCTTCAATCTTATTTCGAAGTTCATTTATTATGAACTTCATACATGAAAATGCTCTCTCTGTTGTGGCAGTAGAAACAGGAAAAGTCAACACAAGACATATTAACCTGTAAATCATAGGATAGAATGCTGACTTTCCTGTTTCAACTAGTCGCCGACAAAAATCCGAAACAGTTGTTGTCTTGTTAAATCTTATATCCCTCTGAATATCTACCAGAAAATATCCACACTCCATATCAAAAGAAAGCAAATCAATAGATGTAAAATCTCGAGGATAGAACTTCGAAGCAAGACAACAAACATGTTCAGAATTGAATGCTTCAAAACTGTTACGAGGATCAAATGTAGAACAAAGAACAAGAAGCTCCAATGAAGTTTCTGTGAATCTATTATCCAACTCTGTCAACTGCAAATCTATGACAACATTGAGAATATTAACTCGATAATAATTCTCATTTGTGATAAAGTTCCTTTGTTGGCACATCCTGGGTGAAGAACCTACCATGTAAGGATCAGACATCTCTGGCATAAAAACATCATGCTCTTCACAAAATAATTCTACCTTCTTTATCAAATCAACCCAACCACTTTCTCTCATTTCTTGAAGCTTTGATTTTGTTATAGAAAGAAAACTCAATGCATTTAAGATATCTATTGCTTTTTGTTGCAATGCATGGCAAAAAAAGTCGGTAATTTTCATGACATCATGCATCAAAAGCAAACAGAACACAAAATCAAAATTCTTTAGATGCTTACCGACACTCTGTGCTCCACCTCTTATGTCATTGGAAGTTCCATGCTCAACCAAATATGCAAGAGTTATTCTAGTTGCTTCAAATAAGTTAATCAAACTTGAAATGGAACGAAGATGTGAACTCCAACGAGTAGCTCCTGCTCGCTGCAAACTGCGAGTCTGATTACACCCTGAACCAGTCTCATTAGTACCAACAGCTACTAAATGTGCAATTTCTTCTTCTCTAACAGTCTTTAACATTGAATGTCTTTTCGCAGAAGAATCAACAAAATTCACAATCAAATTGAGCATTGAAAAGAACTCCCAAATGTCTTTCACTCCTGAGGCCACAGCATTTAAAGTTAATTGTAGACGATGAGCAAAACAGTGCACATAGTATGCATAGGGACACTCCGCCAAAAATAGTGCTTGGAGACCATGAAATTTACCCTTCATATTGCTAGCACCATCATACCCTTGCCCACACATATTTTCCACTAGAAGATCATACTGCGCCAACACTCTAGTAATCTCATTCTTCAGAGTTAGAGAAGAAGTCTCTGAAACACTTGTAACTTTAAAGAAACGTTCTCTAACTAACCCAACACGGTCCACAAATCGAAGAATGATAGCCATTTGTTCTTTCTTAGACACATCAACAGACTCATCAGCAAGAACACAAAATTTGGCATCTCCTATTTCCTCACGAATCTTAGCTCTCACTTTGTTGGCAAGAATATTAAGAATCTGCTTCTGAATAGTAGGAGAAATATACTTGGCATTCCCAGGAGCTTGTGAGACAACTTTGCAAATTTCATCACTTATCCTTGTATATGAATTCACAACTGCATTAAAGTTACCACTGTTGAAAGAGCCAACTGATTCATCATGCCCTCTAAATGCTTGTCCTTGTTGTGTTAGCAACCTCACTGCTTCTATTGTGACAACTAGACGAAGACGGTGATTTGATCTATCTTGTGATGATTGTGTGTTGATTACTCTCTCAATATGCTGAGCTGGGTTTCTTAGAACTTCCCATCTATACATGTTAGCATTATGTATGTCCCCAACATGACTGAGAAGTCTAGACTGCTTGGTATTAGCATTCTTCCAACCTTGACACCCCTCCTCGGTGAATGCCGGATGATGAGAGGGATAAGTATCAAAAAGAAAACAAGGAAAACAATATACCTTGTCAAAATATTTAGAATACTCAAGCCAAGGCCAATCCTTGAACCATTTGAAGTTAAATCTTCGACCTTGACTTCCATCATAAGATACAGGATACTTATCCAATTTGGGTTGACATGGTCCTAAAACCACATAGGCTCTTCGAATATTTTCACGATCATTAAAAGGATAAGAGCATATAGAACGTCGTATTCCCGGATCACGCTCAAGAGAATTGACATTATCATTTTCTTCCACCCCAATTGTTTCATTTGGACATTCTTCAAATATATTATCCGGCAAAGGATCAGCTGCGTTATCATTCATAGAATTTTCAGCGACATTCCTACTCCTACTCACACTCCCACTCTCGCTTGATAGGCTCTCATTTGCAAACCATGACAATAAAGTTTTGTACCGCTTAGGTTTGCTGCGATTAGCCATTTGTATAACTGCCTTGTAGGAATTATATCAGCATTGGAGGAAACATGCTAATGCTAACATAGAAACTGGTTCCGAGCAACAAGTCGATTCATCAAATTCTGCAGAACAGCAAGTGAACAATGCATCCTCAAACACAAATAACACTAGTTGTCTAACTCAATCCAATTATCACCAAACTAAACTGCTTTGACAAACTAAAGAGCATGGTAATCAAAGACAAAGTAATAGACACAGAGTCTGCTGTGACAGAGATACACAATATGGGACATCAAGTGATGTTTGGAAATAGCTTAGGTTTACTAAGATTAGTCTTTCCAGCTACAGATCTTCTCATGAAAAGTGAGGAAATGTATCTGATGTTTAAAGAAACCATGACATCAAATTGGCTTTCAAAGGATCACATCCAAGTAATGGGATATTTGTTCTACATCTTTAAGATCTAAACCGGGAAACTGTACAAATCATCACCATCCGTTTCTAATACAAATCATCACCATCAATTTTTATATTAACCATCTCCTCTCTACTTTACAGACCCAAATTGTAACTTAACCATTTAAGACAATAAAAAATTTTAAAAAAAAACACAGAGAGAGAGAGAGACAAAGCAGAGTTTTTAAAGAGACTGTGAAAGTGGGTACCTGGAAACTGAGAGTATATTAGGAATGCATGTAAAATTAGGAGAATGATTGGCATGAAAAGCTGAAATGCAGACCCAGCAGCCAGGGTTAGTGGACTTAGTGCAGCAGTTCCTTCTCTTAGTGCAGCAATTAAGATTTGCCCAACTTCATTATTTCAAGACCCACTCTCCTAAACCAGAGACGGAGAGAAAGAGAGGGCTTGAAATGGCCAATCTCAGAAGTAGTGCAAGATACCAGTTCTTGTTGGCTCTACAGTTCCTTCTCTTAGTGCAGCAGCCAGAAACCCAGAAATCCTCTTCGCCTGTCCCCAAAACGGTACTCTCACAGGCCACAGCCACATAACCCTATCACTAATTTTTTTTTTGGGCTTCCTCAAAAATCAGTGTGGGCTGCAGCCCACACAGCCCATAGTGTGGATCCGCCCCTGCCAGACAAGTACACGTACATCCAAATCCAAATACATCGAATCGTTATGGTACTGATTATTGTGTAGTCGATTACTAGGTGATTAATCGAGATTAATAAGAATTGATATTTTTTTATCTATTAAATAATATTATAATTAATAATATATTAAAAAAATACCTAAAAGATCATTAGCATCTTCAACATCTCCAACAATATCTTATTTCACAAATAAAGTCAAATTTTAACTTTTTTTACGCAAAATATCACTCAAACAGGCACCATAAAGCAAAGTTAAATGTAACTTTAAGTTAAATTTTGAAGTTATATTTAACAAAAGTGGAGATAGAAAATGACTTGAAATCATATTCTCAATCTTTTAGTTTTTATTGTTTTAACGTTCAATTTAGTTTAGTTTAACTTTTAAGTAATTTTTTTACTACCTCACAAGTTATATATCATTTAGCTATATTTAACTTTTAGACAATTTTAATTTTAGAATTTAAAACTCCACCATTGGAGAAGGTAAAATGATTAAGTTACAAGTGATCAAAATTGAACACATAGTTCAATATTAAAATAAACATAAGAAAATGCATTTCAAATAAGAAAATTACTACATGCCAAATCTTCCTTGAAAATAAAATTAGGTTTTGGGTTGTTATTTTTAAATTTGATTTCTCATTAAAAAAATATCTGACTGTGTAGGCAATGTAACACACCGATTAATCGGTGAATCGGCTGATTAATTGGTCTCTACACAGTTCACTGTGTAGGAGGCCGTTCAGACCTTAATTTACAATTTTTTATCGATTACAGATTATACACTGATTAATCGGCCGTGTAGACTGTGTTTGCGATCACTCCTTGGGTATAAGTCAGTAAAAGTAAATAACATCAGAGCCCAGCAAACATGTAGATCCCAATATACAACGACTTTAAATAGGTGTTTTTTTTTTCAGAATCAAATTGTTGATCATGCATCAATCTTTACTATTAAAACCATGGAACAAAACAAAAGAGGGAGGAGACACAACCTGGGAGACCAAGACGTCGATAACTTTTTAAACCAATTATTTAAAAAATCTTTTGTTTTTTTTTCTTTTTCTTAATGGAGAGATTCGAGGGGCAAAGAAGGAAATTGCAGTAACCTAACCTTGGGTTGCTGGAGTTGCCGCCAGATTTTCCCGCCAAAATAACATCACTAAATCCCTAATTTCCCAAAATTCTTCATCTTACTCCGATCACTTTCTCTCTCTACTCTCACAGATTTGCATGGACGACATGGATGACGACATGGAAATAATGGACATGGAAGAGCTTGAATTGCTCGAAGCCAGCTATCACCTCGACGACGACGACGACGACGACTTCGTCGAGCAACACCAACCGCCCGAAGATTTCATCGAACAACTCCAACCGCCTCCAACTTCCGCTTCCAAATCGCCGCCGACTGAAACCCCAATCAACGGCCACAAGCGTTTCCGATCAGTAGACGACGCCGAAGAAGCTGCCGGACCATCGGTTGAGAAACGCAGCAAGATCGACGATGGGGACTGGCTCCAAAACTCGCAGCCGCCGGAACCTATGGTTGAAGAAAAAACAACTGCCGCGGTTGAAGTTGCGGCGGAGGAGAAGATCGTGTCGAGATATGCCTCCGAGATCGACGGCGATTTCGTTCCGGTGACGGCGCCGGGATTAGGCGATAGGGTTTACGCCAAGATATCTAGGGCGCAGAGCGAAGAGCGTTCACAGAGATTGTACGTTAGAGAAAAATCTGGAGGTAGACAAGTCAAAAGTAATTATTATTTGCTAAATTTGGATGCTGTCTATTTATTTATTTATTGTTACAGTTTGGATTATAGTTGATGATAGATACACAAGTGCTCTTTGGCAGGTCTTCTTCAGGAACCTATTGATGTACTAGTGCAAAGACTTGAGAAAGACTCATTTACAAGGGTATGTTGTTATTCTATATATTATGATAACTATGACAGTACAAAAGAAACTTACTTTCCATAGTATCGGGGAACTCGAATTGGATTGAATCAGTGTTAGATACTTCGACGTGGTCAATGTCTTACGTAACTCATGTATATGCTAAACTAAGCTAATTGTCTCCTAGCATGTGTTACTATTTCATGAGAATGCCAATCACTTATTTCCCGAAGAATGGGATGAATATTCATTATCCTATCCTTCGTTGAAAGATGTACCTGAAACTGTACTGAATAAAAGGAGTCATTATTGAATTACTAGGAAGGAATTTTGTTTTCAAAAAGTAACTTAATTCTCTTCATGTTGAAGGCCTTGCAAGCCAGTTCTAAAGGACAAAGTGATGTCGTTCTTCCTGAGACAACACTTGCGCGTGAACGACTTTGGGTAGATAAATATGCTCCACACTCATTTACCGAGCTTCTCAGTGATGAGCAGACAAATCGTGAGGTATTCAATTCGTTTAATTTTTTTTTCTTCTCAACTTCCAATCAGAATTCAAGCTCCAAAAGCCAATTATGCTTTTGTACCTTATTCATCCTAAGAGATGTCTGTCAATTTCTATGTAACATTATTTGGCTTTTCCAATTGTAGGTCCTACTTTGGCTAAAACAATGGGACTCTTTTGTTTTTAAAACTGAGATGAGAAGTACATCAGATGAGGTCTTGTCTGCACTAAAACGACATTCTTCTATCACACAACATCAAAAAAATTCTGATTCAAAGTTTTCAAGATATAACAAAGGATCCAAATGGAATGAAGAAAACTACAAGAGTTTCAACGATAAACAAGAAAATACTAACTCAAAAAGTGTTCAAGAGTTGTTAAACAAGTCCAGGTCTACTAGTCCGCCAGAACACAAGGTAATCAATGAAATTCTTTCAGCATAAGTTGCTAGTATTCTCATTTTGTTTGCATAAGATCCTAGAATCTTAGTCTCAGATTATTTTCAGACATATCACTTGTTTAGTTGTTGATGAAAGTGCTTGCTCAATGCATTTTATGAAAATGAAGCTATTTGCTGTAGGTACATGTGAAATCATCTGTTAATCTAAACTTGTCCTAAAACAATTGATTTTTGTCGCGCTGTCCTTTTGTTTCCTTTGTTTTTGGTAGTGGAGGCATTCTGAACAAACGCTCATGATCACTGCAGATACTTTTACTTTGTGGCCCACCAGGACTTGGGAAGACTACACTTGCACATGTAGCTGCTAAGCATTGTGGATACCATGTTGAGGAGGTATATCATCTACGTCTTACCGGAAATATTTCATCCATTAATATGAATGATTGGCTGTTTTTTGCTTATAATGTTCTTACAAATAGAATTCATATACTATATATACGTACAAATTTATAATGTTTTTACAAATAGAGATCACTTCCTTCGGATGCACATGGTTTACTTTTGTCTTGTTTCACTTTCATTTGCCGAAAGATACAATCAGTTAAGGCTTTTTTATGGTGGCAACATGAGCTAAGAAAAGATTTGTTTACTGAATTTCATGCTTTGTAGGTGAATGCTAGTGATGATCGATCATCAAAATCTATTGAAGATAAAATTGAGAATCTTCATTCGGATTCAGTTAAACGCGACTCTTCAGTCGACCGAAGGCCAAAGTGTTTGGTTGGTTATTTGCATTTTCAGTGTGTAAATGTTCCATTTTGTGTGCAGATAATTGAGATTGACTTTTTATGTTTCTTCCAGGTGATTGATGAAATTGATGGGGCACTTGGGGACGGAAAAGGTGCCGTTGAGTCTATTATTAAAAAGGTAAGTGTCATGGATTCAATAATTAACTCATGTGTTGTATCAGTGGCAATAATTCATGTCTCAGGTTATCTTCAAATGATTTTGGATCATATTCATCACATACTTAATTTGTTTGACACATTTTGTGTGCATATGCTTGTAGCTTAGGGACAACACTTCCAGAGTTAGAATTGGGACTCATTTAGAGACTTAAGATTAACACACATTGTCAATTTGTAATATGACTATGTACGCCATTCTATTGCCTATATGTGTGTGTGTGTGTGTGTGAACCTGAGGATATGGATAAACTATTAGGGGTAAATGCAGGGAATTTAGTCTTGTTACCAGTTGCTAAATTAAAGATGGTGCTAAGAGAAGGATATTATTTGATCACATTTTTACTGAATGAACCTTGTTGGTACTCTATCTGTTGATTTAGATTTATTTGGTCATGTAGGTTTCTGCTGATAAGAAGTCTAATATTGATGAAGAGAGTACTAGTAAAGAACAAAACTCAGGAAAGGCATCCTCCAAAAAGAGACAGAAATCCTTGCCAAGACCAGTGAGTTTTAAGTGATTAAAAAGCGTTCACAACTTTTGCTCCAGGAAACTATAATACTTGGCTTTTCTTTTGTAGATTATTTGCATATGTAATGACCTATACGCACCTTCGTTGAGACCATTACGTGAAGTAGCAAAGTAAGTGCTTTTTTACTAAGCAGTAAGCACTGTCAATTATTATATCACTGTAAATACTAGTGTATTTTTATTGCCAAAACACTTTTTAATTTGCTTCCACCTTAAGCTAAGGGTTCTAATCATACTGAAGATAGTAGGTGGCTAACTATTTCAGTTCTAAACTTTTCCATTTTTGTGATAATGGTAGCCAGTACCTATGAGACCTTGAAATTATTTATGGTCATTTTAAATTTGTTTTCTTATGTGGAGCTCTTGAAGAATTATTAGCTTGACAAAACCACTTGCTCTTTTACAGGGTACATGTTTTTCCTCAACCATCAGTGAATCGAGTGGTGAGCAGGTAACTTTGCAGAAACAATATGCTTTACTAGGTTGATTCCAAATTAATTTGAGGTATTTGGCAAATGAGCTCAATAGTCAATGACAAGTTATGCTTTTTTTTTCTCTTGTAAACACTTTTGGCTAGTCCTGTAGTCTGCCGACTGTGCAGATTCTAATTTTATCAAAGGGCTAAGTGAATATTAGGAACTGGAGTACTGAAATTGTCCAGAATGAGTACTAAAAGTACCTAAACTACTGTACAACAATGTAATTTAGCCCTCATGTAGTTTATCTTCTTTTCTAGAAATAATATTTCATATGACCAAAAAGAAATCGAGAAACCTTTTCTCTTAAAAAACTAGGATATGCTAGTTCATCAATATCTTGATCATGTAGTATTTATGTAAAATACTCTTTAAACTAACAGCACTTTATGAATTTCTACAACTTGTTTTTACATATACCACATCCCGTGTTCATATGCTATGTTTTGGTAAAGCTATTAGGCTATATTTCTACATTGTCTCAGAGCAATGGCTTTTACATGTTTTTACTAAACTAGTTTATTGACTGTATCAGGGGCACAATCACATGCGTTGATACCTTTTGACTGTGTTCATAATTTTCATTTAGTATTTGCACTTGAGTGGTCATCAAGTGTTGTTAATTGTCTATACAGGCTTAAATACATATGTAATAAAGAGGGAATGAAAACAAGCTCCATTGCACTTACTGCCCTTGCAGAGCATACAGGTGACCTATGTATTCCGTTATTGAGAACTCACTTCTTTCTATTAAACCTTCGAATTTTTTAATCATTCATAGATCCTCACCAGCCTTAATGTTACAGCTTGTGATATACGTTCTTGCTTGAATACTCTTCAGTTCCTGAACAAGAAGAAGGAATCACTCAACCTCGTAAGATTTTGATACAGTCTTGCTCCTGCATGCTATTCCCAAGTTTTTAAAACCTGCATTCCAACATATTCATGACTGCCTTTCATTTTTCATTTTAAGAAATTACTAAGCTTTACGATATTGGCTGGGATGGTTTAATTGTTCACTAAAGTGGTGTGCATTTCTTTATACATTCTCTTGAACCAATCTATTTACCCACAGTATTAATAAAACATATGTTGTATGTATAAATGTATTTATATAATGTGGACGTTGGATATCGATTGGCTCACAGTATTAAGTCTGCAGGTATTAAACTTAATATTCCATGTAATTATGTTTCAAAGCACATTAATAACTCTTTTATTTTTACTCATCCTCCTTAAATGGGGAAGGTTTGTAATTTGTAATCAAGGTTAGAAGTTAGGCTCTCACACTGTCTTATACTTGTTTTTTCTCTTATTGTGGAGTGACTTGACACGGTTAATTTCTCGTCTTTTACACGGTTAATTTCTCGTCTTTTACTTAGTGGGAAATTGGCACTCAAGTGGTTGGTCGAAAGGACATGTCAAAAGGTGTGTTTGATGTTTGGAAAGAGGTAATGTCAGCAGTAGTCTGTTTATGTGTTTATGAACTGCTTCATTCATTATTTTACGAATTTATGGTTATTGAAGCTACTCTCTCCTTTTAGATCTTCCAAAAGAGGAAACCCAAGGGGCAGCAAAGAACCAATAATATTGGTGGAATAATATCAAATGAATTTGATTCTTTGCATGCTTGCATTTCTCGTTGGTAGGTAGTAAGTTCCAGCCAACTTCATGACAGATGATTTTTTTCAAAGCATAACTTCCGCCTTACCTGCTACAAAATTTGCAGTGGTGATTATGATTTGGTTGTGGATGGTCTTCATGAGAACTTTTTGCATCTCCCTTATCATGATCCAGTGATGCATAAGACTGTAAGTCACCTAAATGACTATAGCATTACATGGGATGTGCTAAAACATGGACATTTAACTCAATATGGTTTTCTTCTTTCTCATAGGTCAAATGCTTAGATAGTCTTGGTGTCTCCGACCTTATGAACAAATATATTATGCGTACACAACAGATGTCTCTTTATGGTAAGTATGTATTCTCACTGTTGAGGACCAGATCAATTCTTTACTGTTTTGACTCTTTGCCCCCTCTGTTTTCTGCAGCTTATCAGCCTGTTATTGCCATCATTGTACATCGTTTGGTTGCCCAAGTGCAGAGACCAAAGATTGAGTGGCCAAAATCGTATTATAGGTATATTCAAAGGCTTTGTTTTTCAAAGTGTAAATTTAAAACATACATATTCATAAGTTCATACCAATTTGATTCTGTTGAGAGAATTCAGGTACCGAACAATGTTGATGAAAAAAGCGGACAGTTTGAGGTCTTGGTATAACAAAATTCCACCATCTATTTCAAGGCACTTGTCAATCACGTCCTTTGTAGAAGATTCAGTTTCATTACTATTACATATCCTATCACCCCCGACTCTAAGGCTGGTAAGTTTCATGCAGTTCTGCGATGTTTTATTTCACTTATTTGCTTGTCAATATTATTCTTATTACTTAATGTATTATTTTTTTTTACAATTGTTAGAAGTTTAGTTGAAGTTGCATAATTGATTTCAAGTGTTTATATGTAAAGCATTATTGTAGTTTCATATGCTAAAGATATAGCAGTTACAGTTTCTTAGTCACCTGTGCATGTTCAAGAAGCAATTTCATTATTCACTTGTGGTAGATTTATTAGATTTTCACTATTTTCTGCTCTGTTTCTATTCCTACATGCCTGTTTCTTGTTTATTTTTCATGAAGTGATCCTCTTCATTGTTGTTTATAATAAACTCTGGTATTCACAGGCCGCGTTGCACTTATTATCAGAGAAGGAGAAGAATGATCTAGCTCAGTTAGTTAGCACAATGGTTTCCTATTCTATAACACATCGATGCATAAAATCTGACTATCTGCCTGGTAATCTTGGACAACATGCAGCTGATCTGTCAGAGTTGTCTTTTGATCCCCCAATTAATGGCTTCATTTATTTCCAGGTTTGAGTTGTTCTCTGGTTGTGACATGCGATCTAACATCATCTTATATATCTTAATGATAATATTTATCTTACAATGTAATAGGGGTACAGATCTTGCCATTATGTACTTGCGTCAACAATGAAACAGATGTTGGCACACGAGGTGAGTGATGTCATTTCTTAAAGCATACTCTAGCTTTTGGCTAATGCTGTGGTTCATCTTTACTTGTCTAGTCGATTATATACTGTTTACTCACCAGAAAAGGCCAACTAAGTTAGCTGACATTGCTTTATTTTTAGAAGAAGTGAGCAGACTTTGAATGGATTTGAATAAGTGATTTTTGTTAGTTCATCCATGGGTGAATTTCAATAAAAAGGATTGAAAGTTAACGACACCATGAAGAATTGTTTTGCAGAATATTTTCTTTTTGTTAACTGGACATTGATTTTGTCAGGTTGAAAAGCAAAGAATTTTGCAAGCAGGCTTTGGAAGATCTGCACATTTGACGGATGGATACAACGAGGACAACCAAGCTTCTTTAGGTCCAGAAACTAAAAGATTACAACCTGGTGGAGCTGGTGATGCAAGTACACCAACTGTGAACAATGGAAAGTCAGAAAGCATGTCAAATGGGATGAAATCACATCCCAGTTCTTCTAATACTCCATTGAGTACTGGGAATACCCCAGCCAATTCAAAGTCAAACCCTCCTGGATCTAGCAAAAGGTCTTCTAGTAGTTCCTCTAGTTTCTTTGACAGGTATAATAAGTTTCCCAAAGTTTTTCTTTTTACTTGGTTTTTCTGTTATGGTCATCTCTGGGTCCATCAGTAGTTCACATCTGTCTCCTTCATTTTCACCTAATCCTCCTGATATTTATTTGTGCTTTATCTGAGGATGATGTGATTAATAACTTGAAACCAAGATTTGTTCATTAGAAAATGTCTATCTTGGTCTCTAGTGTTAAACACCATACTGTTGGCATCCCAGAATGCCATAATGCAATAGTAGTTATAATATGTTGTTTATCTTCTTGGTCTCATCTCTTCTTATACACTTGAGTTCAGGTTTAGAAAACTTGGTAAAGGCTCTCTGAACACTGCTGAGGATGTGCGGAAGGAAGCAACCTCTGAGAGAGATTCACGACCTTTGATCTTTAAATTTAATGAGGTGGGTGATCCTTCTTCAATATATAATTGCAAATGTTCCATTTTGTAATGCTTTTACAGTTTGTGTTGGCGGCTGACTTTTGCATGGCTGTTTGTATTTGTGCTGTCTGCAGGGTTATACAAATGCAGTAAAAAGACCAGTTCGCATTCGGGAATTCTTGTCGTGATCTTCTACCTTGTAAGCAACATCATTTTGTTGTGTACTACATGTAAATTCGCTGGTTAATACTCAAACACATGAGAATTAGAAATTTGAAATGAATCTTCTGCATACCTACTGAGCTTTGGTCTAAGGAAAACTTTTTTTCTTTTTCTTTTTCTGGAAGGAAATAGAAACCAAAGCTCACAGCAATGTACGGATTCTGTTTGGAAATTTACAGGGATTGTAGGATTGATCATCTAATGCTATGTATTTGCAATAAAACCTTCACTACTGATATAGCAGCTATGTATTACACTTCAAAGTACATTAGTCATAAGATTACAAAGTGTTTCTTTTCATTATTAGTATGAAGATTACTGTTACAAGAATTACTATATTGTTATTGTGCCGTTGGCAGCGGCCAAACCACTGCCTGGAGGATTGATCGCCAGGAAGAGCAAAGATACTATGATTGCTGTCAGTCCTCCCCATACATATACGATGGTAGGCATCCTTCCTCTCCGTCCCATCAAGCCTTTCATGAATGGATACATGTGTGCCAACACCCAAAAACTAAAGAAGAGTCCTCCCAGTAGCTTATTCCATTGAGGTATCTCGGCGTATAAGGTCCTTGATATTCCAATGACAACTGCAATAACGTTGGTGACTATGATCAATATGGGCATGATGAAGAGACTTGTCCATTTGACCATGTAGAGATCAGCGAAAGCGTCATCTTCGTCTTCGTTGGCAGATTTGGAGGTCAAGGTGAAAGAAATCTCAATGCCGGCTATGACTTTGAGGAGTCCCTGGATGACGGCGGCAAGGTGAGCACTGGTTCCACCAATGCACCAAAACTGCTCGTTACGCCACCATTCCTCAAGGCCAATGCCAGACCATCTGACTTCGAGTAAGGAAATGAGAACCAGGCATATGGTGATGGTAAGGAGGTACGACAAGAAGGCAATGTTTAGACCTGCCACTATGAAATGTCCTGTGAAAAGACACAGTGCAGGTAGGAAACAGTAAACAACTAAGAATATGGAGGTGAAGGGATAAATGCCGACATTCAGGTATGCAATGCGTTGCAGGAACTTGAGGCGTCGGCATGCCAGAAATGCATTGTTTCTGGAGTAGAAGATCTCCACTGAACCAGTGGCCCATCGAAGCACCTGATGCAAACGATCTGTCAAGTTTATAGGTGCAGTGCCACGGAATGCATCACGCTTCGTTATGCAATACACAGACCGCCATCCACGGTTGTGCATTCTGTAACCAGTCACCACATCCTCTGTCACAGATCCATAAATCCAACCTATCCTATCTCCCCATTCTGTGTTTTCTTCAAACCTGTCACATGCATATATATTAATGTGCTATAATACAAATGTGAACCAGTAGAACTAGCTAGTTAGTTTATAAGTACAAACATTACCAGCAGGAGATAACAGCAACTGCTTCGGCAACAGTAGGTGCATCTAGTGGGGGGCGTGGTTCGAGCAGGGCGCCAGGAGGGCGCCCATTCTTAACAGAAAAATGATCAGCAAGAGGCCTTCCTTGAAACTCAGCAACAGGTATGGAATCATTGAACAGTTGTGAGTTACCAAACTTCTTTGGGAGTCCTAAGTCGGGGTGAGTAGCTAGAGGCTCCGATTCATCTACATCTTCGGAAGGCTGCAGTCTTATGGAGCCCATGGTCTGATATTGTGGTGCGAGGGCTTTTTTATGCCCGAAAACGCCCAAGTACTCATGAGCTCTTGGAGGGTGGAAGCCATAAAGTGCAAAACGCCTAAACATGCATCCAGTTCCCACATACACAGGCCCTTGCAGACCATCCAAAGCTCTCATATTTCCATCAAAGAAGACTGTGTTATGATTGGCATAACGGTCAGATGGATCGATCCCTTCGAATCTCTGAGGGAACTGTATGTAGCAAATGCGGTCTCCTCCGCGGTCCATCATGAAGCACATTCCTTCCCTTATAGCCAGAGAGTTGTATAGGTAATGATCACAGTCCAAATTGAGTATGAAGGGGCCATTAGACAACACTGCCGAGGCTCTAACCATCGCATTCATGGCTCCTGCCTTCTTGTTATGATCGTAGCCAGGTCGCTTTTCCCTCGACACATAAGCAAACATTGGAATCCGAATGTCCACTCCTGTGAAGTCTAGCCTTTGCTCATCAGGAAACCCCATCACAGGCTCCAGCTCCGGAAATTTACACATCACCTGTAAGATCCCTGCATGGTCTCCCTTCTTATGATCCGCACTAGGTTCGAACCATGTCCCCGGCCAGTGTGTTCCGTCGGCCATCCACGTAGCCTTACAGGCAGTGGAGTCGGCTGCTGCTGCCAGCTGATCATCGGCAGCGACATCAGTACCCATGGATAAGGATGGACCTGATAGTACTCGACCTGATGATCCACCACCACCTTTACTACTCGTCTCCTTTGAAAGCTTCCTCTCCTCTCTATCGTTATACATTTCACATCGCTTACGTATTACTTCAGGCAGACCATTGATCCTGACCTTGAACTCATCGTATTCTCTCTTGATCCAACGCCTGTCCTTAACGAAATCGGGTCGTTTCTTGTTCTTGGTTGGGTCTACCTTGCTGTTGAAGTAACTGTCCGGATTCCTTGGCTCTATGTTGTGTTTTCGGCAAAAGGGTACCCAGACCTGCACCAGTACTAGGAGGCAGTTAATCTATTAGCTTCATTAACTTACCACAGGTAAGAAAATTCTATAGTTTACTAAAAATGGTTAGTTTTGGAGCGTTTAATCACTTCTATAGTCCCCACTTTTGAAAAAATGAAGTGATCCAATGTTATAAACTGTGGAATTTTGTTATTTTGGAGTACCGTATAACACCCCAGGTTGGGTTTAGGTACTAGGTACATGCAAAGTACGTAGGAATGTAAATGCGCACCTCGGCAAAGGCTACAGCCTCGGCCATGGCCTCGAAAGTGAGGATGGCGCCGCCATCATCCGAAATGTAAGCAGAAAGCTTTTCAACAGGGTAGTCAGCAGCGAGTATGGAGAGCATGGTGTTCGCCGTGACGAGTGGCGGTTCCTTGTCCGGGTCGGCGGTGGACACAAAGACATCAACGCTGGGCAGGTCGGATCTTCCCGTTGGATTTTCTGGAGTGGGAAGTTCGAACTTGTCATGTAAAGCAGCCAAGTCCGTTGCACGATTTATGGGGTTCATTTTGGGAAGTATGTCTAGGAGCCATGAGAATGCAAACCACATCTCACAGACTATGGAAATCCCCCATAGCCACATTGCATCTGGGTTCGGATTCTGTAGTCGCCACGCTAGAAAAGCTACTAGTACTATCAGACGAACCACCACCAGTAACCTACACATACATCAAGCCAAGCATGTACGTACCACAGAAAGATGGATGTGATCGAACAAATAAAGATATTCTGAAACTTTAGTGTGAAGTTACATTTTAAACAAAATCGACAACGTAATTAGAAAATTAAAGTAAATCATTTTTAGATATTTCAGCTCATTTGGAGATTTTTTAACCATTTGATTGTGACATTGTTTAATACAGATTGTCCGATTTAACTTAAAGTTTGAATGTGGTGATCAAATGGTTAAACGATATCCAGTTAGGCTGAAATTTTGCAAACATAATTCTTACATGGGTATCTAAAATGATTCCAATAATCGAATTATTTTTTCAAATTTCAAGTTTCAGTGCTAACAAACTATATATATATGTATGTATATGTACGTACGTACCGATAAGGGCTGAGAATAGCAGGAGGAATTGAAACCTTCCTGGTGAGTGGCTTCCATGGCTTCTCGTCATTAAAGTCTTGCATGTTCATATCCCCTGTGTTGCCGACGTTATTATATGAGTCCTCCTCCTTCTGCGACCAATACGCGTTCCCGATGCCGTACGTTCCTTTGGTCTCGAACAGCCAACGGTTGTGATCGAAGTCTCCCGTTTGGCTTCTCAACAAGATTGATTTGCTATTCGACGAGCTCAACACCGACATTCTCCTATCTCTTGCTTCATCATCGCCGGCGTCCCCGACGTCGTTCCGTCGCCTCGTCGCCGACGACGTTGGATGCGCCGTGGTGGTCTTGGAATCATCCGCGCCGGGTTGGTTGTCCGGCGTCGGAGGCATCATGACCGTGTAATTTATGTAGTCATTTTCGCCGGACATTTCTCCGGTCATGTCCAAGTCGTCGTCCCTGGACAAGCTGACGACACGCCCGCTGGACGTCCGGCGAGCGAATTTGACTGCCGAAGACGAAGGTGGGCGGCTGGCGGCGGATGCTTTCTTGTTTGATGAACTCTCCATCGGATTCCTAGCCTCTCGACGACCATATGATCTGTACGTGTTTCATGCAAGCTAATAAGTTAGGTTCTAACCTAAAGATTATACCCTTAAATTTCATGCATGCATGCGTTTGAACTGAAGGTGATCGATGATCGATATGAAATTGTAAAGAAATTAATGTGTGGAGAAGAAAAGTGGAAGAATGGGAAACATGTTGTTGGGGCTCGATCAAAGATGAACGAAGAGTATGCATGCATGAGGAACACAGCCTCGCAATTTGCTTGAATGGTCAAATATGGTTCATAACTTTGAACGGTCTGCAATTTGCTTTCTATTTTTAGCGCCAACAGTGTGGGAAGGAAGACAAAGCCAGCTATGAGACCAGAGGAAATCATGTATATGCATCAATGCATGCAGTCTATTATATAGCTCAGGTGATCGATGGATCGAGCTGAAGAGTAGATAGGGCATGTACTCTTCAATTAATCGAATATTATTACTTTCAAAACTAAGTCTTCAACTCGATCATATGGAGAAGTGGAGAATTAATGTGTCATTTTGTCTCATGAATTTCCTAATACCTAGTAATGACTAGCAATTCATTCTCCCTCTACTTTGATGTGATTTAAGATATCATTGACGAACAATCGAACTGTCGAACACTATTACCGAAATTGGTTTTCCGCATTTTAACATAGCCTAGCTAGAACATCAAGCTAGAACGTGAGCAATTCATATAATCTCCTTGACAAATCCTCCTCAACCCAGCCAATGCATCCATCATCTCTATATATCCATCGTGGCAGGCGTACGTGTACGCTCAAGATGTAACAGTAGTAGCAGTAGCAGCAGCAAGTGATCATGATATATATTGAATTGGTAATTTGGTATACAAATCCTTCAAACATTTTTCAGGATGTGCAACTCCTTCCTACACATGCCTGCTATGCTATCACCTTTGACATGCTATCGAGTAAGAATAAATCCATCCACAGAATTTATAAGATGCCAATTATTCAATATCGGTTCTTCATTATAAAAAGTAAATGCACAAGTGCTGCACATATTTTAACCACGGCAAAAGTATTTTTGATGATTAATGAGTATACATCTTTAAAATCAATCAATCACTACTAGAAAAAGTATTTCAGACATCGGTTCAGAACAGATGTAAAAAATCATACCAGACCGATGTCTTAGTGGGTGATGTAAAAGATCGGAAAAATGGGACATCGGTTAGGAACCGATGTCAAAGGTTACAATAGACATCTGTTGCTTATGTACATCTCACTATTCCAGTGTGTGTAGTTACTTTCAAACATTCATATTTAGAGTGAAAGACCCAATGAAATCGAAGTCTACATTACAATTTATTACCTTTACATCGATATTCCATTTATAACCGATGTTAAAAACTATATTTGACATCAGATTTTGGCTTTGTACCTGATGTTGAAAATTTTATTTGACATCAGATTTTGGGTTGTTTTTGATGTCCAGTTCTCATTTTATGCATTAGTTATAACGATTTCTAATTCTCTTTAAGACAAATAGGAGGAACTAATTGGCTTAAATTAATGAGAATGATTCTCTCTTACAGCCCCAAATTCAAGTTACAGTGCTGCCAAATTCAAGTTGTTTCAAAAGATGGATTACTATCCTATCCATCATCAAAATATTGAGACATATAACCATGCTAGCTATCCTGATCAGTTCCCTAGCTACCTATCTAATCCAGCCATCAATCTATCAACCTATCTAGCTAGAGCAAAGCTTGTATATAGTCAGCCACTTCAAGGTGCACCTCGTCAATTTTGAACTGATCATATGGCTTCCTCTTTTTTCCTGCCCATTGTCCAACAACAAGTACAAATTAATAAAATAAGCAAGGGCAGCACAACAATTATGCAAACCAGCAAATGAAAGTAGTATTCACTGTTAAGGTACAATTATGCAAATAGCAAATGAAAGCAGCAATGCAGATTAACCATTCATCATCTGTTTAACCAACATTAACACTAAGTAAACACTAATTAAGTAAACTGTAATTTCTGTAAACACTAACATGAGACAGAGACTGGCAACTACATACAAACTAACTAAATGACAATAATTACTCAATTGCTCCTGATTTTGATCCTAGGCAGATTAAAACTTTAAAGAACTTACAAAGAAAAATTCATAAGAACACAACAACAAAAACAGTGAAGACAAGACAATCATAGCTGCATTGCCTGCATGTCTACATGGACTCTTCAGTTTCCAGCAACCTAAAGTTTCATGCTTTAACATATAGCTCTGCTAACTAAAGTAACAGAGTAACATCAAACTTTCAATTAGAAGTTTAGCATAGGCTGCACAGAGATACTTCAAAGTTGTACCTTCAAAAGACAAAAGCCTCGCAGCCCACGGGTATCATTTCACCCATTCCAGCAGCTAAATGAGCTCCTATCTTGAGAGCAAATGTCAGCAGTTTCATGAACTTTGTAGTGTATGGTGCCAAGGACTTTACTGCTCTGTTATCAACCTACATCATTTAACACCCAATCTGATTTCAACAACATGCATTTCTCTTCGAAACTCACATAGCATGTGTAGTCTAATAGCATTCATTCCAGGAATCATGTTGGGCAACCGGTATAACTCCTTCATCCAGTATCTGTGGAGAATAAGACGGTACAACTGCAATAAATCCATGAATCTTAATTTAAACTAATAGTATGATATTAAAAGGAACAGTGTGTATAATGACTTTCATACTAGCAGCTAATTAAAGTGATACATACCCAAGGAGGGGTTGCTTCCAGTTTTTTGCCAAGCTGAGACCTCTTGGTAATTTATGAGGAAAGTAATTTATGATGAAAGTATCATAATATCTGTCAAAGACCACAGATTAGGATCAATGCTGGCCTCTCCAGACACTCTTTTGCAAAGAGATCAACACATAAGGTTGTTCGACAAATACATGCTAGAGCGTGCATACGATCCGATTCTACCTTCTTATACAAAAAACCTACACAATATATCTACCAGCATTACTTAAGAGTTTCACCTTAGTGCATCTGATATAAGAGCTTTTCGGAAAGCAAATGGTACTCTGTAATTTAGATCGACATCCAAATCTGTCCCTGGATTACCAAGTACATATCCATGTGTACATTATATGAATCTTATTAAACTGTTAAGCACCGAAAAAATTACTCTACATATAATTGCAGAAATATATATACCTTCATATTCATTTGTTGATGATGTCCAGCTTCAATACCTACAGAAGAACAACGGAATAATTCAGCAGCAGTTCAGGATCCCAAACCAGGAAACTAATTTGGTCTCTTAATTTGGTTTCATAACAATCTCAAATAAATATCACTTCGCCTCTTGCTTGAGGACTACGTCGTCTATACTAGTGCACCATGTCTACCAGATTCTGAAAGAAGGATCCCTACTCAGCTGAACTTCAGCCGTTCAAACTTGGATTGAAGAACCATAAAAGAATAAAAGTCTACACATAAGTGGAATTAAATGTATCCAAGTATTTGTGTATAGCTTGAGCTGAGTTACCCAAGCATTGGCAGAAAACTGAATGGTTTGACGATCCCAAAGCAGAGAAGTTGGGGGACTTGTTGCTGATGTCAACCCCGTGGGTGATGCTGATGTTCTTGATGTCGCGGGTGTTGCTGATGTTGCTGATGCTGCTGGTGTTGCTGATGTTCTAGAGTTGATCCTACACGCAAATCAAGTTCATCTTGTTATCAACAAATTCCAGGCAACCAAAAAAGCTACTACATTGACCTCATTAAATGACAAGACAATTTTGGCAAATCATCTGCAATCTTATCAGCCCGTACTAGCGAAAACTAATTGCATTTCAACTTTTACCTTCATTTGTAAACCGAGCCGATGCTGCAGGCCTCTTTGTTGGCTGAGAAGAACTGCCAGAGGACAATGGCTCTACCACCAGTTCAGAATCCTATCCATCAAATCCAAGCATAACGTTTCGTCAAGTAGCAATCTTTCAGTATTAGAAATATCAAAGCATGAAAATTCAGAAACTTCACCACTTCCATAATCAAAGCAACTCCAATACCATCACTAACAATTCGAAAAACAAACCCAAGAAACAAAAACGGAAACTAAATAACTAACAACACAATGTCAATACACATTGACCGGAATCATGAACTTCCCAAAATCAATCAAAGGGATGAGGATGTTGGACCAGTAATCGGCCCATCTCGGGTCGTTCTCGTAATCGTAGGCCGCCGCCGCAATCTTCTTCAGCTTCTGCGACGACTCGTGTAACTTGATATTTAAAAGAATATGTACGAGTAACAAGATATTTGAAACCTCTTTAGGCGGAGGAAGGAACCAGTCCTCTTCGTCTTCACCAATCACTGTAACCTCGACACTGTCACCAACTTCCTTAAACTAACTCCAATTCAAAACTCCAAAAATCTCAATTCAAAACTCAATAAAATCCAAAATTTCAAAATCAATCACTGAGCTACTTACTATTACTCACCGCCGAATCCAAAACCTTCTTCCTCTTTCTCGGCGGACAATTCGCCGCCGCTGCCGCTAACTTCTCGTCAGTGATTCGATAAATTCGAATTAAACGAGATCACACAAAGTTTCGATTTAGCTCGTTACAGATTCAAATGAGAGAGAGAGAGAGAGAGAGAGAGAGAGAGAGAGCTCACCGTCGTCAAGGTAGATTACATTGATAGGCTGTACGCGACTGTAATCGAATAGCGGCTCGAGTTCTTCGTCGGAGAGCGGGGTCCTGGTCGGAAAGCTACGGAGGAGGAGGAGAAGAGCGGCGTCGGAGGATGAGGAGAGCGGCGTCGGAGGAGATTTAGGTGAGAGGAAGTGAGTTCACTGAATTGGTTTGTGAGAGAGAGAGAGGTCGAAAAAAACCAAGTAATAGAACCCTAAGTTTTGGGAGGGAATGAAAATTTTTTTTCCCTCCAACATAACCCGCCCGACACTTAAGTTTTTTTTCGCGTTTTCAAAAACCAATAATGGGATACCTAACATCAGTCTGACTTAAAACCGATGTAAATTATACAAATGACATCGGTTTTTAAAAATCTGATGTCTAAAAACTTTTTTACATCAGGGGTTTTTCCAACCGATGTTAAAGGTGCGATGTCTAAAATACTTTTTCTAGTAGTGAATATTTAGAATACAAACAGTGTGTGTACACACACACACGAATATATCAACAAAATCGAAATAAAAAACAAGAATAAGAGATTGAATATCACAAATTTGATCAGATAGAGGCCTGCGTTGCAGTGTCCTAATTATGACAGAAATTCACCCCCACTTGTGCTTGAAATCTGGACGTCTATCTAGATGATACAACTATTTGGTTCAAGTTCTTGCACACGAATTTGAACCCTGACGAATTTACTTTATGTTTTTCTCATAATATCGATATGGAGGAAGAAGACGAAGTTGGTGAATTGTATGCATGTTCGAATGACGACTTCGGGTCGTCCTTATAAACACGTCAAAAGTCGTGATTTTTCAAAAGTTGTGATCGTCATACCAACTATATGTCGCTTCTTTTGATATTTATCCATTTTTGTTATTTATCAAAAATTATAATTCAAAATTAAAATATGAATTTTCAAAATTAAAATCAAATTTAATCAATAGTGCCCAAGAGTCCCAAGGCCCATTTTTTGGTGATTATATATTTGGGTTTTCCCTTGGTAACCCAAGGCCCAAACACACAAATCCACTAGTGAAAACCCATGTCTAGCTAGTCATCCATTTACTTCTTCACATGTGTAATCCCTTATGAAGGGCACATGCCTTACAATTCCTTCCATGTTGGACTAAAGTCCAACAAGTTTCAATAATACCTCACATTTTCTATTCAAACTCCAATAATATCCCACATTTGAATAGAAAATAAGATAATTTAGGAACTTAACATTATTTCAGAAAAGTTAGATAGGATATGCATTAGAAGATATGTCTTTTAGACTTGAACCTTCCATATAGTGAATACTCATCGGATTTACTTTGTGAAGTAGTGAACATATAGTCGAAATATTCACGTATTGTAGAAAACCGAGACAACAAGTATCGATTAGACATACCGTATCTAGACATATTTTAATTCTTACGGTTGTGTTCATTTCGGTCCTGAACAACTCCTTACTTCATGAGATTTCTAGAGAACTTAGCCATCTCGGTTCTCATAAATGCAACCCCATATTAGTCTCATATAAGTAATGCTAATCAAGAATAGTCCGCACTATCCCACTTGTCCAAATCTATTAGAATTATTAAGAATATTTAATATTCAACCCTTTAATCGTCAACGGATACACACTTTAGTTCACCATAGGAATAGGCATATGTTTGTGTTTAGTCATCTTGAGTCTTCCTTAACTATTTGCCTATTGAACCTAGACCATGAGATATCCAATGTTGTTAAGTTAGGTTTCCGCTAAGTAGTGATTCATTGGATTAACTTTAAGCCCATTCCCCTCGATGTAAAGATTACTTGCTCTCTATTAAGACCTTTAGTCAAAGGATATGCGATATTTTCTTTTGATTTTACATAATCAATGAAAATTATTCCATTTTTGAGCAAGTCTCGTATTGTCTTGTGATGCCATCTTATATGCCTCGATTTACAATTGTAGATTTGGTTCTTTACTCTTGTACGAGCAACCATACATTCACTATGTATGCAAACAACCGTGACAGGCTTAGGCCACACCAAAATATCTTCTAGGAAGTTTTTGAGCCATTCTGCTTCTTCGACGGTTTTATCTAAGGCTACAAATTCTATTTTCATCGTCGAACGTGTATTCACTGTTTTTTTTTATGATTTCCAAGATACGGCGACACCGCCAAACGTAAATACATACCCACTTATAGACTTACTTTCTGTATTATTGGAAATCCAATTCGCATCACAATATCCTTTTAATACGAGAGGATATTTGATGTAATGCAATCCATAATTTATTGTATGCTTTAGGTACCTCAAAACTCATACTAGAGCTATCCAATGATCTTTTCCAGGATTACTTGAGTACCTACTAAGTCTATTTAGATTATATGCCAAATCCGGTGTAGTACAACTCATTATGTACATCAAGCTTCCAACAACTTGTGTGTATTCCAATTTAGACACACTATCACCTTGATTTTTTTTAAAGATGACTAGAGAGATCAAATTGAGTAACAACCGGCTTATCATCATAGTGTCCAAATTTTCTAAGGACATTCTCTATATAATGAGATTGGGTAAGTATATAACCATCTGAATTCCTTTAAATTCGAATACCAAGAATCACATCTGCTATTCCCATGTCTTTCATATCAAAACTGAAATGCAACATTTTCTTGGTTTGATTAATTATATCCTTACTCATTCCCATAATTAGCATATCGTCCACATATAAGCATACAAAGACATAAGCGTTTCTACATTCTTTCACATAAACGCATTTGTCACATTCATTTATTTTAAAACCATTTGATAAAAGTGTATTATCAAATTTCTCATGCCATTGTTTTGGGGCTTGTTTAAGTCCATAAAAAGGACTTAACCAATTTACACACCTTATGTTCTTTGATTTTCTCTCCCTTTCTAAGTTTCTAAGGTCGTAGCTTTCGCAGTAGCTTTATCGATGTTACCTACTAAATAAAAGACCTGCTCAGGAAGACCATCTAATTCTCCATAAAGGATCAATTTAAACCCTCTAATAGTTTATGTTAGACCAATATATTTTCTTGGGAGCCTGTAAATACTTCTTCTACGAAAAAGGGTTGTGATAAGAAACGCTCAATTTTTCGTGCTCTTGCTACGGTTAAGCAATCTTCTTCGGATAATTTGTCCAACCCAAGGATAACTATAATGTCCTATAGTTCTTTGTAATGTTGTAAAGATTCTTGAACCCTTTGCGTAGTTTCATAATGTTCTTCACCAACATTCCGAGGTTGGAGCATAGTTGATGTTGAGTCTAAAGGATCTACTGCTGGATAGATACCTTTGGCAGTTAATCCTCTTGATAGTATAGTAGTACAAGTAGAGCTGATTTGAAACCGATGAAGCAAAACCAGAACAAAATATGAAAATGGAAATCGAGGAGAGAGAAGTAAATACGTACTGAAGATTTGTGTAGAAAATTGAAGAAAAACAACCTTAAAGCTATGAGAAGAGTAGGAAGCAAAACAACCAAAGCGAGAGATTAATGGGAGAGAGAGCAAATGAGAGAGTGCGAAAATTAAATGGTGGTCGACTATAGTATACTAAGCGGCTTTTAAAGAAAGGAGATAGTAAGGAATTTCTTCCACACTATTCTGTGAGCATTTCTGTGTGTTATGGAACAAGCCAGCTGGCCCACTTGTGCGTCGATAACAAGGTCATTAATTCATATAGAAAGTCAGAAAGTGCAATAGAAAGAGCAGGAAGAAAACATGCATACCTCATCAATTATTGGTCCTTGCATGGAATATGAATTCCCTTTTATTTGAATTCATCTCCTTGATAGAAACAAGTATTGATCTTAATAAAATCTATAAATTTTAATTTCATCACAGACTTGTTCGCATAATTCTTATTTATTAAGAAATTTAACCGATTATTGAAAAACATATTAACAAACCAAATCTAGATATTTATGTTAATAATATTTTGATTGTAAAAAATACTAAATCAAATAATGAATTTTATGTTGATAATACTTTAACCGCATGAAATCAGTAATTTTTTTTACGTGAACATACATTCAGTTTGAAGGAGCACATATTTTAGAGTTCGCCTCAGATTTGATAATCTCATATCCGGCCATGATCATACACTGTGAATATATAATCCAAAATCATTTAAATAAGAATTTGAGAAATAGATCCATGCAGAAAATATCAATAATGTTTTATGGGGCATTTCATTGAACACGTTGCATGCAAAAACCCAGAAAATGTAAAAGAAAAAGCGGGAAGAAAACATGCATACCTCATCATTTATTGGTTGGTGGCGTGGAATATGAATCTGTCATTCGACTTCATCTCATTCTTCATCTTCATCTCTTGTAATTTTTCCTTGTACTTTGCTTGAATACTTCGAGAAAAAGTGAAGTCTATTTTCAGTAGTGGAGCCTTCCACAGAAAGTTCGACAATTGTTCTACTGAATCACAATATTCAATAGTCGATTCAAAAAGATACGACATAATTCTTGAAGTAGTAGTAGTCTTAGGATCCTCTTCCACTCCTTCCCACGAATCCCAGAACTTCATGTCGTAAAAGGTGAGTTGTTTGAGTTTTGGAAATGATATAAATGTGGATGTTTGCATTTCCGATGGATCACCCAAAAACTCAACTCCTACCTTTCTCACATTGTAAGGGTAACTAATGGTCAATTATTCAAGGGATGACAATCTTCCTAGAGGAGGAAAAAACTCACATATGTAACAATAGTAAATGCTAAGGCTTGTTGAGTTGCTTAACGATGACCACCAATCAATTGTTAAGGTGGTACCTTATAAAAACTTATTTGAAAGGATTCCAAATCTGGATGTGGTTGCAAGACATCCATTACTTCTCTATCCTTTTCACTCTCCTCCTCCTCCAAATTTGAGAATAGTATCGACAAATCTTGGAGGCGTGCCTTATACATAATAATTGCTGCTTTCTTATAGGATTTTTACACCCCTTAAAGATTGATTAAACTAAGTATTAAGACACAAACAAACACTAAAACCAGTTTTCTGACATACTCGACCTATAGACACAAAACTAATTAATTACCTAACCTAGACTCAACTAAAAATTACGAAATTAATACTAGAAATACTAGACATAGTGGTGACTACCACACAAAATTTCACTGGATTTGGAGTTGATTTGATATGTGAACAAAATTAAACAAATTAAACAGATGAATGCAGAAAAATAGATTGATAATTATGATGAAAATCAGTAAGCAAATGAGCTAAGGGGTTTGTCATCTGCCACTGTCACTCCATCTAGACAACATATGCTCAACCTGACAATTCCATGTTTATGAATAAAATTTCTCAGGAAGATTCAATCGTCATGAACATAACCTATTACCTAATTCTTATGATTACATCGGTGAATGTACACTTATCACCGATGATGATCCCTCAAAGAACCCAAAAGTCACGGACTCAGAGTTAGTAAGAGAGAAGAATTATGATCTAAAAAAAGTGTGAGAATCTACAAAGCTTCATAAGTACACTAAGGGTGTGCCTTGCTAGACTTAAGGTTTATTATAACCAAAAAGCTTGGTTTCTGTTAAAGAGAGATTGAGGAAGATCAAAGACAATCAACATGCATCAAACCCTCATAGAATTAGATCCCTAAACATATAAGCGTTCACTCAAAGTATACAACAAAGAAATCATCAATGAGAAACCAACAAAGAACTCTGTTGGCACAAGAATTAATTGGCATACCTGGCATACCTTTGGTCACTTTGGCTTGGATATAAATATAAGACAAGCATCCTTGACTTAGCTGGTTGTTCAATAGTAATATAGCTTGTGTAGAGCTAAGTCAACTTTTCATTTTAAGTGCAAAGTCTCAGTCAATTATCCCTTGGATATTTTGTTGTGACTAGAGTTTGCATTAACCCATCTTTTATTCATACTCATATCATAGTACTCCATGAGGTCTGATTGGTAGTACACTTAATCCAGAAGAGTTCTAGAAAAATTAGTAGTACGATAGCTGAGTTCTGCGAAGAATCTTCACCAACCTTTCTATTGTAAACACTCAAGTAACAAGTAGAGAGTAGTTCATTAGCTAGTGTGCAATACTAGTGTAGGATAGCAGAGAGCTAGAGATCCTATGAACTAAAGAGTCTTGTATTAAGTGTGATTACATAGTGAAAAAGGTTTGATCCTCAAGAGTTAGGGTGACACAATTTCCTCCCTGGTTGTAGGGTTTCTGCGTTAAAGAAAAACATCTTGGTATTCTATGTTTTTACTTATTGCAACTTTTCTTTCAATCATAATTATTTGTCTGTCAGGATAGACTCTCTCATAGCTATCCCTGATAATAGGTCCCTAAAACGAAAAAGTTGTCAAAGTCCCTATTCACCCCTCCCTCTAGGACCTTCAAACCATCATCCAAGAACAAAACAAAAATAGGTCAATGTGTATATATTATCTAGATTTCATGTACGGGGTTACAAAACAGCCCCTTAACAAAGTATATAGCTACTTATGATGTATGAAAACGAATCAAAACAATCCGTGGAAAAATCTAGTACAAACGAAGAGGAGAAGAATTGTTGCTTATCGAATTTGACCCGTCGAGAGATGATCTCGACCCGTTGAAACTGGACGGCTGGCTCCTATCCTTGTTGTTCTTGCTTGCTCATTTCTTGCTCCAAGAATTGCTGATGACCCCTGACAAGGCGGATAAACACCTCTCAAAGATACCCTATTCACAACCTAGATATATCAATGTAGTAAGATAAATAGGGGTTATCGAACACGAAGAATTGGTGAAACTAAATCCTAACACACTACTATGCTGACAGACTCGACTACAGAACACTAATTATATGCGAACCTAAGCTATACAGAATCAAATGCTACGAAACTTTGACACAATAAACTAGACACAGTGGTGGACTACCACACAAAATTTGAGGGTATTCTGAGTTGATTTGGTCACCGAAATAAATCGGCTAAGCTACAGCTAATGCAGAAAATAAATGCTGAAAGTAAATATGCTAATGAATGCAAATAGATTTAAACTATATGATTAAAGAGTTAAGAGGAATGCAATCCACCACCGTCATTCCATATATCTAACACATACTTAATCTAATGCACATATCCAATGAATGAAAGTTTCCAGGAAGAGTTGATCGTTACAACCACATCCTATTACCTAATCCTTATGCCTATGCAGGTTTGTCATGGACCTCCCCCACATCTATCACTCTATTGAACCCATAGTCATGGACCCCAATGTTTACAAAGAAGAAAACATTAAGTTCTAGAAAAGGTTTGAGAAGCTACAAGGGTTCACAAGTACACTATGGGCGTGTCTTGCTAGACCTATGGATTTCAATCTCCCGACGGTAAAATCGGCTTATCACTATAGAGAATCCGGTGGAAGAAATTATCTTCAGTCGCCCGTATCTCATGAAACTAGAATCCTAGCATGCATACTAAGTTGGCCACCAAAGCAAACATACAAGAATTCATACGGTGATCATTCAGAGAAAGAAACCTCATTCATAAAATATGCAAAACTAGATTAAAGTGTATGTATTAAAAAGACTTCATGTACGGGACTTCAAGCAACCCCTCAACAAAGGAAAATTAGCTACTAAAAGTCATAAATAATAAAATCAAAAAGTTCATGAAAGATAAATAAAATAAGGAGAAAGAAGAACTCTTGGCGACGACGTGGTCGGGTTTTTCTTCATGCACAGAACTTCTTCTCCAACTCTTCTTTATTTTCTTCTCTCTTATTCTCTCTAGAATTCCAGCCCCCAAAAACCGTACGTACCTCTTTATTATGTTTAGCTAGCTATATATATTTGTGCATGCAGCTAGAATAGCATATGCAATTAACCTAGCAAACTAACCCACGTGCAAGAGTCTCATTTTCCAAGTCCAACTCCACTTCCATCCAAAGTCCAAGTCAAACACCACTTCTTAATTAATCTCCTCCCTCGCCAAGGACGTTCAACTGTCAATATATATATATATGCAAATATCCACGTGCAAATCTTCTCCTCGCCAAGTCAACAAATCCTAAAGAAAATGGACTTCCTCGCCAGGCAGCTCCTTATACATGTCTCTAATTCCAAGTCCACTTCTGTCTCTCACCAACCTTGCTCGCAAGACTCACGTGCTCCTCTTTGTCAATTATCTCCAAAATATATTATTTACTCTCATTTTCTTCATTAATCTCCAAAACACCTAAAAACAAATAAACATAATTAATCCACTCGATTAATAACAATAAACTAAATATAGGAAACAAATTAAATACCAAATAGACGCATAAATATGCGACTATCAACCCCTTCCAAAACCCCTAAAAAGAGTTTATATACTTGCTTGATTGGGCTAAACCTTTCCCATTTAAGTTTCATCTTCTTTTATTTGCAAGAAACTCCACATCTTTATTTCTTTTTGCACCAGGAATCCTTTAATTAACTCATTTTCTTTATCTCCTCCATAAATCTACCAAACATAAGTATTTTAACCGAAACCATAATAATAAGACCAATTATCGGGATCACTTAAGCACAATTTAGTTGCATACAAATGTAACTATCACTTTCTTGCCCGAATATCCATATCTCGCATTAGATATCCTAAAACTCCCTTGAAGTTGGTTCAACTCCCTTGAAGTTGGTTCAAGACTTTCAGATCATCTACCTTGTTGGTTTCTCCATTAAACCAATCTAGCGTTTGCAAATTTGTTATTTTCTCAATCCCCATTAGCATCAGACCCAGACAATCTTTAACAAAAAGCTGCCTCAAGTTGATCAGCCCTCTCAAATCTACTTTCTTGAGACTCACGCATATAACAAGTCGCAAGGTCTGCAGATCGTATAAACTACTACCTATAGTGTCAGGTGATTCTTTCAAATCCCTGTTTCAAGATAAATCAAGATATCTCAAATGTATCAACCCACTTATTTCCTTTGGAATTTTCCGATCTAATACCACTACGGGACAAATTTAATGTCCTAAGGCATTTCAACTGCACAATTAACTCAAGACTACTTGAGCTGATGGATGAATCCAATACTGCCAAGGTACGTATATTTTTACATTTGAGAAGAGAATCCAAAGATTCATTCTCAGCTAAATGCATCAAGGTCAAATGATGAACTTTATCATTCAGTTCCTTCATTCATTCACCAACACCCAACACCCAACTCTAAAACCTGCAAAACATCATCCCTGTCTGTCAGTCTATTTAGATTAGAGACTAGAACCTCAGATGATAGTGGGTTCAGGTTACTAGCCGGAATAGATTGCACAAAACCTCTTAACACTTGCCGGGGAACCCCATGAATCAGTTCCCCTTCCCAACTCTATCCCGAAGAAGCAACCGTCCTCTCAAAAGCCACCGCTGAGTTCGACGACTTAGACTGTTCAACCTTTGGGGAACCAACATAACCTGCACTTCCGTGCTTGAAAGCACCACATACAGCACAATAGCCTTTCAAGCAATCATACTCCATAGTAACATCCACAGAATAAGAACTACCAATCAGAAAAATAGTGCTTACCACCAATGGTTGGCGAAGATCCATCTCCACTTTAAGCCTGATCTCATATCGGTGATTTCCCAGGAGTGGATCATGAGACTTTTACCCGCCCAACACATTTCCCATGTGTTTGAGTTATTTGACTTGTAGAGCCGCTGAAGCAAAACAACTCATGACAGGGCGAATGTAAACCCAACCTGAGCACCTAGATGTTAGTATAGTACATGGATCAACAAAACCATCATAAATCTCCACAACATCTACACAAAAATTATGGTATCATGGTGGAACCATAGACTATGTTCCACCACTCTCTTATGGTTCGCCTCGGACCGGAACTTACATACAAAACGATCAGCAGTGACTTGGTCGAACCCAATGTCACCCGAACCTGAAACATCACGCCACAAACTAATCATCTTCATCTTGAACCCCTGGGTCTTGTTGGATTCAAAAGGATATAAGGAGAAGCAACGAGCCACGACATAAAGTCATTCCTCATCCTCCCCGTCATCGGATACATCGAGGGCGACCGCCGCCAAAGCTTACGGTTCCTCTTCGGGGTAGAGATCTACCTCGGCCCTAGGAGGACTATCCTCTACCTGTGGTGATATCAACATGTAAAAAATAAAAACGTTTTTGGGAACGAAAAAAATAAGAGAAGCCCGACTAACAAAAGGAAGAAGCGAGTAGCATCGTGAGATCGGGAAAAAATCAAAAGCGACGTGATAGGTTGTAAATGAAAGCGTGAGAGTACGAATATGCAAGAGTAGGGTGGTTTTTAAGTCTGGAAACTGATCAAGGACCGATGCCCTAATAGAAGGGATCGGTGTTGAGAAGAAGGCGAGGATTATGATCGGAGAAGACAAGAAAAAAGAAAAGGAATAGTGGAAATGGGTTGACCTAGGGTTAGGAAAATCAACATGCAAATGAATATCGAGGATCGGGAGAGATATAGGTGATGGGGGCTAGTCTTCGATCTGAAATAGGGCGGCAGCGCACGAGGGTTGACAGCGAAGTCAGGGTAGGTCGTGGGAACTCAAAAGTCGGGGTACCTTTTTTTTTTAGTGACGCTTGTTGCTGTACACAAAAACCACGAAAACATTACTTTTGGATAAGATACATTACTTATGGATGAGATGGTCTCATTTTATTCTAGGAAAATCTATTTGTAATATTAATATTTACACTCCTTTATTTTTCTACATTTGAGTAGAAGTTACTTTGTTAATACTTTATATAACGTTTTTTTAATTGTAAAAATATTTGGAAATTTAAAAATAAAACAAAAAATAAAAAAACTAACACTTACCGTAAAAAAGGGGTAAACATCATAGAATAGACTGCCCGTTGCACTTACGTGCCATTGCACTATCTTGTCATTTGCCAAAGCTAGCAGTTGTGCATCTTCCTCCTTTGGTTTCGAATCTGAAATATTGTGCCATTTAAGTACTTGGATGTTTGAAACCATAAGTACTTATAAAATGGTGCAATAAATAAATAATAACTTAATTAAAAACTTACATCAATTGCATTTTCATTTTTTTTAAATAGAGATTGTGGGAGTTAGTGTTGGCCACCCCGAGTTGGGGGAGGATGGGCTTGGCAGATTTGATCCCGGATGAGGTCTGGTAAGACAGATAATGGGCATGGGCTTGGACAGCTAGGATTTTTATTAAAGAACGAATTATCTAAAGATTTTTAGAGGTGTCTGAAATGTTGTAGATGCTTCTGGAATGTTTGATGGCATGACAATCCCAAAGTAAGCTCAAACGTCGAAGGGCTGTACGATCTGACCTTGAGGAGTTACACGATCAGACCCCAGTGGATTGATAGAATCCACGAGAGAAAGGGTAAGATTTGTATGAATCCTAGGGGGATTATGCCAAATGGCATGTGGTAGTCAAGAGACATGATTGACCTTGGATACGGAGATACATTCCTTAATAGATTCTTCCTCTCTGAATGTAAAGTAGTTTAGTTCGATAAAGACTATGCTTAGACCTAGTACGATCTTTATAAATAGACCATCCAAGCATGGTCTAAGGTAACGTTATTCTGTCATAATTACTCTTTGATTCTTGAGATAAGTTTCAACTTAAGCATCAGAGGGTCTAAACATGGTACCACACCGTGCTCTGACTTGTTTTGCGGGTTCACGAGGATCCAAGCTAGATGGGAGACTAAATTTTCTCTCACAAAGATGATTCAGGAACTCCGGGTATCACATAAGTGTAATGTTGGTTGCTAATTCCCTCACTGCTCCCTCAAAGTACCAATCTCTATCACATAATGCCTCTATATTGAGCCCAATCTCTTTGAAATCCTATGTAAATAAAGGATTTTTATTTTTTGGTCAATCTAATAACATTACTTAAAAGGCAGAAGAGCCAAATTACAACATAAAAGCCAGAAAGGAGGCCAAGTCCCGCTAAAGAAAGACATTTTTTTGTTAATGAAACTTCTCATTCAAACAAGCCAAACAAGGCAGACAAAGGAGCTACAAGGCGATGCTGCTAGCCATGAAAACAGACCCATACCTGATAGGAGACTCATGAGGCTATGGCCTCAGACCCAAAAATGTCAAGATACATTTCTAATACATATGCAAGTACACTGTATAATAAAACAAAAACTTAAGTTTAAAGTCAATTGTATGAAACTATCCAAACTACTCTCATTTATATATTTTGGACCAAAATATTTTTCATAATAAAATCACTAAATATTAATTTCATCACACAGTCTTAAGAATGAGCATTTGGGTTCAAAACTGTATCATGCATATTTCAAGGGACATAGTTCCCTTTTTATATGACGTGACCAAAAGCAAAGTTTCATTAGTAATTCATCTTAGATCATTGAGTTGTTATTGCATCAATTTGTTTGTTAAAATTAACTTCATTATCTTAATCTTCCAAATCATAGCACAACTTCAAGTAATTAATAAAGTAATCTAATTATTAGGAAAAAATAATATTATACTGAATTTTATGCTGTTAATACTTTGATCACATGAAATCAGTAACTAACTTCGTTTTTTATGTGAACATTAAGTTTAGAAAGACATATATTTTGGAGTTCGTCTCATATATAATAATAATCTCAGGTCCGACCATGCATGAAAAGAAACAAGATATCAACAACACATACCAACAAAAAGCATTCCCAAACCCACCTGCTACCAATGATAAGTAGAGGTAAAAGGAGGGAAATGCAAAACAAAAACTACATAAGCAACACTGAAGCACATAAGCAGGAAATAGAAAGTAGCAACACTAAAGCACAGCTCCAGTAGTTCCCAGAAAAGCGAGGGTTACAAAATAAACGAATGTTTTATAATTGAGTACTTTTTTCTCTTATTGCAGCCTCGTGATGATACTCAATCCTTGGAATGTCTTCACCTTTCCTTCTTAGTAACCTCATGTCTACCTTTCCTCGAGGGAAGCTCCAAGATTTTGTATCCGAGTTTTGTGTAAACTTTGGGCTCACAAGAAGACATCAGGTAGCATCCGCATTCAAAATTATTGCCCCTGCTTTTGGGATTGTAGCTTTATGCCGTTGGTAGTTATAGAAAAAGTTGGGGTCAGTTAAGCACGGTTGATATTTTAACAGATGGCAGGAACAATTGATACCTGGACAAATGAATCGGTTAGTACAGAGTACAGACCAAAATGTACATTCTGCAAAAGCTGGACTATTTTTTAAATAGAGATAAGATTAGCTGGACATTCTGCTTCGTTCGAAATGCACATTCGGTTTTTCATTGTTATCTGCAACTCTAAAACTTAAACATAGAACGAACTAGGTATCGACAATAAATAAGGTAGAATGTAAGTAAATACCGAATTTTGCAAAGTCTTGGAATGAAAGAAAATTCAGCATTTTTTATCTCTACACTCTTTCAAATAGGCCCAATGTGCCTCATCAACGGCAAGCATGACATCAGTAAAAACCCTTCACTCTTCAGGGAGTCCCACAGACTCTTTATATTCTTTCAGGTACAGTTCTTCTAGTTTGTAAAGCTAAGGCTTTCTGCCCCCTTTTAGTGGGGGAATATAGCGTTCACTCTTCAATCGCTCTCCCAAATTAGCCCACTCTTTAATCCAGTGCAAATCCTAAGTAAATCTTAAATACATTAATATATTACTATTTCAAGTTAACTAAGTTTTAGTACACATGAAACTTGCAAATACTTCATTAAGCTAAAAAGGGCTTTACATAATAGTTTTTACCCATTGTCTGATATAGGTCTGGGGTGTTGTCTATTGAGCTGAGGAGAGAAGTCATATTAGACAATGGTTTGTAGACCATTGTATAAAGAAAAATCAGTAAACAGATTATTAGCGATAAAACTATTGTATGAATATAAATGAGACAGTACTTTTATTTTGATAAAACCATTGTCTGAGTAAAAATGAGACAAATTTTTTTTTCAAAGATTTGTTCTATGTCATTGTTTCAATCAATAAACATTATTTTTATAACATATTTTCAAGTTCTATCAGACAATTATTTTTTAAACCATTTTAGTTGTTGCATTGCACTATCAAACAATACTCTTTATTCAAGATTGTGTTGCATATTATTGGTGTAGTCAATAGTATACTATATCCCTGGCATACTAGGTCCCCAAGAGCATATGTCCTGCTATTATTAGTTTTAGCTTGATGATCTCTGGCCTCCCAAGAATCATGTTGTAGGAGGAGTGGATATCCATGATCACGAAATATGCCTGGACTTCGCTGTTTGGGGAGTCAGTCACCCCGATTCTAAATCACATGTAATCACTGCCAATCGGGTAGGATGTCTCTCCCGTGAAGCTGGTGATACTCTCGTGATCCAGAGTCATCTTATGGTTGGGTCGGCCCAATGCCCTGTACGCGTCTAGGAAGATGATGTTCATCGATGCCCCGTTATCTACCAATATCCTTTTGACTAGAAAACGGTCCACGATACCGTCAATTACGAAAATTAAGGTACTGTTGTGCTTATTATCTTCCTCGTCGAATGAGAAGGTGATGGGTGTCCATTCATTTTTCCTTGATTTAACGGGCTACCCTAAGCTTATCGTGAAGACATCTCTCATCGAGGATTTGACCTCCTCCCTTGGTACCTCCAAGTTCCTCTTCTCCCCCTCCCCCTTCCCCCCCGGATTGTACCTCAAGTTTGGATGTTCGCAACCTGGCAAGCCTCATTCAGCTTGGGGAGACGATCTTGCCATTCTTATGTAACGATTGTACTTCCTTGGCAAATATCTCGCATTCGTTGGTGTGGTGGGTGTTTGATTCGTGGTACATGCACCACTTGTTCCTGTTGTCGAGCATTCGAGGCGTGCCTGGCCCTCTCGAGATGGGGGATCGAATCTAGCCTTTGTTGTGACAAGGAGCTTCTCATTCATGGCTTGGGCAATAGAAAAAACTTCTCGATGGGGAAAGCGAGGCGGGTTGGTATTTCGGGGTTGATTTCTTTGTAGTGCTGGTGGACGGGCATGATTTTGTGGTGGATTATTTGGACGATTGTTGACCTGTTGGAAGGGCTTTTGGTTTCTTTGCTTGTGGTCTTGGTTCCCCCCGTGTTTATGGTTATTGAATCGGGGTTGCGTTTCTTTGGTCGGCAGTGTGAAAATCGAGGTAGTGTTATGGATGGTTGAGGGTGTTGCTGGATATTTGTTTGGCTTGGCGTGGTGGAGTAATTGGGCGGATGAGATGTGTTGTAGACCCGCCTCTCCATGAGCGCCTTCTGCACGATTAGGTTCATGACCTTATCATAATCGAGATGCTCATTACGAACAAGCTGCTCCACGAATGGTGTTCCGTTCATATTCTCCATTAAGGCCATTTTGGCCATCTTCTTGTCGAGGTTCCGATATGTGCTCTCCAATGCCCTCCATCAGTTGATGTAGCTCGACAGGCTCTCGATCTCCCCCTGTCAGACTTTCAAGAATATGCTCGCAGTGTTGTACTTGTCCTGCAGCCGGTAGCCTTTGAGGAAGCACTCTGTAAGGTCCTCAAATGATTATATCGATCCCGACGATTGATATGACTACAACATGCATCAAATTAACACTTAACACATAAATCAATTATACAATTTAAAATCCTATAGATGTAGTATTTTAAGCAAGTAGGGATAGTTCTAACCGGGGATTGAAGGGTGCATGCAATTATTGTGTAAATAGGGGGGTATAAAAAGATCGATTAATTACCTAAATTTTCTATCTAATTACTACCTAGAAACCTCACAAGCAAGAACACGAATTCCTAAGACTCTAGCATGTATAAACTCATAGACAAGCAATACATACAAAACCCCTAAAAACTCTAATTCGTGTTATGACAAAAATAAACCTAATTTACTATTTACAAATGATCATATTATTCCTTACCTTCACTCAAACATGGCATATATACATCTCTCAATAACCTACGAAATTCTATCACTCAAATTCTCAAAACACATACATATTTCATATTTTGTGCTCGGAATCCCCTATACACCATTGATTTAGACTCAGAATTCCCTATATCTAAAATCAAAGCATTAAAAACCAAATACACATGTAAGTTTCGAATAAAAGTAATAAAATATATGGAATATTTATTGAAAGACATATAATTCATGAAACCAAATAAAATCATCTGAAACACACAACCAAGTTTGATACACAAAAAGAGACTACGGAGTAAAGAGATCATGGTTAAACTTTTATAGCTTCGGAATCCCCTAAGGCTACTCAAGAGCACTAGATTTATTTGGTGGAAGACGCTCAGAATCCCCTATACGTCAGTGGAAGAAGAGATGTGGCGTTATGATGGTGTAGTCGGCTTCTTGAGGATGTTGGCTTAGTTTGTGGGGAGGAGAAGAGTGTTTGGCAGAGCTTGGGTGTAGAAATGAGTGATGACCTGCTTTGAGGCCGAGCTCCCCTTTATATAGGAGAATGATAGGTTGTTTCCTACCATAACAAGAAGTCCACATTAATTTCGAAGAAATCTGACCTCCTATAGTAAAACGCGATTTTCGTGAGTTATACATATCCGAATTGTGTTATTCTTATGGCATTAGAAAGATATTTCCGAGGGCTATAAAATATCTTCCTTGATCACCTCAATCGAAGTTGATACGCGTTTTATATAGCCTGTCGAAGTCTGCCGTTCTGTAACTTCATATTTCCTTCCTTTTTAGATATTAAGAATCCTAATCTCATCAAATCAGGGATTTCTTGCTCTCTAATTCTTCTTGCCCTAAATTACCAAGTAAATCCACATATTTTAGACTCCAATCTTGATCCATAGCATCTTGAAATATTCTCTATAATATTTAGCCCAATAATCTTCATAATTTCGGCAAGATCTGTTTTCCTGACTCCTCCAGGAGAAATGTCTTCTTCTTTAATTGCTCCATCTTCATTTGTCACATGGCTTCTAATTATTGATGTCTCTTGATAATACATTTTAGAAATCATTTGAAGACCATTTCTAGCACCATTTATGCTTGTAGGCAGATTTACTCCGTCTCTTTTGGTCACCTGAAAATATCAAAAATAAGTAAAACTAAATAAAATTAACAATACTAAGAAATTAACAAGGTACAAATATAGGGAAATAAATATTAATAAACACACCTAAAATGCGTAGATCAACGGTATCTCATAGAACTAGCTCCTAACTTCTTCGGTCAAAGTCTCTTGGAATAAGAAACAGAGGGTGGGATCCGAATATCAGGTCTCGACGGTGGCAGACTAGTATTCATCAATGTGGATCCTCGGATCCCCCTTCCCATTGAACCGGTTGATCTTGATCTTCTTGGCGTTCGTATCTCTTCCGTGCTGCAGTATCTGCATGGAGAATGGGTTGATTCGCGGGATGAACATCCCACCCTGTCCGAGCTACTTATCTTTCCGGAGGTACGAGATCTCGGTCGCCAGTTCCTTTATCCTTCAGAGCATTGCTGAATTATCATTAACCGGAGGGTCCTCGTCTTGCTGGTTCCTTTCAAGCAGAGGAGGCGAACTGGGTAATCGAGCATCATTGAGTCCCCCGAGCAGATTGATCCGGATAACCTCTCTATCATGCTTGGCTCTTCTTTCTTGATTCTACGTCTCTTCCATGTTTCAGGCTTCTTGCCCACGAATGAAGGCATCGAGCTTTTCCTTTAACCTTTGTCGGGCTTATCGCTCCTAGTCACGATCATCCCTGGCCTTTTGCAACTCCTGAAGGACCTAATTGGCTGCCTCGTCCTCGGTCATGTCATGGACGTTGCTTGCGTTCGTGTTCGAGAGAATTTTTCGGGTCTTTTGAATCTCTAGTATAAGCATATCGAATACTAGTACTCCTTCTATCTCGCATACCATTCCCCCTCTCGGGTTTTGCTAGTATAGGTTTTTGGTTTGGTGGTGTTTGTACGTGGTTTACAATTGCTCGTTTCCACAAACGGGGCCAAATATTTCTACTAAATTCCATAGAGGGTAGTTAGTAAAAGCTTGGGTAGGGCTATTTGGTGGTGATGCTAATCTACGTTCGGGTTACTTCTCTCTGTTCGGGAAATGCTTTTGAATACTGCTATGCTTCCTCATTGTTAGAGTTAATACAAACGAACAAACGTCAGAGGCCTATATGGATTTTCCCGCCTTCAACACTCTAATGTTTAAGTTAGATGATGTATCGAATATAACAAGAATAGTAAGAGTTGAATGTTTAAGGATCTTTTACCTGCAATAAATGAGTTGGTTATATAGGTGGTTGAGCATGTGGTTTGCTGTTATCCTTCGATGTGGGATATCTTGCTTCTGGTCCAAATATTCGAAGAGCTTGTTCGGGCGCATGTAGCTCGGATGAAAATTATTCCTTGTGTGAAGTTGGAGCTCTTATTGCTGTTTTGTGTTGGATCAAAGGGGTGTCGACCCGTATAATGACCAAGTATGCGTTAATGAGGTAGTGTAATGAACTATACTAACATCTTCCACCTCCTTTGACCTTCCTCCAAAATTACACTAACTAGGAGAGGAGTAAACCTATTGCTAGTGAATAGTGATAGTAGGATGAAGATTCCCATCCGAATTGTCAAAAAGCCATCTATCCCTCCACACATCAACAACCTCCCCATTGTTAATCTGCCACCTTAGGCCCTGTTCAATCATATTCCTACCCAATATGATACTACTCCAAGCCCACGATGTCCTAGAACCCTTCAAGACTTGAAGAAGCGAGCAATTAAGAAAATATCTCGCCTTGAGAATTCTTACCCAAAGAGCATTAGCATTCTTGATCATTTTTACTACTTAGTATTCACCAAACTAAAGTGCATGCAATTTTGGAAAAACCTAACATGGGTTCATCATTCAATACATCCATCCAAGAAACTACCCAAAAAAGTCACTCCTAACACATCTAGGATAACTAACACCACTCATATCATCAACAAAAAACACCAGGAGCATGGACTGGGGGGCACATCAAACATTAAAACACCAGGAGCATGGAGCAAGCTGTTTATGGCAAGGCAATCAGCAAGCATATTTCGTTCATGCACAATGTGGCTCAAAGTGTAGCTGCTTATCTATGCAAAAGACATAGACTTTCTTGACCATCACTATCTGGGCCTCCCTCAATATAGAAAAAGAAACAAAATTTATTCTTGGGTAACACTAATCTGCTCGAATTAAGTGAAGGAATATCTGCTTTGAGGGACATGTGTGTGTTGGAAGAACTGATTTTGTATGAATGTGGTCTCATTACGGACGTTTGATTGAAAAGTTTGGCAGATGCGTCTTGTTCTAAAACCATGAAAACTTTATCTTGCGGACTTCTTTAAGATCACAGCTGACGGTATATCTGCTTTAAGGAAAATGTGTGTGTTACAAGTACTGGATTTGCAAGCTTGTAGACTCATTACAGACCGCGGATTGGAATGTTTGGCAAATGCGTCTTGTTCCAAAACCATGAAAAAGTTGGTATTGGAGAGTTGTGATAAAGTGAGTAATTATGGGATCTTTCTTTTGCGGAATATGTGTGTGTTAGAGGAGCTGAACTTGCTTATATGTAAGTTGGTCACTGAGGACATTGAAGATGTACTATTCTCCGCAATTCCTTACCTTAAAAAAAAACATTGAAGCGTACTGCATGGTTCTTGGCATTGGTGATGAGGACAGAGTGGATTCGAACTAATGGATTTAGGTATGTCAGTTCATTCAGCATATATTTATATAGTGTTATGTTATAGTGGAAGCAAATAAATGTAAGAACAAACACAGATTTAACGTGGTTCAGTAACGTGAGTTAGCTCCACGACAGAAGGAGAACCGATTACTTTATCTTGGAGAGAACCTGGTTTATGACAGTATAACACACTAGGCTAAGCCTAACCTAGGATTACAGTATACTGAATATATACCAACGCTAGCTTAAGCCTAATCTACAGGATAGACCCAGATTACAGAGATATTCCACCACCACCACGCTGTTAGCTAATACCCAACTGGATATATATATATATATAGCCTAACAGAGTCCTAAATACCAGAGGAATCTCAGACACAGACGTCTGAGGAAACATAAACTAAAATGATTAAGGAAACCCAATTCCTTAATGCCTGAGGAATCCTAGTCCTAACGAAATCCTGAGTAGAAGTCTTGCTCGCCAAGGACTTCTAACTCTCCTCGCCAAAGACTTTCTCGCCAGAGACTTTCGCCAAAGTCAACGCTCGCCAAAGACTCTCTCGCCAGAGATTCTTCCTTGCTCGCGTACCTCACGTATGCCAACGTGCCTCGCGTACGCCGACGCGACTCAAGATTCAAGGCATAGACTAACAAATCTCCACCTTGACTTGAATTCTCTCTCCCAAGTAATCAGATGGATCCGAAGTACCAAACTTCTCCTCTGCCCCCAAATGTTGTTCCTCCAAGAAACGAACCCAGATGTTCCCTTCTCCCAGAGAAGCAACCTAGGTGTTGCCCCAAACATGCAACTAACAACTTCTGACATATAGCAAGTCCAAGCAATGTTGGAACTTGCTATGCGAAACCGGCTTTGTGAACATGTCTGCTGGATTATCGGCAGTACCCACCTTGTTCACCCTGATCCGTTTCTCACTCCTTAGAAAATGATACCTGACATCGATGTGCTTAGTCCTCTCATGATGAACTTGATCCTTGGCCAAACAGATTGCACTCAGACTATCGCAATACACTATAGCCTGATTGTGATGTAAACCCAAGTCACTAACCAGTCCTTTTAACCAGATTCCCTCCTTGGCTGCCTCTGTTAATGTCATGTACTCTGCTTCAGTTGTAGACAAAGTCACTGAAGACTGCAAAGTAGCTTTCCAACTAACAACTGACCCACCAAGAGTGAAAACATAACCAATCATAGATCTTCTTGTGTCAACATCCCCAGCATAATCTGAATCTGAGTAACCAGTTACTAAACACCCTGTATCACCTCCATAAATGAGACCAACGTCAGACGTACCTCTAAGGTAACGAAAGATCCTCTTCACAGCTTGCCAATGCTCCTTTCCAGGTTCACCCATAAACCTACTGACCACACTGACAGCATGTGCAAGATCCAGTCTAGTGCAGACCATAGCATACATCAAGCTTCCTACTGCACTACCATAGGGAACTTGAGACATGTACTCCTTCTCCTGAGCTGATTTAGGTGCAAATGCAGTGGACAAATGAATGTTCGCTGCACTTGGAGTATCTACGGATTTTGTTGTAGACATGCCAAACCTTGACAATATCTTCTGAATATAATCCTTTTGTGATAAGAACAGCCTCTTCTGACTCCTATCCCTGTAGATCTCCATTCCCAGAATTTTCCTTGCTGCACCCAAATCCTTCATCTCAAACTCAGCACTGAGAAGACCCTTGAACTTCTGAATCTCTGACTTGTCCTTTGCAGATATCAACATATCGTCTACATACAGGACCAGATAAATGAGAGACTCATTTGAAACCTTGTTATAGTAAACACAAAAATCATACGGACTCCTGCTGTATCCAGTCTCCATCATATAGCTGTCAAACCTCTTGTACCACTGCCTCGGTGACTGTTTTAGTCCATATAAAGATTTCTTCAACTTACAAATAAAATCTTCCTTTCCAGGAACTTGGAAACCCTCTGGCTGAGTCATGTATATCTCCTCCTCCAACTCTCCATGCAGAAAAGCTATTTTCACATCTAGTTGCTCAAGTTCCGGATCCTGATGTGCAACTATGTCTAGTAACACCCTGATAGATGTATGTCTGACCACTGGCGATAAAATCTCATTGTAGTCTACACCTTCTTCCTGATGAAACCCTCTTGCAACTACCCGAGCTTTATACTTGATACCCTCAGCATGCGACATCCCTTCCTTCTTCTTGAAGATCCATTTGCAAGTGATAAGCTTTCTCTTCTGAGGTCGCTTGGCCAAAACCCAAGTCTGATTCTTGTGAAGTGATTCCATCTCGTCTCCCATTGCAGCAAGCCATTGGGCAGACTCAGTACATGTAACTGCTTCCTTATAGGTGGATGGCTCGTGATGATCCACCTCTTCAGCAACCTGAAGTGCATAAGCCACCATGTCCTCAAAACCATACCTCGTAGGTGGTTTTCCGAAGTTTGCTCTCCTAACCCGATTGAGAGACAAACCATGCTGGTTAACTACTAGCGGCTCTGATTCTGAATGTGAGTGTTGATCTCCTTGCTGTGGTTCAACCTCATCTTGCTGCTCCACCTGTTTCTCAACACTACCATTCTCTGATATAACTATGGACTTCACAGTAGGATTAAACACAAACTTATCATCAAAGACTACGTTCCTACTGAGAATAACCCTTCTCTCAGATGGAGACCAGATCCTATATCCTTTAACTCCATCTCCATAGCCTACAAATACTCCCCTCCTAGCTCTTGGTTCAAGTTTACCCTCACTTACATGATAATAAACCGTGCAGCCAAAAGCCCTCAGATTTTGAGTAATCAGCAGACTTTCCAGACCACATCTCAAGAGGAGTCTTGAGATGTATACCAGTGTGAGGTCCACGATTTATCAGATAACAAGCTGTACTCACAGCTTCTGCCCAGAACCTCTTCTCTAGTCCAGCATTAGAGAGCATGCACCTTGCCCTCTCCAGAAGTGTCTGATTAATCCGTTCTGCCACACCATTTTGCTGTGGTGTGTCCCTGACTGTATGATGCCTAGCAATCCCTACATTCATGCAGAACTCATTAAACTCAGAACAACAGAATTCCAGACCATTATCTATTCTTAGCCTCTTGATCTTCTTCCCAGTTTGATTTTCAACCAACGCCTTCCACTTCTTGAAGTTCTTAAAAGCGTCACTTTTATGCTTCATCATAATCACCCAAGTCATTCTTGAGAAATCATCAATCATCGAAACAAAATATCTGTGACCTCCTAAAGACTCAACGCGAGACGGACCCCAACAGTCTGAATGGATGTAATTAAGTGTGCCTTTTGTCTTGTGAATTACTTTAGGAAACTTACTGTGATGTAATTTCCCGAACACACAATGTTCACAAAATCCAAGGTCCTTTACCTTGTGGCCACCCAGAAGATCTTCTTTAGCCAGAACTTGCATCCCTCGTTCACTCATATGACCGAGTCTCATGTGCCATAGCTTGGTCATATCCTCCTTGTGAACTTCTGACGATGCAACAGCAACAGAACCAGACAGCGTAGAACCTTGTAGAATATACAAAGTTCCTCGCTTGACACCTTTCAGAACCACATATGAACCCTTGTAGACACGCAAGATCTCTCCTTCTCCTTTGAAACTAAACCCCTTCTTGTCCAAATGACTCAGAGATATCAGATTCTTAGTCATGTGTGGAACATGCCTAACTTCGTTCAATGTACAGAATTTACCATCATGTGTCCGTAATTTAACTGAGCCCATTCCAACCACCTCGCAAGCAACATTGTTGGCCATTCTCACATTGCCTCCATTTACCTGCTCGTAGGTTGCGAACCACTCCCTGCACGGACATATATGATAAGACACCCCGGAATCTAGAACCCACACATCATCGCGATGTGCATGTTCATCAGCAACTAGAGCCGTATCCTCTTCTGAATTGGTGTCATCTTCTGCTACAGCAACGGTCCCTGATGGTTTCTCCTGCTGCTTCCACTTTGGACATTCCCTTCTGCAATGTCCCCTTTCCTTACAGTAGTTACAGACATCGTTGGATTTAGGACCCTTGAAACTTGGCTTCTTGAATTTCTTCTTATCCTTGTTTCCATGTCCTTTACTTCCACTGACTACTAACCCAGCAGCCTGATTGTCTGAACATGTACCAGTCGCTTTATGGCGCAACTCTCTGGTATGAAGAGACGATCTTACCTCCTCAAGAGTCACCGTATCCCTTCCAACAATAAAGGATTGCACAAAATTCTCATATGATAACGGTAAAGATACCAACAAAATCAGGGCAGCATCCTCATCCTCGATCTTAACATCGATATTACGCAATTCTAACAGAATTATGTTCAGCTGATCCAAGTGATCTCTCAGTGGTGCACCCTCTTGCATACGCAGACCAAACAGACGTTGCTTCAGAAGCAACTTGTTGGTTAAAGACTTCGTCATGTATAGACTCTCAAGCTTCAACCATAAACCAGATGCAGATTCCTCTTCTGCAATCTCAGTGATGATATCATCTGCAAGACACAGCATGATAGTTGAGTGTGTCTTCTCCTCCAGACTGGCCATCTCAGCGGACTCGGGACCCACTGCCTTCTTCATCAGCGGCGCCCACAACCCTTGTTGCTTTAACAAGGCACGCATCTTGATCTGCCATAAACTGAAACTGTTCCTCCCCGTGAATTTTTCGATCTTCACATTCACTCCAGACATCCTGAGCCGAAGCTCTGATACCAGTTTGTTATAGCAGAAGCAAATAAATGTAAGAACAAACACAGATTTAACGTAGTTCACTAACGTGAGTTAGCTACATCCACGGCAGAAGGAGAACCGATTACTTTATCTTGGAGAGAACCTGGTTTACAACAGTATAACACACTAGGCTAAGCCTAACCTAGGATTACAGTATACCGAATATCTACCAACGCTAGATTAAGCCTAATCTATAGGATATACCCAGATTACAGAGATATTCCACCACCACCACGTTGTTAGCTAATACCCAACTAGATATATATATATATATAGCCTAACAGAGTCCTAAACACCAGAGGAATCCCAGACACACACGTCTGAGGAAACCTAAACCAGAATGATTAAGGAAACCCAATTCCTTAATGCCTGAGGAATCATAGTTCTAACGAAATCCTGAGTAGAAGTCTTGCTCGCCAAGGACTTCTAACTCTCCTCGCCAAAGACTTCCTCGCCAGAGACTTTCGCCAAAGTCAACGCTCGCCAAAGACTCTCTCGCCAGAGATTCTTCCTTGCTCGCGTACCTCACGTATGCCAACGTGCCTCGCGTACGCCGACGCGACTCAAGATTCAAAGCATCGACTAACATGTTATATATATATATATATATCTGTATAATTATTTATATCTGTATTACCACACTGTGAAAGAGTTATTTTTTTTTCTTTATAATTTATATTGCGGAGTTTTGTCTTATGGGTTGCTGATGTATAGTAAATGAAAAGCTTGTTATATAGGTACCAGAGAAATATTTGAATAGTAAGTTTGATACTTTGGGCAACTAATTCTGCAGAGTATAAAGATAGCTCTTTTGATCTCATTGTTTACTAATGAATTATTGTCTTGATTTAGGCAAGTGATATCTTGTAATTAGGTCACAATTTTGTGAACTGATTAAAGAAAAGCTTGGTAGGATTAAGCTAGCTAGCTTCACATGCATTATTGCCTTTGTCGTAAGATATTTGATGTACCTAGTTATGGTGGAGATCAATGAATATGACAGTGTATCTTATCCAGAGATGAAATATAATTATTTTCCTGTTTGTACCTCTTGTACTCTCCTATATAAATGAGTTGCTTCTTCATTAATAAAATTACACAGTTTATTGCTTCAAACTACTTCTATAGTTTATCGTATTTTCTAAAACACGTTATCAGCACTAGACTCTAGACCTGTGCGCGGATCTCAAAGAATAAGAAGATTGTTCTGGAGAAAACAAGAGAAGAAGAAGATTGTTCTGTAATAATCTCAAGTAAGTTTTCTATGAACACAACTTCAATTCAAATTCAAAATAACCTACTCTTTTGGGAAATTTGGATTTTTTCGTAGGAATTTCGAGATAACATCTCATCTCTCCTTTCTACACCGCACCTTTCTTCAAGGTGAGCATTTGGAACTAAGAGTGTTCCCACATGAACTAAGAGCGCTCATGAGTGAACTAAGAGCATTCACAAAATCGATTCGAACTAAGAGCATTCACAAAATCGATTCGAACTAAGAACGTTTATAAAAAAAAGCATCGATTAAGACGAACAAAGATTGTTCGCGAGACCACATACATCAAAGTAAAGGTCTAATCTAAATATTATATTGTAAAACAAATTAGTTGTCGAGGAAGTCTCTTACGACTGCGAAACTAATACATATTCTGTTTTCTCATGGTATTTGATATGCAAAAGTGCATTGACACCATGCTCCCGGATCTAAAGGAGAAGTGGAATAACATGTGATTTTTTGACTTCAACCAAATTGCATCAATCAACTATGAGATGCTAAAACTTAGATCTATGCTCTAATTATGCAGAATGCAATTAAAGAGCAAGAGTTGAACAAGAAAAATCTCTATACCTTCCACCGTTGTAGCAATCATAATATCGAAACAATATTGATTGTAATTCGATACTCAATGAATCATGACATTCAAATAGCCTAATAACCTTATGATGATAAGGAAAAGCTTATGCTCGTAAATAATCATAATTCAAGGCAAGATGAGAACTAAGAGAGTTCACAATGCATATTATGAAGCGCACCAAAGAGCAAGGCACAAGGAGCGGAACCCTTAAGTTAAGGAAATTTTGGTGAGACATTTTTTGGTCTCTACAACTGCCCACACAAGGAAAGACGCCAAAAGTTAGCGTAGGAAGGTCATGATCGATGACCATGATAGAGGAAGCACCGGCCATAGAAGTCATGATGAACAAGGAAGCCATAGAGGCTGAGGTACCAATGCCAAAAGAGGTCAAGATAAGATGCATGATGTTTCTCGAATCAAATGAGTTGTTTATTCTCAAGATGTTTGAGAAGATAGATTTTAGAAGGTTTGGATCAATAGGTATTGAATACCATTGATAGATAATATATGTGAGGGATCTATGGATTTCCAAGATCATCATCGTTATATTGAAACAATCATATCCGAATCTACTTGATCCTTGAACACATCCGTTTTTGGAATTGTTTTATTCATACTATTGTAAAAATTATTAGACCTAGCTACAGATCTCTAAAAATTATGAAAATTTTCATAGGTGTTCGTATATGTGCCTAGTTTGGGTATAATGTTTTCTGTTGCATTCCGACATACCAATAATTCGACAGAAAATTGACAAGCAAGTGTGCTCAGATTTTGTGAATTTTAAAGATCAAATAAACAATGAAACATGATATGGAGATAGAGCTAATGCAAATCTCAACATAGCACACTTCAAAATTGGTAGAGACTCGATTGAAGAGATACCGAATTTTGACTAGAGCTTTATGTTTTTCATGTATAAAGGCGTGTGTGCCTAAGTATTAAGTTTTGACAATGTTCGTCAATTACTTTGGATTAGTAAACTTTGATGTATTCTCGTTGGCATTATTAATAAAATGCATTGAATTGGCTTATTAATAACAGGCCTATCTATAATTTTTTGTATGATATACATGCTTTATGGTTGCTACAAACCTATCGTCTACTAGGGCTCACTTTAGTAACTTGTGATGTCTAGAAAAAAAGATTTTCGATAAAGGTATTTGAGCGGACTTTATGTCCCACCTACATTGATCTCTCTTCACCTGGTCATAAGTGACAAGAGCTACCCAAACGACTTTAGATGTCCTAGCAAACTTACAAATTCGTCCATGTATTAATTGGGATAGCTAAGAGTGCTCTAAATCTCCGAAAACGCAGAAAAATAGAATCTGCCGCACTAACAGCCAGCTTCGACAACGAACTGGGAATTTCCCGGAAAGAATCGGCATATGATTAGTGTATGGATGAAAATATACGGATGTCTATTTTTCAGAAATACCTTCGGATTGTTGATAACTAATTTCTAGAAAAAGTTGTGCCCATTTTACTGGGCAAAGGTCAGAAACAGGGTATAACGAAATCTGCTCTGCAAATCAGTTAACTTCGATGATAAATTGGGATTTGCCCAGAATAAACCAACATTTAGATGGTATATGGTTGAAAAGCTACAGACCTTTAGTTTTCATAAATATGTCTGGCTCGTCGATATCTATTTTCTAGAAAAAGTTATGCTTGTTTTACTAGACAGATGTCTGAAACCGACATAACACAATCGGCTGTGTAGATCACTTGGCTTTCACATAAAACTGGAATTAACTCAAAATGGTTCAGAATATAGGTAATATATTCTTGGAAAGCTATAGATATCTAGTTTCCATAACTTCATCCAGAACGTCAAAGGCTATTTTCTACAAAAAGTTATGCTTGTTCATGTACACGGAGGCCAGCTTGACCCAAGGAAGGCCAAAACCTGAGGAAAACCCGAGGAGGACCTTCAATGGATCGAAGGTGTACCTCGATGGATCTAAAAAACTACCCGAGGAAGCCCTTCAATGGATTGAAAGAGTACCTCGATGGATCGAGGGAACAACCAGAGGAGACCTTTCGATGGATCGAAGAGATATCCCCAGAAAACCGAATTTTTGAGTTATTTTTCGATTTTTCCCCATGCAAGACTTGTTTCTTTGCAAGTATTTCCCCCGAGAACTCTGAATGTCTCATTGAAGTGGGAATTACATATACTATGTTATGACATAGAAAACTGACTTTGTGCATATTTGATTATGTTTCTATGTTATGAGAATGGACATGGGTCTTCTCATCATCCATGCCAACAATTTTCAAGTGAGAATAGACATGAGTTCTTTTGCATTATCTCTAATGATTGCGGTATGATGCGAATATTAGAGAAACTTATGTGTCATCCAGATGGGCTATGTAAGACAACTAAAAGGGAGTTGTAGAATCAAATCATGTCATGAGAGATGACTTAAGGGATTCAGACACATATAGACTTTGATACGACAAATTGGGACACCCAAGTTGTGATATGATGATCCGGATTTTGAGAAAGTCAATCGGATATCCCTTCTTTCGAGTGAAATGAAGCAAGAACCAGATATGGTTCATAAGAGATTGGAGTTGGGCACTATTCAGTGGTGGCTCCATCGTCCAAACATCGATTAGTGATCGACGTCTCTTCCCCCAAGAGGAGAAAACTAGACGCCGAGGGTGGCGTGCTAGTCTCCTATCCTACTTCTCGAGTTCATGGAAACTCCAAGCCTCAACCCAAATTCTCGTTGGTTATTTTCAAAGGCTCATCACTCGTTATTGCAAAGTCCACTCATTCAAGAGATTATGATTGAGACCATCCTATGCAAAGGATATATGTGTTCTCACTAGTAGAATCTAAGGTGATTCTATATAACGATTTAACCAACTAGTGGACCACTAAGACGTTTTGTGGTGTTAGTTATAATGCAGACACATAGGTCACATGTCATGCCATTGTCCACCTGTAATGTTGCTCAAACTTCTAGCTTAGATCATATAATTGCGGGCTCACTACTCGAATCATCCCATTGATAGTCTATTCGACTTAATAATGCTAGAGAGTTTACATCGAAGAAGTTTCGATGACTTATATTGCACATCATTGAGATTTGATATTGGTATCATACTCTCATGAACAAACCCAAACGGTCTCGCATAAAACTACTGTTTAGCGACTACGATAGTAGTTTGAGCATTGGTGATGCGCACCAATAATTTCTGCTTAGGGTTATGCAATATCGCATGCAACTATACTTCATCGTCTATGATCCACCATCACTCAATCTTGTTTTGCATAGCGAGAGACTATGTGCGAAGAGAATGTCTCGCACTTACCCATATATGTGCCAAAATTGCTCTGTCACAACACATTATGATGGGTCAATCAAGATGAATGAATACATATGTTGGATATGAGTCTTCAACTATATTCTGCTATGATAACCTTGATAGGAAATCTCTTTACCGCTAATTTTGCGGATATCACTTTGATGAGACAGTCTTTCTTTCGTTAGGGGGAGATAAGAACAAACATGTTCAAATAGGAACGACTGGAAGGGTCGTGACCTCACTATGTCTCATCATGATCCCCAAATGATAGAACGTAACATATTTGATGCCTGATGCGTTTCTAGTATCAGAAAGTGACGAGATAATATATACTTGTTACAAACATGCCTGTAAGGATATATGTCCCCTTTTGAGAAGACATGTCGCCACCAAAAAGAAGTTGGTTATGGTGTTGCCACCATAGAATGTGGCATGGTGACTTCACAAACTGACATAGTGTCATCATAGGTCATGGGTTCCGCTGGAGAGCATAGGAGACCTAAATGTTCGATAAATACTCGTCCAAGGAAGGGAGCGAGTTTGGCACAATATGATCCATTAATCATTGATACTCAATTCCATCATATGGTTATCATTGAGGGATGTCTTAATGTTAAAAACCAATTGCTCATAAAGTAATTTTGAGACCCATTGAACATATCTACATCGAGAGCATGAAATTTTAAGACCCATCGAACATATCTAAGTTGAAACTCCTGAACTTAGTAGAATTTGTCCTATAAGGAAAGAAGCGATCTAGATTGAATTATGTTCACTAACAAAGAGAAATGTCATTGGGTTGGTGATGCTGACACACCCAAGTGTAAAGTCTATCAAAATGGGTCTTTTATTAGAAAGCGTGATGAGAATAAAGAGATTATACTCGCCTCATGGCGCAAGGCTTCTCACAACGCTCTGGAATCGACTACGATGAGATAAATTCTCTCGTAATAGATGTCATTGCACTCCACTACCTTGTCAGTTTGATAGTTTTCGAAAAACTTGACATGCAGCTTATAAACGTGGTCATGACGTATCTCTATAGGGATCTAGAATAAGAGATAGATATGAATGTCTCATATGAACTTCATTTACCCAAATCAAGTGGCTCTAGACCACAGAGCACATTTGCAACGAGATTGAAACGTTCACCAAGTGACTACTTGATTGGGAAGAGATATGCATATATGTGTTCATTTATATGACAATTTCAAGATTTGCAGAGTGTTTGAAATCTAAATTTGAGATGAAAGATCTTGGGAAGACACGAGTTTGTCTCGAATAAAGGAGTCACAACTAGTGACGGGAACTCGACCACCGTAATGATGAGATTTTCCATCATCGGCTTATACTCTAAGACATGTTGCACTTTATGATGATAAAGTGAAGTCTATGAGTACTCTCATGATCTACTATAGTTTTGACCCTTAGAGGGATCCATTTTCATTCAAAGGGATGATGACGAAGATGTGTTAGAGGTTAAAGTACCTAATCTAAGTGCAAAAATGTACTTAGCATAATACACAAGACTTAGCTCTTCATTCTTATTGAACTTAATAGCTAGATGTAGCTATGCGCCCATGTAATGCCATTGGAATGGTTTAAAGGCAATCTTTTAGTCTCTAAGAGTAAGAAAGATATGAGCTTAGACGGGTGTATTGTATCTGGATTTTTATGGATTTTTATGGAGTTTTTTTAATCCATGGACTTTTAGAAAAGTCTACAGACTCTTTAAATAGTCCACAGACACTTCTAAATAGTCCACAGACTTCTAAGCATTTCTAAAATCATCGATAGACTTTCTTACGATTTATAAAAATCCACAGACTTTATATGAACGACTTCTACAGATTTCAAAGGGAAATTTACGTTATATATTAAAATAATTGAAAGGTACATGGTCGAACATGAGAATGAAAAAACATTGATGAAAACTTTAACATGAAAAGCAGGAAAGACATTCAAAAGCCAGGAAAGACATTCAAAAGCCAAACTACTTTATTTGAGATCAATCAAGTATATAGAAACCAATAAACACACTTGAAACAAACATAAAGACCACAAGTGTTCTATAGGTCCAAACAACACATTGTGATTAATACCAAAAATCTCTATTAATAGCAGCTGATAATGATTATGCAAATCCCTAACCAGAAAAGCAATGTAACAGTACAAACTTTCGAGAAGAGACCAAATTTTGTTCAACAACAAAAACCAACAAAAATCGAATGTATTTCTATGCACCGTATACTTTATCATATTCAAGATTTAGACATCCTTTATGGAGTATGAATCTCATACAATAATCAGCATATGCATATTCAGTAGGAAATATCATGTAAGATAATCTAACATTCATATGTAAGATACATTTCTTTGGAAACTCAAACTACATCGAAGTAAGATAATATGTATAACCTTAGTTTATGAATTCATTGTTTAAACTAAGCCATTTTGACAGCATGAAGTTTACATAATGATGCATACATATATTTATCAAGTCTCATTTTTTGAAGTGATACATGATCTGAATACAGGAGGATGCGATTGTGTGCAAGTAGGGACGAGAGATTGGTTTATATATAGGTTTGGGACAGATAATTAATGTCTCAGAAATCCTCCATAAGGAAACCATCATTATTCTTATCTGCCACAACAATTCAAACTCACTTAACTGTATTGTCTGATCTAAGTTCAAATTCAAACTTCATTAAACTTGTGTTACATATCTGTTTCAAAACGTGCTGTTGTAATACCAGCACTTATCATTCATATCAGCATTTATATCAGCTAAGAACAATGTCTTGTTCAATAAGATTTTCTAACACAACAGATCACAAAAATTCTGTTGTTATCTCGTTTCAGAAGATCCAATAGTATAAGCATGCATACTTTCAAATTCGGATCGAAGAGCTGGCCATGATCATGCATTAAGTTCATTGGTGACGACAAAGAGATAGCATCGGCTTGGCAAACAAAGCAATTAGAGCCTCATATACTATTAAGTTTTTAACAATCAAAATTCATCGACATGATGACAGAGCAGTAGCATGCATGCATGTAGTTAGCTTCTTTATAACCCAGAATTCTGATACCACAAGAAATTAGGCAAATATAGAGAAGAATCAAGAAAACAAGATGATGGGAACCAAGCTCTTTGCACGCTCAGAAGGATGAACTTTGATAGACTTTTCCCACGCTCAAAATCTTTGCCCTAGCAGCTGGCAAATTGTTGAAGTCTGCTATTTATACTAAACCCTACAAAGTCCACAAATTTCTTTGACATTCTAATTCCGTAAATATGAATGAAATTTTGAATACCCTAAAATTTCTATTCATTTTTTAAAATCCTAATCGAATACTGCTAGACTTTGGTGGACTTCATATGGATTTTTTAAAATCCTAATTGAATACGACTTTTATGGACTATTAAAAATCTGTTTTGAATACACTTGGACTTTCAGATTCCATGGACTTGTTTAAAATTGCCACTAATTCCAGATACAATACACCCCCCTTAATCTATCCCTACAGAAAGGCCATAAAAAGAGTGGCGTTGGAAGTAAGGGCACCACAAAGAGAGTGACATTTTTTCCTTCACCCCCTACACCAACAATCGTTGTGATGTGTTGGCAAGTTTTGCTGAAGTTGAATATATCTCTGATCCACACAAAAGTTGTTTCCAAGATGGTTAGGTCTTTACCATGGGTAGCACCGCTATATCTTGAAGTCTAGAGAGCAGACTCTTGTCGCTACATCTTCGAACAATGTTGAGATTATTGATCTATCATGAAGTTGTTATGAAGTGCATATGGTTGAGATCCATAAGTGCACATATCAAAGATTAAGTGGTTTATGAATCACCACTGATAAACCTACATGCATTATGAGGATAATGTTGCTTGCATCAAGGTGATGAAGCTAGATTACATGTAGGGCGACAACACCAAATATATATTGCATAAGTTATGCTATAGTCAGCAAACAATAGCAATTCCTCAAGGTTATGGTTGACCAAGTTTGATTTGAGAATAATGTGGCAGACTTTCTAAGTCATTGGCCAAATTCCACATTTGAGAAGCATGTGTAGAGCATAGAGTTGCTCAGCTTATTCAAGCTACCATGGATGTTGATATGAGGGGGAGCACATGAGCGTTTCTAGATGTGAAGGACACGTTGTACTCTTTTTCCTTGACTAAGGTTGTTTTTATCCCATTGAGTTTTTATTAGTTAGCAAGGTTTTAATAAGGCAACATGGTTATGTGTCGTATCATCGTCTACGACGATCTACACTCTTTTTACTTGGTGAGACCGATTTTCTCCTGCAAAGGTTTTTGACTCGGCAAGATTTTTGATGAGGCATCAATGAAGCAAATAAAGAAGCGTCACCACCATACACCGGCACAAGATGGAGTGTTGGAGGATATTTGATGTACCTAGTTATGGTAGAGGTCACAGAATATGGCAATGTATCTTATCCAAATATGTAATAGGATTACTTTCTTGATTGTACCTCTTGTACTCTCCTATATAAATGAGTTGCTTCTTCATTAATAAAGTTACACAATTTATTGTTTCAAACTGTTTCTATACTTTATCGTATTTCCTAAAACAATTGTGCTTTGAGCTCTCTACCTCTGTTTCAATTTTAATTGCATAATTGAAATAAATTGATTAAGCTTGAAACTAGATGTATGGGATCTGGCAGGTGCTTGAAAACTAAAAAGTCAATATATAAGAAGGTTAAGAGAAGAAGAGAGGTAGCTACAGATTTAAGATTCTGACAAGGTGATATTGTATACAACATGTAGATAGCAAGCTTCCACACATATGTACTGTGTTTGTTTTTCACAGGCGTCATATATATATATATATATATATATATATAAAAGCAAGCGGCAAACTAAAGAGAGTATTAATTATAAGATGATCGTGTTGGGATCCCTCGATGGAGGAGATCAGGAAAGTAATGGGCCTGGGTGGTCGAGGTCTGGTGAGCGGCCCATCTCGATCAATAGTGTTCTATCGAAGAGTCACGTTGTAAAGCGTCTAGCGAGCTTCGCTAGAGGAAGGCTTTGACTTCGATGAGTCAGTACATACCAAAGAAGGAAACCAATACATAAACGGTTTTGGTTTCATTGGGGAATCTGATTCCTATTTGGATTATGTAAGTCTACATGCCTTGGTCTATAAAAGAGCATGTAGGCATAAGGAAAAGATAGAGATCACAAGTTAGAGAACATAAGTGGAAGAGCATTGAGAGTTCTTCATTCTAGCATTGAGAGCTAGAGGGTTGTTCTTTATTCTAGCATTGAGAGCTAGAGGGTTGGTGAGGTATAAGGGAATTCTTGTTTAGGTGAGCAAGTAAGTTTGTAATCTTCTTATTTATCATAGTGAATTCAGGATACTACTCCCCGTGGACGTACACAACTTTATTGTGGAACCACATTAAAAATTGTGTGTGTGTTTTTCGATCTCGTATTGTTTGGTGTGTTAGCTTCCGCAACAAGCGCAACTATTAGTATCAATTGAGGACTGATTCCCAACAAGTGGTATCAGAGCTTCGTTAAGAAGTCGATCGTCATGGGAGAGAAGTCTAGGATGTTGATACTGGATAGCACCAATTACAATAGTTGGAAGGGCAGGATGATGGATTTGCTAGTATGCAAAGATTTGGACTTACCTCTTCAAGAAGAGGGCAATCAACCTGACTCTTACAGAGAGAAAGACACGGAATTGAACTCATTGGTGAAGAGGTCTATGTGCTACATACGTCGTTGGATTGACGATAGCATCATTGGGCTGGTTCAAGATGAAACCACGGCATATGATGTCTGGAGTAAATTGGAGACGATGTACGCAGGAAAGACAGCAGGGAATAAAGTCCAGTTGATTAAGAAGATCACTCATATGCGCTATAGTGATGGTTCAACGATTCCCGCACATCTCAATGAGTTTCAAAAGGTAATATCTCAGCTCACAAAATTGGGAATTACCTTTGATGACGAAGTACAAGCGCTGTTAGTTCTTGGATCTCTTCCGGATAGTTGGGAAACATTAAGCGTTTCTCTAAGTAACTCCGCTCCAGGTGGAAAGGTAACAATGTCGATCGTCACATCCGCATTGTTGGGTGAAGAGCTAAGAAGGGAAAGCAGCGGTTCTTCGTCAAGGGAAGAAACTTTGGTGACTTCCGATAGAAGGAGGAGTAGTAACTCCAGTCGTGGCAGGTCAAGAAGCAAGTCACGAAATCCAACCGGGAAGAAGTTCCCATGTTACTATTGTGGGAAGACGGGACACTTCAAGAAGAAGTGTCACGAGTTTCTGAATGATAAAGCCAACGGTTGCTTTTAGGGAAAGCAAGATGATGAGGAAACTGCGAATATAGTTTCAGATTCGGATGGCGATATCTATTGTTTTTCAGACTGTGGTGGCTCATGCTTGAGTACATCATCCTCACAGGGTACAGAATGGGTTGTGGATTCAGGTGCATGCTTTCATGTGACGCCGCATAAAGAATATTTCTCCACTTATAAAGCCGGTGATTTCGGTGAAGTGAGAATGGGCAACAACGGATCGTCAAAGGTTGTTGGCATGGGTGACATTGTCCTAGAGACTAAGGTTGGTGGAACCTTAAGGTTGAAGGATGTCAGACATGTGGAAGATTTCCGGTATAATCTACTTTCTACCGGAAAGCTTGATGACGAAGGTATGGTCAGCACTCTCGGTGGTGGAGCTTGGAAGCTTTGCAAAGGTTCCCTAGTCGTTGCTAGAGGAAAGAAGTGTTGCTCTCTTTACAAGACTAGTGCCAAAATTTGTGTTGAAGCGGTTAATACCATTAAGGGGGAGCCCCCTATGGAGCTTTGGCATAAAAGGCTTGGGCACATGAGTGAAAGAGGACTTGATGAGATTGCAAAGAAGGTTCGTGGCAGCTGAGATGTGGTTTTTCTAGAAGACCAAACGGGGCATGATTTTATGAAGGGTGAGGAACTAGATAACTATGTTGATGATCTAGTGACCTTCAAGGAACCGGTCATGCCAAGTATTGCTCCTACGGGGGAGCAAGCAGAAATTGAATCCGATGATGGTGCAAATCATGAGCCGCATGATGATGTGGGTGCTCAAGGGCTTGGTGACGACCAAGATGATATTGCAGACCAAGTGGTTGGTGAATACCTCGGTCAAAGATCGGATGATGAAGCTCATGAAGAGCAGGATAATGAACCTCAGGAAGTCGAAGGATTGAGAAGGTCAACAAGGAACCGAATTGCTTCCACAAGGTATCCGGCAAGTACGTACACACACTGTGTTCTACTCTCCGATGGTGGTGAGCCCTTAAGCTATGAGGAGGCTCTTAATGATGATCACAAGAAAGAATGGAATATTGCTATGGAAGAGGAGATGAATTCTCTCTACAAGAATCACACATTCAAGCTTGTTGATAGGCCGCCAAAGAGGAAGATACTGAAGAATAAGTGGGTGTACAAGATTAAGCAGGAGGATGGAAAGTCTAAACCTAGGTACAAGGCAAGACTGGTGGTGAAAGGATTCGGACAAAGACAAGGTGTTGACTATGATGAAATTTTCTCTCCGGTGGTGAAGATTACCTCAATTCAAGTGTTATTGGGTTTAGCCGATTGTGAAGACTTAGAGGTGGAACAAATGGATGTGAAGACGGCATTTCTTCACGGGGATCTTGAGGAAGATGTTTATATGGAACAACCTCAAGGTTTTATCGCCAAAGGAAGGGAGTACAAGGTTTGCAAGCTAAGAAAAAGCTTGTATGGATTGAAGCAAGCACCTCGACAGTGGTATCGAAAATTTGAGTCATTTATGACGAGTCAAAGTTATAAGAGGACAAGTTCGGATCATTGTGTGTTTGTGAAGAATTTTTCTCCGGAAGATTACATTGTTCTTCTCTTGTATGTGGACGACATGCTCATCATTGGAAAGGATATGATGAGAATCACCGAGTTGAAAGAAGACTTGGCGAAGGCGTTTGAGATGAAGGATTTGGGACATGCAAAACAAATCCTTGGTATGCAAATTACTAGGGATCGGAAGAAAGGCAAGCTGTGGTTATCTCAAGAGAGTTATGTTGAAAAGGTTCTCAAAAGGTTCAACATGGATCAAGCGAAGCCGGTTAGCTGCCCTCTCCCTCCTCAAACCAAGTTAAGCAAGAAGATGTGTCCTACAAGTGAAGAAGGAAGAGCTAAGATGAACAAGATTCCTTATGCCTCAGCGATATGGAGTTTGATGTATGCTATGGTTTGTACAAGACCCGACATTGCTCATGCGGTGGGTGTTACAAGCCGATATCTAGCTAATCCGGGGAAGGAGCATTGGGAGGCCGTGAAATGGATAATGAGATATCTAAAAGGTACTTCCAAGCTATGTTTGTGCTACGGTGGATCGAAACCAATTCTAGAAGGTTTCTCTGATTCCGATTTGGCGGGTGATGTGGATGGTTCAAGATCTACGTCTGGGTACTTGGTCACTTTTGGTGGGGGAGCTGTGTCTTGGCAATCACGCCTACAAAAGTGTGTTGCATTGTCTACAACGGAAGCCGAGTATATTGCAATTACTGAGGGTTGCAAGGAAATGCTATGGATGAAACGATTGTTCGGGGAAATTGGATTAAAACATGGAAGGTATGTGATTTATAGCGATTCTCAAAGCGCTATCCATGTAAGTAAGAATCCAAGTTTCCATTCTCGGTCCAAGCATATACAAGTTCGCTATCATTGGATACGCAAAGTTCTCGATGAGAAGGAGCTATTTTTGGAGAAGGTACACACGGATGAAAATGGCTCAGATATGATGACCAAGGGCTTGCCAAAGAGTAAGCATGAAGTGTGCTGCACCAAAGCTAGTCTCAGTTTGGTGCGTTCTCTATGTCATTGAGATATGACGGAAATCCCCTCTCCTCCATGGCTCGAGAGGGGGAGATTGTTGGGATCCCTCGATGGAGGAGATCAGGAAAATAATGGGCCTGGGTGGTCGAGGTCTGGCGAGCGGCCCATCTCGATCAATAGTGTTCTATCGAAGAGTCACGTTGTAAAGCGTCTAGCGAGCTTCGCTAGAGGAAGGCTTTGACTTCGATGAGTCAGTACATACCAAAGAAGGAAACCAATACATAAACGGTTTTGGTTTCATTGGGGAATCTGATTCCTATTTGGATTATGTAAGTCTACATGCCTTGGTCTATAAAAGAGCATGTAGGCATAAGGAAAAGATAGAGATCACAAGTTAGAGAACATAAGTGGAAGAGCATTGAGAGTTCTTCATTCTAGCATTGAGAGCTAGAGGGTTGTTCTTTATTCTAGCATTGAGAGCTAGAGGGTTGGTGAGGTATAAGGGAATTCTTGTTTAGGTGAGCAAGTAAGTTTGTAATCTTCTTATTCATCATAGTGAATTCAGGATACTACTCCCCGTGGACGTACACAACTTTATTGTGGAACCACGTTAAAACTTTTGTGTGTGTTTTTCGATCTCGTATTGTTTGGTGTGTTAGCTTCCGCAACAAGCGCAACTATTAGTATCAATTGAGGACTGATTCCCAACAGATCGATTACCATGTTACCATCAGCGATGATGATGATGGGGTTACTGCAGAGATTGAAGTAGAGATCTTTCAAAATTATTATGTATTTCAACCTCCAAAACAAAGGCATTTCTGCTATCTCAAATTATAAAACGCTAGTTGTATGAATGCTTAGGGTTTTCCGATACACTTGTTTTCAAAGGAAGGCCTGTTGAAGAAACAAAGAGGCTCTCACAAATAGTATACTGGCTTCTTTCTTCAGGAGTCTTCCAGGTTTGGTACAGTTGTTTTTTACGAGTCTTTGTATGCACAGCTTAGTGAGATATTTCCACAAGGGACCTCTTGAAGTCAGAACTTTTGATAGCATTCCGCCTTGAAAGATCCTATGAATCATTTTCGGAATTCCATTGTTTCAATTTGTTACTCGTTTATTTTTCTGCATTTGATTGAAGTTACTTTGTTAATACTTCATACAACTTTTTTTTAATTGTAAAAATATTTGGAAATTTAAAAAAAAACTGACACTTACCGTAAAAAAGGATAAACATCAGAGAATAGATTGCCCATTGCACTTACGTGCCACTGCACTATCCTGCCATTCTCCGAAGCTAGCAGCTGTGCATCTTCCTCCTTTGGTTCCAAATCCGAAATATTGTGCCATTGAACTACCTGGATGTTTGAAACCATAAGTACTTTATAAAATGGTGCAATAAATAAATAATAACTTAATTAAAAACTTACTTCAATTTCAATAGTCATCCTATTGAAGACATCAGAATTCAGAAAGTGAAGGGGTCTTCAACCATCAGAATTCAGAGTTGTGTAGCCTCATTGTAGTGCAATAAAACTCTTAGTTTGATGACTTTGATCCAATATATTAATAATCAACAAAAATTGAGTGATTCATTTCTTTTCTTCAAATCAATATGATTATTATCATCATTCATACGTAGCTCTTTATATAAGCTACCAGATCCATTCAACAGAAAGAGTGTGAGAGAGTCTGGCACACATTATCCTTTCTCAGTTTTTCTTTATTGAATTATCATGATTAATTCAAACTGGCTACACAATTTTGTGAACTGATTAAAGCGAAGCTTGATAGGATTAAGCTAGCTAGCTTCACATGCATTATTGTCTTTGCTTTCTCTGATTAGTGGTCCATCAAATTTGCATAAATTTGATTGTGCTTTAAGCTCTCTGCCTCCTGTTTCAATTTTAATTGCATAATCGAAAATAAACTGATTAAGCTTGAAACAAGATATATGGGATCTGGCAGTGGCGAGTATCTGTTTTATTATCTATTTTCAGGTATCTTTTGATAGGAACTGATGTGTGTAGAGTGTAGACAATGAACAATCCTGAGAGCCTTTGGAAAACTGAGGTAGCATTCTCTAGAGATCATATACATATGGTTACATCACTTATTTACATGTGTTTAGGCCTAAGCTCAATACCTTCCACAATGAGGCCGCTTTTGAGGTTATTAACTTCCGTTACACTGCACTCTACAGAAGCAGCATGGTCTCCTTGCTCGATGAAGAACTGGCCGATCTCGATCTCCATCCAACCATCTTCCCTGTGTCGCGCTGGCGCAGGTGTAGGGTCTAGTATCACACTGTGAACACTCACAACTGCACCTTGCCGATAACTGATGCGCAACACAATAGGTGTTCTTCCAAACCCGGATCTTAAATCCGACAGCTGATACACCAGGTAGGCTGCATAGGTTGTTTCGGGGGACAAATTTTTGATCTCTATGGTTGCCTTTATGTCAAGCCACCACACAAGTTTCAGCTTAGCCACTTGAGAGAACCTGTCAAAATTACCATATTCAATAACAGTACTTGTATATAAGTTGCACTTGGTAATAATCCCGGAATTTATAGTACATTATTGATGAATTTGAACATATACAAGTACCTGGAGTGTGGCAGAGTTATCCATTGCCAATAGGTGGGTGTATCTCCCCAAGCAATTACAAGCCCTCTCGCGCCTACCATGTAACATTTCTTGCCGCTCTTCTTCTCTAGTGCAAAGCTCTGTATCAAACAGTTGACCAGGATCAAAATATATACTACTAGAGTACTACTATACTAGACTAGCTAACACTGACATCACTGGTTGAGACTCAAGTTCAGTGGTTGGCCTTAATGAAACATTTAACTCGCATATCTCCTAAAGTTTCAACTCAAAGCAAGAACCTTGTCTAGGAGTTTGCTTCTCTTTCTCCCATAGCTACTATATATCTTTGATGTCCCTCATTACTATCAAAACTTGATCATCTTTTTTTGTTAAATTGAGGAATGAACCTTATCATTTTAGTTGCTACTTGCTACTAACTTTCATAGAATCTAGTCAGATTACACCCAATATTGCACACATAGCTATACCTCAAACCCCGTCGCCGCTACCCTGCATATCCCACCCATCAAATTTCCCAGGACTTTTGTAACACCAAAACTGAAGAAGCTAGCTAGTAGACCAATCAAGTATGGTGAACAGACCTGCCAATTCTAGCTAGGGAGGTCTTCAAAGTTGGCTTAAGTGTAACTATGAAAGTTGTAGTAGTAGTAATTTAGATGAGCTCAGAATCAACGAAAAGAGGTCAAATTTCAATTTAGCTAACGTTTGTTCAATCCATCTATATATATGGTGAAGCCAGTTTCCCTAGTAGTATTACTCATATATAATCAAACGGGGTCTTCTTCTCTATCAATTAAACATATCTATATATCAATATATGTAAGCAAGCGACAAACTAAAGAGTGTTAATTATAAGATGATGGATGGATTAATTACCATGTTACCATCGGCGATGATGATGGAGTTAGTGCAGAGATAGAAGAAGAGATCCTTTTTAGACATGGAACTCAGAGAAGAGGAAGACGTTGACTGCGAAATGATTTTGTTGTGATCATGAGGCAGAAACTTGTTCCAGACAATATCAGAATCCACAGCTAATCTGAACAAACAAGACACCAAACAAGACCTGCACGCATCTCGAACCGATGTGAAGGATATTATGTGAGAGACGCACTCCATGGGCAACTTGTTCATAATTCTCTCTCTCTCTCTCTGAGATCGATCCTCTAGCGAAGTCTATAGCTTTGTTTATCTTCTCTTTGTGGAACGAGAACAAAGAACAGGATTACAGGAACAAGATAGCAAGTAGCAGAGACTTTGAAACTTCTCTTTCTCTCTAGTCAATTCGTGTCAGGCTGGCTGACGAGTAAATTGTTCCGGTACTATTTGTAGTATCATAAATATAAGAAGAGGGCGAGACATTTATAATATTCTTTCTACATAGAGAATAATGAGAGTGCAAGACATTTATCATATTCTTATTCTTATCGCGTAGATTTAAACAAATAGTGTATGAGAGAAGTTAGATTGTAAATTACTCCTTTACATAAGAAAAATTGATATAATTGTTAATTTATTATCCTAGAATGTATCTTGTATCAATTTACTATAATTTTTTTCTATTAATTTGCTACTTTAAATTTTAAAAACTAATCAATTTACTATCTATATATCAAATTAAACAAAAAATTTAACAAATTTGCTACCCTAAGTTGAAATACTTTTTGTCATTTTTCATATTTTATTCTCGTTGATACCAATAGAATTATGAATTTAAATTACTAAAATATTTTTAAATATTTATAATTTAAAATATAAATTGACAAAATTTAACTGTAACAAATTAACAGCTGAATAAATCTTAAAGTAACAAATTAACAAAAAAATTGTATATAAAAAATCAACACTAATGTAATTCCTAAAATAATAATTTAACAAGCTAAAAGGAAAAGTGACATATATGTGGTGGACTGATAATAATAAAATAATATCTAAATACACAAAAGATGAGGCAAAACCCAATTTCAAGTCTCTGTCTTTCTCGCATATAAAACGAAGAGGGAAACCTCCGCTCACCGATCACCGCCTTAGTCTCTCTGTCTCTCTCTCATCTCTCTCTCTCTCTCTCTCGTGAAATTCTGCGCGAGATTGATCACTTTCAGGTAAACAATTCATGTTTCATATGTTGTTGGGTTTGCGTTTGTGTAGTTGTTCATGCTCTTTCACAGTTTGATATGATATGTCGTCGTCTATCTCTAATGGATTCTAAATAGAATTGCTATTGTTTAATTGTCTCCATTTGGGAAATGGGTTCTTGGGGCTTTTGCTTGTTAAGGTTTCTTTGCTCCAACAGATCATCAGATGGATTTTTATAAGTTTGGATTCGAAAACCCAGTAAAGTAAGATAGAAATGCTAGTTTCAATATCTGGTGGATCATAAATTGGTTAGACAATAGGTTTATGAGCTAAAGATATTACCTTTATGTTTCTTAGACTCAAATATCTCTCTTGGGCCAAACTAAAGTATGCGAATTTATTGTGTATAAGCTGTAATATTAGTGTTGTTCGAAACAATTCTAACCATGTAATTTGTTTTTAGTGTTTACCTTCTTCCCCAGCAATGGCCGAAGAAGCAGGTATGTTTGTGGTTCAGCAAACTGTCGGCAGCGTCTTGTGTTGTAAATGTGGCATCTCCATGACACCGAATGCTGCCAATATGTGCGTCAAGTGTTTGCGCTCCGAAGTTGATATTACGGAGGGTCTGCAGAAGCAGATTACTATTCTACATTGCCCCGAGTGTGAGACCTACTTGCAGCCTCCAAGGACTTGGATCAAAGCTCAATTAGAATCCAAGGACCTGCTGTCCTTTTGTATTAGGAGAGTGAAAAACTTGAACAAGGTTAAGCTGGTTCATGCCGAGTTTGTTTGGACCGAACCTCATTCCAAGAGGATCAAGGTGAAACTGAAAGTTCAGAAGGAGGTTTTGAACGGAGCTGTACTTGAACAGTCCTTTGTCGTCGAGTATATTCAGCAGGAACATATGTGTGAACCTTGTTCCAGGGCCCAGGCAAACCCTGACCAGTGGGTCGCTTCTGTGCAACTCCGACAGCATGTTTCTCACAAGCGCACTTTTTTCTTTCTGGAGCAGCTGATTTTGAAGCATGGTGCTGCTGCCAGTGCCATCAGGATTGCAGAGACAGATAAAGGGATCGACTTTTTTTTCCCAAGCCGGAGTCATGGCTTGAAATTCGTGGAATTCGTTGGTAAAGTTGCTCCAGTAAAGAGTCGCCATGACAAACAGCTTGTCTCTCATGACCAGAAAAGCAATAATTTCAATTATAGGTATACATTCTCTGTTGAAATATGCCCTGTTTGCCGTGAGGATTTGATTTGTCTCCCCCCCAAGGTTAAATCCAGTTTGGGTAATATCGGTCCTCTAGTGATTTGCACTAAAGTAACCAACAGTCTTGCTTTGCTGGATCCTTTCACCTTGAGGCATTGTTTCTTGGATACTGATCAGTATTGGAGGTCATCCTTTAAGTCTCTTCACACGAGCAGGGAGCTAGTGGAGTATATAGTGCTGGATGTGGAGGTGATTTCTCCCGAGGTTACTATTGCTGGCTCCAGGTATGCTTTGGCTGATGCACAAGTTGCTCGTGTGTCCGACTTTGGGAAGAATGACACTATTTTCAACATAAAAACACATCTAGGCCATCTTTTAAGTCCTGGAGATTATGCTCTTGGTTATGACATGTATGGGGCTAACAGTAATGAAGAAGAACTGGAGAAGTACAAGGGTTTAGTCGTTCCAGAGGCAATTTTGGTAAAGAAGAGCTATGAAGAAAAGCATCAGAAGAAGCGTGGGAAGCCTCGCCAATGGAAGCTTAAATCCCTGAACATGGAAGTCGATGATAAAGGAAGAGGTGATCAAGAAAAGGTAGACTTGGAATATGAGCAGTTCTTGGATGATCTGGAGGAGAACCCTGAAATGAGATTCAATGTATCATTGTACCGCAATGAAGGATACCAGCAGCCATCTGAGACGGCATCAATGATCGATGAGGAAGATCTACCTTCTGTTCCGCTTGAGGAGATGCTCGCTGACGTTGGAATACGTGAGGCTGGAGTTGGGGACGGCAGCACAAGGAAGTAGATAGGCATGTTCACGAGGCCTCTTCCATATGCACATTCTCAAAGCAGGATATGTGAGCTTAGCACTTCTTAAAAAAATTATATGTTATTAGTTCTTACTACTGCAACAGTTTTTATTGCATAATGTGTGTTGTTTACTGGTCAAGTAAAGTTCATATAGGTCCCCTCAAAGAAAAAATTGAAGTTCATAATTATCGTAACTTCATAATCAAATAGCTGGAAACAGTTATAAGGGCATAACCATGGAGGAAACAGTTATATGGGCAACTCCAACTATGGAGGAGCCTTTTGAGAGAGTTGGAGTCATTTTAGCTTCTCTTCATTATAATTCATTTGACTATATTCCCCTTATTTCCTATATTTCCTATAGTGAATTCTATTTAGGGACTTGTAATCTATTTTGTATTTGGTGGTATCTAGAGTGGGACATTGTAACCGAAAATCAGAAAAAAATTCAAGTCGAAATTGAGCCGTGACCGAAAAAAATCGAACCTGATAAAAACTAAATCGAAAAAAATTAAAACCAAAAAAAATTGAGAAAATAAAAATTGAATTAAACCGATTTTTCGAAGTATATAAAAAATGAGGTTTTGGGTATTTTGTAATATATTATATAAATATATGTAATATAACAAACTTAAACTCTTAAAATCATAATTTTATTATGCGCGATGTTTGACAAATCTTCTCATACAAACGAATTAAAATGTTAGACAATTTTTTAGTTATTTTTTTTAAAAAATTGGTTTTTGTTCATCATGTAACAAATCAAAAGAAACCGAAAAAATTCAGAAAAAAATCCGAACTAAATAGTTTTCTTTTAAAAAATTAAAAACTGAACCAGAACAAACCAACCCAAAAAAAATATTACGAATTAGTTTAATTTTTACAAAAAATTGAACTGTTCGACCCCATTCCCAGTTCCCACCCCAGTGGTATCCGATTAAACTCACAATCTCATCGTTTGTATTTGGTCGTAGTCAATTCCAAAACAGTAATCATTTTTGACAAAAATGCCCCTTCCAAAACAGTAGTCATTTTCAGTAGGGGTGGGACACTGGAACCGAAAACCGAAAAAAAAAATCGATCCAAACCGAGCCGCGACTGAAAAAAACCACATCCGATAAAAACCAAACCGAAAAAAACCAAAATGTTTGGTTCGGTTATGGTTTTTAATTTATAAAAACCGAACCGAACCGAAAAACCGATGTATGTATAAATAGATATCATTTTGGAAATTTTTTAATTTATTATAAAAATATATGCAAAAAAAAAACCTTAAACTCCTAAAATCCTAATTTCTTTATGCACAATTTTTCTCAATTTTTCTCATAGAATCTAATTAAAATGTCAAACTCAAAAAAAAAGAAATTTTATAAACAGTTTTTTAGTTATTTATTCAAAAGTTATTTTTTATGCATTATGTAAAAAATCAAAAGAAACCGAAAAAATCCGAAAGAAAAAACCGAACCAAACTGAATCGAATAATCACGATTTTTCTTTTAAAAAAAATCGAACCGAAAAAAATATTTCGATTTGGTTATGAGTTTTACCAAAAACCGAACCAAACCATCCGAATCCCACTCCTAATTTTCAGTCTCGCCTCCACACTCGAAGCTCTCCTCTTCTGAACCATTTTTCATGTGTCACTCTCTCTATCTCTCTCGCTTCTCTCTCTCCGATTGATTGATCGTCACTGCATGGTGGATCTTCGTCTTGCCCGATCGACCAGTTTTTCTTTTTGTTCAGAAGAAACGATCAGAAACACTCAGGTATGCTTCATCATTTTGAAATTTGGGTTCTCAATTTCATCATCGATCGAAATCAAAGATTGTGTGTTGTTGGTCTGTCATAGAATCTAATTAAAATGTCACACTCAAAAAAAAAGAAATTTTATAAACAGTTTTTTAGTTATTTATTCAAAAGTTATTTTTTATGCATTATGTAAAAAATCGAAAGAAACCGAAAAAATTCGAAAGAAAAAACCGAACCAAACTGAATCGAATAATCACGAATTTTCTTTTAAAAAAAATCGAACCGAAAAAAATATTTCGATTTGGTTATGAGTTTTACCAAAAACCGAACCAAACCATCCGAATCCCACTCCTAATTTTCAGTCTCGCCTCCACACTCGAAGCCAGGGGCGGATCCACACTATGGGCTGTGTGGGCTGCAGCCCACACTGATTTTTAAGGAAGCCCAAAAAAAAAATTAGTAATAGGGTTATGTGGCTGTAGCCTGTGGGAGTACCGTTTTGGGGACAGGCGAAGAGGATTTCTGGGTTTCTGGCTGCTGCACTAAGAGAAGGAACTGTAGAGCCAACAAGAACTGGTATCTTGCACTACTTCTGAGATTGGCCATTTCAAGCCCTCTCTTTCTCTCCGTCTCTGGTTTAGGAGAGTGGGTCTTGAAATAATGAAGTTGGGCAAATCTTAATTGCTGCACTAAGAGAAGGAACTTCTGCACTAAGTCCACTAACCCTGGCTGCTGGGTCTGCATTTCAGCTTTTCATGCCAATCATTCTCCTAATTTTACATGCATTCCTAATATACTCTCAGTTTCCAGGTACCCATTTTCACAGTCTCTTTAAAAACTCTGCTTTGTCTCTCTCTCTCTCTCTGTGTTTTTTTTATAAATTTTTTATTGTCTTAAATGGTTAAGTTACAATTTGGGTCTGTAAAGTAGAGAGGAGATGGTTAATATAAAAATTGATGGTGATGATTTGTATTAGAAACGGATGGTGATGATTTGTACAGTTTCCCGGTTTAGATCTTAAAGATGTAGAACAAATATCCCATTACTTGGATGTGATCCTTTGAAAGCCAATTTGATGTCGTGGTTTCTTTAAACATCAGATACATTTCCTCACTTTTCATGAGAAGATCTGTAGCTGGAAAGACTAATCTTAGTAAACCTAAGCTATTTCCAAACATCACTTGATGTCCCATATTGTGTATCTCTGTCACAGCAGACTCTGTGTCTATTACTTTGTCTTTGATTACCATGCTCTTTAGTTTGTCAAAGCAGTTTAGTTTGGTGATAATTGGATTGAGTTAGACAACTAGTGTTATTTGTGTTTAAGGATGCATTGTTCACTTGCTGTTCTGTAGAATTTGATGAATCGACTTGTTGCTCGGAACCAGTTTCTATGTTAGCATTAGCATGTTTCCTCCAATGCTGATATGATTCCTACAAGGCAGTTATACAAATGGCTAATCGCAGCAAACTTAAGCGGTACAAAACTTTATTGTCATGGTTTGCAAATGAGAGCCTATCAAGCGAGAGTGGGAGTGTGAGTAGGAGTAGGAATGTCGCTGAAAATTCTATGAATGATAACGCAGCTGATCCTTTGCCGGATAATATATTTGAAGAATGTCCAAATGAAACAATTGGGGTGGAAGAAAATGATAATGTCAATTCTCTTGAGCGTGATCCGGGAATACGACGTCCTATATGCTCTTATCCTTTTAATGATCGTGAAAATATTCGAAGAGCCTATGTGGTTTTAGGACCATGTCAACCCAAATTGGATAAGTATCCTGTATCTTATGATGGAAGTCAAGGTCGAAGATTTAACTTCAAATGGTTCAAGGATTGGCCTTGGCTTGAGTATTCTAAATATTTTGACAAGGTATATTGTTTTCCTTGTTTTCTTTTTGATACTTATCCCTCTCATCATCCAGCATTCACCGAGGAGGGGTGTCAAGGTTGGAAGAATGCTAATACCAAGCAGTCTAGACTTCTCAGTCATGTTGGGGACATACATAATGCTAACATGTATAGATGGGAAGTTCTAAGAAACCCAGCTCAGCATATTGAGAGAGTAATCAACACACAATCATCACAAGATAGAGCAAATCACCGTCTTCGTCTAGTTGTCACAATAGAAGCAGTGAGGTTGCTAACACAACAAGGACAAGCATTTAGAGGGCATGATGAATCAGTTGGCTCTTTCAACAGTGGTAACTTTAATGCAGTTGTGAATTCATATACAAGGATAAGTGATGAAATTTGCAAAGTTGTCTCACAAGCTCCTGGGAATGCCAAGTATATTTCTCCTACTATTCACAAGCAGATTCTTAATATTCTTGCCAACAAAGTGAGAGCTAAGATTCGTGAGGAAATAGGAGATGCCAAATTTTGTGTTCTTGCTGATGAGTCTGTTGATGTGTCTAAGAAAGAACAAATGGCTATCATTCTTCGATTTGTGGACCGTGTTGGGTTAGTTAGAGAACGTTTCTTTAAAGTTACAAGTGTTTCAGAGACTTCTTCTCTAACTCTGAAGAATGAGATTACTAGAGTGTTGGCGCAGTATGATCTTCTAGTGGAAAATATGCGTGGGCAAGGGTATGATGGTGCTAGCAATATGAAGGGTAAATTTCATGGTCTCCAAGCACTATTTTTGGCGGAGTGTCCCTATGCATACTATGTGCACTGTTTTGCTCATCGTCTATAATTAACTTTAAATGCTGTGGCCTCAGGAGTGAAAGACATTTGGGAGTTCTTTTCAATGCTCAATTTGATTGTGAATTTTGTTGATTCTTCTGCGAAAAGACATTCAATGTTAAAGACTGTTAGAGAAGAAGAAATTGCACATTTAGTAGCTGTTGGTACTAATGAGACTGGTTCAGGGTGTAATCAGACTCGCAGTTTGCAGCGAGCAGGAGCTACTCGTTGGAGTTCACATCTTCGTTCCATTTCAAGTTTGATTAACTTATTTGAAGCAACTAGAATAACTCTTGCATATTTGGTTGAGCATGGAACTTCCAATGACATAAGAGGTGGAGCACAGAGTGTCGGTAAGCATCTAAAGAATTTTGATTTTGTGTTCTGTTTGCTTTTGATGCATGATGTCATGAAAATTACCGACTTTTTTTGCCATGCATTGCAACAAAAAGCAATAGATATCTTAAATGCATTGAGTTTTCTTTCTATAACAAAATCAAAGCTTCAAGAAATGAGAGAAAGTGGTTGGGTTGATTTGATAAAGAAGGTAGAATTATTTTGTGAAGAGCATGATGTTTTTATGCCAGAGATGTCTGATCCTTACATGGTAGGTTCTTCACCCAGGATGTGCCAACAAAGGAACTTTATCACAAATGAGAATTATTATCGAGTTAATATTCTCAATGTTGTCATAGATTTGCAGTTGACAGAGTTGGATAATAGATTCACAGAAACTTCATTGGACTACATTTGATCCTCGTAACAGTTTTGAAGCATTCAATTCTGAACATGTTTGTTGTCTTGCTTCGAAGTTCTATCCTCGAGATTTTACATCTATTGATTTGCTTTCTCTTGATATGGAGTGTGGATATTTTCTGGTAGATATTCAGAGGGATATAAGATTTAACAAGACAACAACTGTTTCGGATTTTTGTCGGCGACTAGTTGAAACAGGAAAGTCAGCATTCTATCCTATGATTTACAGGTTAATATGTCTTGTGTTGACCCTTCCTGTTTCTACTGCCACAACAGAGAGAGCATTTTCATGTATGAAGTTCATAATAAATGAACTTCGAAATAAGATTGAAGATGAGTTCCTTGATGATTTGATGCTTCTCAGGATTGAAAAGGAGTATGCTGATAGTATTGATAATGATTCTATTATTACTGAGTTTGAAGTTAATGGGCCTCAGAGGGTAAAATTTAGTTAGTTATTATTGTTTTTCAATCATTATGTAATAGTTAATGAATGTAGACATTTTTATTCTCGGGGTTTGGTTTTATGTCCCCCCGATATATGTATTTTAAATTATAATAAGAAAGGCGTGAGGATGAGCCTCCTACGGGTTACAAATCTCAAAAAAAAAATGTGTGCAACGCAGTGTAGCCCACGGAGTTTCAAAATCCTGGATCCGCCCTGCTCGAAGCTCTCCTCTTCTGAACCATTTTTCATGTGTCACTCTCTCTATCTCTCTCGCTTCTCTCTCTCCGATTGATTGATCGTCACTGCATGGTGGATCTTCGTCTTGCCCGATCGACCAGTTTTTCTTTTTGTTCAGAAGAAACGATCAGAAACACTCAGGTATGCTTCATCATTTTGAAATTTGGGTTCTCAATTTCATCATCGATCGAAATCAAAGATTGTGTGTTGTTGGTCTGTTATAGAAACCTAAGATTGATCAAAAATCAGCTGGGGGTTGTGATTTTGTTGGTACCCAGTAAATAGAAGATGAGAAATAGCTTTTATAGAGATATTAGCTTCTTCTTTTTTTTGAATCAGCCAGTTATAGATTCGTTAAAGCTATAATTGATATGGATATGCAATTGTTAGATTTCGTGAAATTGGTGTTCAGATTTTGGTTTCCTTTTCGCTACAAGTTGTATATCTAATTTTGATCGGTTATTATCCACAGTTTTTTTTTCAGTTCGATGCTCTCTTATTCAGATTTGAAACGGTTTTGATGTTTGCTTCTTCTTGACATAATGAGAGAAAAACACTTGCATAGTAAAGTTGTAAAATGTTTGGCTCAGTATGTTTTTTCGCTCACTGTGCGTTTCTTTTTGTCTGTGGACAATTTTGTAGTATTTGGTATACAAAAAATATTAGTAAGAATTGATGTTCAATTTTGATTTTGAGCTAATAGTTATTAGTGCTATAATGTGTAGGAGATTAAACCAAGCTGTATTTTCTTATTTCATATCAGGTCTTGGTGAATTAGAATTTAAGGCAATTTCTTGGTGATCTTATAACTGTGAGTCGCTTTGTTGATATGAAGATTGAAGCTCTCTTTGTTTATGCAAGAATGAAAGAGGAATAGGGAATATATATATATATAGTTGTATGAAGTTTAAAGCTTTCTATGTTTGGACCACCCCCCCCCCCCCCCCCCCCCCCTTCCTCTTCCCAAATCATATTCTTTAACACACATCTAAGAATAACATTTATATGGTGGTGATTGGTGATTCAGATGTAGATTTGGATATGTCATTAGACTTGATGGACGTACTTGATGTACATTGTCTTTTCTTCATTTGCTTTCTTAATGCAATTCGGAAGAGTTTATACCAGCACTATTTTCTTAATCCATTTTGTAATACGAATTGGAAATAGGCTTAGACCAGCAACACTCCCATCCCGCGCTTTCTTTCAGTAGTCTGGATCTGAGGCTAATGGTACATGAAAATGAAATTTAATATCAAATAATTAGTTTATTGTGCTTTTGTTGCTCCAATTTTGGTGTATGTTTGTGGAAATAAAACAGATCTATATCTATGCTAGAAGGAAAATGACTCTCAACATACATAGACTTACATACTTGATTGATGTACATAATAAGGATATATGTATGTTCAATAAGGAAAGTACTTTCCTAGAGCTGAGGTAATTAACAAGATCGATATATAATTTGTTGTAATTGCATGTGTGAAGCTAGTATAGTATCTATTATCTCTAAATGAGCCTTTGTATTATAGTCTAATAATTCTTTGATTCATTCTCCTTCTATCTATTTCAGGAAGAATAATGGCCACATGATACCTCATTCGAACAAATGCTGCCAAAACATGAGAACAGCATCACTTCCATTCTAGTGCGTTCTGTGCCCCCTTCATCATCTCAACTCTGTCATGGATACGCTTGTCGGATTGTTCTCACCACCACCACCAGCCAAGCACAGCAAACAACTCTTGCATGCAACCAATCCTCTGTTTTCTAGTCCAAAAACCCATCACTCATTTTCAAGAAAGAGAGTATCCACAATCCGGAGCAGCAAGTATGGAAATTTTCTGGACTTGAAACCGGAGTCGAAGCCGGAAAGTTTGGATTTTGATCTGCCAAGGTTAGACCCGTCTAGCAGGTCTCGGGTAGATGTGATCATCATCGGAACAGGGCCCGGGGGACTTCGACTTGCTGAGCAAGTGTCGCAGTATGGCATCAAGGTATGTTGCATTGATCCTTCACCTCTTTCAATGTGGCCAAATAACTATGGTGTTTGGGTTGATGAGTTTGAGAGCTTGAAGCTTGAAACTTGCTTAGACAAAACTTGGCCTATGGCTTGTGTTCATATTGATGATAACAAGACCAAGTATCTGGACCGGCCCTATGGTCGTGTCAGTAGGAAGAAGCTTTAGACTTTGTTGATGGAAAAGTCAGTCTCCAATGGAGTCAAGTTTCACAAGGCCAAGGTTTGGAAAGTTGAGCACAAAGAGTTTGAGTCTTTGGTCGTATGTGATGATGGGAATGAATTGAAAGCAAGCTTAGTTGTTGATGCTAGTGGTTTCGCAAGCAATTTTATAGAGTATGATAAGCCGAGGAACCACGGCTATCAGATTTCTCATGGTATTTTGGCACAAGTGGAGAGTCACCTTTTTGATTTGGATAAGATGGTTCTTATGGATTGGAGGGATTCCCATCTTGGGAACGAACCTTACTTGCGCACCGGTAATTCTAGGTTCCCAACTTTTCTCTATGCCATTCGATTCGAATTTGGTGTTTTTGGAAGAGACTTCACTGGTTAGTAGGCCGGTTTTATCTTACATGGAGATTAAGAAAAGAATGGTGGCGAGGCTAAGGCATTTGGGAATCCGAGTGAAGAGGATACTGGAGGTTGAGAAGTGTTTGATTCCAATGGGAGGCCCTCTTCCTTGCATACCTCAAAGCGTGATGGCGATTGGAGGGACTTCTGGGGTAGTCCACCCTTCAACTGGGTACATGGTGGCTCGGACAATGTTGCTAGCTCCGGTTCTTGCTGAGGTTATTGCAGAGTGCCTTGGCTCGACCCGAATGATAAGAGGAAAAATCACTTCATCAGCGAGCATGGAATGGTTTGTGGCCACTTGAGAGGAAAAGTGTCGGGGAATTCTATGCTTTTGGGATGGAGACTTTGTTGAAGCTTGATCTTAATGGGAGTAGAAGGTTCTTTGATGCGTTCTTTGACTTGGATCCTTACTACTGTCAAGGGTTTCTCTCCTCAAATTTATCTCTTAGAGAGCTTGCCGTGTTGAGTTTATCTCTGTTTGATCATGCCTCATTTTCATCTAGGTTTGATATTGTTTCCAAGTGTCCTGCACCTCTCGCTAGAATGATTGGTAATCTAGCACTAGAAACCATTTAATAATGTAATACACAAGTTTCTGTGAGAGAAATTACCTGCATTTTCGTTGCTTCAGATGTAACCTCAAAGTAATTAAGTTAATAGTTTGAACAGATTATTTTCCATGGAAATTATTTTCATATAGAGGAAATTATTTTCACTAAAAACAGGAACTTAGTAGCAAGCTTAACAAATCAAAATCAAGTATTTATATGCCTCTGTCAAGACAGTAGGGTTTCAACAACAAGAGGCTCCAAAAGTAGAATTTCAAATGCGTATTTGTGGTTAATAGATCCTGCTTGTGAATTTTTAGACATTACAAATGTAAGGTAGATGAATACAAGGGTTAGAACTTTGGAATCATATATGCAATTGCAAGAATGGCAAAAAAATTGAACCCAAGACAACTGTGTTCATATCTTAGGACCAGTATGTATCGGTTTTTTATATTTTTTTTCACTGTCAAAATTGTTTGGTCGTAGTGATAGTACCGACCACTGAGTACTGACATAACCTCATGGAGCCATAAGCGCCTGAATAGTGTAGGAGAGGGACTCTGCCCATTCGAGTTTTGAGTTTTGATAACCGGCATACATTTGCAACGTTTGCATCACATTGTACTCAGGATCAAGTTTCCTCTGCCATCCCTGAACAATATGATCAGTGAAATTGAATCAGATTGTCTATTGATCAACACATGATTCACACCATGAATGTATACAAGTTTAGAGCACACTGTCGACTAATCCAAACAAAAACATATTACTATATGATCGAAAAATGTATTCCATCTACTTTGGTTTCATATAGAAACAAATGCAGACAAACAGAAGGGACCGGAAGAATAATATGAACAACAGGTGAAAACAACCATACACATTGAACAAAGGAATGAATGTCTAAAATCACTTTAAAGTCTGTTCTTGCCCCTGTATGTTCTTATGGTCTGTAAGCTTATAGGCACATCTCTGAGGATAATGGAAAAAGGAAAGAAAATTACCTCAAGAACCAAAGTTGTTACCATGACAGTGCAGACGTTTCCATCAACATTCACTCTATGACGCCTAACTTTCTCCAGCACCTGATGCATGCACTCAGCAGGATGGATCAGATCACCTTCTGGACTACCCCAGAATGTGAAGGCCTCCTTCATTTCCTGTAAGACAGATTATTACACAAACATGCAAGGATACATTAATATCATAAAAAATAAAACTAAATAAATAAAAGGGTGGGGAACTAGTAAATGAAGCTCCCTCAGTTCAAGAAATATGCATTATTCTATCAAACATTACACACATTCACAAACATAAACGTAACTTGAAATACATTTTCCCAATAAAAACTTAGAGCTAAAGTAACATACAAAGATGGATCATAAGTAAATCAAACGAATTGTAATATTTCGCACTACACATAAATAAAGTAAGATGCGGTCAATAACATATAAATACAATATACTTCAATTGAACTCAACAGAGCTTGCGTCCAGAGATATTGAAGTACTACTAAGACCACTAGGCTATAAAAGCATTGCAAACATCAACGTGATCAAACTTTAAAAAATTAAAATAAAAAAAGTTGGCAGATATTGTTACTACATAATAACCAAGTGTCTCCCAAAAACTTTAAACCTATATATGAGGCAGAATATCCAAATATTTTAAAAAGCAGTTACGTAAGAATCCAATGCCTCAACAAAACTATTATGAAAAGCAACGAAGCAAAACCTTTGAAGATTAATGAGGGGTTGAAGAGATTTTAAATCTATGAGTAAAGATAATAAACCAATGAACACGCGATCTTTTAAAAGCGACATTCCGAGTAATGAAAATATACTGTCTGCCAATTTCACCTCAATGAAAGCCTCTGGATCTGGGCATTTCTGTTTATTAGATAGTCTGAGTGTGCACTCAGCAGCAGTGCGCCCATCACGGCGAGCAATAGCCTTAAACAGTCCAACTAAATTTACTTGGTCAGTTTTAGATAGCTCAGCAGTCATCCCCACATCAAGAAAAATGACATGAGGCTTTAGTTTGAAGGGTTGCTTCCAGAAAGACTTCTTCTGAGGGACCCGAACTAGAATGTTTCCAGGATGCATGTCCGCATGTATATAGTTGTCCACCTGAAACACGGCGGTATGCATCTCATACTTAATGAAGTAAGAAGGATAAACAACTTCTAACTTAAAGAAAACCACAAGAAACAACAACAAAATAATCAAGCATACTCATACATGCACTTCAGGCATAAAGTATCTAGCAGAAATTAACGAATTCAAAGACGATCAACAAACTTTCAAAACAAAGATTAAATGCTAGACATCAAAGAATAATTCTTACCAAAAGCATCTTTAAATATGCCTTTGTTCCACTGTGAGCGACAGCAGCTTTAATTTTATCTTGACCAGGAAGCTCTTGAAGATAATTTGAGACGCATTCCCCTTGCTCATAAGTTTCCACCAAAACAGCAGGATGCACTAGTGGATATAAAGGCTTTGGGAAAGTGACATCTTTCTGATGACGGAAATTATAGATAAAACGGCTCAAATGGGAAGCTTCCCTTGCAAGATCAACTTGTGACATCATGAAAACTGAGAACTGCTGTACACTTTCATCTAATCTCCACCACATTAAAGTAGGAATAAACATCGACAATTTTGCAACCGAATTGATTATTACAAAATCTCTCCTTATTGACTCACTAACACCAGGATGTCGAACCTTCACAGCCACTACCATGGGCTTCACCTTTTGGTTAGGGTATCGAAATCTCAAGGTCGCTCGATGCACTTGAGCTATACTCCCAGATGCCAGTGGCTCCTCTTCAAAGTTTTCAAAGATCTCAGGGATCTTGCGTCCAAATGCTCTTTCAATAGTTTTCTTTGTGTAGGCAAAGCTATGTTCAGGAGCATTCATGTGAAGCTCTGAAAGCTTGGTGCACAAGTCTCTAGGGAAGAGATCAGGCCGTGTAGCTGCCCACTGACCCCATTTGATGAAAGCTGGACCTGCTTTTTCCAAAGTACGATGAACAACATGAAGCCACAATCTCCTGAATTCAGGTCCACAGTAAGCGACGAAAGGCATCATAACTATGCTGGGTGAGAACAAGATCCCTAGATAGAGTGCTCTCATTAACAATATCACACCTTCGAAAGCTGACAATAGTAATGAGGTCATAAAAGCATGTCCATCTTGAGCACGTGTGTATAAGGCAGTCGGAGACTGGTCCATGTCTGTTGGCGACCTCTGTGCCCATGCTAGCTTCCCACTTGTGATGGCAAAAGTGCCCGGCAGTAGAAAGCTAGGGCGAGTTATGGCAAAGGCGACTGCTTGAGCAACCTTACCTAAGGGAGTAAAAGGACGGAATCTAAAACCACTTAGAGGATGTCTTTGAAAGAACCGTTTCAAAGCAAACTGCACACGATGTGTCATTACAGAACGAGTCTCGGAATAACTGCTCTTGGTCTTATTATATACCGATAACAATGTGTTATTTCCTCTAGTTCCCAAGCTATAGTCCCTGTAGAATCTGCATTGGGAAAGACCAAGGCCAATTCTAGAAAAAGTTCCATACTTGCCAGGTTCACCGTAGCTCGGTTTAAGGCTTGTAACAAGAGACTCTGAAGCTCTCCTAAAGTTCCTGAACGTCAATAATCTGCAACATTGATATACCAAACCAATCAAAATCACCATACTCATATCCACTCAACAGACACGGTTCATTTCTCAATTACAACATCGAAATTCACAAAATTTAAAAGAACTACTGGAAACAACTTCAATATATTCATGAATATAGAGTCAAAGCTCATTGCTTCTGCATCGAATGAGAACAAATCGCACAACAATAGCTTCCATTTTTAAACTAGAGAGCGAGCGAAACGAACCTTGAACATGGCATTGAATCCGACGTGGAAAGATTCTTTCGGCCTAGCTATCAATCACAACGCAGGAGCTCTGCAAATTGTTTCCAAAAACTAAACAATGTAATTTGCTACAGAAACAGAAACTTACAGAGAATAATGAAAAAAAAAACCTAAAATTACAGAAGCAACTGTACATTGTAAGACTCGCCGCCTAGAGTTAGTTAACAGAAGAAATATTATTATTATTAAATTGGCTACCAAAAAGCTTGGAGAGTCTAAAAGTCTCTAATGGCAACTCAAAGCTTACTGATTCGAAACACAAATTGCAACACGAAACATAAAGCCCATGGGTATATATATATATGCACACACACATCCTTACCAGAGACGACGACGACACCGGTGAGAGAAGTCTCCAGCGGCAATAGGCGGAGAGGTTTAAGAAGAAGAAGCTATGGTGGAGTTTCAAAGGTTTCAGGCGCGCGAGGACAGATTCGTGATAAAGGATGATGCTTGAGGTCTTTCTCGGGTTGCCGGAATCGGAGTGGGTTGCCGGAAAAGAGAGATTGAGGTCGGCTCTAGAGAGAGAGATTTAGAGAGAGAGAGAGAGAGACGCGGGCAGAGAGAGACCAAGGGAACAAAGAACGAAGGGTTTAATGAAATATTTGGTCGCATGTTGACGATTTTACCCCTGGGATATTTTTTTTTCGAGTTTATAAGGGCTACTTGTCTTGGCGGCCAAGAAAAGAGAGACTCGATCGGTTAGCTATCTATTATTTCCCTAATTAAATGGAGAAGGATAAAAACCCTAAATAGTTTTTTTTTACGGGGGGCTAACTTGAGTATTGTCCAAACAAGTGCTGTAAAATTTAATATAAGAACAGTGTCGGTAATAGTATAAAATTTTATTGGATTATCCGACACGATTACACAAGATGTGAGAAATTTTATTGTACAGCAAGTGGGAGCTATGGATTTAGCGACAAATAAAGTTTTAAAGCCCCGCAAACTTCAAAAGAATAAGGGTCCTATCAAGTTTTCGACAGCGGATTTCACTAAGCCAGAGTTCGAAACATACACGTACGATGCTAACATGGCTCATGAGATCTTAGATGAGCTCTATGGTATGGGAGCTGTCAAAGCAGATTTCGGACCTCTCCCTACGGCTGAGCAGTTAAAAAGTAAAAAATATTGTAAGTTTCATGGAGCATAGAACCACATTACGAAGGACTGCATTAAGCTTAAAGATCAAATCTAAAAGTGGATCAATGAAGGAAGACTAGAACTAGAGAGAGCGACCAAGACAGCTGCATTAGTAGATTCAAAACCATTCCAATGGCCTCAAGTTAATATGATTGATGTCGAGTGGTCATCACCTGATAGTTGTATTGGAGGCGTGGTGATAGTCGCATATTTATGCGTCTATTCAATGTTTAATTTGTTCCTTATATTTAGTTTATTGTTATTAATTGAGTGATTTAATTATATTTAATGTTTTAGTAGGTTTTGTGGAGGAATAATGAATAAGGAAATAAAAGAAGGATTCATAACTCAATACGGAAAGAAATAATGAGTTATGTGCAATTATAGAAGCATATTCCAACGTGGACTCTAAGAGAGCTATTGGAGGAAGTATATAAACCTATTTTAGGTTTTAGAAAGGGAGGATCAGATTATTAGATAGGAATTTCGTGCAAGAAGGAGAGCAGCCAACAGGAGGATTCCAACCATTCTCGGTTCGACCGGTCGAGAATTCCCTCGACCCGTCAAAATCTGGCCGTCCAAAATTCCTTCTCCATCTAGTTAGTTTGTTTCAACTCTATGATTTGTTCTAGTTGTTTTATTTATGTCTTTTAGTAGCTAAGCTTATTGTTAAGGGGTTGCTTGAAGCCCCGTACATGAAGTCTTCTAATTCATACACTTTAACCTAGTTTTGCATATTCTTTGAATGAGGTTTCTTTTTCTGAATGATCACCGTATGAGTTCTTGTATGTTTGCTTTGGTGGCCAACTTAGTATGCATGCTAGGATTATAGTTTCATGAGATACGGGTGACTGAAGATAATTTTTTCCACCGGATTCTCTATAGTGATACACTGATTTTACCATCAGGAGATTGAAGTCCATAGGTCTAGCAGGACACGCCCATAGTGTACCTGTGAATCCTTGTAGATTCTCAAACCTTTTCTAGAGTTTAATGCTTTCTTCTTTGTAAACCTTGGGGTCCATGACTATGGGTTCAATATAGGGATAGATGTAGGGGAGGTATATGACAAACCTATATAGGCATAAGGATTAGGGAATAGGATGTGGTTGTAACGATCAACTCTTCCTGGAAACTTTCATTCATTGGATATGTGCATTAGGTTAAGTATGTGTTAGGAAGATAGAATGGCGGTGGTGGATATATTGCATTCCTCTTAACCCATTAATCATATAATTTTAGAATCATTTGCATCCATTAGCATTTCTTTACTTTCAGTACTTATTTTCTACATTAGCTGTAGCTTAGCCGATTTAGTTCGGTACTCAAATCAACTCTGAAAACCCTAAAAAAATTTGTGGTAGTCCGCCACTGTGTCTAGTTTATTGTATCTAAATTTCGTAGCATTTGAGTCAGTCTAGGTTAGGTTCGTAGTGTCATTAGTGTACTGTAGTCGAGTCTGTCAGTATTTCAGTTTTGTGTTAGGATTTAGTGTCACCAACTCCTCGTGTTCGATAACCCTTATAAGTGACTATGCACTGATATATCTTGATTGAAATAAGGTATCTTTGAATAGGTGTTTACCCGGCCTATCATGTGGGAGATTGGAATCAGCCAGTCTTTTTATCTTATTCCTTCCCGTATGATAAGTTGGAAGAGATTTTGGACAGGTTACGTGAAATAGGTTTGGTCTTTTATTACCCAGTACTTGAACTCAGACGTTTACGATATGAAGGTCCAGCTCAACATTTTTACAGATTCCATAACCAGTTTGGTCATCAAACAGCAAAGTGTTCGACCTTGAGAGATAAGATTCAGGGGTTGATCAACTGGGAGGTAATTAAGATTAACTACAAGGGAGTGGTTGAATGGCATCCACATTATCATAAGGCATCACCACCTCCCTACATACCATTTCCTTCCCCCAACACCTTTTCCGCTCGCGATGAATCTGAACCAACCCACAGAAGGAAAAGGTCAAGCCAGAGGCCTAGACGTAATATTGCATTTGTCCGACCTAAGCGGAGAAATAATGAAAGATCAAGAGCCCTCGCCAAGCTTGGCGACCGAAACATCTTTGACGGTTGGAATGTTGGAGTTAACAAGAGACAAATCAGGTAAACGCAAACAGACCAACAATCATCAAACTACTGGCGAGAGTCCACCAAGCAAGCAAACGACAAAATCAATGAAAGGAAAAGAAACAGTGGATCCGAAAGCAGAGTTGCCAGTAGCCCTTTGTGCTCATTGTAAACTCAGGGACGGGTTGAAGATTTCCTATGAAGAATTGGCTGAAGCAGCCAAGGTCTTCCCGGAGTTATTTTCGCAAACAAATCATCAGCCCCATAACCCACAGCGAGCAAGACAAAGGGATTCCTCAGCTCCTAAGCGTTCACGAGCAACATAAAGGGTCAGTCAAGCCAAAAAGTCTGAATCAGAGATTGCTGACACGCTCGCTAGGCCGTATGTTCCACCAGCTTCAAGAAATATCACAAAGGAGAACGTATAGTATGTGAAGCAGAAGGGAAAGACCATCGAGGTAACTCCAAGTAAAAGATAGAATCTTCAACGACGATTTGGAGAAGCTAAATGAGCATTAGAGGCTTATGAAACAGGCCTGCTCAAAGAAGAAGAACTGGTTTGCTCCCCAGAGACGCTGCAAAGACGATTGAACGCCCTTGCAGTAAACCCCTTAGTGGTTTTTGGGAAGAAGTCTCGTGAGCCCAAAGTGCGAGTACAACGACCAGGTGTCTTTGACCGTAACCCAGAGTTATGGTCCAAGGACAAACAGCCCGAACCTGTTCATGAGGATCGTCGTGAAGTCATGAAGTGTAAGCCAGTGAGACAACGTCTCAATTTCGATGATGAAGCGATGGACACATTGGGGCTACATACACCACCAAAGGAGGGGAAGCATGCTCAAGGGCATAACACTCTAGGCGAGACTAGGGTCTTGCAGTGGAGACCAAGGCCTTTAATCATAGAAGAACAAAAGAAAGTTGGTCTTAACAAGACTGTTCCTCATCCTAAAGGACAAAGTTCTGAACTACTTATGCCAACAACCATAGATCTTATACATGAGGATCAGCTACAACAGGTTGTTTCTCTGGAGGTCACTGCAACTTTGAACCTCGAGGGACAGAAGTCTGAAGACAACAACAATGCAGATGATGAAGAGTTGTTGGACTACGGTGACGGTGAAGATGAAGAAACAGAAGAATACGTAGAGGAGGTGGATACCGATGTTAACATGGTGTTCATTTTATCTTCCAAGTATGCTTTACCTCCACCGAAATCAATGGATGAGTCAATCGCAAGCGGAAGCGTTAACAACTTGGTAGTGCCAGAAGATGAACCAATATTAACAGACCAATTAGCACTCGCCAAGACAACGGAGATTGGCCCATCAATGACAAAGGGACAGGTGACGTTCGCCAGGCCTACCCTAGACATGGCCAAGCACATGCGGCCATTATATGTGACAGGAAACGTTCAAGGAATTCAAGTCAATAAACTTTTAGTGGACTCAGGGGCAGCGGTGAATATCATCACAGTCAAAGCAATGGCCTTATTAGGTGTTCCCAAGTCTGCTATCCAAGAGACCACCCTCAATGATAGAAACTTTCAGGGTAGCATTTCCAAGACTTTGGGCATTGTCTTTTTGCAGGTACACATCGGTCCAGCCACCGGCACATACACATTCTTCATAGCTGAATGCACGGCTCCATATAGTGCAATTTTGGGGCGTGACTGGATCCACCGGAGCTATTGTGTACCTTCGTCCCTCCATCAGCAGATGTTATTTTGGAATATGGAGTCGAGAGAAGCAGAGATTATTGATGCTGATCCTCGTCCATATTCCATTTCTGCTAATTCTTTGGAAGCCAGTTATTACAACAGTGACCTCAAAATACTGGAAGTATGTGGATTCGATAACAAAGGCCGCTCAGTTGGTGTTATGGCGTCTGAGCTAGCTCAGTGGGGTATAATTCAAGTAAATCATGATAATAGCAGACCCTACACCATTGAGCTACCATCTAAACATTCTCAATGATAGGATTTCTATCAAGTATAGAGACCGAGGCTTGCTACTCTTTGTACGACCACTTCCACAATTTTCTGTTGGATAGTCAAGCCTATGAGAGGGTTCCAATGATTGCAGCATTGGAATATGTGGATGAAAATGTGTTACACGACTTGGATGAGGAGGAAGAAATCAAATTAGCTTCAGCAGCCTTGGATGATTTACCTCTTAAAGTCAAAGATCCCATTGAAAAAGCCAATATTGGGAATGATGAAGAGCCAATCTCTATGGCCATTAGTATCTTCCTAGAGCCTGAAGAACGACTGAAGCTCATTGAATTGCTACATGAATATGCTGATTATTTTGCAGAAAAGTAGGGCTGTTAATATCGAATCGAAAACCGAAAAAAAAAACCGAACCGAAAACGAATCGTAACCGAAAAAACCGAAATCGAAAAAATACCGAACCGAAAAATTAAAAAAACGAACCGAACCGAAAAATTTGGTTCGGTTTCGGTTTTCGTCTAAAAAAAACCGAAAAAACCGAACCGAATCGTTTGAACTGAAATGAATAAAACGACGTCGTTTTACAAGTGTCAATCAAGTTTGATGTTGTTGGGTATGTTGTTGAATATCTCTCTTTGTCCCATATGAAAATAGTATTTGGTATGTGCCATAGTTTGATACTTAACAATGATTATTGGGGTTCTTGTAGATTTAAGAAAATGAATGCTAAGTTACCAAAGAAAAACTCCCTAGCTAAGAAAGTGAGAATGGTTGACAAGTTGAGTACAGTTTGAGAATGGATTCAATTGAGTGTTTTTATGTGATATTTGTATTGTATTTTTATTTGGATGGACTGTAGATTGTTTTAAACTTGGACTATGGAGTGTGGACTTTGGTTTATGTTTGAAACTTTGAATTTGTGATGTAAACTTTCGGTAAACATTTGGCTATTTTCTATGGTTTGAAACTTTGAATGTGTGATTTGTGATTAATTATATTTGTTGTAGTTTGATTTGATTTGATTTGACATAAACTATGTTTCACACTTTCACAAAATTATTGAAAAAAATAGCTAATGAAGATCTTCGAATTTTTGAAACTAATAGAAATAAATAGTATTTTTTTTAGAAAGTTTTTTTTTATTTAAAAAAAAACCGAAAAAAAAAACGAACCGAAACAATTCGGTTTTTTGTAAAAAAATCAAGAAAACTGAATCGAACCGAACCGATTAAAAAATACGATTCGATTTTCGGTTCGGCCTAATAACCGAATCGTTTGTACCGATTAACAGCCCTACAGAAAAGTATGACGACATGCCAGGACTATCACCAAATTTGGTTTGTCACAGCTTACCCATCATAGAGGGAAAGAAGCCGGTGAAACAATAGATGCGTTGAATGAACACAGAAACAGCAATTTTAGTCAAGGAAGAAGTTGAAAAAATGCTCAAGTCAGGGATCATACGAGTAGCCAAATATAATGAGTGGCTATCCAACATAGTCCCGGTCAAGAAAAAATGGAAAATGTGAGTTTGTGTTGATTATAGAGACTTGAACAATGCAACTCCAAAAGATGCATACCCAATGCCGGTAGCGAATTTATTGGTGGACTTAGTGGCTCGTCATGAGATGTTAACATTCATGGATGGGACGATTGGTTATCATCAAATCCCAGTGGCAGAAGCAGATAGACATAAGATTGCGTTTCGGTGCCCAGGATTTGCAGGATTTTTTGAGTACGTGGACATGCCATTTGGACTCAAGAATGCAAAGGCAACCTACCAACGAGCAATGAACTTAATCTTCCATGATCTTATTGGTAAGACTATGGAAGTCTACATCGATGATGTGGTAGTTAAAACAAAATGCATACGTAATCACATTGAAGACTTGCGGCAAGTGTTTATCCAGATGAGGCAACATCAACAGAAGATGAATCCAACTAAATGTGTGTTTGGAGTACAAGCAGGAGACTTCCTGGGATTTCTGGTTCATCAGCATGGGGTTGAGATACCGGACGACAAGAAACAAGCGATACTTAGTGCAACCCCACCAAACAGTAAGAAAGAACTACAACGTTTATTAGGAAAAATCAATTTCTTACGATGGTTCATTGTCAATGCTGCTGGAAAAACACAACCATTTTCGACGTTCTCAAGCTTTAGAATTAGAAAGACTTTGTATGGGCACCTATCCATCAAGAGGCGTTTGAGACCATCAAAGCATATTTGACAAACCCGCCAGTCTTGGTACCTCCAAGACCAGGGGTTCCTCTTAAGCTGTATATTTCGGCTACTGACCTTTCTATTGGGAGTTTATTATCTCAAGACGACACATCAGGAACTGAACGTGCTATTTTCTATTTCAGTCGTACCTTGAACGAGTGTGAAACGAGATACTCGCCAATGGAAAAATTGTGCCTAGCCTTGTATTTTTCAGGATGCAAGTTGAGGCATTACATGTTGTCCTTCACTACATGTGTCATAGCATAAACAGACTTGGTGAAATACATGCTTTCCAATCCCATTCTCCGGGGACGGATTGGGAAGTGGATTCTGGCTTTGTCAGAGTTTTATTTACAATATGTTCCCCAGAAAGCGGTTAAAGGCCAAGTAGTGGCCGACTTTTTGGCCCATCATCCAATTAAGGATGTTCGCGAAGGGCCAGATTTGGAACTCACTCGTATTGATTTGGCCCCTTGGTGTTTATACTTTGATGGGTCAAGTACGAGTACTATGGCTGGGGCAGGAGTAGCGTTAGTCTCTCCACACGGCCAAACTTTTTCTTATTCTTTCAAGTTGGACTACAAGTGCACAAATAACCAAGCGGAGTACGAAGCTCTTATCATTGGCTTGAAACTTTTATTAGATTTGGAGATTAAAGATGTGCATATATTTGGAGATTCCCGACTAGTGATCCGACAACTTGAAACCAAATATAAGGCTGGACCAGTATTAGAACCATATGTTAAGCGAGCCCGTGCCTTACTCAAGTTGTTTTCCGAGGTGAAGTTGAGCCATGTCCCTCGCGAGAGGAATTATGCAGCAAATGAGTTGGCTCAACTAGCAATGGGGTGAACTTACACTACCAGAATAACTGCTTTAGGCAACGATCTCAAATCGTTGCCTATAGTTGGAAAATCGTTGCCTATAAGTATAGGCAACGAAAATTCGTTGCCTATACCGTCGTTGCCTTTTCATCGTTGACTATACTATAGGCAACGAAAAACCAAACCCATTCGTTGCCTATAGTTCGGGGTTTAGGGGTTAGGGTTTTCAACTATACGCAACGACTAGGGTAAATCGTTGCATATAGTTTCACTATAGGCAACGACTTCTTCGTTGCCTAAAACCCACCGACAGGTCAACTTTGACCACCTTTGAAACTATAGGCAACGACGACGTCGTTGCCTATACTGAAGAATTTCGTTGCTTATACTGAAGAAGATCGTTGCCTATAGTCAAGAACATCGTTGCCTATAGTTTGAATTGTTGTATTTTTGGCAAACTATAGGCAACGAAATTGGTCCATTTCGTTGCCTATAGTTTGTGTAATTTTTTTAAAAAATACTTGATTCTGGATTGGGCCCAATTCCAGAATCTGCAACATTTACATTAGTTCAAACCACAACAGCGTACACATTCCAACATAAATCAAAAACTAGCTACGTGCTACTGATCAAAGTTAACACAATTGAGGAACTCCTCGTGTGAACCCTCCTGGTTTATGTCCTGCTGGTCGTCACCCCCGTAAAACTGATGAAGCTGCGGCTGCTCGTCACCCCCGTAAAACTGATGCTGCGGCGGCGGCTGCTCAGCACCCCCAAAAAACTGATGCTGCTGGGGCGGCTGCTGGTGGTCCCCATATAACGGCGGCTGCTGGTGACCCCCAAAATACTGCGGCTTTGTTGTAGGCGTGAACAGATTTGGCTGAGTCTGTGGGTGCGGCTGCGAAGCCCCCCGAGGTTGCTGAGATTGATAGAATGCCCACATTTGGTCGTGCTGCTCCTTCTCACGGGCTCTTTCCTGCTCCATGGCTTCCCTGGCACGCCTCATCTCCTCCAACTCCTCCTGCTGCCTCCGAATCTGCTCCTGCTGCCTCCGAATCTGCTCTTGTAGGCCGGACGACCTAGAACTGCTGAACCCGCTGGAGAATTCTGGAGTCATCTTCAAGACTCCATTTCCTCTGTAACCCATCCCCTTGGCCCAAAACTTGTTCTTTCCAACGGGAAGCGCATCTGACACGCACCTCGCCGCATTAATGGGCGTCATGTAGTCAACCTGAGATGCATACTGGGTCACCTCCTCCTCCGTGCACCCCTGATGCAGCTCTCGAGCTATTTTAGCACGCACCTTCGGGATTGACTCAACCAATATCTCCTAATAGACAATGCAAAATCGGTGACGCATTAATAATTGAGTAAAATACAAGAATTAATTAAACATGAGATGTATCAAATATGGACAAATATTTATTAGATACTTACAACATATTCAGGGTTGTTCGGATACCCATGTCGGATGGAATACACGAGAGGATCGGTCTGTGGTTCCAACCTTGCCCCACGTCGAGTCCATCTCTCATACGTTCGGGAACCGCAATGATGTGGGTTCACGTTCTGCGCTCGGTTTTTAGCATTTTCTTTCGAAATGTGCTTGTAGAATAAGAAAATGTGCACAATTATTAGCCAATTATATATATAGCATAAATTAGAGAATATCCTCGCAACATTAATTTTTTTGATTAAAATCCAACCCATTTATTTTTCACATATTTAGTCCTCTGACTTAGAATTGTTTCCTTTAATTTCTAGGTTTTTTCATGTTATTCTGCAGGGAAATAATTTAATCTTTGTTATTTTTGGTTTTAATTTCTAGCCTCTCAATCACGATTTCAGTTCACTATCTTTACTTCGTATAAACAATATAAGTTGTATAATTGAATTTACCTACACAATATATTAGAGATTTACCTACATATTAAATTAATAACATAGATAGAGATTTACCTACTACCTCTTGCGTATATAAAATAATATATCATAAAATGTAGGTAAATTAATAATAATAATATTAGTTTAGATTTAGGTACGCAAATCAATTCATGTGCATACCACAAGCTTGGGATGCTTCCAGTGGGCTATAAGCCAGTTCCACTCGTACTCCCGGTATCTGAACTCACTTGGAGTGCCATTTCGGCCTTTATCTATGTTCTGCTGCCAGAACGTCTTCAAGTGGGACTTCCACTCTCGATACCTATATTGATGCAACAAAAATATCATATAACCAACACTTTATATTCACAAATCTAACGTATTCAGGATACTTAGCCTTATATAAATCCAAAATCACATCACCTAGACGTGAGCTTTCGTTCACACCACCCCCCGGGCTGCTTCAGCCGATCGTCAATAATAAACCATTGCTGCAATACACGTAAACATAATTAGCCTCATAAATATGTATGTTTGGTGGCTTATAATAATAAGAACGTCTATTTTTATGACAAATTAATGTAAATTTAACTCACCGACAATGCATTATGCACTCGGGCCTTCACTTGAGCATCAACTGAACCCCACGAGTCCCACAACATCGGGACGAAATCACGTATGACAAATCCTGCTTGGCTAGCATACATCCCTTTGTCAGAATACTCGATAGCCGAGCCATCATCTTCATAATCAATATGAGCCCGATTGTCACCAACTCGATCTTCAATACCCTTCCCGGTTGTGGTACCTCTGCTCGGTTTAGCTTTAGGGTTGACGACGGTGCCTAAGACGCGGTACAAAAGAAGGAAATTAAGAAATAGAACCTAATTTAATGTACTGTATCTACTAAAAGAACATAAACTTACCATTCTCGTAAGTAAGCTGGCCCTTAACCCTCACACTGAAGAGAGGTTGAGAGAACGGCTCATATGTGTATGCTTCCTCAGGCGTCGTGAACGGGTACTCATCATATATGGCCACGTTGTTAGGGTCGAGCTGAGGTATCTTCGGAATAACCGTAGGGAAGAACAAGTCCCTGGGCGGGCATAAGTGCACAGAAGGTATGCGGGATGAACTGCCGGATGGCCCAGATGATCCGGAATTAGGTTGTGGCGTCGCCGGATTGGGGGGAAGAGGTGGCATACGCGGTGGGTCCTGCTGGTTTGGCCAGAGTACCCTCGTACTATTTGGGCGTTCGCTGCTGACTGAGTGACGACCGTCGACGGTGGTGGAGTTTCGGCTGCTGGTGCGGGAGGGTCGTTCATGAGACACCGAGTGACGTGGACCTTGGGGATCCTGGGCTGCTGTATATAGTTGGAGGTGACGATTGGAATGTACATAGACGGTCTCAAGACTGTCCGGTACGGTGCTTCCAGAACTCTGACCAACGGACCTAGACCCACTCCTGGGTCCTTGAGGGTTCAACCCGGAGGACATTTGAGGTGTCGCTCCTTGAGGTGACGAGGAGGAAGCTCCTTTCTGTTTCCCACTTTTCCCGGGAATCAATCTTTTGAACATGGACATTTTTATTAATGTCTGCAACAAAATAACATAATGAATAGCTCAACGAAATTGAATTCAACCTTACCAAATTTAACATAATGAATAGCTCAACGAAATTGAATAGCTCAACAAAATAACATAATGAATAGCTCACAATTGAGGCTACACTAACCTAAATTTAAATTTTGTCTAACTAAAATGAACAACCCAAACTAAAATCACACTTATTCCCAATTCTAATTACCTAAACTAAATAACCAAACTAAATCCTCTAATCCACAATATAATCCCAACCTAATTAAATCAACAATCCAACATAACATAACCTTACCAAAATCCAACCTAAATAAAACCTAAATTCAACAATACAAACTAAATCACAACACAAATCCAACTAAAATCAACCTAACATAAATCCAACACAAATCCAACACAACCTAACCTAAATCACAACACAAATCCAACACAAATCCAACTAAAATCAACCTAACATAAATCCAACACAAATCCAACACAACCTAACCTAAATCACAACACAAATCCAACACAAATCCAACTAAAATCAACCTAAATCACGTTGTTTATATATTCAAGTAAGGAGAGAGGGAGAGAATGCGAACCTAAAGCTTCGGGCGAGGGCAGAAATCCGGCGATCTCTCTCTGGGCAGTCGTTCCCTTCGTTGCGGCGGCGCTGGTCGCGACTGGGGGTTTTATTCAAGTTAGTATAGGCAACGAATAAAAGGATCGTTGCCTATACTTTAGGCAACGAGTTCTACTTATAGGCAACGATTCTGTCGTTGCATATACTTTAGGCAACGATACTCAACCTATAGGCAACGATTTGTGTCGTTGCATATAGTATAGGCAACGAAATTTATATTAAAGGCAACGAAATTGTCGTTGCCTATAGAATAGGCAACGAAATTCAATTTATGTATACATTTAGGAGTTAATCAACTCAATACAAGCTCGAAGACTATACTCAATTACATCTCTAACTAAGGCTGATAATCAGAATCTGAATCATCGCTAGAGTCTGACGCGGTTTGATAGTTGAAGTCTGGTAATAGGTGTCGCTCCTCGTCCTCGTCACTCGAGTCTTCATCAAAGTCATTTGGATTAACATTTAGAAGTGCTGCTCCAGAATTTTGAACCACAATACCAGGTCGAACATTATTAAGGCGAATTGTATCGGATTCCGGAATGTCAATTCCATTTGCCTCTTGGTATGCTGCAACTTCTTCATCATCTTCATTCTCACCAAGTGTGGCAGCACTGTACACATTCCTAGCTTGCACATGGGTTACTACTTTCCACGGGGGTCTGTTCATAAGATCGTCAAGGTAAAACACTTGTTTGACCGATGTGGCAAGAACGAAAGGATCCTCCTCATACCAGCTTGTGGCAGTATTCACGGAAATGTATCCATACTGATCGATGCGAACGTTCTCCGGACGAGTATCAAACCATCTGCACTTAAACAAGTAAACTTTCATGCGCTCACCATACATGAGTTCAACCACTGAATGGAGTACACCGTAGTAGTCAGGGTCGTTATCCCCACCATGCACCATTACCCCACAATTCTGTGTCTTCACCCTGTTGTCTCTTTCTTGACACATAAATTTCACGTCATTGACCCTACACATCGCGTAAACTTTTGATGATATAGGTTTCATAGCCAAGAGCCTCAATGCGTGTGACCATTGTGGGTAACCATCATCTTCTACATAGTTCATTTGAAACAAATAACCGTCAACATTAGATACGACATTTCATATAAATAACCGTCACAATTTGCTTTTACACGTCATATATATTATGACTAAATGAATATATACTCACCCATGTGCCAAAAAAATTTGCAAAGGTCCGGTTGTGGTACGCAACATCCCCGCGAACCTGTGGACTTCCAAGGTGTGTGTCTTTCCAATATTTAACTTCTTGACAATTAATGAGTACACACCAGTGTGCAATGTCTAACTCATATGGTGTCAACTCCCACTCCCCGTGCAACCTACTCTGTGGGTAAACATCATTACAGACTACAGAAAGGTTGAACTGGGGTTCATCTACCGACATATTCGAATGTGGGTCCTCAAGCGCTCCCAAATACAGTTTGACGTACGTTACGCACTCGTGCGCAAGATATGCTTCGGCGATACACCCTTCAGGTGCAGATGTATTATGTACATACCCTTTGTAGTCTCCCAGTTGTCTACAAAGATGAAAACAGCTTGTTATTATTGTTGCAGAACAAGAATAAATTAATATATAAAGACTTAATTAGCAAACATCATACAAATGCAAGGTATATACCTCTCCATTGGATACATCCAAGTGTAGTGAACGGGACCGGTGAGCATCAATTGCTCGGGAAGATGCATCATCAAGTAAGGCATGATGTCGAACAAATTTGGGGGGAAAATCCTCTCCAACTTGCACATGATAAAAATGATGTCCCTTCGCATTTCTTCGAGGTCTGACATTCTCACTTCTCTGGTGCATAACTTTTGAAAGAACCTTGACAGCGCCACTAACGGCTCTACCACCTCATCATCAAAGTACCCTCGAATCATAATAGGGAAGAGGCGTTGAAGTAGTACATGGCAGTCATGACTCTTTAATCCATAAATCTTATTGTCCCTGTAGTTAACACACCGACTTATATTTCCAGCAAACCCATAAGGATACTGGACGTTAGCCATCCATACAAAAATTTCATGCTTCTCGTCACGCGTGACCGTGTAAGGAGCTTGGGGCATCTTTCTCCCCTTCTTTTTCAACCACAAATGTTCCCGCAGTTTCATTTTTTCCAAATCAACGCGAGCTTTAGGGCCATCTTTGGTTTTACCTTGCCAATTTAGAACGGTGCCCACCACACTTTCACACACATTCTTCTCTATGTGCATGACATCTAGATAGTTCCTGATAGGCAACATCCGCCAGTACGGGAGTTCCCAGAAGATGCTCTTGTGTGTCCAGAACTTATACCTGTCGGGTATCTTCGGTATAGTCGCAACAACCTCAGGATGATTGCTCAATGGCCCAAAATTATACTCATTTAGGACTTCTAAGATTTCATCTCCAGTCCATCCCATGGGTTGCAGACCTTCTTCTACAGTGCCGTCAAAAGCCTGGGCATCCTGGCGAAATGGGTGATGTCGTGGAAGCCAACATCGGTGACGCATATGGACAATCTTCGAGCAATGAGCTTGTCCAAACATGGCAGTCATGCACTCTGGACAGGCCTTGTACCCCTTGGTTGGGTTTCCCGACAACATCCCTCGACCTGGAAAATCACTGATTGTGCCCACAAGCATAGCACGCATTCGGAACATCTCATTTTTAAACCTGTCGTAAGTGGGATTACCAACTGTACTCAAGTGCTGAAGCTCCATAATCAATGGCCTCATGTACACATCCAGACACTTTCCTGGATAACCCGGCCCTGGAATCAACAGAGTCAGCATATTGTATTCTTTCTTCATGCACATCCACGGAGGAAGGTTGTACGGTACCAATATAACGGGCCATATGATGTACTTCTGACTCATGTTGCCGAAGGGGTTGAATCAGTCAGTCGATAGCCCCAGCCAAACATTTCGGACTTCAGCTGCAAAATCAGAAAACACATTCACCAGGTGCTTCCAAGCCTGACCATCAGCAGGGTGTCTAAGGATATCATCGCCAGGCGAAGTCCTCTCAACCCACCATCTCATAGCTTTCGCCGTGAATGCACACATGAACAACCTTTCCAGCCTATCAATAAGTGGGAAATACCGAAGTATCTTCACTGCTTTCTTGTTTCCTGCAGGAGTGTACTTCCACCTTTCCGTACCACACACCGGACAGTAATCAAGCTTTGATAGATCATTCCCGTCATCATCTACACCCCAAAAGAGAACGCAATCATACATGCATGCGTGAATCTTGGTGTAGGAAAGTCCAAGATCTTTGAGGACATGTCGTATCTTACGATGAGTGGGGGGAAGACGATGACCGGGGGGTAGCAGATCATCAGTCAACTGAAGCCACCTATCGACCGCTGCCACGGTGCTCTTGGTCTCCACTTTTAGCTGCATCACTGCCATCACACTTTCAAGGACTGTCTTAGGACATCTGTGGTACAACGGAGTTTGATGCATCTGAATCAGGTTGTGGTACTTGTCCATACCACGTGTGTTGACATAAACTCTAGGTAATGGCTGGACTGGCTCAATGTGAGGGAAATTCTCAACTTCCAGAGGAACATATACGGGTGCTTGAGAATCATGAAATACACCGCTCTCATGAGGAAACATATCGTCGATGAACCTCCTGGTGGGATCATAATTGGATGAACTCGCAGTATCAGCAAATTGTCCATGATCATGCGGATCGGCTGTTGATGCTTCACCGTGATAAATCCAACGGGTGTACTTATTCCAAAATCCGTTTCTATGAAGGTGTCGCTCAACTGTAGCAATGGGACAACGATTGCCGCGACACCGACATTGTTTACATGGACAATAATGCACTGGAAACTCTCCACAATTAGCCTCCACAAATTCCAGAAATCTCCTAATTCCCTGCCCATATCTTGCATCAGTTCTATCCAGCCTCATCCAACTCTTGTCCATCCTGAAATGCACTGGCAATTCCAGAACGTTTCAGATTTTTCCACCGATTTTGATTTGAATGGGGGAGCTGCTGGCTAGATCTGATATAATAATAATTATAGGCAACGAAATAGTAATTCGTTGCCTATATTGTTTTTCGTTGCCTATTAAACTATAGGCAACGATTTTTTCGTTGCCTATAACCATACTTTAGGCAACGATATGAATAGGCAACGATTTTTTTCGTTGCCTATAAACCAGACATTAGGCAACGATCTGACTTCTACAGGCAACGAATTCGTTGCCTATAGTTCACAATAGGCAACGAAAACCCTTGTCGTTGCCTATTGTGAGCTATAGGCAACGAATTTTAATCTCGTTGCGCGTTGTTTTAAAATTCGTTGCCTAAAGTGGTTATGTTGGTAGTGTTACAAGATGGAGTACGTGAACGTATATTAAATGTCGAACGAAGGACCCTTCCATCTTTCTTTGCTCACCAAGAAGATAAAAATGAGTGGTATGTTGCTACCCTCGATCACATTGATGTGGATTGGAGACAAGATATTATTTCTTATCTCCAGAATCTTAATAATCCGATAGATAAGCGGATTCATTTTTTAGCTCCTAATTATATACTCAAAGATGATGAGTTGTATAGAAGAGGATGGGAAGGCATATTCTTGCGATGTGTCTTTGGACTTGAAACTAAGCGATTAATTAGGGAAGTTCATCTTGGGATAGCAGGGGCACACCAGGCCGGTCCAAAGTTGAGATGGTTAATACGACGACATGGATTTTATTGGCCAGGAATGCTCAAAGATTGCATCATGTTTGCTAAAGGTTGTGAAGAATGCCAGAAACATGGTCCAATCAGCCATATGCCCAGAATACCATTACAGCCTATAATCAAGCATTGGCCAGCTCGAGGATGGGCTTTGGACTTAATTGGAATGATTCATCCTTATTAATCAGACGGGCACAAATTCATCATCGTGGCTACTGATTTCTTCACAAAATGGGTTGAAGCCCGACCTCTTAGGGTATCATCAGCAAAGGCCATCCGCCAGTTCTTGTTCGAAGATATTATTTGTAGGTTTGGCATTCCTGAGAGTTTTGTTTTAGACCGTGGGGCAGCGTTCATGTCTGGAGATGTAGAAGAGCTTATGAAAATTTTTGGAATACATTTTCTACATTCTTCTTTATATTATGCCCAATCTAATGGTCAAGTTGAGGCAAGCAACAAGATCATCATACATATCCTTAAACGGATGCTTGCGAGCAATGCCAGATTGTGGCATGAAGAATTGTTTAACACTCTGTAGGCTTATAGAACAAGTAAAAGGACACCCACAGGTACCACTCCTTATGCATTAATGTTCAGCCATGATACAGTCATGCCTTTAGAAATCAACGTCCAATCTTTACGGGCGATGGAACAACATAGCTTGATCGGTGAAGATTATGTGCAAGCAATGTAGCAGGAGCATGAAGACTTGGATGAGAAGAGAATACAAGCTTATTACAGTCTATGTGCTGAAAAACGAAAGGTGGCTCGTGCCTATGACCGATGTACTCGGGGCATGAGTTTTGTTGAAGGAGAATTGGTCTGGCGAGTCATTTTGCCTGTTGGCGAGAAGACTGGAGGCCGAGGAAAATGGTCAGAAAAGTGGGAAGGACCATACATCGTCGATCGACTTTTAGGTAAAGGAGCAGTTCGTTTTCGGGATCGAGATGGAACCATACATACCAATCCTATCAATGTTCGTTTCCTTAAAAAGTCCATACAACCGGTCTGGGAGTATGAAGACCCCCCTACAATGGCTTAATCCAGTTTCTTCATGCTTATCCCAACTCACTCGCATGATTAAACTGCATGGGCAATATACATGGATTATTTGCATCAGAATAGCCTATACTTGAGGCCAAGATTTTATTTTTTGTATTTTTCCTCTGAATTAAGAGAGTTCGTGTCAGCCAATTACCGTGGCCAAAGCTATGTACAAACTACATCTGAGTTTATCAATATAAATTTATTGTTTACATAAGGAACTCTTTGATTTAAATAAAAATATTACATTATTCAGAAGAATACAAAGACTTTGCGGCCTTAAGCTCTGACACCATATGAGAAACAAACTACAATCAGCAATAGAACATAAAGATAAATACAGTTTGTTTTTCCAAATCCTCAAACAGTTGATAACCAGTCTTTGGGTCTACATATCAAATATGCACACATTGAAAAGAGAGTGTGACCTTAAGAGACAAAAAAGAGAGGATTTGAAACGCCAAGGAAGCTAGTTCAACATATCAGAAAACCATTTAAACTAGGCTTGGCGTTTATTGCCTTTCCCAGTTGAACTTCATGTTCTTCCTCTTCAGTGCACCCATGTCCACAGGGCTTGCAGCCTCAACGAATATGGAAAAGGAGCGGGTGCCTGCGAGGAAGACGAGGTGAGTTTTCCCTCGGAATTGTGGCTTTGTCATCCTGTGGAAACACAAGTTGAATCAGCCAAGGCAACACCTGGATGTAAATATTGCTATCTAGTCCAGGTTTGGACGTGGATATTGCTATCTAGAGTCTACAATATGGACGATTCTATCTGGATGTTTCTTCAGATTGAAGAACCAGAGCAAACACACAAAAAGGGAGTTCATTCTCGCAAAGAAGTTTGGAAGGTTTGATCACAAAACAGTAAAGAGGAAACCTTTTATAGAAAGGAGTCATAGCGGTAAGGCTTCGCGAGAGTAAATGCACCCGTTAATGGAGGACACGCGTCTAATGGAAATTAGGCCATGTTACGGTTTATCTACCCCCGAAGGAGAGCATGATGAATGAAAGATTTTTGGGGCAGGTAAAGCGTATTTTAAAGATTTGATGGTTGACGCGATATAGATTCCAAGCTTGGAATTAATTAAAGTCTATTTAATCTGGATTATCAGGACAGGCGAGCAGTTAGAGTCTATAAATTAGACTAGTTCCGTTCGAATAAGTTCTTGGAAGGCTTGATTCTGAGGCCCAGTTTTGGTGTCCAAAGCCCAATTGACACATTGTTTCCAAAATTTGGACTAAACAAATAAATACTCAAGAATTTTGGAATACCATAAAAAAAAAAGCTTAAGAGCTGTGGCCCAATGATTATAATAGGAGGGTTTTTTACCTCAGGGATGCTTTTGCGATTTCAAGAGCTAGCCAGGATTGTTTAAATGTTTGTATAGCGCTTGTGGCTTCTTCTTTTGCATCCTGCAACAGTTGAGCTTGGCTCTCTCCTTCAATCATGAATTGGCCCACGAAGGCTTGATTTTTAAAAGTATCAACACGCAAACCGTCTACTTCAGCTCGAAGGGCAGTTACTTCAGCTCGAAGGGCAGTTACTTCAGCTTCGAGAATAGCTAGTTTAGCTTCTTTAGCTGCCAAAGTTTCTTGTTGGGTAGACGTGTCCTTCAGAAGGGCCTGGATTTGTTTATTTTCTTCTTGAGTCTGGCAAATCAACGTCTCCACCGCCTCTTTCTTACTCTCTTCCTCGAGTTTTAGGCATTGATGGGCTTTACTTTGACTCAGGAGTTGATGAAGTTTTTCCTCAAGGTCAGGTATATGATGAATGAATTCTGCAGGGGTAGTAGCCTTTAGATTCCTGACTTATTCGCGAGCGGCGTTTGATGTCTTGAGGAGAATCCAAGTTGTTGGAAAGAATTTTTTGAAGGGCGATATCAATGACAGAAGGTGAGCTCAGTGCACTCAACTTGGTTTAAATTCCATGCAAGATTAACATCTCTTCTTGTGGTTGGAGTGCCTGAGAGGAAGGTCCTTTTGATGAAGATGGTGCAGTAGTTTCTTCAGTTGCAGTTTCAGGGTCTTCATCACTGACAAATAGCGAACTGGAAGGCTGATCCATAGCGGCCATTACGAAAAGTTCAGAAGATTGGAATTGGCCTTGCAAGCTCATTTTTTCCTTTGGACTTGCTGGTAAATCAGGAATCATCTCATCAATTTCCAAAGGAATGGTTTTGGACTAAAAATTAATGATATAAGGTGTCAGGGCCAGTTGGAAGTAAATAAAATACAAAACGAAGTAAGCAAATAAAATTCTTACTTGGACGGGGAACAACTGCTGTGTTTCTTCAGTCGCTTGAAGCTTATGCTTTGGCGAGGAAGGAGTTTGTTCCCTTGGTTCTGGAATAACCTCAACCAATGACTGTGGTTCTGCGACTTGGAGCTCTGGCGGGGAAGAAATTTGAATTTCTTGCTCTGAAATGACTTAGTTATCTTGAGCACCTGTGCCCTCGCCAGGTGAGGAAGGAATGAAGCAAGATTGGAACTCAATCTGAAGACGCCAAAGCAGAATAGCAATATCAATTGGCTTGTTCTTCTCTTCTTCCTCGAGTTCCTTCAGGATGATTCCAGCCAGAAACTTGGCTATGAAGTCTTTGTAGCACTTGTTGCCACTGTTTATGACTTCCAGTCCTGTATCATGATCTTCAGTTCCACATATGATGCTAGAATCATCAAACTTTAAGATGTAGGCTTTGCAGCATCCTTCGAAAAGCCTTTTTCCAGAGTGAGTCTATAATATAATAGGCTTCCCAGAACAAATAACTTTCACTTTTGTCACTGAACGATTGGGTCAGCTATGGTTCAGTGACAAAAGTGAAAGTTATTTGTTCCGGGCAAATGATTTGCAATACTTACTGATTGCCCAGAAGGATTGGACATTTTCTTCTTAGAGGATTGCACAGCAATAGTTAGATCTGACTCTAGGGCGTGCTGTTAATTTTAAGAGGGAAGGATTGGTCAGACATAATATAAGAAATTGCTAATACATGTGGCACTTTTGGATGTAAGAAGTATACCTGTGGCCAGGAAGTTTTGCTTGTATTCTTGTACAATTTCTCAATCACCGCCAAATCTTCTTCATTTGAAAACCTTTTGCCAAAGTCATAAAAGATGGTGGCAAAACGAGCAAGCGGTCCTTTTTGTCGTATGTCTTCCCAAAATTGGGAGTACCATACTTGGTACGACTCAGTGACTGACTGAGAAATCACAAGCGGCTTCGTCAATTCAAGAATAACCACTGTTGGAAAGCCAAAGTGTTCATCCTGCATATTTGTTGCTGTAGGATGACTTGTCCCTCGCCAAAGGATATATTTGTTCACAAAAAAAGCGAGGGGCATAGGGGCATCTTGGGTGAGCCCGAGTTGTCTTGAGAAATGATTTGGAGCATAGAGCTCATACCCAGGGCTCGCAGAATCAGGGACTAGCAGGTCCTTGCAGGTGTGACATTGAAGCAAAAGGTTCCTCGCAAGGTCATCTTACTCTGGCAAGGGCATAAATCCACTCGCGAGACTGTCAGGGTAATGACGATTTAAAATCACTTCAACTGCTGCGGTTGGAAAATCTTTATGCAAGCAGAGGTAGTTGAAGCAAAGTAGATAGGACCACGTTCTAGTCCTAGTTGGTGCAGACACCAAGGTTTGGCCCAGAAGCTTGTGTTCTTCAAAAGGAGGAATTGTTGCCGGGTGAAAGAAAGGAAAGTACATCCGCAACCAGAACTCTACAATCCAGAGTGGCCCTGGTTGATTAAGGTCGAGCTTTGAAAGAACGACTCGCCTCAGACCATAATAGATGTAAGCGAGAACGGATTCAACCAAGCCCAGTCGTTCACGATTGAAGAGGCGTTCGGCGAGGTTGGTCCAGCATCTGTTGACCTTTGCGGAAGAATGACAGAAGATGTACTTTGATAGCCAATATTCCAAAAAGGCTATGCCTCCTTGGTCAGTGTCTTTCTCCTCCTGTGCAAAATGTTTAACCCAGGAAGAGTAGGAGGAAGGATGATTGATGGAGGCTTGAACTGGTGTCCCGTTTTGGTGATTATGTAACCAGGAGTTTTCAAATGATGGAACTCCAAAAAGGGTATATAAATCAAGGATAGTAATGCTCACATCACCACAGGCAAGGCGGAAGCAGTTGGCGGTGCAATCCCAAAAGCACATGGTTGTGGCGAACGATACTTTGTTACCACCAGCTGGGAGTGAAAAGCACAAATCGATGAGTTGGATGATCCCAACCGCTTCCCATCGATCGATATCTTGTCCGCGACAGTGCCGGTACCAAGCGAGATCCTCTGCGTTTGGGTGCGGCCACTTCCCAATTAAACAAAGAGTATCTTTGTTTGTCCATTCTTTGGGTTCTGCCTTGGGATGTTCTTGGACTATCAAGGCTGAATTGCAAATGGGGTGGCGGAGAAGATTGAAAAGCTCTTGATTGATCGGAATATCCAGAAAGGGACCAAGTAGGTCAGTACCTTCATTTGGGTCTACAGTTAAAGAGATGATTACCTCTAGGTTCTGTCGTCTGGCGACAGCCTTGAGGTGTCTAGAGAATTTCTCGGCGTTACGCTCTAAGTAAGGAATGAAGATATCTTTGCGTGGAGGCATGTTTTAATCGGAATAGATGAACGGCGGCGAGAATGAAAGGTCTTAGCTTTTGAATAAGGAGGTTGAAAGTGCAGGATCAAGGCAAGTGGGAAAGTCTTGTTGGGGAATAAGATATCGTTGATGTGGACTGGTGTTTTTATATTACGTCAGTCGAGTGATGCAACTTTTTAGAGGAGTTGTGTAAAGTAGCACTCGTGTGTGATGTTACCGTTTGGTTTAACAGCGCGTCATTCAGGTAATATTCAAGTCTTTTTGCTTGCATAGGTAATTTAAGCTCAAGGCTTGAGGGGCAATGTTTGAACCTGAAATAAATATTTCATATTGGGCTTGAAAGACTGAAGTCTTGGCGAGTGGCCCAAGATGAGCTGAAGTCTTGGCGAGCGGCCCAGATAAAAATAAAGCTTGGCGAGCGGTCAAGTGGAGAAACAGAGTCCGTTTCCAGGTCAACTTAGGACTGTGGATTGGGATTCCGAATAGCTGATTCATGCGGCTTAATGTCTATCATACCTTTTCTGTTTCAGATAGGTTTCTTCTAGTAAAGGAGTCGTGATAGCATTAGAACTATATAAAGAAAAGACTCGTATGCTGGATGGTGTTAGAGTTATATTGAGATTCAAATAGCAAGAGCAGAAGAATTCAAGAGAATTTAAAGACAACTACTGAGCATTATATAAAGAGAGTAAGAGCATTGTTGAAAAGGTCCCCGATCAAATACAAAACATTTGCTATACGCAAGTACACCTAGACATCTCGTCAAGAGATTCTATTCTGTGCAACCAGCCGATCGAAGTGCTTATCACCTATCGAGTGAGAGTATTGCGATCAAAGGAGGCATCACGACTGGAACGTTGAAGGGCTTGTTACATATCGAGTGAGAGTTCTGATATCCAAGGGAGCAGTGTTCTCAACACATCGTCATAGAGATTGCTCTGCTTTGCACTGATTAAGGGAGTGTGAGGTACCGATTTCTGGGGCTCTGCTAGAGACACAAAAACCCAAGTCCTAGGTTACTAGGCGAGAAGGACCCATTCTGGCAAGGTTGGTGCTCTCCTTGTCTTAATCGCTTATCAAGAAGTCAGGCAGCTTTACATTCTATATTTCATTGAGAAACGGTGGCACGCCAGCATACGAAGCACATACAGGATAAGCCGACACCTGCGGTTAAACTATCCGAAGTCAATAAAAGAGACTGGTTTGCAGAAAGATCTCTCCAAATGAGATATTTTAGCGTTGAACAGAACCAATTCACCATCATCCAGAGGAAACCCTATCGCTTTGAGTTCATTGGCAATGTTTCTTGCTCTTTCGAGGTATTCCTTCATGAAGACTCTTTTACCTCGATAGTAATCCTTGAGGTTCCAAAGGCTTTATATGAGGTCTGCAACAAAACGATCTTCCAGTTGTAACCACAGTTGTTGTCCACTTGTGCACTTGATCGATTGAGTAGTGTGATAGACTAGAAGATAAGCTTCGGTTGATCCAAGTTAGGAAGATTCGATCTTTCTTCATCCAATTCTCATCATCTAATAATTTCTCTATTATTCTTTGAATAAGAGGTAACAAGTCGTGAGCCCTCAAGATTGAGATGAACATGGACTTCCATAATAGATAATTGTCCTCCGTCAGTTCGATTAGCTCACTTGGAAAAAGGATACGTAGATTAGGTTATTCGATGCAAAAATATCTCCCGCGGAGAGATCTTTCCGCGAAGCAGTTTCTTTTATTCGCCTCGGATAGTTTGACCGCAGATACCGGTTTATCCTGTATGTGCTGCGTATGCTGGCGTGCCACCGTTCTTCAACATGAATATAGAATGTAAAGCCGCCTGACTTCTTGATAAGCGATTAAGACAAGGAGAGCACCAACCGTGTCTGAATAGGTCCGTCTCGCCTAGTAATCTATGACTTTCAATATGTGTCTCTTGCAGAGCCTTCGAAATCGATACCTCACACTCCTTTATCAGTGCAAAGCAGAGCAATCTCTCTGACAAAGTGTTGAGAACACTGCTTCCTTTGGATATCCAAACTCTCACTCGATAGGTGACCAACCCTTCAATCGTCCAGTCGTAATTGCTTCCTTCTGATCGCAATACTCTCACTCGATAGGTGACAAGCACTTTGATCTACTGGTTGCAAAGAAGATAAAATCTCTTGATGAGATGTCTATCTAGGTGTACTTGCGTATAGCAAATTTTGTATGTTTGATCGGGGACCTTTTTCACAAAGCTCTTACTGTCCTTATATAATGCTCAGTAGTTGTCTTTCAATTCATTTGAACTTCTCATGTTCTTACTCTTTGAATTTCAATATAACTCTGACACCAGCATACAGTTTTTCATCCTTATAGAATTTCAATGTTATCACAACTCCTTTATTTAAGAAACCTATTTGAAACAGAAAATGTATGATAGACATCCAAGCCGCATGGAATCAGCTAATTTATGAATTACAGTTCTAAAAGAACTCTATTTCTTACACTTGGCCGCTCGCCAAGCTCTTTATAAAACAATGGGCCGCTCGCCAAGACTTCAGTCATTCAAACCCAATATGAAATATTTATTTCAGACCCAAACATTGCCCCTCAAGTCTTGAACTTGAATTACCTATGCAAGCAAAAAGACTTAAATATTACCCGACTGACGCGCTGTTAAACCAAACGGTAACATAACACCCAAGTGCCACGTTACACAACTCCTCTAAAAAGATGCGTCATTCGACTGACGTAATATAAAAGCACCAGTCCACATGAACAAAAGCTCATTCCCAACGAGACCTTCTCTCTTGCCTTGATCCTGCACCTTCAACCTCCTCAGTCAAAAGCTAAGACCTTTCATTCTCGCTGCCGTTCATCTACTCCGACCTAGACAATGCCTCCACGTAGAGACATCTTCATCCCTTACTTAGACCATAATGCCGAGAAATTCTCGAGATACCTCAAAACTGTCGCCAGACGACAGAACCCATAAGCAATTGTCTCTCTAACCATAAACTCATACAAAGGCACTGACCTGCTTGGTCCCTTTCTGGATGTTCCAATCAATCCAGAGCTTTTCAATATCCTCTGCCATCCCATATGCAATTCATCCCTAATAGTCCAAGAAAACCCTAAGGTAGACCTAAAGGAATGGACCAGCAAAGGTACCCTTTGCCTAATTGGGAGATGACCGTACCCAAACGCAAAGGATCTCACTTGGTACCGGCACCGTCGCGGACAAAATATCAATCGGTAGGAAACAATTGGAATCACTTAACTCATCAACTTATGCTTTTCTCTCCCAGCTGGTGGCAACAGAGCATCGTTCGCCACAGCCATGTGCTTTTGGGATTGCACCGCTAACTGCTTCTGTCTCCTCTATAGTGATGTGAGCATTACAATCCTTGACTTGTACACCATCTTTGGAGTTCCAGCTTCTGCAGACTCCTGGTCGCTCAATCCACACAATGGGACACCAGTTCAAGCCTCCCTCAACCGTCCTTCCTCCTACTCATCATGGGTTAAACATTTTGCTCAGGAGGAGAAAGACACCGACCAAGGAGGCATAGCCTTTTTGGAATACTGGCTATCAAAGTACATCTTCTGTCCATCTTCTGCAAAGGTCAACAGATGTTGGACCAACCTTGCCGAACGCCTTTTCAACTGTGAACAACTGGGCTTGGTTGAGTCTGTTCTCGCCTACATCTACTATGGTCTGAGGTGAGTCGTTCTTTCAAAGCTCGACCATAATCAACCAGGACCGCTCTGGATGGTGGAGCTCTCGTTGCAAATGTACTTTCCCTTTTTCTGCCCTACAACACCTCCTGTCTTTGAAGATCAGAAGTTGTTGGGCCAAACATTGGTTTCCACACCAACTAGGACTAGAGTATGGTCATATATAGTCTGCTTCAACCACCTCTGCTTGTATAAAGACTTTCTAACCGCAGCAGTCGAAGTAATTTTGAATCGTCGCCATCCTGACATCCTTGCGAGCGGGTTTATGCCCTCGCCAGAGCAAAACGCTCTTGCGAGAAACTTCTTCCTTCAATGTCACACCTACAAGGACCTGCCAGTCCCAGATTCACCGAGCCCTGGGTATGAGCTCTACGCCCCAAACCACTTCACGAGACAGCTTGGGCTCACTCAAGACGCTCTTATGCCCCTCGCTTATTCAGTGAACAAGTATACTCTTTGGCGAGGAACAAATCATCCTACAGTAGTAGAAGTGCATGATGAACACTTTGGCTTTCCAATAGTGATAGTTCCTATTATAACGAAGCCACTAGTGATTTCTCAATCGACCACCGAGTCATACCAAGTCTGGTGCTCCCAACTTTGGGAAGACATACAACACAAGGGACTGCTTGCACCCTTTTCCACTATCTTTTATGATTTTGGCAAGAGATTTTTGAATAAAGAAGACTCGGCTGCTATTAAGAAGTCTTATAAAAACATAAGTACTACTCCCTAGCCACAGGTATACTCCTTACATCCAAAAATGCCACATGTATTAGCAAGTTCTTATACTGTATCTGATTAACCCTTCTTCTTAAAAACAGCACCCCCTTGAGCCAGACGTGACTGTTGCCTTGCAATCATTCAAGAAGAAGAGGTCCAATCCTTCTGGGCAATCAGTAAGTGTTGCATTTTATTTACCCAGAACAGACTGTTTGATTTTGATACTGAACTTCAACTAACCCAATCTTTTGATAGTCTCAGAAACGCAGGAAGATCCACTCCAAGCCTGAGAAGCCTCCAAGTGGCATCTGGTTAGCTACAGAGATCACGAGCATGGACAAACAAGCAAAGCTTCAAGCTCAAGTTTTCCATGCCACTTTTGATCAAAAGAGTGACAAAGCTTCCGGGGCAAGCGCCTGCTCAGCATTGGTTTTCACTATTACACACTGGCTGTATGCAAATCCAAACAGTATGCCCACGGTCTCCGAGTTTGATGACCTCTTAATCCAAGGTTCCTCAGAGTGACAAGAACTATGCAAAGACGAGACCCTCGCAAGCACTTACCCAGATCAACATTTTGATCTAGAGGTTATTTCAAAGGTTGACATCAGACCATTGGAGTTCTCATCTGATGACTCATTCATTGGGTATTTCAACCCAGATAGGTTTACAGCCTTGAATGGTCTTACATCTTTTGATACGTCGTGGGAGCAAATCAGCAAGAGCCACAAGCCTCAAGTATATATAGTGAGTTGGAATGATCACTTCTTCGTCCTCAAAGTTGAAGACGAAGCCTATTATATTATAGACTCACTGGGGGAAAGGATTTTCGAAGGATGTTGTAAAGCCTACGTTCTGAAGTTCGATGATTCCAGCATCATATATGGAACTGAGGATCATGACACAGGACACGAAGTCATTAACAGGGGCAAAGAGTGATGCAAAGACTTCATAGCCTAGTTTCTGGCTGGAATCAATCGAAAAGAACTTGAGGAAGAAGAGAAGAACAAGCCTGTTGATATTGCCATTCTATTCCGGCGCTTGCAAATTGAGTTTCAATCCTGCTTCATTTTTTCCTCCTCTAGCGAGGGCACAAGAGCTCAAAATGACCAAGTCATTTTAGAGCAAAAACAACAAACTCCCTCCCCGCTAGAGCTCTCAGTCACCAAACCACAGTCACTGGTTGACGTTGATCCAGAACTCAAGGACCCAACTCCTTCCTTGCCAGATCCTAAGCTTCAAGCGACTGAAGAAACACAGTTACTATTTCCTATACAAGTAAGAACTTATTTACTTACTTCGTTCTATATTTACTAACTCTTAATTGGTTCTGACGACCTGTATTATTATTTTTAGTCCAAAAACGTTCCTTGGATATCGATGAGATGACTCCTGCCTTACCAGCAAGTCCAAAGGAACACATGAGCTCGCCAGGCCAATCTTCTGAACTTCCTGTAATGGCCGCCATGGATCAGCCTGCTAGTTCACTATGTGTTAATGATGAAGACCCTGAACCTTTAATCAAAGAAACTACTGCACTGTCTTCATCACAAGGAGTTCCCTCTCAGGCACTCAAAACACAAGAAACAGCAATAAAGTTGCAAGAACTTTATAGAAAACTGATCGAGTACACTGAGCTCTCCTTCAGCAATCAAAGTTTCTCTTCAGAACATTCTCTCTGGCAACCTGGATTCTTCTCAGGACATTCAACGTGTTTGCGAACAAGTCATGGAACTAAAGGTTGTTGCCCCTGCAGAACTTACTCAACATATTCCTGACCTGGAGGAGAAATTATACCAACTCTTGAGCCAAAGTGAAGAACACCAACGACTGACACTTGAGTCAGACCGTAAACAAGAAGCAGTGGAAACATTGGTCCGCCAAGCTCAAGAAGAGAAAAAACGAATCCAGGTCATTCTGAAGGACATGTCTACCCATGAAGAAGCTCTGGCAACCAAAAAGGCTAGACTAGCTATCCTTAAAGCTGAAGTGGCTGCCCTCGAAGCTGAAGTAGACAATATGGTTGCTGATACCTCTAAAGACCAAGCCATTGTGTGCCAACTCATGACTGAAGGAGAGCCAAGCTCAACTATTTCAAAAAGCTACAGACACTCTACAAACACTCAAAAATGCTTGGCTGGCTCTTGAATATGCCAAGGTATCCGTGAGGGGACATACCATTTTATTAGAATCATTGGGCTTCCAATTTTAAGCCCATTTTTGTTTGTTCCAAAATTCTTTAAATATTTATTTGTTCAATCCAAATTTTGGAAACAAAGTGTGAATTGGGCCCGATAGCAAGACTGGACCTCAGAATTAAGCCTTTTCAAAACTTGTTCAAATGGAACTAGCCTCATTTATAGGCTCTAACCGCTCGCTTGCTCTGATTGTCCAACATTAAATGGAATTTAATTCCATACTTAGAATCCGTATCACGTCAAACAATCAAATCTTCAAAATACGTTTTACCTGCCCCAAAAATCTTTCATTCATCATGCTCTCCTTTGGGGGTAGATAAACCGTGACTTGGCCCAATTCCAATTAGACGTGTGCCCTCTATTAATGGGTGTAATTACTCTCGCGAATCCTTACCGCTATGACTCCTTTCTATAAAAGGTTTCCCCTTCCTTGTCTTGTGAACAACCTTCCAAACTTCCTTGCGAGAATGAACTCTCCTTTTGTGTTTTTGCTCTGGTTCTCCTACCTAAAGAAACATCCAGATAAAACCTTCCATGTTGTATTCTTTAGATAGCAATATCCACGTCCAAACCTGGACTAGATAACAATATCTACGTCCAGGCCTTGCCTTGGCTGACCCAACCTGTGCTTCCACAAGTAGGGAAAGCCACAATCCCGAGGTTAAAAACCCCTCGTCTTCCTCCTGTGCACCTGCTCCGTATCCATATGCATTGAGGCTGTAGGCCCAATGGACATGGCTGCACAGAAGGGGAAAGACAAGGACTTCAACCGGGGAAAAAGGCAACAAACGCCAAGTCTAGTTTAAAGGGTCTTCTGATTTGATGAACTAGCTTCCTTGGCGTTTCAAATCATCTCCATCTCGCCGCTTGAGGTCGCATTCTCTTTTCAATGTGTGCATATTTGATACATCAACCCAAGGACTGGATATCAACTGTTTGAGGATTTGGAAAAATAAACTGTATTTTATCTTTCTGTTATGTTGTTGATTTGTAGTTTGTTTCTCATATGGTATCAGAGCTTGAGGCCGCAAAGCCTTTGTATTCTTCTAAATGATGAATGTGTAATATTTTCGTTTGAAGCAAAGAGTTCCTTGTGTAAATTTATATTGATAAACTCAGATATAGTTTGTACATAACTTTGGCCACAGTAATTGGCTATCATGAACTCTCTTGACTTAGAAGAAATACAAAAAGTAAAAATTGGCCTAAAATATAGGCCCTAACTACAAAAAGTAAAAATTTAGCCCCAAGTATAGGCTACTATGATGTACATATCCATGTGTGTTGCCCCTGCAGTTTACTCATGCGAGTGAAATGGAATGAGCATGAATAAACTGGATTAAGCCACAGTTGGGGGATCTTCATACTCTCAGATCGGTTGTATGAACTTCTTAAGGAATCGACCATTTATAGGATTAACGTGTATGGTGCCATCTCGATCTCGTAAACGAACTGCTCCTTTACCCATAAGTCGATCGACGATGTTTGGTCCTTCCCATTTTTTTGACCATTTACCTCGGCCTTCAGTCTTCTCGCCAACAGGTAAAATGACTCGTCATACCAGTTCACCTTCTGCAAAACTCATGCCCCTAGTAAATCGTTCATAGGCACGAGCCACCTTTCGTTTGTCAGCATATAGACTATCATAAGCTTGTATTCTTTGTTCATCCAAGTCTTCATGCTCTTGCCACATTGCTTGTACATAATCTTCACCGATCAGGCTATGTTGTTTCATCACCCGTAAAGATTGAATGTTAATTTCTAGAGGCAAGACCACATCATGGCCGAACATTAATGCATAAGGAGTGGTACCTGTGGCTGTCCTTTTACTTGTTCTATAAGCCCACAGGGTGTTAAATAATTCTTCATGCCACAATCTGGCATTGCTCGCAAGCATCCTTTTGAGGATATGAATAATGATTTTGTTGCTTGCTTCTGCTTGACCATTAGATTGGGCATAGTATGGAGAAGAATGTAGAAAATGTATTCCAAAATCCTTCATTAGCTCGTCTACATCTCCAGACATGAATGTTGCCCCATGGTCTGAAACAAAACTCTCAGGAATGCCAAACCTACAAATGATGTCTTCAAATAAGAACTGGCGGATGACCTTTGCTGATGATACCCTGAGAAGTCGAGCTTCGACCCACTTTGTGAAGAAATCAGTAGCCACGATGATGAATTTGTGCCCATCAGATGAATGAGGATGAATCATTCAAATTAAGTCCAAAGCTCATCCTCGAGCTGGCCAAGGCTTGATTATAGGCTGTAATGGTATTCTGAGCATATGGCTGATTGGACCATGTTTCTGGCATTCTTCACAACCCTTAGCAAATGTGATGCAATCTTTGAGCATTCCTGGCCAATAAAATCAATGTCTTCTTATCAATCATCTCATCTTAGGACTGACCTGATGTGCCCCTGCTATCCCAAGATGGACTTCCCTCATTAATTACTTTGCTTCACGTTCAAAGACACAACATAAGAGTATGCTTTCCTCTCCTCGTCTATACAACTCATCATCCTTGAGTACATAATTAGGAGCTAAAAATGAATCTGCTTATCCACTAGATTATTAGGATTCTGGAGGTAGGAAATAATATCCTGTCTCCAATCCACATCAATGTGATCAAGTGTAGCAATTTACCACTCATTTTTATCTTCTTGGCGAGCAAAGAAAGATGGAAGGGTCCTTCGTTCGACCTTTAATATCTGTTCACGTACTCCATCTTGCAAGCTCACCCCTGTTGCTAGTTGAGCCAACTCGGTTGCTGCATAATTCCTTTCACGAGGGATGTAGCTCAACTCCACCTCAGTAAACAACTTGAGTAAATCATGGGCTCGCTTAGCATATGGTTCTAATATTGGTCCAGCCTTATACTTAGTTTCAAGTTGTCGGATCACTAGTTGGGAATCTCCATATACATGCACATCTGTGATATCCATATCTAATAGAAGTTCCAATCCAATGATCAAAGCTTCATACTCTGCTTGGTTATTAGTGCATCTAAAGTCCAACCTGAAAGAATAAGAGAAAGTTTGGCCACGTGGAGAGACTAATGCTACTCCTGCCCCAGCCATAGTACTCGTACTTGACCCATCAAAGTATAAACACCAATGGGCCAAATTGATACGAGCAAGGTCTAGTTATGGCCCCTCTTGAACATCCTTCATTGGATGATGGGCCAGAAAGTCGGCCACTGCTTGGTCTTTAACCCCCCCCCCCCCCCCCCCCCCTCATTTTTATCTTCTTGTTTCACACTCATTCAAGGTACGATTGAGATAGAAAATAGCACGTTCAGTTCCTGATATGTCGTCCTGAGCTAATAAAATCCCAATAGAAAGGTCAATAGCTGAAATATACAGCTTAAGAGGGACCCCTGACCTTGGAGGAACCAAGACTGGCGGGTTCGTTAAATATGCTTTGATGGTCTCAAACGCCTCTTGATGGATAGGCTCCCATACAAAGTCTTTTTGATTTTGAAGCTTGAGCAACGTTGAGAAAGGTTGTGTCTTCCGAGCAGGATTGGCAATGAAATGCCGTAAGAAATTGATCTTCCCTAATAAACGTTGTAGTTCCTTCTTACTATTTGGTGGGATTGCACTAAGAACCGCTTGTTTCTTGTCGCCTGGTATCTCGATTCCACGCTTATGAACCAAAAATCCCAGAAAATCTTCTGCTTGTACTCCGAATACACATTTAGCTGGATTTATCTTCAGTTGATGTTGCCTCATTCTGAGAAACACCTGCCTCAAGTCTTCAATATGATCACTTCTGCACTTCGTTTTAACTACCACATCATCTATATAGACTTCCATAGTCTTACCAATAAGATCATGGAAGATTAAATTCATTGCTCGTTGGTAGGTTGCCCCTGCATTCTTGAGTCCAAATGGCATGTCCACGTACTCAAATACTCCTGCAAATCCTGGGCACTGAAACGCAGTCTTATGTCTATCTGATTCTGCCACTGGAATTTGATGGTAACCAGCAGTTCCATCCATGAATGTTAACATCTCATGACGAGCCACTGAGTCCACCAACAAATCCGCTACTAGCATTGGGTATGCATCTTTTGGAGTTGCATTGTTCAAGTCTCTATAGTCAACACACACTAGCATTTTTCCATTCTTTTTCTTGACTGGGACTACGTTGGATAGCCACTCATTATACTTGGCTACTCGTATGATCCCTGACTTCAGCATCTTCTCGACCTCTTCCTTGACTAGAATTGTTGTTTCTGTATTCATCCGACGCATATCTTGTTTCACCGACTTCTTCTCTTCTATGATGGGTAAGTTGTGACAAACCAAGTTTGGTGACAGGCCTGGCATGTCGTCATACTTTTCTGCAAAACAATCAGCGTATTCACGTATCAATTCAATGAGCTTCAGTCGTTCTTCAGGCTCTAGGAAAGTACTAATGGCCACAGAGATTGGCTCTTCATTGGTCCCAAGATTGATCTTTTCAATGGGATCTTTGACTTTAGGAGGTAAATTATCTAAAGCTGCTGGAGCTAATTTAATCTCTTCCTCCTCATCGAAGTTGGTCAGAACATCTTCATCCACATATTCCAATGCTGCTATCATTGGAACCTTCTCGTAGGCTTGACTCTCTAACAGAAAATTGTGAAAGCGCTCGTGTAAAGAGTAACAAGTCTCGGTCTCTATACTTGATAGAGACCCAATCATTGAGAAGACTTGGATGATAGCTCGATGGTGAGGTCTGCTATGATCATGATTTACTTGAATTATATCCCACTGAGCTAGTTCAGAGGCCGTAACACCAACTGGGCAGCCTTTGTTGTCGACGCCACATACCTCCAATAGCCTAAGGTCACTGTGGTAATAACTGGCTTATAAATAATTAGCAGAAACGGAGTATGGACGAGGGTCGGCATCAACTATCTCTGCCTCACCTGACTTCATATTCCAGAGTAACATCTACTGATAGAGGGACGAAGGTACACAATAGCTCATGTGGATCTAGTCACGCCCTAGAATTGCATTGTATGGAGCTGTTCATTCTGCTACAAAGAACGTGTATGTACCGGTGGCTGGATCGATGTGTACGTGCAAAAAGACAATACCCAAAGTCTTGGAAACACTACCCTGAAAGTTTCTGACGTTGAGTGTGGTTTCTTAGATAGCAGACTTGGGAACACCTAATAAGGCCATTGCTTTGACTATGATGATATTCACTGCTGCCCCTGAGTCCACTAAAAGTTTGTTGACTTGAATTCCTTGGACTTTTCCCGTTACATATAACAGTCGCATGTGCATGGCCATGTCAACGGTAGGCTTGGAGAACATCATCTGTCCTTTTGTTGATGATGAATCGGTCTTTGGTGTCTTGGCGAGTGCTATGTCATCTGACAATATTGGTTCATCTTCTGGCACTACCAAATTGTTGATGCTTCCGTTCGTGACCGATTCATCCATCGATACTGGTGGAAGTAAAGCATATTTGGAGGACAGAACAAACACCATGTTAACAGTGGTATCCTCCTCCTCGACTTATTCTTCAGCTTCTTCATCTTCACCTTCACCGTAATCCAACAACTGCTCATCATCCTCATAGTTGTTATCCTCAGCATGTTGTCCCTCGGAGTCCAAAGTTGTAGTGACCTCGAGAGAAGCAACTTATTGCAATTGATCCTCAGGTATAGGATCTATGGCTGTTGGCATGAGTAGTGCTAGATTTTGCTCCTTGGGATGGGAAACAGGTTGACGGACCTTCTTTTGTTCTTCGATAATTAAAGGTCTCGGTCTCCATTGCAAGACCTTGGTCTCGCTTGGAGCGTTATGTTTCTGAATGTGTTTCCCTTCCTTTGGAGGTGTATGTAGCCCCATTGCTTCATCCTCAAAAGTGAGACGTATTCTCACTGGCTTTCGTTTTATGACTTCACGATGATCCTTAGGAATAGGTTCGGGCTATTTTCCTTTAGACCCTAACTCTGGGTTACAGTCAAAGACACCTGGGCATTGTGCTCTCACTTTGGGCTCGCGAGACTTTTTCCCGAAAACCACTAAGGGGTTTGCTGCAAGGGTATTCATTCGCCTTTGCAGTGTTTCTGGAGAACACACCAGTGCTTCTTCTTTGAGCAAGCCTGCTTCATAAGCCTCTAATGCTCTTTTGGCTTCTCCAAAACGCCATTGAAGATTTCTTCTTCTTCTTGGAGTTACCTCTATAGTCTTTCCCTTCTCCTACACATACCATACGTTTTCCTTTGTGATATTTCTTGAAGCTGGAGAAACATATGGCCTGGCGAGCGTGTCAGCAACTTCTGATTCAGATTTCTTGGCTTCACTGACATTTTCTGTTGCTCGCGAGCGCTTAGGAGCTGGGGAATCCCTTTGTCTTGCTCGTTGTAGGTTATGGGGCTGATGATCTGTTTGTGAAAATAACTCAGGGAAGAACTTAGCTGCTTCAACCAATTCTTCATAGGAAATCTTCAACCCGCCTCTGAGTTTACAATTAGCACAAAGGGCTACTAGCGACTCTGCTTTTGGGTCCACTTTCTCTTTTCCTTTAACTGATTTTGTTGTTTTCTTGCTTGGTGGACTCTCGCCAGTAGTTTGATGACTATTGGTCTGTTTTCGTTTGTTTGATTTGTCTCTTGTTAGCTCCAACATTCCAACCGTCAAGAATATGTCGGTCACCAAGCTTGGCGAGGGTTCTTGGTTTATCATTATTTCTCCCTCGTCAATCCACTGTTGTATCCTGAATTTTAAATCACGACAAGCACTCGTGGAATGGTGACCCCATCGATAATGGTATCGACAGTAGAGTAGACCCCTGACATCCTCAGGATGTGGGTCCGGCGTTCCCCAATTATCAGGAACTATTGCTATCTCTACTAGGATTAGCTCTTCGAATATTTCCTCTTGCTTAGACGCATCGTAAGTAATCTCAGCCCGCTTAGGCCGAACAAATGCTATATTGTGTCTAGGCCTCCTCCTTGACCTCCTCCTTCTGTAAGCCTGTTTAGACTCTTCACAAACGGAAACGGTATCGGTGGAAGGAATTGTTGCACAGGGAGATGGTGATGTCCTATGATGATACTGTGGATGCCATTCCACCATTCCCTGGTAGTCGACTTTAATCACTTCCCAGTTGATCAACCCTTGGATCTTATCCCTCAAGGTCGAACATTTTGCTGTTTGATGACCAAACTGGTTGTGAAATCTGCAGAAATGTTGATCCGGACCCTCATACTGTAAATTTCTGAGTTCAAATACCTGGTAATAAGAGACCAGGCCCATGTCACATAACATGTCTAGAATATCCTCCAACTTGTCACAGTTGAAAGAATATCCCACAAAGACAGGTCGATCCCAGTCTTCCACACCTCCAATACAGCTATCGGGTGATGACCACTCAATATCAATCATATTAACATGAGGTGGTGGGAAAGGCTTAGAATCAACTAATGCAGCTTCCTTGGACACTCCCTCTAGCTCTAGTCTATATCTTCTATATAAGCCACCGTTTTGGCTTTGGTCTATCATAAGACCTATCATTGTACGTTCTCTTATACGCATTCCTTCTATTATCTCTTTCTTACATGGTACTGTAAGCTTTAGTTACAACCGTGATAAACTCATTAAGGAAAAGTACTTGCTATTTAAGAACAGTTGGTGGTACGTATCCTCCAAACCATTCTTGGCCATTTCTACTACCTCATCTTTTCTGAGTGGAGTCTTGCATAGATTATATTCTGACCGAAAACGGTGCAAGAAGGTGACTGGACTTTTTGTCGTCGATTGGCTCAAGGAAGCCAGCTTTCCAACACTAGTTTCAGGTCTAGCCGTTCCAAATTGGTCTATGAATAAAGCCTACATATCCTTCCACTCATTGATCGAACCCTTTTCTAATCCCGTATACAATACGAGGGCTGATCCTGACAAGGATGATCCAAAGACTCTTAACTTGAGCCCATCATTATCGGCAAACTGCCCTAATTGCAGCGTGAAGTATGCTAAGTGTGTTGCCGCATTAGAATCATCGTCACCAGAGAATGTATAGAAGGTCTGATGCCGGTAGAACTTTGGCCATTGCCAAGCATCAGGATCATCCTTCTGCAAAGGAGGAAACGGTGTCTCATATGCATCATACATCTTGGCCAGATGTGTGTCGCAATCGTTCATGAACCTGTTTAACCGTTGCTCCCAAGCAGGAGGGAAAGACTCTGCTTGTCTAGTCTTTCTAGCTATGTCAGAAACGGATTTAGTTAGAGACGCTATGTCCCTATATGTCCTTTGAGACAGTGTCGCCGCATGCCGGCGGTATTCATCCAAACTTGTTCCCAAGTGTTGTATGATGTCTATCCGTAATTTGTCCTGACCTTCCACAAGACTTGTTACTTGGGCTCCAATAGCCTCACTCTCCTCCTGATCTCTGTTGAATTCTACCCGTATCGATTGGATTTCGGCTAACGCCGTGTCTATTAAATTGCTTTGGGTAGTGAGAATAGTTGCTTGTCGCTCGATCCTTTCATCGAGAGCCATGTAGTAACTAGTATGGAGGATGTCGTGCCTAGCCGCGTAAGCTAGGTACTCCGGGAACGTAAGTTCCGCTATCTCCGCTTCACTTAAAGATTTAAATGACATAGTGTTAAAGTCTTTAGCGAAGATGATGTCAACCGCTTGATCACTCAATGAACGACACCGAGTAGATGTATGTTCACGGTAAGCCGGTTGTAGGTGCTTGCGACACTGAGGGTAATTCCTTCGGTAAGGATCCCCTATTGTCACTTGGAGACACAAAGATGTCCCACTGGGCATGCCAAAATGTTCGATGCAAAAATATCTCCCGCGGAGAGATCCTTCCGCGAAGCAGTCTTTTTTATTGGTCTCGGATAGTTTGACCGCAGGTACTGGTTTATCTTGTATGTGCTGCGTATGCTGGCGTGCCACCGTTCTTCAATGGAATATAGAATGTAAAGCCGTCTGACTTCTTGATAAGCGATTAAGACAAGGAGAGCACCAACCCTATCCAAATAGGTCATTCTCGCCTAGTAACCTAGGACTTTCGATATGTGTCTCTTGCAGAGCCTTCGAAACCGATACATCACACTCCCTTATCAGTGCAAAGCAAAGCAATCTCTCTGACGATGTGTTGAGAACACTGCTTCCTTTGGATATCCAAACTCTCACTCGATAGGTGACAAGCCATTCAATCGTCCAATCGCAATTGCTTCTTTCTGATCGCAATACTTTCACTCGATAGGTGACAAGCACTTTGATCTGCTGGTTGCAAAGAATATAGAATCTCTTAACGAGATGTCTGTCTAGGTGTACTTGTGTATAGCAAATTTTGTATGTTTGATCGGGGACCTTTTTCAAAAAGCTCTTACTGTCCTTATATAATGCTCAGTAGTTGTCTTTTAATTCATTTGAACTTCTCATGTTCTTGCTCTTTGAATTTCAATATAACTCTGACACCAACATACGGGTTTTCATCCTTATAGAATTTCAATGCTATCACAACTCCTTTATTTAAGAAACCTATCTGAAACAGAAAATGTATGATAGACATCCAAGCCGCATGGAATCAGCTAATTCATGAATTACATTTCTAAAAGAACTCTATTTCTTACACTTGGCCACTCGCCAAGCTCTTTATAAAACATAAGCCGCTCGCCAAAACTTCAGTCATTCAAGCCCAATATAAAATATTTATTTCAGGCTCAAACACAGGTACACTACAACATTTGGAGACATTGCCGGCGACTTTTAAGTCGCCGGCAATGTCTTTAGACATTACCGGCGATTTTCGCCGGAAAATCGCCGGTAATGTCTTTTTTTTTTTTTTTTTTTTAACATTACCGGCGATTTTTGTCGCCGGTAATGTCCGTCGCCGGCAATCCCTCGATGGTAATGTAAAAAAAAAAAAAAAAAAAGACATTACCGGCGACTTTATTTATGTCGCCGGTAATGTCTTTTTTTTTTTTTTTTTTTTTACATTACCGGCGACATGAATTTATGTCGCCGGCAATGTCTTTAGCTTCGAGACATTACCGGCGACATAAATTCATGTCGCCGGCAATGTCTAAAAAAAAAAAAAAAAAATTACATTACCGGCGACTTAAGTCGCCGGTAATGTCCAAAAATCGCCGGCCTTGTTTTTGGACATTACCGGCGACTTAAAAGTCGCCGGCAATGTGTAAAAATGTTGTAGTGGTACTTCTGCTTTTGACGATATACATACCCTAGATGACGACATTGAAGGAGACTAGTTCTAGTTCAACCACGCATATACGTACGTAGTTCAGCTGGTTCTTCTTGCTCGATTGATGAAGAGGTCCCCTCTATACCCTCTATATATAGAGTACGTGATACAAGCTACGGACGGATCCAAATTCGAATCCATGCCAAAGAGAACAAGAGGTGCGGGCTGAACAAGGAATCCATATTACATATGAATTAGCTAGTTAGCTAGTCTTCTAATTCATCAACATGGAAAAAAAATTGACCAATCCGTATTACATATGCTTTCTATATCTTTCTTATCTTCAAACTTCGCGTGGTATATATATTTAACCCCTTAAAAACAGTTTCTTACCTCGATCTAGTAACAAAAATGGTTTGCTTTTATTCCATTAAAAAAAAACTAAAAAAATCAAAATCTGGCGCGCAAAGTTGTGTGGCGGGAAACAAAAAGGTTGAAACATAGAGGGCTTTTCTGAATAGGTAGAGCTTTCCATAACCAAAGTTGGCATTGCAGATCGAATAAGAATGAGCTCAAACAAAACACCGCGTGGCTTTAGGGTTTTTGGGCAGCAATTACTTCCTTCTTCATTTGCTTCTCGCCATATAAACCCGTAAGACTAAATCTCAAAAAATCCTACTTTTCTCTTTATTCATATATTAATTTCATCGTAAAGATGTAATCTTTCTTTTGTTTTGTTTGTAAACATTGAATCAGTGTTAATGCTGCAGAAGGAGACGAACCGAGGTTGAAGCCCAATTCTGGAATACCCAAAACAGTAAAGGTACCCATCTCTTAATCCCTAGTTGTTTTTACTCTGCATAATTAGATTTAACTTTGTAGAAACAATCTTGCCATTGCAAAAAGATAAAAACCTTTTCTTCTGTAGATGTATATGTTGCTTCAATTCTCTATTTACTATGTTTAAGTATATAGCTTGTGATGGAAAGTGATACCTTTAACTGTGTACATAGCTTGTGATGTTTACTTTGCTCTAGCAGATTTGGGGTATTCAGGTTACTTAGAATGTAAAAGGAATGATTTTGATTCTTAGGTGAAATCGCAGCCATTCTCAACTTTATTGGGTCTGAAAGAGTTAGCCGATGAGTCCACTCACGAAGAAATTGAGGCCAAGAAAGGCGAAGGGGGGAGTGAAAAGAGGTCTGTAGCATTGGCGTTTAAGCAATTTAAGCATACTGAGACGGGGAAAGGGAAGTCGATAGCTTTGCAAAGTGCTGGCGAAGTTGAATGTCCTGATGAAGGTGATATGCAAGAATCAAGAAAAAGGAGAAATGCTAGTCAAGGTTTGTCATCTTATTCCTTTTATCAATTACTTGGGGCACTGTGTTGGATTAATTAGTCTAACAACTGTTGAAGATACTCTAGTTGTTATTTTCTGATTAGTATCACAACCAGCTCGAAAGGTGGTCAATTGATTCTTCCGTCTCAGCATATATAAGATTGTTGTGTACTTGTTCATACGCTGCACAAAGCTCCAGTACATGTTATTGCGTCCAAATGATCGAAGCGTTATCAATTGAATATTTTCTTCACAAGTTGACAAGGAAATCATGTCTATCGCAGGTGGTATGCGTTTTGAGTGAATTTACACTTTTGTAATGTGTTGTAGGTGCTACTGCTTGAGTCAAATTAATTTGTGGGCATTGTCTACTTTCTTCATCCGGTATAAAACTGGAATAGGAATCTGATAGAAATTCACAATGGGAATTTATATCTGCATAAACATGTCTATTACTGTTTATCTATCTCCAAACATATGGTATACCAAACATGATATTCGATTGATATCAAATTATCAACTAATACTAGCAGTGTATAAACTATAGGAAACTATAAAGTTTTAGTTCACCTAATTAGTTTTTACCAATATAGTCATCACAGCAATAACTGTCGATCTGCTTAGTAACTTTGATCCTGTGTTAAACAGATCCAAGCTCATGGATAACATTAGCCACATCTTAATTAGAAAAACCTGGAGAGTGCATACAATATTATCATATCTGCTTACTCTATTCAATAGTGTCATTAGCTTGTCAAGAAGTTGCTAAGGAGTTCTAAGTTAATGAGGGAACCATGTGTGTTAGTCTGTGTGCTATCTGAGATCATCTAAATAGCAGAAATTTACTTATCAACATATTGCACTGGAGAGGGCAAGATCATTGGAACAGTGTTAACATATAGAGAACTTATTTGCAAATTCATAAGTTGTAGACATCATGTTTCAATTGTGTGCTCTCTATATACTTGTACATATATAGTTAGTTGTGCACCATAATACACATCAAATTCAGAGTTGTTTGAGTTCTACCTTTGAGATGTTAAAAGCTTCTTTCTTCGTTCTGTAAGGTCAATTCTAGCCTTGTTCTTATGATTTTTATCTTGCATCTTTTTTTTTTCCTTTCACAGTTACTTATGTTTTTGATATGTAAATTATAACCTCCCTATCGTCTCTTTCAAATGTCTACTAATCAGACGGGGATGACAAACACGTTGCGAGAAAGTATTTCGCAGTTCTTGGAGGCGATCCAAAACCAAAGCCGAAAAGGAGAATGGTTGAGACTCTCATAAGCCAGGAAGAACCAGGACACACTTATGATCACTGTAAGTTTTCTCTTGTGATCCATTGTCTCTTGATCTCCTTGATTTCCATCTCTTGTGAGTGTTAATATATTACAGATTTGGATTGGTGGTCTCTGCTAAGCAGATGAAAATGGCTGTGGCTGGTGGGACTGTAATATGGAAGGCATTGACAATGAAGAAGTGGGAGTCAATGAGGTGTGGGAAGGAGTTGGCTCTACTACATTGGGAGGACTAGAGTGGCATTGAACCAGTCATTTTCACTATAGCTTGTCTTATATATTGGTAGGTCTACAATGGATGACTATAACTAAACAAAACAAGTGAGAGCAGCAGCATTACGCATTTGTAAATATATAGATAGCTCTTTGTTGTGTACAAATGCTACGCTCCACCGCCTTGATCTCTCCTTTTTTCTTTTTCTATTGGAAACTTTGTCGACCTATCCCATTATCTTCTTTTTAATGTCTTTTTCATTCCTATTTTTCTTTTCGGATTCTGGATCATACATTAGCATAGGATCGAAACTCTTCATTTCAATCTGCTTGGAGCTGCCTAGCCTAAGAGTACAACATGCATGATGTGATTGTACATTTGTTCTCGTACATTATGATCGTTTCTACCTTGTGGATTATAGCCATGAGTGTTACACCAAGCAAGCTAGGTCTATGTTGATTTTGTCTCAGTCTCTTGTGGTTGTTTCATCCACGCGCTTCTTCTTTCGCCGCCATTGGCCTCAGTCGGCCTCACCATTTCGTCCTGCGCCTCGTTGCTCGTTTGCTACTACAAAAAAGTCCACCACCGAACTGCCGCCTCCATGTCACCATCAACGCCTGAAGTAGCCACCCGCCTCCATTTCAGCAATTTTGAGAGTAATTGTCTGTTACTCCGTTGTGTTTTTGATAATGTTACCTATATATTTCCTTTGAAGCAAGCTATTGTTGAGCTACTTATTGTATTTTCTTTTATTAGTATGTAGTTTCAATGGTCTATGTTTTTGCATTATTTTGCACCACCGGTTACTGTGTTTTATTTCGATAATTCATTGCTACTGTATTTTTTAAGTGGTTGATATTGTATTTTTTATGTTGTTTTTACTGTATTTTTTGTTTTGATAACTCACTGTTATTATGTTTTCAAGTGGTTGATATTGCATTTTTATGTTGTTTCTACTACACTAATAATGATTTTACTTTTTTTGTTTGAGGAAAAAATCTACTCTCTTTTTTCAAAGCGTTATGCGTTTCCATGTTTGTGCGATGTATTCAGTATTGAAAATAATAGCGCGCACATAAAAAGTTAGAAAGGTATCATTGGTTGTAGTTATAGATGTTTTTGATGTACGTGTATTTTTTAAGTTGCTATTACAATTTTCATGTTGTTGATATATTTTCATAAGTTGCTACTATTTTTTTGAAATTGATTTTCAGTAGCGGTATCATATTTTTCAGTAGCAACGTTATATTTTTCAGTAGCAATATTATTTGATTCTTCAGTAACATTATTATTTTATTTTTCAGTAGCAGTGTTTTCGAGACTGTTAATGCGTTTAGGGACTGCTACTGTATTTTTAGGAATGCTATTGCATTTTCGGTTTGAGGACTGATACAACTTTTTTGGGAGACTATTACCGCATTTTTGGTTCATGGACTGCTACTGCATTTTTCAAATTTTTGGTTCGAGGACTACTACTGCGTTTTTAGGACAACTACTGCATTTTGAAATTTTCGATTCGAGGACTGTTGTTACGTTTTAGCCTTTTAGGACTACTACTGCATTTTGAAATTTTCGGTTCGAGGACTGCTGCTGCATTTTTAGGACTGCTACTGCATTTTCGGTTCAATGACTATTACTATATTATCAGGTTAAAAATTGTTATGGAATGTGTATCAAAATTGCTACTGAGTTTGTATCGAAATTGTTACTCAATTTGTATCTAGTAAATTTGTATCAAAATTACTATATATTAAATTTGTGATTGAATTGATATTGAATTTTATTGATAGTGTTAATAAATTGAATAATCAATTCAAGTTAAAAGAAATTGAATACAGAAAAAAAAAATTGAATTAACAAATAATTAGACTAAAAAGAATTTTAAAAAAAAAGAAAAAAAATTAAGTAATTTCAGATAAAATAATTTTTTTTAAAAGAAAAAAGAAAAGAAATAATTTTAATTAATTTTGGATAAATATTTTTTTTGAAAATAAAAAAGTAAAAAATAAATATTAAATACAAATAAAAAGATAAGACATGGTAGAAAAGTAAATTTACATATGCCACATGGCAGCCTACAAACAACTTATCCTTATTTATAAGATTTTGTCTTTAAATGTCCAAATTAAGAGACGTGGTCATAATATATATATATATTTGACTCCTCATATCCTCATATCGATCTGTCATTTAGTGTAGTTTATTAAAAAAATTATCTCTCCCTATTTTCACATTGCTATTTTTCTGTAAGAACCTAATACTGTATCCTCCCTCAACTCGAAATATAATGACAAATAGATCCGTGGATACTGTGGACAAGGCAAAACTCCAAGCCATGCCACCCAAATGAGCCATGTAATGTGTTGTATGTATAGTCCCGTCAGGCTTTGGATATCCGCTAGCTGTAGGCATAGAAAGTTAGAAACAGCCACAGCTCTTCCTTGCCAACCAAACCAGGCCTCGATCTGTCCGAGATCCCCCTCCAATTTGACGGCAGTCCAGTAATCTCCATTTCCATGTATATAAAACAAAATGGTGTCATCAATAACTGATACATGACCATCTATCGACCACCCCTCAGAATATGGAAAATATTTCAGTGTCTTTCAGGTGTAATCATCACAGTAGTAAGTACCAGCAGAACCGCTACTTAGCAATAGATACAACTTGTTGCCAATGTTAACACCATTCAGTTTATAGAGGAAGTCAGCATATATAGTTTGGTGGTGGGATACACACAAGGGGAAGTAACCATTACAAAAACATTTCTTCGTTTCCCTCCCTGGTATGACGAAGAAGATCGAGAAAGCTGCATGCATGGACAAAGAGATCAATTAAGATGACAATTTCCCTCCCTGTGGAGGAGAATGATTTTTCTTCGAGTCGCTCTTCAATGTCGTGCTGGTCCAATGAGTTGAGAAGTGGGGATTTGAGTGGGAGAATTGAGTGTGATGGTGATGAAGTGGAGCAGGATGGTCGAGAAGTTGCTGAAGAGTCTGATCGCACTTCGTTCTCATCATCTTCCTTATCTCATCAATTGAGTGAAAGGCTAGCTGGGGAAGAGATTAGAAGTAAGGCGGGGACACTGAAGAGAGTTAAGAAGAGGTGGTTGAGTAGATTGCGGTCCATGACATGTCTTCATGATAGGCAAGGGACTGCTGACAGCAATATCCTGATCCTGTGTTTCATATCATTGAATTAACCTCCAAACATTTTTCTTTATGTGCTGGTCTTTTGCAGTGACCTGTGTTCAATTTAATCCCGTGGATGATAATTACTTCATCAGTGGTTCAATAGATGGAAAAGTTCGAATCTGGGGAATTCCTTGCTGTCAAGTTGTAGACCGGAGTGACGTGCGAGATATAGTTTCTGCGGTGTGCTATCGCCCTGATGGGCAGGTTTGGTGATTTTCTTTCCCTTTCATCACTTAGAAATATGACACATCCTTGTAAATGTCATTTACGAATGTTAAATAAATGCTATTGTTTTTTTCTGCAGGGTGGTATTGTTGGCTCCATGACAAGAATATGCCGCTTTTTTAAGATATCAGGTATGTTATGACGCTTAAGAATCCCCCGCTTGAGGTAATGGTAACTTTAAGCTGAGTTCTAGAACATAATCTTACCGTGAAGTGGTTGTGGTTTTCTTGGAACAGACAATCATTTCCAAATGGATTCTGAAATATGCCTGTACAGTAAAAAGAAGGCTCCTTGCAAAAAAATCACAGGCTTCCAGGTAGTTATTTCTTTCTGTCTTTTTTATATTCTACTTTTTGTTTCGTGTGCATGTCAATTTTTACATCCATTTTGGAATTTCGGTTCTTAACGCTTTCTATTGTATTCTACTTGTACAGTTTTCCCCACAAGATCCTACCAAAGTAATTGTCACTTGTGCCGATTCTCAAGTCAGAGTTCTTCATGAGCTTGATGTGGTTTGCAAGTACAAGGGTATGTACACATTCAAAGCACCCAATGGGTTACATACCTCAAAAAAAAAATTGTGCGTTGCACAATAAATTACAGCCCACCCAAGATTGAAATCCTGGATCCGTCCCTGATAACAAACGTGAATATAATTTGGAATACAGGTATCAGCAGAGAATGCAACTAGCACAAAACCAATACACGTATCTTCTACGTACATTAAACAGTTTTTATAGACAAAACAAAACAAGAAGAAAAAAAACATAGCAAACACAAAAAATTTGGAATAAACTATAATATTCGTAAGCATTAATTATGAACAGAAAACTTGAGCAGCAACTACCCAGGATCCCTATTTTCTTTTCAGATAGTTTCTATGTATCGATGCATAACTGTTTAACTTAACACAATCAGCCCATCAGATTTATCTAAGATTCTAATTCTCTAGACTCTAGCTCAAATAAATAAAGGACGAAAGAACCCATTACACAGTTTCAATTTCTCTACCATCTCGACTCTCCACTTCCATACCAATCAATGAAGTATAATTACACAAATTAAACAAAACAAGAGATTCAATTTCTATTTCATCCAAGGTATTTAAAATCAAGAATATCACCAATCTTTTGGCGAAATTTTGTTTTTTTAGGCCTGCCGATATTAATTGGCAATATTTCGAGATATCCCAATATTTTTCGGGTTCTTCACATAATTTATGCAATAATTCGACTCAATATCTAAAGCCTACATTTTCAGGCCCAAATACCTAGATTTGAAATTCTAACAAATCAAACCAAATACCAAGGTGACCCTCAAGCACCCCAGCCACTAGTACAACATGTCTGTTTGATGTACTTATTCATATGTACCAACTTATTAGTAGTTCTAAATGATAATTAAGTTAAAAAAAAGTTTTACAATCTCTCCCGATATTTTTGAAGTATCGATATTATCTCGATATATCCTTCGAAATTTTCATATTTCTAATTATCGATATATCTTTGATATCCAATATTTTACTCATTGATTTCATTTGTCTTCGACATGGCGGTAGCAAAGGTGACTGCGGGATGAATCGAACAAGGTCGGAAGGTCGGTCAGTGATAAGAGAAAAGGGAAGGAGAGTTGTTGTGAATTGTGATTTGATATATAAATGATGTCTTTGGGTCATGTAGTAGTTTTTGGAGTTGGGCTTTTGGTCTGTTTGGGCTTCGGGTTAATATGGGTCTCTGACGACTGACGACTGCTTGCGTGTTTTTACCATTTTATCATTTTCTTTTCTTTTGGTGAAGGACTCTTCTTGTTGTTTGTTTTTCTTTAACGAGCTGCTTTTTGCCTTTGCTGCATATCTATTTAGATCTACACACACTTTGTTTGTGAGTCGGCATGTAGCAGATCAATGGTCTTTCGTTCAAACTTCATCTTTTGGCTATGTTCTATTTAGTCTACGTGTCAGATCTCAAATATTTCTACGACTACACTGTGGTACTCTTTCCTCGACTTGGAGTTTCCCACAAGGTTTTATCTGACAAAGTTTTAACAAAACCTAGTTGTCGTGTTTACCATTATTTCTTAGTTGCAGGATCGTCTGTAATGATCGAGGCTCTACGTTAGTTGTAATTGTTTTGTGGATCCAAATTAACTCCTTTGTGTTTGCTTCAAATAACGGACCTAGTTAGTAGGTGTTAATTTTTGTCCTGACTATCACCATAGGCAGGAGATGGGAGTGTATTATACTCCGTACTTAGTACTTTTATTAAATCTGTACTTTGTACCCTTTATTATCCCAAATGCCTTGATGCAATTCACTTTCTCAACAACAAAAAAGGTGCAATGGAAAGGATTGTAGATAGGTATTAACTATCCATTACCAAATAATGAGGCGGTATTTTTGATGTACCAGTTTGCATGTAGGATTACATTATGATGGATGCTTCATTCCCAAGCAATAATGAACAAGAGAAAATTAATGCAGTATCCATCAACACTTCTATGAATTTGGTGATGTAGAATCTATTTAAGGGATGGATACATTGACCTCAATGTTGGACTCTGTTGTGATTATGTCTTTCTGGTTAGCTGCCTTGGGGTGATCATGGTTGTCCAGTTTCACCCGCACATGGAGAGGTTTCATGAAGATGAGGTCTCTCAAATCTCCATTTGATTTCAACAAGATTTGGATCAGCAAATCTCTTCCCCACTTTCCACTTCTTTGAGAGTTCAATATATCTGCTATCCTTGCTGCACATTTCTCCTGATTATCCTGTAGTACTTCTTGCTTACTAAGTCTTAAATACAGCGCTGCATAAACAATGATCTGCATGATGGGAAGAAATGAAGATGTTAGGCAAAAATCAGATATGGAGAAATACAACAAGGGCTTGTAAATGCTGCAGTCATAGATGCATTACTGCCCTGATCCTCTATATATTTGTAGGTCTCGCAGACAATTAAATATTACAGTTGAGACTGGTTAGTAAATTAAATTATATGTTCCTATTCATTTTTCGAAAGGTAAGACAAAAGTATAACTTTTGAAGACTTGTTTTTTTTTTCATAAGAAACTTTCACAGCTAAGCAACCTGACTGGTAAGGCTTGGATATAGAACTTCAATTACGTAATCTTTGTAATGTTACAGAAATATTTCGTGTGATAAAAATTAAAGAGTATCAAGTGACAGATCTAGAAAAGTATCAATTAAGAGGTGGAACAATATTCAATTTTCACACCAAAAAATTAATGACGAGAAGCATTTTCAGATACTATAGAAGTTAGAACTGGGAACCCTTAAAGACAAGCTAGATGAACAGGTGCATGGGATAAAGCTGTCTATAGAATGAACTAAAGCTGGTCCCAAAAATGGAAAAAGTAATCTGAAATTGAAGATGCTGTATGCTTTGGATGCTCACACCTCACATGTACCGGGACTTGTATTGACAGCACAATCTATATGAACTTTCCCATCTTGAGCTCCTATGTCCGAAGTTGTATAATCCTCTTCAACATTCAACTCTGAACCAGGTGTTGACAGTGAAGAGGCAAGGTTGTCCAATTCATCATACCATTGTTGGGCAGCACCAACCTGCAGAACTCCAAACAGCTCTAATCTCAGGCTACTAAGAGCACAGAAGAAAAATATATTGTAGCAGGGGTGAATTATGATGTTTCTGTCCCTCTTCTCCTCAGAAAGTAATAATGGTACAAGATACCCAAAAAAAATAAAAAATTAGCTCTGCCAGTACCTTCTCAGAAGAACCTCCTACATTTTCTGCTCCTAACACTTCAGTGGCAGCACCCCTTGCCTGGCGCCACACACAACCTTCTTGCAGCTGTTCTACAAGCTCAGTATCCATAGGGATCTCAACATTTAATTTTATACCGACCCTACCTGTTGCATGAATAATATAACGCCAGATCAAAAATGCTTCTTGACAGACTAGGCAACATAGCTAAAGGGAACATAATAATTCACATGGATTGGGAAGAGACATTGTTAGCAATGACAGGAACACCATTGTTCATGAGCATGCTTATAAATTTCTTTGCGTAAGCCATATTGAACTGATGTCGACACTAAGCAGAGAGCAAATCACGAATTTCTTTCTATTCAACCTAATTGACATTCTTAGTCCAAAAAAAAAGTATCAAACGGTAATAAATTCCAAGTCCCAGTGGGGAAAATATCGAGGTAAAATTCACATAAATAAGTGAAATATCAAGGATTACACAAACCAAGATGGCAAGATATTTATGTTTTTTTCGTAAGCATACCTGGTTTCAGACTGAAATTTTCCACATGATCAGTCTCTTCCTGATGTCCACCAGCACTGTATAATATGTAAATAAAAGTTGAATTAAGCGAAAAGAGAAGTTTCTGTAAAATTAGCCAAAAGGAAACATGTAAAGAAGAGGAAACTGATCTTTGCACTGTTGTCTCTTCTCTTGCAAATTGCAATCCTCCTTTAGTACTTCATTTCTATTTTTATTACTTATACTTCTAAATGTCCCCTTAAAATTAATCATAAAAAAAAAATCATAAAGCTTCCAAAGATACTTAAAAAGCAGGAGGGATTGGGAAACCAAGAAATTATCATTAAAAACCAGCATATGCCATTGCAAGTGGAAAAGACAGGAGAAGGGAGAAGGCGTCAAAACACATATTCACGACAGAAACATACACTGTATAAACTCTCTCCAAGGACGACGCCATCCAATACGGCAATCCAAGGACTCCAAAATTTGAAAACTGGAAGGTTGAACATGCTCCAGATTCTTCATTTAGTTTCAAAATGCGTTGTCCAACTTCAATTAAAGGCATCGAAATGACTAATTGAGGACTCTAGCAAAATATTCAAGGAAACACTCACAATGGGGAAAACCATACCTATGTCACAAAGGATAACATGATTCTGCAAGGTGGTCAATGAAGATATAAGACCCGCATATGGGACCCTCTTTGGTGAAAACACAGCATTAGTCTGCCGCTGCAACCAATCATATGGCATATGTTTCAACAATGATACTTTCTCCATGATCTGTGATCCACAGACATCCAAAATCTTTGGGAGACCTGTAACATCCTGATGTTACACTCAGATACATGCAGTAGAATAAAGTAGCAAATGGTAAAATAACGAACCTTTGACAACTTCTTTTATCTTTCCTGAAGCCAAATCCAGGATCCATAGAGTTTCAAAGCTGCAAATCAGGTCATATAATCTTGTCAACAGATATACAAAGTTGAAACTAGATAAAGTTTTGTTCTCAAGCAGGTCATTGCCTTTATTCAATGAGCGCAAGCATGTGCATTGGATTTAATGCAAATCAATGAATCACATTAAATACACTTAATCTTGGTCACATTTATTCATCAGCACATGTGGAGTAGGCTTAAAGCTAAGTTATAGCCAATAATTCGACATCAAGACAGTCAATCACATCAATACGAATATATAGTTGACATGAGAAATCCGGTAATTGCATATTGCAGGAGCGTAAATGATTTAGGTTTTGCTTGGTATTCAAAAGAATATATTTCAAGTGAAGAAAAAGTTCAATCGGAAATGCTCTGATTCATGATATAGATTCATTAGCATGTGCAGGTTGCTAAGTTTTGCATGACTTGTAAAAGTATTCCTCTTCAAAATACATACCATCATAGCTGTAAAAGAGCTCCTAATATGTCATGAAAAGTTTAGATACAATTGAAACACCCAACTGGAGAACTTGTTGAAAAAAAAGTAAAGACAACCCGTCACAATTGTCCTGTAAAAGACTACAGTAATAGTGTTACCTTCGGTTTAAAATGAAGCAACTATCTTCACTGGACTTCATCAAGTGCCAAGGAAACATCAGTGATTGTTCAGTCCTATCAACCCTTTCCAAACACAGCTTAATCACAATTCTGCTCCAAAATGAGTTACCTTCCTTTCCAGTGTCATATGGGCAGAGAGTTTCCAGTACCCGGTTCCCCAAATCAGCTTTTCTGAGAGCATGATTCTTATAGAGAGCCGCACACAGAAATGGTAAGTCAACGCATACGGATTATGGCACCAGGGTTATACATTACACTAGAATATTGTACAGATCAATCATACCTCTGAATCGACAAAATAAAGGGAGTCCTCAGCAGCATCATAAAATGAGGATGCAGGACACACCATCTTGGCAGATTCAAAGTTCCCATCTTCAAAACCTGGGGAGGACCCAATCTGGCAAACCAACAATAAGTCAACTTAAACCTTGAACGGAAAGAAACCAACCGCTCTATGTTCTAGCCCTTACTGTCCAACAACCTGATAAAGCCAATTCTAGAGATGGAATCAGTTCATTTTGTTCAAGTAAAAAACTCTTTTATACTTGTTCTTTTTAACTCTTAAGGGATGTGAAAGATATAGCAGTCATAGATATTTTGATTCAGAGTTGCGCGCATCTCTTGACCCAGTCTTTACATTAACTGAAACTAAAGTAATGAAATTTTACACGACAAAATCCAACCATATACTGTATCAGAATCTTAAAATTTCATACATACACAATCCAGAATCTTTCCATTTCCATCAAATACAATGATCCTATGGTGGCTGCTATCAGAAACGAAGAGACGGTCCCCACTTTCATCTGCTGAGATACAACCTGTAATGCTTTCAAAAATTAATTTATTGTTCCCAATCATACAATGCAATCTATTTTTTCTCCATCATATTAGAAATTTGACATGACAAGCACATTGGGTGTCCCATACTTCAAGTTCAAAATGTTCTCATAAAGGAAAAAACTTGGTAGGAAAAGATATTTTAATGTTTGCAAGGTCATATGGATGCTTTTAACAGCTAAGAACAGAAATATGTACACTACAGAGGCTATGATGCATTTCCATCAAGGGATTGACGTGCTATGAATAAGCTCATGCAACATTGTAAAAAATACAAGTTGTCACAATCAATGCTGGTTCAAATCTCAGATTAAGAGCCTAGAACATGCACATTTGAGCAAGTTTTATACACAAACTATGTCATTCAGCTCATTTGTGGAAGTCAATGAAGCACAGAGTCTATACCTGGGTAGTGAAAGAGTAAATTCCTTAAATCACAGACATATGGCTCCTTGACAATCTCAGTTTGCTTCACCCAAGTACATCTCAAGTTATTACTGGATGTGGCCCTCTCATCATCTTGCACAAGGAACTCCTCAATAGCTATAGAAGAACATCAAGATTTAATAAGAACTAAATTTATGCATTCACTGTGTTCATACCAACCATAGAGTAAGGTTTTGCAACGTGGTACATTATAAAATATATATTTCAGCAAAAGTCATTGGACTAAATTCAGCTAACAACGATAAAGGAGTAAAGACAAAAGCTTAACAGGCAATATTTTTACAATAATAAGAAGGATGATTTATCACCTCCACGGCTCCACCAACAAGAATGTGATGTTGAAGCAATAGAGATAGACAATCATGAAAAAGAAATTATGTTATACTCGAGCTTTTATCCATGTTCCAGGCATAACATGCATACCTTTGTCAAGAATTCCTAGATCAAGGTCTTTGTCATGGTAAATCACTGGACTTCCAAAATCTTTGAATAAGATGTAGCATGCTCCAGTTTCCATCTAGATACATAAAATCCATTAAAAGTTCACATAATAATGTTAATAGAAAACAACTAATCACTTCTATTACAGATGCTTAAGACTAATAAAGTAAATTACTGTACAAAAATGCATCGAATAGTGTCTTTTACGTCTTTTCACAAGCTGAACCAAGAATCTTTACCTTACCTCAGGGAATGCCCTGTTACACAATATGATGGGAAATGTAACATATTCTTTTGCAACGTATTGCATCAGGTCTCTTTGATATGCTGCGGAACTAATTGAATTGCCGGACAGAAAACCAATGACATGGAGCTGAGGATACCTACAATAAAACAGACAGATCGATATGAAAGAGAGCCATAGTCTAGCAAACCCATCAGATTTTGAGTGGAATAAATTCTAATAATATTATCAAATGTTGATACCTCTGCTGAAGTGACTTCACTTTTTCTAACATGATAACGGAGTCACAAGCAGTCGAAAAGGTTTCCCCCAGTCCAGCAAGAACCATGTACGTTACATCCTTTCGAGAGAAATCTTTGTCACCTTTGGATCTATTCAACCAATAATGGCATGGGCCTGTACAGTAATAATATAGGAATATGTAAGCGACAGATGAGAATAACAATAGCATAATAAAGCAAGTAACTTAAAGAACCTTTAAAATTTTCTATATGAAAAACTCAAATAATCCCCATTATCATAGCAAAGAAAGAAAAAATATGCAAGTAATTTGAGTACCTTCAGACTTATCCAACGATGATTTAATGAAGGACAAAAGATCAAGCTCCTCCGTAGAGTTATATGATACTTCTGAAGTGCTTGAGAACCTAGACGACAAAACTCCCAATTACAAAGTACAAACAATGACCATAACTGACAACCATTAAGTTATACTGAGGAAAAGAAATACTGAATCCACATAGGTACCAATATAACAAAATGCACAAAACCAATAGTGAAACCTACGCAAAGTTCTATGGGTACAATGCAAATGACTATCCATTACAGAAGCACATTTACATTGAACTTATAATGTAAAACAATAGGAATAAGAAATGTGGGTTAATCTAAGATGGGCCTGATACCTACTATGCTGTAGCCTTGGACCAATACTTTCTCGGGCAGAAGACTGAGGAATGATGGACAAAGTGAATAATCTGGTGGCAGGTCTACATTGCAAATAGTGATCACCTGAACAAAATTGTCACTGATAAAATCAAAATCCACATTAACCTTCTTACTAAAATTAGAAGAATTGAGCTGATTCCAGGTTGATTGAATGCATTAGAACTTCAAGCTAAACAAGTCAAACAAGTTCACGAGTGCTCACTGGATCGAATTCGTGACAAAAGTCTTGATATTTCTCTCAGACCCCAATATCTCAGAGCCATTTGCTCACAGCAACATGTAAAATCTCAAATCTGAAGAAAATAGATCAAATAGAATTTAAAGTTTCAGCCTTTCCCTATTTCACACCTCTATTTCTTCATAATCAAAAGTTCAAAACTGGGTGGAATTAGAAATAAAACTAAACCCAACACAGCAACATTCTTCACTCATTTATTGGTTCTGGTAAAGTAAATGCCAGTAAAGTTTTGATAGATTTGAGCTAACATACGAAGCAAAATGAACAGTTTAATCAAATTTTGAATAAAAATGAAATTGTTGAAAGTACCTCTAATTCAAGCTGTGTTATGCAATTAGATCCCTGAAATAGAAAAATCAATGGAGAAAGAAGGTCGTCCCCAGTTCATATGATTGAAGAACGACAACGGGTTTTTGGTCCCTGGGTTTAGGGTTCAACGTTTTCAGGGCTACAGGCGTTGGATTGAATCTTTCCCAAATGTTACAATTAAACCCCTTTTTCTCTGAATTTATTATTTTTGGACCCACATATTCGACTTTCTTTCCATTTCGACCCCTGATTCAATTTTGACGCTCTTCATTTTGTTTTTTGATCTAATTTTGACACATGGACTCTTTTCAATTTTCACGAGTAAATACTCACACTTAACACTTAAGAAAGGTTGAAGTTGGGACTAATATAGTGTAATATTATGATCCAAACTAAATACTTGTCGTTGTTTAACAATACAAACTTATTTGAAATATGTAACAAAACAGAGGATCATTCCCCTCAGGTATATCATCTTTATTAAGTGAAACAAATTTTGTTTTCTATGAACAAGTTGCCTTATTTTAAGCATGAAAGTGTGTACAATTTAACCTCACATCACGGATACAAGTACCAACACATCAACGACTCTTGACAACACCTCAAAATTACACTCGTAACCTCACATCACGGATACGAATGTCAATACCTCAACCGACTCTAGCAACCACACATTACAGTTACTAGCGACACACCTCAAATCAATCACACTAAGACATCCAAAAACGGAAACATAAGAACAATCGCATTTTAGACATCACACCAAATCATTTACCAATCATAAAAATGTCATCTACAAAATAAACGAGTTCACTTACCTATGAACCGTAGACGATCAAGTTCATAATTTTAAAATAGAAATTTAATTTCTTTTCGATGACTCCTTTTCCACAACAAAACACACACTCCAACGAATAAATTAAGCGAACTTCATTCACAACACAAACACAGTGAGATTACTCGCCTCTAGTCCACCTGTGTCTTCTCACACCCCGATCAAACAAAACATCAATCCACAAAACCCAGTCTCGAAATCACCTAAACAATTATAATTTTTGCTTAGCAACATAAGTCAAATCGCCCAATTGTCTACATTACACCCTTAATACAAATTTCCATGACTTACTACCTGCTAGCACCTCCTCAAGGTCCCATCATTTTTCCATTGTTCAACTAGTCTCAGGATTAGCTTCTTTTTTTTCCTGTTATCCACAACCCACCATTCACCTCAATTCAAATCAAATTGTGATCTCCCGTCACTAGAGCATTCAAATTCAAACTGTGACTATTAAAGACTAAGCCTTCCAAATTATACTTCGATTCCCACACAATTACTTACTAAAAAGAAAACCACTTATACTAACTCACCACAATAACGAAACAATTCCATTGGTGAGACAAACCGAGTTCTATGCCACAAACCCAAAACAAATTCCCAAAACTCAAATTCAAACGGTGAGTTATAAAAAACTAAGGCTTCATAATTATACATCGATTCTCAGCAGGCAGGAACCTCAAGCTAAAGGTAAGATCCATAACTAAATTTTTCTAGAAATTCCCAAATCCCGTATACTCAGTATTAAGGATACCTCACCTACCCAACAAAACTAAGCTTCTCAGTTCAATAAATCTATATGTGAATATCAAAGCCTAATGAACTTCACAGCCCACCCAACCCCTTACAGTAAGGAATTAAGAATTTCACCCGATAATGAAAAAGATTAACCAATCCCAAATATCAATCAAAACAAGCAATTGAAGTTCCTTACCGCAACAAAATTCGTTCAAAGTGAAGGTGAGTTTTCAGTCCACGTGTGGTACTTGCTCACTCCACCGCTCCAAGAGAAAGAAGAACAACCGGAAAAGGAAGAGGAAGAAATCCTCTCTAAACTCCTTGATCCCCACCGTTTTAACCTCTCAACCTCCCTCTCTCGTTTCTGTTTCCCTTCTCTCTCTCCCTCTCACTCTTCTTTCTTCTTCTCTCTCATTCAGTTTTTTTTTTCTGTTCTCCTTTCCTCTGGTGGCCGACTCCCTTAACATAGTTAACTAGGTTTACTACCTTTTCTTGGCTTTAATTCCCAAGGAGCCCGAGCTAGCTTTGATTAAAAGATTTTTTTTTTATTTCACTAAAGAAAGTAAAATAACCCCAAAAATAATCTAAAAAAAATTATAACTAATTCAGAAAATTTAGGGTTATTACAACTGCGTTATATTGAATCATCTATAAAGACATTCACCAGTTATAGACATGTGTAGATATAAACAAAAGAGAAAATACAACTACAAGAATATGCCTAAATCAAAGCAGCCTAAGAAACTTATTGAAGAGAAAAATAGATGAATTCCGTAAAAATGAATATGTTGTAGTGTATACCCAGCAACAAATATGTCATGCTACAAATTAGTACATGACGTTATTAGTAGTAATGAAATTCACACACACACTTCAATAAAACAAAGAAGCTCAACTACAAAAAAAAAAATTAAAGCAGGACAATAAATAACAGAAATACACACAGATTGCCTTATCTCCAGATAAAATACAATCTCCAAGAACATAATAGTGCCGTCAAACAGAAGGCAAGTCATAAACAGTCACAGACAGGAAATTAAATTGAATTTTTATGATGGTATATTTGTAAATAAATCAAACTTCAAGATTTTTTGTTTAATCAAGTGACCTTATTTATAAAATAAAAGTCAGGTGACCTTATATGTAACTAATCTTATGTAACTAACCTTAGGTATAATTTACCCCTACAAAAGTTTCTTACCTCTAGTAATATAAATGGTTTGCTTTTATTCAATTAATAAATAAATAAATCACAAAATTATGAACGTCAAAATTTCAAAACCTTGCACGCAAAGTTATGTGGCGCGCAAAAGGATGAGAGTTCTCACTCTCGCTCCCGTTCACCCTATTAGGGTTTTGTCGGCGCCTGCCTCTTGGCTCTGTCACGAGACCGTGTTCCCAGCTGCTCCATTAGGGTCAGTTGCTAAATCTTCATCCCTCAGTTACCATATATATTTATTAAGTTGGTCTAATGCCCTATACTTGAAATTAACCTAAAAAAAGTATACATGAGAGGAAGCGTCCTCTTTATTATGTAACATAATTCAATCTTGTTTGATACCTTAACCATCACCATTTGGCTGAAAATTTACAAGAATAATCTACTCATATAGACCTAATAATTAGATGATGAAAATGTTAAAGTATGATTGAAAAGTTAGTCTAATGCTCGGCTTGTACCTAAAACTAACCTAAAAATGATATACCTAAGGGGAATGACCCTCTGTTTTGTTACATATTTCAAATAAGTTTGTATTGTTAAACAATGACAAGTATTTAGTTTGGATCATAATATTACACTATATTAGTCCCAACTTCAACATTTCTTAAGTGTTAAGTGTGAGGATTTACTCGTGAAAATTGAAAAGAGTCCATGTGTCAAAATTAGATCAAAAAACAAAATGAAGAGCGTTAAAATTGAATCAGGGGTCGAAATGGAAAGAAAGTCAAATATGTGGGTCCAAAAATAATAAATTCAGAGAAAAAAGGGTTTAATTGTAACATTTGGGAAAGATTCAATCCAACGCCTGTAGCCCTGAAAACGTTGAACCCTAAACCCAGAGACCAAAAACCCGTTGTCGTTCTTCAATCATATGAACTGGGGACGACCTTCTTTCTCCATTGATTTTTCTATTTCAATGATCTAATTGCATAACACAGCTTGAATTAGAGGTACTTTCGACAATTTCAATTTCATTTTTATTCAAAATTTGATTAAACTGTTCATTTTGCTTCGTATGTTGTTAGCTCAAATCTATCAAAACTTTACTGGCATTTACTTTACCAGAACCAATAAATGAGTGGAGAATGTTGCTGTGTTGGGTTTAGTTTTATTTCTAATTCCACCCAGTTTTGAACTTTTGGTTATGAAGAAACAGAGGTGTGAAACAGAGGTTTCCCTTTCAACCACTGATGTATCCGTAGCGATTCATATACAGCAGTGTGGCAAATTGAAGACCAATGGATATGTTTATGATCCATACAGGACTAAAACCCTATTCAGTTTAGGCACATCAAATCTTATCTGACATAAATATGAGTTTTTTTGCTATAAAGCTTAAAATAACATAAGTCTATAGCTAGATTACATTTCTGTGAATCTGTGATCGATGAGTCATGAGCCATCAACCCCATTCAGTTGTCATGTTCCCATGAATCCCATCCTAGGCCACCGGCAAGAAAAATAAACAAATAAATCTGCAGAAGCTACAGATGGCCAGATGGGTTTATGAGTTTATCATTATCCTTTTGCCACTCTCACTATAAATAATTATAGAAACTCTTTCTATTTTTGTTTGGTTCCACAGTTTTGGCTAAAAGTGAGCAGAACTAGATCACCAGATCCATAACAGCCGTGCTGCACTAAAATTTCTACAAATACAGATAAGGTATGCTAGTGTTTATTACCTAACCAACTGCTCTCGGTGACTGCTCTGTGAGATGGTGAATCTGTGAGGGATGAGCCGATGAGATGCTGAATCTGTGAGGCTGAGACGGCTGAGTCACCTGAGTGTGAGTCTGTGAGATCTGTGAGGGTGAGGTGAGGTCGTCGAGATCGAGAGGGTTAGCCGGTGAGGTCGAGACTCGAGAGGGTGAGATGAGATCGAGAGTCGAGACTCGAGACTGAGGGAGAGGGAGGGAGAGGGAGAGAAAGCTGTGAGATGAGATCGAAAACTGAGACGGAGAGAGAGCTGAGAGGGCAGAGAGGGGCTGTGAGCCTGTGACTGTGAGAGACTGAGAGTGAGGCTGTAAGAGTCCTTAACGGCTCTAAGTTATAAGTTTATATACATGACTGTGTGAGAGGCTGAGAGTTAGGTTAGGTTAGAATGTTAGGGTTAATTTATATCGTTGAATATTTATCAAAAATTAAATCTGAACCGTTATATCTTATATTAGTTTATTTAATTATATCATTTATATATAATCTATACTCTACATTGTCTACAAGTCTACATGTTTCTATTTAATTATACACAAAAATAAATTCAAAAAATCATATTTTACGATTATAATTAAATCTATACTTTTTATTTGGATAAATGATGAAGAAGATTATATTATTGAGTTATGTCATATATTATTGGGGACTCACACCTTAGTGTTTAATGAAATATCTTTGTGAAACTTAATCAGTCATGTTTAATTATTTTATAAAATTGACCGTCAGATTGATTGGTTAGAATATTCTTACAATATCTTTAAACTTTTATAAATTTTGGACTTGATTTAGATCTCGATCTATGCATTTCGCCAAATGTGACGGTAGTACTCTTACAACTGAAACGTAAATTACCCCTCCAGAAAATAATTTTTTTACATCAAATTTTGGACACATATTCTTATGGATTACATATTTATCTCATAGTGTCAAAAAAATTTACATAAAAAAGCAATTTACATACTCCCCCCATAGGATTATAAGGAAAATAAAATGAGTGTATTTTAGTTATTTCACAAATTTTGTTTAACTATATTGATCGACGTCTAAACTTATTTCGATTAGTTTAATTTTTACGTAAGGTATCTTTTATTACAAAGTGAACTATTATATATGACCTTCTTTATTTTCTAAAACATTTTAAATTCTTATATTGTTTGAATTCTCTATATCCACATTAATGTTCTTACATTTATTCCTTAGTTATATGGAATCGGTGAAACGTAATCGATCATTCGATCATGTGTCATCATTTTACAAAATTGACTGTCGGATTGGTTGTTCATAACTTCATAATATTCTAAGTAGGTCGTCCCTAATTTTTATGAATTTTGGACCTAAACCCTAAACCCTAAACCCTAAACCTTAACTTACCATAAATCTTAATCTCCTAAACCCTAACTTACCCTAAACCTAAACCCTTAGTTATGCTAAAGTGCTAAACTTTAAATAATGACTTAATAGTAACATAGATACACAAATTTAATTATATATGGAATTCAAATATTCAATCTATACATAATACAATAAATACATGTATATGACTATACGTAATATATTAATATATATATATGTCAATATGTGTGTAGGTAAACTTTAACTAGGTATAAATTGTATAATGATTAAAATCATTAATTAAATGATTTAATGATATATTGATATATGTCAATATGTGTGTGGGCTTTGACGGGCCGGGCCTAACGGGCCTTGACGGGCTTTTGGCGGGCCGGGCCGGGCTTTAGCTCTCTAAACCATGGTCGGCCCACCAACCACCTTGGCGGGCTTTTGCGGGCTTTTTGGCGGGTCGGGCCGGGCTTTTAGCCCACGGGCTTGCGGGCCTCCACCGGCCCACGAGGCCCACGGGCCAAATGATGACCTCTATGGAGAATGTTGCTGTGTTGGGTTTAGTTTTATTTCTAATTCCACCCATTTTTGAACTTTTAGTTATGAAGAAACAAATGTGTGAAATAGGGAAAGGCTGAAACTTTAAATTCCATTTGATCTATTTTCTTCAGATTTGAGGTTTTACATGTTGCTGTGAGCAAATGGCTCTGAGATATTGGGGTCTGAAAGAAATATCAAGACTTTTGTCACGAATTCGATCCAGTGAGCACTCATGAACTTGAACTTTGACTTGTTTAGCTTGAAGTTCTAATGCATTCAATCAACGTGGAAGTTCTAACTTGAACAATTTTGAAGCTAGCCTTGGCATTGTTCAGCCCATACTTTCCAGGTTGATTGAATGCATTAGAACTTCAAGCTAAAGAAGTCAAAGTTCAAGTTCATGAGTGCTAAATGGATTGAATTTGTGACAAAAGTCTTGATATTTCTCTCAGTCCCCAATATCTCAGAGCCATTTGCTCACAACAACATGTAAAATCTCAAATCTGAAGAAAATAGATCAAATGAAATTTAAAGTTTCAACCTTTCCCTATTTCACACCTCTGTTTCTTCATAACCAAAAGTTCAAAACTGGGTGGAATTAGAAATAAAACTAAACCCAACAGAGCAACATTCTCCACTCATTTATTGGTTCTGGTAAAGTAAATGCCAGTAAAGTTTTTGATAGATTTGAGCTAACAACATACGAAGCAAAATGAACAGTTTAATCAAATTTTGAATAAAATTGAAATTGTCGAAAGTACATCTAATTCAAGCTGTGTTATGCAATTAGATCCTTGAAATAGAAAAATCAATGGAGAAAGAAGGCCGTCCCCAGTTCATATGATTGAAGAACGACAACGGGTTTTTGGTTCCTGGGTTTAGGGTTTAACGTTTTCAGGGCTATAGGCGTTGGATTGAATCTTTCCCAAATGTTACAATTAAACCCCTTTTTCTCTGAATTTATTATTTTTGGACCCACATATTTGACTTTCTTTCCATTTCGACCCCTGATTCAATTTTGACGCTCTTCATTTTGTTTTTTTTATCTAATTTTGACATATGGACTCTTTTCAATTTTCACGAGTAAATCCTCACACTTAACACTTAAGAAAGGTTGAAGTTGGGACTAATATAGTGTAATATTATGATCCAAACTAAATACTTGTCGTTGTTTAACAATACAAACTTATTTGAAATATGTAACAAAACAGAAGGTCATTCCCCTCAGGTATATCATTTTTAGGTTAGTTTTAGGTACAGGCCGAGCATTAGACTAACTTTTCAATCATACTTTAACATTTTCATCATCTAATTATTAGGTCTATATGAGTAGATTATTCTTGTAAATTTTCAGCCAAATGGTGATGGTTAAGGTATCAAACAAGATTGAATTATGTTACATAATAAAGAGGACGCTTCCTCTCATGTATACTTTTTTAGGTTAATTTCAAGTATATGGCATTAGACCAACTTTTTTGATCAAACATTTATCTCAGTGCTTAATTAGACGAATAATCGGAACATCTTTGCATCAGAATGAAATATTTAAACCAATATTACCGAGTGGTGGCCCCTAAGAAAGAATTTTTACTAAAGACACATGGTGCTTAATTGGGTGGAACGATTAGACCTGACATTTGGGCGTAGTGTGCGGTGAGAAGATCAGACAGTAAAGGTTTTCGATGCAGAAATATCTCTCGGAAGAGATCCTTCCCGCGAAGCAGTCTCTTTTATCTCGGATGTCTTAACCGCATGAGCCGGTCTATCCTGCTTGTGCTTCGTATGCTGGCGTGCCACCGTCTCTTGACGGAATATGGACTGATCACAGCCGCCTGACTTCTATATTAAGCGATTAGAACAGGGAGAGCACCAACCCTGCTCGAATAGGTCATTTTCGCCTAGAAACTTAGGACTTTGATATGTGTATCTCTTTGTCGAATCTCGAAATCGATACTCTCACGCCTTATCGTGCAGAGCAGAACAATTTCTTGACGAAGTGTTGAGAACACTTGCTTCCTTTGAGTATTTAAGCTCCCAACTTACAAGTGAGCCGCTCTTCAACTTTCAGGTTGCAATTGCTTCCTTGGAGTCGTAAATACCTTCACTCGATAGGTGAACAGAGTCGTAAATACTTTCAGGTTTGCGTATAGCAAGGTTGGTTGATTGATTGTCGGGGGCTTTTCATAAGATCATTACTCTCCTTATATACTCGCTTAATAATCAGTCATTCATTCTGTTTCTAACTTCTTCTGCTCTTGTAATCTTGTCTGAATCTGATACCTGCATACGTGTTACACCACTCATATGTCTTCTATTTCCATCATAACTCTTCATAGAGTTTTGCTACAAACAACTAGTTATGATAGAAACTAAGCCGCGTGAATCCAGCTTAATAAGACACAGTTCTAATAGAACTCGAAGTCTTCTTCTAGCGAAGCTCGCCAGACACATTATAACTTGACTCTTCGCCAAGGCACTATTAACCGTGATGGGCCGCTCGCCTAAACCTCGGCCAAAGTAAATATTTTATTTAGGCCCAAACATTGCCCCTCAGGTCTTGAACTTGGAAACTTTCTGAACAAGTGAAAAGACTTGAATATACCTTGAACAATGTGTTCATTGACTTTGAAACGCTACACCATCACTCGAACGCCACGTTAACCATCTCTTTGAAAAAATATGACGCTCGACTAACACTTCTTATAAAACACCTGTCCATATTCACAAATTTCATCTTTCAACGAAACCCTTTCACCTGTACAGAACCTGCAACTTTCTAACTCTCTCAGTCAAAAAGCTTAACATTTTCTTTCTCACCGCCGTCAAACCTTATTCCTCTAGAACAACAAAAATGCCTCCTCGTAAAGACATTCTCATTCCTTTTGACACCGTTGACGCCAAGAAATTCTCCAGACGGCTCAAAGAAGTCACTGTTCGACACAACCCAGACGTCGTCTGCACTCTTACTGTAGACCCCGAAGAAAACACAGGTCTCCTTGGCCCATTTCTGGATTCTCCATTAAATCCAGAGCTTTTTACTTCTCTTCGCGAGCCCATCTGCAACTCTTCCCTCATATTCCAGGAAGACTCCAAAGCAGATCCAAAGACATGGACTCAAAAAGACACTCTTTGTCTCATTGGGAAATGGCCACATTCAAACTCAGACGACCTCGCTTGGTATCGGCAACGTCAAAGGTAAGACATGGAACGATGGGAAGCAGCAGGAATTGTTCAACTCATCGATTTATGTTTTTCCCTTCCGTCTGGGGGTAACAAGGCCCCATTTGCTACATCTATGTGTTTCTGGGACTGTACAGCAAACTGCTTCCGACTCCCCTGTGGCGATGTAAGCATTACAATGCTCGATCTTTACACCATTTTTGGAGTGCCTGCATCTGGAAACAATTGGGCTCCTCAAGATTTCAATCAAACTCCCATCCAAGCTTCAAAAGTGCGGCCTTCATCCTACTCCTCCTGGGTGAAACACTTTGCACACGAGGAGAAAAACACCCCACAAGGAGGAATAGCCTTCCTGGAGTACTGGCTATCGAAACACTTGTTCTGTACAACCTCAGCAAAGGTCATTAAGACATGGACCAACCTCGCTGAACGCCTTTACAACGAAGAACCACTGAGCTTGGTTGAGCCCGTCCTCGCCCACATCTATTATGGTCTCAGGCGAGTATCTTTATCGAAGCTTGATTTGAACCAATCAGGACCACTGTGGATGGTAGAACTCTGGTGTCACATCTACTTCCCCTACTTCTGCCCCTCAACAACTCCTCTGTTCGAAGAACATCAGCTGTTGGGCAAATCACTAGTTTCCACACTACCCAGGACTAAGCAGTGGTCCTATCTCGACTGCTTTAGATATCTCTGCTCGCATAAGGACTCTACTTATACTGCAGTCGAAGAAATTCTGAGTCGTCGCCACCCTGGCCTCCTCTCAAGTGGGTTCATGCCCTCTCCTGAACAAGATGATCAAGCGAGGGACTTGTTCATTAAGTTCAACACTTGCCGTGACCTGCAACTCCCAGATTCAGCCAGCTCCGGATATGAGCTCTATGCTCCCAACCATTTCTGCAGACAGCTTGGGCTCAGCCAGGATGCCCCTATGCCCCTCGCCTTCTCTGTTAATAAGTATACTCTCTGGTGAGGAGACAACAAGCATGTTGCAGCATAAACTTTTCATGCTCACTTTGGCCTTCCAATGGTGCTACTTCCTGATATTACAAAGCCATTGTCGATATCGAGGTCGGTCACCCCAACGTATCTCGCCTGGTATTCCCAGTTCTGGGAAGAGAAACGACACCAGGGACCAGACCTGTGCTTTGCTGCCATCTTCCATGGCTTCAGTGAGAAATGATTGCTCAATGCAGACTCAGAAGCACTAATCGGACCACACCCCAACACGAGTTCTACCCCATGGCCACAAGTATGTGTTTATTTTAAAAATTATCACATATACTAGCAACTTCTTGGATCATAAATGACCATTCCTTTCTTCTTTTCACAGTACAACCCTAATCCGGATGTGACTGTGGCTATTCAAACCTTTAAGAAGAAAAGGACCAAGCGTTCTAGATCACCTGTAAGCATTTGAACTGTTGCTTATCCAGAACAAACTGATTTTATCACTGATCCTGATATTGACCCTGATCTCTTAACAGTCTTCAAGACCCAAGATGATCAAGCTATGGACTCCAGGGGCTGAAAGTGGGGTTTGGTTGGACTCACGGGTCACAAGCAGAGACAAGCAACTACGCCTCTCTGCTCAAGTCTTCTTCGCCTCTTTTGATCAGAGGAGCAGCAAAGCCTCAGGGTCTAGTGCTTGCTCGACTATAGCTTTCATTGTTGCACACTGGTTTTGTGCAAATCCAGATAGTACTCCTACACTCTCCCAGCTCGATGACCTCCTAGTTCAAGGTTCAAGGGAGTGGCAGAAGTTATGCAAGGACGAGTCCCTTGCAAGCAAGTACCCAAACCAGCATTTTGACTTGGATGCTATTCTGAAGGCAAACATCAGGCCGCTTCAATTCTCAGCTGATGATTCCTTCGTAGGGTACTTCGACCCTGAAAAGTTTAAAAACCTGAACGGCATTCCTTCTTTTGATAGTTTATGGGAACAAGTTCAGAAGAGCCGGAAGCCACAAGTCTACATAGTGAGTTGGAATGATCACTTCTTCGTCCTCAAAACTGAAGATGAAGCCTTATATATAATTGACTCACTAGGAGAAAGGCTCTTTGAAGGGCACTGCAAAGCCTTCATTCTGAAGTTCGATGAGTCCAGCACCATATCCAACACTGCAGACAAATCCATAAAGACCAGCCACAAAGAGTGTTGCAAGGAATTCATAGTTCAATTCTTAGTTGGAGTTCATCGAGCATAGCTTAAGGAAGAAGAGAAGAAACAGCTTGTGGCTTCTGAGACTCTGTTCAGGCGTCTACAATTTGAAGTTCAAGGCTGCTTTATTCCTTCCTCCTCTGGTGAGGGTCCCAGTACCCAGAACGAACAAGTCATTTCAGAGGCTGAGCAAATTATCTCCTCGCCAGAGACTAGCTGAACAACCACAAGTCTTGGTCGAGACTAGCCCAGACGTCGAAGCATCGAATCCTTCCTCGTCAGAGCAACACGTTCAAGCTTTTGAAGAAACACAACCCTTGTCTCCCCAACAAGTCATGAACAAGTCATTTCAATTTAAAGTTCAAGGCTGCTTTATTCCTTCCTCCTCTGGCGAGGGTCCCAGTACCCAGAATGAACAAGTCATTTCAGAGGCTGAGCAAATCATCTCCTCTCCAGAGACTATAGCTGAACAATCACAAGTCCTGGTCGAGACTAGCCCAGAGGTCAAAGCATCAAATCCTTCCTCGCCAGAGCAACACGTTCAAGCTTTTGAAGAAACACAACCCTTGTCTCCCCAACAAGTAAGAATTCTGTACCTTTACTCCTGGGCTAATGATTTATAATATTGGTCCTGACACAATCTGTTGTTTGTCTTGAAGTCCAAATACGTTCCTGTGGAACTGGAGGTCCAAGAAACAACTCCCCACAGTCCAAGGGAACAAGCGAGCACTTCAAGCGAGCTACTTGTATCATCTACTGAAGATCAACCTGAAAATCCTCCAAGTGTCGATGAAGAAGAACCTATAGTTCCAAGCGAGGAAGTTCTTATCCCCTCTTCATCATCAGAAAACCAACTTCAACGGCTCAGTGTACAAGAGTAAACCAAGATTCAAGAACTTGTAGGTACACTGAGTACACTAAGCACTCCTCCTGAGCACACTGACCTCACTTGTCTGCTCCGCGAAATTCTCTCTGGGCCCCTAGACTCCAAAACGGATGTTCAGGCCGTTTCAAAACAAGTGAAAGACTTACGGGCCACTGCTCCTGCAGACTTCATTCCTCGCCTAGATGAGTTGGAAGAATATTTCTTTGAATTCCAGCACCAAAGCGAAGTCTTTCAAGACTTAATACTCGAGGCTGAGTGTGAGAATGAAGCAGCGAGAACCCTGGAGCAAAAGACTCAACGGGAAACAGAGGAGATCCAGAAGCTTCTGAAGGAAAAAGATACAAGGGAAGAGGCTTTATCGACCAAACGTGCCCAAAGGCTTGCTCTCGAAGCTGATCTCGTCAAACTCAACTCTGAAATAAATGCCTTAGAAACTGACATCCCCATTTACCAGGATGAAATGCGTCATTTCCTGAATGAAGGCGAGACCCGAGCTCAACTCCTACAAGAGGTACGTGCAAAAGCCAGCGAAGCTCGCTTAGCAGCTCGACAAGCCTGGGTGGCCTCAGAGCATGCTAAAATTTCGATAAGGAGCTTCATCTTCCAGTTGTAAATTTTTGGGCCTCAAATGTAGGCCTCTTTTATTTGTTGTCAAACAATCGAACCTTTTATGTATTTACATCATTTTAACAACACAGATTGAATTGGGTTCAAAACCAAATTTGGCCTCTGCAATAAGCCCTTTTTCCTGATCCAGCCCCGTTTTAGGCTGTAAATTTATTTCGACTATTCCCCAGTCAACAATAAATGGAATTGAATTCTAGACTTGGAATCCGTATCGCAAACGATCAAAATCTTTGAAGTACGTTTTACCTGCCCCAAAGATCTTTCATTTATTATGCACTTCTTGCGAGCAGATAAACCGCTTCCATGGTCCACTGTTAGTCGGACACGTACTCTCTAATGTTGGGTGTAATTACTCTCGCGAAACCAAACCGTTGTGACTCCTGGCTATAAAATGTTTCTTTTTCTTTGTATGAAATGAACTAAGTCCATTGCGAGAATGAACCAGACCCAAGTTTATTTGCTCTGGTCTTACTATCCAAAGAAACCTCTAGATAAATCTCTCCATGTTATGTTCCTTAGATAGCAATATCCACGCCCAAACCTGGACTAGATAGCAATATCTACGCCCATGCGTTGCCTTGGCTCTCCCTGATTGAAGGAGTCAAAAAGGGAGAAGCCACAATCCCGAGGTGCCAATCCTCTTCGTCTTCCGCCTCGCACCCGCTCGGTGCCTATATGCATTGGAGGTGGTAGTACTCTTCAATGCCTCCTGCAATAGATAGGGGAAGATGAGAGCGTCACCTGGGAAGAAGGCGACAAACGTCAAGGCAGGTGTAACTCTTGTTCTGATGCACCTCCTGCCTTGGCGTTTCAGTTTCCTCTCCATCTCCTTCGCCGAGGTCGATCTGCAGGTTTTAACTTCGTGTTTTTGTCTTCAGACCTCTTTGAGGAGATGGCGACCAACGCAGAGGATCTAGTTAAGAATGAACTGTTTTATTTTCTTTATTGTTAATGTTCGAGTCCGTTCTTCATATGGTATCAGAGCCTGAGGCCGCAAAGCCTTTGTATTATTCTAAGTATTGAATATAACATTTTATTTGAAGTGTAAAAGTTCTTTATATTGATAAACTCATATATAGTTTGCTCAAAAATTAAGCCACAAAGACTGGCTAACATGAACTTTTTGACTTGGAAAAGATAACAACTCTGATTACAAAAATTGGCCTCGAATATAGGCACTAACTATTTAACCCCATTAATAGGTTATTTAATGTACAGCTCTTTAACCCCATTAATAGGTTATTTAATGTACATGATCCTCGATGAGTGTATGTGTGTTGCCCCTGTAGTTTATTTATGCGAAGGCATAAATAAACTAGATTAAGCAGTAGTAGGAGGATCATCATACTTCCAAACTGGTTGTATGTACTTCTTTAGGTAACGACCATTTATTGGGTTCGCGTGTACAGTACCATCTCGATCTCTCAAGCGAACTGCTCCTTTACCCAACAGACGATCGATGATGTATGGTCCTTCCCATTTTTCTGACCATTTTCCTCGTCCTTCAGTTTTCTCGCCAATAGGCAAAATCACTCTCCAGACAAGTTCTCCTTCTGTAAAACTCATGCCCCTTGTACGTTGGTCATAGGCACGAGCCACCTTTTGTTTCTCAGCACGTAGACTTTCATAAACTTGTATGCGATTCTCATCGAGGTCTTCATGCTCTTGCCACATCGCTTGGACATAGTCTTCACCGATCAAGTTGTGTTGCTCCATCACCCGTAAAGACTTAACATTGATCTCCAAGGGCAAAACAACATCGTGCCCAAACATTAGTGCATAAGGAGTTGTACTTGTGGGTGTCTTCTTACTAGTCCTGTAAGCCCACAAAGTATTAAAAAGTTATGCATGCCACAGTCTGGCATTGCTCGCGAGCATCCGTTTTAGGATATGAATAATGATTTTATTGCTCGCTTCAGCTTGACCGTTGGATTGGGCATAGTATGGAGAAAATGGATCCCAAGATCCTTCATTAAAGCATCCACTTCACCAGACATGAAGGCTGCCCCTCGGTCTGAAACAAAACTCTCAGGGATACCAATCCGACAAATAATATCTTCGAACAAGTATCTCAGGGATACCAAACCGACAAATAATATTGGTGGATGGCCTTCGCTGATGATACCCTGAGGGGTCGAGCCTCGACCCATTTTGTGAAGAAATCAGTAGCCACTATGATAAACTTGTGCCCTTCAGATGAATGAGGATGAATCATTCCTGTTAAGTCCAGGGCCCATCCTCGAGCTGGCCAAGGCTTGATTATTGGCTGTAATGGTATTCTGGGCATATGGTTGATTGGACCATGTCTCTGGCATTCTTCACAACATTTGGCGAACGTGATGCAGTCTCTGAGCATTCCTAACCAATAAAAGCCATATCTTCTTAATAACCATCTCATCTTGGGACCAGCCTGGTGTGCTCCTGCAATCCCAAGATGGACCTCTCTCATTAACCGTTTAGCATCGCGTCCAAAGACACACCTCAATAGTATGCATTCCTCTCCCCTTCTATATAACTCAGCATCCTTGAGTACATAATTGGGAGCTAAAAAGCGAATCCGCTTGTCGACCGAATTATTAGGATCCTGGAGATAAGAGATGATTTCCTGTCTCCAGTCCTTGTCGATGTGATCAAGTGTAGCAACGTACCATTCGTTTTTATCTTCTTGTCGTGCAAGGAAAGATGGAAGGGTTCTTCTTTCAACCTTTAGTATTCTCTCGCGTACTCCATCTTGTAAGCTTACACCCGTTGGTAGTTGAGCCAACTCATTTGTTGCGTAGTTCTTCTCATGAGGAACATGACTCAACTCCACTTCTATGAACAACTTCAATAAATCACAGGCCCTCCTCGCGTAGGGTTCAAGTATCGGACCTGCTTTGTATGTTGTTTCTAGTTGTCTGATCACCAGTTGGGAATCTCCAAAGACATGCACATCATTGATCTCCATATCTAACAGAAGTTCTAATCCGATGATTAAAGCCTCGTACTCTGCTTGATTATTTGTGCACTTGAAGTCCAACCTGAAAGAATAAGAATAAGTTTGGCCGCGTGGGGAGATCAAAGCTACCCCTGTCCCGGCCATGGTACTCGTACTGGACCCATCGAAATATAAACACCAGGGGGCCAAGTCAATACGAGCGAGATCCAGTTATGGCCCCTCAACCACTTCTTCCATGGGATGATGAGCCAAAAAATCAGCCACTGCCTGACCTTTTACCACCTTCTGAGGAACATACTGTAAAGTAAATTCTGACAAAGCCAGAATCCACTTTCCAATGCGTCCACGGAGAATCGGTCTGGATAACATGTACTTCACCAAGTCTGTCTGTGCAATGACACACGTAGTGAAGGAAAGCATATAGTGCCTCAACTTACACCCTGAAAAGTATAAGGCTAGGCATAGCCTTTCCATTGGAGAGTACCTTGTCTCACAATCGTTCAAGGTACGACTCAGATAGAAAATAACACGTTCGACTCCTACTGTGTCGTCCTGAGCCAATAGACTTCCAATGGAGAGCTCTGTAGCTGAAATATACAGCTTAAGAGGAACCCCAGGTCTTGGAGGAACCAAGACAGGTGGGTTCGTTAAGTAGGCTTTAATGGTGTCGAAGGCCTCTTGATGTATAGGCTCCCATACAAAGTCCTTCTGATTTTGAAGCTTAAGGAGAGTAGAGAATGATTGTCTTCCCAGCAGCGTTGACAATAAACCGTCGTAAGAAATTGATTTTTCCTAATAAACGTTGTAGTTCCTTCTTACTCTTTGGTGAGGCTGCACTGATAACCGCTTGTTTCTTATCATCCAGTATTTCAATCCCACGCGGATGAACCAAAATACCCAGGAAGTCACCTACCTGGACACCAAACACACATTTGGCTGGGTTCATCTTCAGTTGATGCTGCCTAATTCTGAGAAACACTTGCCTCAAGTCTTCAAAATGGTTACTTCTGCGTTTCGTTTTGACTACCACATCATCGATATATACCTCCATGGTCTTGCCAATAAGATCATGAAAGATCAAATTCATGGCTCGTTGGTAGGTTGCCCCTGCATTTTTAAGTCCAAATGGCATATCCACGTACTCAAAAACACCGGCAAAGCCTGGGTATCGAAACGCTGTTTTATGTCTATCCTCTTCAGCCACTAGAATTTGATGGTATCCTGCAGTGCCATCCATGAATGTCAACATCTCATGGCGGGCAACTGAATCAACCAACAAACCAGCAACTGGCATAGGATAAGCATCCTTTGGGGTTGCATTGTTCAAGTCTCTGTAATCGACGCAAACTCGCATCTTTCCATTCTTTTTCTTGACTAAGACTATATTGGAAAGCCACTCATTATATTTGGCTACCCGTATAATCCCTGACTTGAGCATTTTCTCAACTTCCTCCTTGACTAGAATTGCTGTTTCTGTGTTCATGCGACGCATCTCTTGTTTCACAGGTTTCTTCCCTTCGATGGTGGGCAAATTATGACAAACCAAATCTGGTGAAAGACCAGACATGTCATCATATTTTTCTGCAAAACAATCTGCGTATTCTTTCAGCAATTCAATCAGCTTGAGCCTCTCTTCAGGCTCCAAGAAAGTACTAATAGCCACAGACATTAGCTCTTCCTGTGTCCCAATCTGAATGTGTTCGATGAGATCTTTGACTTTAGGAGGTAGATCATCTAAAGCTGCTGGAGCTAATTGAATTTCGTCCTCCTCCTCCAAGTCTTGCAAAACGTCTTCATCCACATATTCCAATGCTGCAATCATTGGAACCTTTTCAAAGGCTTGGCTTTCTAATAGAAAATTATGAAAGCGTTCGTGTAACGAAAGACAAGCCTCGGTCTCTATCTCTGATAGAGACCCGATCCTGGAGAACGTTTGGATGGTAGCTCGATGGTGTAAGGTCTTTTACTATCTTGAGTTGCTTGAATAACCCCCCACTGAGCTAGTTCAGAGGCCGTAACACCCATTAGGCGGCCTTTACTGTCGACGCCACATACCTCCAATGACCTAAGGTCACTGTGGTAATATCTGGCTTCTAGTGCATTAGCAGAAACGGAATATGGGCGAGGGTCAGCATTGACCAGTTCTGCTTCGCCTGACTCCATGTTCCATAGTAGCATCTGCTGGTGAAGTGTAAGATGGTACACAGTAGCTTCGATGTATCCAGTCACGCCCCAGGATTGCACTATATGGCGATGTACATTCCACCACAAAGAATGTGTAAGTGTCCGAGGCTAGCCCAATGTGTACCTGTAGAAAGATCATTCCCAAAGTCTTGGTTATGCTACCCTGGAAGTTCCTGACGCTAAGCGAGGTCTCTTGGATAGCTGACTTGGGAACACCTATTAGGGCCAATGCATTAAAGGTGATGATGTTAACTGCTGCCCCTGAGTCCACCAAGAGTTTATTCAGTTGAACTCATTGGACTTGTCCTGTGACATATAATGACCGCATGTGCATGACCATGTCAATGGTGGGCTTAGAGAACATCATTTGCCCTTTTATGCTTGATGAATCCAGTTCTGGTGTGTCATCCAGTGTTGAATTATCTGGTAGTTCTGGTTCTTCGTCCGGTAACACCACACTGTTGATGTTCTTGGATTCACCTTTTGGTGTTGGCGAAGACAAAACATATTTAGAGGATAGAACATACACCATGTTAACGGCTGTAGTGTCATCCTCGATACCATCACGTGCCTCTTCATCCTCATCCTCACCGTAGTCCACCAGCTCCTCATCGTCGTGGTAACTGTCTCCTTCAGCCGACAACTGTCCACCCTCGTTAGACGTTGTAGTTACCTCAAGTTGAGCAACTTGCTGTATTGAATCCTCAGGAGTAGGATCAATAGTTACTGGTGGTAGCAGTGGTGGAGTTTTTTCCTTGGGAATTGGGATCAATTTCTGGGCCTTCGCTTGTTCTTCCACAACTAGAGGCCTTGATTTCCATTGCAAGACTGGTGGCTTGCTTGGAGTACTCTGTTTCTGTATATCCTCTGTTCCCTTGGGAGGTGTCTTCAGCCCTACTGGTTTCACCGTGTCTTCTTCAAAGGTAAGGTGTCTTCTTACTGGTTGTCGTTTTGTAGCTGCACGATGAGTCTCTTGAGCATATTCGTGCTCTTTACCTTTACTACTTAGTTCTGGGTTTCTTTCGAAAACCCCTGGTCTTTGGGCTCTCACCTTAGGCTCGCGAGATTTCTTTCCAAAGACCACCAATGGGTTTGCTGCGAGGGTGTTTAATCTCCTCTGCAGCACTTCTATAGGAAAATCCATGTCTTCTTCTTTGATAAGGCCGGCCTCATAAGCATCCAATGCTCTCTTGGCCCTGTCAAAACGTCATTGTATAATTCAACTTATTATTTGTTTAATGTAAAGTACAATGTCCAAAGAAAGTTATGTGGCGGGAAACAAAAAGGTTGAAACATTAGAGGGCTCTTCCGAATAGGTAGAGCTTTCCATAACCAAAGTTGGCATTGCAGATTGAATACGAATGAGCTCAAACAAAACACCGCGTGGCTTTAGGGTTTTTGGGCAGCGATTACTTCCTTCTTCATTTGCTTCTCGCCATACAACCCCGTAAGACAAAACTAAATCTCCAAATCTCAAGTTCGTACATTTATCTTTATTCATATACCAATTTCATCCTAAAGATGTAATCTTTTATTTTAATTTATTTTTATACAATGAATCAGTGTTAATGCTGCAGAAGAAGACGAACCGAGGTTAAAGCCCAATTCTGGAATACAGAATACAGTAAAGGTACCCATCTCTTAATCCCTAGTTGTTTTTACTCTGAATAATAAGATTTAAATTTGTAGAAACAATCTTGCCATTGCAAAAAAGATAAAACCTTTTCTTCTGTAGATGTATATGCTGCTTCAGTTCTCTAGTTACTATGTTTAAGTATGACTAATTTAGATGGAAAGTGATAGATACCCTTTAGCAATGTAGCTTGTGATGTTTACTTTGCTCTAGCACATTTGGGGTATTCAGGTTACTTAGAATGTAAAGGAATGATTTTGATTCTTAGGTGAAATCGCGGCCATTCTCGTCTTTATTGGTTCTGAAAGATTTAACTGATGAGTCCATTCACGAAGAAATTGAGGCCAATAAAGGCGAAGGGGGACGTGAAAAGAGGTCTGTAGCATTGGCGTTTAAGCAACTTAAGCATACTGAGACGGGAAAGGGGAAGTCGATAGCTTTGCAAAGTGCTGGCGAAGTTGAATGTCCTGATGAAGGTGATGTGCAAGAATCAAGAAAAAGGAGAAATGCTTATCAAGGTTTGCCATCTTATTCCTTTTATCAATTACTTGGGGCATTGCGTTAGGATTAATTAGTCTAACAACTGTTGAAGATATTCTAGTTGTTATTTTCTGATTAGTATCGCAACCAGCTCGAAAGGGGATACTTGTTAGCATATCTAGGCTTCTTGTGTACATATTCTGATGTTGCACAATACTCCAGTACATGTTCTGCGTCTAATTGAAGCATTATCAGTTTGATATTTTCTTCATAAGTTTGCAAGGAACATTAATAGTGTTTCACGTCTATTGCAGGTGGTATGAGTCTTAGATGAATTTACACTTTTTTTAATATGAATGTAGGTGCTATTGCTTGAGACAAATTAATATGTGGATATTGTCTACCTTCTCCGTTCGGAATAGTACTGGAGTAAGAATCTATATCTACATAAACATGTCTATTACTGTTTAGCAATCTCCAAACACATGGTATACCGTATACCAAATATGATATTGATTTGGTGTCATATTTTTATCAAAGGTTCATATAGTAGCAGTGTATAGATTTGAAAGGATCCAACCCCGATTTAGTTTACTAAATCGGAATCAAATCCCTTCTGAAAATACGAATCAACAAAAACTATTAAAATTTTGGCAGAGTAACGCTACTAACGTGGAATTGCCTTTACCTGCACCCGAAAAATAACACTTCATCCTATGCCACAAAAGTCAAACTGTGGGCACCAATCCCATCCGGATTTCTCAATATCATAACAATAACCATAAACAGTAAACATAATTGTAATATATAGTAAATCTGGGAAAATCCGTATAACACATGTATCAGTAACGTATCAGAGCAACCTCTACTGTATACATATACAAAATATACAACAGTAGGCGAAACAAGGAATCTACTGGAAAACACAGGTAGCTCGAATAACTAGCCTCCGACCGCGACGTGAGACACCAGAATCCAAACTGCAAACTGGGCACGGAAACCGAAAATTCCAGGGGAAAGACATGAAAACCGTTAAGAGTGAGTGGACGAAAATAAATGTCTTTCGCTGAATGATATGTGTTATAATAACATATACGAGTCAAAATGAATAAATATGATATAGTACACGAGGTAAACTCAAACTCCTCCAGCGTACAGAGCACGCATGGAAAAATCTCACGGGGTCGCTCATGGACACATCCGTGCTAGTACAGTCCGAATAACGGGATCCCAGACCCACACGTGATTCTAGCCAGAAAGGCCTCAGGTCAAAGGTCTGCCCCTCCCCCCCGGTAAAGGCCTCGGGTCATGAGTCACAGCCTCCCCCGCTAAACATCCTCGGGGATCAGCCTGGATGTGAGTGTATCTATACAACAATATATACTGTGACTGTATTCTGTGTAAATGAAAGGACCCAACCCCGATTTAGTTTCCTAAACCGGGATCAAACCCCTTCTGAAAACACGAACCAACAAAAACCATAAAAATTTCGGCAGAGTAACGCTACTAACGCGGAATTGCCATTAACCTGCACCCGGAAAATACACTTCATCCTATGCCACAAAAATCAAACCGTGGACACCAATCCCATCCAGATTTCTCAATATCATAACAGTAATGTAAATTAATAAATATAACTATACTTTACAGAAATTCGGGGAAAATCATATAAAAGTATACATCAGAATACTCAGAGCGACTTCTAGTATATATATACAAATAGTAGGCCAAACTAAGAACCTACCATAAAAGAAACATCGCTCGAATACTTTGCCTCCGACCACGACGTGCGACACCAGAATCTGAACTGCAAACTGGGCACGGAAACCGAAAAGTCCAGGGGAAAGACATGAAAACCGTTAGAGTGAGTGGACGAAAATAAATGTCTTTCGTCGAATAATATATGTTATAAAAACATATGCGAGTTTAAATGCATAAAAATCAAATGGTACACGAGGGAGACTCTAACTCCTCACGCGTACAGAGCATGCATCATAAATACCGCGGGGTCACTCATGGACTCCCTCGCGCTAGTACAGTCTGAATCACGGGATCCCAGACCCACACGTGATTCCAAGCCAGAAAGGCCTCGGATCAGGATATCTTTCCCCCCCGGAGCGTACTCGGGGATCAGCCGAGAAGCCATGTGTATCGATACAACCCTGTTCACTGAGACTGTACTCTGTGTAAACCAAATCATAAATCATTTCCATGCACATGCATAAAACTTAATATATATGTATATATGTTCATAGATGCATATTCGTAAATGCATAATCGTAAAACACATGCTCATTTAAATCATGATCATAACTGCATGCTCATGTTCGTAAAACGTATATAAAAAATTCGCAGTCAATCCGTGAAAAGAAATGTCCACTCACAGGTGAGCGTAACGCAATTCGCGTTAATCCCGTGATCCGGCGGAAAATCGCTCGCCAAAAGAACGATCACGAACTCCTGAATAATCATAAAATCCATTTTTCAAAATCATAACTCGGTACCTCGAATCATATCACGAGAAACAACCGTTCTCAGAAACATGTAATCCAATAACAACGAAATCGTGAAAATCCGATAATCACACCACAAAACCTCGCTATAATTTCTAATGCTCAAATCGAAAAACAAACCTCACCACTGCGATCGGGGCGCGATTCCGAGTGAAATGACATACAACTCGTCGAAAACCCCAAAAAGTCAACTTTGATCGGAGCACTGCCGTTGACCACCGCTGGCGGCGGCGGCGCAACCCAACCATGAAATTCTCCGGCTAACCAAGACCTATTCCACTCAAAATCATCCAACAAACAACTTCCATAACTACACCAAAAGATCAATTTTGACTCTAACTAGTCCAATTTCAAGCAAAACCGAAATCTAACCAAACTTTCAATCGATCGATTCTCCATGTACAAGAAGAATTGGAGCACCATACCTACATGGGTAGATTCGTGGTGATGAGGGCTTCAAAGCCCAGTGCTTTAAGCAGCTCAATTTGGCCGGAAAAGAAACGACCAAAAACCTCCATTTTCTTCAAAATTTTGACCAGAATTTCTCCCTCCTCCGGCGTCCTCGCCGTTGATGGTGGCCGGAAATAGGTTGGGGACGTCAAGGCGCACCGGAGGGGTCCAACCCCGAGGTCTGGGGCAACCGGACGGCAGCTCGCCGCCAGCGAGCCGTGACCATCGTCGCACCTCTCCTCCCTGCCGAGTTGACTCGGTCAACAAAAATTAATGACCAGTTGACTTGCCCAAAGTAGAAACCCAGTTTAAATACTTTCTATTTTAGGAAACTTCCAAATATACTTTTCGATAAACTTCGAACACACGTAACTTTCACGTCGTAATTCCGTTTTCAACAATTCTCGCGTCGACAAACTTATCTCGACAAATTCTTCAATTTCCACCCGAAGTCAAACAATTCGACCAATCCGATAAAAAGTCAACAAGTCGATTCATCACAAGCTTATCCGATTAAACGATCAACGGCCAAAAATATTCATAACATAATCCACGTAACTCGGAAAAATCCTCCGAAAGTTCTCACGGGTTCAAAATTAAATTCTCTACAACTTCCACGAAGGATCCCAAATCAAATTCTCGCCCGGTAATTTAGTCGCTAAGGAAGCCGCCATATTAGCAGATTACGTCGAAATCACGACAAATCGCGAAACTCGCAAATCAAGTCAATAATCATTCCATCTATGGTTCGGGTCGGTCAACGGTCCAAAACGGATCACAATCACGATTCGGATAGACTCGAACACCAACGAATAACCTCGACAATATTCCAAAATTTCAAATATTGATATTATATTCCTCGGTCGTCGAAATAATAATCCGGAACCGCCCACGAACTCAAAATCACGCGTACAAAAACTCTCGAGAAGAGGCTCAACTCAAATTCTCGGCCAATAATTAAGTCGTGATCAAAGCTGGCGATTCAATCAATAATCGAAAATCTGTGATTACGCATAACCTCATGGATTAAGCTGATTACACTACTGATTCTGTTCCGGGTCGTCACAGTAAACCAAATCATAAATAGTTCTATGCAAGTGTATAAAGCAATATGTAAATGCATATACGTAATGTATAATTGTATAGGCATAATCGTATAACACATGCTCATATAAATCATAATCTCATATGCATGCTCATGCTCGTAAAACGTGTATAAAGACTCACGATTATCAGTGAAAAGAAATTGTCTACTTACAGGTGAGCAAAACGCGCACTCGCGCTAATCACGTGGCCCGGCGGAAGATCCCTCGCCCGAAGCACGATCTCGATCCCCTGAATAATCACAAAATATATCTGATCAAAATCACAATTCACAACACTATACCACACCACGGAAACCAACCGTTCCCGGAAATATACAACACAGTGCAAAATAATCGACGAAATTCCTGAAATCTCCACTCAAAACCCTTGACTGAAAATCCGATACCCAAATCAACTCGAAAACCTCAAGGCGACGATCGGGGCGCGATTATGAGTAAAATGACATTAAAATCACTAAATTCCAAAAAATCAACGGGTCGCCGGAGCTCCGGTGTTGACCGATGCCGTCCACCGGAGAGATTTTCCGGCGGCCAAGCTCACCGTAGCTTCTCCTCGACGAGTACAACACATCTCTCAACTACACCAAAGGCCAAATCAAACGGGAAGTAGCTCAAAACCAGCTCGAAAGTCACGGCGATCCATCCTCTCCGGCGAAGCTGTTCGCCGTCGCTCCACCGTCTACGGCGCACGGCAGCCTTCGAGGCTTGTCCCAAAAGGACCGCCGTGGCCCCATGAGCAGAAACCCTCAACTCTCCGGCCACCACCGTGGCCGGAGCACCTCCGTCACCGAAACCCAAAATCGGCCGGAAAACTCTCAAACTTCAAACCACAATTTCTCCCTTAAATCAAAACCAAATCAAGCAATTTCAAGTTCTAAACAGTTGCAAATGAAGAGGGGAATCGATTCATACCCAAATCGATGCTGGAGATGGCCAGAAACGAAAGGTCGCCGGCGAGTCAAACGGTGGCCGGTTTTCTCCCCTCGGTCAACGCGGGTCAACGCTCCCAATAGTGGTCAATGCCGGTCAAACTTCCAAACAGTACATTTTCGACAATTTTCGACTATTTCCGATATTTATACTCGCGTCTCGGGACGATCGACGGTTCAAAATGGATAACCATTACGATTCGGATAAACTCGATACGAACGGATAAACTCGTTGGTATTTCGAAACTTTAAATAATCATATTATATTCCTCGGTCATCGGAAAAATCATTCGAAACCGCCCACGAACTCGAAATCACGTGTACCACAACTCTCGAGAAGAGACTCAACTCAAATTCTCGGCCGATAATTAAGTCGTAATTAAAACCGGCAAACCACATAATTATCGAAAAACTGCAATTACGCGCTAACTCATGAATTACGCTGATTACTCTACTGATTCTGATTCGGGTCGTCACAAGACTATAGTAAGCTATAAAGTTCTAGTTCATTCAATTCGTTTTCTACCAAAAGAGTTATCATAGTTATGCTGTGATGATATAAACTTTTTGCTTAGTATCTGTGATCCTGTTATAAACAGATCCTAGCTCATGGAAAGTGTAAGCTACATCTCAGATATCATATTTGCTTAAGTACACTATTCAATAGAGTGTCATTAACTTGTCAAGAAGTTACTAAGGAGTTTTAAATTAATGAGGGAACCATGTGCGTTAGTCTGCCTACTATCTGACATCATCTTAGTAGAAACTAGTACTTAAATTTACTTATTAACATATAGATTGCACTGGAGAGTGCAAGAACATTGTCATTCTTTTGACTTATTTATTTATTCTAAGGAACAGAATCAAAATTTAGAGGAGGTAGAGACAAAACTTACATACAAGTTCATGACTTGTAGACTTCATGTTTCAGTTGTGCATTCTCTATATACTTCTACATAGCTGTACAATGTCATTAGCTTGTCAAGAAGTTATTAAGGAATTCTTGGTTGATGAGGGAAAAATGTACATTAGTCTGCGCACTATCTCAGGTCATCTTAACAGCAGAAATGAGCAATTGGATTTACTTATTCTAAGGATCAGAATTAAAATTTAGATAGGTACATAACTTGTGTACAAATTCATAAGTTGTAGACATCATGTTTCAATTGTGCGCTCTCTATATACTTCTACATAGTTAGTGTTTCTACCGAATTACGCGCGGGGGCGTAAAGGGGCAGAAGCAACAGTGTTGTATGCTTCCTCCTTCCTCTTCTCCTTCTTGGTGCGCCCGAACGGTGGGACTATTCGGGTGGGCGGATCCTCTCTCTTTCCTCTTCGTGCGTGCGGACTTCTCTTCTTGCGGGCGGATGGTTCCTCTGTCGGGTGCTTCTTCTACTTCTCTCGGCGTTCGGGTGCAGCTGTTAAAAGAATACAACAATGAAACAGGCGGTCAGGGGTCGAGACGGGGTGGCCCGCCTTCAACGCTTCGATGCCTAAGTCAAATGATGTATTGGATATAACAGTCAAGCGAACATGGAGTGATTGAGTCCAACGTAGTATGTTGAGATTCAATGGAATGTGAATGGGTGAATTCGTCAAGATGGAACGAATGGGATGTGAATTAGTCTGTGAATGAGTGTTCTTACCTGTAATAAATACCTGATATATATAGGTGGTTGAGTTTGGAACCTGGTGGTGTTCCTCGATGTGGGACTGGTGTACCTTGCTGGTGTTGGATCCGTGCGTTCGGGTATGCTCCAGGCGGGCGCGTGCGCGCTCGGATGGGGCCGGTTTGGTGATCGAAGTTGAAGCCCCCTTGGTGGTCTTGCATGTGGTTAAGTAGGTGTTGCTAATTTGGTTAAGTGGATAAGTATGTTAATCGTACAACTAATGATGCAATACTAACAAGTCCCCCAATTCCCCAAGTCAAAGAGCTCTTTCTTGACTGGGGAGTTGAAAAAGGGTGCGCGATTAACAAGAATACTTATCCGGTTGAGTAGAGGTGTATGATCCTGTAACCCCCAAGTCCCCCAACTTTCCAGTCAAGGAAGGGATCGCATGACGGAGTGGGGCCTGGGTGTCCGAGCGTGAGGCTGTACATGTACCTGTGTGTTGGGCCCGGCGTCCAAACTGATCTTGCTAGTTGGGACCCGCGCGCCCGTGGAGTGGTGTGTTTGTTCGCTGGTGTACCTATTGGTCTCGCAAATATACACAAGTATAACAGATGCCGATATGTATGTATGCATGATATGATGTGTGAATGTATGGTATGATGCATGAATGTATGGTATGATGTGTGCAAATGTATTTCGTAACACCGGCATTGGGATGGCGCGGTGCACCGCGTACATCAACGGGGATGCCGTTCCGTACGGTATAGCGTCAACGGAGGGATCAGAACCGCGACCTATAAGTAACGCGCTACGGAGGGGACGGACCGCATGCCCGTGCCGTTCTTCGACTTAGCACCCTCAGAGAGGGGGCGGACCCCATGCCTCCGTTATGACAGTCGGCTTGCATTCGCGACGGAGGGGACGGACCGCATGCCCGCGCTCATCAATCCCGGAACGCGCAAGGAGGGGTCGGACCGCACGCCCTTGGCGCTCCAAGTCGGGGCCGAATGTTAACGTTGCGCTCACACGGAGGGGAAACACCCCACGCCCGTGCCGCCCATCAACTGAGCACGCCCAGAGAGGAGTTGGCCCCATGCCTCTGTCGTGACAGTCGGCTTGCTCTTCGATCATGTAACGGTGCACTCACGGAGGAGGCGGACCCCATGCCCGTGCTGCCCATCGGGCTTAGCGCGCGCTCAGAGAGGGGGCATGCCCCGTGCTTCTGCCGCCTGATCCGGCTTGCTAATGCGTGCGTGTACGTAGAGGAAGAACCCCATCCCGTACGACGCAGCTCTCCACTCTGGACACGGCCAAAAGGGAATTCAGGCGTTAACCCTCTTTCGGGGCGCCCGAGCGGTACTTGTACTAACCTGATGGTGTTTCGTGAGCGCCCGGATGTGTAGGTGGTGCGTGCGTCCGTGGAGATGGTTGATGTCGTGGCGTGTTGTCCTTGCCTTGGTTTAGGTGATGTTTTGATGAGACGTTTTGAGGTGACATTCCTTTTGACCTTTCTTGGGCAACTGGTGTAATAAATGTTTAGCCGTCGTATTTAATGCTAGCGTGCCCCTGCATTTAATGCTGATTTTGTGATGATTACTCGGAGGGCAAACGTCACGCGCGTGGGAGCGTGGGAGTGGGGCATGGGCGCCACGTGGCGGGCCATGGGAGACCGTGCTAGGGTTTCAAAACGAGGCGGGAAGTGGAAGGGTTGGCGCGGTTACTTAGGAGGCTAAGTAAACCGCCCTGGCTACGTGTCATGATCCGAGGGTGGACACGGAAAAATGGACGACTGGCGTTCGTTTGCGCATCCTGCCCGAGTAGTATGAATAGGGTCCTCATTGTTACTGTCTTCTTCATTACTCTCATAACTTACCGAAACTCTGCCGGAATCTTGCTGCGATCTGTGTTGTGCTTTGAGCTTGTCTGTGTTGCTGTTTATTCGGTGCCGGAATCCTTGCTTGTTGTGAAGGTTTCAGTCTGCGATCCAGAATCAGGTGAGGCCCTCGTCCTTGGTTTTGTTGTTTTTGTGTCTGTATTTGTGGTGCTTGTGTTTGTTGGTTTCTGTATTCGGGGATAGTGGGTGTTCTTGGGTGGGGGGGGGGGGTGTTTTTGATTGGTTTGTGGGTGGTTCTCTGTGGGTTTTGGTGTTTCTGTGTGGGGAGGGATTTTTGCTAAGTGTTGGTCGTGCGCTCGTCTATAGGATGGAGCCGATTGAGATACCGAGCGATCAGTCACGCGAGCGGATCTACATTCGGGGGTTGGGGTGGATTAGTTGTGGGTCGGGCGGGTCGAGTACGTCGAGTACGTCCAGTATGTCTTCAGATGAGTCTGTTTTGAGTGTCCCGCCCCTGCAATGTATTTTGCCTGATACCTCTCTTGTGCAGTCAATGGAAGCTCGGCAGGTGTTAGAGACTGTGGGTTTGGGGAGCTCGTCTGGGTCGTCGGTCGGGCAGTCGAGCGGCTCGAATCCCTGGGGTGAGGAGAGGGCGGAAGGAGGAGATTCACTTCCTCAACCCTCGGCAGGTGGGCCTGTCCACTGGGCGTTCCCCGATGGCACGCCCGTCCAGGAGCCCGAGCGTGCGCCATCCGTGTCAGAGTTGGCCAGGTGGGCGAAATATTATCATATCCCCGCCTCTGTGGAGTTGCGGGTACCTGGCAGAGGCCGTACGTTCACTCGCCCGCCGCCTGATCACGTATGTTTGAGCGAATATCATCTGAAAGCCGGGATTAAGTTGCCATTGCACCAGTTTTTCCAATACATGCTGGCGATGTTGAATATCACGCTTGGGCAGTGTGGGCCCGTCCTATGTCACACGCTTGTGGCCATGTTCAATATATTCCGAAAGAGCGGGCTGGATCACCCCACGCGGGCGGAGTTCCTTCATTTCTTTGGTCTGCGCTATTCTACGCGTAAGAGGGACTGGGGAACCCTTACCGTGGAGCCGCGCATGAAGTGGTGGTTGTCAGATCAGCCCAGTTCTTCGACCAACTGGCGCAAGATTAGTTGCCTGGTGGGCGGTAACTGGGAGTGGGGCTCTTTCTCGGATGTGTATGCTGCCAACGCCCATCTGATTGATCGAGTCCCCCAAGCCTTCCAGCCCCTTGACATGAACGAGTACCCGATGACGCCCAGAGAAGAGGCCCGGGTCAACCGTTTGAAATTTGTTTTTGACCCAGCGCCCGAGGCGAAGTCATTTTTTGCCGCCTGTCATTGGGATATTATCACGGAGACGCGCCTTGCCGAGTTGCCGCGTACGTGTGCCTGTAGTTCGTTTGTCTAGGAGTAGGGGTAGATTCTGACCAACTGTTTTGGCTGTTGCTAACCTTCCGTTTGCTGATTTTTGTAGTGAAGAAGATGACTGGCAAGAATGCTTCCGCTAGTGAGGTGGCCAAGCGCCGTATGTCCGCCCTGCGAGATGCTGGGGCGAAGGTCCGGCTAGTGGTGGAGGATGAGCGGGGAGATCTGATGGTGGGGGATGTTGAGCAGCCCAAGCTCCGTGCTCCTCCCGTGAGTGAGTATGCTCTTTCGATCCAGGTAGGTGCCCACCGACCGCCGTCTGGTCAGACCAGCGGGTCGAAGGCGCAGACGAAGGTGGACCGTGTCGAGCGGCAAAGGGAGAAGCGCCAGGATAGCCGTGACCTTCGCCGGCAGGACCGTGATGACACGCGGGATGCCGCTCGTGTGTTCAAGGCGAGTGGGCATTCTTCCTCCACGCCCCAATCGTCCGAACGTCCCACCAGGAGGTCCCAATCGTCCGAACGCCCGTCCAGCCCCCCCAGTGGGTCTTCCCTAAAGCGTCAACGTACAGAGAATCCGTCTGTCAGGGTGCCCGCCAGTCGGCCTAATGACCCGTTCACCTGCTATACCCAGCTGTCGCAGTCCATCGAGGTGGGCATGAAGGCCGTTGATGCGATGTTGCCCGAGGTGGCGGAGGGTAACATGGATGACATGGATAAAGCCTATAACCTCTGTGTGGTGCTGCAGCGCAAAATGTACTTGGCGCGCGTGCGCTATGCCAACAGGCGCTATGCGGAGAAGGCGCATGCGGAGATACTCAGGCTCACCAAAGCCTGTGAGAAGGCTGAGCAGCTGGCGAGCGAACGGGGGGCACAGGCGGAGATATTCAAGGCCGAACGTGACTCAGCTCTTACCGCCCTTGAGGAGGAGAAAGCTGTGGCGGGCAATAAGGTGGCGGAGGTGGAGTCCCGCCTGATGGCTGAGGCGCAAGCTCAGGTTCGGCAAGCGCGGGCGGAGGCGGTCGCTGACTTCAAGAATTCTGCGGAGTTCAAGGAGTTGATGGACGCCGAGGCTGAGGTTCAGGTCGCCCAATTCCAGGACATGGCGGGGCCTTTCCTGAAGATGCAGGAGCTTGATGCTTGGCTGGCGGAGCAGGGGGTACTGTCGGGCGGAGGTGATGGTGCGGGCGCGGGTGGCGCGGAGTAGAGCAGCCTTTCCTTTCTCCTTTGTAATAGAGTAGACATTTTTTTTTTTTTTTTTTGTAATCGGGCCTGTGCGCTCTGGATGTTACGCCTGCTGCTTTTTTTGTTCTGGCGAAATGAATGATATTTCTCTTTCCGTCCGCTTGTGTGCCTTGTCTTTTTGCTGTTTGGAATTTTGTTTGTCATTTGAGTAACTTGTGCGGGCGCTTGCTTCCTCATTATGTTTGCGAGTAGCCCATCCCCAGTCCCCCGAGTACGTGGGCGGGCGGAGTAAGGACAAACGCAACAGTGTTTACACTCGGATGAAAATACATGGTGAGACTTAGTGAAAGTACTTCCTCAAGTGCTGGATGTTCCATGGGTGGCGCAGTCGTTGACCCTGCATGTCCCTTAGGTAGAAAGTGCTGTCGCTTACCACTTTGTCAACAACGAACGTGCCCTCCCACAACGGGTGGAGCACCTTTACCTTCTGTTGGATTGCCTTCATCACCCAGTCCCCCAGTTGGATTGGGCGAGCCCGTATGCGCTGATTGTATAATCGGGCGACCCTCTGCTTGTTGGCGGCGTTGTGTAGGTGCGCCATATCTCTTCGCTCTTCTAGTAGGTCATTGTTGAGTCTTAGCCCCTCGTCGTTCGTGCGCGGGTCGTACCCCTCGATTCGCGGGCTCTGGGTAATTTCCAGGGGTAGTACGGCCTCCGTTCCGAATGTTAGGCTGAATGGGGTCTCGCCCGTGGCTGCGTTGGCTGTCGTTCGGATAGACCATAAGATTTCTGGTATGACCTCGGGCCAGCGCCCGTAGCCTGCATCCCCGGGCTCGATGTCCTCAATTTTCCTCTTGATACCGGGCTTGATGATTTTGTTTGCTGCTTCTACTTGTCCGTTTGTCTGGGGGTGCGCGGGCGACGCGAAGATGAGGTCCGTCCCCTGGCGTTTGCAGAAGTCTATTAGCCTGGTGTTGTTGAACTGTGGTCCGTTGTCTGTGATGATGCTGATCGGCGTTCCGTAGCGACAGAAGAGGAAGCGCCAGAGGAAGCGTTCCACCTTCTCTGTGGTGATCTTCGCCATGGGCTGGGCTTCGATGAACTTCGTATGGTAGTCGATGATGACGATCAGATATCGAAACTGCCCCTTTGATTTCGGGAGCTCTCCGATCAGGTCCAGTCCCCATTGTGCGAACGGGACGGGCGATATGAGAATGGATAGCGGGACGGCAGGCGCATGTTGGCGATGTGCGTGGAGTTGGCATTGGTGACACTTGCTTGTCAGAGCGGTGGCGTCCGCGTGGATGGTGGGCCACCAGAAACCATGTCGAAAGGCCTTGTGTGCGATCGACCTGGCACCCGCGTGATGGGCGCATGTGCCCGAGTGGATTTCTTTCAAGATTGAGCCGCCTTTTGTCGGAGTGACGCACTTGAGACTTGCCCAGGTCCTGCCCCGTCGGTAGAGTGTCCCGTCCCTCATGCTGAAGTTGGCCGCCCGTGCTACGATGGTCCTGGCCTCTTTCTTGTCCCCTGGTAGTTCTCCCCTCGTTTTGTAGGCGATGAGCTCGTCCATGTAACTATGTTCGTGCGGCTCGATCGTCAGGACCTGCTCTGTTCCTGAGATGCTCGGTCGTCGCAGTACTTCGACGATACGCTGCCCCGGGCCCGTGTATACGGGCGCCGTGGCCAATCGGGCCAATTTGTCTGCCTTTGCGTTGAATCCCCGCCGTATATGGCTGATGTTGACGTACTTGAATCCCTCGATCAATGTCTGGACGTGGCTTAGGTAGGCGATCATGGATTCCCCCTTTGCCTGGAATTCCCCTCCGACCTGGCTCACCACCAATTGTGAGTCACTGAATACGTTGAGGTCGGGCGCCTTCGAGTTTTTGGCTAGTTGTAGGCCCGCGATGAGCGCCTCGTACTCTGCCTCGTTGTTCGTCGTCTTGAATTCGAATTTGAGGGCATACTCCGCGTTCACTCCTCCTGGCCCAGTTAGGATTATGCCGGCGCTGCTCACCTTCTTCGTGCAGGATCCGTCGACGTAGAGGTTCCACTCCGACACGGGTCGCTCCTTGACCTCCGGTTTGTCGGATGCTTCTACCATCGGACCGTCGGGCGCTTGAGCTGGCGCCCCCTCTGCCTCCGTATACTCGGCGATGAAGTCCGCCACGGCCTGCCCTTTGATTGCCATGCGAGGCTTGTATTCGAGGTCAAATTCGCTGAGTTCGACGGCCCACTTCGCCAGGCGACCGCTATGGTCGGGGGATTGGAGTATCTGGCGCAGGGGCACGTTGGTGAGGATATGGATGCTGTGTGCCTGGAAGTAGGGCCTCAATCTTCGGGCAGCGGTTATGAGTGCGAGCGCCATCTTCTCGATCGTTGGATATCGCGTCTCGGCGCCCGTCATTCCCTTTCCTGAGAAGAAAACGGGTAACTCCGTGCGGTCCTCCCTGCGGACGAGTGCGGAACTGACGGCAGTGAGGGAAGCGGCCAAGTAGAGGTACAGAACCTCCCCTCGGACGGGTCTGGAGAGGAGCGGAATGGACGCCAGGTACTCCTTGATCTGAAGGAAGGATTCCTCGCACTCGAGCGTCCATACGACATCGCGCTTGTTCGTGGTTCTTAGGGCTTTGAAGAACGGGGCGTACCTGTCCGAGTAGCGCGAGATGAAACGGTTGAGGGAGGCGAGCTTGCCGGTGAGGCTCTGTAGGTCCACTCTCTTGACGGGCGGCCTCATGTCGATGATCGCTTTTACTTTGGCTGGCGCGGCTTCGATCCCCCGCTGGCTGACAATATACCCTAAGAACTTGCTGTTGGTGACTCCGAAGGTGCATTTGGCGGGATTCAACCTCATGCCATTTTTGATGAGGATGTCGAGCACAGTCCCCAAGTTCTGGACGTGGTCGACCGCCTGGACGCTTTTCACCAATATGTCGTCCACATATACGTCCACGATATTGCCGATGAGGCCATGGAACATCGTGTTCATGAGCCTTTGGTATGTGGAGCCGGCGTTCTTCAGCCCGAAAGGCATGACGACGTAGCAGTACAGGCCCTTGTCCGTGACAAACGTCGTCACCTCCTGATCTGCGGGGTTCATGAAGATCTGGTTATACCCTGAGTAAGCATCCATCATTGATAGGAGTTCGTGCCCTGCCGTTGCGTCCACCAGCTGATCGATCCTTGGCAACGGGAAGCTGTCCTTCGGGCACGCCTTGTTGAGGTTACTGTAGTCGATGCACATTCTCCATTTCTTGTTGTTCTTTTGCACCATCACCGCGTTGGAGATCCACTCGGGATAATTCACCTTCCGGATGAACCCGATGCCCAGTAGTCGGTCCACTTCCTCGTGCATGGCCGCATAGTGCTCTGCTTTGTACGCCCGCCGCTTCTGCTTCACCACTCGGGCGCTGGCGCTTACGCTTAGTCGATGGGATATGATGTTCGTGCTGATCCCGGGCATGTCCTTGTATGACCAGGTGAATACTTCCTGCTTCTCCTTCAGCAGCGCGATCAGTCGTTCGGCTATCGCGGGGTCCAATGACGCCCCGATCTGGGCCGTCCTCTCCGGGCGTTCGGAGGATAGCTGGATCGTCCTCAGCTCTTCGCGTTCGGGGACGGGCGATACGGCCATCAGCCCGTCGCGGGGATCGTCGGGTACTTCCGATCCTGGCGCGGGTTCCAGGGCGAGGATCTCACGCTCGTCACGGGGTTTAGCTGCCTCCTCGCCGCTGTATCCTCGGACATGTCCGACCCCGTGCCTGGTCGGGAATCGCCCCAAGAGCATGTACGCTGCGATGATCATCCTTAGCCTGCAGATCCCTGGTCTCCCGAGTATTGCGTTGTAGGGGGAAGGGGTGTCCATGATGATGAAGTCCGTGCGGATCTCGCTGTGAGGGGAGTCGGGCGCGCCAACCTCGACCCGTAGGTTGTCGCTCCCGAGGGGGTATGAGGGCTCGCCTGTGAAGCTGACGATGTGTTCATGGTCCCGCGTCATCTTTCGCGCGGGTCTCTCGAGCGCCTTGTACGCGGCTAAGTAGATTATGTTGACAGACGCCCCGTTGTCAATCGGCACCCTCTTCACAAGGAATTGGCCGATGATCGCGTCGATCACGAATGGTAGGGTGCTGTCCCTCGGATTTTCTTCCTCGTCTTTTTCCGTGAAGCTGACGGTAGGCGCCTCCTTTCTTCCTTCCTTGGGCGCTCCCCATGCCCCGTTTGTCAGCATTTCTCTGCCCGCGCGGTCGAACGACGATGTTCTCTCCTTGCGCTTGCCTCCGGATATCGCGTTGATGGTCCCGTGGGTTCGGGCGTCCGCCTGGTGTCGTCGTCCCCCCGTCCTAGGGCGATCGTTCACCTCCTCGAGGGCCTCCCTCAGCAGTTGGCAGTCGTTCGTGTGGTGAGTGGCGGTGTTGTGGTATTCGCACCAAATGTTCGGGATCCGGCCGACCGGGGCCATTGCTGCCGTTACGCCGCTCGGTGGTGGGAGCTGGCGCCAATGTAGGTGGAGGAGCTGCTCGGGCGACTGCCCGTTGATCGTAAAGATTTCCTGCCCTACTGGTTGGCGGGCGCCCTGTTGCGTCAATCTCCCCGTCCGGTGGCTACGAAAAAGGGGTCTCTGGTTGCCCTGTCCTGGTGCGTCCCGGTATCTCTTGTATCCTCTGGCTGGAGTCCCTCCGCTGCTCGAGGGCCGCTGGGGCTGGGCGTTCTCCTCTGGCGTGTTGGTGCTAGACTCGGAGGCGGACCCGTACACCCGTATCTCCACTAGCGCCTTCTGTACAACCAGGTCCATGATCTCATCGTAGTCGAGATGCTCCTTCTTCACAAGTTTCTCTACGAATGGGGTGGCGAGCAGATTGTCCATCAGGGCTACCTTGGCCACTCGCTTGTCAAGGTCTCTGCATGTGCTTGCGAGCGTCCTCCACCGGTTGATGTAGCTCGACAGGCTATCGTCCATCCACTAGCGGGCCTCGAGGAGGAGGTCCGTGGTGTTGTACTTTCCCTGGAGTCGATAACGTTTCTGGAAACTCTCCGTCAGCTCGAGGAACGAGTGGATGGATCCTGGCGGGATCTCGTAGAACCAGCTCCGTGCCTCTTCCGCCAGTGTTTCCTGAAACAAGAAACACAAGGTTGGGTCTGAATATCGGGTTCCGTCCGTGGTGGATCGGAACTCGTCCACGTGCGCTCGTGGATCCCCGCTCCCATCGAACCGAGCGATCTTCGTTATCTTCGCATGGGGGTCCCTTCCCCTCCCCAGTATGTGCGCCGAGAACGGGCTGACCCGGGGGGCGAACGTCCCGCCCTGACAGGCCAGTTTGTCCTTGCGCAGGCGTGAGACTTCTCCCGCCAGCTCCTCCATCCTCTGCAGGATCAGAGCGTTGCCTGTCGGGGGCGCCGACTCCTCCACTGGCGAGGGTGCTCGGGCGTTGGTTCTGAACAGATGGCACTCTTCGCTGGTGGTCTCCTGGGTTTCTTCGTGCTTCTCCGCTTGCTGGCTAATGAGCGCCTCCAGTCGCTCCTCCATCCTCTGGCGGTTTTGGCGCTCCTCTGCTCTCTCGAGCGCTGCCCCCCCCCCCCCCCCCCCCCCCCCCCCCCCCCGCAACTCCTGGATCAGGCCGTTGATGCGCCCGTCGTCGTCGCTCCTGTTGGTCGCCTGTGCACTCCGCACTGTGAGTCCAGCGGAGTCTCCCCCTCGGGCGTGTCACTGCCGTTAGTCACCGGGTTGAGCATGTGGACCTTTGATTTCAGTGGTGTTTATACGAGGTTTGCAATTTGTAAGTTTCCCACAGACGGCGCCAGATGTTTCTACCGAATTACGCGCGGGGGCGTAAAGGGGCAGAAGCAACAGTGTTGTATGCTTCCTCCTTCCTCTTCTCCTTCTTGGTGCGCCCGAATGGTGGGACTATTCGGGTGGGCGGATCCTCTCTCTTTCCTCTTCGTGCGTGCGGACTTCTCTTCTTGCGGGCGGATGGTTCCTCTGTCGGGTGCTTCTTCTACTTCTCTCGGCGTTCGGGTGCAGCTGTTAAAAGAATACAACAATGAAACAGGCGGTCAGGGGTCGAGACGGGGTGGCCCGCCTTCAACGCTCTGATGCCTAAGTCAGATGATGTATTGGATATAACAGTCAAGCGAACATGGAGTGATTGAGTCCAACGTAGTATGTTGAGATTCAATGGAATGTGAATGGGTGAATTCGTCAAGATGGAACGAATGGGATGTGAATTAGTCTGTGAATGAGTGTTCTTACCTGTAATAAATACCTGATATATATAGGTGGTTGAGTTTGGAACCTGGTGGTGTTCCTCGATGTGGGACTGGTGTACCTTGCTGGTGTTGGATCCGTGCGTTCGGGTATGCTCCAGGCGGGCGCGTGCGCGCTCGGATGGGCCCGGTTTGGTGATCGAAGTTGAAGCCCCCTTGGTGGTCTTGCATGTGGTTAAGTAGGTGTTGCTAATTTGGTTAAGTGGATAAGTATGTTAATCGTACAACTAATGATGCAATACTAACAGTTAGTCTGTGCACCATATTATGCATCAAATCCAGAGTTATTTGCATTCTAGCTTTTAGATGTTAAAAGCTTCTTTCTTCATTCTGTGAGGTCAACTCTAGCCATTTTCTTATGAAATTTTCTTACAATTTCTTTTCCTGTCAGTTCCTTATGTTTTTGGTTTGAAAATTTAACTTCCTTATCATCTCTTTCAAATGCCTACTAATCAGATGGGGATGACAAACACGTTGCGAGAAAGTATTTCGCAGTTCTTGGAGGCGATCCAAAACCAAAGCCGAAAAGGAGCGAGAAGGGTTGAGACTCTCATAAGCCAGGAAGAACCAGGACACACTTATGATCACTGTAAGTTTCCTCTTTTTATCCATTGTCTCTTGATCTCCTTAATTTCTATCTCTTGTGAGTGTTAATATATTACTAATTTGGATTGGTGGTCTCTGCTAAGCAGATGAAAATGGTTGCGGCTGGTGGGACTGTAATATGGAAGGCATTGACAATGAAGAAGTAGGAGTCAATGAGGTGTGAGGAGTAGACCGGCTCTACTACATTGGGAGGAATAGAGTGGCATTGAACCAATCATTTCACATTCAACTTTTCAGTATTCTCTGATGTAGTCGGTAGCGGGGTGTTCTATAGTGCTCCAAAATTTCAATACTCCCCAATTTTGAAGCGTTGAATTACTTCATTTCTCTCAAAATGAAACTCGTAAAAATGATCCAGCTTAAAAACTGAAGAGTATCGAAACTCTGGAGCATTATAGAATTTTTCTGTCGGTAGCTGTTGATCAAATTATATTGGAAGGTAAGGTAGGTCTACATTGGATGACTAATAACTAAACCAAACAAGTGAGAGCAGCAGCATTATGCATTTGTATTTATAGCACCGCCTTGATCTCTTCTTTTCCTTTTTCTATTTGGAAACTTTGTCGACCTATCCCATTATCTTCTTTTTAATGTCTTTATCATTCCTATTTTTCTATTTGGATTATGGATCATCCATTAGCGTAGGATTAAAACTCTTCATTTCAATCTCCTTGGAGCTAGCTAGCCTAAGAATACAACATGCGTGATGTGATTGAACTCGTACATTATGCATTGGTTTGATTGTTTCTACCTTTTGGATTATAGTCATGAGTGTTAACTAGTGATTTTTTTCTTCAAGCTAGCAAGGTCTATGCTGATTTTGGTTGAAAACTCATACATGGAATTGAAATTGGAATTGGGATGTACGTAGAATGTGGAATGTTGGTACCCTCTAGAAGCTTTAGTACGTACTTAAACCAGTACCTAGGTACATGGGATGAACAAGTGAAGCTGCGTGCGTGCATTGACTAATTAATCAAATGAAACCTGGGGCATGCAGTGTTGATTTGACCGTGACTTACCTACATAGTGGTTGGCATATATATTCATGGCAGTAGCACACCTTCCACGACTTGTTCAATTCTCCGGCCACATTTTCACGCACTATTATTATTGCATGTATCTTCTTTTACAGCAACATATATGGGCCGCCGTCCATGACTGCTAGCTCCTCCGCTCATTATCTCCTCTCTCACTTTTCACTTTCTATAATTTCTGATCAAAGGGATGACAATCACCAGTTTCAACATTGTATATGACTCCTTATCAAAACTAAATTATATATTGTTCCAGGTTTACAGAAAGAACTAAAACACATAATACCAAAATAAAACTATTTTAGCATAATAAGAGCGACTTCAACAGATCCCTTATATATCAATTTTTTTAATAATATAAGGGTTATTGCCAAATTCCAACTCAAACAACATTCCCATCTCATTCCTTATTATAGGAAATCTCTAAATTTCTTATTTTCATCCCTTATATTTATACCAAAAATAAAGAATATAAGGGATTATAATTGCAAAAACCGTAATAAATAGATTCATTTTATGTTGCAAATGCAATAAATATTTGATGAACTCTTTTGATCAACCAATTACAGTTTATCATTTACTCAAATATAACTAAACTTTAAGTTTTGTTGGTGGAGCAAAATCATTAAAAATTGTAGCTAAAATAACTTTAAGGTATAATTCTCAAAAAAATAGGAATTTTTTATGTATTGTTGCTGGAAATGTTCTAAGCCCGATGCAAAAAAAAAACAGAAATCTTTGCCAAAAAAAAATAGCTAGCAAGAAACCCAATTCCTCTGATAAATTTCTTCATTTGTGTTATTTGGTCATGGTCCTCCTGCATGGAATAAATCAGAAAAGGAAGCATAAATTTCAGACTATTTAGGAATTTTCTAATAGAAGAAATCTACGAATCTATTCTTAATTAAGCTGCTTTTAAGTGCTTTTGGCTATCATTGTCTTGTGATTTAAGTTCATAAGAAAAACAAAAAGGAGGAGAGAGAGAGAGAGAGAGTTGCAGAACAACAAGGGAAAGAAGGATTATTGAGGTGTCTTCAACTGGCGATCAGAGATAGACACGTACTCACTTCACAAGTTGCGAGATCGCCACCACCAACTTAACACTTCTCTCTTCTTCTTCTTCTTCTTCTTCTGTGTGCGTTCGTCTCACACCAAACCCCAGACAGAAAGCCAAAAACCACCAATCAAATCAATCCCATCTCTTTCAAGCTCCGACGACGACTCCAATTTCAACGTCGTCTCCAGATTGCTTTGTTTTTGGTCCAAAGTTATCATACCCTTTTGCTTCTATTCTTGTGGGGTTGAGTTTTGAGTGGTTTGGAGGCAAAGGAAGGAAGGAAGGTTTACTTAGGTACCCATATATCAACTTTGGTTACAAAAAGATTGAATTTTTGGGCTCAAAGTTTGAGCCTTTTTAAGAAAGATTGGATTTTTTGAGCTCAAAGTTTGAGCCTTTGAGACAAGACTTGTTACTGGATCATCATCATCATGGTCAGTGGGACTTTGTTTCATCATAGAAAGAATTCATGGCCGCCTCAGGAGTATATCCCCAGAAACACTTTGCAATTGGTACTCTCTCTCTCTTATTTTCTGCCCCATAATCTAACCAAAGATTCAAACTTTGTCTATGACCTCATTCTAATTGGTCAGTGTAGTATCATACTTGCTTAATCTTAGTTGCTGCTACTGCTAAAATCATCACAACTATCTCACCCTTGTTCTAAACTATCATGGATAAGATAAGAGGTGATGCATTGCATATTTGATAATTGAGTAAAAGCAATAGCTATGCTAATATTCTTTATATGAAATTGTGTAACGCTTCTGTTGTTCTTCTTCTTCTCTTTGTGTGTAGTTTGATTTTGATAGTGCTGCCCCACCAGAACATGCCTGGAGGAGGAAGTTAAACAGCCATGCTAATATTCTAAAAGAATTTAGTATTACATTTAGGGAAGCAATTAAGATGGTAAGTCGTTTTCTACTTTTATTATTTTCTTTCTAATATAGTGTGGACTACCCTTTTGTCACTCGAGTGCTCCAACATTGTGGTGTTTGGAACTTCTTAAGATTTTATCCAACATCGGCTATCGTTCTGATTTACTGGACATTTTGAAACTCCAGGTTAGGTTAGGTGTACGCTTGTGGTCATATGTCAGGGAAGAGGCTTCTCATGGAAGGGTAAGTTTTCTCAACCTTCTACATAGAAGCCGTTTTGGTTTTTGCTTATTTTTCGCAGCTTATAATTTATATTATTTGTATCTGGTCCACAACTGTATAACTTTGTCCTTGCAAAGCTGTTGAAACTTGGCCAAAATGTTGTATCTATGCAGAAAGCACCTATTGATCCTTTCACACGAGACATTTGCAAGCCATCTGCATCTCAAGGTGTTCCACTTGGAGGGATGGGGTATGTTGTGATCAGAGGGGTTCCTTAAAATTCTTGGGCTTTATTCTTTTACTTAATATAATAGGGGGCATTTGTTGAAATGTTTGCAGAAGTGGCAGCATCTCAAGAGGTTTTAGAGGCGAGTTCCGGCAATGGCAAATCATTCCGGGAGTATGCGATAATTCTCCTGTCATGGCCAATCAATTCTCTGTAAAGCTCTACACTTCTCTGCTTACTTTTGCTTCTTTGGGACGAATGTGCATCATCCATCATATAGTATTTCAAGTGTGCCAGTTGAATTATTTATCATGTTTTCGGGATTTTTTTCTTTTGGTCATGGAATTTACTATCTAATTATATCTTCAGTTATAGCAAGCATGGTACTATTTGAGGTAGAAAAATAAGATACAGAAGCTCTAGCGAAAGCCATTTTTCTCTTTCTTTTTCTTATATTATCTGAACACGTTCCTCGTATATCGTAGTGACAATGAGATCTAAGTTATGCTCTGAGAACTGCAACATAAGGCCAGAAATAGGAGATTTTTGCAACACATTTAAAAGGATTGTGTTTCAAAATGTTGATCTACATGTTTGCGGTCATTGCTTGTATTAGTGTCATTAGAAAATCTTATAAGGGGCTCTTGGATTTACTATAAACATCTTGTGTGGGATGCATTGCAAAAATCGAACATGAATACTGTTAGGAAAATAATAATGGTTAGAGTTATCTCATTATAAGCTTTTGATCAATGTCTTGGAGAACTGAGTTAATTGCCTTTTAAGAAAAAGCTATTAGTATATTTCTTATAATGTTTGCTCATGTTGTAAAATTGCAGATCTTTATATCTAGAGATGGAGGGAGTAAAAAGTATGCGTCAGTTTTGGCCCCCGGCCAACATGAAGGATTAGGGTAAGTGGATACATGTCAGGTCTGAAAATCATATTTAGTAGTGAATTCAAATTCCATACCATCACAGAACCATATGGCAATTCCACATATCTATAGCCAACAATCTTAAACTAGCTCAAGAATCAGTCCCTCCCTTATTGAATCAAGGCCAAGTATAAGAAGTTTTTCTAAAATCTATATAGGTTAGTGAGTGCGAAGATTGGCCGATATTTCTTGTGCCCTATGCTCCTTGGTACACTATAGACAATCTGCCATGGGAATCAGAACTCATCCTATTAAGTATGACAAGGAAATCAAATAGGTTTGTAATTTTTGAAATTTTATGCAGACTTGCAACTTAAGAGGCAGTGCACCACATTTAAGGTTTACAAGTTGTGTCCTGTTATAGGAAGATGTATGCTAGAAACCCAAATATGTTTCAGACCTAGCTCTTGATTTTACAAAGCTTATATGTATCCTTTTCAGAGGGCATCAGATTTTAGTCATTTTACTGGATTCGAATCCATTTTATATGAAGTGGCTTTCTCAAAACTTTAATGTATAATGCATCTTGGGTTGGTTATACTTTTTCTGGGACTTCTAAAGACACCTATAGCAGTTGAATATCCCTACCATAGGCAGCCTGATTAAATGTGCTCATTTTATAGAAAAGCTGGTGATCAGGGTTTATCATCGTGGGGCTGGAATTTGGGTGGTCAACATTCCACGTACCATGCTCTGTTTCCAAGGGCATGGACTGTATATGATGGTACGAGTATACTTCCTGTAGTCTATTTCAATTGAGCTGCTGCCTTATTCTGATCCTTTTTTATTTTATTTTTTTATTTTAGGTGAACCCGATCCAGATTTGAAAATTTCATGTCGGCAAATATCACCATTTATCCCTCATAATTATAGAGATAGCAGTCTTCCTACAGCAGTTTTTGTCTACACGGTATTTTCATATTTCCTCGTATCAATTTTAATGAAAAAGTTATTTTTTCATTACATCTTTTTTGTTTAGGGAAGATGTAACCCTCAAAGTTACAGTGTCATGGTTATTACTTGCTTATGAGACTCTTGCATCTTATTTAGTTGGTGAACACTGGAAAAGAAAGGGCGAAAGTCAGCCTTCTTTTTACATGGGCGGTAAGAACTACATTTTCATTCCTGAATTCCTTTTTTTTTTTTCAATCTATACAAAGCTCTCAAAGGTTCTCAGTACGTGTGGTACTTATTGCTTTTCCTGGTGTAGAACTCAATTGGAGGGATCTCACACTTGTCGGGAGACCATGTCAATGAACCTTTCATGTAAGAATAAAATATCACTGGTGTTTGTTTAAGATGATTGTGGTACTATACATTTTTTTAACATATTCTAACTTACATTTTGTCTTTATAGAGGCGAAGATGGAGTCTCCGGCGTACTTCTACATCACAAGCAAGTCATAAAACCTTATTACACTTAATATGACGGTTGGTTTGGAGATTTATCTGCCCTTCAGTGATTTAATTGGTTAATAAGGCACAAAGGTTTAGACAATGTCTGTGAAAGAAAAGGACAACAACTTAAATTTTTATAAAGATATCAAGAGAATTAGTCTTAAAATAGTGAAGTGTTAGTTTAACGTATGTCATACCAGCAAGTAAGAAAAATTGATGTATAAAACTACATTTAGATTGAAAAGACCTGAAACTTATCTACCCTAGTGCAAAAGCTTGGAGGAAATTAAATGCTAAAAAGTGAAGCATGCTTTCTTATGTTTGGTGTTCATGCGGGAGTTATCAATTTTTTCGGATATCTAGTATGTGGACATTCAGTTAATTTGTGATAATTTCTTCCTCCATTCGTTTTTCATGAAAACCAATAAATTGGTTGTACAAAAGAGCCAAAAAGACAACCCAGTTGTTGCAATAATTTTTTCCGTCTGGTTCTCTTATATGTTTCCGTGTAGTCCTATTTTCAACCAACATTATCTTATTTCATGTCACCGTCAGTAAGTGAGGTTGACATGTTTAAGTTAGTACTTGGGGATCTGTACATTTGGATCAAATGAAAAGTAAATTTTTGGAAGCTTATTTGGTATTGCTTGTCTGTCTTGCTACATGTACCAAACTGTCTATAGACTCCTGTTATATATGTCCGTTTGGTCCTAGGGGCACATTGGAACATACTAATAGTAATTAAATCAGTCTTGATTTTCTAAAGTTCTTCCGAGGGTCATAGCTATAACTTTCCAACTTTTCCCCCAATGATTTTAACTGTCTTCATGACCAATGCCTATGTTACAGAACTGCAAAAGGGAGTCCCCCTGTTACTTTCGCGGTAGCTGCATGTGAAACACAAAATGTAAGCGTTAGTGTTTTACCATGTTTTGGGTTATCTGAAGGGAGTAGTGTTACAGCAAAAGAAATGTGGGACAAAATGGTGCAGGTATTTTTCTCCGTCATCTTCTTTATTGATGCTATCTACATATGTGCTTTTGGTAGCTCAATCCTATATGCCTCATTTTTTTTTGGGAAACTTAGTGAGTTGCCTTGTATAGAACATTTTGTTGATACAATCATCTGCTAGTTATAAATAACTCTGATTTTAAAAAAGAATCCTACTCACATGTTTAGTTTGCAGTTCGGATGCACAAGTCTATCATTACTATGCTCAATGTTTTTTAATTTGGTTTCTTTTTCTCAAGGATGGACAATTCGATCGGGAAAATTTTAATTCTGGGCCATGCATGTCTTCATCACCTGGAGAGACACTCTGTGCTGCGGTTTCAGCTACAGCGTGGGTAGAACCCAATGGTGGGAAATGCACTGTTGCGTTTGGTCTGTCGTGGTCATCTCCAAAAGTAAAGTTTTTAAAGGGATGCTCATATCCAAGGTGAGTTCCTGTAAGAAAATTCCTTATATCAACTATTGGAAGAAAATATGCTTATAAATGTGTACGCTGACAGTCAACTGTCTTTTGGTTTGCACCCTTGTGGCTTTATTATCTTCATTGATGCATGTACATAATCTTAATTGTTGCGCTAGTGTGCCTGCTGGTTTTTCAAGATCCTTCCTTTATCCAAAAAATAAATGAAATGTAGCTTGTTGGGGTGTTTTATTTTTTTCATCGACCGTAGCAACCTGGTACCAGAAGAAGTAAAAGTTAACAAAAATATATGCATTTAAAAATTGTGCTCCATCGATCCAGAAACTGATGCAAGTGATGTAGGTGTTTGCTAATATATGCTGATAAGTGTGTTGCAGGAGGTATACAAAGTTCTATGGGACCTCTGAAAGGGCAGCTCAGGACATAGTGCATGACGCACTTACAAGTACGTGTGTGTGGTTTTGACAAGTTGTAACACGATTAATTGTAGAATCAATTTAAACAAGAATCTAATATCTTGGTTTGATGACGTTTATTTTGAGTGTTAACACGTGGGTATTTTCTGTGAATGCATAGATTATAAGCGATGGGAAGAAGAGATTGAGAAGTGGCAAAACCCTATCCTCAGGGATGAGACATTACCAGAATGGTATTAATTATTTAAAGCATTATACTGATTCTTACTTTCATGAATAAGGATGTATCAGACACTAAATGGATGCCTTAAGTAGGTGACTAACAATAAGGTGGAATCTGAGCTTGACTATAGTGTTGTGCATGACTCATCTTGAAAATATAAGAGCCCATGTGCGAGCCATGCAGTAAATGCCAGCTTCTATGAAGGACAACCGTGCTAGTATGACGTTGGAGCTAGTTGGTTATGCATCTCATTTCTTCAGAGAGAATTATGTCAGATAGTTTTCTCATGACCACCATGAATGCTACTGTCAGATTTAACATCCCACAACTATCTCCACTTATTCGAAACCTTAAGATGCATGAAGCTTGGTTCCTGATTGTGTTAACTATCAGTTAGGATCGTAGGATGCATCTTATGTTTACTGTAACTGTCTTTTCAAATACAAGTGTTGTAGGTGCTGTACCTAAGAAAAAAATATTGTAATTCCCTCACAACATAGTATTTAATTAATGTTATTTAGGGTTTCTTTGGACTACTTTTCACTGAAGTGTTATGATAACTTTTAGTGACGGCATGTTTTGTGCAATGTTGTAGGTACAAGTTCACGTTGTTCAACGAGCTTTACTTTTTGGTTGCTGGCGGTACAGTCTGGATTGGTATGGATACCTGATTTTTTTCTCTATCAGATCTTGACCTGTGTTCTAAGATTGTTTGTTATTTGGAAACTGGTTGTGGTGCCTGACTTTGTCGTGCACTTTTGAATCACCCAATAACTTTATTTTTGATTTATATATACAAACTGAATGATGCCTTGTAATTATTGTTCATTTTCATGCAGATTCTCCCTTCCATGAAACAACCGTCAGGAAGAATCAAACGCAGGTAGCAAATGTTGAGTATTTAGATAACAAAGTTGCTGAACCTAAAGTGAACTGTAAACAGAGTGGAGTGGTTGAGGATACTGCAACTGGTTTACATAGGAATACAATGTTGGACCCTCAGAATGACAATGAAGATGTTGGGAGGTTTCTGTATCTGGAAGGAGTTGAATATATCATGTGGTGCACATATGATGTGCATTTTTATGCATCTTTTGCTCTTCTCGATTTGTTTCCCAAAATTGAGCTCAATATACAAAAGGATTTTGCCAAAGCTGTCTTATCTGAAGATGGGAGAAAAGTGAAGTTCCTGGCTGAGGGGAATTGGGGAATTCGTAAGGCTAGAGGAGCTGTACCCCATGACCTGGGGACACATGATCCGTGGAACGAAATGAATGCGTATAATATTCACGATACTAGTAAGTGGAAGGATCTGAACCCTAAATTTGTACTTCAGGTGTATAGAGATTTTGCTGCAACAGGGGATATGTCATTTGGAGTAGATGTGTGGCCGGCTGTTCGTGCAGCAATGGAATACATGGAACAATTTGATAGGGACAATGATGGTCTCATTGAGAATGACGGTTTCCCTGATCAGACATATGATGCTTGGACGGTTCATGGCATAAGTGCTTACTGTGGTTGCTTGTGGCTTGCTGCACTTCAGGCAGCAGCAGCAATGGCCTTTCAACTAGGTGACAAGGCCTTTGCTGAGTGGTGCAAAACCAAATTTTTGAAGGCCAAACCAGCTTTTGAGGAAAAATTATGGAATGGTTCTTATTTTAATTATGATAGCGGATCCAGTAGTAACAGTAAATCTATACAAGCGGATCAACTGGCTGGACAGTGGTATACTGCATCCTCAGGTTTACCTTCACTGTTTGATGATGTTAAAATCCAAAGCTCTTTGCAGAAAATCTATGACTTCAATGTCATGAAAGTTAAAGGAGGTAGGATGGGCGCTGTAAATGGAATGCATCCCAATGGGGAGGTGGATGAGTCTTGCATGCAATCTCGTGAAATATGGACTGGTGTCACTTACGGAGTGGCTGCTACCATGATTCTTGCTGGTAAGAAGAAAGAGGCATTCACTACTGCTGAAGGCATTTTTATTTCTGGCTGGTCTGAAGAGGGCTACGGGTAAGTAGAACTTTCATTATATGCAGTACTGTTTCATATGTGTTCTCCATTTTTATTTGATAGAACATATTCATAACTTGTAGATGTTTTGAAATCTTCATGTGGGAGATCACTCTGGTTTTAAAAGGTTTATCCAATTAGGCATAATGTCTTACTGTTCAAAAATCATTTCTCTAACTGCATACTTTGATGATGTATATCAAACCAACATGCATGTTGTATTCTGTTCTTATGTGGAATGAATATGTTTAATTAAGACAAAGTCCAAGAATTTCAGAAAGTTAGGATAGGATTGAAACCATGAGCATTGTACTAATACCAGCTGTATTGTTTTTATAGAATAAGATATACTTTACAGCTCTAATGATGTGGTTTAAGCAAAGTGAATTCTCATGGCAAATGTCTATAAAAAGAAAAATAAGAAGGTAGCGAGATTAGGTGAATAGTTTTTTACTGCCTCTCATCTGATGGTGTACGTTATACAGAAACCATTATTTGCTGCTGCACGTCGTGTATTTTATATGATTATTGAACCGAGAAAAATTTAAAATATTTTTTGTTTGACCGAACTTTTTATGTCTGGTACAAAATTGGAGTCTCACATCAATCTTCTGTTGTACGTTTGCTAGATGACTGATGTGATGTCTCTACGCACTTCTATTACTTATAAAGCACCAACTTGTGTTTTCTTTGACTGTTGTGCGCTTGTGTTTATTATTTATATAGATACGGGTTTCAGACTCCTGAAGGTTGGACGATGGATGGGCATTTCCGGTCTCTGATATATATGAGGCCACTGTCTATCTGGGGCATGCAGTGGGCACTAAAAATGCCAAAGGCAATCCTCGAGGCTCCACAGGCCAATATAATGGACAGAATCCAAATTTCTAATCCGAGATCCTCCCACAACGAAACAGGTGTTAGAAAGATTGCAACCAAAGCAAAGTGCTTTAGTAACTGTGTTTAATTGTGCATGCTGATTGTAACATGTTACTTCAATATATTGTAAAAAAAAAGTGTAGTAAGTTGCTGAACCCTCTTGCAGTGAAATAAAGATGCTGGGAGAGAGGTTTGGGAGTAGTCTTTTACAGATAGGTAACAAATAGGTAATAAAATATCGGAGTTGCAAGACTTGCATAATTATATGTATCAGTCCAGTCTTGCATTGTTCGATTTGAAAGGTTTTGTACAAGTATTCGAGAAATGTAACAAGTGAATAATTTGTGTTGCTATATGAACTATATAGTATCTGCAAATACAGAGCAGATTGGAACAAGGATTCTTGTTTCTGCTACCTTTTAACATAGCATATATTGATTCAAGTTTTCAGGCAAATCTTCGGTGGCTTTTGCAAGATTCAGTCACTTTTGAAGAGAAAAATTCTTCAAAAGAAGCAAATGCTGAAATAATAAGATGATTTTTTTTGGAGGTAAAACGGTAAAATATATATTTGGTAATTGGTAAATTAAAAAGAAGTCCACTGATTACTGATTATTGACTCGATAGAACTCTTTTCTATGAGTAATTTATATAATTACAATTCAATCCAGTACTTCACATGACGGATTAGTTGTAGAAATAATAGCTAAAAAGTAACGACTAAAAAATAGAGGCTCATATACTCTATCTAACTATGCACTCCTAAGTCCTAATTATAATATTCATACACAGTTTGGGGCTATATAACATTTCGATGTCCTGTTAGAAGGGAAATTGCGATATTTTACACGGGCCAAATATAGGACATAGATTACAACACTATGATTCGGGGCACTCAGCTTTGTTATCGTGAGTATTACCCAACAGAACTTCTCTAAACTCAACAAACTTTAAGAAAAACCCTACTTGGGCCAAAAGCTACTTCCTAGGCCCAAACCATGCCCAAGGCCAGCAAAACAACAAGGAGCCCAGCAGAATAAGAATGTCTTTATATACGGTAGGATATCAAGCTCGCTTCCCCACTTTGATACAAGATTGTTGTGCAGTAGAGAAATGCATTTCCTAACCAAATAAGATAAATAAGATGAAGTGGACAAGAACAATGATAAAAGACAAACATAAACTCGATCGATGATTATAGAATTAATCATATATATGCATAAGCATATTATGAATCGACACTTGGCATCATATATGTATACATATGAAGGTGTTGGAAAGACTTGATATGTGAGTGATTGGAGATGGAAGAAGATCGAGGAAGAAGCTGCTTCACTATTAGCCATAGTAAGCTCTTCTACAGTACTCCGGCACGTATAACTACGAGGCAATTTCTTAGTGTGAAGAGAAATTTTGCTCGTCTCTTAATTTCTTTCCTTGTCTGTGTTTTGCAATCACCAACGTACATTATATATTCGTAGTCCAACATGCACCGTTGCACCAAACCAACAAAGGGATCGAAGCCTCCAAACAACTCTCTCTCTCTCTCTCTCTCTCTCTCTCTCTCTCTCTCTCTCTCTCTCAACTGAGTCCCATTCTAGCTTCCTCTTCTCTGCCAATTAGGTCCAAGAAAGGAGGCAAGGAGAAAGCTTTTGCTTCTTCACCAAGTTGACCTAGAACTCAAAAGAATGTAAGCTTTTCTTTTCTCTAACGTTTGATCTGTTTAGTTTGATTTGCTGGTCGCGCTCAGTTTGAGTTCATGTATATGATTTCTCCTTACCTCCTGGCACCTTGGAAGAGAAGAGAGAGACATGAACTGAAAGAACGAGAGAGGGAGAAGAGATCGACTGGCAAACTAGTTGCATGGCTATTTGTGATTGATGTTGTTATCAATGTTCGGAGGGTCTGCATGTATGTATTACTATATAGTTTCTGAATGAATAAGCTGAATGCATGATATCTTTGCTCGTATGTGTTTAATGGAGTTGACATGATTAGATTGAACCTCACCATGCATGATCAAGTGCAGTAAGCTATAATTCTAGAATTTTATACGGGATCGACAACAGTTAGATTTCTTAGGTCAGAAGCGCTAGCAACAACCTGGCATATGTTTTTAATCAATAACATCTATATATGCATGTGGTTAATTAGAGTAGAGAAAATTCTTGTGTATTTATAACAGTAGAGAAAACGTTTAGAATCTTTATTTCAGTTTTTTTTTGTATTTATAACATTATTTTTAATCCCATTACAGCAATTCTATGCATTAATTTCCTTTTTCGTTTGGAAAGGTTTAATTACATCTTTTTTTTTTGTTTATGACGGAATTAATCTACCTTTGACCCCCATTCTATCGGTTATAATGTTCTTCACGTTTTTATACATATAAGAATCTACTATTTAATTGTGTTTATATGAAAGTAATTGAGATTTTATGGTGTATATTCCCTATATGGTTTTACATGGTTTGATAGATTAATTTCATCTGAAATAGATTGTAATTGATGAATAAGAGTTTATTTCCTATTCTATTTCCATGAATAGCTTGAAATCACTCACGAAATTGGTCCTCTCTCACCCTATATAACCAGTGCATAATTCCATGATATGTACACACAGAAAGTAGCAAATTAAAAGGATTCTGAATGTCTATGAGAAGGCCTCTGGACAGCATATTAATTTGCAAAAGTGTAGGGCACGTGGTTTTTAGTCGAAATGTCACACTCAATATTCAAGATGAGCTGGCGGCAGTATTAGGGGTTCAGACTTCAGAGAGTGGATGATCACGGCCATTATTTGGGCTTGCCTCTACTGGTCGGTCAAGCCAAAACAGCAATTTTCGCTTATATTAAAGAGCGACTGGTTAACAGGCTTTTCAGCTGGAGAGAGAAGCTTTCGAGTGCTGCAGGTAAGGAGATCATGATAAAGGCAGTAGCTCAGACCATTCCAACATATGCAATGAATTGCTATCTTCTTCCAAAAGGTCTTTGTGAGGACATTCAACAACTTTGTTGTCAATTCTTTTGGGGCGGAGATGATACAACTCGTAAGATACATTGGAGATCCGGAGATAGAATGTGCTTGACAAAGGAGGAAGGTGGTATAGGTTTTTAAGAATTTATATGCTCATAATCTCGCCATGTTAGCTAAACAAGGGTGGAGAATCCTCAAAAACCCTCAATTCCTTATTGCAAAGATTTATAAAGCTAAATATCATCCTTTCTCTTCATTATTGGATGCGGAGATTGGTGAGTCTTCATCTTATTCCTGGAGGAGTATTGTCACAGCTTTGCAAGTTTTGCATCCGGGTGTAACCAGGAGAATCGGCAATGGAGAAACCATCAAGATTTGGGAGCATAATTGGATTCCTAATGTGGCAACTCATGCACTGGTACGTCCTAATGATTGTAGGCTTGTTTTTGTGTCTGACTTGTTTTCTCCGGTTCTAAAAGGTGGAATGAACCTCTACTCTATCAAACATTTCCTAACGAAGTGGTACAGCAAATTACTGTTAGTCTATTATCAATATCTAATCCATAAACCAGTCTGTAACATAAACACAACGCAGAAGTTTTATAAAACAGTTCTTACTTTGATTATTGATGTTCATGGTCTTTAAGCTTTCACAAAGAAGATCTTCTGAGCAATTCACTTGCATTTACTTTATGTGAGAAATCTGTAGATTGTAATGCGTATATTGTGCTTGCTCAGGGATCCCTTTATATACTGGTTTAGGTGATAGAGTTTCATATCACAAGAACCTCTCTAAACACCACAAACCTATATCAAGTATGACAACCGTAAAACTTAGTTTCCTAAGCTAATTGAACTCCTTGTACCAATCATTACAGATTAATGAATGTGTATCCAAGTTAAGTAATGATATTGCTGTCTCTTTCGCTTATTTCTCAAGTATGTATAACGGTGTTGAACCTTAATAAGGTTTCCTATGTCCACTAGGAGTATTACTCCAACATTCTCCCACTTGGACTAGGAATACCTTATGCAACAACAGTCACACTTAATCAGAATATAGCAAATCTTTAGTGTACATTGAGATTACAAGACATTACAGAAGTTCACAACTTTGATATACAATTATGCATATACACTGCAGAATTAAGTACCAGCTGCATCAATTGACACAACCTTTCCAAAACCACTGCAAGTGCATTTACATGAAGTATCAATCAAACCAGATTGCCATCTGTAACCACGTTTAAACTACCTGATGTATCTGTCACAACTTGAACATGGTTTTGATCCTTCTGTTGGTCCTGTATGCTAGGACCTGATACCATTTCAAGAATGTCCATATGTATCCTGTATATATATATATTCTGTAACCATATTCTTTGTTCATAAGTACAATGCAATGAACAAACATAACCCCTTTTAAAAGGAAAACATGATCCAATAATTGTTTCATGTAATGCAACAGATGCTGAATAATAATCTTCATGGCATTGAATTAATTTCAGCAAACATAAACACACAAAACATGTCTGTAATTCAAAATAACTGAACCAAACCAGAACAAAACTAATGAATCATAGTCAAACAAAACTTAAACCAAAATACAGAAATGAATTACTCCCACTGAACTTATGCATCAAGGTATGGCAACATGTCAATGCCTTTTACATGAGACTCAAAAACACCAGCTGTCATAGGTTTAGTAAAAGGGTCTGCTAGTTGAACTAAAGTGCCAATTTTCAACACTTCCAACTCCTTATTCTTGACTCTCTATCTAATGCTATAATATTTGAGATCTATGTGTTTGGAATTGGTAGATCTTTTGTAATTTTTACTGAAGAAAACTGCTGCGGAATTATCACAATAAATCTTCATAGGTACTGGGGCAATAGTGTTAACCACACCAGTCTGTGTCAGGAAGTTTCTCAGCCATAAACCCTCACAAGCACCTTCATAAATTGCAATGAACTCTGCCTGCATAGTAGAAGTAGCTGTAAGTTTTTGCTTCATGGTTTTCCATGCTATAACACCTCCTGCCATTACAAAAACATATCTTGTGGATGATTTGCTGTTGTGAGGATATCCTGAAGCAAAGTCTGAATCAGTGTAACCAGCCATTTCAAGTTCCTTTTCTCTTCTGTAAACCAATGAGTGATCCTTTGTGCCTTGGAGATACCTGAGAACCTTTTTTTCCTGCTGTCCAATGCTGTATGCCTCGATTGGATTGAAATCTTGACAAAATTCCTACTGCATAGGATAAATCTGGTCTTGTACATACCTGTGCATACATAAGGCTCCCAATAAGCTGTGCATAAGGTTTGTTTCTCATCTGTTCCTTCTGTGCATCTGTAGTTGGACATTGATCTTTGTTAAGCTTATCTCCTTTTGGCATAGGAACTGCTCCAGGTGCACAATTCTGCATATCAAATCTCTTTAACACTTTGTTGATGTAGCTATGCTGTGATAAACCAAGTAGATATCTTGACCTGTCTCTCTTGATTTCTATCCCCAAAACATACTCAGCTTCCCCTAGATCCTTCATATCAAAATGTTTTGATAAGAATGCCTTGGTTTTGTTTAATATCTTCATACTTGTACTAGCCAACAAAATATCATCAACATATAGGATTAGAAAAATAAAATCTCCTCCTTCTGATTTCATGTAGACACATTCATCTACAATATTTTCCTTGAAGCCAAAGTCACTGATCACTGAATCGAATTTCAAATACCATTGTCTTGAAGCCTGTTTCAGCCCATATATTGACTTGTTTAATCTGCAGACAAGATGCTCACTCCCAGGTGTTACAAAACCTTCTGGTTGCTTCATGAAGATCTCTTCATCTAGCTCCCCATTCAAGAATGCTGTTTTTACATCCATCTGGTGTAGCTCCATATCAAAATTAGCCACCAGTGCCATTATAGTTCTGAAGGCATCTTTTGTGGAAACTGGTGAAAAAGTCTCAGTGAAATCAATTCCCTCTTTCTGTGTAAATCCCTTGGCTACAAGCCTTGCCTTGTATCTCTCCACACTGCCATATGCATGAAGTTTAGTCTTGAATACCCATTTACATCCAATGGCCTTTTGTTTTGCTGAAGCTTCTACTAACTCTCATACATTGTTCACATGCATAGAGTTCATCTCTGAACTCATTGCTTTCTCCCACTCATGTGAACAATCTTCTGACATGGCTTCCTTGAAGGTAATGGGGTCTGCAATATCACCAAGGTCATAATCTATCTCAACATCATAGATCTGAAATTCACTTGACAATGCATCAAGTGTAGATCTTCTCTCCCCCTGTGATCTTCTCAAAACTTGCTGCTGTGGTACTTGCTGCTGTGGCATTTGTTGTTGTGGTACTTCTTGCTGTGGCACATTTATATCATGATTATCAAGGTATTCTATTATCACAAGTGCTGAAGACATAGGAGATATTTCTGGTACTTTTTCAATAATCTCTTCAAAGACAAAATCCTCCACAGAATGTGCAAGGTTGACTTCATTAAAGAACACTGTTTTGTTTGTTTCAATGATTCTCAAGGAATGAGATGGACAATAAAATCTGTACCCCTTAGAATGTTCTGGATAACCAATGAAGAAGGCTGACACTGTCTTGGGATCTAATTTATTTTCATCTGGATTGTAGGGTCTAGCTTCTGCTCTACAGCCCCAAACATGAGTGTGATTAATGCTAGGCTTTCTCTTCTTCCACAGTTCAAAAGGTGTTTCAGCTGATGATATAGACTTTGATGGTGTTCTGTTAGTCAAGTAGTTAGCTATTTTCAGTGCATCACCCCAAAGAAATCTCGGCAATCCTGAAGTGCACATCATACTTCTCACCATTGACATGAATGTTTTATTCCTCCTTTCTGCAACCCCATTCTGTTCAGGTTTTCCCGGTGTAGTATATTGTGCTGAAATCCCATTTGATTCTAAAAACAGTGCAAAAAGGCATTTATGTTGTCCAACTTCTGTATATTTGCCATAATACTCTCCTCCTCTATCACTTCTAACACATTTAATCTCTGCATTTAACTCTTTTTTCACCTCAGATTTGTAAATTTTAAACTTCTCTAATGCTTGACTCTTCTCAGATATAAGATATATATGACAGAACCTAGAGTAATCATCAATGAAGGTTATGAAATACCTATTTCCACAAATTGTCTGTATAGGAAAAGGTCCACAGATATCAGTGTGGATCAGACGCAATAAACCAGTGCTCCTAGCAGCTCCTCTCTTAAGTTTGTTTGAAAATTTTCCCCTAGCACATTCAACACAGTCTACTAGATCACTGTAGTCTAGCTAACTCAGGAAGAATTCCTTGTTTAACCATTATTGTCAGTCTTTCCTTGGAAACATGTCCAAGTCTTCTGTGCCAAAGATAAGTTGATTTTTCACTAATCTTTCTCTTTTTCCCAACACCAGAATCTGTAGCTAAGGTATTTTCTATAAGAAAGATTTCCTTGTGGCAAGTAATAGGCAATGTCCAATAATCATCAATCAATTTTGCAACACCAAGATAAACAGAAACACGATTTATTTTCATACCAAAAGAGTCAATTACAAACTGATGATTGCTCTTAACTAAAACTGAAATTGAGATTAAGTTCCTGGACATAGTAGGAACATAATATACTTGCTCTAGAAAAAGAAAAAATCCTGGCCTTAAAGATAACTTGACAGATTCTACTGCTTCAATCCCTACTCTCGTGCCTTCTCCCACATAAATCTTGATCTCATTTTCCCTTGGTTTCCTCAGGTTTTGTAGCCCCTGTAAGGAGTTTGTAATATGGACAGGTGAGCCAGTATCAAAACTCCAACAATCAGATTGAACTCCTATCAAATTTATCTGAACATGAAAACTAATTAGTTGATGATTATTATCTCTTTTTGCCTTCCATGCCTTATACTTACCACAGTCTTTCTCCATATGTCCTTGCAGTTTGCAAAAGAAACATTTAAAGTTTCCTTTGCCCTCATGGTCTTATTCTGGATGCCCAATTTCTTATGAGGACTAGTTTTCTTCCCACGTTTGGTTTCCTGATTTGTGGTTTGAACATAACTAATGGTTACAAGTTTCAACCTGTCATATTCCTGTACACAGACTGCAATCAGCTCATTTAGTGTCCATTTATCCTTCTGTGTGTTATAAGTGGTTTTCAGCTGATCAAAATCTTTAGGTAGAGACTTAAGTACTAACATAACCACCATGTCATCTCCTAGAGGCATATCAAGAGCAGTAAGTTTTGCTGCAATCTCAATCATCTTCAATATATATTCCTTGATATTCTTTGACATATCAAATTTCATTCCATGAAGAGCATCAAGAAATAAACTTGTCTCAGCTTTGTCACTCACATAAAATCTCTCAGCTATGCCAGTAAGAAGTTCACTAGCTGATTCCTTATCTGGTATGCCACCTTTGACTGCATCAGATAAGGTCTTAAGAATGGTCAGCTTACAGATTTTATTAGCCATTATCCACCTCTCTCTAGGTACACCTCCCTCTACATCTGCATCAGGGATCTCAGTAGTGTCCAAACACCAATTCACATTTTGTTGAGCTAGATTAAGTTCAATATCTGCCCTCCATTCCTTATAGTTACTACCATTCAAAGGAATAATAGCACCATATGCAACCGTAGCTGGAAAATAAAAGAGAATCTAAGTCAAGTGATCATGTCTTACTTATTTCTGTAATTCAACATTTTCAACCAAAATTCACACCAAACATTGATTTCACAAAACACACGAAGTGTCAAAACATACAAACTAGTATTTGTTTATCATATCAGAATATATATCTTATGTGTGTAGCATACTCCTTAACAATAGTCAGTCTACCTGTATGGCAAAGCACAAACTATTCTTTATTTTAACTGAACTAACACATATCCAAGAATCAGACAACATGATTCATCAAAACCTGTGGGCAACTGAAAAAACCATGATGTACTTAATGATTAGAGAACATGTAGTATTCAGAACCATCTTTAAAAAACTCAAAACAAGTACAGTTTCAGCCATCTGTGGATGGTACAGTGCTCATGTTGGCCTAAAAATGCAATTTTCCAAGTCTGTTACTCAATAGTCTGAGATAAAACACCTTCAAAATAGTTTGCTGTATGCAACATGTATCTCAAAATTTTATCTCAACTCAGAACTTGTGATTGTAACTTGATGTTATCCCAATAATAAAGCTGCCAGATAACCAATCAACTGTTTAACCAAAGATTTCAATTCACACATACAAATCTGGGAGAAAATATGTACATGCTCATCAATCTTTTCAACAGTTATATCAGAGTTCATATTATTCAATCACAGATTCAAAAAATATCAATTAGACATTCAGATCATGCATGAAACTTCAATCAATACTGAAAATTAAGTTCCATCTGGGCGGCAACCTACTCCCCAGGAGAGTCTAGTTTTCATATGCATGACCAATCTCACAAAACAAAACTGATATGTATATAAGTTTATTCTGAAAACATACCAGGATGCAATCCAGCGCTGCAAAACAAAGTTTAGTAGAACAAAACAGAACAAACATGTAGTTTTGTTGTTTGATTTGTACTTACATATGATCTATGAACATCTTTAGATAACAAAAGACTTCTAAGTTTAACACTCGAAACAGAAACAAACTCAATTTTGTTTAAGAACCTTTATTCCCAAAAACTGGGTTTTCCAGAACTCTAACTCATAATCACAGTTTGACGATTTATGAAACACATTGACATGATGCTCTGATACCAATTGTTAGTCTATTATCAATATCTAATCCATAAACCAGTCTGTAACATAAACACAACGCAGAAGTTTTATAAAACAGTTCTTACCTTGATTATTGATGTTCATGGTCTTTAAGCTTTCACAAAGAAGATCTTCTGAGCAATTCACTTGCATTTACTTTATGTGAGAAATCTGTAGATTGTAATGCGTATATTGTGCTTGCTCAGGGATCCCTTTATATACTGGTTTAGGTGATAGAGTTTCATCTCACAAGAACCTCTCTAAACACCACAAACCTATATCAAGTATGACAACCGTAAAACTTAGTTTCCTAAGCTAATTGAACTCCTTGTACCAATCATTACAGATTAATGAATGTGTATCCAAGTTAAGTAATGATATTGCTGTCTCTTTCGCTTATTTCTCAAGTATGTATAACGGTGTTGAACCTTAATAAGGTTTCCTATGTCCACTAGGAGTATTACTCCAACAAATTTACAGCTGGTGTGCTATCACGCATGTTCTAGCTAGTCAATCAACAGATCGAACAAGATATGATGGAACATATCAACAAGTCCAGCGTCTATTACCTAAGTTGTATAGTCTTCTGGGATATGATGGAAAGTCTTTGGCTTTTGTTTTTGCTGAGTTATATACAACTACAGAATGAAATATATATCAACCTACTGCTAATGAACCTAAAGCTTTAAAGGGTGCGTAGATGATGAATCATTTCTCACATCAGGATGAACAAACATTCAAATGTGTTTCGGTTCATATGTAATGATCGACGGTGCAAGTGAGTGTCAACTTCGACAGCAAGACTAATAATAGATTACAAGTACATCCATAATATATAAGAAAAATTAATACCAGATTAGCTATAATCAGACTACATGCAATTCATAATACTAGTGTTTAATGTATGTATATATATATATCTTTTTCCAAAGTGATGCTAGCTGATTCATGATTAGACATCAAATAGAGAACCTAGAAGTTTTTGTAATTGTCATTTGTCAATGACAGATTTGTACACAAAATTCAGCAACAAGAATAGAACTGGTTACAGTTATTTCTTTGAAGCCTTTGACGCTCTTGAAGATCCTCACGCTGTATTTAGTCTCAAGTACATGTTGTTGTGCAAATTATGGTGAGTCAGGCTGATGATGTCGCTGGTATAATATCATCCAAAGCTGGTTTGAACTTTGAAGTATGTTGCAGCTTTTTGAAGCTTTTCGAGACTGCTCTTAGGGATTATAAGTTGCAGCTGGATGAAGACCCTATTGTCCACAGGCACCTCTCTTCCCTGTATGACACTCTATTAATAAAGAATCTTTGCAGGTTGATATTGCTCATACTGCGGAACTGATTGAATTACCTGTTGATCACATGGAGAACAAACTGTCTTGAATGATTCTCGAGAAGTTTGCAGGAACTTTGGATCAAGGTGCTGGTTGCCTCATTATATCTTAAGACATCGACAGATGCCATATACACTATTATATGTGATCTGACCAATTGCTCATATTGCGGAACTGATTGAACTGCCTATTGATCATGTAGAGAAGAAACTGTCTCAAATGATTCTCAACAAGAAGTTTGCAGAAACTTTGGATCAAGGTGCTGGTTGCCTCATTATATTTCAAGACCTCAAGACAGATGCCATATACACTATTATATGTAACACCTTATCTAATATAAGCAAGGTCGTTGATAGCCTCTGCACCAAACTGTAACATCATATGTCCGCCGCCCGCCTTCGCCACACCACAACTAGACGCTGAAATGTACTTCTTTTTTGCATTCCTAGCTAGTTAGACCAATCCGCTGTGTATACTGTATTGTGAAAATATGAAGTTTCCTTAATCCAGGAACCATATCCATTGTTGTCATGAAATTACTCTCATTTGTGAAAGCACAACTTTGTGTCTTATCATCTCTATACAATGAATGATATAATCTTGTCTATTTCCAATTACATCTTACACTAAATACATCAATGTAACCATATAAACAACCAAGTACATGCACTATAGCATAAAACTGTACACGTTTGGAAGCCTATACAATAGCCGACTTACTAATTCCCTCCGCATACATCGCAAATATTATAACCAAGACCTTCACAATAAGGACACTTTGCTCCATCATCTATCCATTCCATGAACTGGTATTGAACCACATGATTAGTAAAGCTGAATTATGCTGGAAAATAAAATAGCTCAATTACACAGTATCTGTTAATTTCATGCGTGTAAAATCGTTTTACCTGCTCCTCGATGTTAGGCTCGCCAGTTCCATCACATTCTGCAACAAACAAATACGGTTCATTAAGAATTTATGGGTTTGTAACCTCTGTTTGAAAAGTAGGAAGCTTGCTTTCTCAAAATCATTCAAGAAGCAAGGGTGTAATGAATCAAACAGCTTCAAGAAATTTACTACTAGTCAATGACATTTAGAAGCCAGGTCTTGGGTTTTCTGGTCATCAATTTTTCAGGCTTCTGAAAACAAAGAAATGAATGGCTGATATGTCAAGACAAACTCAGCTGTAAATCATTTGAGTGCAGATGGTCTTCTTTGATATGCCTAGGGTACCATTCCCGAATGCAATCAAATTTATCAGCCATGATGTTTGCCGAAAAAACATGCAATATCAGTTTTGCATTCAAAGTGAAAATGTAAACTCAGTTGCAAGATTGGATAACTGCTAGTAGTCAACTGTGAGATTCTGGTGATTCTAAGACCAACATTGCAGTTGTGCCAGTTCCAACATGAAAAATAAGGAGGTTTCCATTGTGATGACACCTCCATGACTTAGAATTTTTCTTTAAATACAATATTTTCAAACACTTCCTATAAGGAGTAGGCATGAAACAAGGAGTTGATCAAGATAAACAAATCCTCGACTCATACAGTGACATTATTCCATGTTATATACCGTGACAACCATTTTCTGACAGAATTAAGAAAAGGCTCCAGAAGAAAGTGAAAAGGCTTGAAATATTAGAGAGGACATACCTGAGCACAGTAACCGACCCTCCCCACGGCAAGTAAGGCATTTTGTTGGGGTACCTGTTGTCTTAGAGTCAGTCCCATTTTTATTGCGTATAAGTCTTGAAGAATCTTCCCAGCGGTTCTCACCTAGAAGGAAAACTCGATGGTGAGCCACCTCAACCTCTGCAGCCTTTTCATCTTCCACAGCTACTTTCTTCACCTCAGAAACATCTGTAACAGATGTAGCTGCAGCTCGATTTGCATCTTCCTGAACAAGAGAAACCAATCAGTCCTATACATGATTTTCTACAACTCATGCCCTCAATATGTATGGACTTTCCTATGGAAACATCTTCATAGAGCCAAACTCACTGAGATATACTCAAAAGACTTGATGCATGCAGCATTAAGTTAAGTGCTGATCCGTTGCACTATGTTTTGCATTAAGAAGATTTTATGTACTCTTATACAAATTAAAAATACAGGTAAATGTTATCTATTAAAATAGAAGATTGTACGGTCCAAATAGTCTCCTACTAAAATAGAATAGGCTCATTCCAAATAAATCCACACCTAAGGAAAGATAGATCAATACAGTATAAACTGAAACAACAATTAGAATATTAAATAGAGGCTAAACACACAACAGCATTCCAATCATGTAAGATTGCACGAAAAGAATACTCCCTAAATGCCGAAGCCACCCATGACGACAGGGTATGCCTACATTCAGACTTCATCTCACAAAATACCCTACCCTTAAATAGTCCCCATTATCACCAGACAGACTCAACAGGGTGATATATTGATCTATATGCCGTTTTAAGTGGTGTGGCGACTACACCTCACCTTTGGTTGTTCGAAAGTAGGCACATTTGGTTGTTCAAAAGCAGGCACATTTCTCGGGTCAAGAAATAGTTTCTCAACAAGTTGTTGTGTCATTATTCCATCTTGAGTCACACCCACGGAGGCCTGCCAAAAACAAGCAAATTCAATTCCCAGTGTCAGACAAAAAAAACTCTCTACACATATGTACCTACATTTCAACGTAAAAATTGGAAACTTTAGACTTGCTTGATTCAATGTGTAAACTAGAATCTTACTTGCCATGTCTTGACAGCGCGCTCCGTCCCAGTTGAGAAGTGCGAAAACTCCACGTCTTCGTCACCGCAGTAGAATCCTAACTTCTGCAATGCCTCCTGTCCATTATCAACCCCACAAAAATTGAGATCCATAATGCAAAGAGAAAATTTGAACAGTGTACACTTTTCTGTGCCCACCAAGTTAGTACTTGGACTTTCAAAGTGATTAATATAGTATCTAAACCACATTTTTGCTATATTCGTAGTACCTCCGTTAATTTTCTGTTAGCAAAACGTTAGTTTGCTGATGTGGCATAAAAAAAATTTAAGAAAATTGCACCAATAGTGTCTGGACTTTTCTATGTCCATCAAGTTAGTACATGGACTCTCAAAGTGATCAATGTAGTACCTAAACCGTATTTTTTCTATATTTGTAGTACCTCCATTAATTTTTCATCAATATAATGTTAGTTTGTTGACGTGGCTTACTCGAAGAAGGGTAAACTTGTCATTTTCTTTGATAATTAACTTGGATAATAATTTGAGTTAAAAACGTCTTTTCCTTCTAAGTTTTGTTAACCTCCTCGTCAATGGCGATGACGATTTCGGTGTTGTAGTGACCGATGAGGTTGAAAATGGTTGGCACAACATTGAGGCCAATGGGGCGGGGTAGAGCTCAAGGAACTAACGTTTTGGTAAAATATGACAAATATTTCCACTTTGAATTATTAACTGAAATATATTTCAGTCATTCTCTCTACTCCGACACCAACAAGTCTATCACCATTGCCAGTCTTTCACTCCACATTCACTTCTTTGACTCCGACGACTTCATCAAATCCGGGCGTGCCAGCAGAGGAGTGAGATCATTGATCATCGGCAACAACATGAACAACCACCAACCCTTGACCGTTCTCAGACTCAGTACCACCGATCCCACTGCCTGGGGTTTTCATGGACCTCACCACATCCCAGACCGATCACCAAACGCAGCAACAACAACATATTCAATATTTTCTTTAGAATCTCAACAACAAGAATAACAATAACAATAGTAATCTAGCGCGTCTCATCGAAAAGCGGACGTTCGCCGAGTTTCAATTCCAACGGCAACATTAGCAGAATCCTTAATTCTTACCAACACAACTCAACCAACCAGCATAATCTGTATTTGCACGTACTCAAGCCTAGAACCACCACCAATTTCCAGAACCATTTCAAAATCTCGCCTATGTCTCCGACCAATTTTGAATGGACATGTCTATTTTGGAGGCGATAGAGAAAATCCAAGGCATACTGGAGGAGTTGGACTCTCAAACCCTAAAGAAGTTAGCCCTATTATTTGAGCGCCGCCTCAAGTATCCAAACCAACCCGAACACTTTGCCGACTCTGAGTCGAACTCCATGACGAGATTTAGACTCGAAGCCATTGTCGAAGCTCCCGAGCTTTACCCCGACCTCGTCGACCTCAACATTGTACCAACCATTCTCAATCTCGTAGCTCCTCGACCACTACAACACCGTGATCGTCATCGCCATTAACGAAGAGGTTAACAAAACTTAAAAGAGAAAGATGTTTTTAACTCAAATTGTTATCTAAGTTAATTATCAAGGAAAATGACAAGTTTACCCTTTGAGTAAGCCATATTAGCAAATTAACGTTTTACTAACGAACAATTAATAGAGGTACTACGAATATAGAAAAATGCGGTTTAGATACTGCATTGATCACTTTGTGAATTCAGGTACTAACTTGAGGAGCACAGAAAAGTTCAAACACTATTAGTGCAATTTTCTCAAATTCTTATTATGCCACGTTAGCAAACTAACGTTTTACTAACGGAAAATTAACGAAGTAACTATGAATACAGCTAAAATGTGATTTAGGTACGACATTGATCACTTTGAGACTTCAGGTAACTTTGTGGACACTGAAAAGTCTAGACATTGTTGGTGTAATTTTTATCTAATGCAAAACAGACAACAACCGAAACTGAAGCAATATCCGAAAAATGAAATTAAAATAATAATAATAAAAAAAAAGAACTCGCCTTTGAAAAAGCAGACCTGCATTTCTCGGACAGTTTTGCCTTCCGATCCTTTCCTCAGAGTCGGAAGTACCTCCTTGGTGGTGGTGGTTTCCTTGTTGGGCTGGGAAACCGTGACGTCATCGTGGCCCAAATCGAGTGGTACGGAGCTGGACCCGGACTCCGGGATCTTGTTGTTCTTGTTGAGAGAATTCGTCGTGGTCTGGAGCAACCCGGCGATGCTGGGAATGGTGTCGGATCCGGGTCGGGTCTGGAGAGAGTGGATTTGGAGTTTGAGGTCGACGATTTCGCGGAGGAGAGCGTCGCGGTCACGGGCCCAGCGTTGCTCTTCACGGAGCCAGCGTTGCTCTTCTCGTAGCCACCGCTGCTCTTCGCGTTGCCACCTGGACTCATCTTCGTCGGAGAAGGAGCTCGAAGAAAGAGAGAAGTGAATGCGGGATTTGAAGGCGAAGCGGGGAGTGACGTGGTGGTGGAGGTGGTGGGGCCGGAGGAGAGGTAGAGGACGAGGGTGGAGAAAGAGAGTGAGAGACGAACAAGAAGACATTTTTACAGAGCGAAAAAATAAGGAAGAAGAAAAGAAGAAGATGAGTGGATAATACGAAGGCGTTGCCGCCATTAGGATTAAGCGGGTAAATGGATGGGCCGGATTACCAGATGGTCAGCCAAGAGAGCCCGACTAAATATCGAATTTCGAAGGAATATTTTGTTTTTTTTTGCTGAATTTTGAAGGAATATTGATAGCGCTGAAATATAGAAATATTCATAGAAATATCAACATCGAAAGACTTCTTGCAAAAATCTATTTGGGACACATCCTTAATGAGTAGTGATCGAAATTGGGCTGAAGAAATTGGGCTGAGGCTGTTAGTATTGCATCATTAGTTGTCTGATTAAACATACTTATCCACTTAAGCAGGTAATCAACACCTACCAGACCACCCGAAAGATCACCAGGATGGCTACAACTTCACTCACAAGACCGACCCCATCCGACCGCGCACGCGCCCATGGGGCGCACATTCGAATGTGCGGACCACATGACAGCAAGTGCAAACCAATCCCACATCGAAGAACACCATCAAACACCAAGTTCAACCACCTATATATGTAAGGTATTTATTACAGGTAATCTCAATCTGAATCCAAGAATTACACACTTCAATCTACTCCCACACGTTCACTTGACTGTTATATCCAATACATCTTCTAACTTAGGCATCAGAGCATTGAAGGCAGGCCCCCCTGTCTCGACCCCTGACTGTCTGTTTGTCGTTGTATTCTTCTAACAGCCGAACCCGAACACGCGTACCCGTACACCCGAAGACCCGAAACGAGAAGAAGCGCCCGACCATCCGAACAGCCCGAGCGTTCGGAAGAAGAAGGAGAAGGAAGTAGAGCTCGTACTTTCTTATGCTCCTTTTCGCGGTGGAGGCGGTCCCGCTCAGCCCGACTTGGGCCCCGATTGGCTGGTGGAGGAGGAGGAGGAGGGGGGATAGATGTTCCCTGCCCGACGTTAGCAGCAGCAGAAAAAGACGGACCAGCACCCGACGACCGCTGGCGAATGGGGGAGGCGTGCGCGTTGACGGTCGGCGCACGCATGGTGGGCTGAAATACATCACCAACACGCATCCCACTCGAGCCGTCCACCACGACGCGGCGTACGGTGTCTGCACCCTCCAGCAGCATGTTCAACCGGCGCACGTGATCCGCATCCCAATCGCTCGCCTTGGACTTAGACATTTTCACTGCAAAACAAAAGGAACGATTAGGTTAGTAACAGTCAATCAAGCTACACCACACGTACATTACAAATATCACCACCCGACAGACCAGGTGTTCGAGCCAGGCGGTTCTTCTCGATCAGGTCCCAATGACACGCCGCACAGAAGTGCCTCGCCTCGGGCCTGGGGTCGAAGACAAACTTCAGACGGGCAATTCTGCTTTCCTCCTCGAGCGTCAGGGGGTACTCATGCGTGTCCAACCAGTGGAAGCGCTGGGGGACTCGGTGGACACGATGGGCGTTGGCTGCGATCTCGGGGGCGTGCGCGCCAAACTCCCAGTCACCTCCGACCAGGCAATTGATCGTGCGCTAGCTGGTGGAGGAACTGGGAGGATCGATGAGCCACCACTTCATGAGCGGTTCCACGGTGAAGGTGCCCGAGTCACGCCGGCGGGAGGAGTACTTCAGGCGGAAGAAGTGGAGGAAATCCGCACGTGTGGGGTGGTCCAACCCGCTTGAACGGAAGATGTTGAAGAACGCCACCAACGTTCGGGTCAGTGTAGGCCCACACTGACTAAGGGAGATCTTGAGGAGCGCCAGGATGTATTGAAAGAATGGGTGAAGGGGCAGCTTTATCCCCGACTTCAAGTGGAATTCGCTGACGCACACGTGGTCAGTGGGCGGTCGGGTGAACGTCTCTCCCCTCCCCGGTATCTTCAGCCTAACGGACGAAGGAATATGGTAATCCCTCGCCCACCGCGCCATATCCTTGACGCTTGGCGCCCGCTCGGGCTCTTGCACTGGCACTCCGTCAGGGAGCACCCAGTGAACGCGCCCGCCCTCAGGAAATTGGGTCACGGGCTGATTTGGTCGAACGGGCTCGTCACCCCATGGCCCAGATGATGAGGACCCGCCCGACGACCCAGACGATTCCCCCAACCCTGCCGCAGCGAGCGCTTGTTGAGGATCCATTTGCTGCACGACAGGAGAAGCGTTAGGGATGAACCGCAGAGGCGTGACGCTCATTACGGAATCAGACGAACTGCTCGATCCATTCGTGTCCGGCCCATAACTAAACCACCCCACCCCCAATATGTATATATGCTCACGCGATTGTTCGCTCGATATCTCTATTGGCTCCATCTCCTAGACGCACGCACGCGAAACCCACACTTAGCAAAAAAAAAAAAAACAAACTACCAGAAACACCAAAAACCCAAAAATCTTATCCCAAACAAGATCAAACCTGGCACACCTCAAGAACACGCCTTGTTCTTGAGATGCAAACCCAGAAAAAGCCAAAAAAACCTAGAAACCGTAAAGGAGCAGAAACAAACAGAAACCAAAAACAAAGGAAAAAGCAAAACGGAAAACAGCAAAAACAAGTTCAAGGGCCTCACCAAATTGAGATTGAAGGTTGAAGTAGACGTCGACGTAAGATTCCGGCAAGAAAGCAAGAACACAGAAGATCAGACGATGAGCAATTCACAGGGTAATTTTTGCAGAGTTTCGGTAATTTGTGGAAGTGATGGGGAAGACGACACCAGAGCCCCTATTTATACTAATCGCACGATGCACGCGAGCGAACGCCAGCCGCCCATTTTCCCGTGTCCACCGTCAGATCACGACACGTGGCCCCAAGGCGGTTCACCTGCTCGCCTAAGTAACTGCGCTCCCCTTCGGCTTCCTGCCTCGGTTTCAAACCCTAGCACGGTCTCCCACGGCTCGCCACGTGTCATCCATGCAACAACCCACGCGCCTGACGCATGATCTCTGAGCAGTTATTACGTCATCAGCATTTAATGCCCAGGGCACGCCTGCATTAATTACGCCGCCTAGCATTTATTACAACGGTTCCCAAGAAGAAGCCAAAAGGAATGTCACCTCAAGCGCCTCACCGAACAGAGCACCACCACACCCAAGGCAACACAACGCACGTCACGCCTTTCGCCATTCGGACTAGCGCGCATACCACCTGCATGACCATGCGCTCGCGAAACGCCACAGGCTAACATCACACCACCAGGTTAGTATAACACCATTTGGAGACCCGGAAGAGGATGAACGCCTGAGTTCCCTTTCGGCGGACACGCGCCGAATGAAAAACTTACGCCTCACGGGCGTGGGGCCCGTCCCCTCCGTGCGTGTGACAAGGCGGTTTAACACCTCTCAAAGATACCCTATTCACAACCTGGATATATCAATGTAGTAAAATAAATAGGGGTTATCGAACACGAGGAATTGGTGAAACTAAATCATAACAAACTACTATGCTGACAGACTCGACTACTGTACACTAATGTTCATCGAACCTAAGCTAGACAGACTCAAATGCATCGAGATTTTGACACAATAAACTAGACACAGTGGCGGACTACCACACAAAATTTGAGGGTATTCGGAGTTGATTTGGTTACCGAAATAAATCAGCGAAGTTACAGCTAATGCAGAAAATAAATGCTGAAAGTAAATATGCTAATGAATGCAAATGAGTTTAAACTATATGATTAAAGAGTTAAGAGGAATGCAATCCACCGCCGTCATTCCATCTATCTAACACATACTTAATCTAATGCACATATCCAATGAATGAAAGTTCCCAGGAAGAGTTGATCGTTACAACCACATCCTATTACCCAATCCTTATGCATATGCAGGTTTGTCATGGACCTCCCCTACATCTATCCCTCTATTGAACCCATAGTCATGGACCCCAAGGTTTACAAAGAAGAAAGCATTAAGTTCAAGAAAAGGTTTGAGAAGCTACAAGGGTTCACAAGTACACTATGGGCGTGTCTCGCTAGACCTATGGATTTCAATCTCCCGACGGTAAAATCGGTGTATCACTATAGAGAATCCGGTGGAAGAAATTATCTTCAGTCGCCCGTATCTCATGAAACTAGAACCCTAGCATGCATACTAAGTTGCGCACCAAAGCAAACATACAAGAATTCATACGGTGATCATTCAGAGAAAGAAACCTCATTCATAGAATATGCATAACTAGATTAAAGTGTATGTATTAAAAAGACTTCATGTACGAGGCTTCAAGCAGCCCCTTAACAAAGGAAAATTAGCTACTCATAGTCATAAATAAAAACATCAAAGAATTCATAAAAGATAAATAAAAGATGGAGAAGGAAGAACTCTTGACGACGTCGAGATCGAGCTCGCTTGAATCCTCTGTTTTGTCTCTCGTTCTTTATTCTCTAGCCGTCCGTATATATCTTCTTCAACCCCCCCAACTTGCTATATATATATATGTTTAGGCTAGATTAATTAACCTAGCAAGCATGCATCACGTGCTAGACTCCTTTTCCTAGTCCAAGTCCAAGTTGCCATCGAACTTCCTTTTTGCTTTATGGCTCTACGTACGTAATCCCACTTGCAAATATATCCACATGCATGCAAGCAATATCACGTGCCAAGTACTTCATTATATATGTATCGAATTCCAACAACTTCTTCTCACCAACTTTGCTCGATGGCACCAACGTACGTAACCACCTCGCCAAGGCATATATGATTGCAGCCATTAAACCCATCGAGCATCGCCAGACAGTTCCTCGCCAAGAAACTTCCAAAACATATTATTTAATCTCCTTTTCTCCATTAATCTCCAAAACACCTAAAAACAAATAAACATAATTAATTCACTCAATTAATAACAATAAACTAAATATAGGGAACACATTAAATACCAAATAGATGCATAAATATGCAACTATCAAAATACCCCACACTTAGACATTGCTAGTCCTCGAGCAATACACTAAACTAAGACTCTGAAAAGACTCAAAGACTCTAACTGCATGACTCTAACCACCCTTAACAAATTGTCTCAGCAATCCTCCACAACTGTAACACCAAGATAATTTATACCGTAAAATTTCGAAAGTTAATTTCAATGCATGACACACATGTAATATGTAGGACGAAGACATAATCATGGTGAATGTAAAGCTGTAGCATGCAACAAACTTGTCAAGATTCAACCTCACAGGTATATGCTCTCAAAAAGTGTTTCTCTCAAAGTATGTCTAAGGTATTCACTCAACTCAATTAATTGCCAAATGGACCACACCATATGCCTACACTTGTGACAAATCTCCACAGATCAAAGGCTGCTATCTTGAGGATCAAAAGGACTTCATGGGTTGTAATGGGACTTGGCTTATAGGTTAAAGAATAAACGGATAAGGAATTCAAATATAATTCTAGAACCCAGTAGAGCACCAAATAAGAGACTTCTTCAAACTTTACAATCATGAACTTTCTCACTTTTGTGGCCGAATTTCATCTTGTTGGGCCTTCACATCATTGTTTTCATCAACAATTAACTCGGGTATCAAGCTAGACATCACAATTTTTTTCTTTTTCTTTTCTTCTTTTTTTTTTTTTTCAAACACTAGCTTGATACCCCACACTTATTTCTTTGCATCACTTTTCGACATTTTCGCCGTCTTCACATACCTGTCTCATGTATAGCTCTACCAAGTCCTAGAACAAGGGTAAAGATATAACTATTCTAAGGTTTAAGGTCAGAGATATGTGGGTGATGACATAAAGTTTAAACATGTAGGCTCAAAGTGGTTAACTAAGGGGTGCACATCTTGTGTACACAAAATTAGGACACAGGCTTGTATGGCTATGGTGGTGTCCCCTAAATGCCTTTATCACTTCCTCAATCAAAACAAGTATTGACTATAAGCTTTGAAAAGCACAAGAGCAAGTTCTAGTAATATCTAGGGTCCATTAACTTAATCTGTGGCAAGCAATTGACACTCGATAAAGAAAGCATGTGTAATCACATATAGGCTCAATCGCTCACAGGTTAAATGAATCTCAACAAAGTTTAAGCATGCCAAAAAAAATCTGTACCATGTTAACTTGTTCTACATCCACTACACATTCGCATATGCATCATATATCAAGATTAACCAAAGAAACTTAAATAAAATGATCATCTTTTAGTCACAATTATAGAAGATATAATCACATCATGGACTAGTTAAGGGCACCTCAAGACACAAAATAAAAGACTCTTTTTATGTTTTTCTTGACACTTTTTACTTTTCTATTTGGTTTTTCAAATAAGGCACTAAGATACCCAAGGAAAACAAAGAAAAACTCAAAAATAGCACCATCGAGCGAGCAGCTTCGCTAGACTCTGTGTACTGCACAGTACATCTCGCCAGAATTTTACAAAATTAATTACTCATCGTAATTGGCTGAAATTTTGCGAACACTAACTAGACACATATACAAACCTACCCCCAAAATTTCAGAAAATTACGAGACTTATAACTATGTCAAATAAATTATACAAAACAGCAGACTGATTGCTCGCCAGCCCATCGAACTTCGATGGCGAACAACGTGCAGCGAGGCTCGATAGGATTTTACAAAATTAGTCATTCATCGAAATAAGCTGAAATTTCGCGAGCACTCGATAGACTCATTTACAAACCTGCCCTCAAAATTTCAAAAAATTACGAGATCCCTAGCTATCGAAGATGAATGACACGAACAGGTTACTGTTCAGTACTGAGAACTGTTGCTCGCTGGACTCAGCTCCACTTCGCCAGAATTATATAGAATTAATGACAGAGTGGAATGAGCTGAAATTTAGAGGGGACAAACTAGACACATTTATAAACATTCCCTAAAAATTTCAGAAATTTACGAGACTTCTCGATATGGCGAACAAATCACACACAACATCAAACTGAACAGTACAACAAGCGAAGCTCGCCAGAGACCCATTCCCTCGATAGAATTTTAAAGAATTGATCACACATTGGAATGAGCTGAAATTTTAAGAGCACAATTTGGACACATGTAAAAACATCCTCTAAAAATTTCAGAAAATTGCGAAACTTCAAACTATGTCAAATAATTGACACGAAATAGCATACTGTACAGTACCAAAATAACGAAGAATTTATACATAGACGCTAAGGATATGATATAAACCCCACCCCACACTTGAAATTTGCATTGTCCTCAATGTAAAACAAAACTAAAACATACAATACACCAAACAAGCATGGAATGAAACACATAACACATCACAAATCACACTAAACATGGAGAAAAATAAAGCAAAGGAGAAAGATAGAGAGTTTAAGAATTTCAAATCTGGTTTTCCACGCTCTCCATCGACATGGGTTGCCTCCCAAGTAGCGCTAAGTTTAACGTCTTCAGCCAGACAGCAAGTCTCAACACTCCACGGACAGAGATGCCTCTCCAAGGGTTGCATCCTCAAAGACATGCTCCACAAAGGACTCATAGAATGGCTTTAGTCGATGTCCATTCACTTTAAATGTCTTCCCTGTTTTTGAACTTACAATCTCGATGGCACCATGAGGAAAGACATTAGTGATAACATAAGGTCCAGTCCATCTACTTTTTAGCTTACCTGGAAACAAGCGTAGACGACTACTGAAGAGTAAAACTTTTTGACCAACAACAAATTCTTTTCTCTTAATATTCCGGTCATGAAAAGCTTTAGTCTTTTCCTTGTAAATCCTGCTGGACTCATAGGCATTATGCCTAATCTCATCGAGCTCGTTCAGCTGCAACTTCCTATGCAAACCCGCATCATCGATGTCAAAATTGAACTTCTTGACAGCCCAATATGCCTTGTGTTCCAATTCCACTGGAAGATGACAAGCTTTTCCATACACCAACCTATAAGGAGACATTCCAATAGGTGTCTTATATGCTGTCCTGTAAGCCCACAACGCTTCATCGAGGCGTTGGCTCCAATCCTTCCTTGTTGGTCCAATAGTCTTCTCAAGGATTTGCTTGATCTCCCTATTCGACACTTCCACTTGCCCGCTGGTTTGAGGATGATAAGGTGTGGCCACCTTATGTGTTACACTGTACTTCCTGAGCAAAGCATCAAAGGTTCTATTGCAAAAATGAGATCCTCCATCGCTGATAATGCATCTAGGTGTTCCAAATCTAGCAAAAATATCTTTCAGAAAACAAAGAACAACCTTAGCATCGTTAGTGCGGGTGGCTTTAGCTTCCACCCACTTAGAAACATAATCCACAGCGAGAAGAATATACAAATAACCTTGAGAATTAGGGAATGGTCCCATGAAATCAATACCCCACACATCGAATATTTCAACAATAAGAACAGGGTGTTGAGGCATTTGGTCTCTTGGGCCAATGTTACCTGTCATTTGGCATCTCTCACATGATTTGTACATGACATGGGCGTCATGAAACAACGTTGGCCAATAAAATCCACTCTCAAGCACTTTGAGAGCAGTCTTCTTCCCTCCAAAGTGTCCACCACCTGCATGTGAGTGACAAAAAGATAGAATAGATTGAAATTCAGACTCGGGTACACACCTGCGGATGATGGCATCGGTACAATATTTCCAGAGGTATGGCTCATCCCATACATAATACCTGGCTTCCTTGACCAGTTTGTCTTTCTGAGCTCTGCTGAAATTGGGTGGAATGTACGTACTCACCTTGTAGTTAACAATATCGGCATACCATGGCTCCATAGATTGAACAACAAAGAGTTGTTCATCAGGAAAGCTATCTCGGAGAGGAAGAGTGTCTTCTTCTGCATTGGAACCGTGGGTGAGTCTACTCAAGTGATCCGCCACCACATTTTCAGAACCCTTCTTGTCCTTGATCTCAATATCAAACTCTTGAAGTAAGAGCATCCATCGAATCAACCTGGGCTTGGCATCCTGTTTAGTCATCAAATATCTCAAAGCAGCATGGTCAGAAAATATGATAACTTTAGTTCCTAACAAGTAAGACCTAAACTTTTCAAGAGCAAAAACCACTGCTAAGAGCTCCTTCTCAGTAGTTGAATAGTTCAACTGTGCATCATTTAAAGTACGGGAGGCATAATAGATGACATGTGGAAGTCTTTGTGGTCGTTGGCCAAGAACAGCGCCAACAGCATAATCTGAAGCATCACACATGAGCTCAAATGGTAGACTCCAATCCGGTGCTTGAATGATGGGAGCTGTAGTGAGCAACTCCTTGAGCTTATTGAATGCTTGCAAGCACTCATCGGTGAAGTTGAAAGCTACATCTTTCTGGAGCAATGCACATAACGGTCTGGATATCTTGGAGAAATCCTTGATAAACCTGCGATAAAACCCTGCATGTCCAAGAAAAGATCGCACCTCCTTCACAGTGGAAGGAGGGGGTAAGGTACGCACAATATCAACCTTAGCTTTATCAACTTCTATACCTCTAGCTGAAATAACATGTCCCAAAACTATACCTTGTTCAACCATAAAGTGGCATTTTTCCCAATTAAGTACAAGGTTAGTTTCTACACAACGCTCTAAAACCATAGCTAGATTATGAAGACATATGTCAAAAGAATCACCGAAAACAGAGAAATCATCCATAAATACCTCAATGATCTTTTCAACCATGTCTGAGAAAATACTTACCATGCACCTCTGAAATGTGGCAGGTGCGTTGCATAAACCAAATGGCATCCTCCTATAAGCAAAAGTGCCATAGGGACATGTGAAGGTGGTCTTCTCTTGATCATCCTTATGTATGGCTATCTGGTTGTACCCTGAATAACCATCTAAGAAACAATAATATTCATGACCTGCCAACCTTTCCAACATCTGATCAATGAATGGGAGCGGAAAGTGATCTTTTCTTGTGGTGGCATTGAGCTTGCGGTAGTCAATACACACTCTCCATCCCGTTTGGACTCTTTGAGGTACCAACACGTTCTCATCATTCTTTACCACTGTGATTCCTGAACGTTTGGGCACAACCTGCACAGGACTAATCCATTTGCTGTCAGAAATAGCATAAATGATACCTGCGTCTCGAAGCTTGATGACTTCTTTCTTGACAACTTCCATCATGGGAGGATTGAGACGACGTTGAGCTTCCCTTGTTGGTTTAGCTCCCTCCTCCAGATGGATCCTATGGGTACACAATGTTGGGCAGATGCCCTTGATGTCGGCTACTGTCCATCCAATGGCGGCCTTGTACTCCCTAAGTACATTCAGTAACTTCTCCTCTTGTAACCTTGAGAGCTTGGAAGAGATGATGACTGGAAGTGTATCATCCTCCCCTAGGAAAGCATACTTTAAATGCTCGGGAAGAAGTTTAAGCTCTAATGTGGGTGCCACCTGTATAGACGGAACTAGAACGTCATCTGAAATTGGAAGGAAAATGGGTTTAGAATATTTACCTTTCATAATTGGCAGGGATTCAAGTGCTTCTTCCATAGCATAATACCCCTCTTCCATTTCAAGATCCTCAGCTGAAGCTATCTCAAAAATAGGTTCAACTTTCTTTTCCTTGTCAAGCTTCAGACTTGGAACATCTTCTTTTCCAGATACCTCGATGACCTTCCTCAAAGGATCCTCCTCCAATGAATAGTGAATGAATTCTTGCACAAAACTCTCAAAAATGTCAACTGAACAACATGAATAAGCATCATCACTATTCGGATGTTTGAGAGCTTCATAAATATTGAAGTGGATTTTCTCCTCAGCTACTTCCATACTCAATGATCCATCAAAACAATCTATCTTTGTACGCGCTGTTCTCAAGAATGGTCTCCCAAGAATCAATGGTATTTCTGATGGCATTGGCTCATGCTCCATCTCCAGCACAAAGAAATCTGCTGGGAATATCAAATCTCCCACCTGCACCAAAACATCCTCAATAATACCTTGAGGATAACAGTTAGACCGATCAGCAAGTTTAATGGTGACACCTGTGGGAATAAGTTCTCCCATTTTCAACCTGTTATAAGCAGTGTATGGCATTAAATTAATGGAAGCACCTAGATCAAGTAAAGCACCCGCAAACCTGTGATCACCAATGGTACATGGGATCGTAAAACGTCCTGGATCACCTAACTTAGGTGGGAGCTTTCTTTGAAGCACAGCAGATACTCTCTCTCCCAAAGCCACAGTCTCAGTTCCATTGAATTTTCTCTTTGTTGTGCACAAATCTTTCAGGAACTTTGCATATTGTGGTATCTGCTTGATCACATCCAACAATGGGATGTTTACTCCTACCTTTCTGAACACATCCAAGATCTCCTTCTCTTTTTCAACCTTCGCCTGTTTCTTCAACCTGCTAGGAAAAGGTAAATTAGGAATAATGGCAGGAGAAGGAGTAGAGGATACCTGACCTGATTTTTGATTTGTCAGTTCTTCTGTTTCAGGTGCATTTTCGACGGCTCGAATTGGGGTTCCTGCAGAATCTTCTGACGGCTTGTCCAATGGCTTGTAAGGGACAAGTTGTTCAAGCACGGGCTCCTCCCATTTTCTCTTTGTTAACTCGGGCAGTTCTTCCAACACCTTCCCACTCTTCATGGTCATTGCATGAGCTTCATATTTTGTGTTGGGATTGGGAAGAGTGTTACTAGGAAGACTTCCTTCCTTGACTTGAGCCATTGTTTGCTGCATTTGGCTCATTTGTCTCTCAAGCAAGTCAATTGCTTTTCCTTGTTGCAGAGCTGTAGCCTTGAGTTCCTGAGTTGTGGCCTTGATATCTTGGCGAAAGGCACTACTCTCCTCTTGTTCCTTCTTGTTGTCAAACATCATTTGTTGCATGAGGGCTGCCAAGGTAGAATTGTCTGATGATGTTTGATCTTGAGCTTGTTGTTGCTGAGGCATACGCCTTTGGCCAAACTGCTGCCCATCTCCTGTAGGCTGTCTCTGCTGAAATCCAGGTGGAACAATAGGAGGATTTAGCACATTGTTGCTCCTATAGCTCAAAAGGTCTCTATTTCCACCATAAGTGTTGGGTTGTCTCTGGAAGTAATTTGCTTCTTCCTCTTGATCAACCTCTTCTTCTGCTCTGAACTTGGGACAATCTTCTGCTAAATGGCTTGTAGCTGAACATAAAGTGCACACAACCTGAGCTGCAGCAACTGTTGTCTTTTTGCTCACTTTCAGACTACTCGCTATCAGAGCAATATCATTCTCCATCGAGCTTAATCTTTTTTCCATGGCTCCATCGATTGCAACTGCATTGAGAGACCTTCTACTTGCTCCCATGGATCTATCCCTTGACTGAAATTGCCTTGAATTTTCTGCTTGATTCTCAACAACTTCCTTGGCTTCAACTCCAGTCATGTTCCACCAATTTCCCCCACAAGCTGAATCAAGCTTTGACCTGTTAAAAGAATCAAGTCCTTCATAGAAGAACTCCATTTGAGTGTTGACATCAAACTTATGATGAGGGCATTGTCGAAGAAGACTCTTAAACTGGCTCCAGGCTTCATGTAATTCATCACTGTCTTTCTGCCTGAATGTGCTAATTTGCTTCTTCAAGTTCTTGGTGCGTGAAGCAGAGTAGAACTCTTTCATAAATGCAGAGCACATCTTCTCCCATGTGTCCATAGATAAAGGAGCTAAAGAATTATACCATGCTTTTGCTTGCTCCTTCAAAGAGAACGAAAACAAGAGGAGTTTCACAGTATCCTCTTCCACATTAGTCGATCTCTGGATTCTGCACAATGCTGTAAATTCATTGAGATGGTCCTGAGGGTCTTCAGAAGGCGTTCCTCTGAAGTGTGGCAGATTCGATATAAGTGATGGGGGAATAGAATAAGCCCCCAGATTTTCTGGTAGTACGATCGGTGAATCAGCTGCACCTGTGCCCGGTATAAAGGACTCTCTCAGCTTGGTTGGATTTGCCATTCTTGTTGGTGATGGTGGTGGTGTCGGAATACTCTGTTCTTCCTCAAACTCAGACTCTGTATCAGAATGTTCAGGCTGACCACCACTGCTCACGTTCATGGACTGTTGTCCCCGCTGCTTCCTGTTTTGCCTTGCTGAGCGTTCAATCTCTGGATCAAGTAATAACGGCTCAGCGCTTCTTGTGTTCCTAGTACGCATAAACAATGCTCCTGCACAAAGAAGAGATAGTAAGACTCAAAAGAAACAGAAAACAAAACAAAACAAAACAAAACTGAAAATTAAAGACTCTATTAGGACTTAGAATAAAGCAACTCCCCGGCAACGGCGCCAAAATTTGACAAGGCGGTTTAACACCTCTCAAAGATACCCTATTCACAACCTGGATATATCAATGTAGTAAAATAAATAGGGGTTATCGAACACGAGGAATTGGTGAAACTAAATCATAACAAACTACTATGCTGACAGACTCGACTACTGTACACTAATGTTCATCGAACCTAAGCTAGACAGACTCAAATGCATCGAGATTTTGACACAATAAACTAGACACAGTGGCGGACTACCACACAAAATTTGAGGGTATTCGGAGTTGATTTGGTTACCGAAATAAATCAGCGAAGTTACAGCTAATGCAGAAAATAAATGCTGAAAGTAAATATGCTAATGAATGCAAATGAGTTTAAACTATATGATTAAAGAGTTAAGAGGAATGCAATCCACCGCCGTCATTCCATCTATCTAACACATACTTAATCTAATGCACATATCCAATGAATGAAAGTTCCCAGGAAGAGTTGATCGTTACAACCACATCCTATTACCCAATCCTTATGCATATGCAGGTTTGTCATGGACCTCCCCTACATCTATCCCTCTATTGAACCCATAGTCATGGACCCCAAGGTTTACAAAGAAGAAAGCATTAAGTTCAAGAAAAGGTTTGAGAAGCTACAAGGGTTCACAAGTACACTATGGGCGTGTCTCGCTAGACCTATGGATTTCAATCTCCCGACGGTAAAATCGGTGTATCACTATAGAGAATCCGGTGGAAGAAATTATCTTCAGTCGCCCGTATCTCATGAAACTAGAACCCTAGCATGCATACTAAGTTGCGCACCAAAGCAAACATACAAGAATTCATACGGTGATCATTCAGAGAAAGAAACCTCATTCATAGAATATGCATAACTAGATTAAAGTGTATGTATTAAAAAGACTTCATGTACGAGGCTTCAAGCAGCCCCTTAACAAAGGAAAATTAGCTACTCATAGTCATAAATAAAAACATCAAAGAATTCATAAAAGATAAATAAAAGATGGAGAAGGAAGAACTCTTGACGACGTCGAGATCGAGCTCGCTTGAATCCTCTGTTTTGTCTCTCGTTCTTTATTCTCTAGCCGTCCGTATATATCTTCTTCAACCCCCCCAACTTGCTATATATATATATGTTTAGGCTAGATTAATTAACCTAGCAAGCATGCATCACGTGCTAGACTCCTTTTCCTAGTCCAAGTCCAAGTTGCCATCGAACTTCCTTTTTGCTTTATGGCTCTACGTACGTAATCCCACTTGCAAATATATCCACATGCATGCAAGCAATATCACGTGCCAAGTACTTCATTATATATGTATCGAATTCCAACAACTTCTTCTCACCAACTTTGCTCGATGGCACCAACGTACGTAACCACCTCGCCAAGGCATATATGATTGCAGCCATTAAACCCATCGAGCATCGCCAGACAGTTCCTCGCCAAGAAACTTCCAAAACATATTATTTAATCTCCTTTTCTCCATTAATCTCCAAAACACCTAAAAACAAATAAACATAATTAATTCACTCAATTAATAACAATAAACTAAATATAGGGAACACATTAAATACCAAATAGATGCATAAATATGCAACTATCAGCGTGTAACGTTAGAAAGCAAGCCGGATCAGGCGGCAGAGGCATGGGGTCTGTCCCCTCTTTGCGCGCGCTGAGACTGATGGGTGACACGGGTGTGGGGTCCGTCCTCTCCGTGAGCGCAACTTTAACGATCGACTCGCCGACTTAGGCAGCAAGGGCTCGGGGTTCGTCCCCTCCTTGTGCGCACTAAGACCGATGAGCGTTCCGGGTGTGGGGTCCGTCATCTCCGTGCGCGAAAGCATGCCGGATTAGGCGGCAGAGGCATGGGGCCGACTCCTCTCTGCGCGCGCTAAACTGATGGGCGGCACGGGCGTGAGGTTCTTCCCCTCCGTGCGCGTAATGTTAACGATCGACTCGCCGACTTAGGTGGCAAGGGTGTGCGGTCCGTCCCCTCCTTGGGCACACTAAGACCGATGAGCGGCACGGGCATGCGTTCGTCCCTCCGTGCGCGCTACAACACATGTACGTAACAGTATTGATACCACCGTTGACGCTACGGTAGGTTGGCGCCGATGAGTTGACAACTACCTCTCGGGAACCTAATACACCACCGGTCCGGGGCTTAACGACTCTTGGGGGGTCGGGGTCAGCTCGGATCCATCCATGCATCAAGAACGACCGTTCTGAGGCTTAACGGCTCCAAATTGGGGGGTCGGGGTCAGCTCAGTTCCACCCATAACATTTCAAGAACGACCGATCAAGGCTTAACGGCTCCCTAAGGGTGGTCGGGGTCCATCTCGGATCCATCATGCACGCGATCACGCATACATTCACGCATACATCCATACATTTGCATACTTATATATCTGTGTTGCACCCATTTTTGTTTACCAGGAAAACTCCACGGGCGCGCGGCTCCAAATCCTCATCCCAAATTAGAACATTCAACTCAACTCAAAAACCTCACCATTGCGTTTGGCACGTAAAAACGAGCGAAACAACATAAAACTTTTCCAAAACTCCACCTCGCCGGAAATCCGTCGCGGGTGGCGGCGCGTGAGGCCGCTGCCGCCAGTCGCCGGAAAATTCACCAACCCAGAAATCTTCGACCTATTCACAATTTTGAAGATCTCGACATTTCCAACAACTTTGTAGTTCAAAACTAAGCCCATTTTTAACCGAAAAATGTCCAAAACTCACAGTGAAATTTGAAAACCTCGCCGGAATTCAATTTCTCCGATCGGCCACCACCGGGCACGAAAAGGGATGAAATCACTTGGAATAGACTCACCTCTCCATGGGCTACAAAACTCCCACAAGGTCGACCTCCATCGCCGCCGTCTCCGCCACCTCCGTCGCCGGCGAATTCGGCCGGAATTCTCCAAATTTCACCACGTCGTATCTTCTTCATCCGATAATAGGATTCTACATCCATTCCTATTGTGAACTAGGATTTCCATTCCATATGAGGTCTAGTTTGTAACACTATATAAAGGTTCCTGGTGCCTTGTACCAAACACAATATATTAATCAATACAAATCAGCTCTACATTCGACTATTGCATTGATATTCCAACAAATTTTATTTATTTATTTTTGTACCATGTTGAAGCATTAATTGATAGTAGTTTATAAATACATGATTATAGGTTTGGATTATGATTAGCAAATCAAATATTTACTTTTATTTTTTTTATGTACTATGTCGAAACATCGACTTGTATTGATTTGGTTTATAAATACATGGTTATAGTTTTGTATTTTGCTTATGATAAACAAATCAAACATAAATGTTAGTGTATATTGATTTAGATTTTTTTTGTAGATACGAGAATAATTTAAGAGTAGATTGGTTTGAATATCAATGTAACCTGATTTTGTACATTATTCGTTTTATTTGTATGACCATGAGAAATCACCATTTTGTATTCTCGCCTCAGATATCAAATTCGCAAGTCCGGCTTTGGCTCTCACTTATGATTCACACTCTTTATAGTATGTAGAGCTTAGCAGGTTACAAGATCCTCCTCCGTTACATCTTCTCCGAAACTAATCTGAGCCACTCGGAGACAACTTCTCCACCATGTTCTTTAGCAAGTGACCGATCAAGCCAATATCCCAAATCACCTTGTGTGCCTCATCTCTCAGTTTTGCTCTAATAATTGGGTTGTCAGCGAAAGCACGTAAAGTCTTCAACACATTGAAATGTTTTGCCTGTTTTGAACATTTTGTGGCTTGGGACGATGACTCTACTGAGTCGTGCCCAATGTTCTAAAAAATGGCCGCCTAGGCCGCCTAGGCACCGACTAATCGGAAAAAATCATCTTATCGCCTAATTTTGGTCCTGGGAGGGGTAGTTAGGCGGGAACCGACTAATCGGCAATTAGGCGGGCGACTAACGACTAATCGGCAGAAAAGCACCGCCTAGGCGTTTTTTTTTAAAATTAAGAGGTACAACGCAAAGGAATGAATTTTAAATAGAAAATCCAATCCAATTTCTTTCGCGAAACGTCGTCTCTCTCCCTCTGCAAACGCCGCGACTTGGACGCCGCTCGCCGATCACCGCCGTCGCCGCCACTTGCCGTCCACCGCCGTCATCCTTGTTTGTTATATGTTGATAATTTAATATGGTTAAATGTGGGCAGGAGCATAGTGTCTATGACCATCACACAAACAAAACTTGATTCCGTGAAGCTTTATGTTTGAATGGTTTCCATGGTTGCAAGTTTATAATATAAGTTTCATTGTCATAAACTCATAATGTACTGTGATTTATGAATTATCAGCTTCGAAATAGATAATTTCATATTCTTTGGATTCTTGTTTATGCACATCTATTTCAAAAAATTGAGATGGATGGTTGATTGGATTTCTTTATAAACTTAGTTTAGAATTTTTATGATATTTCTTTATAATTTTTACTTTATGTTTCAAATTACAATATATCATATAAATATATAATTAATTAAATATATATAACAAATGATCCGCCTAATTACGGCTTAATTATCGATTAAACTCCGCCTAAACGCCTAGGCGCTAGGCAGTAGTTCCACCGCCTAATTCCGCCTAGCGCATTTTAGAACCTTGGTCGTGCCCTAAAAGATGGCTTAGGATTGTCCACAAACGTACTCCCCATATCGATAGGTTCCTCGTTCAAGTCCGGAAGTGGGTTCAGGTGGGTGGTTTTGAGAGAAAAACTCATCTTCTTTCTCCAATTATAAGTACTAAAATGACTTCGATAAAGTTATAAAGAACCACTAACATTTACATTTGATTTGTTAATTATAAGGGTAAAATACAAACCTATAAACCAAACAAATATAAACTTATGGATGTTCGACATAGTGCATAATTAAATAAAAACTAACAATATTCAAACACCTTTCAAAAAACTGAATGTTCATAACTATACTGACTAAAAAGACAATCTTATGTCATAAATTCTTGTAAACATCACAAACTTTTATCCACACAAGTATTCAAACTAATAAACTCTCAAGTCTTTCTTGTATGTACCATTTCAGGTAAACACAAGAATAAATCCAAATCATACGTACACAAACATTTATATTTCATTTGTAAATCACAAGACAAATACAAAAGTATAAATCAATAATCAAATACTTATTAATCAAACAAATATAAACTAATATTCCAACATAGTACATAAAAAACATAAAACTACTAATATTCCATCATAGTACATAAAAAGAAATTTGATGTTTATAACATGAATAAAAAGAAAAGAAAACAATCATTCCCTATAGACATCACAAAATTATTTGAGTGTACCGTCCCATAATTTTGCTGGACATATTTTATATAAATATTTTTTCTTAAAATTTTTATATGCATATATATAATTAAAAGAATATTGGGTCATCTAAAATACTGGTGTCTGAGTCGATCACTTTTTGGTCTCACCTCAAGTACGGGTCTACATGCATAACTGGATCCATAGTAGTTATTTTCTGCAGCTAGCCATTGCGTTGTTGAGGCCAATTTGGTATTCGATATTGTTTTTCCCATGTAACCTTGCTCCAGCTAGTTCTGCAGTACTCGCAATCTTCATCAAATTACTGTGAGCTGCATCGTAACGATGGTTGATATACAATTCAGTACATTATCGCTGCTAAATGATCCGTTCATGTTGACTTGCCTTTCACAATTGCTGAGATTAGATGCGTGCATGGCTGCAGCTGCTGCACCCTTGACAAATAAAAAAACCTTGCAACCAGGGGCAGATGCAAGTGAAGGGCAAGGTGGGCTGCAACCCACCCAGATTTTTTGTGTATTTTTAAACATAAAAATTATGTATATATTTATAATTAATCTTTTATCCATCACGCATCTTCTTCTAACTTTCTCGCCTTTGCAGTCTCGATTACTCAATTTTCGTCCATCTTTCTTCCTCATATAGGAGTTTTCTTTCTCCGTTATCGCACTATCTGGTGCTCTCCACATTTGTTTTCCTCTATTTTTTATGTTCTTTTATAGCTTCAACTTTTTTTGGAGTCATTTCTCATATTATAAAATCATTGAATGTTAAATTTGGCCCCTATTTGCTTACTAGTTGTTGCATGAATTAATGTTTTCGTTTATGATGTAGTAGTAGTCAAAGATGCATATGAGTTAAAAAAATTTCCTTCGATGTATGTTCTTTTCATTTTTTATAACAAAAACATTAATTCATTTCGTTGTCTAAGTTGTGTATTCTAGTCTCATGAGCTTTCCAAAAAAAAATTGTGCGTTGCACAATTTTATACAACCCACCCTCTTTTAAAATCCTGAATCCGCCCCTGCTTGCAACTAATCAAGGAGTATATATATATATCGTAAAACACGCCACGCCTGCTTAGCTAACAAAACAAGATTGAAAACATACAAAATACGAAATTCCAAGCCATTTTATATTTCGGCTAAGTACACCAATGTATCTTCCTCTTATCTTCTGCATTTCTCTAGAAAAAAATTAGCACATTTGCTGTAACTCAGCACAAAAGCCTTTTGGAATCAAGACTAAGACTATTTAAAGTAGTTTTAGTTATGAATGATGGAGCCTCTTAGTTTTAGATTCTTTGCTAGTGTTTTGATGTTTGTTATGAATGCCTCTTTGAACCCCGAGGCATATAAATGCCTGACGCTGTCGCAAATCGGATCTTTTCATCGTCCTCCACGGTGCAAGGAAGCCAAAGAAGGCAAAAGAGAAGAGTTCGAACTCATGGATCAGGTAAAAATGGAGGTACATTATAGAAAATCTCAGGGAGGAAGAATGTAAAACCAGAGGAGCTGAAGAGGGTTTTGAGAAACTCTACCACTTGATCATCTTTCGTGCAAAGAATTCATGGAGATGATGATTCTAGACAATTGCTCCTCATTCAACTATTTAGGAAATTTAAGTATGGGGATCTAAAGAAAGATGATGAAACGGTATACAGAAAGAAGACTCATCTTCAAGTGCATAGTGACCTAGTAACATCTTTTGTTACAACAGAAGCTATAAGCTTAACATAACAAAAACTATCCAAAACAAGAACCGTATTCATTTACATTCTACATATTATTTGATACTAGGAATAAAAAATTATGATAAAAAAATATCATGATTGAATCATTTTGTTTATTTCAGAACTTGAGGATACAAAGCACCATATCAAAATCTAGATTCATATCCACCAATTACATAAGAGAGATGAGTCCTCTGAGAAAGCCAGAGTGATGATAACTGACTTCCAAGCTCCATAAATTGATTCCCAGTTTCTATCAATAATTCACAAAATAGAGAGACCCGTTGATTAGCTAGACAGTGGAAACCCTGGTCTCTTCTGCCACTTGAAAACGCATGTACTAACTAGTTCCCTTCATGCTTAATCCAGCTTGACATTAGAGTACAGTAACGTATCCTTGGTAATTGGCATATTCACAAGAAAGCATACCTATACACAATCGGAAATTGTTAGCTCCACAGCCAAACATAAGAGAATCTTCTTATAACTACAGGATCGGATATAAACATATATTTGAAAACCTGATGAACATTGTTTCAATGGTCTAGTTTACAAACGTTATCTTGGTTAATACAAATTGATTTGAGAAGGCTACTATAACATTGTATTTAGGAACCGGTACAATCAATGAAGATATTTCCAGTAGGAACCAGTATACAACTTTAAATCCTTAGTTTTGCAATATTACTGACCCAAGTTAATTAGATCATGATGGACAAAATAATCCATGACCACTGTTCATTCTTATAATCATTTGTTCTTTAAACTAACACTTACCCCCAAGAGAGTTGAAACAAGTAGGATAATTCCTGTGATCCAAGCAAGTATTCTTCTGACCAAAAGCACTTCCACAATAGACATATCAGATGGAATTTTTGATTCTGCCAACACACGAGCAGATGGTTGACCGGTAAACATCACATTCAACATCTTTCCTGAATCCCCATGTGCATATTCGGTACATAGGAACGCTCCAACAATTTGACCTGCCAAATTATTATTTTACTGTTAGATTCAATGACTGAGGATAGCTATAATCCAAACTACTGAAGGCAGACAATACAGTTACTTAAGAATATTTGATATCTTATCAAAAAAAAGAAGAATATTTGATATACAATATACAATGGAACTTTGAGAGGCGATAATTACAGTAACGGGACAAAATGTAACAAAGTGAAGAATGTTGTAATGTTACCTTTGTATGCATGTTCAAGTGAATCAACTAGCTTAGTCATCGCAGCAACTAGTAGCTGCATTCCTTGTTGAGCAATACCTTCAGATCCATACTGCTCCTTCAAAACCTATCATAATTTTACAAACGATGTATCAGGTTATGAAATAGAAGAGTCAGGCAAGGAGTCACATGAAAAGACTACACCACAACACATATCCTATCCAGAAGTAAATAAAGAAAAGGTTCGTGTAGAATTTTAATTTTAGAATCATTACTGGCTGAAAAGAAGAAGACATCCATGTTGTACTCCCTAGTTTTATGAACCCCAAATCAACTAAACATACATGCACACAACAACAACACCCCATACTTGGAGCTTTGACATAGTTCATGCAGATCAGAAACAACATTGTCCATGTCTAAACTCTTATGTGACTATTTTGACATAGTTCGTGCAGATCACATCATTGTCCATGTCTAAACTCTTATGTGACTAAAGTACAGAGTATATCAGATTTCAATCTAACAGTCACATGAACGATGAATTCATAATTAACATATATTATAATAGAAGATAACAATACCTTGATGCCATCGAAACTGCCTATTAATAGCTCTGCTGGAGTGCGAATACTGTGTGACAAATCTCCATGCAACTGCATTGCCCTTCTAACATTCTGAATGAGAGCCAAAAGGCTAGTTGTGAATTTCCTGTCTGCTTCCTGTATAGATAAAAAAATTCAACCATCCACTATTAGTGGTCAAACTAATTTACATATGCAAGAAGATATAATATGGTAGTAGAGCATAAACTGAATGTTAATCAAACCTTGGACAATTGAAGCTTTAACTGATCACCATTGGCCAGGGGAATGTTCAACTCTCCATTTAGTGCTTCCAACGTATCAGCGACATATGAACCACCCATCCATGATGCCTAAAGAGCAGAACCAAGTTGAGTTAGTATGAAATAAAGTAAATTTAAGTTTGATGTAAACAGGGAGAAACCCACCCGTATAGAAAGATAGCAAAGCGGCTAAAAGATACAATAAAGAACACCAACATGCATGACTTACAAAATCGCCAACTTCTTTGTCGGTATAATCTGCTAATTGCTCATCCAAAGAAAATAAAGAGACTTCACTCTCATCTGCAGCAAGCCAGTACCTCATATCAAGAACAAAATCATGTAATTCCTTAGCTTTAGCCAACTCATAAATTCAGATAAGATCATTTACCGTCAAGCTCAATGCCAGCTTTGTTCAAGCCTTCTAAGTCAATCCTGGTTCTGTAGGCATTTTTAAACAAGGCATTGTCTTTGACAACTAGAGTCGGATCTGCTCGAACAACCCATCCATATTGTTAGTAACTACACAGCAACATAAAGCGATATTGCTACTATTAAACAGGGACAAGAGTAATATACCACTAACTCCTCCGATTTCCATCACGAAAACAGCACGGGGTCTATTAAACGGATTCGGCACAAGAACCTCATTCAACTACCAAAAGCAACAACAACAAAATATCGCAAAATTAGACCTCTTGAGTGAGCAACAACTACCGAAACCAATCGCGTATCACTTGAATCACCTTAGATGATCCAGCAGCGGACAGCTCAGCAGGTGGCGCAAATCCAAGCAGAACCGACACAACGGCGCTCACTTCCGAGAGTGACAACGAATCAGGCTGTGAAAGTACAGTAAATACATATAATCATTAGCATCCAAAAATCTCCATGATATAAATTGAACATATAAAACTGAATCATCTCAATTCTAATTCCATTTTGATCAAAAATTCTACAAAAGCATTAGAATTGGAGCGATGACAACAAAGACGTTGATTGGATGAGAAAGGAAAGCAAACCTGAACGACGTCGTTTGAGGCCGCCGGACTGCGAAGAAACCGATGAGTCGAGCTGTCGATGAAGAACACCGAAGCAGTACTATCTTCTTCAGCCTAAATCAAATTCCAACCACACATTTTACCAGATCAACAAACATAATCCACATCGTTACAGATCACATTGAGAGAGAGAGAGAGACGAACCGTAGCTTGCGAGAAGAAGAAGAAGGAAACGGTGAGTAGATAGAAGCAGACGCAGCGAGCGATTGAATCCATAGCCATGGGAGATGAGATTGAAATTGAATTACAGAGACAGAGAAAGAGAGGATCTGATTATTCCAGAAAATAATTAAAGGTTTTGTTATGATTTTGTATAATATAAAGAACTTAAACGGCGTCGTTTCGCAACTCACGTGGCGCGCACGTGATACAAGTAGATAGAAAGAAACCCGGGAAAGAGAGAGAGACTGAGACTCTCACTCTCACACCGTACGCGACGCGCAGCCAAAGCCAGTCGTCGATCGATCGATCAGGTTTGCTCTTCTTCTGGACTCAAATGCTTTTTAGTTCGTATCAATATGTTTTGATTTATTGATATTACTTTGAACTGAATTGAGACTCTGGAATTTTGGGAAGTTGGGGGATTTTAGAGAAAATCAATGGCGGAATTGAACTTGGGAATACTGATAGATGTTGTGGATGAGGAATGGATGAAAGACACTCTTCCTGATGATGGTATGTATAATTTGTACAAATACAATGCATTATATCAGAAGAAGAAAAATCAGATATTGATGTTAAATTGTTTGTTGCAGATCTTCCATTACCGCCAATGCTGGCTATAAGACCAGATGACACTGAGGATTCAAGTATGTCTTTTTCCTTCTCATCACTTTTTGTTTTTGTTTTGAAGAACATGGAATTTGAAATTTCATATATTTGGGTTGTGTGTCCTATAGTATCTTTTTGGAGCTTGATTAGCTAAAGTATCTTTCTTTTTTAACTATTGAACATCGAGAGATACATGTTGTGCTAGTATGTTTTTGGAGCTTGATGAGCTAGAGCATCTTTCTGTGTAAATATTACTCTTGTTATACTCTTGAGCATAGTTAAGCAATTAACTGAAGATACTTTCTTTTTTACGTATGTGCAATGGTATAGTAAGTGAGGATATACTCGTGTTCAGGAACTATTGGAGAATCATATTTGGTTTGCTAGAATGATATCTGTTTAATCTATTGAACATAGTTAACCAATTAGAGCAAGTTACTTTCTAGCTTTTTACCTATGGGCAATGGTATAGTAAGTGAGGAAATACTTGTGTTTTCAGGAGACTCAAAGTTATTAGAGAATCATTTTTGGTTTGCTCGTATGATATGTTAGGGAGAAGAATTCAATTATCGTCTTTTTCATTGTATGACCTGAGTATTGTTGTTTAATATATTGTTGGCACAGTGGGGAATGTTATATCCTTTTTTGTTGCGTTTTTCTGTTTTTTTCTTTCTCAAATGTTCAGATCAGGAGACTCGAAAAATTGAGGTAGATACTTGGCATGATCTTGCATTAGGTAATCAATGAATTCTCTTTCTTTATGAATGCTTGTAAGATGGTGCTCGACTCAAAGTGATTAAACAGGTGGTGTATGGATATGTATGTTTTAATTGGGTCATGAATGTAATATAGATTTTTGTTGGACATGAGGTTTTGGAGGTTATGTTTGTCCCTGAAGTTGTAACTGGTTTTGTATCTCATCATTTTCCCTTCAATGTTGAAAATAGGGCCCAAATTTGGAATCTCTAGCATCATTGACACGAACAGTTGCTCTTAAATGCAACTGGTGTTTATAAATGTTTCCTTTTCCGCAAAAGCTCAACTTGGTTCATCAGAAATCAGCTGATGTTCCACGGATTTTGGTGATGCTTAAACATTAGCTATGGCTGCTGAAAATTAGAATACAGTCTTTAGTTTCCAAAATACAGATCATCAAACTTTTGGGATCTCTCAAAATTGTTTAGACCTTTTCCTGTGATTGTCAATCTGTCATAGATGAGCAATTACAACAATTTACTCTCTTTTTGAGTAAATATTTACAATGTTTTACACTACATTGAATGTCAATGGTGAGCAAGGGAGTGAGCTAATCTTGATTTTGTGCATCAGTGGACTTGTGAAAAAGGGTTTCTACAGTTCTACTGAATTTGCAAACGTGGTGTTAGATACTAATGGTAAGACAATCGATTTCACCTTGTTATGTTTTCATTTGTACTGCTATGATGTAAGTACATAGTGTGATACTTGAACTGTTGAACATGAATCCCATTGCAGTGGCTGTGCTGATTCATGTGTTTCGACACAAATCTCATTTAGTTTGTGTTACAATGTGTGTTTGAAGTCTGAAACTTTGGACTATAAAATCCTCGGTGTCATGTAGAGTTGAGCATTTGCATCAAAATGTCAGTCTCTTCAGGGTTTGCCAATTTTATGTGTTTTTGATTTGAATGCTTCAAGTTCTTCAAAGAGGTTGGGGATTGTAGATGGTGCTATGTATGTACGTAGCTATCTTCTTCTATATTCTATTTAGGATCTGAACGAGTGGATTGATAGTATCTTAATTCCATGTGTGTTCATTTTGTTTGCTTGTTCTTCTGCTTTGCTATACAGAAATTACATGAATGACTTCACATTCCATTGACTACATCATTTAGGGCTCTCATGCCCTCCAACTTTACAATTCAAGTACTTTTAATACAGTTTGACGTTTGCTTCGAAAAAGCAGATCGTAATCTAGGCATTAGATTTTTCCAGTGACTGCATTTAGAACCATCACACCAACTAACCAACAACTCTTAACTTTCCAAAACACTTTACCTTTTCTTCAAAACTAAGATGAGGTCAAGCCTGTTATTCCCCATTTCAAACTTGAAAACCAGCAATGCGAAATGTGGATATATGAACCGAGTTTGTCATGTGTTTGATAGCATGAACCGGAGGAGCTTGATTACTCGGAATACTATGATCGATCTTGAAGTGGAAGTGTGCAAACCATGACAATGTTGATCTTATGTTGATCTGAATAAGATGAGTCTTAATTTTCTAGCCAATCTATTATTACTATGAAGAGATAGTAAAAAAACTGGGGTACTCAAGCACACCCTAGCCCCCTGTTGAATCCGTGCCTGCCTACATTTGAATTTGATCTTTCCTTTTATAAAACAATAAATGGCAAATACGTACGTACACCCCGTAAGTTAGTTGGGGTGATCATTTCACCCAAAAACGAAACTCCATTAAGTATGAAAGGTGGGTTTGGTAGAACAAGTTTGGTCAAGTTTGATGTCAAGAATTGATAGGTCAAAGCTTGCAAATAGAAGACATTTATTAAGTACGTGCTAGCTTCATATGAAGAAATTTTATGTAAAGCTAGTAATATAAGCTTCCTAATTCCCATGCAAGAAGATCTGATGCACAATTTGGCTTCGCTTTATAGTAGAAAAGCATCGATTGATCGAGACCATTTGCCATGAATTGCCGTAAGATAACAAACTAAATTCAATAAAACATCGATTCGGGGTGATCAGAGAGCTTGAAATATTACAGTTCAGACCTAATTTAGAAGAATAATACAACTCCAAATACTTGATTGTGAATAATAATTAAAAAAGGAGTAGCTACAGCTCATTAAGTGCATGCAGCAGAAACTCGATCGTGAATTCATTGAAATTGATTAGCTAGCTGGCTAGTGACCGCCGCCACCTCCGAATCCAGCTCCACCGCCGAAGCCAGCCCCAGCACCAAAACCTCCTCCTCCGCCTCCACCGAACCCACCACCTCCTCCTCCGCCAAGACCTCCTCCACCTCCTACTCCACCACCAGCTCCGAATCCTCCTCCTGCACCTGCTCCACCACCAACTCCTCCACCTCCACCACCTCCAAAGCCTCCCCCGCCTCCAGCTCCACCGCCTCCGCCAGCACCACCTCCAACACCACCACCAAAGCCTCCACCCTTACCTCCACCTAATCCACCTCCACCCCCAAGTCCACCGCCTCCTCCGGCTCCACCCCCAAGTCCACCACCTCCGCCAGCTCCACCGCCTAGTCCACCACCTCCTCCAGCTCCACCGCCAAGCCCACCACCTCCTCCAGCTCCACCGCCAAGCCCACCACCTCCGCCAGCTCCACCACCAAGTCCACCACCTCCACCTAGACCACCACCATGTCCAAGTCCACCTCCTCCACCTAGACCACCGCCATGTCCAAGCCCCCCTCCGCCACCTAAACCCCCTCCAGCACCACCCCCAAGTCCGCCTCCTGCCCCACCACCTCCTCCTAAACCACCTCCAGCACCTCCTCCCAGACCGCCGCCTCCACCTAGACCACCACCACCTCCTAGACCGCCTCCTCCTCCTAGACCTCCTCCACCACCTAGTCCACCTCCATGCTTAAAACCCTTCTTATAAATACCATGCCCTAGGCCACCACCACCTCCTAGTCCTCCTCCACCACCAAGACCACCCCCGCCTCCCAAACCACCTCCACCTCCAAGACCTCCACCACCACCTAACCCACCTCCACCTCCACCACCAATGCCGCCACCGAGTCCTCCACGTGGCCCCTTCACGAAATGCGGACGTGGCTTATAGATCGGACGCGGCTTGTAGAACGGGCGCGGCTTGACAAAGATCGGACGTGGCTTCTTAAAGAACAAGTGCTTATCGTCCTCATTAACCTTTTTAGGATCTTGATGATGATCCTCACCAACAACGAAATCGCTCAAAAGAAAAACACAGACTAAAACAGCCAAGACAACACAGCCAGCAGCTGAAACCCTAAACCGGTCCCTCATTGTTAATAGAGCAAGTTTCAGTTGTAGTGTAGAAGCTGGTGCAAGTGACAACTGACAATGGAGTGTGTTTATATAGAGAGAGCTAACTAGTGAAGCAATGAGTTAAGGATGAGATCAATGGAGTCCACAGCTAGCTGAGCTAGCAAGGTACAATAATTTTGACCAACTGTCACATAGCTAGGCTTAAGTAGATATGGAGTAAATGAGTCTCATCTGTCATTGGAGAATTGGGGCACCAGGTAATAAATCTAGTTATGTCATCCAACTGTCCTCACCTTCCAAAACTCAAAAACAACAGGGGCCTTCCTTCTCCTTCTCTTGTTCTTCTTCTGCTAGCTTCTCGATGACGCTGCATTGCTGCATTGCGTTCTACAAACTTATCTCTTAAGACTCTGAGCACTGTTAGGGTCAACTTATTGGCTCAACATTTTCAAGTTGAACTGATTACTTAATTAAGTTTGAAATTAAAGATGCAAATTTAAGAGGGAGTTCGATTTGGGATAGGTTGTTCAATTATTCGCTCTGGATCGACGACGTTTTTTGCTTTGCTTTGCTAGCTAGCTAGCCTCTAAAATGATATATATGCATGTGTTGTGAATGTGATTTCATTCAATGTGCTTGTGGTGCCATTATTGCTGCAACCGAACTCTTAATCTATAACCTCTCGATCATATATATCTTGCCGCAGAAAGTCAGAAACAACAGGACTTCATCTATATGTTTTGCTGTTTCATTCTCTTTGAAATTAACAAGTAGCTCGATTATCCAAAAAATATAGATTGATTTGTGATATATGATTATCATTTAGTGTATGAATGTGGTAGATTAATTGAAGAAATAATTAAAAGACTGGTACTTATTATATATATATATATTTATATATGCTACGTACTTCAATTCACCCTACTTGAATTGAGTACTTAATTAAACAGTCTACAATAAAAAGTACGTCGTTGCTACTTACGTAGCTTTGATCGAAGTTGCTAGAGGCTGGTGCATGCAGACGCAGTACGTAGTTAGCTGCAATGGAGTTTTAATTTCGTTCATTGCTAGCTGCAAGAAATATATTAGATTAGACCTTAGGTTAATTGTATTTTATGCTGATTATAATTGAGAATAATTTTTATCCTTATTTCGTATGACGACGATAGATTGATGAAATACGAACGGTATATAACGGTATTTATGCTACTATGTTTGTTGTTGATAGAATGTGGATGTTAGAGCATCTCCAACAGTTTTTGTAAAAATAATTTATTATACAAGATGAAACCACAAAACTTATAAAATAAAATAATCCAAACTCCAACAGCTCTTCTATTCTACAATACAAAATTAAATATTTTCTTGTATAATTTAATGAATTCATTTTAACTATTATTATATATCAAACTCATAATTTTATATTAAAGCTTGCTCTTTTGAGGAGAGAGAGTGAATTATGGTAGGTGAACAGTAAATTTTAGATGTTTTGTGATGAATATACAAGTTTGGGAAATTCTCTATTGAGGACCTCTATGGTGAGTACCTTCTTATAAATCATATTTTCCAATAACATTTTGAAAGATCAACCGTTGTATATCTAGCTATATATACGTATATCATTTATATAAATTTTTATCCAATTTGAAAATCGTTAAGGTGTCGAACAAGATGAAACTAACGAACGTTCCAAATTTATCAAACTTGAACCGTTCATGTTTATAATTGATAAATCATAATGTTGAATCCCTTAACGATTTTTGATTTGGTTGATTTATAAGAATGATCTACTCATATATAGCTAAACATCTAACGGTTGATATGTCAAAATATGATCGAAAATTAAGTGTTATAAACTATTGTATAGAAAGTACTCACCAAGTCTTCACTATAGAAGTCCTCAATGGAGAAACGTGCCATGCAAGTTTTGAAAATTTTATAGATATAGAAATTCTTTATCTATTTTTTTCATTTTCTCTAAGATACAAAATAGTTTACAAGATCTGTTGGAAATAAAAAGAAGTGTTTTTTTTGCTAAATTAACGATTCTTGTAATTTTCCGAGAAGTGTTGGAGATGATGAGTAGTACAAGTGTTACTTTTTGAGTTCGAGAGAAATGATTATGAAAATGTCATAAACTCTTCTGAAATGATTATGCAAATACAGTACGTTGTCAATAGATTGAAGCAAAGACATGATGGAGTCGAGATTCATACATACACATCAATTCTCTCCTCTTCTATTACTCTCTCTCTCTCTCATTCAATGACAGAAATCCATTAAAATACAGATCGATCTCAAAACCAAATGTATGTTTGAATACAACATCATCCGATCCTCTTTCTATCAGGAAGGAATAAAACATGCTACATACACAAGGCTACAATTTAATCTCTCACCTTATTTGACCTGTTCTTTTTTTTTTCCTTTTCCATTTCTTCTCTTCTTTATGTTATAGTAACCGCCCTTTTCCCACTATTTTCTTCTGGTCGATCTGGTCTCAGTCGGTTGTCATTGGTTGGGTCATGCAACACCTGAAACGAGCCTTCCGAACAGTTGTCATAATCTCTGTTTCTGCACTCTCGAGCATTCTGACCACATCAGTGAAGGGCGGCCTGGCATCAGGGTTGGCATCCCAGCATCTCGTCATGATCTCACCAAGAACAGGTAAGCAATCAGCAGGAAAGATAGGACGGACACCCTTATTGACAACTGCAAATGCTGCCTGCACTGCTGTCATGTTCGAGAACGGGAGCATCCCTGTTATAAGTTCCCAAAGAACAATCCCAAAGCTATAAACATCAACTTTCTGAGTGTATGGCCGATGCTGGATCATCTCCCTGCAAAGGGAAAAACAACAATCTGAAGTTCACATTTAATTAGACCAGCAGACAAATCAGATTCAGATACAACAAATAATAACCCGAAGAGAAAGAAATAGTGGCCAGATGCAAGGAGCAAGCTGAGAATAAAGTCCTGCCCCAGATATTCTAGTAAAGTAAAAAACTAAGAAAGAAATAACATAAGAAGGCCTAAACTGACATGGAAACAAAATTTTAAGAGAATAATGAGATACAAGAACCAAAATTTTATCCAAAAAAGAAAGTACATATATACTAAATAGAACCATTTGACCCAGTTTGGAAGTCAAGCAAATTCATGCAATATCTAATTTCTATTAGACTACAGCCAACAGAAATTCAACTGATAGATACATAGTTTACAAGCTACATCACATATACCTAGATTACTCTTCAAAACCCTATTTGAATGACATAAAGGTGTTCAGACTCTGCCAATTCGTGTACCTAAACACAACTAATTAAACTGTATATATCCTAGTTGTGGGGAAGCCAATTTGAAACTTTGTTCCTGGACGAATAACTGTATTCAAGTAACACTGTTTACCAATCAAGTGTGATTGCATCATATCTAATTACATTAATGAAAAGGATACACTACTCCCCTGAAACTTTTGCTTTTTATTATTATAATAATTATTGATATTTATTATTCTAATTATGACAATGACTGGTGTGACGCGACTCTCTCATCTATCAGGGCCTCTGCGGACTCATGTCTATCAGTAATGAATATTGCGCTTGGTTCTCCTATCATATAAGACTTTCAGTTTTACAAGCTTGTTATGGACAGTTGTACGTCTACATTATGTTCCTATTTTGAGTTTCAGTAGCCATTGCCACGTAGCAAGGTTAACCTTCCCCACTCCAAAATGTACACTTCCCTAAGCTTGTAAGTTATCTCGTTCAAGAGGAAGACATTGAATATCTCTCGTTTTATTTATTGATTTTATAAATAGATGATCCTTCCCTAAGGGCCATGAAAGGTAAGATTTGTTAAGCAAGTCAGTTTGCTATGTATCACACTATATGTACAATATATTTGCTGAGTTGATCTAGGATGGTTTGAGTCAATCATTTGGGAAGTTGAACAAAATAAGCAACAAAGCCAGAAAGTTCACACCCCAGGTTTAAGATCCTGGCTCTGCCACTGTGTGCAAGTTAATTCCTTAGATGTCCTCTAATCAAAAAGATAATAAAACTGAAATTACAATAGTAGGGCTGTTTCACGTTATTATGGTAGAGAAATGACATATTCACAGAACTGACTTCTCAAAAATTGCGTCTCCGATAACACCATGCCCCTAATGGTGAGGATATATCATTTGCTCGGCTGGCCATTATCTATCCCAACACAATTTTTGGAACAATTCAGAACAGAAATTTGTAAGGATATTAATAAATTACAAGATTTTTTTAATGTAGAGAATAGAACATTTTAAGGAAACTAATAAATAGTTCATTGTTATGCTTCATTAAGCAGGAATCAAATCTTTTAGCTCAATTAATGCAACTCCTTCAGTAAACTGCCATATGAACCTTTGAGATAGTATCCAGTATAATTTTTCTTTTAGACTTCCAAAATACAAATACAATACAAAGACAGAAACTGTTAACACGTCTAGCAAAGCAAAAATAACTAAACCAGGAACATACCAATTTCAACAGCCAAAGTTAAATGAAGCCAAGTATATACAATATTCAGACAAAAACTTTACCAAAATGAAAATGGCTAACAGTAAACCATAAGCAGAATTAAAAAAGAGCAATTAAGTAAAGGGTTCAACCAGGTTACTGAGTAATGACGATAAGGCCATGAATAGAGCAGTTATAATCCAGTAATAAAGACAACAATAGCAACGCACAGAAACATATGACAGCTAAAAGGTAAAAAGAATCTTACGGAGCCATCCAGCGGTAGGTCCCAGTTTCCGGTGTCATTCCTTCTGTCTGCACCTCAATACGGGCAACCCCAAAATCAGCAATTTTAATCGATTTGTCTGAATTAATCAAAAGGTTGTCAGATTTCAAGTCCCTGTGAATAAGCCCGAGCCCATGAACATATGCCATCCCCCTCGCAACATCTAAAGCTTGCTTGACTGCTAACTTTAATGGAACTGATCGACTCTGCCGCTTCATCAAGAATTGCCGAACCGAACCACCCTTAGCATACTCTGTAACAATGCACCAAACCATTGGTTTACGACAGCCACCGATAAACCGAACTATATTTGGATGCTTCAATGTAGCGAGCATCTTAACCTCCTGTTGAAACTGTTGTTCCATCAACTGAGCCTTTTCTTGGTCATGCTCTGGCCTCTCCAACAATTTGATAGCAACATCCTCGCCATTGTAGGTACCTCTATACAGCTTCCCAAACGCACCTTGTGCAAACGCGTCACCCATGTTTAGCTTTCTCAAGTCAATTGTCCACGCCTCGTAATTCTCTAGCCCCTCGGTCAACGAATTACTGTCCAGTAGAGCTCGCGCAAGTTGATCATTACTCAGAACACTTCTGACTCTTCCGCGATTAGCACTCAGTTGAACAGAGTCAGTATCATGTAGGCGTCGTTTCAGCCCCGGGTGTTTCAACATCTGCGTGTGGGAATCGTTCGTATTAGAGGCAACACTGCTGTTATCTATAGACATTGCAACGGAGCCTCCATCGACACTTGTTTGCATACTGTCAGTTGACATGTTGGTTCCATCGCCTTCATGGAGTTTGTCATAAAATCCTTGTGACAAATTATAGTAGTTGTTATCATTGTTGTTTAGACCTATAATTCCAGGAAACTTAGCACCACCTTCCAACATTTCACCACTCCTAAACAAAACTAGCACAACCTTTCTATGTTTGCTTGCCCTAGTTGTTGTTGAGCATCACAACTAAAACCTCTTCTCTTTCACAAAAACCTGAAAACCCAAAATTGACCGACATAAATTTCAAGTCTTTTACTTCAATACAAAAAATTAAAAATTCCAGATTTCCATTTTTGCTTGGTAATAAGCATTAAACAGAACATGAAAACGAAACCCTTTTGGCCCAATCATAGTAATCAACATATAATCAAAACAGAAATTAACAATCGAACAATACCCTTTTTAAAAAGAACCCATTTTGATGAGAAACATAAGCAATTGAAAGTTCAAGACAGCTGATTGTGATGAAGACCAAGAAGAAGAACAAACTCAGAAGCTGTGAGAGCTTGAGTTGTGTGAAGAAGAAGAAGCAGAGATTACAATCGATGAACATACCTGAATCGAAGGGAAGAGTAGTAGGATCGGAGCGATGAGAGATCGAACACGGAGATAACAAAGACCTCGTCTTCTTCTTCTTCTTCTTCTTCTTCTCTCTCTCTCGCTTTCCGTTTTTTTTCTTTTTAAATATTTATTGAAACTGGGAAAGGCTTCAGTGTGTATCCTCGTGTAGTCTCTCTCAACTCTTTTTCTTTTTCCATTTAACCATTTCTTTTTCCCTCATTTTAAATAAAGAATTTGGGTGTGTCGGAATTATGTAATGTCAAATATTCAGATTTATGATTTATTGACTATTGTCTATGGGTTTTACATGTACTATTCAACTCTTTGATCCTTTTCCTTTTTAACTCATCACATTTTCAGGCCGTTAAATTGTTTGATTGAATAACTTTTATGTATCTTGTATTTAGTGTCGTTGTCTTTTTTTGAGCTCGATTCCACAATTTCCTTTTTTAAAAGGCTCATTTTTTCAACTTTCGATGACCCATTATGGTCTCTCGATCCTCTCTTTACTAATCAGAATACCGTTAGTTATAAATGAGGTTTCAGCATCAAGCATGAATTTGAGTCTGATGACACCATAAAATGATATAAAGGTCACACATTTACTACTCATTAATAAGATTAAACTCATGAATCCATTAGTAATGGATTTCTATTTGAATGAGCAATGTCACTTGCAAGTCATTTACGAGAATCAAATTTATAAATTTGACAATAATAATTTTTTATTTTAAGAGAGCCATATTTCATCTTTCGTTGGCGAGATTCAAACTCCACTACACCTTCAAAGAAAATTGTGTCAAATAATTAGGAAATCTAAAGCTAAAGACACCGATGGTCAACTTGTTTTCCTTATGAGGTACAAAGTTAATTACCGGAGTCAACTTCAACTCAAGTTGAAAATTAAAAATCGTTTAAAAAATTAACGAAACTCAAACTAATAAATCTGACACTAATAATTTTTTACTTTAACAAAAAACATAACAAAACTGATTAAAGTCTAAAAAATAATAACAATTATCAATCATTAATCTAATCTGAACAACAACGTAGAGGCGGTTTACGGTCAAGTAAATTTTGATTTTTTTGAAAGGATGAACCAAATTTAGATTTGTAAAGTCAAAAATCAAAATTACACCATTGGGTCAAACATTATTCCAAAGCTGAGGTTGGGAGACTACCGAACCTCAGCTGCGGTTTATTGTTCAAATTGCCTTGCTGGCTTTTCTTCACTTCACTCGGTAGCGTCCATACACAGTGATCACAACAACTCTCTTAACCCCCAGAGTTCATGTCATCATTGACACTCTCAATCAATCCTCACTGTTTTCAAATCTCAAATTAACCATTATCAATTTGAAACAGTCTCATCATCAAATGCTCTGATCCCACCAAGGTTCGTTTTCGATCAATGCAATCCATTTAGATTTTAGAATGTCTCGGATCGCCAATTCAATTCATTTTTCAGAGAAAAAGTTTGAATCTTTATGTGCTTGTTTGAATAATTGGTGTGATTAAAATTGTTGGTATTCAATACTGAATTGCATATACTTGATTCTGGGCAGCTTTGATTGAATTTGATCAACAAACAATGGCGCAGCAGAGTAATTGGGAAGCAGATAAAATGTACACAGAGTACTTCTCAGTCAACTGTTTACTTTTACTGATATATGTATGAGCAATTTTTTTTATGGAGATGGTTTTTGTTAAATTTGATAAAGTTTTGATCTTTATAGGCTTGATGTGTACATTTATGATTATCTAATGAAGAAAGAATTGCATGCCACTGCCAAATCATTCATGGCCGAAGGGAAGGTTGCTCCGGATCCAGTAGGTAATGGGATACAATTCAATTGCATAAAGAACGAATATTTGATTCTTGATTGTGCTGGTGCTTTACTTTGGTAATGCGATCTGATCGGTTCTAATGGTGCTATTGTCAATGTTGCTCGTGAATGAGCTAGTGTTTTTTTTTGGTTTTATCGAATGCATTGTTAGGAGTAGAGTGTTTTCTTTGCTTCAAGCTAAGTATGTAATTAGATATGGTGTATAATGTGCAGCCATTGATGCTCCCGGAGGATTTCTTTTTGAATGGTGGTCTGTCTTTTGGGACATTTTTATTTCAAGGACGAATGATAAACATTCTGAGTCTGCTGCGGTTTATATAGAGGTGAATATTTGTATATGATGGAATGGACGTGGCAATTTGGATAGTTGTTGTGCTACTGATATTGATCTCTTTATCCCTTCATATGGTGTTGATGTGCAGGCACAACAAATCAAAGCGAAAGAACAACTTCAAATGCAGCAGTTGCAACTAATGCGCCAAGCTCAGTTGCAAAGGAATCCTACTAATCCTGCACTTGGTGGTCAAATAAACTCACTTGGTCCTGAACAATTGCTGGGCCAATCGAATGCTAATACACTGGCAGCAAAAATGTATGCCGAACACTTAAACATTCGAATCACATATATGTAGACAGTGTTCAAATATATATGTTGTTTCTTCACTAGCTTAATTTTCTTGTTTTTACTTGCTAAAACAGTCAGTTGGTTCAAGGAAACCCGAGTAACGTTAATGTGGCCCTACAACAAATCCAAGCTCAAAATCAACAGTCCACTGTAACTACTCATTCACCTCCTGTTTTACCACATCCGGTTATCTTTCTTTCTTTCTACTTTATACAGATTTGCTTCTTTGTCTACAGGTCGTAAAGAGTGAAGTCAACATGGGTGCTTCCCAGAGATCTTTGCCTGTGGATACTTCAATCTATGGGCAAGGAATAATGCAGTCAAAACTAGGAATAGGAAATGCAGGTAGGATTGGCTGAGTCTTAATTAATGTCAGAGATGTGATAGTTCTAGCAGAAAGAGAAGGTTAATAGCTGTTTTAGACTAGTGACATAGAACCCGGGTACAAAGCTTCAAAGTAACTCGGTTGATCTTGATGATTTCCTGACTGACAATCCGTCATATGTATGATCTTGATGTGGTCTTGATGTGATGGTAGCCAAACTAATATTAGGCAAGCGTCTTGTTTGGCATTCTTTTGTCTTCAAGTATCTTCTATCAACTGGACAATAGTCTTAGAAAAAACTAAGTTAACATGAAACTTGCTTGAAGGTTTCATGTCACAGTTGGTTATATTTGAAGTTTTCTTAAGTTTGATTATTCTTTCTTTCTTTTGAATACAGGCTTGAACCCAGGAGTTGGTGGTCCTTTATTGAAAGGATGGCCTTTAACAGTGAGTTTGATTTTGCAATTCCTGTATTGTGTCCAGGGCTTCGTGCCATAAATATTATTCATGACTGATTCCAACTCTGGTAACTGAGGTATCTGCCAATATATACAGGGCATCGACCAAATACGGCCAGGTTTAGGTGCACAAGATCAAAAACCTTTCCTGCCAGGTGCAACTCAGTTTCAGATCCCCCCACAGCAGCAACAACAGCTTTTAGCACAGGTTAAGGCACAAGGAAATGTTGGTAGCACACCTGGCTACGGAGATATGAGGGCATTGCCTAGGGGAAATTTAAATGCAAAAGATGGTCAACCAATCACAAACAATGGATCTATAGGTTCCCCTATGCAAGCTACTACTAAGGTAAGTTCACATCCAACAACTTTGCCTGGAAAAATGAAGTTTGTTCTTTATCTGTCAGAACTCTCTATCTTCTCTTGCTTAATGCAGTTTGTGGCTTCGGAAATGAAACATAATTCTTATGTTTTGACCTAACATAAACAGAACAGAAATTCAGAAAAGGTCTGTAGATGCTAAGCTGATGACAAATAGCCTTGATGTTTTGACCAATTCTTTATGTAATAGTACTCCAATTTAATGAGCTTCAGTTTGATACTAAGTTGATGACAAACAGCCTTGATGTTTCTCTTATATGTTTTTGCTCTTAACTAAATAAACATGTCACAGATGCAACAATCTTCTTCCCAACAGCAGGATCCATTGCAACCTCAGCAAGTGCAGCAGGTTATACTTCCTTTTCTCGATATTAATGTTCCTAATTAGTCTAATTGGTACAACTTAAAGAGTCAATAAAGGTCGTCCCAACTGAGAAAGAGATTAAAAAGACAAAAGAACAGATAAGATAGAAGGCATCTGTGAAACGTATATTCTCTGAGCGTATACGTGAACCTCATTACGTAGTAAGAATGGTATCAATATTCCCTACTAAGTACTATTATACAACATATGTTGACAAATGGTTTATTTGACTCATACCAGAATGGCCGCAAAAGGAAAGAGCCTTCATCCTCTGGAGCCGCTAACAGTACTGGTACAGGAAATACAATTGGGCCTTCCTCCAATTCCCAACCATCAACGCCATCCACTCATACCCCTGGAGATGGAATTGCATTAGCTGGAAATTTGCTGAATGCTAGCAGTGCTCCTAAAAGTTTGATGATGTACAGTACAGATGGAACAGGTGGCCTTGCATCAACTACAAATCAGCTGGTATATATATATATATATTCCTTTTTTTTTTCTCATGAGCTACAACTGGAAGGGAATCTGGATGCCCATGACTCCATACATATGTCAATTCCCAATATAGTTCCAACAAGCACTAGTCTTGAGATAATCGATAATTACCACTTAATTTCATACCATTACGAATATATATTGATTACAAAATGTTTATGAATGTCGGAAAGATGCTTCTTTAAATTTTATGGTCCAATTATCTGATTATTTCTAATTACCAGGAAGATATTGACCAATTTGGAGATGTTGGCTCCCTAGAAGATAATGTGGAATCCTTTCTGTCACAACATGATGATGGAGATGGAAGGGATTTTTTTGGCACATTGAAGCGCAATCCTGCACACTCTGCAGAAGCTTCAAAGGGTAAAAGATTATCTGTAGTGTCTAAACAATGTTAATCACTGCAACTACTTGCATTTTTTACTTTTTTCCTTTCACCTCAGGGTTTTCCTTCAACGAAGTTGGTTCAATACGTACAAGTAGTAGCAAAGTTGTTTGCTGTCACTTCTCTTCGGATGGAAAGTTATTAGCCAGTGCTGGACACGACAAGAAGGTATAACTCCAAGGAATCAGCTTATGTTTTTTTTCTTTTCTGCCATATTCCATCTGCATTCTTTTTCTCTGCCACATTAGCCAGTTTGTAGATGTTTATATCATCTTTTCATGTTAGTAGGTTGTTGTATGGAATATGGAAACACTACAGACTGAAAGCACACCGGAGAATCACAGCCTTATAATTACTGATGTTCGATTTAGACCGAACTCAACTCAGTTGGCAACTTCTTCATTTGACACAACTGTGCGACTTTGGGATGCTGCTGATGTTAGCTCGATAATCCTTGATATCTAATCTTGCCAATTCTTTTATCTGAATCTTTTTTTGCTGCCTTCCAGATTCTTTTTTCTAATTATCTCACTTGACAATCTGGACCGTCACTGAAATATAATTACTTAACTTTGTTAAAAATTATTTCTTCGACTTCTAAAGTGTTGGGATTCATTACTGCAGCCAAACTATTGTTTACAGACGTATTCAGGACATACTTCACATGTAATGTCACTTGATTTCCACCCTAAGAAAAACGACCTTTTCTGCTCATGTGATGCTAACAATGAGATTCGCCTTTGGAATATGAATCAGTATTCTTCCATTCGTGTTTCTAAGGTTTGTACTGGGGCTCCACTTTTATTCTTTGAAGTCCTACGCAATTCTTCTTCTTTTTTTACTAGTTCATTCATGTAATGATGCAGGGAGGTACAGCACAGGTGAGATTTCAGCCGAGAATTGGACAATTAATGGCTGCAGCATCTGGGAATGTTGTGTCCATATTCGATGCTGAGAGTGACAGGCAGACACATTCACTGCAGGTATAATTAGTTGCTCTTGATTGCACCAAGGCTTACAGGTTTCATTTCGTCTGTATACCTGCGAAAAGTCTGTTAAATCTCATTAATCAGACAGCGCAATAATGTGAAATCATCCATGCAGGGTCACTCCACAGAGGTGCACTCTCTTTGTTGGGATGCAAATGGAGATTACTTGGCTTCGGTCAGCCAAGAGTTAGTCAGAGTGTGGTCATTATCCTCTGGGGAGTGCATTCACGAGCTCAGTTCTAGTGGAAACATGTTTCATTCGTGTGTTTTCCATCCGAGCTACTCCACTCTCTTGGTCATCGGAGGCTACCAGGTGAGCTCTTTTTATTTAGGTGACGCAGATGAAATTAGAATTGCTCCACTAATCTTTTCTAGGTTTGAGGTATCATATGTATTATATATAGTAGCAGTTAAATTGCATCAAGACATCATGTGAAACTGTGGAAGTAACAAAACCAAATGTGATTTAATGTATTCAAATTGTGTAAAGTAGAATACCTACTTACCCTCGCTCAAGTATATTTGTGGAGACTGGCGCGCTGAATTTATTCTTGATGCTGTTTATATAAATGCAGTCAATGGAGCTCTGGAACATGGCCGAGAACAAGTGTATGACAATCGCGGGTCATGACTGCGTAATTTCAGCTTTGGCACAGTCACCAGTTACAGGGATGGTCGCTTCTGCCAGTCATGATAAATCAGTCAAAATCTGGAAATGAGCTTTGCACTTTGCACGCACCAGCCATGATAATTAATATCAGCTATGTCACAGCACCAGTCACAGTTCATACTTGTTTTTTCTTCAACATGAAGAGCATTGCACGCACAGACCTCGTTTTTCCTCGATCTTCTGCGTGATTCACTCTTCTCTCGAAGCGTTTGGCAAATGCAGCTCAGGCTCATCAATAAAAAGTGACACAAACTTGCACCTCACTTATGCACAACATTATTCTTTATCAAGACAATTGGAAGATGCTTCAATTGAAAGAAGCTAGGTTGTAGTTATTGATCAGTTTGTAACTTTGTATGCAAGAAAATTTCGTATATACATTCTCATGTGAATTGAAGCCTTTAGTTAATTTTTCTAGCTTGCATCAGTTGATCTCTCCGGCATTAATTTTGCTTTCCGACAATAGTCTATATATCCTTTCAGAATTTAAAGTTGGTCGATCGACTTCTTGTGTTGGTGTTGGTAGTGACTAGTGAGTAGAGACCATATATATATACACACACATATCGATTCAGGTTGTAGTTGAATTATATGAAGAAAAGATCGATTCAAGTAGAACAATATATAGACTTCTACTTCTATATGGAATACTACGTTTAACTCTTACATAGAATTATACTAGGACAATTTATTTATGGTTCAACTCCTAGTGACAAGCCCGTCGTCGTCTTTGTCGTTGTCGCCAGCTTCAGGTATATATCCTTCACAATTGATTGTGCATGGGTAATGAGGAGCTAGCCCTGTTGATTACAATATTACAGTACGTAAGCCCTAGCTAGTTCCAGTAAGTTTGATCCATCCTTTACTGAACGTACTATGCCCATGCATGCATGTTGACATGTATTGTTAGTGGCGGATTTACGTGTGGGTGTGGGCAAGGTTGGGCAAGATTTTGGTATTTTCCTTTGAAATGTATGCTTGTCGACTTGTAGTGTAAATCTGGAAGAAAAAAATGGCAGAAAACCAGAGAAAAAAGGACAAAATCCGGGGAAGAAGAAGAACAGTAATCTGGCAAAGATATTAGACAAGACTGACACCGTTTCATTTTTAAAAAAAAATTAAAAAAATTAAAACGTCGTCAATTATCTCTCCAACGACTCAACAAGACACTTTCTCAGGCTCTACTAGCTAGTCTTCTTTTTCTATTTTGTCTTGACATTCACATACTTGCAGTCATATTGATTGACTTTGTTTAATTGCTAAAACCTCGAACCAAAACCTCTTTACTTCTCTTTGCAGACGCGAGCCTCCGCTTGCAAACTATAAGGTATTAGCATAATTTTAGACCAAAAAAAGAAGGTATTAGCATAATAATAGCTATTATTATAGGCTTCTTTAATTCAATTGTAATTAATTGAGTTAGAGTTTTAAATTTTTCTTTTTTATAAATGACGAATCTCATATTAGGGATTTAGGACTAGTCGGTTTACTCGGTTAGATTTTTTTTGGGTGCTTTTGTATTGAATTATTGATCCTTAGTTTCATATTCGTCGAAATATTATTTTTTTCTATGTTTATTATTGATTGATAAATTCATCAACGAAGAAATATTTCAAATCATTATCAAATTCAGAGGAGGTTTCTGTCTTCTAAGAAGATGATTAGAGATGAAGAGAGATCATTAGATAATTATTTTTATTGTAATATTGTATGCTTCCTTAGTTTTAGTCTTGTCCAATCTCAAATTTTTTTTCCTAAATCGCGACTGTGTTGTTTGTGGCCAATACAGTGGGATATGTCATACTTGGTCGGTGTATGTTTCAGTAACTAGCTATATTTTCTAATTATTAATCGTATTTATAAGTTTAGCTTCCATAATCTGTGTTTTGGTTTTGATTCGTGTGTTGTCGTCCGTCGTCGTCGTCACAAACCGTCGTCTTCGATCGTCTCAAACCTGCTGCCCTCTCAGATTGAAACTGAAACTGAAACTGAAACTCTAGTACGTTGAAATTGATCAAAAGGCATGGCTTCATCACAGTGCTTTTAACTGCTCAGCACGTTACACGGTCTCCGCTACAGTCGCTACTAGTAGGAAATAACTACATCGTGAGCTGACTGCGCCTGCGCTCCTCCTCTTCCTCAAGGTCGACGAAATTGTCATCTACATTCTCCTCATCAACTTTCTCGAGGTCCATTACATTCTCCTCGTCAATTACGTCAAGGTCAATGACGTTTATCCTGTAACACAAGAACTCAGTAGAGAAGAAACAAGTATACATCAAATACACGTTGAATTATTTTACTTACCATTGTGAGCACCACCACCATTGACTCTGAGTTTCCTCCTTTTGTTAGAGCAAATGCACTGGGAGGGGTGATGCTCGAGCAGGAGGAAGGCCTCTTGCCCGGTTGAGCTGGAATTCGAGCAAAATTTAAGAAGAATGCAATGATGAGAAATCGATCGAGATAAGTCGTTGAACGACTCGAGTAAAAGGTGGAACAAAATTTGAACGAGTTCTTACTCGAGCTATTCCTGTTTGTCAGTGCGATGCTCTTAGAAAATAGATAATAAATGTTGCTTGCTCCGTTCTTGATATCCCCGTACATTTGACATTCTGTGAGGATGTACTCTCGTCTGGCTGTTTTGGATAAATTTTAAACTCATTGTTCAGAAATTCAAGTTGGTTGGGATTATGCGAAACGACTTCTGTCGACAGTATATGGAGATTTACCAGCGCGAATGCACTGCACGATTCCATCCTGATCCTCTATTTCAACTCATAATTTTCTTTTGACTAGATGTGATAGTCAATTTCAAAGGAAAGTTTAATATTAGCCTTGTATGGCAAAACCAAGATTTGGGTAATCTCGTCGTCCGTCAGTTTGGGAACTAGGCACGGAGTTAAAGGGGCTGGGGTGTGCTGCAGCGCCAACCCCCCCCCCCCCCCCCCCCCCAAGTTTTTTTTATCAAAAAAAAAAAAATTAATACATATGGTACCCAAAAAATATATATATATAAATCTAAAACGATGATCTCTCTCAGTTTTTATCTTTAGTTCTTCTCGTGTATCTCCACTCGGAGTTTACTCTCTAGTCTCCATCAATTTTTTTCATGTCTCTAATTCTTTAGGTCAGATGTTTCATCAAAATAAAGTAAACTCTATCGATTTTTTTTTAAAAAAAAATCTTCTTAACAAAAAAAAATTAACACACCCAAAATTTAATTCCTGACTCTGTGCCTGCTGGGAACCTCTCTCTCTCTCTCTCTCTCTCTGTGCCAACGTGGCGAACAAGCTGAAGAAGTTTCACGGCATCGAGATCAAAACTAGCTCACAGTTAAGGCTCGTTCGACTTGAAGTCGAGGCGCAATCGTCAAGATTGGAGCAGTTGCACAAGGTAACGTCTCTAGTCCTCCGCCTCCAATCTACCGATAAATGAGCTTTTCGAGCGGTCCATTTCGTAAGGAGACCAAACCTAATAATCAAAAGAAGGTAAAAAGGGAATTCGGTGGAAGTGGGAGTGAGGGAGGAAACAATTGAAGGGTGGTGGCGACAAGGGAGAAGAGGTTAATTTCGGGGGAGAGAGAGATGGTGTGGTGGTGGTCGAGAATACCGGCGGTCACACATGTTTTTCTTCTTAAGTGCAAAAAAAGAATTATTTGCTGGTGAAACCTTACTAGTTGTGGAGGGAAGTAGCTTCGGGGATTTGGCACCCGCCGGCGAACGGCGTACTGATCCATGAAGTACTGAAGAATTAACTAATGAAAGGTACTTATGTATCAATTGAAAGGCGAGCTCTATTTTATATAGAGCTACACCTCAACTAATAGGAAGACTAGTTATAATTGTAGCAGGCGAGTTTGTCAGATTTTCCGAGGAATAGTAATCAATGTAAATGTACGTAAGATTTAGAATAATGGTGGCTAACCATTTCATTGACCATGCTGAAATTTGCACCAAGGGGTTTGGTGTTTGTTTAAAAAATTAGTGTAATTTACGCATTCACCTCAAAAAAAAAATGTTTTTAGTTCAAAATGGTTTGTGTTATATAGGGATTTTAAGCCTTTTATGATAAGTTTTTGCAATTCGTGCAAGATGTATTCTTGTTCATTGTTATTTCGGATATCTTCGAGAGTTTTCCATGTTTTTCTCTTCACTATAGTATGGAACTCTTTAAAAAATTTAAATACCTGATCTTTTGATTTTAATAAATAAACATAAACTTTTCGTGAAACATCATCGATATAAGTAACAAAATATTTATTATGACTTATTTATTCAACTTCTATGGGGCCACGTATATTTGAATGTACAAGGTCTAACATATTTTGTTTTCTAGTGAATGTGTTCGCAAAACTAACTTTGTATTGTTTACCAATCAAACAGTAATCACAAGAGTCAAGTGAGATACCATTGTCACAAGGGATCAACGACTTCTTTGTCAATACGTATTTGTAGTCCTTTCTCACTCATGTGGTCAAGTCTCTTGTGTCATAGATTCGGCGAATCGTCCATTATGTTTAGCTTGCCGCCATTGAGAATCTTGTCATATGTCTTGCAAATGGTGCAACACATCTTCCCTCTTGCAACTACTAACAATCCATATATTGGTAAGCCTCCACTTTCGATCACCACCGTGATGATGAAACCCTTGTCAGTCAAGCACACTAGTTGACATTAGATTGAGAAGTAGACCAGGAACATGCCTCACATCCTTCAACCACAACTTGTACCCCAAATCGGTCTCAAAACAGAAATCACTGATTCTTGAAATCTTCGAGTAGCTTTCATTGCCCATCTTCACCATCCCAAAATCTCCAACTTTGTATGTGGTAAAGAACTCTGGGTGCGCTGTGACATGAAAAGATGTTCCAGAATCAACTACCCATTGAACACATTTATCTTCATCGACATGTAGGCATTCATCATCAAGACAAAGAAACTCATTCTTTATGAGTTACAACAACTACAGTATTGGTAGTGTCCTCCTTCTGGTATATGGAACCATCTTTCCCTTCTTTCTTGTCGTTCTTCAATTTATTGCAATTTCTCTTCATATGGTCGTCGAGACCACAATGATGATATTTTCCATTGAATCTTGTTTCTCAAACGGCTAACACCTTCCTCGATCTCGGTTGGGACCTCTGCTTTTGCTCATTCCTCTATTTTCGGCAAAAAATATTTGATATTTTGTGTTTTTGGGTATAACTAGAGAAGGAAAAATGCTTCAAATGCACGTAACAATTTATGTTTTCCTTTAGACTTTATTTGCCACACTACTTAGTGTGCAATGGGGAATATCAAATAAACCTTTAGGATACAATAAAGCATAGAACTTGCTATTGTGCTTTATTGTTGATCGTCGGTTTGCATTAACGGAGATCAACCTAACACTTGATCAAAGGTTTTACAAGAGGCTCAAGGTTACTAGAAACTATTTATGCATGATAATAGTTTCTATATTTTATAAGTATAAAACTAGGAAAAGATGATGGTAGAGAGAATTGTTGGAAACTTAGGAGAAAGAAGGAAAGATGAATTCTAAATGATTTTTGGAGAGCCACACACTATTCATATTTATAAGAGTAAACATGTCTCTTGATGAATCACACTCTTTTACAAAGAGGGGCTTCACCAAAGGGGACGTCCTTCCAACAATTTAGTTGGTTAAATACCAGCAATTGTAATAGTTCATGTAAATTTACCAAATGTTGCATCTCTTCTTTGTTTAGTACCAACAGACATATCTTTTCAAGAGATACAACTCTTGATATTTTGAAAATAATTCCAACCACAAATACTTGTCTATTGTTGGAACTTGAAGATCTCCTCTTTGTCTCTTCATTCATCATGTTATCTTTAACACTATCCATATACAATACACCCTTAGGAGCAGACTTACTTACAACGATCACAAAGATTTCACAACTATCTAGCAATGAATCAAGAAGCAACGATGCTTGCATCTCATCATTGATCTTCATATCCATCGTAGCCAATTAATTTACGATTCTTTGGAAGTTGTTGAGATGCTCGGTCACCTTAGTTCACGCCGTCTCGATACTTCATGTTGATAAGTTCTTTCATAAGAAAGCTTTCTTAGAGGCAGTCTTTTGCCCGAACAACGACTCCAACTTCAACCAAAGAGCCTAAGCATCAGTTTCGTTGGACACATGGTGGAACACACTATCATCTACTCATTTTTGAATGTGAACGATTGTCTTCCGATTCAACTTTTTCCGGTCTGCATCACCCATGGTGTTCGGCTTCACTTGCGCTCCATCAATGGGCTCATGTAAATCCTTACAATAGAGAAAATCTTCCATTCTCGGCTTCCATGTAATCCAATTTGAGTGATTGAGTCGGACTATGGTATTTCTTTAGCCTTCCATTCTAACAAACACAACCCAAATGCTCTAATACCATTGTTGGGTAAAACAGTAGAATGAAAATAATAACTCAAACCACAAAATGGAAAAGTTATGCAAGGAAATAAAAGAGTAAAAGGAATAGAGAACATCAGATATAATGTAGTTCGACAGTGTGCTTATGTCCATAGGGCAACAACAACAAGAACTTCCACTATCAAAGATAAGAGTACAAGAGATAGACAACTGCAAAAACACCACTTAAAGTAAACACTCCCTCAAACTTGTTTTGCTCCCTAACCACTACGACGCTCTCAACTTGGTGTGTAAACTCTCTTCACTCTCTACTTGGAGTAAGATGATCTTTTTTTGATAGGATGATGAAATGAGCAAATGACTTTTCCTTATATAGAGTAAGGATGAGCCCTCTAGATCTTCATTAGTGTCTTCCACCATAAATGTAGCTTCATGAACCTTCCCGAACTCCACTATTCTTGAGAGATTTAAGAGTCCTTCAACCATTTTATTTATTTATTTGGAAATTTTAACACACAATTTGTCCAATAAAACGTAAAAGTTGAATGTGACGATTAAATTATCAAATCATATCCGCTTGGGCTAATTTTTTGTAAGCATGATTGTTGAAGAGTAGCCTACTAAACTATACAATGAATGGTTTAAATTGCCGAACAACTTTGTCAATGTTGTGAAGATCAAAACTTCATAAATACAGAGTTCCACTCTGAACGGGAACTATATATATACACACATTATGAAAGAAACTTCTCCCCAAGTATGGTTGGAAGAGCATGTTTTGGAGTCCTAAGAACACCTGAGTTTACTTCCAGCAACATTTTAATAACCTGTTTACATACATGGCTTAAACTAGAGAAAATTCCAGCTCTCTTTTCCTAGTCGTACTTTACATTTTTGTAAGGGCTTCTGTAACGTTAGTTGATGAACATAAAGTATTTCTGGCCAAATTCTCCAGCTACAACGAAATAAGAAATTTTCGTACACTAGTTAAGCTCAGAATCTGGAATTGGAAACAACATGTCAAACTGTAAAGATAGGATCTAGAGCAGAACCTCATACTATATGCAAAACTAGCTGCCGCCATTCAGACACTTGTTTCAACTCGAATGTACCCAAAAGTACTCATACATCCTGGAAACCAAGTTCGCCTTCATACACACTCCACAGCCGAGGCAATTGGCTCAGATATTTGGTCACAAACCTATCCAAGAATCGCTTCTCTGCTGGCAACACCGCATAAGACAGACTCATGTTCTCATCTACCAAACCTTTCGACATCAAAACTTTCATAACCGAACACCTTGGAATGATCCTCCTCTCCAAACTGAAGCACAGAATAATAGGACATGTGGGAATCAATGTGGCAGACCATCCCATCTTGTTCACCAGAAAATCCATTGTCTGCATTATTTTCTTCTCAGACAAAATCATACACTGAGGGCTCTTCTTAAAAGCAGAGACAACATCATCATCAGACCATCCCCAACACCTCTTGTAAATCTCTCGATTTCGCTTCCATATGGCCCTACTGCTCTTCCCACACAATGCTCTCAGCGCGGTAACGAAAGTCGACTTCTTGATATCAAATCCCATCTCCTTGACCTCACTCACAAGCTCAGCAAACTCTTGATGATTGTGCATCAACACTTGAGTGTCATGAGCAAGCAGCAATGAAATGCAAGCCTTGGGCATACCCAACTCCCTCAAAAGCTCAATATTAGGCATCACATTCCTAGAGTGATTCTCCAAGAACATCCAAGACCTGCGCTTCAAAACCGCCACCACATTCTCCTGAGAAATCAAATTCCTCAGGAAATTATAAGATGGCACAATCTGATTCTGCAAGCTTCTTGACAACAAATGTGGATTGAAAGTGAGAACCCTAGCAAGGTCCTCCCTTGAAAGCCCAACCGAGCTGAAAAACTCAATCTTGGGAGACAGAGTCTTCTTAGGATCAGCTACAAGAACTCTTGGGTGGGACCTCACAAGCTTTGAGATTTGACTCTCAGATAAACCATGGCTGCTCAACAGAGCCAGAACAGAGTCTGCTCCTTTTGCATTGTTTTTTTGCAGCTCCACTTTTGTAGAAGCTGAGATTGCATCTTCTGGGCTTAACCCACATGACTCTATGAGGTAAGTAACTGTGAAATTCTCTTGCTTTTGAATCCGAACAGAAATCTTGGATGGTTTGAAATTTCCAAGACTCAAACTTTTCTGGGTAGTAGTAGTCTTGGAAGGAATCACATTACTACTACAAGAAACTAATGGATGATAACAGCTCAACAATCTGAGTTGAACCACCATTGTTGTTTGGTCAATCTCCAAATTTTGACTAAACCCTCTTATCTGGTTCCGGGTTTTAGTAAAGTTCCAACCTTTAAAGTCTTTAACTAATATTCGGTCCAACTAGAAAAGACTAAAGACATAGCAATAGACAGACATGACTATTCCCACGCGCAGGATGTGCACGCGCCACTGTGGAGTAGGCGACCCATTTACCAACCAAGGCAGTTGGAGTTGGGTCCCTAAGTCAGGTGGCGCGTGAGGTTAGAACGGCGGGGGACATGTTTCGATTTGTTACAATGATGATGATGGATGAAGAGCAGAGAGCTCTAAGGTAAAAGAAAAAGGTCCATATTTCAGCCTTTAACATTTGTTGCCTTTTGCTTTTCAAAAAGCAAAACACAACACAACACAACTCAACACACAACTGGGGTGAGGCTCCTTTAGATTCTTCTTCTTCTTCTTCAGTCTCTTTGTTCTGTCTGGGTCTTTTGTCTCCTTCCCACATACATTTTAGAGCAGCAAGAAAAAAAACCAAGGAGGATACTCTTAGCTTCCTCATCCCACATTTGCGTTGGTTCAGAATTTTTGTTATGATCTGTAAGTTCAGTTTTATACACTTTTAAGCTGCATTTAGTTGTGTGTGTGTGTTTTATATATGTTTTGGGTTATCAAGAATCTGATTTTCATTTCATGCATTGAGTCCTGGAAGTGTTTGATTTTGGCTGCACTGGATGTGAGTTGCATGTGTTGCTTTTGATATCGAGTTCTTCTGGGTGGCTCTTCTTTTCTGAGCTTCATCTTGCATAGTGATTCTACATTACTGAATTTTTATTCAGAAGTTTTTATGCTATTTGGTGAAGGATGTGTGTTTTGTGGAGAAGCTTTGAAATGTAGGTTAGAAATAGTAATAGATGGTTGTTGTGGGTAAATGGGTATTGAGCTATATGTGGCTTTGTCATCACAGATGCAAAGACTGCGATCTGAGATGAATGGATGAGTAGATTTCGTGCTGTCATTTTCTCATTTTAGTTGGATATTGAACATGTGTAAATCTTTTGTTATACTCAATAATTTCCGTTGATGGTTCTTTTTAAGAAGATCTGGCAATTGTTAATGGTGTAGAGGTCTTAAGTTTATTTTGGCTTCAACAGAGACTAATATCTGAAGAAATGACGAAGATAAGTCCTGAATTCAAAGAGAGTATCGCATCAGAGGGAGTTCTCTCCGTTTCAGCTGACATTAGCTTCATTTCTAATGGTTTTCCAAAGTATAAATTAGGACCTGATAATCAAATAGTGGACGAGCCAACAGGAGATAGCGATGGCCCAACCGTGAAAGAGATAGTTGAAGAGGAAACAACCCAACTGTCAGAGCAGCATAAACGTCTCTCAGTTCGTGACCTTGCCAGTAAATTTGACAAAAACTTGGCTGCTGCTGCCAAATTGTCTGATGAGGTCTCCTACGTTTTCATTCCTTTCCTTTATAGATGCTATAAATAGTATTCATTTTATCCTTTTAACGATGCAATGCTCAAATAATTTGGTACAACTTAACATTGATAATTACCTTTGACATTCAGCACTGCAAATAGCAGTAATTTATCTTATTATGTCATTTCTAATTTTTTTTAAAAGGGTACAAACTTCTGATAAGATTTATCTGACAAACAATTGGTACTTTTTGTATTTTGAACAAAAAAAATTATAAAAAACAGGCAAAGATTCGAGAAGTGGCTTCTTTGGAGGGACATGTTCTTTTGAAGAAGCTTAGAGACGCATTGGAGTACTTGAGAGGGCTTTTAGCTGGGAAAAACAAGGAGGATGTAGAGGAAGCTATTTCTATGGTTAGTTTTCCATGAAGTTTTGAGTTGCTTTACTCATATCAGCAGAAAAATGCACTTTAACTATAAACTTGCTTTACTATTAATGAAGTATAGTCTTGTAAATGGTTAGGTTGAATATGTTATGTTTCTTCAAAAACCAATGTTAGGAAGATATATTGGTGACTATCTGGAGGTTCAGAGATAGCACCAATGTGGTGGTACTTTTCAATTGGGTGAATGTTGTGCTGAACAGCTTCATTTTAAGTTCTTCTTTTAAGAAATGCATCACACGACTTCATGTCCTATGAACTCATATTAGTTCTATGAATTTTAAGTTTCAATTTGATTTATTTCCCTTTGTTGTCTCATTATATGTCTTCTTTCATGCAGGTGGAAGCTTTAGCAGTTAAGTTGACTCAAAATGAAGGAGAATTGATTCAGGAGAAGACTGAAGTGAAAAAGCTAGCTTGCTTTCTCAAACAGGTACGCCTTTTGAATTTACATGTGTATCTTATAGACAATGATTTCTTTGTTAATTATTTCTAAAAAAATCCATGGAACTTGGAAACTCTTTCATCTTAGAATAGTTTCCCAGATGTACCTATATCATACTGATTCACCCATTCTATATATAAATATTGTACTATAAGAGAGTAAAATCGTTTCTAACTTTTGGTGGATTTTTCTGTAGACTTCTGAAGATGCTAAAAAGCTGGTTAACCAAGAGAAATCGTTTGCTTGTGCTGAAATTGAAAGTGCAAGGGGAATAGTCAAGAGAATTGGGGAGGCTCTTGAAGAACGAAACAGAACTACAGAAAGTTCTAAAAGACAGGTTTGTATTCCTTATAGTTCTATTTATCCAACAGGATTTGTTACTTCTTTCACTGCTAATCAAGCTTGTGTGGCTTAGTTAGATGAAGCTTCTTTTGTGCATTCAATGTTGTTAAGATGCCTGTTTAGGGTGTAAGTGTTAGCCCTGACGTATCCTGTGGTTAACACTTAAAAGTTGAAGTCTAACAGTATGCCTTAAATGGAAACTGTGTACTTATAAGTCCTTCCATTCATCAATTGAGATGGGAAAACTTGGCCCACGACTAGAATCCCGCTCCTGCACACACATGAGGTTTCAATCATGGATGCGCTCACCCGAACAATCCTACAATGCTAAAAATTGATTGTAGGATCTTACCTATATCGATCTTTCAATGGCTGCAGAACCGCTGGACTTGTGACCGGACCCATTTAATACCTTGTTGAGGGTTTTCCTCCATATTAGCTAAGTAGAAAAACATTTGTCTTACAAAGTGAAGAGACAAACTCAATATGCTAAATATATTTGAAATGTGGATGGTCACTGGATAGCATAGTATTCGGTTAGGTGATGATTATCGAGGAGTTCATAAAACCTAATACATGGTGATCATTCAAAAAGAATGAATTGACTCGAATTTATTGGTCTCTGAAGTAGGAGAGCTGGGTTTCTCTTTTCTATGGCAGTGTGTTTTTGATTGTATGTGTACCCCTTCATACAGCTTCAGTTTTCACCATCTTTTAATGACCAGAATCTGGAAATCACATCAAAGAAATCAATGATTAAAATCTTTACATTTAACTTTACATCAAAGGAACTGATGATCTCGTATTTTAATGTAGGATGTGAAGGAACTGACAGAGGTGGTTCAGGAAGCTAGGAGAATCAAATTGATGCATCAGCCAAGCAAGGTATTGTTCTATGTCTTGAACTTTGATTTATTTCATAATGACTGGTTTATCGATTCGTTTCTTAGTGCTACTTTCTTAATATGTCACATGTAAATTTATAGAAATTTCAAAAGCAAAGTGAATCAAATTTCCAGAGTTTATAATTTTGTATTTCTAGAATTGTAGCAGTTGTAGGAAAAAGAAAAACCCTTGGAGCATACATTCCTTGCTATATATATTGAATGTTCCCCTCATTTGTCAAAATTTCGTAATTTTTTTGGAATATATATATATATATTTTTTTGGAATTCGCAAATGCATTCATCATTATATATTGCAACTAGAAAGGTTTTATTTTTCCATACAACGTGGAAAAACCACCTCTTTCTTAACATTGTGACTCCACCTACTGTTATCATTTACTGTGCTAGTATTCTGTGATGTACTACTATTTGTGAACTTTTAAATCATTCCAGAGCTCCTATTTAAACATGTATGTATGATGCATTGTTTGTCTATTTTATGGAATGTCATTGATCTAATTAAAGCTCATGTCCGGATATTATGATTAATATTTAGTCTTGGTGGAATGACCTTTAGGTGTTGGAAATGGAGCATGAGCTTCATGCATTACGAACACAGATTCAGGAGAAATCCATTGTTTCAGTGAAGCTTCAGAAAGAGGTTTGCACATTGAAGTCTTTCTTCATTTTGTTGAAACTTTTAGCTGGAGTTTATATATCAAATTCTATCTGGGTTTCGCTGACATGCTTTTATACATTTGTCTATGAGATTAACACTCAAGTGGTTCTGAGCTTCTGATTTAGTGAAACCTGAGTTCTAACTCTTTAAATTTTAGCACATAACCTAGGGGCAGAAACAAAATTTTGCTTGAATCTGCTTTAGAAATGGCAAGCTTTCCTGCAGAACATCATCTAAGAGACCGACGTAGGGAGCCTATAGGCGTCATATTTCTGAGTAGAAATTTCTCACTTCATTATCAATTTTGGTATCATTATAGGCGTCACTGTCGTAGCAAGTCCTATAAGTTCTTAACCTGCTCCTAAGACTCTGTATCCTGAGTGTTTGAGCCATTTAAAATTTTATTCTTCTATATTCTGAGAGCAAAATTTTCGGTTCAATACCAGATACAATTAGAAAGCTGTATTAAAGCAAATATTATCCATTCCTTCACTTCGTTACTGGTTCAGATTGTCGTAGTTTTTATTTGTTTCCTGTAATTGTTTGACAATATCCTAATATCTTTTCGTCTGTTTACTGTTATTATGGTTACTTCCACTTCCAGAAGTTATGATTCATATCCTTAACATAATTACTTATTCTCCCAGCTGGTAATGAACAAGAGGGCAGAGGAAAACAAATCTCGTTTATATACTGTAGTTGGTTCTGAAACTCTGGGTTCATATCTCCGAATCCAAACTTGCTCAGAAAATGCTCCACCACTTTCAAAGTGTTCGATTCAGTGGTATCGTGTTTCACCAGACGGGAGCTGGAATGAAGTTATTTCAGGTATTCATGCAAGAATGTTATCAAATTTAAGCTCTTTCATATAAGTTTCATGCTGAAAGTCCTTGTTTGGTCGAGTCAAATAATACAACTCTTAGCTTTACTATGAACAATGCGAGACATCCATGTCTGTCCCTAGGAGGTTCCATGTTCGCATGTGAGGATGAGATGCTTCTCCCGCACCGTAGTAATGAGACATTTACTCCAATTGTTATCTCACTACATTAACAAAGCTTTAACTTGTACAGACCTATATGTGTACCCTGCTGTAGTCCTGTAAGTTTATTCCCATGTTTAGTTAAACTGAACATGAAAAATAATCAATAGTATCTGAATCCTATTGATTTATTTATCGAAAAAAAGAGAAGGTTATCTGAATCCTGCTTTTGGTGCTTATCCGATGTCTGTCTTATATGACTCAATTCTACTTCATTAGGTGCCAATAAATCAGTTTATGCTCCGGAGCCATTTGATGTTGGAAGAACCTTAGGAGCAGACATTATTTCCAATGGTCAGAAAGTGACAATAACGACTGCTGGTCCAATTGATCCTGGTTGGTTTCCTTTTTCTTTTCATTTTTCCCGACCTCAGTGTTTTTGTTGATGTGTTCATATGATATTTATTTTTCTCATTGTAAGATCAGTAGATCTTTTGATGTGCTCTGCCTTTGTGATACATATATTAGAGAAAATGAAACAAAAATATACTTATTTTAAACAGCTGCAGGACTTGAAAGCCACATAGACACTCTTTTGCGGAAATCTAACACGGAATTTCATGTAAGATCCTTCCCTTTTGTTTTATTTCAGTCATCTATTCGCTGATTCTTGTTTTGCTGAAGTAGTTGCTTGATGCATATCTAAATCAAGTGAAAACAAAAGTGTCTTAAGTCTTCTGGTTGCAAAGATGATCCAGATGTGTATTATGCTCTAATGGCCACAATTTATGGGCTATTTTTTTTTTAATTCTAAAGGTGAATCTTATTTGTATACCTCATAAGAATCTAGCTTGAAATTCTGTCTGAATCTGAAAGGCAGTAAAAGAAAGTGAAATGGGATGTTTTGTAGTCACTCGTTTCAATCTCCTAATTCAAACCGATAGCTTCTTTCTTAAGGTTTTGACTGAATATTGTCGGGTTGATCATTTTTACATCTCTCATTATGGTTACCATCAATGACAAAAATATACGTGAGGTATCTTATCCCAACTTTTATTTAGTTCTTTGAGGCTTTCTAATTGATAAATACTTGTAGGTTGTTATTTCACAAATGAATGGGCGTGATCATTCTTCTCGTTCTGTTCACGTACTTCATGTGGGGAAGATGAGGATGAAGCTTTGTAGAGGATGGATTACAAAGTCTAGAGAAATTTACTCCTCGCCAATGCAGGTCTATCATTTTGATCAAAGAGAAAAATTTATCTACAAACTACCATGAGCGCAGCATGATTTTGTATTGCAATCTGTGAAAAACCTGATGCAATGACTCTTTCTTTGCATTATTACTTGCTATATGACATTAGTTTGACAGCAGAAATGACTATTTACAATCAACTCTTTCCTATGCATGTGTTAGCTGTATGGAGCGAGAGGCGATCTTGCTAATGTTTCTAAGGGAGTGTTTTGGCAAGCAAGGAAGGGTCTTTCATATGTATTAACATTTGAAACAGAGCAAGACAGAAACACAGCAATACTACTTGCCAGGAAATACGCTCTTGATTGCAATGTAAGTATCTCTCTCGGGTTAATATCATCATCCATTGAAGCGAAATTGAATCCCTAACTACGAAACTTAACGAAGAAATATACAAATGACACAGGTCATGCTTGCCGGACCAGATGATAGAGTGTAGATGGAAAGCCGATTTTACTAATGTATGTGTGTGTATGGTGTGACTGCATGTTTGTAATTTGTGTGTTGTGAAATCATGATGAGAGAGTAAAATGAATGGTATAGTAATTGGGTTTTCCACTAATCTGGGTGTTGCATCATTTAGGCAGTGTTTTTGTTTTGCCTAATTAGCATCAGAGGGTGTTGTAACAAGTCTCTTTATTCTTTGGTGTTTTATTGTAAAAGAGGTTGCAACAAGTTTTTCCTATTCATTTTATTAACTGGTTCTTTTTGTGGCTGATTTTGCTTACATACAATGTTGTTGGTTACTCAAGTAGTATACTCCGGTGAAGAAGCTGTGTTTCGCCTAACGGAAACACCCCATATTCCGGTGATCTAAGAGTTTCTTACCAATCCGATCGGCCCAATATAGTGTTGCTGTGGCCAAATATATCCAGTTTTATTCTAAACACATTTTATGTTCTCATAAAAACTCAAACGAATCTGAACTACGCTATGCTCTTGAGCATTTTACATTTTACTGATTTTAGCTCACTCGTTTACTCTTAATAATTTATGTCCAATTTTGTTCTTAACAAATAGAATGTGCTCATAAAAACTCGTTTAGAACATTTCACATTTTACTTATTTTAGCGCTTACTCGTTTACTCTAAACAATTCGACTCAAAATCTTGATTTCAAAGCATCATTTCCAACTAAATTTAGCTACATTATTGACATCACTCATTGTAAGTATGTAAGTAAAAAAGACTTGGAATTTGGAATATTGGGAAAATTGTGAATGCAAATATATGACGTCATAATTGATCCCTCCTTTTTTTCTGACCAAACGACGTCGCTTAGGTTCACTAATAGCAAGGGCCTATTTCACAATAATCAAAGAGTTAAGTGCTAGTTTGTAAATTTAACAAAAGAGAAACCCACCCAAACTAAACTAAAGCCCCCAACAGCAGCAGCAAGTATAGCTCATTCTGAAATTTCCGACTCTTTCTCTTCCGCCGTGCCGCCACGTGCTCCGACCACCGCCGACCTCCTCCTCCTCCGGTAACACCTCACTTCTTCATTTTCCTTATTATAATAATAAAAGTACGATCTTTGCTTTAATCAATGTTCTTTGCATTTTGGGTTCTATAGCAATTTGGATCAAACTGAATCTTTAAACCCAATAATCATGGTCGGTTGGCAAAGACATATGCAATCCCTAGTTCGTAATCTTAGCAAGACAAGACTCGATGGTAGTAGTTCAGTTATATCTGGTTCCAGAACAACAACACCTCTTTATCACTACTCTCGACACTCGGTACTTACTTACTTTCAGTTCTTGATGTACTTCTCTGTGTTTTGGTCTCTTGTGTTTGTTTAGTTTAAGAAAGTTTGAAACTTGTTGATTGTTTGTGAACAGGGAATCTCCAGTTCGAGGAACCCAGTTGCAGAATCTTTGTCTGAACAACAGACTCTTGAGTCCAAGAGTGAACAAGTGAAGCCTCTGCAACAAGTTCAGTATGTCTTGAAAGGCGTAACTCAGGTTACATTTGATTCTGTTGTTACGTGAATGAATGTGTCTTTGAAATCAACATTCTTGTGTGTGTGTGAGCATGTATGAGATTGTGTGTCTCAAGTTTATGGCGGGTTTTTTTGCTCAGGACCCGAACAAGATTGACCTCGTTGGCAAACTGGTTCGCGGTATGCGTGTTGAAGATGTGTTGTCACAGTTGCAGGTCACAGACAAGCAAGCTGCTAGAATCGTGTTTCAGGTGAGTCATTCTTTTTACGTCATTTGGTTAACAAGTTGTGTAATGAAAATGAATTCCCTGGTTTATGTTATATATTTGCATCTGAGGCAAGAGTGTAGAAGTGAATGAAATTAGTTAAAATGTTGTGACTGGTAACTAGGCAGTAGTCCGAGTAATATCAGCTATATCATTTTTTGTCTTAAAGAATGATTCTTTCCTTTGTGTCCTCATATGAATAATTCGGTATTTTGATCAGTTCAAGTATTTCATACTAAACTACTTTGATTTGGAAGAAAAAGATAAATGGTGTCAGAGCTTTGAATGTGTCTAAGACCCTATAGGGGAGATTATACTTGTAAAATAGTTTACAACGGGATAACTTAATTCAAGAAAATACTCTCTTTCTTTGCAGGGTATTCACTCAGCTCGAGCTGAAGCAACTTATAAACATGGGCTGGATCCAGATCGTCTACTAGTTGGTAAGTAATGCATATGCAAGTAAAATTTCAGTCATTTATTTACGGTGTGTCAAACCCTCCTTATTCCGAATTCGCTCCATTATTGCAGCTGGGGCAGCTATTTCTAAGGGATTCTTGGGATTTGGCAAGAAGAAACTGACTTACCATGGGAAAGGCAATGGAATTAAAGTGAGACCGAAACACCAACTGACGGTGGTTTTGAGGGAGATTGCCCCTGAAGAGGAGGCCGAGATAGCCAGACAGAGAGATAGTAATTTCCTCTACCTCAGTAAGCGCCTCAGGCTCACTAAGGAGGAAAACAAGCATGTTCCTGTCCAGCTTATCAAGAAGAACAAAGGCAAATTCAGTAGTGGTAAATTGAGTGGTGTGGCTTCATGAGTAGGCTACTTCCAAATCCTGTGCCTTGATCATTTAAATGAAAGTATTCAAATGCATTAGAGAGCTGCGCTTCATCGGGTCTTTAGGACTCAAAGTTGTTTGGTAGAACTGCTATAGAGCAAAGCTTATTAAATTGTTATAATTCCATGTACCACTGTTTGTGATTTTAAATGCATAATAGAAAAATATTGTTCTGAAATGACCCACAGACGACCATAATTTTCCGTACTCTATAGTCAGCCTCAGGATCCTGATGATTTAAGGATTGAGTCTCCAAATCACTATTTTTGACTTCTAAAGTAGCTCACACACTGCTCTCTGGAGCAGCTGAAATAACATCTTAGTGCCTGGTATGAGAACATGTCATATGAGCAACTTAGTGCATATGTATACATCATCTTTTTGGTATTAACCCGAGAGATAGCATAATGTGGGAAATTACAGTATGCTAGATGGTCACTCTTCTCCAAGATAGCTTCGAAATGAGCTCAGTTTGCTTGTCATGGCCATACCGATGAGTAGTGTAGTACTAGTAGTACTAGTGCATAGTTCCAACTAACGAAACTCATATAGTAACTCATGAATTCTACTAAAAAACCATTCATACCAAACAAAGAGAAGAGAAAGTTTTAGCCAGATTATATTCCAGCCTGTAATCAAACTGTAATTGATCGGTGCCAGAGAAGAGTATATAAGAGAAAGAAATAGAAGAAAACAAACAAACAACCGAGAAAATAAATTAGTTTGACTCATGCAACCTACAACATTCCAGCGGATTAGGGTTTAGGGTTTATCACAAGACTAGGGCTCACTCACACACCTACATGATATATCAGAAATTCATGGCTCCTCCTTTGCGTGCCTTTGCATGCTTCATTCCCTCATTGAGCTTGTGAACACCATAGAAAACCAATCCGCCGCCGGCGGCCGCTAGTAACCCCACCCTCATTTTGAGAATCAACCTCCAACCCTCCTCAAAGAACATCGATGCCGCCTTCAGTGCAGTCTGTGTTTCCTTCAATGTGCTTGTGCCACCTTCAGTGTGGCTTCGGTGTTGTCCAGTGTCGAGTCAACTCTCCATTGGAGAAGGATTGTAGTGCACCTATTCATCAACTTATCGACCTCAGTAAGCAACCGGGGGGGGGGGGGGGGGGGGGGGGGGGGGCGGCGGCGGAGGGGTGAATGGATATTTTATAAAAAATTTCATTGTAAAGTTAATTCGAGGATAGCAGAGAGTGTTTCTATCATCCAATAACCAATAACGAACTTAATAAAATACAATAAGAAGGGAAGTGATAGATAACACCTCGATGTTTTTGATAACGCAGAAAACCCTATAACAGGGAAAAAACTGCGTGCCCCTAACTGAGGGACAAACCTTCCACTATGTAAAAACACTTTTCTTTACAAGACAACATCTTCACAGGATACAAATACGCTCTTCTATCCTTGCTAGTATTCACGCAACTAGACTAAAACCTATCTATCTCCTCGCAAGAACAAGTGCTTACAATCCCTATGTAACACACTTTTCTTTACAAGACAGTAGCCCTCAGGATACAAAGACACTTATCTATCCTTACTAGTATTCACGTAACTAGACTGAAGATCCAACTATCTTCTCGCCAGACAAAGTGTTTACAATTTCAGTTGCTATGAAGCTTCTCTTAGAACTTAGTACTCGACTGACTAATTCTCTCTAGAATGTTTCTAACGAAATTGCACAATCATCTCACCTATGATATGCAACATGACAATATGCAAGTTTGAAAGGTGGTTTGATATGCTTTCCTATGAAGATATAAAATCTCAAGAAGGAAAAATCTTGTTTTATAAACTTCCTAACAAATGTAGGAACAAAAGAGAGTTTTAGACTAGTTTTGACAAACCAAAAACCTCTTTGGAAAAAAAGATAACTCTTGCACTATAAGAGATAAAAGTGACTTGAAAAGAAGAGACAAACACTCTAACTCTTCCTAAGTTTTTCAAGTACCGAATGGCATCAAAGATTGTGGTATTTATAGCCAATCGGTATAGCAAGTTGAGGCTCAAGATTTGATCCTAGCCATTCATCAAAAGATGAATCCAAAGGTTCTCCTTGAAAGGGGGAAATGCCATGCTGAAAATCACCAACTGGGATAGCAAAGAGGCATGCTGAAATTCACCAAACGGGACAGCAAGGAGAAGAAATGAAGCTGAAAAACCTGACTCCATTACATGAGTGAGAGGCACCTATCCTAAAGAGAGAAGGTAAGGTTTTTCATTTTGGTTTTGTCCAACTGGGACATGCAAGAGTGTTTGGAGTGTTTGCTTCCATGAAAATAAGGAGAGATACCTACTCCTTTGTACCTACCGGAAAGAAAGAGTTTTGTAGAACAAAACTTGTAGGTAAAGTTTTTAACTACTCCCATCACAAAAGTTTTGGATGAAATAACAAGCAAGGTTTACTATGTAATGATGCATGATTTTACCTTTCACAATGGTTAATGAGATAAATGTCCATTGCTTTAGCTTGTTAATGTTGCTTATGCATGTCATCCATGTTTTTTGAGAGAGTGCCAATTATGTAATGCCAATAATCTCCCCCTTTGGCATTCTCTACCAAAAACATATCTTCTCATCATCAAGGCTTCATAACCTGCAATAATAAGCTTTTTCCAACAAGGAAATTGATGACAAGATATTGTAGGTTTTCATCATAAGAAGAACCCATAAATAAACAAGCATTAATTGTTCACGCTACAACAAGCTTGAGTTTTTACAAAACATGGGAAAATATAATACAACCATGTCGAACAAACATAATACAAAGCATTAATTGTTTATGCCAAAAGCAACAAAACCTACACTTGGTTCTCCCCATTTGTGGTAGAGTGTGACAAAGGGTACAAAAGAGATGCAATTTCTAGATACTTGGTTTTCCCCCGTATAAAAAAGCATCGTTTTAGAACCAAAGAGTTAATAAACACACACCCTAGAATGGATAAGTAGTAGATAAGCATACATAAAGTAGAAGAAACCTACTCGTCATCAGACTCATTGTCCCCATTCTCGGAATAATCCTCATCACCATCATCAAGGTGGTCGAGACGCTCATTATCGGCATCATCATCAGCGGACTCATTATTGACATAACCAGAGTTATCGGCTCTTGACGAACCACCCGAAACAGCCACATTTGGCTCCCCCTCAGAACCAGCAGCAGTGGCAGTGTCAACAGAAGGATAGGAAGGGTCAGAGCTATCATCTGAAGAGACCAGTCCTTGCCTAATTTTCAAAAGTTGTTGCATCTTTTTGAAGGATGCTTGCATCTCATTCCTCATGATGCAAAAAGCCTATTTCATCTCATTTTGACCACGCTTATGAAATGTGATCTCAAGAGGCTCCACATAAACCGTGGATTGGCCAACCGATTTGGAGATAGTGACCTTATCTATCGGAGCTGGTGAGTCAACCATAATATCATTTGAAAGAGAGGGTACATAAGACTTTAGGCAGATGAGGGTAATCACAGCCGGAAAGACCAACGAGGTGCCTAACTTAGTTTGGTTGTCTATAGCCGAATACCTAATGGAATGGTAGATGTAGAACTCGGCAGGAAGTGTAGGATTCCCAGAAACCAAGTAAGCAATGAGGCCGGCTTGCCTAAATGTAATTTTGGAGGATTGAGTGTTGGGGGCAATCAACGTGCGCACCAAAAATCTCATAAGCTTATAGAATTCAGTCATGAATTGGCTTTGAAAATATGATTCACAGAACATAGTGTTCGGGGGAGTAGAGTAAAACTGCCTAGCTAGGGAATGAGTGCTAAGATTAACAATGAACTTCCTTACATGCTTCAGGATTTTCCTTTCGGTATTAGGAAGAGCTACCACATTCTTTATGGCCCTATGAGACATATCTACGGGTTTCCCTCTCACATTAACATAAAAGGATGCATGTGATTGTAAATTCACTTTATCTGGCATGCTGTTTGGATAGTTGGCATATAATTCCCTAACCTAAGATAAGTTAACCCGGGGGAAGGATCTCAGGGCATCTACCCATCCTAGTTTTTCGATCATGTCGTGGAAATCACTAGGTAATCCATCAAAATTAAAGGGCTTTTCTAGGATAACTGGCATAGATATTGTCACAGCCATATAGAGGTTTTTAGCATCAACACTCTCGAAATAATGGTCTGGAGGGATAGGCAAATTCGATACCTCCATGGTGACTTTGCGAGCTCGAGGAGCTTGGCTCTTCGAGGCATTCCGGGTATCTGGAGCACGTTGTGCTTGAGCGGCAGCGGAGGTGGAGGCCTGGGATTTACCCTTCTTTGACAGAGGATTTCCTTTGCTTGCCGGAGCTTTCCCCTTGCTTGCCGGAGCTTTCCTCTTGCTTGCCGGAGCTTTCCATTTCCTCTTAGGAGGACTTCGTCTCATAGGTTGGGCTTCCTCATGATCTGAGTTTGGATTTAAATGAGGCAATATAGGTGCCACAGACTTCCTCACTCCTCTAATGAACTTTGGAGCTTGATTTGAGGGGCCGGAACCGATTGGAGAGTGAGGCTGAGGGGAAGGCTGAATGTATTCCTTCTCGTAAGGATTACGAGGTTCCTTTCCCGAAGAGACGGTTGAGAGCTTCCTAGCCTTTTGCGGAACCTGCTTGAGTAATATCTTCCTTTTCTTCAAGGGAACATCATCGGAGTCGGAGACCAATTTCTCCAGAATGGGGTCCGAGGACTCAAGCTCGGTGGATGCAATAAATGCAGTGGTAGTGTTCTCCGGAGGGGCTGTGAGATTGAGGTTGGGAACCACCACTTGTGGCTGAGCCGCCGGGGGTAATTTCACCGGAGAATCCCAGCTACGTAAATGCATGGCGCATTGAGGTGGCAGCTTCGAAGCTTCTAGCCGTTTGTTGGGGTTTTTACTTCTCATTTCAATTACAATTTGGAGATGGTAAGAAGTGAATTCGAAATTGTGAGTGGATGAAATGGAGAAGATGAATAAGTGATGGAGAGAGTGTGTAACGGGTAGAAAATGCTGATTTAGGAGCAGGTGGTCTTGGTTACCGGGAAGACCAGTGGAGAAAGCCAAGTAACTAGCTTGGTTCAAATGTAATAGGCTAGATTTGTATTGGGCATGGATCAACAACTAAGTTGGTTTAAAAACCAAGTGATCATAAGTCCATAACGAAGTGCCCCAAAGAAGTACAAACCAGATTTGGTATAGAGATGATGGCTTATACCTACTTTCTGCTGGAATCAGTCTTCCATAATGTGATTGTTATGGAGAGATAAACCAAAAATTTGGCTAACACACCATATGCTAATGATGGACATGGCCCAAATTTGAAAAGAAAATATTTTCTTTTCATAACAAGTACATATGTACTTGGTTCAAACATAACCAAACAAGGTGGTCAAGCTTCAAACTCCCTCCCAGGCCATTTTCTAAAACATACAAGGCATGGTGTTTAATACCAAAGTGTTGGGTTGATTAATCCCATGATTACCTTGAAAAATAAGTTAAGCTTGTAACTTGATTTTGCTTAACAAACATAGTAGACCACTTGATAATTATTGCATGAAGTGATGATCCCTTCAAAAGGAAATAAGTACAAATGTAATAGATTAAAAATAAATTCCTTTTTTTTTGGAGATGTTTTGAGTGAAAAATATAACAAGCTGATATTTAGTAAAATTGGAGAATAGACCCACTTACATAGGTATTCATAGGCATATTTTTCATCATATTATGAATGTATCACATGTGGTCCATAAAAGTAATGGAGAATGAATGCATGTGGCATAGTAAAGGGAAAATCATTTTTCCATGGGGTAGCAAGATTGTTCCTTGATGAGATATATTATCTCCCCCTTTTTATATTAAAGTTAGCCACAAAAGGTTTTTCTCATTTTTCCCAATTTTGCACAACATTTGTTTGCTCATCTGAAAAATCGTCATCTTAGATCCATGTAGCAAGAGGGTAATCATTGACTCCAAAATCAAATGACCTCGGGCAATATGTGTAGCAAGGACACTCAAAGGATTACCATCTCGGATCCATCGAAGGATAGAATAAATTTCAGGGATCGTTGCTTGAGAATATGTAGCGAAGAACTTATCAGTAGCTCCCAATCAGATGATTTTAGGGTACTAAGCATAACAAAGATGCTTCAAAGATAAGGGACTTCAGACTCAAGCAATGACTAGCAAAAATAATCAATAATAATTTTCCAATTTTTTGATATAAAGAGAAACTGAATTGGGCTAACTCAAGTTTTTTGCTTAAAGAGGAACTCAAGCGTAAACCGTACCACAAATAAAATAAGTTTTACTTACCATACCACATATCGATGTATGCATGAAAAATTGGATGCCGGGACAATTTGTGATACACAAACAATATAATGCATAATCATGCATTTATGAGTACAAAGGTAAGCATATCCATAACCACTCGGTTTTACCTTGTACAGGCCAAAATATATATAATAATTTTTGTTGTTTTTTTTTGAACCAGGGGTTTGTTCCAGATACACTTCTTCTTTGATGTCACTATATAGGAAAGCACTTTTGACATCCATTTGATAAAGTGTAAATTTTAGATGACAAGAAATAGCTAACAATAGCCTTACTGATTCTAACCTAGCAACTGGCGCAAATGTTTCATCAAAATCTATACCCTCAATTTGATTGTAACCTTGAGCTACTAATTAGGCTTTGTTTCGGGTAATAGTTCTTGATTCATCAGTTTTATTTTTGAAAACCCATTTGGTTCCAATTACATTCTTATCTTTTGGTCTAGTGGTTAATTCCCATACCTCATTTCTTTCAAATTGATTTAATTCTTCCTACATTGCAATAATCCAGTCAACATCACCTAAGGCTTCTTTAATATTTTTTGGTTCAACAGATGATACCAAACCAAAAGTGGTAATGGTATTTATGTTCTTTTCAGAAATAGCCGAAAAAGATTTAAGAATAGAAAGATCACATACTAATCTGTGTACCTTACTTCTGGTTCTCATAGGTTCATGTACTGTTCCTATGACGTCTGAAAGGGAATGATCTTTCTTGACCTGCCTCTTTCCCAGTCTGTGAGGAGGTTGTTGAACTAATGTCTCATCAACCATATTTCCTTCCGTGTCAGGTTCAGATTCATGATTAGACAACTTCGTGTCGGAATCTGGATTTTGTTCATCTATTGGAGTTTCCACATCAGATGGTGGGAGTTTCTCCGCATCAACCTGTTCATTAAGAATATGAGGAGTTATATGATGACAAATAGGAGCATCGTCAATTGCAACATTTACAGTTTCCATGATTCTGCAAGTTCTCTTATTGTACACCCGATAAGCTCGACTGTTTGAGGCATATCCAAGAAAGCATCCTCGATCGCATTTTGCTTCAAATTTGGTTAGATATTGGCGATCTTTGTAGATGAAACATATGCTTCCGAATGCCTTGAGATGTGAAATGTTAGGCTTTCTTCCTCTCCAGAGTTCATAGGGACTTTTGTTTGTCCCTGGTCTGAGAATGACTATGTTCAGAGTATAACAAACATTTGCTATAGCTTCTTCCCAGAAGGAATGAGAAAGATTAGTAGAGTTGAGCATGACTCTTCCCATTTCAATAAGAACCCGACTTTTTCTTTCAATGATTCCATTTTGTTGGGGAGTAATGGGAGCAGAAAATTCATGAAACACACCAAACTTATCACAGTAGTCAACAAAAGATGAATTTTCAAATTTAGTTCCATGATCAGATCTGATTCTTATAATGACTTTATTTCAGAAAGTTTTTCATTAGTAATTCCCTTAGCCAGACTAAGAAATTCATTAAACGTTTCTGATTTATTTGTCAGGAACTTTACCCATGTAAAACGTGAAAGATCATCTACGACTACAAGAGCATAATTTTTCCCAGTCATGCTTTCAGTTTCTACTGGACCAATTAAATCAAGATGCAATAATTCTAGACATTGAGATGTTGGTTTCTCACTAAGAGAAGAATTTGAAGTACGGGTGAGCTTACCAATCTTGCAATCACCGCACATACCTTCAGACTTACCTGTGAGTTTAGGAAGTCCTCTCACACAATCCTTGGAGGATAACTTGACTATGTCTTGATGATTAAGGTGACACATTCTTCTATGCCATAATTCTAGGGCATTAATAGAAACTTGTGATCTGAAACAAATCTCAGAAGGGAATTTCTAGTTAGCAGAAACACAGTAGCAGTGATTTTTAGTTCTTTCTCCCTTCATGAGACTTTTACCTTTACCGTCCAGAACCATGCATTTCGCATGATCAAAAATAACAGATTCATGTTCGTCAACAATTTGACTAACACTTAACAAGTTTACCTTTAGTTCTTTCACCAACAAAACATTTTTAAGATTAGGGAGTCCTGGAGTACTTACAGTTCCACATCCAATTATGTCGGCTTGAGCACCATCACCAAACACAACCTTACCTGATGGGTGTGTATCATTCATGGAAGAGAACCAGTCATTGTTCCCTGTCATGTATTTTGAGCAACCACTGTCCATGTACCAGGAATCTGAATCTCTTGGAGCAAGAGCAGTAAAAACGACATTGCAAATGGCAACTATGTTGCTTTTCATATTAGATGTATTGTCAATACAAGAAAAATTCCCTACGAAGTTTTCATCATTAGAACTATTTCCACATAGATCCCAAGGCTTTTGTTGGATGGGGTTTGAGTTCGCCTGACTTTTGGATCTGTTTTTGTTGTTTCTAAATGATCTCCTTTTATGGGGTGCATAAGATTTGGCAGAAAGACTCTTGGCTATTTTGGAAAGATAATCAAGGATTTTCTCAAGAGATGATTGAAAAGAGGAGAGTCTGTTCATGTGACTTGTATTCATATTTCTCCCCAGTTTTCTACAGTTAGGTCGTATGTGACCAATGATACCACAATGGTGACAAGTTGGAATAAAAGGTTTTTTAGGTTTGAAAGAAGATACAAAGTTTTCTTTTTGACTTTTTACAAACTTGGTTGGTTTCTTGGAACTTTTGCCAGCTTCATATCCTAACCCTGTTATGTCTTTGTCAGTCTTGCCAATGCCACACATTTTGGTTAATTTTTCTGACCCGAGAGAAAATTGATTAAAAAGAGATTTTGATTTTTCCAAAGCAAGTTCAAGATCAGATTTTTCTTTTGATAAAGAAGAAACAAGATAATTTTGGCAATCTAATTTTTCTTGAAGCATCTTGACATGTTCTTCTAAACAAGATTTTTCTTGCTTCCATTTCTTCTTTATACGAAAGAATTTTTCTTCTAAACTGTCATTATCTTCATCATCCACATAAGACTTATGTAAGTCGATTGAAGCAATGAAAGCAATTGTGTCATCTTCTTTATCGGATGCATCTTCAGACTCGCTATCACTCCATGAGGCTTTCAATACCTTATGTGATTTAGACTTTCTATTTGCACAATCTTCAGCTCTATGTCCAAAACCAGAACATTCAAAACATTTTAGTTTATCATTAGGTGTTTGAGAGGATTTTGGTCTGAAATTTTTGATATTTGAACTCTCATCCCTTCTAAAATTCTTTTGGTTTGGATTTTGACTGCTATACCCTTTAGAAAAATTCCTAGAAAAAACTTTCCTATTTTTGAGAAATTTTCCAAATTGTTTTGTTAGAAAAGCATATTCTTCGGAAGAGATTTCAGAAGGTTCATCATCTTGTTCTTCCTTATTTATTGAGCTAAAAGCAATTGTCTTCTCTTTCTTCCGATTTAGTTTTCTTGCCTCAAAGGTCTTAAGATTTCCAACTAATTCGTCAAGAGAATATGTAGACATGTCATGTGACTCTTCTATTGCAATTTTTTTAGGCTCAAAATAGGGAGTGACCGATCTAAGTATTTTTTGAACAATAACTTTCGGCTCAATAGGATGACCTAGACCTTAGCATTGATTAGTAATGTTAAGCAGACGGCTATGAAAATCATCAATGGTCTGATCTTCACTCATTTTAACTTGTTCAAAATCAAAGGTTAAACTTTGAAGTTTTTGATCTCTTACCCTGATATTACCTTCATGAGTAGTGGCGAGTGAGTCCCATGCTGCTTTTGCCGTTGGACAGTGAAGAATTCTTCTTCGCTCCTTTTCTGAAAGAGCAGAATATAAGCTGTTTAAAGCTTTTGTATTCATTCTGCAGTTTGCTTTTTCGGCATCAGTCCAGGTGCTTCTTTCCTTCGGGATGCGCACTTTATCATCTTCAGAAGATGAGATAGTGGGAGGGCTGTATCCGTCCTCGACCATAGTCCATATATTGTCTTCCATCGTCTTGAGAGATGAGAAATACCGACATCATAATCTTCCATTGGAAGTAATCGTTTCCTTCAAAAAATGGAGGAACGTTAATAGAAGTGGCCCTATCACGATCCATTCTAAGATACAGAGGATCTCACTAACAAAAGTTAGTGGCTGCTCTGATACCACTTGAAGATCCCAGAAGAAGGGGGGGTGAATGGGCCTTTTATAAAAAATTTCGTTGTAAAGTTAATTCGAGGATAGCAGAGAGTGTTTCTATCCTCCAATAACCAGTAACGAACTTAATAAAATGCAATAAGAAGGGAAGTGATAGATAACACCTCGATGTTTTTGATAACGCAGAAAACCCTACAACAGGGAAAAAACTGCGTGCCCCTAACTGAGGGACAAACCTTCCACTATGTAAAAACACTTTTCTTTACAAGACAGCATCTCACAGGATACAAATACGCTATTCTATCATTGCTAGTATTCACACAACTAGACTAAGACCTATCTATCTCCTCGCCAGAACAAGTGCTTACAATCCCTATGTAACACACTTTTCTTTACAAGACAGTAGCCCTCAGGATACAAAGACACATATCTATCCTTACCAGTATTCACGCAACTAGACTGAAGATCCAACTATCTTCTCTCCAGACAAAGTGTTTACAATTTCAGTGGCTATGAAGCTTCTCTTAGAACTTAGTACTCGACCGACTAATTCTCTCTAGAATGCTTCTAACGAAATTACACCATCATCTCACCTATGATATGCAATATGACAATATGCAAGTTTGAAAGGTGGTTTGATATGCTTTCCTATGAAGATATAAAATCTCAAGCAGGAAAAATCTTGTTTTATAAACTTCCTAACAAATGTAGGAACAAAAGAGAGTTTTAGACTAGTTTTGACAAACCGAAAAACCTCTTTGGAAAACAAGATAACTCTTGCACTATAAGAGATAATAGCGACTTGAAAAGAAGAGACAAACACTCTAACTCTTCCTAAGTTTTTCAAGTACCGAATGGCATCAAAGATTGTGGTATTTATAGCCAATCGGTATAGCAATTTGAGGCTCAAGATTTGATCCTAGCCATTCATCAAAAGATGAATCCAAAGGTTCTCCTTGAAAGGGGGAAATGCCATGCTAAAAATCACCAACTGGGACAATAAAGAGGCATGCTGAAATTCACCAAACGGGACAGCAAGGAGAAGAAATGAAGTTGAAAAACCTGACTCCATTACATGAGTGAGAGACACCTACCCTAAAGAGAGAAGGTAAGGTTTTTCATTTTGGTTTTGTCCAACTGGGACATGCAAGAGTGTTTGGAGTGTTTGCTTCCATGAAAATAAGGAGAGATACCTACTCCTTTGTACCTACCGTAAAGAAAGAGTTTTGTAGAACAAAACTTGTAGGTAAAGTTTTTAACTACTCCCATCACAAAATTTTTGGATGAAATAACAAGCAAGGTTTACTATGTAATGATGCATGATTTTACCTTTCACAGTGGTTAATGAGATAAATGTCCATTGCTTTAGCTTGTTAATGTTGCTTATGCATGTCATCTATGTTTTTTGAGAGAGTGCCAATTATGTAATGCCAATACAACCTCATCGCCATGGCTATGTCTCTTTTTGTTAACCTCAGCCCCATGGATGTTTCTGTTTCGTGAGTGTGTGGAGAGCAAGATGGAGAATGAGCGAAAAGTTTATAGTACTCTAGATTACTAGCTCATGTAACAACATACTAAATAATTTTGCATGTCTACCATCAGTCCAGAGAGATTATTTTCTTATACGCACCTCAAGTCCTCAATGAGTAATGGAAAAACTAAATTACAATAGACTTGTCGTTATTATGAATTTTTACTATAGCTGAATACCAATACCGCATGCATTCCTTCTACTTCGTCAAGAAACTGCAAAGAAATATGCCTTCATGACCAATTATTTAGCACCAAACTTCTAAAGACAAGCCAGAATCCCATAATGAACGATCTTGCACTGATATGTTATGTGTTTTTTTTTACTAAAGATAAGAAAATTATAAAGAGGAGCCTATAGGGCATCTATATTAAAGCTATAAAATTGGTGACAAGGTGTTGCGCCAAACTCTAGTCTCTCCATCTCCATGTTCAAGTTGGGCGAGTTTATCAACTACATAATTAGCTTCACAAAAAATGTGTTGCAATTTGATGTTGTTAAAGTTCCTTGCCAAGTATTTTGAATATCCTTGATGATTGTAGTAAGTTTCCAAGGCGGCTTCCATGTGTTGTTGACACAGTTGATGATGAGGAGGGAATCCCTTTCAATGATGAAATTGTCATATCCAACTTTCAAAACATGAGTAAGAGTTTTCATAAGAGCTTGAGCTTCGGCTACAGGTACATTGGTTGTGCCGAAGTTACAAGTTCTTGCAGCAAGAGCAATTTCATTGGAGTCTTTGACCACAAATCCTCCAACAATAGATACAACATTGGTTCTTCTGACTGATCCATCGAAATTAATTTTAAGTGAATTGGTAGTAGGAGGATTCCATTTTATGATGGCAGAGTCTCTCTTGGTTGTGTTAGGAGCAGTGGAATTAGCACCAGTACAATTGTTCCATGAAGTGGCTGATTTGATAGTTATTGGTTGTGGAATGAACTTTTCATTTTTGAAGATCAGATTGTTCCTTGTTTGCCAAATATGCCAGCAAACATTCAAGATCATAGGCCAAATTAATGCTTTTGTCATTATTTATATGTTGTGTGTTGTTATGTCCAAAAAAGATGCATTGTTACAGGTCTATGTGCATTTACCTTAGGTAAAACCCTCTTTATAAAAAGCTTTAAAAAGTCACTTGACTTATAAAACTGTAACTTTGGTCACTCAAATTTTTCAATAATAGACACTTTGCGTACTCAACTTTTAAAAATATAACTTTAGTTACTCCTCTCATTTGAGATGAGAATGAGGACGTGTGATAATACTTAGCTACCCAGCCATGAGTAGCCATTCCTACCAAGGTGTACGAGGCTGCTCTATAAGAAGACACTTGTCTCCTAAAACTGATACTTTTTGGATTACGAATGATCTTCTCATCCAATTTAGACTTCTTCTCCTTGATCCCCTTGAACCATTAATCTGCTACAATTGTGCTCGATCAATGATGAACATTTGAAGATTAAGCCTGGATTGATTGATTGTTGAGAATAAACACAAGCCCTAGAACTAAGTCTGCAAGGTTAATAGAAAAACAAACAGAAGAGGATATCTGTCATCCAACTATAGCGCACATAGCAACATCAAAGACTCAAAGGGATCATCTTGGACAAAATTATATCACCATTTAAAGGGCTTGGATTAAAAGGAGGTTCAGATAAAAATAATCTTGCAATGGATCGAAGTTGGATGAATTGAGAATTCTGTTAATTTTACTTTCAGGTTTAGATTGATTTGAGTTTAGTTCCCCAATTCTGGTCCATTTAGGCAAGAGAAATCATGCATGCCCAGATTATCAAACTCACTAAGGAAGAAGAGCAAAGTAAAATTGAAGAATAATTAAATGAAGAAAAATACTCCACAAAAAGATGATGTGTCATGACCTCGATCATCAGGCCAAAACATAGTTCCCAAATTCTGGTCCATTTAGGCAAAAAAAAATCATGCCCAGGTTATCAAACTTATTGAGGAACAAGAGCAAAGTAAAATCGAAGAACTAAATGAAGAAAAAGACTCCATAGAAAGATGATGTGTCATGACCTCATTGGGCCAACACATAGGCTGGGCAAGAATGGCTACCTAACAAGTGTCATAAGGTTCGTCATGTACTAATATTGTCCAAACTTAATCACATTTAAGATATATTTGTTACATCCTCTTAGATTAGAAGAGATAATATATTTCTTATATTAGAGTATATTAAACAATGAGGAATTTTTTTACCTCTTTGTATACTTGGACTTATTATATAAGAGACAATATATTTCTTATACTAAGGGATGTTATATAAGGAGCAAGTTTTTGGGCTCCTTGTATAAGAATGTCAAATGGTGTTTAAATCACTTTAAGAGATGACATAAGCGCATTTAAAATAGTTTCTTATAACACCAAACATGGAATTGAACTATTGTTATAATAAGCTAAGAATAAGAAGATGTAAGAGCATATGCACCAAGATGGATTTTGTTCTAGCAGATGGTGGGCTCAGGCAGCTACTGCTCCAGCAAGAATTCTCTGGAAGGCTGCTCGTTGACTTCTTAATTAACCAAACGCTCGAGCATTGTTTGCTCGGGTAAGTGATAGAGCACTTGACAGAGCACCAACATGGGTAACGTCAGGTTATCTGCTCTCTTTTTAAATTCAAGCGCGTGTAATGCATGCGCCATTAAAAATAAAAAATAAAAATTGAAACACCAATTGAAGCTTGACACAAAGCAGGGATGTTTAGGCTGGCTGGCAAATTTACTTTCCAACGGTCACTTGATCTGGGTCATTGATTTTGAATCCAACATTTGATCATACGGTCCATGTTTAAAGAAAACGGCTACATTTCTTTTACAACGAAAATAAATAACCAAATTGTAAATAATTGCACAAAAAATGCAAAACAATACCTAAAAATTACAAAACACTCCCTATAATTTTCTTATAAATATTACTTCATTTTATTCACAACTCACACCAATTTGTACACAACAAATTTCACATCCCCTTCCATCTCTTCTCTCATTTTCTTGAGCAATTTTTCCAACACAATGGGCACCCATTGACTTTCTTCCGAAGATTTACAAATGTGCATCTTTTTCGCACATCATAGTGTTTATGAATACAACGACAACAAAAGCATGACAAATTGTGGGTGACAATTCATGCCGATTATATGCTAGATTGGGAGCTTGCACAAGGTGAACTCCTCCGAAGGAGCCAATGACCCAAATTGCGCTTTCATATCATTAAAACAAGTTCAAGCTACTCTTCCAAAAATGTGGCGAATGTTTGCATGGTGCACGAAAGCGTATAGCTAGCGACACTTTGCTATTGGATGAAGTAATTTTCTATTCTTTTATCATATATGATATAAATTTTATTTGATTAAATGAATTAAATTATTAAATTTATATATCTAATTTGTTTAAATATGTAGTATTGTGAAATAGCTAATATTTTTTTTTTCTTAGATCAAACAAGCTTAATCCTTTTACTATTCGGCCAAGAAGAAATCGTTTACACACTTTGCATGTTACGAAGCGGTTAAGGATCATCCATATTTCGTTGAGGTGCTATCAACTACTCCATCTCTGTATGCAAGTAATTTCCAAGCTACTCCTTCCGCAACTGAATCATCTTCAATCATCAATTTAGGTGACGAGGAAGTGAATGAGACACCTCAAAGCAATGTGACCTCTCCCTCAAGTCTCACTAAACCAGTTGGAAACAAGGCGACAAAAGAAACAAGGTAAGTCTCCTATTGAGCAATGAGTTGAGGTTTTGCATACCATTGCAAGTGATCAAGCATCGTGGTATATCTCGAGGAAGATGCATAATGAAAGTGAGCTTAATTATTACAAAGAGTACATAGAAATTTAAAAGCGGAAGGAAGCAAGGGTGGCCGAAGAGTTCTAACAAGAAATAAGAGGATGAAATAATGATCATGACAATGGATATAGAGGCTATGACCCCCAATCTCGAAAATGTATTTTACCAAGAGGAAACTAACAATCCTTAATGAAGAAGAACCTAGCAAATGAGAAGCTACTAATGAAACATATTCGGATTGTTATCACCCAAGTTGCGTGCTTTTTTCATAGTAGTAATAGTATTGTACTAAGAATAAATCTAGGCTTGACTTGCCATTATGTAATTTAAATTTTTGAGAAATAAAAATACAATTTATTTATTAAAATAAAATTGAAAAGCATATTTGTTACACATTAAATTAAAACACATACCAAAATTAAACACACTCTTAATGAAAACACATAATAAAATTGAAACTCACATATTTAGACTAATATTTAGAGTATTTCACTGGCTTCCAACCTCCAGTTGTGCTTCACCAAGTCCTTCTGGAGCTATGTATGGATATAAACGGATTCGAGATCGCGATCGGCAACATGATCGTGAAACTGTTGTATATTATGTTCATCTCTTCTCATTGGCTCATAGGAATTCAATTCTCTTGTGCATCCACTGACCCATCAAAAACCTAGAAAGCTCTCAATGGGTTTTGCATATCTTCTTCTTCATTCTCTTCAAACCCTCAACGTACTCTTCCTCAACAATCATGTTATGCAATATAATGCAACCTAATATGATGGATGTGATTACTGATTTATTGTGCAATCTATAACTTTGACGAATAATTTCCCAATGAGATTGCAAGATGCCAATGCGTCTCTCCACATTTTTCAGGTATGCCTATTGTTTCTTTGCGAATAGCTTATCTTGCGGCGACTGGGAATTCACTACCAGAATAACTGCTTTAGGCAACGATCTCAAATCGTTGCCTATAGTTGGAAAATCGTTGCCTATAAGTATAGGCAACGACAATTCGTTGCCTATACCGTCGTCGCCTGTTCATCGTTGACTATACTATAGGCAACGAAAACCTAACCCATTCGTTGCCTATAGTTCGGGGTTTAGGGGTTAGGGTTTTCAACTATACGCAACGACTAGGGTAAATCGTTGCCTATAGTTTCACTATAGGCAATGACTTCTTCGTTGCCTAAAACCCACCGACAGGTCAACTTTGACCACCTTTGAAACTATAGGCAACGATGACGTCGTTGCCTATACTGAAGAATTTCGTTGCGTATACTGAAGAAGATCGTTGCCTATAGTCAAGAATATCGTTGCCTATAGTTTGAATTGTTGTATTTCTGGCAAACTATAGGCAACGAAATTGGTCCATTTCGTTGCCTATAGTTTGTGTAATTTTTAAAAAAAATACTTGATTCTGGATTGGGCCCAATTCCAGAATCTGCAACATTTACATGAGTTCAAACCACAACAGCGTACACATTCCAACCTAAATCAAAAACTAGCTACGTGCTACTGATCAAAGTTAAGAGTCCTGAGGAACTCCTCGTGTGAACCCTCCTGGTTTATGTTCTGCTGGTCGTCACCCCCGTAAAACTGATGAAGCTGCGGCTGCTCGTCACCCCCGTAAAACTGATGCTGCGGCGGCGGCTGGTCGGCACCCCCAAAAAACTGATGCTGCTGCGGCGGCTGCTGGTGGTCCCCATATAACGGCGGCTGCTGGTGACCCCCAAAATACTGCGGCTGTGTTGTAGGCGTGAACAGATTTGGCTGAGTCTGTGGGTGCGGCTGCGAAGCCCCCCGAGGTTGCTGAGATTGATAGAATGCCCACATTTGGTCGTGCTGCTCCTTCTCACGGGCTCTTTCCTGCTCCATGGCTTCCCTGGCACGCCTCATCTTCTCCAACTCCTCCTGCTGCCTCCGAATCTGCTCTTGTAGGCCGGACGACCTAGAACTGCTGGACCCGCTGGAGAATTCTGGAGTCATCTTCAAGACTCCATTTCCTCTGTAACCCATCCCCTTGGCCCAAAACTTGTTCTTTCCAACGGGAAGCGCATCTGACACGCACCTCGCCGCATTAATGGGCGTCATGTGGTCAACCTGAGATGCATACTGGGTCACCTCCTCCTCCATGCACCCCTGATGCAGCTCTCGAGCTACTTTAGCACGCACCTTCAGGATCGACTCAACCAATCTCTCCTAATAGACAATGCAAAATCGGTGACGCATTAATAATTGAGTAAAATACAAGAATTAATTAAACATGAGATGTATCAAATATGGACAAATATTTATTAGATACTTACAACATATTCAGGGTTGTTCGGATACCCATGTCGGATGGAATACACGAGAGGATCGGTCTGTGGTTCCAACATTGCCCCACGTCGAGTCCATCTCTCATACGTTCGGGAACCGCAATGATGTGGGTTCACGTTCTGCGCTCGGTTTTTAGCATTTTCTTTCGAAATGTGCTTGTAGAATAAGAAAATGTGCACAATTATTAGCCAATTATATATATATAGCATAAATTAGAGAATATCCTCGCAACATTAATTTTTTTGATTAAAATCCAACCCATTTATTTTTCACATATTTAGTCCTCTGACCTCGAATTGTTTCCTTTAATTTCTAGGTTTTTTCATGTTATTCTGCAGAGAAATAATTTAATCTTTGTTAATTCCATTTTAATTTCTAGCCTCTCAATCACTAATACAGTTCACTATCTTTACTTCGTATAAACAATGTAAGTTGTATAATTTAATTTACCTACACAATATATTAGAGATTTACCTACATATTAAATTAATAACATAGATAGAGATTTACCTACTACCTCTTGCGTATATAAAATAATATATCATAAAATGTAGGTAAATTAATAATAATAATATTAGTTTAGATTTAGGTACGCAAATCAATTCATGTGCATACCACAAGCTTGGGATGCTTCCAGTGGGCTATAAGCCAGTTCCACTCGTACTCCCGGTATCTGAACTCACTTGGAGTGCCATTTCGGCCTTTATCTATGTTCGCCTCCCAGAACGTCTTCAAGTGGGACTTCCACTCTCGATACCTATATTGATGCAACAAAAATCGTCAATAATAACCAACACTTTATATTCACAAATCTAACGTATTCAGGATACTTAGCCTTATATAAATCCAAAATCACATCACCTAGACGTGAGCTTTCGTTCACACCACCCCCTGGGCTGCTTCAGCCGATCGTCAATAATAAACCATTGCTACAATACACGTATACATAATTAGCCTCATAAATATGTATGTTTGGTGGCTTATAATAATAAGAACGTCTATTTTTATGACAAATTAATGTAAATTTAACTCACCGACAGTGCATTATGCACTCGGGTCTTCACTTGAGCATCAACTGAACCCCACGAGTCCCACAACATCGGGACGAAATCACGTATGACAAATCCTGCTTGGCTAGCATACATCCCTTTGTCAGAATACTCGATAGCCGAGCCATCGGGACCATAATCAATATGAGCCCGATTGTCACCAACTCGATCTTCAATACCCTTCCCGGTTGGTACCTCTGCTCGGTTTAGCTTTAGAGTTGACGACGGTGCCTAAGACACGGTACAAAAGAAGGAAATTAAGAAATAGAACCTAATTTAATGTACTGTATCTACTAAAAGAACATAAACTTACCATTCTCGTAAGTGAGCTGGCCCTTAACCCTCACACTCAACAGAGGTTGAGAGAACGGCTCATATGTGTATGCTTCCTCAGGCGTCGTGAACGGGTACTCATCATATATGGCCACATTGTTAGGGTCGAGCTGAGGAATCTTCGGAATAACCGTAGGGAAGAACAAGTCCCTGGGCGGGCATAAGTGCACAGAAGGTGTGCGGGATGCACTGCCGGATGGCCCAGATGATCCGGAATTAGGTTGTGGCGTCGCCGGATTGGGGGAAGAGGTGGCATACGCGGTGGGTCCTGCTGGTTTGGCCAGAGTACCCTCGTACTATTTGGGTGTTCGCTGCTGACTGAGTGACGACCGTCGACGGTGGTGGAGTTTCGGCTGCTGTTGCGGGAGAGTCGTTCATGAGACACCGAGTGCTGTGGACCTTGGGGATCCTGGGCTGCTGTATATAGTTGGAGGTGACGATTGGAATGTACATAGACGGTCTCAAGACTGTCCGGTACAGTGCTTCCAGAACTCTGACCAACGGACCTAGACCCACTCCTGGGTCCTTGAGGGTTCAACCCGGAGGACATTTGAGGTGTCGCTCCTTGAGGTGACGAGGAGGAAGCTCCTTTCTGTTTCCCACTTTTCCCGGGAATCAATCTTTTGAACATGGACATTTTTATTAATGTCTGCAACAAAATAACATAATGAATAGCTCACAATTGAGGCTACACTAACCTAAATTTAAATTTTGTCTAACTAAAATGAACAACCCAAACTAAAATCACACTTATTCCCAATTCTAATTACCTAAACTAAATAACCAAACTAAATCCTCTAATCCACAATATAATCCCAACCTAATTAAATCAACAATCCAACATAACATAACCTTACCAAAATCCAACCTAAATAAAACCTAAATTCAACAATACAAACTAAATCACAACACAAATCCAACTAAAATCAACCTAACCTAACCCAAACTAAATAATAACCGAAACACGTTGTTTATATATTCAAGTAAGGAGAGAGGGAGAGAATGCGAACCTAAAGCTTCGGGCGAGGGCAGAAATCCGGCGATCTCTCTCTGGGCAGTCGTTCCCTTCGTTGCGGCGGCGCTGGTCGCGACTGGGGGTTTTATTCCACATAGTATAGGCAACGAATAAAAGAATCGTTGCCTATACTTTAGGCAACGAGTTCTACTTATAGGCAACGATTCTGTCGTTGCCTATACTTTAGGCAACGAGAGTCAACTTATAGGCAACGATCTTATTATTAAAGGGAACGAAATTGTCGTTGCCTATAGAATAGGCAACAAAATTCATATTTTCTGGATTTTTTAAACCTATAGGCAACGAAAATGGCATTTTTCGTTGCCTATAGTTTCCCAAATCCAGTAAATGCCTATCTGTAATGTTGACAACCAAGGCAACAAAACCTGCTGTACATACATAATGACATTTCACATGTTTTCCACAACATACATGAAAATAACCGTTAAACTAATCCAGAAAATTACACAAGTAAACTTCGATTCGATCAACACATATATACATTTAGGAGTTAATCAACTCAATACAAGCTCGAAGACTATACTCAATTACATCTCTAACTAAGGCCGATAATCAGAATCTGAATCATCGCTAGAGTCTGACGCGGTTTGATAGTTGAAGTCTGGTAATAGGTGTCGCTCCTCGTCCTCGTCACTCGAGTCTTCATCAAAGTCATTTGGATTAACATTTAGAAGTGCTGCTCCAGAATTTTGAACCACAATACCAGGTCGAACATTATTAAGGCGAATTGTATCGGATTCCGGAATGTCAATTCCATTTGCCTCTTGGTATGCTGCAACTTCTTCATCATCTTCATTCTCACCAAGTGTGGCAGCACTGTACACATTCCTAGCTTGCACATGGTTTACTACTTTCCACGGGGGTCTGTTCATAAGATCGTCAAGGTAAAACACTTGTTTGACCGATGTGGCAAGAACGAAAGGATCCTCCTCATACCAGCTTGTGGCAGTATTCACGGAAATGTATCCATACTGATCGATGTGAACGTTCTCCGGACGAGTATCAAACCATCTGCACTTAAACAAGTAAACTTTCATGCGCTCACCATACATGAGTTCAACCACTGAATGGAGTACACCGTAGTAGTCAGGGTCGTTATCCCCACCATGCACCATTATACTCATTCAGGACTTCTAAGATTTCATCTCCAGTCCATCCCATGGGTTGCAGACCTTCTTCTACAGTGCCGTCAAAAGCCTGGGCGTCCTGGCGAAATGGGTGATGTCGTGGAAGCCAACATCGGTGACGCATATGGACAATCTTCGAGCAATGAGCTTGTCCAAACATGGCAGTCATGCACTCTGGACAGGCCCTGCACCCCTTGGTTGGGTTTCCCGACAACATCCCTCGACCTGGAAAATCACTGATTGTGCCCACAAGCATAGCACGCATTCGGAACATCTCATTTTTAAACCTGTCGTAAGTGGGATGACCAACTGTACTCAAGTGCTGAAGCTCCATAATCAATGGCCTCATGTACACATCCAGACACTTTCCTGGATAACCCGGCCCTGGAATCAACAGAGTCAGCATATTATATTCTTTCTTCATGCACATCCACGGAGGAAGGTTGTACGGTACCAATATAACGGGCCATATGCTGTACTTCTGACTCATGTTGCCGAAGGGGTTGAATCCGTCAGTCGATAGCCCCAGCCAAACATTTCGGACTTCAGCTGCAAAATCAGAAAACACATTCACCAGGTGCTTCCAAGCCTGACCATCAGCAGGGTGTCTAAGGATATCATCGTCAGGCGAAGTCCTCTCAGCCCACAATCTCATAGCTTTCGCCGTGAATGCACACATGAACAACCTTTCCAGCCTATCAATAAGTGGGAAATACCGAAGTATCTTCACTGCTTTCTTGTTTCCTGCAGGAGTGTACTTCCACCTTTCCGTACCACACACCGGACAGTAATCAAGCTTTGATAGATCCTTCCCGTCATCGTCTACACCCCAAAAGAGAACGCAATCATACATGCATGCGTGAATCTTGGTGTAGGAAAGTCCAAGATCTTTGAGGACATGTCGTATCTTACGATGAGTGGGGGGAAGACGATGACCGGGGGGCAGCAGATCACCAGTCAACTGAAGCCACCTATCGACCGCTGCCACGGTGCTCTTGGTCTCCACTTTTAGCTGCATCACTGCCATCACACTTTCAAGGACTGTCTTAGGACATCCGTGGTACAACGGAGTTTGATGCATCTGAATCAGGTTGTGGTACTTGTCCATACCACGTGTGTTGACATAAACTCTAGGTAATGGCTGGACTGGCTCAATGTGAGGGAAATTCTCAACTTCTGGAGGAACATATACGGGTGCTTGAGAATCATGAAATACACCGCTCTCATGAGGAAACATATCGTCGATGAACCTCCTGGTGGGATCATAATTGGATGAACTCGCAGTATCAGCAAATTGTCCATGATCATGCAGATCGGCTGCTGATGCTTCACCGTGATAAATCCAACGGGTGTACTTATTCCAAAATCCGTTTCTATGAAGGTGTCGCTCAACTGTAGCAATGGGACAACGATTGCCGCGACACCGACATTGTTTACATGGACAATAATGCACTGGCAACTCTCCACAATTAGCCTCCACAAATTCCAGAAATCTCCTAATTCCCTGCCCATATCTTGCATCAGTTCTATCCAGCCTCATCCAACTCTTGTCCATCCTGAAAATTCCGACATATATATATATATATAGTTTATATATATAAATGCACTGGCGATTCCAGAACGTTTCAGATTTTTCCACTGATTTTGATTTGAATGGGGGAGCTGCTGGCTAGATCTGATATAATAATAATTATAGGCAACGAAATAGTAATTCGTTGCCTATATTGTTTTTCGTTGCCTATTAAACTATAGGCAACGATTTTTTCGTTGCCTATAACCATACTTTAGGCAACGATATGAAGAGGCAACGATTTTTTTTGTTGCCTATAAACCAGACATTAGGCAACGATCTGACTTCTACAGGCAACGAATTCGTTGCCTATAGTTCATAATAGGCAACGAAAACCCTTGTCGTTGCCTATTGTGAACTATAGGCAACGAATTTTAATCTCGTTGCGCATTGTTTTAAAATTCGTTGCCTAAAGTGGTTATGTTGGTAGTGATTGAAAATTATTTTCACAAATGTAGAGTACCTCAGATATATTCCGTCAGCCAGGTAATAAGAGTTGGAGTACCTTTCACCTTGGACTTCATAGACAGTGGTTGAGTTTCTTCTAGCAAGGATCTGGTTGAACATATCAGAATTATGGAGCACGTTAATGTCATTTTTAGCTCTAGGACAACTAAAGAAATTGTGTCATGTCCACGTATCATACGAAGCCACCGCCTCTAGGATAATAGTTGAGTGACCATTTCACCCCGAGTATGCCCATTGATGAGCGATTAGACAGTTCTTCCATTTCCAGTGCATGCAGTTGATGCTTCCAATCATACCTGAAAAGCCTCAATTTTGGCCTTTATCTAAGAGCCGAGTGGAGTCCTCCGGTGTTGAAGTGCGGACGTATCTTGGACCATAGAGGTCAACCACTTAGCGGAAAAACTTCTTAATACATTCCAGGGTAGTTGATTTCCCCATCCTTGTAATTTCAGTACATTGATCTGTGGCTGCCCCGTACATCAACATTCGTAGAGCACCGGTCATCTTCTATTAGGGAAGAAGCCCTAACATTCCAGTGATTCTGCTTTTTGATGCCAATATTGGTCGTGGTTACAGAGATCAATCATGATAATGTTGAATTGGTCTCTGCTCATTCGATACCTCCGCCAATATTCTTGCGCGTTGAAGTTGGGGCATTCGATGAAGTAATCTTCCATGAGATTTTGTCCTCTCGATTCCCTCTGTCTTGGTCGATTCAGTTTTTGACCACAATGTGAACCATGACCTTGTGGTTCATTATTATATTGTGCTTCCTTCATGACTACCTGGTTGACGAAGGATTGCTCTATATCATCATCCTTTTTGGTTTTGTTATTGTCTCCGCCTGAAAAAATGTGGAAGCTGAAAGGATTCATCAGAGTGATGATGTAGAAAATGATATTAAGTGTTTAGAGAAGTATTATCTGCTCGAATTGGAAGAGACTTATAGATGGTGTGAGTATAGAGTGAGTAATAGATGAATGTTTTATAGCCAATTGTAGATAATTTGATCTTTGAAGATGAACACACGTGTCACATCATCATTGGACAAAAATCTTACCAGAAATCTGATCCAATTATTTTGTCGATAACAATATCTGGTAGTGGCAAGTGTCACATTATCATTAGTCAAAAATCTTACTGGAAATCTTATCCAAATATTTTTTCGATAACAACGCGTGGCAATGACACGTGTCACGTTTTTATTAATAGAAAATCTTATCAGAAGTCTTGTATGTTTATTTAGTCGATAACGACACATGTCACATTATTATTGGTTGTAAATCTATCCGGTAAATAATTTATTAATATTTTCAACATGATGATTAGTAAGCTAAGAAACATGTCCTAACAAACATGTGTAAAGTCTAAGGACTTACATAAACTCATTTAAAATAGTACCACAAAGTCTTTTGTGAAACCAAACATGAGATTGGACTAATTTTTATCATAAGCTTAGAATTCTAATATAAGGAGGTGTAAAAAATATGCCCTTAAGGTGTTGAATTTTATCCACAAAAGGCCTCAATAATAGTTCACATTAATTTAAGTTCTATTTCATCTTGCCCTATTCCGATATGGGATCTCCAGTCCAACTAAGATGAAATGCAACTAAGATGATGTTGTTCAAACTACCAAACTATAATGATAGAGATGGTCAATATATATTTGAGCAATGCTAAATAAGCTTTAAGATGCTTCCTCTCTATTGAAAGTGTAAAAGATTTTGCCCACCACATCAAAATTTCTGGCTCCACCACTGTTGGTAGTCAAACTAAAAAACTTAAAAGCAGAGCTAGATACATTATCATTAGATTTAGACCTTTGAGGAGGAGCAAACTTTCCCTTGGCCATCAGTGAGTACAAGCCGTATCCTCGTACCCCATAAGTGATCGCAACAACCCTCATTGTGAGAAAAAACTTTGAAGCTTGGTACATGGCTCATTTTGTTGCCTTCATAGTGGACTCAACTTGTGGTATCACTGCATGGAACTTCTTGACTGTAGAGTTTGCAGTGTTGATGATGGACTTAGCAGCCTTGATAGTAGACTCAACTTGGGGAAGGAGTTGAGTGTTGACCCTCATGATAGTAGACTTAATTTGGGTAAGAACCTGAGTGTTAACCCTTTTAGTGGTAGACTCGATATGGAGAAGGACCTGAGTGTTCACACTCTCTACAATCTCCTTAAACTTGAAATACAGTTCATGGCTTATGTTTCTTTGTTTGTTTCACTCTGAGAGTGTGGAGAGCATACAAAGGTTGTTGTTGAAAGAGGAGCGGAGAAGGGAAAAAGTCAATTAATTTTGGGGCTCTTTAGAGAGAGAGAGAGAGAGAGAGAGAGACGTTGGGTCTCTATGAAATCTAAATAAGGAAGTACGAACTCCGACCAATGAAGACAGAGAGAGGGAATCTCAAATGACTAACTTGCCCATATCCTCTTGGCCTTACTTGAAAAGAGACTACCTTGCAAGTTATTTTCTTGAAGTAGAGAGAAATTAATCAATTTTTTTCTTGTTAATTAATAGTTCACTAAGACTCTAAACAAAATTGGTCACTCAATTTTTTGCAAATCTTATTATAGATGAACTAGCTCTCTTCCTATAAAGGTTTTAATAACCTATGTATTGGTTTCCTTAAAATTTACCATCGATATGTACTAGCTAGTTATTTCATTCCCTACACAAACAAAAAAACCTAGTTATTTTATATACATTAGCATATATGAAATTTGCATATGTATTAGTTTTCTTAGTTCATCCCTAATTGGCTGATTATTCATTCCAAAAAAAAAACTCATCTCGGTTATACCTTTGTTCACTATATATGTATATATATATTTTTTGAGGTAAACGAAATTTCATTAAAGGACGAACTACAGTAGTTACAATTGTTTGTTAACACCCCTTCCAAAAAAAGAGAGAAGGTGCAACATAAAACATCGTAGGATTCACAACATTAAATAAAGCTCATCTAGCTAAGAAATGTGCCATTATATTGCATTCCCTTGGGTGGTGTACAAATACCTAATTGGGTGATCGATTGTGCCAATAGATCAAAAAATATCCTCTATTGAGTCCTGAAACTCAACCATTATAGACTCCACATCCTGGGTTGCCTTAGCTACAATAAAGGAGTCCGAGCTGAACTCTACTGGATGAAAGTTGGCTATGATTCAAACTGAGTCGACAAGCCACAAAGGCCGCCTCAACTTCCATTAATAGTTTCGAATATTGTCTCTCGATGCACTGAGCCATTCTCATGATGAAATGACTAAACCAATCATGAACAACAATACCAATACCACCATGAGCTGAAGCACGATCAAAAGCACCATCTATGAACATACAGTTACCTACATGTAGAAAGGGATTTTGAACGTTGAGGTTGCCGGATGACTTTAGGCGATTTCCGATTAACATATAGGTAATGCTCATGTCAAGCCAATTTATAGTCATCAATTTACTAAAAACAACAATAAACTCTCAAATTCAAGAAAAATTCATAAAACCTTGAATTAATTGGCTTCCTTTGCATCTTTCATCGTCACTGTCTTGATCTCGGCTGCTGTAGTATACACATCGTAGGCAACGGTTCCCGTGCCGGCTACAATGGTTGAAAATCTCAGTCATCATAAGCTTGGACGCCTCATCCTAAACTTGTGTTATTAGTGGGAGAATGGTGTGCACTGTGGCCTCCATAGTCTTCAACGTGGCTTCAACTTGCGGTAGTGTCACTATGTTGACACGGTTGAGGTTTGACTCGGCTTGAGAGAGAGCAATGTTATTGATAAGCTACCATGCCTTTTCAAATTCAAGGCTGGGGAGGAAATTCTTGGGGGTTTTCTCTTGTGTTTCTCTTTGAATATGGATGTCAAGGGGAGGAGTTAATGATGAAGAATGCTCCATATGTATAGTGGAGGAGTGGGGATAGGACAACTGAAATTAAAAGTTTGTGCTCTATAAAGAGTGTGCAAAGAGTGTGAGGAAGGAGATGGACAAAGAGAGAGAGAGAAAGAGACAGAGAGAGAAAGAGAGAGAGAGAGAGAGAGAGAGAGAGAGAGAGAGAGAGTTCTCGAAGAATTGGGAAAGTGATGTGAACAACCGCAAGTGATGTGAATGGTATTAAACACATGAGATTCTATTTTCAAATCCATATAAATCTCTTTGATGGGAGACCTGATTTCAAAGAGTCATCTTGTGTGTAAACAATCCTTCAAAATCATATATTTAATGAAATACTTAAAAATTCATGGATTGTTGAATAACACAGGATTTTATGGAGAATTCTAAATGAATAGAAAAAAATAATAAGGGGTTGTTTAAAATGTGGATTGAATACATCAAGATTTTAAACAATTTCAAAAATACAAAACAATCCCACAAAATATGTGACTGAATACATCCTCTTAAATCTAAATTTTCACTGACCAGGCTATTATTATAGAAAATTTATAGAAAAAGAAAAAGAAAATAATGCTTGTGAGCCTTCAACTCTGAATTCCCAGAACATATCACACTATTAAGAGCTCAAATCCAAAGATAATACAAATCAAAGAAGGTTACTAGTTTACCACAAACATAAAAAGACCTTTACTCATTAACCTTCATAGTTCCAAAATAAAGTCATGAACTTACTCAAAAAAAAAACTAAAGACTCTCAAATTCAACTTTCAAATGAATAATTCCATAGAACCTTGAATCAATTGGCTTCTGGAGCATCCTCCTCACTACTATCTTGGTCTTGGCTGCCGTATACATACCGTACGCACGATGAGGTGAATCCAGAAAGCCTTACCGCTCTTATTCCGTAGCCTTTAGCACATAACAGTCGACGCAGAAGAGAGCAGCCCTAAAAAAATAGTAAAACTTCCTTCCGGTGATGTTAGTATTCATATTACATACACTGATGTAAGTGGAATCAATCACCTAAATGACATGATTCAACTGCCAATGAGATTAGGAGCTTCTTGAGAAGACTAAGTTGAATAATGTCAATAGCATGATTCCTCAGCTGAAGCATTAATTAAACACTGCAAGAGTGAATTTATAATATACCAAAGAAGGAAGAAAGTAGAATCAGCAAAATTGGATGATTTAACAACTGATGAATTGTTTGTTGAATCATCCAATTCGCGCTCGCTCTAAAAAGTTGACTACCCACAGTATAAATAGAGAATCAACAAGAACTGCCATTTGCCATAGCTCTTTCAACTGGGGTAATTGAATGTGTTGATCCTCTTCCATGCTTTCTCAAACTCAGGACCAAGTAAGAAGTTCATGGTTTGCTCTTTTGTTTTCTAAGATGATGGATATGAAAATGGGGAGGGCAATGGGGAAGAGATAAAGATGAAGACTTCATATGTACAGGTGTAGGAGGGTACATGACAATTGATATTGAATGTTTGTGCTCCTTTTATAGAGTAGTGAGAGAGGAGAGACAAATAGAGAGAGGGACAAAGAGCGCAGAAAGAAAGAGAGGAGATGGAGGCGTTGCGGTCTAACTGAAAATCTGAATACAGGAAGTACACAACAAACTCCGACCGGAGAAATAGAAGGATGAGAGGATTGAATGACTAACTTGCGCGCACTAGTTCTCTTGGCCTTATTTGAAAGACACAACTTTGAAGTTAAAAGCTAATGAAATTAATCAATTCTGTTTTTTCCTTGCACATAAAGTTAATTGATAGTTCATCAAGAAAGACCATTTGGTTAATCAAGACTCCTAAACAAATCGGGTCATCTCAATATTTCTTCGAATCTTATTATAGATGAACTAGAAGACTTATAAAAGTTTTAATAACCAATGAGTAAGGGATGTAAGGCATATGATCGTATGGAATGAGACTTCTTGGAAGCAGTTACATTTAGATTGGGGTTTGATGATAAATGTGTTCATCTTATAATGAAATGTGTGAAGACCATGAGATACTCTTTTATGATTAATGGGAAATCGGGGCCACCTTATTCCCTCCCAAGAGCTCTGGCAATGAGACTCTCTTTCTCACTATTTGTTTCTGTTAGGCATAGAGGTATTTTCAGCGCTACTAGATCATAAAGCCGAGATAGGAGCTATTCGTGGTTTCTAGGTATATCTGGGAGCACCAACGGTTCAACACTTATTATTTGTAGATGACATCCTTCTCTTTGGTAAGGCTGATATTTTTAAGTTTAATCATATTAAAGAGGTACTTCAGACCTATGAAGAGGTGTCAGGACAACAAATCTTTTTTTTTTCAAAAGTAATATTGTGTTTAGTAAGAAAGTTTATGCTTCCATTCAAGCTTCTCTTGCTGAGTTTATTGGTGTGATCATTGAGGAGAAACATGATCGTTACTTAGGGCTTCCTACACATATTGGAAGGAGAAGGGTTGAGTTTTTTATTATTATTAAAGAGTAGTTGAGTAAGAAGTTAGAGGGTTGGCAGACAAGATGCTCAGTGGGGCCGGAAAGGATCTTCTTATTAAAGTGGTGGGTTAGTCTTTACCTTCTTACTCTATGAATTATTTTCTCTTGCCACAGATTTTGTGTGATACTCTCTATCAGAAGTGTGGAAAATTTTGGTGGGGAAGTAAACAAGATGACCGAAAAATTCACTGGCATTCTTGGGATAAATTGTGTCAGCCAAAGGAGATGGGTGGTATGGGGTTTTGCGATCTCCATGCACATAACTTAGCTCGATTAATAAAACGGGGTTGGCGTATAATGTTATATTCTAACTCTTTGGTTAGTTGGCTTTATAAAGCAAGATATTTCCCAAAAATTGATTTCTTATCGACAAAGGTGACAGGTTTAGTATCTTCTTGTTATCAGGGGATTGCAACTGCAAGGTCTGTTATGAGACAAGGGGTGCGATTACAAGTGGAGAATGGTGAGTCCATACGCATTTGCTTTGATCCTTGGCTGCCCCGGCCTTTCTCCTTCAGGCCTTTGAATTTTCAGGTCTATCTCTTAACTCAGGTTAATTCCCTTATTACTTGTGGTAGAACCTGGGACTCAACCATCATTGATTAGAATTTTAAAGCCAAGGATGCAACATTAATTTACAGTATATTTTTGAGTTCAAGAATGTGAATGATAGGTGATGTGGCATTTTGAGACAAAAGATATGTTCACTACAAAATGAGAGAGAGAATAGTGTATTGAAATAATACATAACGAGTTCCAGTGTATTGAGACAAAAGGTAATGTTACATAATGGGTTCCAGGATAGTTTCTAATCTAGTTTCAATTATGTTTATTGAACACTTTCGTTATCTTGGTCAGGAGATCGTCACCGAGATTCGGCGAGAGGACGTCTACCGAACCAGGGAGCTAATGATATATTGTGAGTGGACACTTGTTTTTCATTTTTGAAGCATGTCTATAGATTTATGATTTCATATATGCATTTATGATGTGTTTCCATTACGTTTATGCATGGAGGCACATTTATTTATGTATTTACGCACATATGTCTATGTTATGTTGCATCGATGCATTGACTTCTCGACTGATCCCCGTGTAACTCCGGATGAGCCATGACAAACTCCTGACCCGTGATTTACATCGTCCGGGTTACAACAAATCTCCTAAGATGATCATGAGTGGCTAAAGAATGTACGACTCTAGTCATAACCTCTACACATATCTCATGATATTTACGTTTTTCTAGACTTGCAATTATTTTATTATGTAATACAGTGAAAGGCATACACGTTACATTTCATTTAATAGATATTATTTTTGTCCACTCACTGTAGCAATTTATAATTTATGTTTTATATGCCTTTCCTCTGGGCATTTCGGTTTATCGTCGCTCAATTTGCAATTTTTACTTAGAGGCGCATTCTCGCGTCGGAGGCTCAGCATACGTGTTTCTTTTCATCCCTAGTAAATGAACCGAAACTTAATGAATTAATGACAACGGAATGACCCAATCATAAAGCCATAGATTAATTAATGAGTGTCCCCAATTATCCACCTCAAACCTTGCTTAATAGAATTGGTGGCATCAAGAATGTCTTTCCAAGCATAAGAGTGTCTTGGAATGATTTTTAAAGAAACAATCTTTGTACAATTCAAGAAACAACTCTAATCCACAAATTGGTGAGGTATGTTAAGAGTTTCCGACCTAATTTGGCCAAAAGCGATTTAGTTAAAATGAACGGCTGGTCTGATTTCCAAACCGCCTTTCTTTTAAAAGTATAAACTTGAGACTACCCTTAACAAGGGCAAATGATAGACAAGAAGCCACAGTCTAGACTGGCCTAACAAAAGTTAACTTAGCCCCAAATAATCTAATCAATAATAAGATCAAAAAATAAAATGTAACCATAGTTCATAACCAAACGTAATGCAAAATGGAACGGTAAGAAATACTTATCCCATCCACACTTATTTAACTAAAAGAGAAATTAAATGCATATGAATAAAATAGCTACTTGCCCTAAGTAGCCTCTGATGCCTTCACCCTTGCAATACCATCAACAATGCCCTCCAAGAGCTTCATTTGTTCAACACCCACAATCTCATTCTCAAAGCCCTCAAAGACATTCGACGACCACTTCCACTCTTTGGATGGTATAGTTTGTGCATTCACAAACAGAAGAGGTGGGGCAGTCATCTTGTTCTCACGAACGACTCCAATCTCCATATCATTGGTGGCAGTAAGCTTAGAACGGCACTGCTTTGTGACTAGCACTTGACGAGGGCCCGAAGATGCCTCTGAACCCGAATCATCCATCACCAACTCCTTTGATTTGTTCTTGGAGCCACTACGACGTCCACGTCTTGTTTTCTTTGTCGGTGACTTGATGAGGAAGCCATTATTCTCTGGAAGGACAAGCTCAGTACGTGGCCCTAAAGGAAGAGTAGAGTTCTTCTTACCAGATCTGAGTTTCTTGACCCTAGGCTCTACCTCCTCCATAGGCTTACCTTTAGCGGCATCCTCCCTTACTATCGGAGGTATCGCAACTTGACGTAGATGAGCGTCCACCACCGCAAAGATCTTCAGCGTCAAACTAGGAACATAAAACATCAAAACTTGTGGAATCATGGGTTTCTGACGTACCGGCAACTCACCATGTCCATCTAAGCCAGCAGAAGGGTTAGGGTTTGCATGAATAGGGATCCTCTAAGTTATTTGAGCATCCCCAACAGTATTGACAATTTTAATAGTTATATTTATCAGAAAGTCAAATTTAATTACGTTATTTTTGTAGTGTTTTTGTTATTTTAAAAGTTACACAATTTACAAAAAGTTAATAGAAAACTAAAAGGTGAAGGCGTGAGATGAAATCTCAGAGTTAAATTCTTGGCCAAATATAACTATAAACTTAGCTATAAGTTAAATTTAACTTTATATAAGGTATCTGAGCCAACTTTTTCTAATTTTTAATCAAATTATAACTTTACTTTTAAAATAAAATTTCTATGAAAGATGCTCTTAATACTCTGGTATTATAATATAACAATAGGGACTCACATTTTCCCTCTCTTTCTCTTGATGAAAATGAGATAGAATGAGAACTGAAAATGAACGGAGAGGGAAAGAGAGAGAGAGACTTACCCCAAAAAAGGCAAAAAAATCCCTTTCCTTTTCTAGTTTATTTATTTTTAATTTTTTTACTACCAAGAGAGAGCCGAGAATACAAAATCACAAATACACCTCCCAACCCACATAAACACACAAACTCAGCCTTTGCCTTTCTTTCATTTCCTTCTCCTCTCTCTCTCTCTCTCTCTCTCTCTCTCTCTCTGGGCTCGATGAGACTCACCACCACTACCACCAGAGCTTGAATAAGATGGGCAAGTACATGAGGGAGTCCAAGCCCGCCGGCGGTGACGTGGCCGTCATGGAAGTCTCTCACGGTGTCTGCACCCGAGCCAAAACCCTAGCTCTCCAACAACACTCCTCTTATCTCCAGCTCCGTAGCCGCCGTCTCGAAAAGCCGCCGATTCTTCTCACCAGAAGAACCAGACCTCCAAAACCTACTGATTCTTCGCCGCCGATTATGGATAAGCCCAAGCCCAAGCCCAAGCCCAAGCCCAATCCCAAGTCTTCTTCGTCGGCGGCGGCGTCTCCGAGCCTAATTAAGGGAGCTGAGGCGACCAAAGAAGAAGAAGAAGAAGAAAAAGTCGTCAAGAACAACAACGAGCTGGTGATGCTGCTCAGTGGTGATGAGAATAAAGACGACGAATTCTGCGTCGGAGAAGCTTCATTTGGAGAGAATGTGCTCGAATTTGAACCTAGAGAGAGGTCGGTATTAATTTTTCTTCTTTTTTTCAGCCACTTAATTTCATCAATTTCAGGTGGACTTTATCTTCTTATCTAAATTTTTCTTTCCTGAAAAAAACAATTAAGAAAATTGAAAATATAAAAACACAAATAAGTTTCAATCTTTCATGGTTCTGCAATTAAATCCCCCAATTTTTCTTCTTTAATTTTTAATTGAAAAAAGTAAATGAAGGTTTCAATGATTCTGGGGAAAAGCTGGATTTTTTTTAATTATTTTTTTTGAAATTGAAAGCTTGATGTTACTTGCATGATTGTTTCTTTAGGATAAGAATCATTTCGTTTTCGAGGAAATTCAGACCTTTTGTCCTCTTTTCATTGCACGAATGGAGTGAAAAAAATTGCATGTACTCTGCTTGGTTGCTCTGTAATTGTGAAAAACAAAAGAAAGAAAAATTGCATAATTAGTTACTGTTTTTGAGGTAATAAACCAGACCAAGACAAGTTCTTTTGATCAATTATAGTTATCTGCTATGGACAAAGTTGGATTCTTTTAAATAATAATCTATTGGTTTTTTTTCTTCGCAATTAGAATTGCATTAATTCAGTTTGGGAATTCAATTTATGGACAGAAATTCCTATCTAATAGACCAATGATTATGTGCCATAAAAATATCAATCCTTGGAAGTTGTCAGTTTGGTGGTGTTTTGTCTCCATTGAATATGTTATGGATCAGAAATTGTTTAATGTCAGTTTGATGCTAATTTCACACAGCAAAAACAATGAAAGAGCTGAAAATAAAGGTTGATTTGTAGTTGAGTGAAGCTAAAATAAAAGAAGCTTTCGGGGAGAGGGGCCCGAGTAAGATAGGTGCAGCTAGATGTTTTTTGATTCTATAAATCATGTGATAATAGCATCAGTTTATGATGCACTTTTTTTGTGTTTTGGGAGTTATCGCGGCGTGTAACGTTTTTAACTATCATGCGTGATAATGTAGATTGGAGAAGCGCAACATTGTATTTTGTTCTGCTGAAGATCTCGGTAATCTTAGTTTAGCTTGGCTTGCTTGTTTGTGAACAGAACCACAAGGGAATCGACGCCTTGCAGCTTGATAAGGGATCCAGACACTATCGGGACCCCTGGTTCTACTACGAGGCCTACTAATTCGGCTAATGCTAACGGCAGGATACATAACTCATCACTGAGGCACATACCAACGGCACATGACATGGATGAGTTCTTTACAGGCGCTGAAGAAGATCAGCAGAAGCAATTTATTGACAAGTAAGATACACTTAACTACTATAAGTTTGGAAGTAAAATTGTCGGTTTTGATACAGTGGAAAAAAAAATCTCATTTTTATTCGCTCACTAATTAATCGGATGTTACTATTGTTGCATATTATCTGCAGATACAACTTTGACCCTGTGAATGAGAAGCCACTCCCAGGACGTTACGAATGGGAGAAATTGGATCCTTAAAAAAGACACAGTAGCACTCTGTCAGGGCTTCCTTTTCCTGCACTTTCTAGGTTGATCTCGCGCTTAGTTAAAACTAGCAGGTTTTTAGTTTTTAGTAGTTGTGGTGATGGTGCTATTTCTATTTTCCATCACCCTGCTTTTTACTTGTAAAGAAGTAGGACCGGCTAAGTGGGGGAGTGTAGACTAATGGTCTGTAACATAACTGATGTTATGAGTACACAACAAAAATACAAATCAGAGTGTCCTTTGTCTAACAGATCATGTAAGAGAAGAAGAGGAAGGAAAAACTTAAAACAGGGTCTGGGGTTGTAGTTGGGTTTAGGGTTTAGGATTTTAGGTTGAGGAGTCGATTAAGGTGGGTCAGTTTATGTGGTACAGAAACTTACTTAGATTGATCTTCTTTTTTCTCTTGCATTATGTGTCTATACTTGTACTGATGCAACTTTAGTGGAAACTCTTGGAATAAACATGACCCCTTTTCCATATGAAATTGTGAATCAATGCATCATATTCTTGAGGTCGAATCCTTGCTTGAGTACCATGTGTTGTGTTTACTTTATATTCTCTGGTAGGTGATTCGTTTGGTGCTTTTGGTTGGACAGCTTTGATGCTATATGGTGACCATATATTGGGAAGAATCTATTCCTTATTCCGTTTTCACAGTTTAGATTTGCACTTGAAAGCTTTAACGTGACTTGCCGTCTAATCAAACCAAACATTTATTAGAATGAGAGCAATGGCTTACTAACTTGCAAGGCTGTATCCTAAATTCTAAGGTCGGCAGATGAGTAATGGACAGAGCAGAAAGATTGTGACAACAATGAGCAAGTGCATTGCGGCCATTCGTTGCCGTTTATCGTTATGATAGGCATCCAAATTCGAGTCTGTAACGCAGAGTAGTAGATCATCATCTGCAAATGATCAGACTGAATTCAATATGACCACACCTCAGTTTTCCTATTTAGTCAAGGTCTAGGGATCAGAAACTTGAATTCAGGTTTATTTCTGGTCATAAATTTCAGTTCAGACTTCAGAATTCTAGATACTGATAAACAGTGGAATGAAGAAAGACAAAGTACAAAGCTGAAAATTTTGTCTGGATGAAACTGAGGATGGAATCTTCAATTTCCAATGAAACTGTTTCTGGTTTTTGATATCTTTTGAGGACTGAGGATGCTAAGGTAGATGTGAGTAGTACTATTGTTATCAAGTATTCATGTGTGCATTCATTACTTTGCTTAAGAACTCAAGACCAAACAAAGAAGCTGTCTCCCACATGCACCTTACCTTTCTGGTGTTTAATTTGTACCAATCCAAAAACCAATTGGTGGAATGGGAATGACACTTGAGTAAAATTATAAATGAATAATAAAGAAGCAAAATGATGCTTTCTGAGAATCTTTATGATGGTTGAAATCATACTCGACGCCCCCTAGCTTTATGTTAAAAAATATATATTACTGATTCCGTACATGAGAAAATTGGATTCTGTATATGTTGCACCAGCTTTTGTTTCCTTATGTTTTGGTCCGTAAGTGATATGTTTAAGACTTGACATTTGATTCAATGTACACCTCAAAAGAATGTAATGACCAAAATAGTGTTCCGTCAGTGAAGTAGCACGTCATCAAGATAAACGGAGCCGAAAATAGTACCGAGACATCATGCTTTTAACGTTTTAAAAGTCTAAACATCATTTTAATAGTTTTTAGAGTTCGAGATCTAACTGACATAAAGATTTCAAACATCATGAGTGAATTTTTTCTTCTATATATGTTGTACCGGCTTTTGTTTCTTATGTTTTGGTCCATAATTGATATGTTTTAGGACTTGACATTTGATTCTATGTGCACCTAGCTCAAAAGAATGTGATGTCCAAAACTGGCTACATCTGATTCTAGAATTGCTTGAAGATCTACAAAACTACAATGGTAAGAACTAAAAGAACCTCTCAACCAAGAGTGAAAGATTGGTAAGTTATAATCAAAGCTAGCCACCCAAGAAAACGACTTCCATTAAATATGCAATAGTAATTTCATTCACCTATTTTGTGGCGGTGGAAATATTAAAGGTTGGTGTTGGCCTGGATTGTCAACTTGGACGAATTGAATGGGAGCACATGAGACAGCCTACCCGTTTGGTAGGGTACATTTACATATTTAGTTTGAAGCTCATGTAACCATAACATGAGAGGCATTGCTTAACTTGAATCTCAGGAGATCGATCGAATAAATGACCTGGGGTCCAAGCTTCAATTCTTGCTTTGTTATTAACAGGAGTCTAGACCAATGATCGAGTCGATCAGTAGCTGTCTGAACATTTGTGTGCTTCATATAACTGTCAACTGTTAACTGTAAACTGTAAACGGTAGTGAGTAGTCATTCCTAGCTAGCTAGCTAGCCTAGTATACACAGTAACAGTCAGTCACAGTTGCAGGCTCAAGTATACATCAACTTCTGTCATTGTACGTATAGAGATAGATTATAGTAAGTCAGTCACAGTTGTGGCCATGACATGCATTTACGGATTTACCTACGGAATAGAGACAGATTATAGTAAGTACTAATACTACGTATACTTACTCTGTTACTCACCGTGGATCGATTTGGATGGCAATGGATATTAATACCATTTACTGTTCCAGCGATTATGACACATTCATAGGATGCTCTTTCAACAGTTTCAAAAACTCGGGACCCAGTAGTACTCAGATATCATGACCAGCCTACAGTTGTGTTTGTAGAATATTAATGATTATTCGAGTATATGCCCTATTTAGCAACCAGGTTGAGGGTCATGATTTTTCAACCACAAAATATAGAGGGAGCATATGAGAGATCTAACAGAGGAGATTGATTGTGTAGTGAATTTGGCTGGTTTACGGTTCACCCGCAAACCATCCCCTATTTAGATAGTCAAAGAAAATATTTAGTGCAAAGTTTGATCGGTAATCTAGCTCTTCTCCATGATGCATGATATAGTTCCTATGACTACAAATTTTATATTGTGTTATGTGTCATTTGCTATTGAACAAATCTTTTTTTTTAGATAATTAAAAAACACAGATAACAAACTACAACAAAAAACTTCGCTCAGTAATTGGCAATATGGGTAAACGGGCGAGTATCTGCCCATTGAATGGAATACTCAGTACTGAACGGGTAAAATCCGTTAATACTCATTACCCGCAAAATGATGAATGAGTAATATCAATACCCGCTCGATCAAACTTCGGGTAACTCATGGGTACCCGTTCAATTTTTTTTTCCTGTCCCATCAAAGAACCACCATCAGCGACGGTGCTACTTCTGATTCCGGCGACCAAAAGCCAACTTGTTCCAAATCAACCAAACAACAATTCTTTCCAAATAAACAACATCAAATTCTAAACAAAACTTAACGAATTTTACTTTGAACACAAAATTTTCAATTTTTTCAATTTTTCAATTCGACCGACTCCAATTAAATTAGAAAACAAACGAGGTATGGTTAGGCTCGTGATGACAAGGACTATAAAGCCCAAATGGTCTCTTTAGCCAATTTGTTCTCGAAATATAAACCCCCAATTTATAAGGTTTTAGATATTTTCATTAGTTTTTTTTTTCTTCAAAGTTTGAGCTCTTTATGGTGCAAAATAGAGTTGAGAGTTAAGGGAGAAGAGAAGAGGGCGTCGGTGTGGTCATTTTGATACCTTACTCAAAGATTTTGGTGGCCGAACAACGAGCTCTGTCGCCAGAGCTTCGGCGAGGAAGAGAGAAAAAGAGAAGACAAAAAATACCCGCAGGTATACCCATACCCGCATATATCAATCATCGGGTATTTTGAGAATATTCGTTACCCGCTTGTTTACAATGTGGAATATGTTTTTACCCACCCGTCCATATCAAAAATGAAATAATACCCGCAGGTAAAAATGCCAACACTATCGCTCACAACCACTGCCTATCAGGTCAAACTAATAGGCTTAATTGGACTGGAACACCAAATAGACAACAAAAATCTAGAATGCCCCAACTTGGCTAAGCTATTTGCCCAAGAAGTTTGCTTTCCAGAAAATATGCTTGAACATCGATTATGGGAAAAGTTCCACTAAAACGTCGAATATCTTGAACATACTACTGAACAAAATTGGTATATTCGGAAAATAGTTTTCTTTCATCAGCCAAATATTCAAATTAGGAAAAGAATCGACGTTTTAGCAATAACTATGACAATGCAAGAATCACTACATTTCGAAAATGAGACATGTAATAAATCCCTGATCAAGTATTATTCTAACGTAAGATAAGAGGTTCTAGTGTCATCAGTTAACGTTTGGGGCAACCATAGGATTCTCTTGAAAAATTAATATCAAACCTAGGTCCCATGCATATGTACTAGACCTTAGAAATCATGACCAGGCTAGTATTGTAATTGAGATGATTATTGATACAATATTAATTGGCATTGATTTGATGCATGCATATTATTCGGGCTTCTGTATGTTTGGAAACACCTATTCATATATCTACAGAGCCTCGTTCATCTTGAAGCTTTCCAACTCTTTTTGTGTGTTTGATCTTAAAGAATGAACTTCAATGAGTATAAAGGTATACATACATCAGTTTTCAGTTCTGCGACGAACGCAGTGCAGATTCAAAAAACTAGTCTTGGCTTTGCTTACAAACATATGCATAGTTTTCAGTTAACGGCTAGGCTTAAAAGAGTGCTCAACGTACTGCTACCCCAGATAAGACCAAGAGTTATATATCTGCAGGGGAAATTGGCACCACAATTATAGCTTTACTATTCATTTGTAGTAAGTAGGGCTGTTAATCGGGTCAAACGGTTCGGTTTTCTGTCCGAACCAAAAACTGAACCAAAATTTTTAATCGGTTCGGTTCGGTTCGGTTTTTCAGTTTTTGAAGTGATAACCCAAATATATTCGGGTTAGTTCGGTTCGATTATTTTTCGGTTTTCTGTGATATCAAACTCAGAAGAAAAAAACGATGAAACTACACAAGTCCAATCAATAAAATAAATATTCATCATACTTCGTAAAAATAAGAGTTGAATCCAAGTCCATCTGAAGTTGAATAAAATACAAGTTCATGGCTTCATGCTTAAGTCCATCTAAAGTTGAATACAATACAATACAAGTTCTTGGTTTCATGCTTAAGTTAACATTGATATTCAATTCAATCAATTGTATGCGGTCACAAACATTTCAATCACAAAGTGAGAAACATTGCAATCACAGTATCACAAATTCACAGTATCACTCATCGTTCAATCACCGTATCACTATCACATATTCACATAATCACACACACCAAAGTTTGTTATCTTTCTGTACATTGTAGAAATTTGTTGTCATTCTCTACATTGTGGAAATTCATATGAGCATCCTTGTGGTTTCGATAATAGTTTTTTAACAGTTAAAGAGCTCAAGTTTGAGCATCCTGATATGGTTAAGGTTCAAATTTAGAAGGCATAACAATTATTCTGCAAATCAACGACCTTCTGTAATAAACTTCATGAAAAGAGTTAGAAGAAATCTAAACCATGCTAGTGAGACAGATGATCAATAAAATGAACATATATAGCATAAACCCATGTCAGCAAGCCTTACTAACTAAGTTCATCTAGGCCACAGACTATTTTTCAGTTTCCAAGTCTATCCCTTGTATAGAGATAGAAACTTGCAATATGCATTTTGAAGTAGGCTTTCAACAGCTCTTATCTAACTCTACCAACTACTAGCAGCCTTCACCTCTGCCTTCAGCATATTCAATTCACGATTGTTCAATCACATACATTAAGATCACTGCCCTCTTATCACAAAATTGATCTTGACCAGAGTATTAAAGGAAGAGAACACAAGTAGATACCACAAAAACTAAATTCTGTTGTCATTGACAATCTGACAATGGTAAAGAACATAGGTAGAAACGTCAAAACCTGATCATAAACAGGTACTAGGTGGTCTTTATGAGAGCCGATGCTATTCAATTACCAACAGCCAGTCATAATCACACCAGCACTACTATAATGTTGGTTTTGAAAATTGTTGAATTAGCTCCGTTTAGAGCAGTGTCTCTTGGTGGGTCTCTGAAACCATCTTATAATCTTATATGGTACATTTCAACGAAATCCACACAGAGAAAAGTCAGAAAACTACAAATTCAAATACACCCTCCTACTCCTACCCCTCAAATATTAGAAGACTTGATTATATGTCATATATATATGTCGATCTGTTAAATTACAATTTACATAGACTGATCAGTTTTTAACAACTGAGCTTAACAAATCAATCTCACAGTAAATCAACTTTTCAATCACACTCACAGTAAACCAAATCGTTCGGTTACCTATCACAATATACCCAACAATCCAACACTATCACAGTATACCAACTTACATCTCACTCGATTACCTGAAGAAGTGAAGATCAGTTCGTAACTTGGAAACGAGATTCTGTGAAAGAAGGAAGTCTGGTCGAGTGAAGACGATGGTGGCTTTGAGAGGTTGCGAGCCTGCAAAGACGGTGAAGTGGGGCTGTGACGGTGAAGCTGCGATGGTGATTCGGTGAAGTGGGGCTGTGACGGTGTGACCCGTGACTTTGTGAGGTGTGTGAGAGACTGAGTCTGAGAGTGAGACTGTGAGAGTGAGAGGAGGAGACTGAGAGTGAGAGTGAGATTGCAGAAGTGCAGAGTGCGACTGCGAAGAGAGGACCTGAGGGGTAAGGACTGAGGACTGAGGAGGGACTGGAGGGCTGCGCACCAAAACGTATTAGCTAGCCTATTAGGGATTTTCTGATTTACCAAAAGGTAAAAACGGTGTCGTTTACTCATTTTCAATCGGTTCGGTTCAATCGGTTCGGTTCGGTTTTTCCGAATCGAAAAACCGAAACTGAACTGATTTTATTTGTTTCAATTCGGTTTTTTCCTTTTCGGTTCGGTTTTTATTCAGTTTTGATTTTTTTCGGTTACAAGTCGATTTCGATTTGGATTTTTTTCAATTTTCGGTTCGAAAGTAACAGCCCTAATAGTAAGCGAATGAATCATATTGCATTTTGAATGATGAGACAAAACAAAGAAGTTTATATTTATATTAACAAGACTACCCCATAGGGAGTTTGGCAAACATGATAAATTGAAGCTAAACAAAGAAACATATATATTAGGATACCAGTGCACATGCGATAGAAAAATGAAGTGAATCACTGGGCCCAAAAAGTGATTTTTTTTTTTTGAGGTGAATAGATTGGTGACTGGTAAATTACAAAGACTTGGAAGAATTATAAGTAGACTGGAAGGAAAAGATAAGTAATAACAAGCTTAATATATTGTATTTATGTTGAACACTAATGTGTTAGACAATATACTGATGCTAAACTAAGGCCTTTCACAAAATAATAAGAAAAGAATATAAGTTAATAAGAATAGATAACATACTTGAACTCTTCATCGCAATAGATTGAACCGTGTGGGGATCTTTTGCAATCTCACCAAGCTTAAGCTTCTTATGAATAGGACAAGAACTTATGTTTGTAATCGTAGTGAGTGCAATGACCTCTCATCTTATTTATATGTTTAGCTAAGGTGTTGAATTCCTCCTATAAAGGTAATCTAATCTTACCTTGCTTAACCTACAAGGATCCAAAATGAATTACATTTAATGATTACAATGTAATCTAATAAGTAAATCTCTACTCACAATAGGAATATACACTTGAAAGTAAGTATACGATGGGGTAGGCTATGGTACCCAAGAGATATGTCATACTTTTATTTATCACTTTGAGAACAAAAATTATAATATACATTGAACAAAAATATACAACATTTAGGACAATATTACCACAATGATCACATTTTTTTAGGATTATTTATAATGTTTACAATTAATTAGATCAAATTTACAACTTTGAGGATAACTTGTTCAAAATCTGTAACTAAGTTTCTAAATAAAGTAATTATCTCAAATACAACTAAATAACCGAAAAAATAACTCATATTACCACAATGACCACCAAATTTGTTCTCAAGTGATAAAATAAAATTATCATAACCTTTGGATACCTAAGAATGATCCGTATATGATAAGTCCACATTAAGCTAACATAATGGTTCCACCGGATTCCCGATCCGAAAAAGAGAAACCCCTTCGCGCATTACCCACCAACTAAATATAAAAATTACCTAACCAAATAAACCAAAGCCCCCAGAGAGTAAAAAACAAAAAGGTTGCTCCTTAGATGATCGAGTGCCATATCTAAAAATAGCACCTGGACCCAGAGGGGCAAGTGATGTTTCTGAAGATGATGAGGAGGTGGAGGATGACACATATACTGAGGAGGATAGGGAGGTGACCTTGTGATGACCCATCAATGCCATGGTGCTAGTGCGCTCCATGTCAACAGACCTAACACCAATTGCACTTCCTGCTGGCGGAATCTGCTGAGCACCCATAATAGAGCTTCACGTCGCCAGAATGTGACAAGTTACAGCGGTCCACGAGCATGGAATGCCACCACGAAGAGGTAGCTTACCTCGAGGACGAGGACCCCCAACAAACATATGGGCCCCAGCTACCTGCGCACTTGTTCCGATATTATGCCGATGGTATCATCAATCTGTTCCACTAGGAGAACAAGGTTATCGGTGTCAACCTCCATCTGTTATTTCCCTATAATTGGCAAAGGAGGCTCTGCTATTGGCTCAGGTTTCCCCAAAAGTGACGGTGCCGGAATGTCCATAATGGAAGAGTTATCAACTACCTCCTCCTGCCAGGTACCAGCCCCACCACCCAGACCTGCATGAATAATTGGATCCTGACCGATCCTCCATAGTTCGGTTTCCTTTTGAACCTCATTCACAGGAATCCGTGTGGCCAACTATCGTTGATACTCCGAGCAATAATCAGTAAGGTGGTTGAAGCTACCTCAACTATGACAGTACCCACACAGGTTCAGGTACTCAATGTGACAGTTAATCCAGGTTGTCAGACCAAGATGCAAACTTATCTTGGTGGCCACCGATTTTCTCAAATCCATCTCCACAAAGATACGCATATCACCAACAGTATACAAGTTGTGTCTGTCGAAATCTACATACCTCCCTCGACAGTTACCTAGGGTTTCCCACCAACAATGAATTGTAAGGGGCTTTGTGATATCACCTCGAACAACATGGACTCGGGCCCATTCCCGAGTTACTACTACTGTTACTGACTAGACCGGATCAAATCCATTGAACGGCTCCACCACCACAGTAGCATTCCCGTAATGCCAGGGACTCTTAGAGACATCTCGCTTTAACACCTCTTTGTTCCTAAAATGAGCAACCATACGATTCAAAGGACAATAATCAAGGATGACAGAACTAGTATGCGACATACCACACCACAAGGGAATGAGCTAGAGCTTCAAGGACTTGATACCCTAAAAAGTGAGCTCCGTAGGGCAGAAGATTCGGACCACTGTCAAGGAGAGGTCATCCTCTTCCTCATCCGCTCCATAGGAGGGATCAATTTCAATTAAGGCTTGAGAAGACATAGAGAATCATTGGATATTATATATGGACAAACAACCCAATCTAATTGGCTTCAAGGAAGCTGAACTGATCTATGTAGTATAGGGTTCGGTAAATGGTTTAGCGTTTGTGAAGAGTGGAAGCAATACTGAATAAAATAGCACTAGAACTAATAATGGAGAAGGAGATTTATTGGGAATTAGATCAACCAGTAATAGAATCCTAGTCAAGGAAAGGGGGATCGATTATTGACGGGAGGAGATCGAGGCTAGGTGGCGACTTTAGCATTTGGTGTACACAGGACGACTTAGGGAACTTGGAAAACTCAAAATTCACTAATCACTTTTTTTCACTTCACTTCACTTGTGGTCATAATTTGCCGTATTATATATAGTACATAAAGGCTTTAATGAATTAAGAAGTTCATTAAGTTGAGCGGAAGCCACACTTTTTACTTATAACTAGTATATTTGCAGCCCTGGGATTCTCTTTTAGAGCAAAAATTATTGTCTGAAGTCTTTTTTGGCGTATAAATTGTTTCATCTCTTTAGTGTGACTATACTTAATATTAGTTATTTTGATCTCTTTAGATCTTCTCTTCTTTGGAGAAACAACACGTATTCGTATCATTGTATGTTGTAGGTCTTTGATCAGTGAGTGTATTCGGGTGTAATTGGCACTATTACAATATTGGGAAAAAGCCACATATAAATTTGCCACCAATAATGGAATGGTTATATGATATCTACATTATACCCATTTTTGTCACCAATATGCTCATTTTTGTCACCAATATACTCATTCTTGCCACCAACAATGTGAACAATATTTGCTTGCCACCCCCTTAATGATCACAAACAACCCAATTGTGGCTGCATTCATTCTCTAGGCTAAATAACCACTAATGTTGCTTGCCACCCCCTATTGTCCACCTTTGAGTATGTGGCGTTTGACCAATATTGTAGTAGTGTGAGTTTTGGGTTTGAGTGTAAAACACCTTGTAATCTTCTTTCGTTATTAGCGGAATCTCCTCACCATGTCTGCCCATAGATGTAACCCGATTTGGGTGAACCACGTAAATCTGTATGTTATAGATTTTTTGTTTATTTTTTCATATTCGTTGATACTTCATATTGTTTGAAGCTTCAGCATAACAAATGGTATCAGAGCTCAGGCTACGTCTAGGTTGCGATTTTGTCTACAATTATGAAGTATGCTACTTCGACAAAATATGAGATCGATAAATTAACGGGGAGGAATGATTTCAACCTTTCGCGTTTGAAGATGCAAGCCCTTTTAGTTCAACAAGGGTTACTTAAGACGCTGAATATAAGTAAAGCTTTACCATCTACTTTGTCAGATCAGGATAAAGAAGACATGTTAGAGAGGGCACACAGTGCAAGTTTGTTATGCATAGGTTTTGTGTGAAGTTGCTGATGAAGAAACTACACACTTGGTTTGTGGCTAAAGCTAGAGAGATTATATATGATCAAATCCCTTACAAGTCGGTTGTATTTAAAGCAGCGAATATCGTATGTCTGAAGGTACACCTATTCAAACATATATTGATGAGTTGTATAAACTTATATATGATTTTCGGAACATGGTTGTGAAAATAGATGATGAAGATCAGGCTTTGATTTTGCTGTGCTCTTTGCCTAATTTGTTTGAGCATTTTTTCGAGACTATATTGTATGCCTGTATGGAAGAAAAGTTATCTATTTGGAAGATGTCAAAGCAGCTTTGAGTTCGAGAGAAGTAAAGAAGAAGGTGTTTGAGAACTTGAGTGAGACTCAAGATCATGGCTTAATAGTTCGAGGCAGAGATTCATGAAACAGTAGTATGTAAAAGTAATTCAAGATCCAAGTCTCGAATGAAGAGAGATGCAACTATTGTCACAAGACATGACAGTGGATGAATGTCCTAAACTCAAGGATAAAGATAGGTCTTATGTGAAGTCATCTGGTGATGATGCAAATGATATGGAGGATGATACTTCTACTTTTGCATTATTTGCTAGTAATTCTTTTGTTGATGCTTGGTTGCTTAATTTGGGTTGTTCACACCATATGTTCTTTTGTTGACACATATCAGTCTGTTGATAGAGGCTTTGTATTTATGAGAGATAACACTCCTACTAAATTTATGGGGAATGGAACAGTTCAAGTTTGAATTAAGATGCATGATGGAATTATTAGAAGCTGTTAGGCATGTCCTAGATTTGGACAAGAATTTGGTATATTTGGGTATCCTTGACTCACAAGGTTACAAGTATTTGTCACTAGCTTCTGCTCAACACATTCGCTTAACTGGAGATCCAAAATAATAGATGAACAGATCGATGAAACCCCAAAAAAGTTGTACCTATTTTGATTTACTTCTTTTTTGTCTTTATCTTTTTGATTAGTTTTGATATCATTTGGTATGAATACCTGTCTTTAGCTTCTTCAAGTTGTCAAAATCTTTAGCTCGCCAGCCCTCGCTTAAATAGTAATATACGAATCACTGTGCTTAATAGTCCTGCCTTCGAATGAAGTTATCGGTATATCCTACATTCCTACAAAGCCAACCCCTATCAAAGCATTTTCTCCATGCATGGCCAGATCTCGTAGACCTCTCCATAAATAAATTTGAAGCTCGTGATCAGTATGTATGAGGCAGAGCATCTGAAGTCCTATTACCAATCATGTGTGAAAAATTTTAGTTGGATCGTTGTCTTGACATTGACTTAAGGAGCTTCGATCACTGCAGTAACATAGATTCATAGGATGAAACATAACATGCAAAGAAGCATGCATATGAAGAAATAACAGACAATTGTGGTGTGTTTGGGCCCAAGATAAAATATCTTGTTATTGGGCTTTGAAGGCTGGATTAGGTGGCAGAAAATGTGATTCATGGTAGTTGGGTCATAATTCTTTAATAGTTATCTACCTTTCCTATAGAGGGAATGATTCCTTGGTGATGTTTATCATGAAAGGTTTTAGACTTTGAGATAGCATCCAAGACGTAAGATATATTCTGAGTAATTATAGTTGTTCAACGAGTCTAATTGTAAGGACTTTTAGTGAAAGTAAAGTGTGAGCACTCGTTTCCTATATATAGAGATTAACATTAGAAAAAGATCCTCGATCACATACATATTTTGCTCTCGACAATCTATCTTCTCATCTTGAGAAATCTTGTAATCAACGATCAAGAGATATTCACCCGAAAGAGCATGAAAGTCTTGGGATTCAAGGACGCAAATACCTTATGTTCTCAACACCTTGTCAAGAAGATTGCTCTACTTTACACCAGAAAGAATATAGAGTATCGATCTTCGTGGCTCTACGAGAGAAACTAAAACACAAAGTCCTAAGTTACTTAGGCGAGAAGGATCCATTCGGCATGGTTGGTGCTCTCCTCGTCTTAGTCGCCTTTTAGAAGTTAGGTACCAGTCGGTCTATAATCGATGATTCCGTCCCACGACAGTGGCATGCCAAGCACACATCAGCATACGATCAAGAAAAGAGACAGTTTGAAATCATCTCAAGACCCTGAGAAATTTTAATGCCAGACAGATTAAATTCAAAGAGTCCAAGAGGAAGAAATAACAGAGAAAAGCAATAACATGTTAACGTGCATGCGTACTTTTATTCTAGTACGTACTATATTACTTTATCTTATTGAATTCCAATTGAATAATGGAAATCAACATGGTTATAAGCAAAAATGAGAATTTCCCTATGATAGGACTACATATATTCCACTACTACACCATAGAGTTTAAGCACAATGCTATTGAGTTTAAGCACAATGCTATTGAGGAATCGAGAAAAGGCAACACTCCACGACAAGTTCACCAGCTGGGAACCAAGTATTGTCCAGAAACCAAACATGAATCTCAATCCAAAGCTTAGGTAGAACCATTGGTCTTCAAGGATATTGTATCTGTTATCTCGTTCATCTGTTGGTGGAATCACATTGCTTGCACTACAATTTTTGCGAAGTGGAGGTCCACAAAGATCATTGCCAACAAAGTTGGACTGATTAAGGCTCTAAAGCTAAGTGCTCAATAGAACCTGCCAAATGAGATTGTTGTAGGACACATTCAAGTGATTCAGAAATGTCATACTCGCCAGGCTTGTAGGAGTTTCCTCCGAAAGTTTGTTCATGGACAAATCCATGGTTTTTAACTGAACCATATTTCTAATCTTTGAAGGGATTTTTCCAATAAAAAGATTTTTCGATAAGTTCCATGTTTACAAGCTGACCAGATTGGTCAGTTCTTCCGGAATACTGCCAAAAATAATGTTACTAGAGAGGTCCATGCTTGTTACAAACCCGAGAATGCTATTGTATTCCACTTCTCTCCCTTTTGTCACCAAGAACATGGTATCCAAGTAACTTTTTGGGTCCAACGGATCATAATCCCAACTGATCCATACGAGAATGCTGTTGTATTCCACTTCTATCCCTTTTGTCACCAAGAACATGGTATCCATGTAACTTTTTGGGTCCAACGGATAAAATCCCAACTGATCCATACAAGCCTACCATCTGATGCCGGCAAATTTACCATTGCACTGAAATTGCCGAAGCATCTTGGTATCTTTCTAAACTATTGTTATGAGCAAGGTCCAAGATTTGGAGACTTGTGAGATGACAAAGTTGGTCTGAAATTTCTCCTTGAAGCTTATTTGAACGAAAGCTAAGAACCACCAAATATGAGAGACTTTTCCTTATCCATGTTGGCAGGCTTCCCGAAATGTTATTTTCACCCAGATCAAGAACCTCTAAATTCGTACAGTTCTCCATGGATACATGTACTTCTCCAGGCTTTGTAATATGATCTCATTAATCAGCCATGGCCGACCAGCAAGGTATGCTGACTGCTACTGGATGAACTTCATGCAACTTCCGCCCTCGTGTTTTTTTTTTTTGAATGAGTCAATAGATCTTTATCTTACTGGATGCCAACCGAACAATGAAGATCAACAAGGTTATAAACATACTCGCCAAAAATCAGCTCCATGATCTTTTTTACTCTAAAACCTTTGCCGATATCCATCGACATTTCGACAATAGACAAGGAGACATGTAATAAATCCCTAATTATGTATTAATCCAACATAAGACAAGAGGTTCTGGTGTCATCAGTGTACGTTTGCGGCAACCATAGGATTCTCTTGAAAAATTAATATCAAAACTTAGGTCCATGCATATATACTAGACCTTAGAAATCATGACCAGACTAGTATTGTGAATTTTTGATTGAGATGATTATTGTATCATGCCTAGCTAGTCAAGGAAAGCATTTAGCTTTCTCCAATTGGAAGATGGTACATATAATCTTCTTCCAAGTTGGCCATGGGGACAGTGCTGCAGGTACAAATAGTTCTGCTGAGAAATTTTGAGTAGAGATCTGAAAAAATATGTTACGTTTTAAATAGGTAAAATGTAATGGGACATTGATTTGTTGCATGCATATTATTTGGGCTTCTCTAATTATTGTAAAAGCTTGAAAGAGTGCTCAACTGCTACCCCAGATTCAAGACCAAGAGATATATATCTCCATTCTTTACTATTCATTTGTAGTAAGGGAATGAATCATATTGAAATTTGAATCATAAGACAAAACAAAGAAGTCACAGTATATCAATATTTCAATTGCAAGAAAACAAGGAAACACAAGAAACCAATGTCTTAGATTGCAAACCTAATCTGAGTAGTAATAGTATTTTTTTTTTCATCACAACGACATGTCTAGTAATTGAATCATCATGGCAATAAAAATAGCTTGCTAGAGCCTTAAGTTGACTTGGTGTAGAGGCGGATACCAAAAGCCAAACACAATATGGCAATGGGAACTAGGAACTGGAGAAGTTTGATGATGAACTCCGAAGTCTTATCTTGATTGTAATGAGGCTGCTTGGGAGGAGTGTATTCGGTTTTCTTGGGGATAGTAGTAACATCAATCTCTCCCACATAGAAGTCCTTCAGCATGTCTCTGGCATTATCACTATGACCCACGTCCTCAAAATCATCAGTTGCATCCTTTCCTGAATTGGCACATGAGAAAATATGATGTTCTGTAGACAAGTATGGAGACTAAAACATGATATATGCATAAACATACACACATATGCAACCAAGCACATATTCAATTGCAAAATTATGGACATTAGATCACTGCAGATGGTTGATACCTTGATGGTGTTGTTTCATTGTTAAGGTGATGGGATCAACAACATATAGGAACATGACACTACATGTATATGGAAATAAGGGTGCCATGCATCACAAACGCAATTTTACATGGTTTAAGAATGCATATACAGTTCCTCCTCTAAAGGTCTTACACAGCAACTTATTCCATTAAGCTTGCACTCTTTTCATATCAATAATCTAATCATACAAATAGTTAAACAAGATACACAAATGTTGAATGAAAGTGTTCAAATGCTTGCTGAAATATTCATTCTTACAGATATCTATGTCAACTTCATACCTGTTGCTGACAACAAGACATCATCACCACCAGGATGGTCCTCCATGAACTTGGATACATCATAAACCTGATCCAAGACATAAGTTTGTAATAAGTACAGGATATACTTGGCAAGCAAAAGCTAGAACAAAGGGAAAATTCTATGTGAATTACATAAGTTTGTAAGAGCTCAGAAGCGTATCAAGATCTATATTGAGTTTGCATCTTCACCCCTACATACTTCTATCCTCCCAAAATTACTCTTGTGCCTAGAAGAGCTACATGAAAATTCATATATTCCCTTCAGTTAACATGAACAAACTTAAACTGGACTTCTCCAGGTATCATCAGATTCAAATCATAAAACTTCCACACACAGGAAATCTTTGAAGAATTATTACATCTATTTTGTACCCTCTAAACACCGCATCAGTATGTATACTATATGCCAAAAATGACATTACAAGGTTAGGATGCAAATAAATTGTGGGATACCTACGTAAAAAATTCTCATCCATACTTGTACCGTACATTCATCTGGATACTTAAAAGGAAAACAGGCAGTAATCTACTGGGTGTTGAAGAACTATCAAACAGTTGCATTTGTTGGTCACATAATGCAATGCTTATTGTTCTCACAGTAATTTAGAGATTTACGTGGCAAAAACTGCCATCAAGTATGGATGTCAGTCTTTTTTATTACAAGGAATAAGATCAACAAGAAAGAATGGATGTTATCTTGACTGTTCACGATTAGAGTGCTCTTCTAATAGATTCAATTTAGTACATAATATACTATGAGGACATCTCATTGCTAAACCCAACAAGATGGTCTGGAAGTCAATGGTCACAGCTCTCTCTTGATCCAATTCTCTTTTGCAATTTAGGATGATCTGACAGATCAGAATCTTGGTCATCTCTGTGACTCCAACAGTATCAAGAAATCTCAATGCTTAACATGGATATCATACAACATGCAAATTCTATGAGTTTCAGGTTACACAAGACGAGTTAACGCAAGTGACAATATATGCAGTGAAATATTGAAGGAGAACATATGTTCCTATGAGCCAATGCTAAAGGGTTTGATGACCACAATTTTAGAGATCCATGTAGACATCATATCCATGATGTTTGGTTCTCTGAGATTACAAGATCAAACATTTTAGAGGCAAAAATGTACAATTTTCAAACTGATTTTCTCTGTGATAATGCTTCTATGAGACACATCAATCCGTTGAAGATCTAGTACTTCTTACATGCTCTTGTCAACAAATCAGATGAGTAAAGCTAACTTCAGGGCTCAACCACGTGCTATAACAAAAATGAAATCAGAATCTGACAAAATCTCAGAGGCTACTCCTGCAATTGTTCAAAGCCATCGCCACACATTAACAAAGATCAACTGTCTTACATGGGGAGTACTTCATCTCGAGTACATCATACAACACATTCACCTAAGATTAGTGAATGTTCCCTCTAACATCAGTAAATACTCATTAGCGAAGTAAAGACTCATAATGTAACTCATTCAACTGTAAAACAAGGTTTATCCTTGATCCAAATTCCACTTGCAATTGCCTAGTCAAATCAGTATCACTAACCAATGCACTAATCTAAACAAAGCAAACCAACCAACACATCAAAAGCTTAAATCTTTGAGCATCAAATCAACACAACTATGTAGGATGGATCAACATGCACCACAGAAACATCACAAGATCCAACCTTTTCACCAATTCTCAAACATGATCATATGTAAGAGAAAAACCCAACATGCAAATCTATTCAATCCCAAACAATAGAGAAGTAAAGAAACGAACTTTATGGGAAAAAACAAACCAAAAAGAAATGGGGGGAAAAAGTTGAAACCTTGCCACTGATGACTAGCCAGCAGTCTTTTTGGGTATTGTGCTCGGAGACTTGAGCCAAAGTGAAGAGCTTCTTCTCATCGCCACCCCCCATCTTGGAATCTCCGATGAAAATGTTGTCGTTGTAAGCAGAGTCAGGCAGAGATGGGATGGGCCAATAAGGATGCAGCAAAGATTAAAAACATAAATATGGAAGACAAAGAAAGAGGTAGGAGGGTGGGTTAGGTGAGATGGACTTGGTTGCGGCCTAGGTGGGTGGGCTACAATGAAGGCTGACGGCAATTGGTTGGTGGCCTTTGGTTGTTTGCTACAAAATTTGGTCCGGTCATTTTGTCTATTTTTCCTCAAAATCTTATGATCGGCTTATTTTGATATTTTTTCTCTTTTGAGAGGATTTTTTCGATTTAATACTCTCTTTTTTTTTTTTTAAGAATGGGATTGATTTGGAAGTAGTTCTCTAGTATGGTATAAATCATAGGTTCAAATTCAAGTTTATACAGTCTGTTTAATGAGAAGTTCTTTTAATAACGATATGATTGTTACTTCAAAATCGTCCGATCAACTACATTTAGCAACAAATGTCTCTTTAATATATTGTGGGTATGCCAACTTGCAGTTTTAGGGTCAAGCGAGGTTTTATAAGATTGACTGTAGCTTCGGAGATGTCTATGTGACACACAGATTTGACTCTTCTCAAAAGATTGTTAGTCGAGGAAGGAACGCAATCTTTGATGTTGGTCTCGTTGACTTAGTATCAACGACTTGGTGGTTGGGGGTCAAGTTTTTTTTTTTTTTTTTGAGAAGGTGATCAATATATATCCACTAGAAAAAATTGATAGGAATACAGAACTCTACGGGGTATCCAACACGACAAAGAGAAGTCATATAGTACACATATACTAATATGGTTAAGTGCCAACAACCATAGACTAACAAACCAGAATAACACTAGTAATTATCAAACTTGAGGCATACTACTCCTTAGATAGTTAGGCATCTTCTCATTAAGGAGTCCACTCACTTCGATCCCAAGAAGGAAACGAGCAAACATTTGAACAAATCTCCATAACCTTACGCCCAAGTAGATGGGTCTAGTACTCCAACATAGCTCCAAAGCAACCTGCCAGGTCCAATTCTCCCAAGCCCAAGGAGGAGGTGCCCAATCAGGCCCAATCAACCAACCTTGTCCAAACAGACCCCTAGTCCAGGCCCACGAAATGCAGGCCCAGGAGAGGCCAAGAATAGGCTTGATCACATACTTAGCAATGAAGATTCGCCCGAGTCCTACCTCCGCCGCATGGTTTTGTGGTTGCCCGCTCGTATCAACTACCTCATGCTGACCAATCTGACCCGAAAGTTGCACCGCATGCCGTCAGCCAGGAGCCGCCACAATCCTAGGTAGATAAACGGCCAGAACCACCAGCAACACCCCCGTGTACACCGACCTCCACCAACACCCCCGTGTACACCGACCTCCACCAACAAGCACCACAGACACCTGATTGCTCCGTGCATCAAGCGCCCAACCCTGATCGTCAAGACTGACTTCATTTCGTTGGTGCTTTGGTTGTTTGTTTGCTACACAAATTGGTTTGGTAAAAATGTCAATTTTGGTATTAAAAAAAATTTGTCCATTTTTATTTTTCACTCTAAATATTTTGAGTGGTCTATTTCGATTTTTTTCTTTATTGAAAGGATTATTTCGATTAAATTCTTTTTTAGAAAGTTGGTGATACTATTTATTGTAAGAAAGCCAAACATAAAACAAAAAATTAGGACAATAGGAAAAAAGAAAAATGGGCTAGGGTTTTAATCGAGGACAGTAAGCTCGTCCGGTGACTCGTCTCCCTGTGTCGGCCTCTGGTCGAGCCACAATGTTGCGATGGCTGCAACACATGTGAGATTTCGTTTCATGGTGGAGGTGGTTAGGAATAAACAGTTTGGGTCTTTGCGGGAAACATGAGTGTTGCAGGCCTCAGCAAGAGTCTTTGAGATCTAGCCAAATTTTGTTATTAGGAGTGCGGGTGGCCTTTGTTAGCTGGTGATGAGTATTAACAACGTTTAAAGAAAGAACAGTCGACGACGTTATGTGGGCGATGTCGATCAGGTCTTTTGGGATATGCCTTGACAGATCCTTGCGGGTCCTAGGGGTATTGAAAGTGTACGATGTCAGGTCAGCTATAATGGATGGAATCAAAATTCATGTTGATGCTTTTAATGGAGGATAATGGATTCAGTTAAAGCTTCTCTCTGGGGATGCTAGACGGTTGCTAGCTATTGGGCTTAAGCATAGATGGTGTTAGGGGTAGCCTAGGCCCAAGTAGTGTTTACCGCTTTTTAGAGTTTCTTTTTCAATTGTTTGGTTTCGTTTGTATTCTTGTTGAGACGTTAATAGTTGAGATGTTGAACGGGCTGGAGCTTGACTAAGAGTGAGGCACCAAATGTAGTTTTTTAGCCACGAGGATTAGACCCTCATTAGCTTACTCTCTTTGTCAAGCTCTTTGCATTCAGCAGAAAAGTTTCTAGTGTAGTTTACTATAAAGAGTCATTTTTATTATGCCGGTAATCAGTCGATTCCTTGTAAATTACTAGCGATTAATCTTATTCTATCTTCACCTAAAAAAAAGTTGATGATGCTCGATCATAAACTAAAAAAGAATAAAATATGTAGCACAGTTGAGAAGTTGTGTTTGTTGCTTTGATGCGACTATCGGGGTATATGATTATCTGGATGTTTTTGATCTCGTTCTTAAGGTAGAGCAACCACACGCTACGCTGTGGTTAGATTGTTCGGGTTGGTGGCTTTGCCAGAGGTCCAAAATCAATCTTTCCAATCGACAATGGCTCGTGGCATGGTCTCGACGGGCAAGGGAAGATCTCTTTGCAGCATCATGGTCTCGATCAATTCTTCTATAATCTTCTCAATCTGGAGACATTGAAACGCTCTACAATGGACTTTGCATCTAAAAAAAAATCTTTGAAACATGGTGATGTGTTTAATATTGATGCAAAATATATGTTTTCTGAGTTGGAAGTGTTGCAGGGATGCTACCAAATGAATTATATGCTACCAAATTAATTTAGATACTTTACCTTTGCTAGTTGATAAGTAAGGAGTATACACTACAATAAAACAATGTTGAAAATACTTTTGGAATGCAGTCTATAATTAGATATAAATATATATAGTACACTATTAGAATGTCATTGGTATCACAATATCAATTTACTACAAATTGACGAATCACCGGAACATGACTCAAGTTTAGAGTTATTATGAGTTACATGGAGCGGTACGAACACCAAATTATTAAGCAACAAGTGGTGAAAATCATCATCAAAATTAAAAGAGAAAAGATAGAGCATTTGACAGTCCTTTTCATATGTTGTAGACATGGATCAACCTTTCCATGATTATAGACTGTAAACCATAATAGAAATGTAGTTAGCCAGTAATTTCATAATTTTTCATTTGGAATCACTGTATAGAGTAGAGATAATGCATGTTTTTGACTGGTACATGTGATCTTCCAATACATGAACAAACAGTCCTATACATGGCAGACTTTTTCTCCTGAGGGGCAAGATTTGAGAAACAAAAAGGGATGAAGCATATCAGCCATATATTTGAGATAGAGAGGGGTTAGTGGAGTTGGGTTTTAACATTTGAGTAATCTCAACCCTCCATTTTGACCATCCCATTTTGTCCCGTAAATGATATCTCGCTGGAGTGCGGGACTCTATATACATGAACATTAGTTATTAAGAAACTTATATATAACTTAAAGAATGGTAGATTTGCGCACCATGTAGATTGAAGTTTAGATAGAAAGTGGCATGCAAATCTACTTTGCTATATTCATCCTAATTTTATTTTCAATTAATTAAAACATTAATTAAAACAATAAATCTTAAAAGGAAAAATTATTTCCTATTAATTACCTAATGATGTGTTGTGAGATAATGTTGTAAGCGAGCCGCTCAACAACGTATTTTTCAGCTTTCTTAAATTTCCCTGATTTTTCTAAGATGAGGTCGTTGCGGGCCATTATTTCCCTCATTTCCACCACCACCACCATGGACATTCCCTTTCCCTGAGCCTTCTCACACCACTTGGTGGTCAATTTTGATAAAATTCGGTATTTCAAAAATCGTCGGAATCTGACTGGCTTTGGATCCCAGACTGGCGGCTCAGGAACCTGAAGTACAAGTCGTTATCATCAACGAGTAAGCATGAACTACATGTGTACAAACATATTTCATTTATTAATCACAAGCCAAAAAACTATAATCAAGAACATATGAGTCAAAGAAATATAATCTAATGTTTTGACATAATACATAAAAATAAATTACCAACATTTTAACATAGTACATAAAATAAAGTGATGTTTCATATGATACTAATAAAAGAGTAAAAAGAAAGTAAACGATCATTCCAATCATAACTTACTTTGTTGATATTCGAAATAAATACTAGGCCCTTAAGCAGATCACAGTGGAATCACATAAGCATAAATAACAAAGAAGGTCTTGATTGTAGTGAAGAGTAAAAGTATGACAGTAGCCAATGCAAATAGGAAAGACCAAGGTGTATCAAAATACTTGATCAGAAACTCACCCATCGAACATGCCAAATATTCCTTTGGTACGGTACTCATTCACATCCTTGAACAAATTCACTAGGTAACACTTCTGAATATCAAAAGCTACATCCTTCTCTATGTTTCTGTAAATATTGTAATATCCTCGTCGGATGCGATATATTTGTCAATAATAATATGTTCGCAGAGAAATGTTGAATCCACATGTATTCAGATTAGGCAACTCATGAACAAAGCAAACGTGGTTATATGCTTCTGAGAATAAGAGTGACATTGTTCAAATGCAACAACATTAAGCAGTAGCTCTGTAAATATATCATCAATATTATATGTGGGATTTTGAGCTCACTGTCTAAAAATTTGATTTCCAGAATGCTTGTAGTTCTACTTGTAAGGCCTTGAACTTAATTCCAAGTAGATGAAATTGTTTTGCTAATTGGATAAGTTGAGCTCGATCCAGGGATACTTGGTGTAGGCTCATCCCTCATCTTTGGGGCATAAAACACAAACACAGTAAATCAAGCAAGTGTTTTCCTCCATCATGATCTCCATAAGAAACTTTTGTTCCCTTTTGAAGAATTTCAGAGTAAGTTGGGCAAGGGAATAAAGACAATATTTTCTTGAATCTTTTGATATATCGAATAATGTTTGAAGAATAGAGAAATGAATTTGGTTCTCCAAATGAAAAAGATCCAGGAAGATACAAGAGAAGATGGGTTGAAAGTGGGAAGATGGGGTCATCTTCCATTGGCATTTTTGAAAATCTTTCACGTCTGCAAAAGAGCTCAATAATGAAAACATCAACCAATACCATCATATAAACGAGTTGGTCACTGCAAAATTTGAGTGTGGCCTTTGAATAACACACTTTGATCTCTTCTTCCTCTAATGATATAGCCTACTAATAATCGTTGAGCCTCATGCCATTTTTTTAGTGGTGCTTGATCAAGAAGATCGAGAAGAAATTTTATCTTGTGTTGAAATATCATCTTCAAATGTTGTTCACCATGGTGATAAGGACTGATTAAGACGATATAAGGCCTTTATAAACAATCTTATTTGCGGTCAACAATAACTCAAGATAGATTGAATGGTTTAACAATCATGAGTACAGAGAAGAACATGTTGAAGAATATCAATGTTGAGCACAAAGTTAATGACTTTGAATCTAAATTTTTTTGTCTTTGAAACATAGTGATGTGTCTAATATTAATGCAAACTATTTATTTTTTGAGTTAAAAATATTGCAGGATATGATACCAAATGAAGCATATGTAACTGAAAAACCATGCAATTCCATAAAAATTATAGAACTTGCAAGAAAAATGATTATGTTTCCAAATTTCGGTGTCAATGCTTCTAATGGAAGACAGTGGATTTGGTCAGACCTTCTCTTTAAGGATGCTGGACGATTGCTGGTTGTTGGGCTTAAAGCCTCGTTTGGTAGTCTGGAATGGAAAGTAATTTACTTCCTTTCTCTTTTCTTTCCCTTGGGAACGGAAAGTAATATCTTGCTTTGAATTTCTTTTCCGGTGTTTGGTTGGTGTTACGAAAGGAAAATAAAATTATGTGAATTTTACAATAATATCCTCATTTACAATGATATCAATTTTTAATAAGGTTATTTTGGTAAAAATATACATTGTAATGATTGCTACAAGTGGGAGGGAAACAAAAGCCAAGCTTGATGGAGGGAACCAATTTCCCCTCATTTTTCCCCTCCCATGGGAATTAGCTTCCCTCCACTTTACTTTCCTGACTTAACCCAAACATTAGAATCTCCTATTTTCCTTTCATTTCCTTTCCTTTGCTGCCACATAAATGAGGCCTAAGTATAGATGGGGTTAGGGGTAGCCTATGTCCAAGTAGTGTTTACCGCTTTTTAGGTTTTTTTTCTTTCAATTTTTTGATTTCGTTTGTGTTCTTGTTGAGACGTTAATGACTGAGATGTTGAGCGGGCTGGAGCTTGACTAAGATGGAGGCACCAAATATTGTTTCTTTAGCCTCAAGGATTGGACCCTCAATAGCCTTACTCTCTATGTCAAGCTCCTTGTGTTGAGCGAAAAAATTTCTAGTGTAGTTTAATATAAGGATTCTTTTTTATCATGTCGGTAATTGTGACGACCCGAACCAGAACTAGTAGAGAAATCGGCACGATTCACGAGATTGGGCGTAGTCGCGGTTTTTACGATATATGTGTGATTTGTCGATCTTGTTCGCGACTATATTTTCGGCCGAGAATTTGAATTAAGTTTCTTCACGGAAGTGGTAGACTACTTGATTTCGAGCTCGTGGACGGTTCCAGATGATTTTTCCGATAACCGAGGAATATAATATGATTATTTGAAGTTTCAGTTTTCGACGAGTTTATCCGATTGTTTCGTATTTATCCGAATCGTGATGGTTATCCGTTTCGAATCGTCGATCAACCCGACGCGCGAGTATAAATATCGGAAATAGTCGTAAAATAGTCGTAAATCACTGTTTGATGTTGACCGGACCGTTGACTTTCTATTTCTGGAAGGTTGACCATTGACCGCGAAAGGGGGAAGTTTCCCGTTTTGGTATCGCCGGCCGAATTCCATTTTCCGGCCACCTCTGGCCATGTGAATGGTAAGGTTCGCTTCCTCTTGTGATTTTGAGTTGATTGGTGTTTGATTTTGTGGAAATTGATGAGGTTTTGAGTGGGTTCGAATCGGGTCGAGTTCGTGGGTATCGCCGGTATTGGTTGCAGCTTTCCGGTGAGCCACGGTGGGGTGGTGGTTAGGGGGGTTCGACTCCCCTTGCCCTAGTGAGTCTCCCTATGTGTTTAATTTTGGCTATGGTTGAGATTTGGGGGGAACCCGATTAGGTTGCCGGAGGGAGATTTTCCGTTCGGTTTCGGGGGAAATTGAGGTGATGTGGTTTGAATTGATGTATGTGGTAGTTATCAAAGTGGATGGGCTTGAGGAGAGCTACAATTATGGATTTTCCTCGCCGTGGAATTCCACCGTTGACGGCGCGCCGGCGGCGGGGGCGGTGGTCAACGGCAGAGCTCCGACGAGGGGTTGACTTTTTGGTTTTCGATGAATTTCATGTCGTTTTTCTCGTAATCGCGCCTTGATTATCGTCTGGAGGTTTTTAAGTTGATTTAGGTGTCGGATTTTCAGTCGAGAGTTTCGAGTGGAGATTTCGGAAATTCCGTTAATCATTTTGTACAGTTTAATATGTTTTCGGGAACGGTTGGTTTCCGTGGTTAAGTACAGGGTTGTGAGCTATGTTTTGATCAGATGTGTTTATGATTATTCAGGGGATCGAGATCGTGTTTCGGGCGAGGGATCTTCCGCCGAGCCACGAGATTAGCGCGAGTGCGCGCTTGCTGATCTGTGAGTGGACACGTTTATATTTTCACAGTTGATTTGCGAGTTCGTGGATTTCATGATTTTCCGTATTTATTTTATACGATGTTGTGATATATGTTATTTTTGGAGGTATTATTTTATGTTTATTGGTGATGGCATTATTGCATCGATGCTTCGGCTACTCGGCTGATCACCGGTAGTCCGCTAGAGTTGAGAGATTCCTCTCGATCAGAGTTGAGAGATTTCTCTGGGCAGGGTTGAGAGATTCCCCTGTATGCCGCCGGGGTTGAGAGATTCCCCTGGTCTATCACTGTCAGGTTGAGCGATTCACCTGACGTCGGGCTTGAGAGATTCGCCCGACAACCTCCATATGTATATGTGTTCCGAACTCGCACTGGTTTATATTGATGTATATAAACTGGTGAAAGGCATATGTTTATTTTCGTCCACTCACTCTAACGTTTTATTTGCCTTTCCCCTGGGCTTTTCGGTTTCCGTGCCCAGTTTGCAGTTCGGATTCTGGTGTTTCACGTCGCGGTTGGAGGCTAGTGATCTGAGCTATCTGTGTTTTCCAGTAGGTTCTTGTTTCGCCTACTGATGTACATATTGTATATATTTACACTAGAGGTCGCTCTGATACATTATGATACGTGTTTTATACGAATTTTCTCGGATATATTATATATATATTACAGTATGTTTACTGTTATTTGATTATGATATGATGTTGAGAAATCCGGATGGGATTGGTGCCCACGGTTTGGCTTTTGTGGCATAGGATGAAGTGTTATTTTCAGGGTGTAGGTATTGGCAATTCCACGCTAGTAACGTTACTCTGCCGAAATTTTGACAAGTTTTTGTTGGTTCACGTTTTCAGAAGGGGTTCGATTCCAATTTAGGCAACTAAATCGGGGTTGGGTCCTTTCAGTAATTGATCGATTCCTTGTCAATTACTAGCGATTAATGTTATTCTGTCTTCACCTACAAAAAAGTTGTTGATGCTCGATTCTAAACTAAAAAAGAATAAAGTATACAACACAGTTGAGAAGTGGAGTTTGTTACTTTGATGCGACTGTGAGGGTATATGATGATCTGGACATTTTTGATCTTGTTCTTGAGGTGGAGTAGCCACACACTATGTCGTGGTTATATTGTTCGGATCGGTGGCTTTTCCAGAGGTCCAAAATCAGTCTTTCTAATATGCAATGGATCATGGCATGGTCCCCATGGGCCTGAGAAGATCTCTTTGCAGCGACATGGTCTCGATCAATTCTTCTATAATTTTCTCGATCTGGAGGCGTTGAAGAGCGCTACCGTGGACTTTGCATCTAAAAATATTTTCTTTGAAACATGGTAATATGTTTAATATTGATGCAAAATATTTGTCAATTTTCTTGAAAATGTTGCAGAGATGCTACCAAATGAAGTATATGTAATTGGAAAATCATAAAATTAGTTGATGTTTTAACATAGTACATAATTAAATAAAACTACAAATATTCCAATACATTACATAAAACGAAACTAATATTCATAACGATACTAATTAAAAAAAAACTCATTTCATAACTTCTTTATATTGCTCATCAGGTATACAATACACTATTAGAATGTCATTGGTATCGCAATATGAATTATTATTACGTGTAATGCTTATTAATGTATAATTGTTGTTTTACACAATGCTTATGAACATTGCTTTATCTAATCTCTTTTAATTTTAATGATGGTTTACACTACTTCTTGCTTAGTAATTCGGTGTTTGTACCGCTCCATGTAACTCATAATAACTCTGAACTTGAGTCATGTTCAGGTGATTCGTCAATTTGTGGTAAATTGATATTGCGATATTAATGGCATTCTAATAGTGTAATGTACATCTGATTATAGACTGCATTCCAATAGTATTTTCAGCATTGTTTAATTGTAGTGTATACTCCTTATTCATCAACTTAGATGCAAAGGTAAAACATCTAGATTAAATTTGACAGCCTTTTTCAAATGTTGTAGATAGGGATCAACCTTTCCACGATTATAGATTGTAAACCATAGTAGAAATGTAGTTAACTAGTAATTTCTTAATTTTTCATTCAGAATCAATGTATAGAGTAGAGATAATGCATGGTTTTGGCTGTTACATGGGATCTTCTAATATAAGAACAAACAATCCTATACATGAACCTTAGTTACTAAGAAACTTAAATATGACTGAAAAATGGTGGATTTGCGCACCATGTAGAAATTCAGATAGCAAGTGGAAAATATTCCTCTAGTACGGTACTCGTTCACATCCTTGAACAAATTCACTAGGTAACATTTCTGAATATCAAAAGCCACATCCTTTCCTATGTTTCTAAAAAAATTACAATATCCTTGTTGGATGCGATATTTCTCAATAATACTATATTCGCAGAGAAATGTTGAATTCATATGTATTCGGATTAGGCAACTCATGAACAAAGCAAACGTGGTTATGTGTTTCCAAGAATAAGAGTGGCATTGTTCAAATGCAACCAAATTGAGGAGTAGCTCAGTAAATATATCTTCAGTATTAAATGTGGGATTTCAAGCACATTGTCTGAAAATATGATTTCCAGAATGCTTATAGTTCTACTTGTCCTTGCCTTGAACTTAATTCCAACTATATGAAGTTGTTTTGTTGATTGGATAAGTTGAGCTCCTGGGATACTTAGTATAGGCTCATCCCTCATCTCCGAGGCATAAAACACAAACTCAATAAATCAAGCAAGTGTTTTCTTCCATCATGATCTCCATAAGGACCTTTTAATCCCCTTTTGAAGAATTTCATAATAAGTTAGGCAAGGGAATAAGGACAATATTTTCTTGAATCTTTTCATATATCGAATAATGTTTGAAGAACAGAGAAAGGAATTTAGTTCTCTAAACAAAAAAGATCCAGGAAGATACAAGAGAAGATGGGGAAGATATGGCCATCTTCCATTAGCGTTTTTGAAAATATTTCACTTCTGCAAAAGAGCTCAATAATGAAGACACCAGCCAATATATATACCATCATATAACGAGTTGGTCACTGCAAAATTTGAGTGTGGTCTTTGAATAACACACTCTTATTTCTTCTTCCTCTAATACTAGAACCTGCTGATAATCGTAGAGCCTCGGGCCAGTTAGTGGTGCTTGATTAAGAAGATCAAGAAAAAAATCTTGTCTTGTGCTGATGTATCATCTCCAAATGTTGTTCACCATCATGATAAAAACTTATTGAGACGATATGAGGCCGTCATAAAAAATCTTATTTGCGGTCAAATAAGATTGTTTATGAAGGCCTCATATCATCTCAATCCGTCTTTAAACACTTTTATTTCTTTAAATGTGCTTAAATCTATAAAGTTTATATGTTCAGTATAATATGTTGTGTACGATATTACCCCAATTCTCTTCCTCTCTCTGTGTTGTATCTCTCTCTCTCTCTCTCATTCACAATCAATCAATGGCTTCCTCTTCTTCTAAACTCTTGTTTTCCTCTTCTAAATTCTTCCGCCTTCCTAAGAATCTCCAAACATCTTTAGAATATGTCAAGAACATCATCACTTGCAAAGATCAAATCGAGAAGCTTGGGAAGGGAGGGAAAGAAATAGGTCCAGAGCTGCATGGAACGCTGAATTGTAGATAAACACTACTAAGTTGCTGAAATCCAAGGAAGTCCTTATTACCAGTCGAGATGATGCCGATTGTGTGGCGGCCTTGAAGCGTCACATAGAGAAACAACGTGCAAAACAGAAGGAAAAGGAGGCCAAGAAGATGGTCGAGAGGAGGGGGAAGAAGAATAAGGAGGAGAAGGATGAGGAGGTGATCCAACCGTGGACTCCAAAAGTCTTTGTCAAGGCAGTGTTTGAAAAAGATGAGAATGAGGCTCAGAGATTCGAATACATTCTAAGGAAATGGTTGAGGACTAAAGCAGACATGAATGTCAATACTCTGAAATTCGATTAAAGTTTTGTTGAGACAATGTTAGATATGGGTTGATAGGACAACGTCAGATGGGGATTAAGGGATTTTTATGTGATTTTGACTAATTACTACTATAACTGTTTAAGTGATCACTTGTTTAAGTCATTAAGACATGTTATTACTCGGTTGAAGTAATCATATCTAGTATTTGTTAAAAATATATATACATATATATGTTGTGTACGATAGTTATATATAGATGATGGAGACCAAGACTTTTCCTGTTATTAGAGAGCGAAACATTGTTGATACTCATTTTGCGACTTGGAGCTAATAGGATACTCATTAATGTCTATTTACATGTGTTGATATGATTCTAAATGTTCTCGGTCCAAAATATTTTTAGAGTAATGTAGGTTGTTTAATGAAATGTGGGAGACATATTTCCATTAAGTGTGTGATGGGCTCATATAAAAAAATTTCCAAATGTGATAAACAATAATGTTGCTCCTTGAATTATCATCCTAGGTATAATAAGAATATTTTCCCCTTTAAAAAAACATTTGCTTGGTAATTGATACATAGCTAATTCCTTAAATTATGTGGTCACTGCATTTATATATAATTATTCTAATATGATAGTCTATTTGCAGGTCTTCCCTTCTCTAACATATCTAAACAATCTATAGAAACAATTAATCAAGAGGTGAAAGCTAATGTGTGACACTGTGACCTTACATTGAAAGCTAAGTAAGTTACGCATCCCACGCACCTCTACTAACTGCTGAGATTAACACACCAACGAAAAGATCTCGATAAGCCCACTAATCTATTTAACTACGCCTAAATCAAGGATATGTAATATCAATATTATTGCCGATATATCAGCGATTTTATCATTTTATTTTAGGGGTCGATATAAATATCACAGAAAACCGATATTTTATACTTTCTCCCGATATTTTGAATAACTCATGCATCTCAGCTAGCCAGCCTCAAAGCTCAATGAAAGAACTCAACCCCGATTTACCTGCCTAAACCGGGATTAATCCCTAATAAAGATTAGAACCTAAACATGCTAATATGAAAGAAAATTGGAGGAAAAATCGAGGATTCAAAAATCATGAGTTAAACAAACTAATTTCCAGAAATAACTCGTATGATCATAATACCAAGAACTTAACATCATTTATGACATTAGAGTAACTAAGAATACTGAAATACTAACTCGTAGAATCAAATGATTCTACGATGGAGACTGCTATGCCTTAACTTCGTGCGCATCCGACCTCCAAGAAGACGCTGCAACCTGGGCATTTGAAAACGAAGGGCCCAGAGGAAAGGCATAAATAATAGAAAAACCGTCAGAGTGAGGGGACAAAAACAGATCTCATATAACATAAGAAATAAAATATGCCTTTCTCCAAATAAAAATAAAACGAAAACCAACGAGTCTAACTAAAAGAAATGCAAGCGTGTGGAGGTGAAATATATAAATTGTCAGGTAAGGCATTCCTAGACCCCCCAGATGAGTCATCGGGTAAAGCATTCCTAGGCCACTCGGGGCGTACTCGGTGATCAGCCGAGCAGCCGATGCATCGAAGCATAATCATGTGCATGACGTGCATAAAAATCGTAAAATACATACATGGCCTCCCTGAATAATCATAAAACGTGCAACATGTCGTATCATAAAAATATAATGTAAATCATAAACAAAATTTAACAAGACTCGCTAACGAAAGTAAAAAACAAAGTTCACTCACCTGAATCGCCAGCTAAGGGATTTCGTTGATAAATTGACTCATAATTCGTACTCGACACTCCTAATCCAAATTGAAATCTAAATCAGTTAATAACAATTTAATTATGTCACTAAAATGGATAAAGAAATCCAATATATGTCGATCAGAAAAATTACGTTCCAATAATCGTAAATTTCTACTCTTACTTGTTCTTGTAATAGACTAAACACGACTTCATCCTAATCATCACACTGTACCACTCAAGCTCCATATAAGGTCCACTTAGACTCGACATATGACAATCGATAGTGTCGAATGTCGAGTCACCCACAAACCTGTGCGTAAGGTGAAAAATTACAAAAATTGCACGAATTACAGAAAGCTACATCAAAATCCATCACAAATTGGATAAGGAAACTTCTCGTGAAGACTTCGATGTTCTAACCGTCGGAGCTCTGCTACACATGACGCGCACCAGCGGCGGTTAGAATCCAACCGGCTCCAAATTGATCAACCTGCACATCAAAATGTTCATCTCAACAAGCCCAACAATATTGTAGTTCAACACGAAATCCAAAACTTACCGAAAAAGACAAAATATACCTTTGAAAATCGAAACCCTTGCTGGAGATTTAAGCCGATCGGCCGATGTAGATACACCACGGTGAGGCTTGGAGTCGGTCTCAATCGACTCATGAGGAGGTGGGCTTCAAATTTCTCCGTCCAACATTCTGTCGCCGATGAGATTCACGGCAATTTTCTCCCAGCATCATGCATGGATAAAATGAGCTTGGAGAAGTTGAGAGACAAGGATGGACAGCTGAAGTAGGTTGCTTCGATGGCCGGTGGAAACCGTTCGCCAAAAAATCAAGGAACGACGATGATTCGGGCTCGAGACCAGTAGAGGGAGAAAGTGGAGTTGTTACCCGAGTGGTAAGAAATTCAGTCTTTATTTTAAAAACCAATGGCCTAGATTAGCCCCAAAGAAGATCTAATTGTTCAAACAATTTAACCAATGGTAGATTTTCCAATTAATTAGTTTTTACCAAAAACTTCAAAATTTTGCAGAAATTAGCTCGAACCTCCAAAAAATCTATTCAAAATATTGACAAACTCGAAATAATTTCATCTATAACTTTTATGAAGAAAGCGAGTTTAAATTCATAACCTATGAAAAGTCCATTCTAATCACGATGAATCTCGATAAACATGTCGTATGATACATAGCTCATTAATTAGTGTGACTAACAACAATTAACCCACAAATTTAGGTTTGGGTCGTTACAATCTACCCCATTAATAAAAATTTCATGCTCAAAATTTACGTTTCAAAAGGCGAGGAAACGAAGATGCACATGCAGCTTAAAGATTAACGTGCCCCACGATACTTCATACTTCCTCACAACACCAACACTAGCATAATGATAAACTGCAAGGATACGACACCGATGTTCTCTTCAAGAGCAAGACATCAAGCTTCGAAGTGTTAACATATAAAAGTGATACACTATGGGCTTCCAACATCTATTAACTATGTAAACTCTAAAATTAGAGTCGTTAATGTAATCTAAGTCGCTCAAATGTTACACCCTAAGGTTCCAAAAACTTGTGAATCTTCTGTGTTGCCTGAAACTAGCTAGCCACTTCTGACCATAAATGAAAACGTTGAAACGGCCACCTTTAAAGATATAAAAACATTTTCTTCGCGTAGCTGCGTAGTAGAATTTGTTACGATAACGAACATTACGATAAACATCTTCATAAAATAAGATACTCACAAAAAGTTCTGTCATGCCTAAAAACATCGCTAATGCGCACAAAATAAATTAGACAAACAACTTTTGACTTATCGTAAAATTTTGCAACGTTCGCATTTAATCATGAATCCAAGGCATTCAGTCTTAAACTAGAGGACGTTTCCACATCCAATTGCGCATCACAAAGGAAGTAAATTTAATAACCCTAAACAGAGAGAATTCTACCAAAAATCCGGCATGACCTATTCGTTTATGGTCAAACCCACTACCTGCAAATCCGACACATTTCTCCAGTACAATGCCAACAAACTCCACAACAACAAATAAATAAATAAAAACACAATTTTCCAAAATAATCCATAAGAGTATAACAAGAATGATATATTACATAAAGGTGATAACAACCTGATTTGCTCATAAATTCAACATAAAGAAAAGATCTCGAAAGTGTCAATTCACCCTCATCCTGAATAACCGAATTGTTTCCCATCAAACGAGTTAACTGAAAGATGAAATGCTGACATAAGAAAAAGATAAGTCCACCAACTAGATGATATCCAACAAGATTAAAACTAGGAACAACAATTATGGTAATAGTGGATCATAAATGATTATCTATGTGACTAACAATTACGGTGATAGTGGACCATAAATGATTATCTTTGTGACTTTGTTATACTTCGTATATCCTGAATCGAGCAACGATTAAAACTAGGAACAAAAATTATGGTGATAGTGGATCATAAATGATTATCTATGTGACCAACAATTACGGTGATAGTGGATCATAAATGATTATCTTTGTGACTTTGCTACACTTCGTATATCCTAAATCGAGAAATACCCCATCTGTATCATATGCTTACGCGAAATTGAAATGAAAAAGTTTGAGAATAAGGATTACAGTTAAGAAAAATGAACAACCTTCTCGACTGACAAAATCGAGAAACATTACGAAATCAAACTGAAGGAGTTTATTGAAACTATTGAACAAAGTGAACATCAGAGAAAGTAAAATGAAGTTAGCCAAAGCTATACTCGATGGTTCCATCAAATAATTTGTAAGCGACGCTACCAAAGTTATTCTTGGGTCTTGATGTAGTTGAAACAAAACGACAATAGATCTTGCCATCTACGACAATGATACATTCGAAATCGGTAAAATCAGCAAATACTCTTCAAAATGCACATTGTCGAGGGTACAACGTGACAAAATGAAATGACGTTACGTAAACTCAAACGATCACAACACGGTAGGGTGAAATGAATTAACAATAGCCGAACTGATTAAAATTGAATGGAACGAGAATGACACATCTTTTCTTTACTGAGGACGCATGGCGTCACATCGAAATATCTATCACCTTCAAGCAGTATGACCAATGATATCGTATATCAAGTGACTTCAAATTATCTATCTAAGGGTGTCGTCTTAGCGTAAAGGTCACACTAATCTTTTATGCATCGTTCTAATTTTATCGAATGTCCTCGTCGGTAGTTATTTTCAAACCACACAAGGTAGTTAAACATAAAGTATAGAGTTGGGAGGAACGTGAAATAGAAAACTGGAAAACTAAATGAGTGATAACGCGTAAAACATGCATCAAATATTAACACAAAGTAGACACTCAACACATATCTCACACGTATGCAATTTAAAACCCTTCTTTGTAGATGTAGCATTGATAAGTAGGGATCGTTCTTAACTGGGGATTGAGGGTACTAATGCATGACAACGTTTATAAACAGAGAATAAAAGGTATGGGAGGTTTGCAAGTTTATTTTTTAATTGGCTAATTTATTTACTAAAAACGTCAATCACATAGCAAGTATTCCTAGGACTTTAACATGCATCAACTCATAGACAAGCAAACACATAAGAAAATCCCAAAAACCCTTACCATATTTTCGACAAAAATAAATAAAAACCTAATTAATTATTTACATGTGATCATCCCATCCTACCCACATGCATATTATACGGTTCTAATTCTCCCATCATATTCAAAATCTACAAACCCTAATTCCAATTACATGTTATGGTTTTCTTTATCTTTTAATTAAAGTGCATTGAACAGCATATAAACACCTTAACTAAATCATCGATTTAACTAAAGGTAGGGACTAACATGCGATGAACAGCATACAAACATCCTAGTGATCCTAACCTCTACCCATACCGAAGCTTTATGCCCAACACATAACACATAAGAGAAACTAAGACTCATAAACACATGGAATACATATGGAATTCATAAAGTGTATAAAACCAAAATAAGCATTCATTCACCGGGTTTTTACACAAATAATTACAAAGACGTCAAAGGAGACTACGGAGTAAAGAGTTCAAGTTTACACTTTTAGTTCCGTGAACAGCACTGCAAACTTCAAGAGCAAGAGGACCCTTTGATGGAGATGGCATCGGTTTTAGGAGGTGGTGATGGTGTAGTCGGCCTTGACTTTGGAGATCTTTGTGGTAGAGAGTGTTTGAGTATTTTGGCAGCGTGAGAGCGTAAGATAGGTGATGATCTACTTTGAGGCCGAGCTCCCTAATTTATAGAAGAAGATTAGGTCTTTTCCTATCAAAACAAGACTTTCCTTGTGTTCCCGGGCAAATCTTATAGTCTGTAAATATTTGCACTTTCCCAGAGTTGTAGATCTCCAAAAATTATGATTTTGGTGTCGTTGGAAAGAAAACTCAAATATCTTTCCAACCATAGGTTAATCGCCTCTTAACTCCTCCTGATTCGTTCCCAGTTGTCGTTCGAAGATGGCCCATCTGCACAGGCAAATTCTGCTTTCCTTATTCTTCATGATTTCCTTCTTCTTTTGACTTTGGGAATCCTTTTCCTACCAAATCTTGATCTCCACGAAATTGGCTGATTGGATCTTCATATTTGGGCTATCTAAATGTTCTTCTAATTAATTGGACCCATTTTCATTTGTTCTTCTTCAAGATCCTTCCGGAAGCTTTCAAATCCTAGTCAACCAATGATTTCTTTTTCTCCTCAATTTTTCTCCTTTCTCCCTTGGAATTTCGAACCAATTTCTTTTCTCCATTATTTTGCTGTGTTTTGCATGCTTGTAGACTCCTTTGCTCCGTCTCTTTTGGTCAACACCTGAAATTAACAAAATAAGTTAAAACTAATAAAACTAAGCAATTATCAAAGTAAAAATGTAGAGAAAATATATTAATTAATACGCCTAAAATGCGTAGATCAATGAGACACTTGAAACTTATAATTGATCAAGGCTAAGGAGGTTGCAAAACTAAACATGATAAAGATGAAAGGAATTTAGGCATATGATTCATCGATAAAACTAGTAATTTACCAATTCGATGCCGTACTTGGCTCATGGTATATTGATACACTGGTAATCGCTAACGGCCTTGTCGTGAAGCTCCTCATAGTACACAACTTGTATTAGCTCATATAATTTACCAAAAATTCGGCATAACCTCCGCGTGAATTTAAGATCGACCAAAACCTGCAAGGAGTTCCATGCTCCGAATGACAAGTCCTATAAACAAACCAAGAGTCACGTTACTCAACTAGATCCTCATAATTTAAGTTACATGATCTATATCAAATCACAAGTCCTCCTAAGAAAATGAAAGTGTTGCAAAAATTTCTACCTCTAGAGTCGGCATAAATTTTAACTAGCATGATACAAATGCGCTCGAAAACCTATAAGCATCATATAATAATTTTTTCTCACCTCAAGGATCGACACACTAAAATTTTAACTTCCGAGAAGTCAGAGCCCTAAATCACACCGCTTCTAGAACAAACATTACAAGGACCATAACATACTAATTTATTTTCCACATACTCTGACGTACTTTAAACCTTGACGTGACAACATATACTTTAGCGTTGTAGCATAACTATGGAAAATTAATGTATGGAAATTCTGGAAGCTGAAAAGTACCACTAATCTTCTGAGAAAGCTTTTTAGTACGGACTAATAATGAGGAGAAAGATCGAGGTCAGCACACACGAGGCATAGCAATAGAGGCAGACTGAGTCACAGGCTGGGATTGGTACTCGGTCACTTTCATCACATATTCGACGACGTTCAACACCTTGACTATTTGATGAAGATCCACCGGCCGGTCGAGCCATCACTGGGGAGATGTTGAGCGTAATCGAACACGAAAAATGAAAGTGGCCTAGTACAGTCTATATAACTTATAACCTAAAGTTTTGATACCAACTGAAAAGACCCAACCCCGATTTAGCTGTCTAAACTAGGATTAAGCGCTAATGAATATTAGAACCTAAACATGCTAATATGAAATAAAACTGGAGGGAAAATTAAGGATTCAAAAACCATGAGTTAGACAAACTAATTTCTAGGAAATAACTCTGATGTTCATAATACCAAGAACTTAACATCGTTTATGATACTAGAGTCATTCAACTTCTCAACTAACTAAGAATACTGAAACTTACTCGTAGAATCAATTGATTCTACGATGGAGACCGTTATGCCTAAACTTTGTGCGCGTTCGACCTCCAAAAAGACTCTGCAACCTGGGAATTTGAAAATTAAGGGCCCAGAAGAAAGGCACAAATAACAAAAAAACTGTCAGAGTGAGTAGATAAAAAGAGATCTCAATGTTCTTGGTCGGATAGACCCAAAACACTACAAGGATACCATATTCTTGGTGGCAAAAGGGAGAGAAGTGGAATACAACAGCATTCTTAGACTTGTAACAAGCATGGACCTCTCTGGTAACATTATATCTGGCATTATCCCAGAAGAACTAACCAATCTGGTCAGCTTGCAAACATTGAACTTATCAGAAAATCTTTTGACTGGAAAAATCCTTTCAAAGATTGGAAATATGGTTCAGTTGGAAACCATGGATTTGTCAACGAACAAACTTTCGGGGAAAATTCTTACAAGTCTGGCGAGTATGAAATTTTTGTATCACTTGAATGTGTCCTACAACAATCTCCCTGGGCAGGTTCCATTGAGCACTCAGCTTCAGAGCCTTGATCAATCCAGCTTTGTTGGCAATGATCTTTGTGGACCTCTACTTCAAAAAAATTGCAATGCAAGCAATGTGATACCACCAACAGATGAATGAGATAATGGATACAATATCCTTGAAGACCAATGGTTCTACATGAGCTTGGGATTGGGATTCATGTTTGATTTATGGACCATACTTGGTTCTCAACTGGTGAACTTGCTGTGGAGCGCTACCTTTTCTCGATTCCTCAATAGCATTGTGCTTAAAGTCTATGATGTAATAGTGAAATATATTTAGTCTATCAAAGAAAATTCTCATTTTTTCTTATAATCATGTTGATTTCCATTGTACAAATGTAATTCAATAAGATAAAGTAATATAGTTGGTATGAGTAAAACATGCATCAAATATTAATACAAAGTAGACACTCAACACATAGTTCACACGTATACAATTTAAAACCCTTCTTTGTGGATGCAACATTGATAAGTAGGGATTATTCGTAACCGGGGATTGAGGGTATTAATACATGACAACGTTTATGAACAGAAAAGTAAATGTATGGGGGTTTGAAAGTTTCGTTTAATTAACTAGGAAAATAAGAACAAAATATCGGTCAGTAAACATATTCAGAAATCTTAAATTCTAACATGCTTCACTCATAGACAAGTGGAAACAAATTAAGAACATAAAATCCAAAACATGTTTACTAGACCGAAAATAAACACTACACTATTATGTACAAGTGATGAACTCATTCACTTGCCTAACTCTTTATAACCTAACAAAGTATATGAAACCTATTAAATTCTAAGTCCTTAGCTACGTTTTGCATGCATATTTTATGAATACGTGTGCTCCGGGATTGTCCTAACACATCAATGATACTAAGTGGGATTGCCCTGCAAAATATTAAAGCATTAAGCATGAAAATATACATGTTATAACTAATTTCGTATAGACAAAACAGATTACACAAAACTTGTTAGAATTATATACAAAAGCATTCTTTTAAACCGATCTTAAACTACCAAGAATTCGTACAAGAAAATAAAAGAAGAAATCATTGTTATACTTTTGGAGTTGGGGATTACCCTAGTCTAGTCAGTGTAGCTTGATCCTTCAATGGATGGACGAGACATTAGGATTGCCATGAAAGTCTCGGTGGAGGATGGCGTTGATAATGCTTGGAGGAGGACGGCTTCTTGGAAGACTTGAGTGTTTGGAGGGTAGGAAGTGTTTAGGCATAGTTTGAGCTACTAGACTGAGAGATACTTTTGTTCCGAAGTTCCCTTTATATAGGCACCAAGCAAAGCCTAGTTCGACTCCTTCTAGGACTCTAACTACTCCACCCGAGTAGATTGACCATTCTCTATAAAAATAGGTTTTTCTGTCTTTCTAGGACTCCAAACGCTTTGAATATTTTTGTGTTGGAAACTAGACTTCTAGATCTTTCCAACCATACACTAACCACGTCTAGATTCATCCGCATACGTTTACAGTGGTGTTTTGAAGTTGGCTAATGTACAAATACTGATTTCTGATAATTAATTTTAATCCATCTTCTTTCTTTGGGATTCTTTGGACATGCCCTTGGTCTTTGACCCATCTTCATTAATCTTGGTCCATTCTTGAGTAATTTAGGCTCCCGTTCAGCAATAGGGTTGGCATTTTTAATATATAAGCAAGCCCTTGACAAATCCTTCTTCTAGGTGGACTAGGATTTCAATTCTTCTTCAATCACAATTAGGAAAAGTTTCCTTCATCAATTAGGAAAAGTTTCCTTCATCAATTAGGAAAGATCCGAACACTTTCTCTTTGCTTTAGGAAGTATTTTGTACATGTGTTCCGAATTCACTTTCCTATTCTCCCAAGGATTTCTACTCCAACAAGGCTTCCTAATTGAAATAGGATTCTTCATTTTTCTGCATTTCTGCTCCATTTTAACCTCCTTAATTCATCTCCTTTATTTATGACCTAAAAATAACAAAGTAAGTTAGAATAGAGAATATTAAGGTCAAAACAAAGCTAAATATAGAGAGAAAATTTTTAAGAATCATAAAATGCGTTGAAAAATATTACGACTAGAATAAAAGTATGCATGCATGTTAACATGTTATTGCTTTTCTCTGTTATTTCTTCCTCTTGGACTCTTTGAATTCAACCACAATTTTCTGTTATTTCTTCCTATGCTTCTTTGCATGCTATATTTCATCCTATGAATCTATGATACTGAAGTGATTGAAGCTTCTTAAGTCAATGTCAAGACGACGATCCAACTAAATTTTTTCACACATGATTGGTAATAGGACTTCAGATGCTCTACCTCATACATACTGATCACGAGCTTCAAAATTATTTATGGAGAGGTCCATGAGATTCAGCCATGCATGGAGAAAATTCTTTAATAGAGGTTGGCTTTGTAGGAACATAGGATATACCGATAACTTCATCCGAAGGCAGGACTGTTAAGCATACGTTATTTCTTATGTTATAATAACATAAGAAATATTATATGTCTTTCTCCAAATAAAAATAAAAAAAAATCAGCGAGTCTAACTAAAAGAAATGCAAGCGTGTGGAGAAATATATAAAACGTTGGGTAAGGCATTCCTAGACCCCCCTGGACGAGTCATCAGGTAAAGCATTCCTAGGCCACCCAGGGCGTACTCGGTGATCAGTTGAGCAACCAATACATCGATGCATAATCGTGTGCATGACGTGCATAAAAATTGTAAAATACATGCATGACCTCCATATATAATCATAAAATGTGCAACATATCATATCATAAAAGTATAATGTAAATCATAAACATAATTTAACAAGACTCGCTAACGACAGTGAAAAATAAAGTCCACTCATCTGGGTCGCCAGCCAAGGTAATTCATTGATAAATTGACTCCTAAGTCATACTCGACACTCCTAATCCAAATCCAAATCAAAATCAATTAATAACAATTTAACCGTGTCACTGAAATGGATAAAGAAATCCAGTATATGTCGATTGGAAAAATTACCTTCCAATAATTGTAAATTGCTACTCTTACTTGTTCTTCAATCGACTAAACAGGACTTCATCCTAATCATCGCATCGTACCACTCAAGTTCCATATAAGGTCCGCTTAGACTCGACATTACGACAATCGATAGTGTCGAATGTCAAGTCGCCCCGAAACCTGTGCGTAAGGTGAAAAATTACGAAAATTGCTCAAATTACACAAAGCTACATCAAAAGCCATCACAAATTGGACAAGGAAGCTTCCTGTGAAGAATTCGATGTTCTGGTCGTCAGAACTCCGCCACGCACCACCACCGGCGGCAGCCGAAATTCAACCGGCTCCAAATCGATCAAAATGCACATTAAAATGTTCATCCCAACAAGCCCAACAATATTGTAGTTCAACACAAACCCCAAAACTTGCCGAAAAATGACGAAATCTACCTTTGAAAATCGAAACCCTCACCGAAGATTCAAGCCGATTGGCCGAAGTCGATAGACCATGACGAGGCTTAAAACTAATCTTAATTGACTCCTGCGGGTTCGCCGTCCGACTCCGTCCAAGATTTCGTCGCCCAACTCCATCCAAGATTCTGTCGCCGGTGAGGATAGTGACTCGTCGAGAGAACTCATGGCGAGTTTCTCCCCGTGTCATGCATAGCTAAAATGAGCTTGGAGAAGGAGGGAGACGAGGATGAGCTGTTGAACTAGGCTGCTTCGATGGCCGGTGGCGACTATTTGGTGGAAAATCGAGGAACGACAGTGATTCGAGCTCGAAACCGGTAGAGGGAGAAAGTGGAGTTATAACCCGAGTGTTAAGAATTTCAATCTTTATTTTAAAAACCAACGGCCCAGATTAGACTCAAAGAAGATCTAACGGTTCAAACAATTTAATCAATGTTAGACTTTCCATTTAATTAGTTTTTACTAAAAACTTCAAAAATTTGCAGACTCAACGAAAAGTCCATTTTAATCGTGACGAATGTTGATAAACGAGTAGTATGATGCATAGTTCGTTAATTAGTGCGACTAACAACGATTAACCCACAAATTTAAATTCGGGTCGTTACACCCAATTAGTAAAAGTCCATATTTCGTGAACACAATTGAAGCTCAATTCCGTCATTAGCTTTGTTATCCAATTAGCTCACTGTGAAGGAGCCAAGACATTTGTTACATGTAAGAGTTACCAAATGTTTCAATTTCACCGATTTTGGGGAATGTTTGTTCTTTCACCTACACTTTTATTTTTTCAAAGGTGCTTAAAATCTATTAAGTTTATATGTTCATTATAATATGTTGTGTATGATATTACCCCAATTCTCTTTCGCTCTCTGTGTTGTCTCTCTCTCTCTCTCAACTTCTCATTTGCAATCAATCAATGGCTTCCTCTTATAAATTCTTCCGCCTTCTTAAGAATCTTCAAATATATAAAAAAAAATATGTCAAGAACATCATCGCTTACAAAGATCAAATTGAGAAGCTTGGCAAGGGAGAGAAAGAAAATGGGCCCAGAAATCTAAATTTCTTTTTTCATTGAATTTTATGGGAATGATATTTTCGGAAATCTAATTAATGTTAACATTACAGAAAGACGAGATAGAGAGTACATGAGCATCACAGTACGAAGACGAGCAGCTAGCAAGCTTGCACAATTTGAATGAGATGCATACATTCATCTTCACAATTAAAAATTATTAGAACTGTGCACTTCAAAGCCTATCGTAAGTGAGAATACAAAATGATTATGCAAAAGCATCCTTGACTATTCATATGCTGATACTGAAACCTAATTGAGAAATGCTGATACTGAAAAACTAATAATGTTGCTATATTTTATGAAAATGTTGTCAAATGGCGAAGAAAAACCTAAAAAATGGTCAAAAAATAAAGTGTAATGCTGATGGATTTCATGGAAGACAACGAAGGTTATGTGACTAAATTTATGCGATGATGACAGAAGGAAATGGAACTTGGAGAGTACTGATACTAGAATGAATGTTATTACTTAAATAGCTATTACTAATATTTAGGAAACTGAGAGATACTGAATATTATATATGGATAACTTTGTTTGTAGAATTCATGTTACCTTTATGTTTTGTACATGTTGTCTTTAGTACTTGCCAATATCACTAAAACGAAAAAAATACTCTGTTGATATTGAATAAAAAAAATACTTCTCTTGAAAAGTTCACTGTTGCCAAAAAACGACACTGCTACTTTAAAAAGCAGCGGAAGCAACGTGTCGCTGCACAGCTGCCAAAAAACAATACTTCCACTAGATACTGCTAAATAGACATAAGAAGCACAAAAATGAACCATCTTTATAACAAATCTCTGATGCCAGAAATAAATTCTGAAAAAGAACATCAATTACATTCAGCAACGTGCCGCTTCACCGCGACACACAACTCGTAAAAACACTTTTACTATAACATTACAAAAAAAATACCATCATCTCACTGAAAAAAGGTAAAACATTGCATAAAATGCTCTAAAACCTGTTAGAAATCATGACATATCCTTCATATTTAGGATGATTGATCTGTATAAAAGTCATACATTAGCTGTATAATTTCTTTCCTTTTGTATACCTTAGTTGGCGCACTAGATGCTAATTAGTAGGATCTCATTGTAATCACACTTGTATATAAGTGAAAATCTGTATCAATGAAAATCAGCTATTCAGTCTCATCTTCTTTACATGGTATCAGAGCAAGAAAAAATCCTGTCTCTTGTTTCGATCTTATTACCCGCTCTCATACAATAGCCAAATCCTCTAAACTCTTCTTCTCCATACACCACACTCTACTTCTCGTGAGTTGTGTCAATCCTGACCATTATCATGAACAACAATATTGTTCTTCAGAAAGGCAACATGCTTGCCACCTCCTTCAATTCCAAGAATCAACTTGGGCTCATCAATGGGAACGTCAAACCCTCTTTATCAAGAACCAAGAATCAACTTGGTCTATCAAAAATATTGTCTCGTGGCTGGATCCTTGACAGTGGTGCCACAGATCATATAGTTTCATCCTTAAGCAGATTGAGCAGTCAAAATAAGAATCATTCTCTACCTCCTGTATTGTTGCCGAGTGGAGAAAAGGCAAACATATCTTCTACGGGATCGGTACCGTTAAATTCATATTATATTCTGGACAATGTTTTATATATACCAAATTTCAAAGTCGATCTCTTATCTATTAGTCGACTAACAAGGGGACTAAATTGTTCAGCGACATTTTTCCCTTATTGGTGTATTTTGCAGGATCTGGTTTCGAAGAAGACGATTGGTTTGGGTAAGCAACACAACGGTCTCTACTATTTGATGGCATTAGCGACGGGGAAAAACAATCATAAACCCTGTCTTTCCTCAACCATTCAGCCTACATGTAACCTCACAATGTCCTCTTCCCATTTGTGGCATCGTCGTTTGGGTCATGTTTCATCTCGTCCTCTGGATTATATTGCTAAGCATTTTTTAAATGATTCTTTCACTTCCTATCCAAATCATGTTTGCGATGTTTGTCCATTAGCAAAGCAAACTCGTCTCTCTTTTAGTACTAGTTCTATTTCGTCACCTAAACCTTTTGATTTGATCCACTGTGATATTTGGGGTCCTTACAAACATGCTTCTCTCTGTGGCGCTCATTATTTTCTCACTATTGTGGATGATTATTCTCGTTTCACTTGGGTTTTTCTCATGCGACATAAATCTGAAGTCCAATCTTTAGTTAAACATTTTTTTGCTTATGCATCTACTCAATTTTCATCTCAGATAAAAAAATTTCGCAGTGATAATGGCGCTGAGTTTCTTTCTCTTAGAAGTTTTTTCAAAGATAATGGAGTCATTTTTCAGCATTCATGTGTTTATACGCCTCAACAAAATGGGGTAGTAGAACGCAAACATCGTCATCTCCTCCAGGTTGCACGTGCTTTTAAATTCCAAGCCAATCTTCCTCGAAAATTTTGGGGAGAATGTGTACTTACTGCCGCTCATGTTATCAACCGTTATCCTACTCCACTTCTCTCTTTTTGAACGTTTTTATTCTCAACCTCCTTCTTTTCATCATCTTCGTGTTTTTGGTTGTTTGGCTTATGCTACAAATGTCAAGGTCACACATAAATTTGATGCTAGGTCATCCAAGTGCATCTTCATCGGTTATCCAGTTGGTCAAAAAGCCTATAAGCTTTACGATCTCTCAAGTCATAAAATTTTTACTAGTCGTGATGTCGTTTTTCATGAGGATTTGTTTCCTTACCAATCAGATGTTTCCGAGTCCAATATAGGTCCAGCTAGACCTTTGGCCCAAATGACCAGCCCACCTCACATACATCCCACATCTCAGCTTAGTCAACCCGAAGCCTTCAACTTTGACCCTCCCCAAAACAACTCCAATCCATCGTCCCTCCCTCCTAACCCGCACCTGCAAACCGAACAACCTTCGACGCCGGCATCCACCATTCACCAGCCCAGCCCCAGCCCATCTCCACCACTTCCACCATCTCCGCCTCATCTCCGGTTCTATGTCCGTCGTCCACCTGCACCGCCTCCTTCTACCCAGCCGCCCCAACAAGATCTCCCAGCCCCATCCTCTCCCAAATCTGCTTCACCTACTGCCGCTCCTCCGTCGGCATCACCAGTCCGCTCTCCTCCTCCCTCTCCACCACCTCCTCCCTCTCCTCCTCCCTCTCCACATCCCGCCGCTGACCCATTACCTCAGCCTCCCGCCCCTGCCCAGCCACCCCTCCGTCGCTCCAGCCGCGTCTCCGTTCCCCCAGACCGGTACGGTGATTACAAGTGTAATCATGTTTGCTCCGATCAATCGTCTTCTCTCCTGCCGGGTCCGACCAGAGGTACACGATATCCACTTGCCAATTATGTCTCTTACCATCGCTATAGGCCTGGTTACCATTCATTCCTTGCTCAAGTCAGTGCTGTCACAGAACCTAATTCCTATTCAGAAGCTGCTGCAATTCCGGAATGGCGAGATGCCATGCAATCGGAAATAGCTGCCCTTGAGGCCAATGGTACCTGGACTGTGACCTCCCTTCCTGCCGACAAGACCCCTATTGGCTGCCGCTGGGTTTACAAAATCAATCACAAGTCAGATGGTTCCATCGAGAGATACAAAGCCCGGTTGGTCGCAAAAGGCTTCACTCAATTGGAAGGTGTTGACTATCAGGATACTTTTTCCCCCACTGCCAAGATAATAACAGTCCGTTGTCTCCTTGCCTTGGCCGCTGCTCGAGGGTGGCCCCTTCACCAGCTCGACGTCAATAACGCTTTCCTTCACGGTGATCTCCATGAAGAAATTTACATGTCATTGCCGCCAGGCCTTCGGAGCCAGGGGGAGGGTGATTTGGTGTGTCGCTTGCACAAATCTTTATATGGTTTGAAGCAAGCATCTCGGCAGTGGTTTTCAAAAAATTTCAGAGGCTATTCGAACTGCAGGTTTTGTTCAATCTCAAGCAGACTACTCTTTATTCACCAGAACACGAGGCAAGTCTTTTACTGCTCTCTTGATATATGTTGATGATATTTTGATTACTGGAAATGATGATGAGAGTATTGCTTCAACTAAAAAATTCCTGCATAGTCACTTTCGCCTTAAGGATCTTGGCCATTTGAAATATTTCCTCGGCATTGAAGTATCTTCCTCTAAGAATGGGATTTTTATTTCCCAACTTAAGTATGCCTTAGAAATCATTGAGGATGCGGGATTGTTAGGTGCAGCCCCTGTTGATACTCCTATGGAGCGTGGTTTAAAGTTGTCTGATAAAAGTGACTTGCTTAAAGATCCAGGTCGTTATAGGAGGTTGGTTGGTAGATTGATATATCTTACTGTTTCAAGGCCGGACATTACATATTCAGTGCATGTACTAAGTAGATTTATGCACCAGCCTCGTAAGCTTCATATGGAGGCAGCTCTTCGTGTTGTGCGTTACCTCAAGAATGCGCCTGGTCAAGGACTGTTCTTCTCCTCCAATAGTGATTTCAGATTGCGAGCCTACTGTGACTCGGATTGGGCAGGTTGTCCACTCACTAGAAGGTCTACCATTGGTTACTGTGTTTTTCTTGGTCCTTCATTAGTTTCATGGAAATCCAAGCGTCAGAAAACAGTGTCTCTTTCTTCAGCTGAAGCGGAATATCGCGCTATGACAAACACTTCTTGTGAGTTGACTTGGTTGAGATACCTTCTTAGAGACTTAGGAGTGTTGCACCGAGAACCTGCATTATTGTTTTGTGACAACAAAGCTGCACTGCACATTGCGGCGAATCCAGTTTTTCATGAACGGACTAGGCACATCGAGATGGATTGTCACTATATTAGAGATAAGATTTTGGATGGTTCAGTGACTACAAGATATGTCAGTTCCACACAGCAGCTAGCAGACGTCCTCACAAAACCTCTTGGGAAAGAGATTTTTGTGCCTATGATTCACAAGTTGGGAGTGCAGGACATCCACTCTCCAACTTGAGGGGGAGTGTTAGAAATCATGACATATCCTTCATATTTAGGATGATTGATCTGTATAAAAGTCATACATTAGCTGTATGATTTCTTTCCTTTTGTATACCTTAGTTGGCGCACTAGATGCTAATTAGTAGGATCTCATTGTAATCACACTTGTATATAAGTGAAAATTTGTATCAATGAAAATCAGCTATTCAGTCTCATCTTCTTTACACCTATCAACTATAGAAAGTTGCCGACACTTCTTCTAAATCGAGCAGCTAAAATATGAAGTCTGCTACTGAATCTAGCAGAAAAACCAATAAAGAATCAAACAAACATCTCAGAGACCAATCTTCTAAGCATATACAGGTAGGAGGCATTGTACAAAATCAGGGAGTCTGTCTAATTGATGGCGACAGTGCATGTACAAGCATTGTGATGACCAATCTGTTTACACCGATCACAAGTAAAAGGCTTTGAGTTTTCACTAAATGACTTATTTCTCCTAGTATGTGGCCTTACAGGGTGTTTCCTTGTAATTGGAGGTTTTATGGCACATCTTCAAAACTTTTAACATCAAGTTTATCCAAATTAGGTACCGGTCATATTGGAAATTCATGAGCTTGCTTATAATAACTCGTCTTCCAGTAATCTTCAACATTCGCATAGATCAGTTTTCGTGCATTTGTAAAAGCTTGAACAACATGTGCACACAGAAAGCATCGGAATTGCCACAAATTGCAAGACCAAGTCCTCTGACCTAGATGCACCATGAATAAGCTTTCATCAGTAAACACCTCATAAACCTCTTTACTGGATTTGCTGACCTGCAAAAGAATGAAGAAAAACATATCAAAAATCACACTGATGCAGACATCTGATACTTAAAAAATAGGCTGAACGCAACTGATACTGGAAAATAAAATGAAGATGATCCTCACATTCCAATTTCTTCCAGTGTCTATCCTCTTCCGCAACTTTTTTTTCCATCTTAGGGTATAGAACACCATGCCACTAAGCAGAAACATCCCTCCTTTTAGAGAACTTCTCCATAAAATCCACACGGATTTTTTCACCTATCAGCGACAGTGGTATGCACCTCACATCCCTTATCATACTGTTGTACCTCTCATCAAGGGTATTGTTAATCTCACCATATCTCTTTCCAGGGTAATAAGAAATAACATACTTTTGAGGATGCAAGTCATTCAGAAAATTATTGATCAGACCTCGTTAGTTTTTCAACTGCTCCATCCTCTCATCAAATATAACCTTTGTTCTAGCATAGACACAATTGCTGAATTGCCTCAAGACTGCCTTCTTGACATTAACACCAAAACTACTCGGATACTTCCCATTCAGATTATCTTTCAGATGCTTGTAGCAGTAAGAGTGAGGAGAAGAGGGAAAAACCTCAGTAACAGTATCAATGAGACCAGTTCCCCTGTTAGTCATGAAAACAATATTCTGAAAATCACCATGCAACATAATTGCCAACTACTCAAGAAACCAAGTCCAATTTTCCTTTCTTTTAGAATCAACGATAGCAAAAGCAAATGGAAAATTTTTCTGCAAAATACACGTAAAAAACATAAAATATAGGTCAGTTATCCACTACGAAAAAGTTGCTACTGCAAAAAATACACACATTCACATTGTTGATACTATAAAAGTCTCATAATCGATACTGAAAAAGTAGTACATTTGTTTCCGTTTTTGGCACATGCACCCAACAACATTCTCTTGTACTTGTTTTTGATGAATGTTCCATCTAGAAATAACATTGGTTGGCAAAAACGGAGCCCTTCAATGGATGCTTGACATCCAACACACAAATGGTGGAATATACCTTCCCTTTCTTCAAGAATAACATGAGAATCAATGTTGGTTCGCCTCAAAGCATCAATATACCGTGGAAATAAACCGTATCCAATTATTTTACTGTCATTCAAAAAATGATTAGCAACATTATTTTCCCTATATGTTGTATGGTACTAAATAGATACACCAAAATTGGCCTTCAGGTCATTCGTAATATGTTTTGGCTTTAGCAGAGGGTCGGTTCGTACATTCTCGGCTACAGTTGTGGCAACAACATTACTCCTCAGCCTTTTAGGATTCTCATAAACTGATTCTACGATATAGGTATGTGTGTTATTCAGATTTCTCACATAGAAGTACTTGTTACTCTTCCATAGAGAAGCATGGACAGACCACTCACATTCATTTCGGGTGCATTTTGTTGTAATATGACGCACATCGTTCTTGAAATATATAAAGTCAAAACACTTCTCCACAGCATACTTGCTTAACTTCTCCCTAAACTCCATAACTCAGCTACTAAAACCCTTACCAACATGACTAATATAATCTCCCCACTCCGCGCAACAAACTTCCTTTTACTGTTCTTACTTGCAAAATTTCCTATAATCATATTCTCATCATCCTGAAAATTAGAATCATCGCTGCTCACATCTTCATCATCATTTTGGTGCTGAATGCATAAATCATCATCTGAAACAGCTATAAGGACAAACGATTCTTTAACTATTCCAAAACAACCTAACCCAATATTTAAGACAATGATTTCTATCTATTTGCAAGCAGGTAAATACTCATAAACCTCAAATATAGAAACAATGTCTTCATCTCTGTCCAAAATTGTATTAGGCGAATCACTAAAACTATATCTCAAAGTGAACTGCCATGGTTTGAGATTTTGAGACCTGGAGCAAATATGACCACAAAGATCATCAAACTTTGTTGACCTCATCAAAGGGATAAGAAAACCCTCACTGCCATATACAATCTTCACAAGGTTTGAAAGAAAAACCATCACTACACAAAAACACCAACAGAAAAATGACAAGAAAATGAGAAGTTGCTCCTGGAAAAAAAGAACGCAATTAAAATCGCAACTACAACTGAAGAGCATAATTATAAAAAACAACTATAAATTAAGACACAAGTAATAAAAACAGCAAACTATTTCTAAAAAAACTCAGAGAACTGTACTTAAAACTGAGACAATGCATGATCAGTTGCTAATACTAATTTTAAAACTGAAAACATAAAACACATTAAAAACAAAGCAGTGTGCCGCGGCACTGCAGGCACAACTCACTATCAACATTTTCAACAATTTCTAGTAAGTTTTAGGCAAATCTTCCTATCTGATTATGATACTGAAAACACAACTACATTAATTAACTTCTAACTAAAAAATTCAGGTACTTGATACTGAAAAAAAAGCACACACATCTGTTACTAAAATGTATTGCAAATGCTACTGAAAAAAAAATAGTCACTATTACTGAAAATTAGAAAGATCAACCGCATGATACTAGAAAACTTAAAATGCCTGCTACTGAAAACAAAAAATACAGCTGATAGTAAAAAAATGTCAACTAACCATCATGCATTGCACATATACAGCAACAACAACAAAATCACTGATACTAAAAAACTGCAACTAAGCACAAAGCAACTACAAAACTGAGCATTCATACTGAAGCCTGTAAATAACCACAAAGCACCGACAAACATTCGCCTAACTTTAAAAATATATCAACAATCACATAATTTGCTTCGAAAATAACAAACCTAACCTTCGATCAAGCTGATACTGCAGTAATCATATATCAAAACACACGATCTGCTTCTGAAAAATAGAAAACATGCTTGATACTAAAAAAACACATCAACTAAGTCGAGAAGCCTCACCAACAATTGCTGATTTGAGATTCAGAGAAAATCGAGCAATTGCTACTTCAAAAATACAAATTCGTCGAGCTTCACTCAAAAACCCATAAATCTTCAAAAATCAAGCTTCAATCATCAAATAAACGTCCAACATGGAGAAGAATCAAGCAGCGAAACGAACTTTAGAATCAAAAACATTGATGTTGAATAGAAGAAGATCAAATTGAGGCAGCAATGATCAGAGCTCTGGTCGTTAGCTACCCAAAATTTTGTTTTTTTATAGAAAAATTGGGGTTTATAAAGGGTAGGTCTGTGGGTAAATTGGGAAATTTTCATGTGACACGTGTCAACGCCAGATCAAAGTGTGTTGATTTGTAAGATATTGTTCTTGATTGTCCAAATTAAGGGGTCTTGTCCTAATATGTATTTGGCTCCTCATATCTGTCCTTTAGTGTAGTTTGCTATTCTTTATTAGAACTTTTTTCTAATAGAAGATGGCTTGAAATGCTCTATGCTCCTTCATGCTGCAATGTTTGGCTACATGTTAGGATTTTTATCTTGTAAAATTTAATCAGATATTGAAATTATTTACATCTTTGAGTGTTTAAAGTTGGTAATGGGGAGTTCAGCAATTTAGAAATTTTGTTCATTCCCCAAAAAATCAGCAATTGGAAATAAAATTCTACTCATGTCATGAAGTAGTTGATAACTTGAGAATTAAGAAGTTTTGTATCGTGTAACTTGTCTTTTGTCTTCTCTTTTTTCTAACTTTTTTTAATTGTCGATGTGATTGTGAATTAGGTGAAATGACAAGAAATCCAATTTTTTTGCTTCTTCTTCCGCATCCGTTGCAATGAAGGAAACTTCCCTACCTTTAAAGCGTAATTCAAATGATGTTTGATGACATTATTCTAGAGACAATATGTTTTGATGACATTTTTCTATATAATTTTTTCTTTATTATTCATATTATAATATACTAAATAAATATACAATTAATTAAAAATATAAAAATAATAATCCGCCTAGTTAGCCTAAAATCCGATTAATCTCCTCCTAGACTGTTAAGCACTGGACAGTACCTCCACTGCCTAATTTCGCCTATCACTTTTTTGAACTTTGCTTATTAATACGTTGCTCTTTAAAAAAAAAAAGAATATGCCACAAATATAATACCCCTAGGATATGGTCCATGTTTATCGACTTTGAACTGGATCAGAAAAGGGCGAAAGCTCAACCCAATGATAAGAATATATTAGCAGGCCGGCCCAAATAGGGATTACGCGCAGAAATAGTCGAGGGTTTGGATATATATCCCACATATATTATTTATATATATAAGAACAAAAGCGCCATCTGGAGAAGTTGGATTCTAGATATCGACACAAACCTAATAGTTTTCCCCAGACGCAAAGCCATGGATTTCCTCGACGATGAAAAACTCGAAGTCATTTACCAACAACATTTGGAAAAGTGGAAAGCGGAATCGGAAAAGCCACGGCAGCATTTGAGCAAAGCGCAAGCCTGTACCCATATCATAAATGGAAGTATGTGTTTCGTTCTGATAATTGCTTTTGTGATCTATATATTGTGTTTTCTCGATCGATCTGTTTCCGAAGGAATTTATATCTACTTTCGGTTTACGATCTTTGTAGTTTCTGATAAGAAACCCTAATATAAGCCAGCTATATATGGGCAGTTTGATATAATACATGATCGGAGATGATTAAATGTACGTACGTATGCATGACCGAATGATAGTTTGTCTTCTATTTATGTTTATTGACAGGGGATCTTAATGGTGATGAGGTCACTTTTGAAGATTGTTTTAATAGTGAGATATTCAATGAAGCGGAAGAAGGTATGTATGTGTGTGTATGCTTCAGTCTAGATCGATTTTGGTAATGTTGAGTACCAGATATTGCTGCTTAACTAACTAGCTTATGATCGATTGATTCCCTTACAAATGGATACAGAGGAAGTGTGGGAAGCTGATCTATATGCATCAGATCCAGATGACTATAGTGACCCAGAAACAGAACCTTATAAATGTTTGGTTTGTGGTCGGATGGCTAAGCACAAACGTTGCCTATACTTGAAGAGAGTTCCACATGGGGTGACTCTTCCTCCGGGTGTCCAAAGAGTTTGCAAGTGCCATGGAGAAAGGGATGGGGGTGATTTCCACAATGATCTCAACTGGGAGGGACGTGCTACTTTCAAGAGATGTAGGAATTGTAACACAATTGGTGACCACTGGGCTGATGAGCCAATGTGTCCCAAGCACCAACCAGGATCAGTGCCTGCAAGGGAATGCACATCTCCTCCAATTTATACTTGTTAAATGATTGAATATGCTCTACTTGTTTAAGGATCAGATTCGTATCTGTGTTCTAAGTAAGACCAATTTTATTGCTGAAATGCTAGCTGTACTTATTTAAGGATCTTCAGATTCATATGTGTGTTCTAACTTCTAAGTACAGACAAATTTTATTTCTATGCTATGAAGATGTAGACTTGTACTATTTCAGTGTTATGCTCTATTTTAATAAATAAGGTTTATTGAATGCTATGATAATGTGTCATTTTCTATCGAGATATTGTAATTTTTGACCGAGTTGAAAAAAGATAGTTGAAGTATGGAATAGAGTTTCCCTTTATTATGCACAAAGATTTCCTAGGGCAAGTTATTGTTCAAGTTTTGATAAGTAGTAATGAGAGAGTGCAGATTATTTTGTATAACATGCTTCTAAGTTCATGCAAAATCCCCCCTTGCAAACAATTGACTTTACCATATATAGATTCAGAGACCTAGCTTCGTTTTTTGAAATAATTGAAATTGTATTACATCTGAAATTGTATTACATCTGAGTACAGTACTGTAGTTATCTATAATAAAAAAACGCGCATTCTTAATTAAATATGCACAATATGAACATTTCTAAAGATTAAATTACTAGTAATCGATGGGAAGAAGTGAAAAGAGATTTTCACTTCCTCTAAACTAAACTCACATGCAAGAAGTAATTGAAGATGAATAAGATCAACATGGTATAGAGAGGAAGTGTGGCTATTGCCGATTTAGAAATGGCATCCACAACTGTTCCAAAACTTGTAAAGATATGACATCATACCTAAAGGTTAAGCAGGACATGAGGAGGGAAGTAAATGCCGCATTGTTGTGGGATCCCCAATGCTGTACCATTTGAGGAGAGGCTCCAACGAGTATGGCCTTGTAGTCAATCTGAGTTTTCATCAAACGTGTATCCAATTTCAACTGGACCTAGCTTGGTTGAAGTAAGTGGGTTGGACTAGAGAACATTATTTTCAGTTTGTTATCAAATAAATTAATTGTCACGCTATCAAATCTAACCAAGATTGGACAAAGGTATCTCGATAATAGTTTTTAAGAGTTTGAGTTCCTTGTTGATAGTTTTTAAAGTCCGGGACCTTTTAAGTGATGTAGAACAGATGACATTGAAGATTGAAGAAGAGCTCGCTCGTCAGAAAGGTAAAACTGGTAAACTGCAGGTCTGGCAAACGGTGTCCGATTTGGGCGCATAATACCTTTCCGGAAAGGGAACGACGAAATAAAATGGGTCCCCATTGAGCTTGGCTCATGGGGGCTATGCTCCGTTTTTTTGATCTGGGGTCGTTTCAGCCTCGAAAAACGCGTTTTTGTGTTTTTGGACCCTTTTGGAATTTTATTTTTATTTGGCCCGTGGGCCCGCTTGTTTTCGCCCTAGGGTTTTGTTTCGGTATTTAAGCGCCTCTTTGTGGCTGCTGGACGCATCTTTCATATTATTAATCAAAATCGAGAACTTTTCTCAAAATCTGGTGGATTCCAGTTTATCTTGGTTCTTTCTCGGTTAATCGCTTGATAACCTATACACTCCGCTGCGTCATTAAGGTATAGCACAAAAAGTATACATACTATAGATGATTTTTTCCCTTCAATATATATAATTCAATAGTTGATGTGAGGTCACCATCTGGCCCATAGCTTGAAAAGTCCAAGTCCGACTCACCCTGAAAAAGAGGCGTTATACGCCCAAAAAAGCCTGAAAAAGCCTTGCGCTATGGGCTTAGGGCCGGGCACGAGCCCAAAAAAAACTGGTCCATCAAGACTCGTCGAGGCCCGTCTGGCCAAGCTTGTCTGGCCCCATCAATTGTATATATTATATATTATTTTATCAATACAAATCTCTAAAACTCTGTAATTTTCCTTAATATCATTTATTTATATACTAATTATCAATTTAATTTAACGTATATATATTATTTAGTATATATAATTGTTGATATATTTGTTAATTAGACAGTTTTAATTTCTAATTTTTTTATTTAATACTCGCCCGGCCCGGCTCTATAGGTGTAGTCCGGCCCGACTCGAAAGGCCCGAGGCCTAAAAAGCCCATAGGATTCAAGTTTTTGAAAAAAGTCCAATTTGAATTTTGAAAATGATGCGCGAAAGCCCAACCCGGCCTGGCCCATTATCGAACCCTAAGTTGATATATAATCTGGTGAGTCTTGCTGAATGCTGATCAAGGTGTATGGATGGCAATACGACTGATGTCAACCTAGTTTAAGGTGGGCCAGGTAATTTTTAATCTTATACAAAATAAGTCTCACTTGTTTGTCAAATAACCCGGTTCACCTTGAACTAGCTAGGTCTATTGGAGAACCTCCACATTATAGCGTAAAGAACTTGAGAGGGAAATAGGCTATTTTGGAAAGGTTTGTGTTCGAGTAAAGGGCTTTGAAATTGGCACCCCTCCATTTACAAAACACAAAAAAAAAAATACATTATAGGGTTTAGGAGTAGAGTTCAAAAAAATTGAGTATTTCGGTTATAGTTTAATGATAATGGCTCATATTATTATATTAATGTCAATCCAATCTAAAACAAAATCAAAAAAATCAGAAGATGGTCGGTCAAAAACAAAAATAAGTGTAACAGTATTTGTCAAAATATATGTAAATATACACGAAATTTAGTGAGAGAAAAGATATGTTGTTTTAACCAAACTATAATTCATGGATTTGTTGTTCAAGTCAAATAAATATCCAAAAATACAGGTCAATAGATCTTGGCCTATAATCTCAATATCACACAGTATTCCCAACTAATATCAGTGTTTCATTATGTATCAATCTAGAGCATGTTGAGAATGTGACAGCCTACAAGGATTTACCAAATTATCTGCCATGATAAAGCAATTCAACCAAGTTAACATAGATCAACATTTTAGATGAAAAATAATTTGAAAAAAATAAAACTCCGACGCTACACCAGATAACTATCTATCCACGGAGTATGCGCCCATAACTAAGAGAACTAGGGAAAGAGTGCATTTGGACCGATTGTGATAGGGAAAAACAATCAACAGAGAAATGGGAGACATTTGAATCAGCAGTTGCCGGTTGGACTAGAAATCGAACTTTGATGCCAAATATCGGCCCAAAAGTAACCTGAAGACTGAAGTTCCTATCATCTCAGCCCAATTCTCCCTTGGGATTTTGTTAGGCCCATATTGCCGAAGTCCAGGCCCAAACATTACAAAATAAAATATGACTTTAAACAAACAAACAAAAAAATTCAAAAGCTGGCCCGCAAACTTATGTGTCCTTCCAATGGCGGGAAACAAAAACTGAAATACAGTGAAGGCTCTGAATAGACTAGAGCCAAAGTTACAGCATTGCCAGCACAAACAGATCGAATAGGAAATGAGCTCAAACAAAACTCAAACTCCGCCATTGGAGTTTGGGGATTTTGGCCAGCGCTTACTTCTTCATTTGCTGCTTTTCGCCATAGTATAAACCACCACAAATCTCAACATCCCTACATGTCTAGCTCTTTCTCATACATCAAATTCATCCTAAAGATTTAATCTTTTCTCTCTTTTGTTTGTTATATGCATTGAATCAGTGTCAATGCTGCTGCAGACGACGAACCGAGGTTGAAGCCCAATTCTGGAATAACTAAAACAGTAAACGTACCCGGCCATCTCTTAATCACTAGTTGTTTTTCTTCTGCACAATTAGATTTAACTCGGTAGAAACAATCTTGCTATTGCAAAAAGATAATCTCTTTTCTCCTGTAGATGTATATGTTGCTTCAATTCTCTTCTTACTATGTTTAAGTATGACTAATTCAGGTGGAAAGTCATAGATACCCTTTAGCAATGTAGTTTGTGATGTTTACTTTGCTCTAGTGCATTTGGGCTATTCAGGTTTAATAGAATTGAAAATGAATGATTTTGATTCTTTGATGAAATCATGGCCATTCTCGTCTTTATTGGGTCTGAAAGATTTAACTGATGAGTCCACTCATGAGGAAATTAAGGCCAAGAAAGGAGGGGGAGGTGAAAAGAAGTCTGTAGCATTGGCGTTCAAACAATTTAAGCATACTGAGATTGGAAAAGGGAATTCAATAGCTATGCAAAGCACTGGCGAAGTTGAACATCCTGATGAGGGAGATGTGCAAGAATCAAGAAAAAGGAGAAATCCTCATCAAGGTTTGCCATCCTATTCCTTTCTCGATCAATTACTTGGAGCACTGTGTTAGGATTAATTAGTCTAACAACTTTTGAAGATAATCTTGTTGTTCTTTTCCGATAAGTATCACAACCAGCTTGAAAGGGGGTCAATTGATACTTCCTTCTCAGCATATATAAGCTTGTTGTGTACTATAAATGTTCTTAAGATGCACAAAACTCCAGTACATGTTCTGCGTCTAAATGAAGCACTATCAGTGTAATATTTTCTTCATAAAGTTGACAAGAAACATTATCAGTGTTTCATGTCTATTGCAGGTGGTATGCATTTTAGATGAATTTACACTTTTTGTAATGTGATTGTAGATGCTATTGCGTGAGTCAGATTAATGTGGACATTGTCTACTTTCTCCATTTAGAATAAAACTGGAGTAAAAATTTATCTGCATAAACATGTCTATTACTGCTTACTGTATTTAGCTTTCTCCAAACATATGGTATACCAAACATGATATTCCATTGATGTCAGATTATCAACTAAGGTTCATATACTAGCAATATATAAACTACAGGAAACAATAAAGTTTTAGTTCATCCATTTAGTTTTCTACCAATAGAGGCATCACAGTTGTGCTGTGGTAATATAGCCTGTCAACTGTCTGCTTAGTATATGTGTTCCTGTTATATACAGATCCTAGCTCATGAAAAACGTTAGCTACATCTTAGTTACAGCAACCTGGAGAGTGCATACAATATTGTCATATTTGCTTACTCTATTCAATACAGTGTCATTAGCTTGTCAAGAAGTTACTAAGAAGTACGTTCTTGGTCATGTGCATTAGTCTGCGCAGTATCTTAGATAATCTTATTAGCAGAAATGAGCACTTGGATTTACTTATTCTAAGGATCAGAATTAAAATTTAGAGGAGGTACATAGCTTTTGTACAAATTCAAAAGTTGTAGACATCATGTTTTAATAGTGCACTCTCTATATACTTCTACATAGTCTCTGCACCACAATATGCATCAACTTTAGTTGTTTGCGTTCTAGCTTTGAGATGTTAAAAGCTTCTTTCTGTAAGGTCAACTCTAGCCTTTTTTTTATGATTTTATCTTATATTTTCTTTTCCTTTCTCAGTTAAGTTTTTGGTTTGTAAATCTGACCTCCCTATCGTCTCTTTCAAGTGTCTACTAATCAGAAAGGGATGATAAACATGATGCGAGAAAGTATTTTACAGTTCTCGGAGGTGATCCAAAACCCTAGCCGAAAAGGAGAAGGGTTGAGACTCTCATAAACAAGGAAGAACCAGGACACACTTATGATCACTGTAAGCTTCCTCTTTCTTTCCTATTTTGTCTCTCTCTTCTTAATTTCTATCTCTTGTGACTGTTTATTAATTACTGATTTGGATTGGTGGTCTCTGCTAAGCAGATGAAAATGGTTGTGGCTGGTGGGACTGTAATATGGAAGGCATTGACAATGAAGAAGTGGGAGTCAATGAGGTGTGAGAAGGAGTAGGCCGGGAGGAATAGAGTGGCATTCTATAGCATTCCAACTTTACAAGTATTCTCTGCATTATGTAGAATCTGATATAGTCGGTAGCTGTCGATCAATTATATTTGAAGGTAGGTCTACAATGGATGGCTAGCTATAACTAAACAAAACAAGTGAGAGCAGCAACATTATGTGGCGAATAGTTAGAATTTGCGCGAGGCTAGGGTTTTGGAGCTTTATAATCACTTACCACGTGGATTAACAAAGTTCAAAAACCTGTGATCTGTCCCAAGATGAATCATATATCAGTTCTATCTAGGTTTTGGGTACTGTGTATTCTGAGCAGATTGTTGTTTTCTTTTTGTTTTGATAAGGCTTGGTTCATCTATATCACGAAATTGTTGATTTTGGCTGATTAGAAAGTGTTGTATATAAAGAGGAGATACTTCTTAAAGGGACGCTTAACCTTGTACTATCCTATGACAATGGATTTTTGGTTGTTGACGCAAGAACCGTTAACATGAAAACCAAGCATGTCAGTAAGTGGACATTATTTCTATATTTACTGCATTTAATTACCAACTGAACTAAGCTTCAATTGTGTTAACAAAATATCCATGTTTAATTTTCAGTCACAAATTGGTACCAAAAAATGGATAGGATAGGCGATCTTGTAGTTACAACGGCAGGATCTGTAGCTGCAACCAAAGAAGTTTGTGATGTGCTAAGAAAGAGAGTAAGATTCTATATGATTGATAATAAAAATTACATAATCGTAATTTTGTTTGCCAAATTTTATTTACGTTCATCATGTATGCAGATCACTTCGTGAAATGGAAATTTTTTGAAAGAGATGTGAAAGATTACTGTTGACATGACAGTTCAATATGCAGATCACTTCGTGAAATGGAAATTTTTTGAGAGGTTTGGACTTTTCATAGTGGGTATGCAAGATGAGGTATACTCTGATCTCCTCTATATTCAAGTAGTTAAATATGGGCTTGTTAAATATAGTATGTCATTGACTAAAATTTCTATAAATTATATAGAGGCTCAAAGCTGTGTACTTTGTGAGTGATCGGATATTTCTTGAGGAATCCAATGATTTAAACGAGCTTACAATGATGAGAGGCCAAAATGAGCCGGCATGGATACAAATTGATGGGTGGAAAGCTGTAGGAACTTAGTATAACTGCTATTGAGACCGTCAACAAAGACTTGATAGTACATGGAGGGTTGATGACTGAAGAAGCGGCTTTTCTCCTTGCAAGAAATTTTTTCCTCGTATCCTCGTTACAGACGTCTGGGATCGGAGGCTACATCACAAGTATTTACTTCTTATTATTAGGGTTAGTATAGATGGATAACAAAATTAAAAGTAACTGGTGTTTTCTTTTTTTCTTATGTACAGTCTGTAAAGTTGAGTCAACTGGCAATATAAAAGTGATTTCGAGACAAATAGTGATGGCATTGTATGTATACCTCTACGACCATGTCAGAGACATTGATGAAGAAAAAAAGTTTGTTTTTCTTTTAACCCATGGCAGTGTGACAAATTCGGAAATAGAAAATTGGTCCAGGTTAGTTGTTTTGATATAGTACTCCATTTAAAATTGTAGACATTACTAGTAAATTGATTAATAGTTTTTTTGTTATTTATATATATATTTATTTCAGGTCCGGTTCAACATATTTTCTAGCTCTGAAAACATACTTTCGTCACAAGATTGGAGTCGTTCGAGGAGGTTTTACCATTCAGCATGTGGTGATTAAGGGTGTGACTCATGCCGAATTCTATGCAGCAGTGGCCTAACAAAACAGATCGAGTTGCTTTCCAAATGCTTGTTTTGATAAGGTAATTAGATCAATGTCATACCTGCATATCTTAGGGTCACTTGTTTATTTTGCACAATTAAGCATCAAAGAAGGTATTGAAAGTATTGCACGATATGGGCCGACACGACCATCATATGATTTAGTTGCTACCCTGCATGCTTATTTCACCAATCTGAGATTTTGTCCTCTAAATTTAAGGAAGACATGTATTGCTACTCTGATTACTTGGTGATTTAGATCATGCTTATGCTACGAGGATGAGATAGAAACTCACCTTGTGTCCTCTGAATTTATGCAAGACATGTCCTGCTGCTCTGATTACTTGGTGATTTAGATTATGCTTATGCTATGAGGATGAGATAGAAACTCACATTTTGTCCTCTAAATTTAAGCAAGACATGTACTGCTGCTCTGATTACTCACCTGTCGGTAATCAGAGCAGCAGTACATGTCTTGCTTAAATTTAGAGGACAAAATGTGAGTTTCTATCTCATCCTCATAGCATAAGCATAATCTAAATCACCAAGTAATTAGAGCAGCAGGACATGTCGTGCATAAATTCAGAGGACACAAGGTGAGTTTCTATCTCATCCTCGTAGCATAAGCATGATCTAAATCACCAAGTAATCAGAGTAGCAATACATGTCTTCCTTAAATTTAGAGGACAAAATCTCAGATTGGTGAAATAAGCATGCAGGGTAGCAACTAAATCATATGGTGGTCGTGTCGGCCCACATCGTGCAATACTTCCAATACCTTCTTTAATGCTTAATTGTGCAAAATAAACAAGTGACCCTGAGATATGCAGGTATGGCATTGATCTAATTACTTTATCAAAACAAGCATTTGGAAAGCAACTCGATCTGTTTTGTTAGGCCACTGCTGCATAGAATTCGGCACGAGTCACACCCTCAATCACCACATGCTGAATGGTAAAACCTCCTCGAACGACTCCAATCTTGTGACGAAAGTATGTTTTCAGAGCTAGAAAATATGTTGAACCGGACCTGAAATAAATAAATATATATATATAAATAACAAAAAAACTATTAATCAATTTACTAGTAATGTCTACAATTTTAAATGGAGTACTATATCAAAACAACTAATCTGAACCAATTTTCTATTTCCGAATTTGTCACACTGCCATGGGTTAAAAGAAAAACAGACTTTTTTTCTTCATCAATGTCTCTGACATGGTCGTAGAGGTATACATACAATGCCATCACTGTTTGTCTCGAAATCACTTTTATATTGCACTCAACTTTACAGACTGTACATAAGAAAAAAAGAAAACACCACAGTTACTTTTAATTTTGTTATCTATCTATACTAACCCTAATAATAAGAAGCAGGGTAAGAAGTAAATACTTGTGATGTAGCCTCCGATCCCAGACATCTGTAACGAGGATACGAGGAAAAAAAAATTTGCAAGGAGAAAAGCCGCTTCTTCAGTCATCAACCCTCAATGTACTATCAATTCTTTGTTGACGGTCTCAATAGCAGTTATACAAAGTTCCTACAGCTTTCCACCCATCAATTTGTATCCATGCCGGCTCATTTTGGCCTCTCATCATTGTAAGCTCGTTTAAATCATTGGATTCCTCAAGAAATATCCGATCACTCACAAAGTACACAGCTTTGAGCCTCTATATAATTTAAAGAAATTTTAGTCAATGACATACTATATTTAACAAGCCCATATTTAACTACTTGAATATAGAGGAGATCAGAGTATACCTCATCTTGCATACCCACTATGAAAAGTCCAAACCTCTCAAAAAATTTCCATTTCACGAAGTGATCTGCATATTGAACTGCCATGTCAATAGTAATCTTTCACATCTCTTTCTTCATTTTCCTTTACTTAGACATACATGATGAACATAAATAAAATTTGGCAAACAAAATTACGATTATGTAATTTTTATTATCAACCATATAGAATCTTACTCTCTTTCTTAGCACATCACAAACTTCTTTGGTTGCAGCTACAGATCCTGCCGTTGTAACTACATCACCTATCCTATCCATTTTTTGGTACCAATTTGTGACTGAAAATTAAACATGGATATTTTGTTAACACAATTGAAGCTTAGTTCAGTTGGTAATTAAATGCAGTAAATATAGAAATAATGTCCACTTACTGACATGCTTGGTTTTCATGTTAACGGTTCTTGCGTCAACAACCAAAAATCCATTGTTATAGGATAGTACAAGGTTAAGCGTCCCTTTAAGAAGTATCTCCTCTTTATATACAACACTTTCTAATCAGCCAAAATCAACAATTTCGTGATATAGATGAACCAAGCCTTATCAAAACAAAAAGAAAACAACAATCTGCTCAGAATACACAGTACCCAAAACCTAGATAGAACTGATATATGATTCATCTTGGGACAAATCACAGGTTTTTGAACTTTGTTAATCCACATGGTAAGTGATTATAAAGCTCAAAACTGACATTTACAAACTAGACAGTTGATGTACAAAATGATTGGTTATCATGTATATTTGTTGGATTTCCTTCCTACTATAGTTCTAATTTATTTGTTCTGTCAGAAAACTCAATCAGGGAATCAAAAACCATATAGTTTCTTTCTCTAAACAGCATTATCACCGAATAAGAAATAAAACTCTATCAAAAAATTATACATATGCCTCCCACAAAAACACGGTCAAGACATTAGCACTATGAACTGAATTACAAGTGTAAATGGAATTTGGGGCATACCTGCAGAAGAAATTGAAGGTCCAACACTCGACATCCCTGGCTGCCAAACCAAAACTGTGAGATGAGAGCATTCAGGCAACATCGAATCTCTAATGGCAACATTAAATATCTATAAAACAGATATTATCAATACATATGAGAGACCAACAAATTGACTCACAACCACTTGCAACAAACTCTAACACTTTCACAGACACTTAAATTGTGTATATCTTTCCCAACTCATACTTGCCAAAAGTTTTGGAAATCTAACAATTTGGTTCCTTGTCTATCAGTGATTGGTCTTATTTGCAATGCTACTGAACTGCAGGGAAATGTTTCATCCACAAACTTATAGGATTTCTTCATACCAAATATCATAAGATATAAAGTTCCTAAGCTGAAGCTAGTGCAGTACAAATAAGTGAGAACACATCAAACAGCACTCAGATTCCCTCAGTAATACGCAAATAACAGTTCTTTTCCCGGTCTAAAAAATCCATGGATTCATCCTATAGCCTTTTTATCAAAACAAGCTCAAAATTCAGCTATTAGGTAAGAACCTGAATTTAGTTCAAGACTAACACTTTGAACCAAAGATACAATCTTGAATAAGCTAAAGCACATCAATTTTTTCCCTTAAATTTCTCCCACAACAAAGTAAACTCTATAGATTCACTCCTACATAGTATCTGCTCTATAGTGAGGTCAATGCATTGTTTCGCCAAAACACACACAAAACTACTTTCTCTAACAATTCTTCAAACTCTTGAATGAGAAACCTAACTCTATCTCATATCACACACATTCCTTAAAACAAATTTGTTATGGCTAGATTATATGCCGCATCTGCATTAGTACCGATGGAATCGAGCATAAGACTTCTGCCGGTTTGTTGCTGCAATTTAAATCACAGAGAGAGAGAGAGAGAGAGAGTAATACCTCAAAAAAAAACAAAGGAAATAATGAGGACGGCGACGGAGGTGGTGGAGACGCTTAGCGGTGGCTTGCTTGAACGAAGCAGAAGTTAAGGTGGTGGAGGAGCAAAAAGACTATCAATGTTAGAGGTGGTGGTCTACCGACGACCTCGGAGGATGTGGTGGTGGTGTAGCGACGTAGTTAGAGGTGGTAAAGTTGGCCGTCCGTAGAACAATGAGCTCTGAGAGAAAACAAGGTAGGGTTTTGGTGGGTTTTTCTTTCTTTCTTTTTTTGTTGATTGGGAAGTTTATCCTGCTTTGACTCAATTGACTGATGTTGGAAAGGTACAATGGTGATGTTTTGGGCTCTGACTCTGGGCCTTTCTATATAATTATTTAGTTTTGGGCCTTATTCATCTATTTGTTCGTTTGGCCCTTTGTGTAACATTTTAACAAATATATATCTATCTACTATCTTTAACTTTGTTTCTATAACTCTAACACGTACACCAATAGAAAAACTGTTTTTCTTTTTCTTATATTTTTCAACTGATTCTTATATTTAGTCAAAAAAAAAAAACTGTCTGATTGTTATATTTATTCTATTTCTTAAAAACTGTACACACATGTAGTGTGTGCAATTTAATCTAGTATATTTTAGATCCACGTCTTTCACACCAAAAATACAATTTTATTTTCATTTATTGTTTTAACTTGTGGGATAAGTCTGCAGATAGACTATTTAGCATATAAACGAAATTCAGGCGAAAAAGAAAAAAAGGCTGGGAGACTCCATCACATCACTACTAGGTACTAATTCTCTCTCTTACTTTCTTAGGGTTTTGAATCTCTTCGTTTCTCCCAAACCCAAACCCAAAATCAAATTCAAATCTGATTCGGAAAATCGGAGTCCCGGCAATGGCGACCTTAGTGAGCTCGGCCGGTGGTCTACTCGCTATGCTGAACGAGTCTCGCCCGGAGCTTAAGCTCTACGCTTTGTCCAACCTGAACAAATTGGTCGACGGATTCTGGCCTGAGATCTCCACCAGCGTCCCCATCATGTACTCTCTCTCCCTCCCTCCCTCCCTCCCTGTAGAATCAATTTGATAAACACTGTTGAGAATATGAAATCGGATTAGGTTAATGTTCATAAATTTGAAATCAGTTTCTGTATTGAAGTATTAGAGTAGTTAGGGATATGCAAGATTGGGAATTCGGTTATACTTGTTTGGGTTTTGGTTTGTGTCTTTAGATAATTGTGAATAAGAATGAAGATTGGGGTTATGTGATTTCGGAATCACTGAGAATACGAAATTCGGACAGTAGATGTTATTATGATTAGCAAACCGTTCAAGTATTAAGGAAAAAGAGAGCTGCTTGGGTATTGGGCCATGCCTTACTTGTAGTTGGTTGAGGAGTGATGATGTACTTGATGCGTCGGTGTCCGGAGTATCTGGAAGCCTAGTTCTTTTGTGACATCTTAGGTGGATACGAATAGTCCTAGTAGTGTATTCTCTTGCTACTTTCGCATAGTTATCTTTTGAAACTATTTCACGAGGGTTATGCATCGGAAAGGAAGTTTTATGATGGCATTTGATTTATTCAGTATGCAAGAGTTTAGTTTGTCCAAAACAACAATGTTGTATCTAATTTGAATGTTAATTAAGTAATAGTCTCCATAGATTCAAACATGTCTGTCATTGTTTCCCTTTATGTCTGTTTTGGCATGACAACGTGGGTAAAGAGTGCTTATGCTAGTGTGACTTAGAACCTTAGCTGTCCTGGCCTTCAGAATATGAGATCTTGATAAATTCGGTTATACTTCTTTAAACACTTATATTTGCATTATACTGCTCTTCAGAGAAAGTTTGTATGAAGACGAAGAGTTTGGTCAGCATCAAAGACAACTGGCTGCATTGCTTGTTTCAAAGGTAAAGGCTTACTATGTTGCCCTTCAGTATTTACTGAGTTGCAAATAACTGAATAAGGAACGCTGGGGTAACCATTTGGCTAATCTGAATCTTATTGGCGTAAAGTTTACAGTTTTCCTTGTGACATTCTAGAAATGAATGATACACACTACTAAAATAGTATTACAAATTAAAGGTGCTTGCTTGCAAGTTTGAGTCTTTTTTTTAAACTTTCTTGCTGACTAGATATTTTACTACTTTGATGTTCTCTTAATGCGGCTTCTTTTTCTTCTCAACCTCAGGTGTTCTACTATTTGGGTGAACTTAATGATTCGCTGTCCTATGCCCTCGGAGCTGGATCCTTGTTTGATGTGTCAGAGGATTCTCATTACATTCATACTCTACTTGGTAAGACGATATGCATGTTTTTTACACTAATCAAAAGACACTGTATGATCACTCTTAGGCATTACTTGTTACTCAGAATTTTTGTTTCTGTTATTACTGATTAATAATATTCCTTCGGATATAGTACTGTCAGAATTGAACTTGCTATATTGAATAGAGCATAGCTTGATTTCTTTATTTAACTTTGTTTTTTATTTTTTTATTTTTTATCATCTTGTCAGCCAAAGCTATAGATGAGTATGCCAGTCTTAAGTCTAAGGCAGCAGAATCAAGTGCTGAAGCAGCAAATGTGGATCCTAGGTTGGAGGCTATTGTGGAGAGAATGCTGAACAAGTATGCTCGCTTAAATGCATTTGACTCCTAAACTTCCCCTTTCAGATTTCTCACCTTTTATCTCTTACAGATGTATCCTGGATGGAAAATACCGGCAAGCTATGGGAGTTGCAATTGAATGTCGAAGACTGGATAAACTGGAGGAAGCAATCATAAAGAGTGATAATGTACAAGGAACTCTGTCATATTGCATCAACATCTCTCATTCTTTCATCAACCTTCGAGAGTACAGACATGAGGTAAGACTTTCTGCATTTGCTCTGAAGCAATGTTGAGCAGAGGCATAAGAGAAAACTTAATAATTTAGAAACGTCGAACATGTGTGTTGATATAATTTTGGCTGTTGGTTAGAATCCATAGTTATGTATACAAAGGCTAGAGATTACTTTTGTTCCAAGGCACCTATCTGTGTCTAATCATTTCTGATCTCTCCAGATGTTTTAATTGAACCTATTGTTTGTGGTAAACTTTATGCGGGATCACACAGATTACGAGTTATGTTATAATTCTTTGAGGTCCTATTTAAACTTGATGCTAAAGTAAGAAGGTGATATGTGTGATTTGAAGTTTAAGCTATTTACTTTCTCACAATTTAATTGAAACTCGTTATCTTGTCTTTGCAAGCTTACATTATCAAGGAGACATAACCTTTGGTTCTTTGTACAGGTACTTCGTCTTCTTGTCAGAGTGTATCAGAAGCTGCCTTCTCCAGATTACTTGAGCATTTGTCAGTGTCTCATGTTCTTGGATGAACCAGAAGATGTTGCAAGCATATTGGAAAAGCTTCTGCGCTCTGAAAACAACGATGATGCGCTTTTGGCATTTCAAATAGCCTTTGATTTGGTTGAGAATGAGCACCAAGCTTTTCTTCTGAATGTAAGAAACTGCCTAACAGCTCCTAAATTGCAACCTTCGGAGCCAGTGCAACCAGAATCCAGTGAAGCTGCACAAGAGGAAGGTTCTGCTCCAGGGGATGTTCCAATGACAGATGGAAGCTCTACTGCCCCTGTCACTGTGCCTGAAGATCCAAGTGAAGTGTTGTATTCTGAGAGATTGACAAAAGTAAAAGGAATATTGTCTGGAGAGACATCGATAAAGTTGACTTTACAATTTTTGTACAGTCATAACAAGTGAGGCTGCTCTGTCCTTTACTTATTAAAATCAAAAGTATCTTGCTTTATGGATACAAGTGGTCAATAAGTGCTTTAACTGTTCTTTGTGATTTGCTTATAGGTCTGATCTTCTTATTCTGAAGACAATAAAGCAGTCTGTTGAGATGAGAAATAGTGTGTGCCATAGTGCAACAATCTATGCTAATGCAATTATGCACGCTGGAACAACTGTGGACACGTTTCTGAGAGAAAATCTGGTTAGTCACAGTTTATTTTCTTGTTAACACCCTTTGCATCAAGTTTTGTTTTTATCTATGTTTTATTATGAAGCTGACCCTTTTTTTTTCTTTTTTAAATTGTCAGGACTGGTTAAGCAGAGCCACTAATTGGGCAAAGTTCAGTGCGACAGCTGGGCTAGGTGTTATTCACAGAGGCCACCTGCAGCAGGGAAGATCTCTGATGGCACCTTACTTGCCCCAGGGTGGGGCTGGTGGTGGCGGAAGCCCATACTCGGAAGGTGGTGCTCTGTATGCTCTAGGTCTCATTCATGCTAACCATGGCGAGGGCATCAAACAATTCCTTCGTGAAAGCCTGCGCAGTACTAATGTAGAGGTGTGCATTATGTAAAAAAAAAATTATTCACATATGTGTACTGAGCTGTATTGCAAATTCTTTATAGTGAGATCCTTTGGTGTAGGTTATACAACATGGGGCTTGCTTGGGTCTTGGTTTGTCTGCTTTAGGTACTGCGGATGAAGAGATTTATGATGACATCAAAAGTGCGCTGTATACTGACAGTGCCGTTGCCGGTGAAGCTGCGGGTATAAGCATGGGTTTACTCATGGTTGGGACTGCAAGTGAGAAAGCTGGTGAGATGCTTACTTATGCACATGAGACACAACATGAAAAGATTATCAGGTATTATATGGGATCTAGATGAGTTTTGCCTTCATGGAGGCTCTTGTTAAATATGTTATATATTGATAGCTATTTCGCCTATCTGTGCCAGACTGCCAGGATAGTATTATTAGCTGTGCTTTCTAACTATGCATTGTATGTTGCAGGGGGTTGGCCTTGGGGATTGCCCTGACGGTATATGGAAGAGAAGAGCAAGCAGACACGCTAATTGAACAGATGACAAGAGATCAAGACCCTATATTGCGTTATGGTGGTATGTATGCATTGGCATTGGCCTATAGTGGGACAGCTAACAACAAAGCCATAAGGCAGCTGCTGCACTTTGCTGTATCGGATGTGAGTGATGATGTTAGGAGAACTGCTGTTCTAGCCCTTGGTTTTGTACTGTACTCTGAGCCAGAGCAGGTTAGTAATCTTTTTCTTTTTTTCACTATGCTTTGCTTCTTTTCAATTTTTATCTTAATGTTGGTCTAATTTCCTTGTACCTCATAAATTGTGCTGTCAAACTGCAGACGCCTCGAATTGTTTCCCTGCTATCTGAGTCGTACAACCCACATGTTCGATATGGTGCTGCTCTTGCAGTAGGCATTTCTTGTGCTGGTACTGGCTTGAGTGAGGCCATATCTTTATTAGAGCCTCTGACTTCAGATGTTGTTGATTTTGTGCGCCAAGGGGCTCTCATTGCAATGGCTATGGTCATGGTTCAGATTAGTGAAGCTAGCGATTCCCGTGTTGGAGCTTTCAGGTAGTGTGTCCATGGATTTTCCAATATTTTTAGACTCCTCTCTCCCTCTCTCTGTCTCTCTCTCTATATATAAGTGGGTTTGTGGTTGTGTATGTATATGTGGCAACTGATACACTTCTCTTCAATTTATTGATATTACATAGGCGACAGTTGGAGAAAATAATACTCGATAAACATGAGGATACCATGAGCAAAATGGGAGCAATATTGGCCTCTGGAATTCTTGATGCTGGTGGAAGAAATGTGACAATAAGATTACTTTCTAAGACAAAGCATGACAAAGTCACTGCAGTGGTTGGCCTTGCTGTATTCAGCCAATTTTGGTACTGGTATCCCCTCATATATTTCTTAAGCTTGGCATTTTCACCAACAGCGTTGATTGGCTTGAACTATGACCTAAAGGCTCCAAAGTTTGAGTTTCTATCACATGCAAAACCTTCTCTATTTGAGTATCCAAAACCGACCACTGTGGCAACCACTACATCAGCTGTGAAACTCCCTACTGCTGTTCTGTCCACATCAGCAAAGGCCACTAAAGCTAGGGCCAAGAAAGAAGCAGCAGATCAGAAGGCACATCCTGAAAAGGAAAATACTGGAAAAGGAAAATCAGCTGGCGAGAAAGATGGGGACTCGATGCAGGTAACCAATCCATTTCCAGCTTTTTATGTCCTTCTATCTTTTATCCATGCATACTTGAGGGAATACTCTATATTTATTGTTCCTCTTGGAGAATTTGCTATAAAATATTGTCTAGAGCCTTGTACAACTATTTCACCAATTTGCTCTTGACATAGACACATTATGATGGTCCAAATTAGTCGCAGATGGCAGTGAAAGAATTATTGGATAATTGAAGTTCTTTCCTTCTTTCTTTCTTTCTGGCAGGTTGATAGTGCAGTAGAGAAGAAACCTGAACCTGAGCCGTCTTTTGAGATTTTGACCAACCCAGCAAGGGTGGTTCCTGCTCAGGAGGAATACATAAAATTTCTGGAAGATAGCCGATACGTGCCAGTCAAGTTGGCACCTTCAGGATTTGTTCTCCTGAGAGACCTAAGACCAACTGAGCCAGAGGTGCTTTCGCTTACGGACACACCCTCTTCTACGACAGCATCGCCTGCTGGTGGATCGGCAACTGGACAGCCAGGATCTACGTCAGCCATGGCGGTTGATGATGAACCACAACCTCCTCAGCCTTTTGAATACACCGTGTGATCTCTCAGTGTTAGTCATAGACTCTTGTTTCTCTTGTTGAGTCAGCATGATGGGCTTGATGGCTGAATATGCCTGTGGATATTGTTGACTTGTTTGTTGTACTTTGCTAGATTGTTAAATTTTCATGTAGATCAAATTTTAACGAGTTTCAATTCAGAGTCATTGGTACGTTCGTTGGCTATATTGTTAGGATTGAGAATTGATCGTAGCAGGGATGATGGATGAAAAGGGAACGTCTTAGCACAACTGAAATTGTAACTATGTGAGAATCAAGTTTCCAAGTTGAAATGTTTTTACTCGAACAGAAATCTTTCCAATAACTCATCACCAAGCTATTCAATATTCCCCCCTTTTAACAAAATCCACATTCTTTTTGGATTACCTTCAAAGAAAAACCTCTTGCATCCACCTTGGTCCGCAAGACTCGAGATTATCAACTATTTATTCAATCGTAGGCTCCACGCTTTTCTATCTTAGGCATCACACTCTTGAGGGTTTTAGGGTATTACAATGGCTTTCTTATGTAAGTTTGGGAGTATACTTGGGCAGACGACGGGAGGCAAGCCTATGCCCAAGCATTTTAGGTCTCTATTTCCGACGTTCCAAAGAGCCATAACAAAAAGTGTCACGTCATGGGGAAGTACAAAACTGGAAGAGGAGGAGGAGGAGACATTGAATGTGAAGGACTGTCGTGATCGACGTCGCTCAGCAACGGCGAATCAGAATACTCACAACAATAATATTCATGGGGCGGTGATCGTGATGATGATGATGGTGATGATGATGATGATGATTTTTTTTATAGTTTGTTTGGTAGTGATGGAAGTTCCAGTGATGGTGGTGGTTGCGATGGCGGTGGTAGTAGTGATGGTGATCGTGGAGTTTCCAGTGATGGTGGTGGTGGCGGCGGCGGCGGCTTCTAGTTTGGCTACCAAATAATGCCTAATAACTTGAAGTGGGATTTAGTTTACCATGTCATATGTTAGGGATCGGACCAATTCTATTCAGTGTGGTTTGGTTTGGGTTGTATAGCTTGGGTTTTCATAGAACTTTTACAATTTAGTTTTTTTTTTCTTAACTATTTCTCTTTGACTCTTTCCCCTTCTCTATTGTCCTTAATCTTATTGTGTTTGGCTAGCTCTGAGCTATATCTACAAACTTTCTTGAATATCTTATTTGGATCTCCAAATGTCACATTCCCTTTTACTTTAAACCATCTTCTTCCTAGATATTGCGTAGAATAAAATTACACTAGTACAGTTAATTCAAACACTCTGAATGCTTTGAATGCTTAGATTTCTCGATGCCATTTACTGAAGTGCATACTTCACAAAGTTGCAAACTTTAGATGGAAGTGCATATAGATGCATCAAAACCATACAATTTAAACAATATAACGAATGAAAACAAAATCCGATATCTGCCATGCTTACTTTTACACCGATTTCAATAGGAGAAAAATATTTCATTAGGCATCTAAACCCAACATCCACTATGGGAAAGGACACCAACTTACAGTGACAACTCTTAAAGATTGGCATGACTTGTTGGATCTTCATCCATTCCGGCTACTTTGGGAAACACATGTCCATACTAACAAAGTAACAGAATTTGACCCAATAAAATTAACTAACCAGCGTCGAAATTAAGAGAGAGGAGGTTGGTCACTAGTCACTGCTGATCAAAACAAGACCGAAAGGTTTTAACTTTCATTGAATCAATTCATTTCTATCTTTATCTTTATACATTTTATGATAATTAGATATTTAGATTTTCTTAGTTTTATTCAGCCCAAATCTCTGAAATTATTTATTATTTATTGAAAAAAAAATTCAATTTTTTTTGCATCAAAGAAAACATAAAGTTTAAACTCCAGGGATACATCTAAATTATTACAATCATGTTCATAAAGAATATCCGGAATAATATAATAGTTACTCTTAATTAATAATTAGATGAAATCTCATCATCTCCCACTATCAATATTACTCGAGTGTTACTTTTGTTCGATGGAAAAATATCTCTCGCGTAGAGGTCCTTCTCGCGAAGCAGTCTCTTTTATGATTTCGGATGTTTTAACCGCGTGAGCCGGTTTATCCTGCTTGTGCTTCGTATGCTGGCGTGCCACCGTCTTTCAACGGAATATAGACTGTCTACAGCCGCCTGACTTCTTATATAAGCGATTAGAATGGGGAGAGCACTAACCCCACTCGAATAGGTCCTTGCTGCCTAGTGTCCTAGGACTTGATATGTGAATCTCTAGCTTAGTCTTTGAAATCGATACTCCACACGCTCTTATCCGTGCAAAGCAGAGCAATCCCGCTGACAGAGTGTTGAGAACACTGCTTCCTTCGTATGCCCGAACTCTTACCCTTATGTGACAAGCTCTTCGACCTTCTGGTTGCAAAGAAGATAGAAATCTCGAAGACGAGATGTCTGTCTAGGTGTACTTGCGTATAACAAATGTTTGTATTTGATCGAGGACCTTTTCCACAAGGCTCTTACTCTCCTTATATACTCGCTTAAACAACAGTCATTCACTCTGTTTCAAACTCTTCCCGCTCTTGTAATCATAGTCTGAATCTAACACCAGCATACGTGTTGTAATCCTCGTAGATCTTCTAATACTATCATAACTCCTCTAAGAAGTTTATCTAAAATAAAACAAGCTATAATAGAATCCAAGCCGCGTGGAACCGGCTAATTAATAAGACATAGTTCTTAACAGAACTCAAAGCCTACTCCTGGTGAACGCTCGCCAGGCGTTATTCTCACTTGACCCTTCGCCAAGCGTCTATAATATAGTGGGCCGCTCGCGAAGACCTCGGCATCCAAGCCCAAAATGAAATACTTTATTTTAGGCCCAAACATTGCCCCTCAGGTCTTGAACTTGGAACTTCCTAAACAATCGAAAAGACTTGAATATAACTTGACTGACGTGCTAAGACTTTAAAATGGTATCCCATCACTCAAACGCCACGTCACACAACCTTTCAAAAAGGTGTGCCACTTGACTGACACAATATAAAAGCACCAGTCCATATCCACAAATCTCATTTTTCAACGAAACCCTTTCACCTACTCTGATCCTACACTTTCTAACCCTCTCAGTCAAAAAGTTCAAACCTTTCCTTCTCACCGCCGTCAATCCTTACATTCCAGAAAAAATGCCTCCTCGCAAAGACATTCCCAACCTTTATGAATACCATGACTCTTAGAATTTTTCCAAACAACTCAAAGCTGTCGCCAGACAATACAACCCAGAAGCTGTTTGCACCCGTTCTATAGCCCCTGCTGAAAATACAGGCCTTCTCGGTCCTTTTCTGGACACTCCACTCAATCCAGAGCTTTTCAATATCCTCCGTCAACCCATCTGTAGTTCATCCCTCATACTCCAAGACTACCCCAAGGCAGACCCAAAGGAATGGACCCACAAAGACACTCTCTATCTTATCGAAAAATGGCCACACTCAAGTGCAGAAGATCTCGCTTGGTATCGGCACCGCCGCGGGCAAGATATCGGCCGGTGGGAGACAGCTGGAATAGCCCAACTCATTGACTTATGCTTTTCTCTCCCAGCTGGAGGCAACAGAGCTCCTTTCGCCACAGCCATGTGCTTTTGGGACTGCTCGGTCAACTGCTTCCTTCTTCCATGTGGTGATGTGAGCATCACAATGCTCGACCTGTATACCATATTTGGAGTTCTTGCTTTTGAATATATCTGGTCTCTTCAACAACACCACAAAACACCAATCCAAGCCTCCCCTGAACGCCTTTCTTCCTATTCCTCCTGGATGAAACATTTTGCTCGCGAGGAAAAAGACACGGCTCAAGGAGGAATAGCCTTTCTGGAGTACTGGCTACCAAAGTACCTCTTCTGCTCAACCTCCGCCAAGGTCACTAAATCCTGGACCAACCTTGCTGAACACCTCTTCAATAGTGAACAACTAAGCTTGGTTGAATCCGCCCTCGCCTACATCTATTATGGCTTAAGGCGAGTCACACTATCAAAGCTTGACCTGAACCAACCAGGACCACTTTGGATGGTAGAGCTCTGGCTGCAGATCTACTTTCGTTTCTTCCGTCCCTCAGCACCCCCTGTTCATGAAGAACACAAGCTGCTGGGCCAGACATTAGTCTCTGCACCACCCAGAATCAGACAATAGTCCTACCTCCACTGCTTCAAACACATCTGTCTGCATAAGGACTTCCCAACTACAGCAGTTGAGAAAATTCTGAATCGTCGCCACCCTGGCCTCCTTGCAAGTGGATTCATGCCTTCGCCAGAACAAAGCATTCTTGCGAGAAACCTTTTCATTCGATTCAACACTTGCCAAAACCTATCAGTTCCAGATTCAGCCATCTCCGGGTATAAGCTCTATGCCTCAAATCACTTCTCCAGACAATTTGGGCTCAGCCAGGATGCCCCCATGCCCCTCGCCTTCTCTGTTAACAAATATACTCTTTGGCGAGGAAACGGTCACCCTCTTGCAGCAGAAGTGCGAGACGAACACTTTGGCTTTCCAACAATAATGCTTCCACCCATAACAAAGCCACTAGTGATCTCTCAATCGGTCACCCAGTCGTACCTCGCATGGTGCTCCCAGCTTTGGGAAGAAAAACGACATCAGGGACCGCTCTCGTGTTTTGCCGCCATCTTCTGTGACTTCGGCCAGAGATTTTCAAATGAAGAAGACTTGGCTGCAATAAATGTATCATACCGGAACATAAAGTCTACTCCATGGCCACAGGTATGCCCCTTCACTTTAAAAATTTCCACATGAATTAGCAATCCTTCGTATCGTAACTGACCATCCTTTTCTTTAATCTTCCTTGCACAGCACACCCTTGAGCCAGACGTGACTGTGGCCATTCAGTCTCTCAAGAAGAAAAGATCAAACCCCTCTGGGTCCTCCATAAGTACTTGAACCTGCTTTTCCCAGAACCATCTAATTTTGCCACTGACCCTGTAACTAACCACAATCCTTTGACAGTCTCCAAAATGAAGAAAGATTATATTGAAACCCAAAGGGCCCCAAAGTGGAACCTGGCTAGATACAAAAGTCATCAGTAGGGACAAACAAGCGAAGCTCCAAGCTCGAATCTTTCTTGCTTCATTTGATCAGAGGAGTGACAAAGCCTCGGGAGCCAGTGCCTGTTCAACCTTGGCTTTCATCATTGCACACTGGTTATGTGCAAACCCAAACAGTATGCCCACGCTCTCCCAATTTGACGACCTCCTGATTCAAGGTTCAAAAGAGTGGCAAGAACTATGCAAGGACGAGGCCCTTGTAAGCAATTACCTAGATCAACACTTTGATCTGGACGTAATTTTGAAGGCTAACATCAGACCACTAAGGTTCGCATCTGATGACTCCTTCATTGGGTATTTTGACCCAGAAAAGTTTACAGCTCTGAATGGCCTCCCTTCTTTTGATACTTTATGGGAGCAAATCCGGAACGGCCACAAGCCTCGAGTATTCATAGTGAGTTGGAACGACCATTTCTTCGTCCTCAAAGCTAAAGACGGAGCTTATTACATAATAGACTCACTAGGAGAACGGCTTTCTGAAGGATGTTGTAAAGCTTTCATTTTGAAGTTCGATGATTCCAGCATCATACTTGGCAATGAAGATCATGATACAGGCCCTGAAATTATCAACAGCGCCAAAGAATGCTGCAAAAATTTCATAGCCCAATTTCTGGCTGGAATCCATCGAACAGAACTTAAGAAAGAAGAGAAAACAAAGCCTGTCGATTCCGCCGTTTTGTTTCGGCGTTTGCAAATTGAAGTCCAATCTTGCTTCATTCCCTCCTCCTCTGGCGAAAGCACCAGCACTCAAAATGAGCAAGTCATTTCAGAGCCTAAGCGTCAAATCTTCTCCTCGCCAGAGCACTTAGTCACACAACCACCATTTTGGCTGAGAGTAATCCAGAACGCGAGGAACCGAGCCCTTCCTCGCCAGAACTCCAAGTTCAAGCAACTGAAGGAACACAATCATTGTCTCCCCAACAAGTAAGAACTCTCTATAATATCACTTCTGGATTAATGTTTCTTAATTGGTCCTGACACTCTGTTATTCATACTGTAGTCCAAACATGTTCTTGTGGACCTGGCTGTTCGCGAGATAACCTCCAACAATCCCAAGAACCAGATAAGCTCATCAGGTCAATCTCCTATAACGGCCGCCGAGGATCAGCCTAGCAATCCTTCAGGTGTCAACGATGAAGATCCTATACCTCAAATCACAGAAAATCTCATACCAACTTCATCGCAAGAAAGCAACCCTCAGCTACTCAGTGTGCAAGAAACCACCACAAAGTTACAAGAGCTTGTAGGCAAACTGGGTACGCGGAGCACTCCTTTTGACATTGATTTCATGCTTCGAAAAATTCTCTCTGGGCCCTTGGATTCTCCACCAGACATTCAAGCTGTCTATGAGTAAGTGAAAATCATGAAGGTCACTGCCCCAGCAAATTTCATCCCTCGTCTAGATGAACTTGAGGAGAATCTCTCTCTATTCCTGAGTCAAAATGAAGCCTACCATCGTCTAAAGCTCGAGGTCGAGCGTAAGAATGAAGCAGCAGAGACTTTGGAGCGACAGACTCAAAGAGAGAAGGAGAGAATTCAGAAAATATTGGAGGATGACTCTACCCGGCAAGAAACTTTAGCAGCCAAGCAGGCAAGAATAACTGCTATTAAAGCTGAACTTGCCTCCCTTGAAGCTGAAGTAAGTGCACTGGAAGCTAACACCTCAAAGCATCAGGACACAATGCACCAAATTATGATAGAAGGCGAGAGCCAAGCTCAACTCCTACAAGAGGCACGCGAAGAAGCCAACAATGCTCGCCAAGCAGCTCAACAAGCCTGGGTGGCCTCAGAGATTGCCAAAATCTCAGTAAAGAACTTTTTCCTCCTATTGTAAATTTTTTGGGCCTCAGATGTATGTCCTATTTATCTGTCCAAAACTATTCAACTATTTATGTATTCAAATTGATTCCGACGACAAAGCATGATCTGGGTCCAAAGACCACATTGGGCCTCTCTAATAAGCCCATTTTCACCTTTGGTCCAGCCTCATATTTAAGCTGTAACTGTTTTGACCACTCTGACTGTTCAACAATAAATGGAATTTTAATTCCAAGCTTGGAATCCGTATCGGTTCAAACAATCAAAATCTTTTGAAATACGTTTCACCTACCCCAGAAATCTCCTCATTTATCATGCACTTCTTGCAGGTAGATAAACCGTCTTCGTGGTCCACTTTCATTTGGACACGTGTACTCTATTCTTGGGTGTAATTACTCTCGCGAAGCCATACTGTTGTAACTCCTGCCTATAAAAGGTTTCCCTTCCCTTGTGTTATGAATCAACTCTTTCGCAAGAATGAATTACCCTTCTGTTTATTTGCTCTGGTCTTCCTATCTAAAGAAACCTCCAGATAAATCCTTCCATGTTGTGTTCCTTAGATAGCAATATCCACGTCCAAACCTGGACTAGATAGCAATATCTACGTCCAGGCGTTGCCTTGGCTATCCCAACTTGAATCAGTAGAAGAAGGGAGAAGCCAAAATCCATAGGTAGAGACGTCCTCGTCTTCCTCCAGTGCACCTGCTCGGTGTCGATATGCATTGGAGGTGGTAGGCCTCTCGAATATGGCATGTAAAGATGAGGAAAGATAGGGGCGTCATCCCGGGAAAAAAGGCAACAAACGCCAAGTCCTTGGCGTTTCAAATCCTTTCCATCCATTCGCCGAGGTCGATCTCCATGTGTAATATTTGATACATCGACCCCAAGGGATGGCAATCAACTAAGAGGATTTGTGAGAAATAAACTATTTTATCTTTCTTTTCTGTTGCTGATTCATAGTTTGTTTTTCCGCATGGTATCAGAGTTTGAGGCCGCAAAGCCTTTGTATTCTTCTAATATGTTGAATGTAATATTTTATTTGAAGCACAAAATTTCCTTATATTTATAAACTTAGATATAGCTTGTTCAAAAACTCAGGCCATAGTAACTGGCTAACATGAACTTTTTAACTTGGAAGAAATACAGAAATTTTCTAAAAAATTGGCCTCGGATACAGCCTCTAGCTATTTAGCCCCATGAATAGGCTGTTATGATGTATATGATCCTCGGTATGTGTTGCCCCTGTAGTTTACTCATGCAAAGGCATGAATAAACTAGATTTAAGTTGTAGTTGGAGGATCTTCGTACTCCCAAACTGGTTGTATAAATTTCTTGAGGAAACGACCATTTATTGGATTAGCGTGTATTTAACCATCTTGATCTCGCAAACGAACAGCTCCTTTACCCAACAATCGATCTATAATATATGGTCCTTCCCATTTTTCTGACCATTTTCCTCGTCCTTCAGTCTTCTCGCCAACGGGCAAAATGACTCGCCAGACGAGTTCTCCTTCTGCAAAACTCATGCCCCTAGTACGTTGGTCATAGGCACGAGCCACCTTCTGTTTTTTCAGCACGTAGACTATCATAAGCTTGTATACATTTCTCATCTAAGCCTTCATATTTCTGCCACATTGCTTGTACATAGTCTTCACCAATCAAGTTGTGTTGCTCCATTACTCGTAAAGACTGAACATTGATTTCTAAAAGCAAAACCGCATCGTGCCCAAACATTAGTGCATAAGGAGTCGTACATGTGGGTGTCCTCTTACTAGTCCTATAAGCCCACAAGGTGTTAAATAGTTCTTCATGCCACAGCCTGGCATTGCTCGCAAGCATCCGTTTAAGAATGTGAATAATGATTTTGTTGCTTGCTTCAGCTTGACCATTGGATTGGGCATAATATGGAGAAGAATGAAGAAAGTGAATCCCAAGATCCTTCATAAGTGTGTCCACTTCTCCAGACATAAACGCTGCCCCTCGGTCTGAAACAAAACTCTCAGGAATGCCAAACCGACAAATGATATCTTCAAATAGGAACTGGCGGATGGCCTTTGCTGACGATACCCTGAGAGGTCGAGCTTCAACCCATTTTGTGAAGAAATCAGTAGCCACTATGATAAATTTGTGCCCTTCAGATGAATGAGGATGAATCATTCCTATTAAGTCCAAAGCTCATCCTCGAGCTGGCCAAGGCTTGATTATTGGCTGTAATGGTATTCTGGGCAGATGGTTGACCGGACCATGTTTCTGGCATTCTTCACAACCTCTTGCGAACGTGATGCAATCTCTGAGCATTCCTGGCCAATAAAAGCCATGTCTTCTTATTAACCACCTCATCTTGGGATCAGCCTGATGTGCCCCTGCTACCCCAAGGTAGACCTCTCTCATTAACCGCTTAGCTTCACGTCCAAAGATACACCGCAACAGTATGCCTTCTTCTCCCCTTCGATATAACTCAACATCCTTGAGCACATAATTAGGGGCTAAAAATCGAATCTGCTTATCTACCGGATTATTGGGATTCTGGAGATAAGAAATGATTTCCTGTCTCCAATCCACGTCAATGTGATCAAGTGTAGCAACATACCATTCGTTTTTATCTTCTTGACGTGTAAAGAAAGATGGAATGGTTCTTCTTTCAACCTTTAATATTCGTTCGCGTACTCCATCTTGCAAACTTACACCCGTTGCTAGTTGAGCCAGCTCATTGGCTGCATAGTAATTTTCACGAGGAACATGACTCAACTCCACCTCTGTAAACAATCGGAGCAGGTCACACGCTCTTTTAGCATAAGGTTCTAAGACTGGGCCTGCTTTATACTTTGTTTCAAGTTGCCTGATCACTAGTTGGGAGTCTCCAAAAATATGCACATCGGTGATTTCCATATCCAACAAAAGTTCTAATCCAATGATTAAAGCTATATTCTGCTTGATTATTTGTGCATCTGAAGTCCAACTTGAAAGAATAAGAAAAAGTTTGGCCGCGTGGGGAAGTTAAAGCTACTCCTGCCTCAGCCATAGTACTCGTACTGGACCCATCAAAGTACAGACACCAAGGATCCAAATCAATACGAGCAAGGTCCAGTTCTGGCCCTTCAACAACCTCTTCCATTGGATGATGGGCCAAAAAATCAGCCACGGCTTGGCCTTTTACCGCCTTTTAGGGAACATATTGCAAAGAAAATTCTGACAAAGCCAGAATCCATTTCCCAATGCGCCCCCGGAGAATCGGTCTGGACAGCATGTACTTCACTAAATCTGTTTGTGCGATGACACACATAGTGAAGGAAAGCATATAGTGCCTCAATTTACACCCTGAAAAGTATAAGGCTAGGCAGAGTCTTTCCATTGGAGAGTATCTTGTTTCTCAGTCGTTCAAGGTACGACTTAGATAGAAAATAGCACATTCAACTCCTGACATGTCGTCCTGAGCTAGTAGACTTCCAATGGAGAGTGTGGTAGCTGATATATACAGCTTGAGAGGAACCCCGGGTCTTGCGGGCACCAAGACGGGTGGGTTTGTTAAGTAGGCTTTAATGGTATCAAAGGCCTCTTGATGTATAGGCTCACATACAAAGTCCTTTTGATTTTGAAGCTTGAGCAGAGTTGAGAATGGTTGTGTCTTCCCAGCAGCATTGGCAATAAACCGTCGTAAGAAATTGATCTTTCCCAATAAACGCAATAGTTCTTTCTTACTCTGTGGCGGGACTGCATTAAGAACCGTTTGTTTCTTGTCGTCCGGTATCTCAATCCCACGCTGATGAACTAAAAGACCCAGGAAATCTCCTGCCTGGACGCCAAACACACACTTGGCTGGATTCATCTTTAGTTGATGTTGCCTCATTCTGAGAAACACCTGCTGTAAGTCTTCAAAATGGTCACTTCTGCGCTTCGTTTTGACTACCACATCATCAATATATACTTCCATGATTTTACCAATAAGATCATGGAAGATCAAATTCATTGCTCGTTGGTAAGTTGTCCATGCATTCTTAAGTCCAAATGGCATATCCACGTACTCAAAAACACCTGCAAATCCTGGGCACCGAAACGCTGTTTTATGTCGATCTACTTCAGCCACTGGAATTTGATGGTATCCAGCAGTGCCATCCATAAACGTCAACATTTCATGGCGGGCAACTGAGTCTATCAACAAATCTGCTACTGGCATGGGGTATGCATCCTTTGGGGTTGCATTGTTCAAGTCTCTGTAATCAACGCACACTCGCATCTTTCCATTCTTTTTCTTGACCGGGACTACATTAGAAAGCCACTCATTATATTTGGCTACACGTATGATCCCTGACTTGAGCATCTTTTCAACCTCTTCCTTGACTAGAATTGCCGTCTCTGTATTCATGCGACGCATCCCTCTCTTGTTTCACAGGTTTCTTCCCTTCTATGATGGGCAAGTTGTGACAAACCAAATCTGGTGACAGTCCGGGCATGTCGTCGTATTTCTCTGCAAAATAATCTGCGTATTCTTGTAGTAATTAAATAAGCTTGAGTCTCTCCTCAGGCTCCAGGAAGGTCTGATGGCCACAAAGATTGGCTCTTTATCTGTCCCAAGATTGATGTATTCAATGGGATCCTTGACTTTAGGAGGTAAATCATCTAAAGCTGCTAGAGCTAATTTAATCTCGTCCTCCTCCTCGAAGTCTTGCAAAACATCTTCATCCAGATATTCCAAGGCTGCAACCATCGGAACCCTCTCAAAGGCTTGGCTCTCTAGCAGAAAATTATGAAAGCGTTCGTGTAGAGAGTGACAAGCCTCGGCCTCTATACTTGATAGAGACCCAGTCATTGAGAACGTTTGGATGGTAGCTCAATGGTGTAGGGTCTTTTGCTATATTGATTTGCTTGAATTATACCCCACTGAGCTAGTTCAGAGGCCGTAACACCAACTGGGTGGCCTTTATTATCGACGCCACATACCTCCAATGGCCTAAGGTCACTGTGGTAATATCTGGCTTCTAACGCATTAGCAGAAACGGAATATGGTTGAGGGTCGGCATTGATAAGTTCTGCTTCACCTGACTCCATATTCCAGATTAACATCTGCTGATGGAGGGAAGAAGGTACACAATAGCTCCTATGAATCCAGTCACGTCCCAGAATTGCACTGTATGGAAATGTACACTCTGCTACAAAGAACGTGTAAGTGCCTGAGGCTAGACCGATGTGTACCTATAAGAAAACAATGCCCAAAGTCTTGGTTATGCTACCCTGAAAATTTTTGACGCTCAACGAGGTTTCTTGGATAGCAGACTTGGGGATGCCTAATAAGGCCATTGCCTTGACTGTGATGATGTTCACCGCTGCCCCCGAGTCCACTATGAGTTTGTTTAACTGAATCCCTTGGACTTTTCCTGTGACATATAACGGCCGCATGTGCATGGCCATATCTATAGTGGGTTTGGAGAACATCATCTGTCATTTCGTGTGTGCTGAATCCAGCTCTGGTATTTCAGTTGATGTCGGACCACTTGTTAGATCCGATTCTTCTTCTGGTAATACCAAGTTGTTGACACTTTTGTTTGTAATGGATTTAACAGTCGAGGCTGACAGAGATAAAGCATATTTGGAGGATAAGACAAACACCATATTAATGGCGAAACCGTCCTCTTCAATGCAATCTTCTGCTTCTTCATCTTCGTCTTCATCGTAATCCACCAACTGCTCATCCTCTTTGTAGTTGTCAGCTTCAGTCTGATGTCCGTCCTCGTTCGAAGTTGTAGTAACCTTGAGATGAGCTACCTGTTGTAACTGACCCTCAGGAATAGGATCAATGGCTGCTGGCAGTAGTAATGGTGGATTTTGCCCCTTGGGATCAGGAAACAGTTGTCGGGTCTTCTTTTGTTCTTCCACAACTAAAGGTCTAGGTTTCCATCGCAAGACTGGGGGCTTGCTTGTAACGTTCTGTTTCTGAATGTCCTTCTTTCCCTTTGGGGATGTCTGTAGCCCTACTGTTTTCATCGTATCTTCTTCAAAAGTGAGGCGTCTCCTCACTGGCTTCCGTTGTGTATGTTCACGATGAATCTCGGGAGTAGATTCAGGCTCTTTGCCTTTGGGTCCCAATTCTAGGTTTCGGTCAAAGACTCCTGGTCGTTGGGTTCTCACTTTGGGCTCGCGAGACTTTTTCCCAAAAACCACCAGTGGGTTCGCTGCAAGGGCGTTTATTCACCTCTGCAATGCTTCTGGAGAACACTCCAGCTCTTCCTCTTTGATCAAGCCTGCTTCATAAGCCTCTAGTGCTCTCTTGGCTCTTCCAAAGCGTCGTTGAAGATTTCTTCTCCTGCTTGGAGTCACCTCAATGGTTTTTCCTTTTTCCCTTACGTACCAAACATCTTCCTTTGTAATATTTCTTGAAGCTGGAGGTATATATGGTCTCGCGAGCGTACTTGCAACCTTGGACTCAGTTGTTCTAGCTAAACTGGCTTTGTCTGTTGCTCGCGAGCGCTTGGAAGTTGGAGTATCCCTTTGTTTTGTTTGTTGGGGCTGATGATCTGCATTCGAAAATAACTCTGGGAAAAACTTGGCTGCATCAGCCAGTTCTTCATAAGAGATCTTCAGCCCGCTTCTCAGTTTGCAATGCACACAAAGGGCTACTGGCGATTCCGCCTTGGGGTCCAACTTTTCTTTTCCTTTAGTTCTCGGTATGTATGGTGGACTTTTGCCAGTAGTTGGATGATCGTTGGATTGTTTTCTTTTGTTTGACTTGTCATGCATTATCTCCAACATTCCAACTATCATCGGTATGGAGGTCGCCAGGCCTTGCGAGGGTTTTTGTTCTATCATTATTACTCCCTCGTCAATCCATTGCTGTATCTTGAACTTCAAATCTTGACAAGCACTTGTGATGTGGCGCCCCCATTTATGGTGGTACCGACAATAAGGCAAACCCTTGACATCCTCAGGATGTGGGTCGGGTGTTCCCCAATTGTCAGGAACCACAGCTATTCCTACTTGGCACAGCTCGTTGAATATCTCCTCTCGCCTAGACGCGTCGTATATGGTTTGAGTCCGCTTAGGTCGAACAAATGCTATATGTTCTAGACCTCCGTCTTGACCTCTTCTTCGCATATGTTGGCTCAATTTGGCTACCCCCTGAAGAAGTGCCGACGGTAGGAGAAGTTGCAACTGGAGGGGGTGAGGCCCTGTGAGGATACTGCGGGTGGAAATCTACCTCGCCCTTGTCGTTGATTTCAATCACTTCCTAATTGATCAATCCTTGGATTTCATCTCTCAAGGTTGAACACATTGTTGTTCGATGACCAAAGTGATTATGAAACCTGCAGAAGTGTTGGGCCGGCTCTTTATACCGTAATTGTCTAAGTTCATTAACTGGGTAAAAGAAGATCAGCCCCATGTCCTTTAGCCTATCGAAGAATTCTTCTATCATATCGAGTCTGAATGAATAGGCTGAAAAGGATGGTCGATTCCAGGCATCCGCACCCTCGAGATGTCTATTAGGTGATGTCCAATCCACCTCAACCAAATTCACCTGTGCGGTAGGGAAGGGCTCGGAATCCACCAATGCAGCTGTTTTGGACGATCCTTCCAACTCTAATCTTCTTTCGTTGATCCATTTCTGAATCTGGTCTTTAAGCTTGATGCAGTCCTTTGTGGTGTGGTTCCATGCTCCATGGAACTTGCAGTATTTTTTACCTTTTAACTGCTCAGCTGTAGGAAGTGGTCCAAAGTCTGCTTTGACGACACGCAGACTATACAGCTGGTCCAAAATTTCATGGGCCATATTGGCGTCATAGGTATATGTCTCAAACTCTGGCTTAGTAAAATCCACTGTTGAGAGCTTGATTGGGCCCTTACTCTTTTGAAGCTTGCGGGGTTTTAGAACTTTGTTTGTTGACAAATCAACGGCACCCACTTGCTCGCAATCAGAGTCCGACTCTTGATCTTCTACACCTTCAATATAAGCCATTGTCTTTGGCTTTAACCTATCATAGGTTTTGTTATTGTACATCCCCTTGGATGCATTCCTTCTGTTGTCTCTTTCCTGCATGTTACTATGAGCCTTAGTTACAGTCGTGATGAACTCATTCAAGGAGAAATACTTGCTGTTTAAGAATAGCTGGTGGAACGTGTCCTCCAAACCATTCTTGGCCATCTCGACCACCTCCTCCTTACTCAGAGGGGTCTTGCATAGATTATATTCTGACCGGAAACGGTGCAGGAAGGTAACCGGGTTTTCTGTCGCCGATTGGCTCAAGGAAGCCAGCTTTCCTACGCTAGTTTCTGGTCTTGCTGTTCCGAAGTGATCTATGAATAAGGCCTCCATTTCCTTCCATTCACTGACCGAGCCCTTTTCTATTCCTGTATACCATACAAGGGCTGATCCTGACAACGACGATCTGAAGACTCTTAACTTGAGCCCCTCATCTTCAGCAAATTGCCCTAATTATAGAGTAAAATAGGCCAGGTGTGTTGCTGCGTTTGCATCGTCGTCTCTAGAGAAAGTTTGGAAGGTCTGGTGCTTGTAGAATTTTGGTCACCGCCACGCATTAGGATCGTCTTTCACCATTGGAGGAAACGGTGTCTCGTAGGTTTCATGCATCTTGGATAAGTGTATGTTACAATCGTCTAGGAACCTATTTAACCGTTGCTCCCAAGCAAGAGGAAAGGACTCTACTTGTCTAGTTTTCCTGGCCAAGTCCGATACGGATTTGGTTAGAGACCCTATGTCTCTGTCTACCCTTTGTGATAGAGTCGCCGCGTACCGGCGGTATTCCTCCAAACCTTTTTCTAATTGGTGAAGGATATCTATCCGTAGCCTATCTTGACCTTCCACCAAACTAGCTACCTGGGCTCTCATGGCCTCTCTTTCCTCTCGATCTTGATTTAAGTCCACCCGCATCGATTGGATTCCAGCCGCCGCTGCATCTATTAAATTGCTCTGGGTGGTGAGAAGAGCTACATGTTGCTCGGTCCTCTCCTCGAGGGCCAAATGATAATCTCGCCTGGCCGCGTAAGCCAGGTATTGTTCGAACGTAAGTTCTGCTATTTCCGCTGCATTCAAATATTTGAACGTCATGGTGTTGAAATTGTTAGCGAAAATAACTTCAACCGCTTGTTTGCTCAATGAACGACACTGACTAGATGTATGTTCACGGTAAGCCGGTTGTGGATGTTTGCGACACTGAGGGTAGACCCTTCGATAAGGATCTCCAATTGTCGCTTAGAGATGCTAAGAGATATGGTCCCACTGGGCGTGCCAAAATGTTCGATGCAAAAATATCTCTTGCGGAGAGGTCCTTCTCGCGAAGCAGTCTCTTTTATGATTTCGGATGTTTTAACCGCGTGAGCCGGTTTATCCTGCTTGTGCTTCGTATGCTGGCGTGCCACCGTCTTTTAACGGAATATGGACTGTCTACAGCCGCCTGACTTCTTATATAAGCGATTAGAATGGGGAGAGCACTAACCCCACTCGAATAGGTCCTTGCTGCCTAGTGTCCTAGGACTTGATATATGAATCTCTAGCTTAGTCTTTGAAATCGATACTCCACACGCCCTTATCCGTGTAAAGCAGAGCAATCCCGCTGACAGAGTGTTGAGAACACTGCTTCCTTCGTGTGCCCGAACTCTCACCCTTATGTGACAAGCTCTTCGACCTTCTGGTTGCAAAGAAGATAGAAATCTCGAAGACGAGATGTCTGTCTAGGTGTACTTGCATATAGCAAATGTTTGTATTTGATCGGGGACCTTTTCCACAAGGCTCTTACTCTCCTTATATACTCGCTTAAACAACAGTCATTCACTCTGTTTCAAACTCTTTCTGCTCTTGTAATCACAGTCTGAATCTAACACCAGCATACGTGTTGTAATCCTCGTAGATCTTCTAATACTATCATAACTCCTCTAAGAAGTTTATCTAAAATAGAACAAGCTATAATAGAATCCAAGCCGCGTGGAACCGGCTAATTAATAAGACATAGTTCTTAACAGAACTCAAAGCCTGCTCCTGGCGAACGCTCGCCAGACGTTATTCTCACTTGACCCTTCGCCAAGCGTCTATAATATAGTGGGCCGCTCGCGAAAACCTCGGCATCCAAGCCCAAAATGAAATACTTTATTTTAGGCCCAAACAACTTTTTTTTCTAAATTTCGCTTACTAGGGATCTTTTGGAATTTTGTGAATTTTTTATTGTTCTCACTAATTTCACGGGGAATTCTTATTATATCTTCTCACCACTCTTTATGTTGACGGAAGTTAGCCAACGTTTCGAGGTCTTCTTGGTTATCAACAAAAACCTCATTTGCCTCATCTAATTTTGACCTCATTTTCTCATATGTAACCTCTGCTTCACCAGGTTTGATTTCATCAACAACTTTCGGTTGTTTCTTAAAATAATCTATGGCCATCTTAGCTTCACTACCACAATAAACACTATAACCGACGAGATCTGTAAAACTATAACCGACGAGATAAAAATCTCGTCGGTTATAGTACTATAACCGACGATAATGGCTAAAAATCTCGTCGGTTATACTATTACCGACCCCTTTAACCAACGGACTATAACCGACGATGTTTAAGGGTCGTCGGATATAGTCCGTTGGTTAAAGGGGGTCGGTAATAGTATAACCGAAGAGATTTTTAGCCATTATCATCGGTTATAGTACTATAACTGACGAGATTTTTTATTTTTTAAAAAAAAATTAAAAAAAAATATTTTTTCCACTATAACCGACGAGATAAAAATCTCGTCGGTTATAGTTTTACAGATTTCGTCGATTATAGTGTTTATTGTGGTAGTGCTTCTTAACGTCTCTCAACCCATTTTGTTATCTTCTTCAAAGAAGTCGTTATTTTTTTTCTAACGTAAGTGAGTAAACTACACAAACTTGTCTACTACTACTACTAAATAGTTAATAAATGTTAAAGAAACAACAAATTAGCTCGTGATTACCAAACAAAAGTGCATGAGTATATGTATTGATCAGGTATGTGTAAACACATGTGAGAATAAGAAATTTTATTTATGATATGATTTGTCGACATGTCATGCCATATTTGTGACTACCAAGCCAACAATTAAAAAAACAAAACATGCATGACATGTCAAAGGCAACTAATTAACTAGACAATAGAATGCAAGATATATTGCAAACACACCGATCATTCGTGTTTATTAATTAACGCAATAGTCACCATTATATTTGGGTTGGTGTCCTAAGCCAATATTATTAGACCATTCAAGAAGAAGTTTATTTCCTATTGATGTTTATCGACCGGAGCTTTATGTGACAATTAAAAATTAAACAGTAGTTTTTCCTAATCAAAGATAGATAATCAAATTTGAATTGCAGAATAATTAATAAAAATCGGACTTTTTCGAGGAGAAGGAACATAAAATCTAAACTTGGGACTAGCAAATTAATTAATTAATCCAGTACAGCCAAACGACTGTTGTAGAAGTCATGGCCGACGAGATTGGGTTCCATAACTTGTTGGGGGCTCATTTCGCCACCGTTTTCCAAGAACATCTTGACAAATTCGTGACCGTTGATCCTCGAGTAGCAATATATGAAGCCACTCGTTGTGGCGACCCCTCGTTCATCTGGACAAACCTGCACATGCTCCAAATCAAAGCCCATTCTCCAAAACAGAATATACGGCATGTCGTATCCTTGCTCCTCAAACTTTCTTCATGTTCTCGTAGTCCGGTGCCTCCCGACATCCTCCTGAAACCCACTCAAAGTCGTACGACCCGTACGGTGCCATTTCACTAAAAACAAAAACTCTCTTGATCATCTGCTCCGGCTTCAAACCCTTATTCACTGCTTGTTCAAGAATCAAATCAAACACTCGTTTAAAATCAGTCTTGTAGAAGCCTTTCTTTGTGGTTGGACACGTACGAATCTCATCGATCAAACATTGACACTTTGACTTGAGATCATTGCCTCGAATCAACATTAGCTTAGGGTTTGGTACCAAAGGGATCACCTTCCCTTTCCAAGCTTCCACTCGATTCAAATCGGACATGAGAATTGTCAAAGACGCCGCCACCTGATTTGGAATATTATTGCCATCATAAAACATTATGGGGTGAATTACAACCAAGCTATGACTCAATATCCCTTCCCGCACCCTCTTTTTCTTCTTCAAGTCTTGAACCATTGCCTTCCATTGACGATCAGCTACCTGCCTTAAATCATCATCATCATCTATTTCAACAGCAAAAGCTACCAGCTCATGTGGAAGCAGAGCATCGGCGTCGACGTCGTCGACCATATTCTTGTCCTTCAAATATTCTCCAACTTCAACCCAATAAGGTCTCGTCCTCTCTATTGGAACTCTCGTAATACCAAATGGATTTTTATTTATATCATCATTCTGAATCCAGATACAATCCGACACATTTTTCAAGGGAACTAAAACCTCCTCCATCAGACGCTTTCGAGCTCGGACTTTGTCCTCGTTGTATTCTTCCGGGAACATCCTTTAATTTTAGAAACACTATCCAACAGCAAAGGGGCGGCGTCGCAATAATCTGCCGTACAAGTTACCTAGATATGATCCAACATGCATGCATTGTGATTTTTTCTTTAAAAGTATGCATGCATTGTGATTCATTACGTACGTACGTGAATTAATCCAATATATACACATGTTATAGTGAAAGCAATTGAATGTAAGAACAAACACAAATTTACGTGGTTTACTAACGTGAGTTAGCTACATTCACGGCAGAAGGAGAACAGATTTATTATCTTGAGAATACCAGATTACAGAGTATCATACTAGGTTAGCCAACCTAGGATTACAGAACCATAATATCTCTACTACACCAGATTATGCCTAATCTACAGGATAGAACCAGATTTCATTCACCCCCTCTTCTCTTGGCTATAGCCTAACAGAGTCATAAATACCAGAGGAATCTTATACCCAAACGTCTGAGGAAACCTAAACCAGAATGACTGAGGAATCTATATTCCTTACGAAAACCTGAGTAGTAGTCCTGCTCGCCAGAGACTAACTCTTCTCGCCAAAGACTCTCTCGCCAGAGATTCTTCCTTGTGACCCTCTCGCCAAAGACATCTGTCTTAGCGAGATCTGCGTACGCCGACGCCATACCAGATTCAAGGAATATTCTAACAACACACAGTACAATGAATGATCGAAGACAGAAAAGAATTAGTTAATATTTACCTCCAAAATTTTATCTGACTCTGAATTATCTTGAAGCGCCTCGTGCAAGTTTTGAATATCGGATTTCAAGCACTCGGAAAAGAGATCCGAAACTCGGTCGTGCAAGAATTTAAAATCAGGGTCGCGCTCGTAAATCTCCAGAATCTTGTCGATCTCCGCCCCCATCGTCGAGTTTTTAAGCCGCGCCGGAAGTTTTCCCTTAGTTTCGATCACCTCCATGGCCTTATTGATCTTCCAGACGTTCTCTAATTGATACCCGAAATATTTACCTCGTTTCAACTCCAGAAAGTGGTAGAGAATTTCGACAAAAGTACACTCGTGCCCGCTGCCCTCGTGGATGTTTAGATGGGGAAGGATGTAGGCTAAGGTTTTTGGGTGATTGTTGTGGAGCCAATACACCGCTTCGATGAAGACTTGTTCTTTAACGTAAAGATTGCGGACGATCTTGAGTGTGGTCATGGGATTGTGTGACCAGGCAAGAGGCAAGAGTCATTTCAGATAAAAACACGGATCTCTGGTTTTTGTGGTACCACGTTGTAATACAGATCCAGGCACGGATCTTCGTACCTTTTCAATAAACAGATTGAGTGTGGTTTCACCGGCGGCGGCGACTGTGAATTAAGAAAGTTCTCGCATGCTTCCATAAGCGATCTCCATTTGGTTCGCGCCGGTGTCCTTCTGGTCAGAGTCTGCAACAAATTCATCGATCTTAATTAATCTTCTACTACTAACTTCTTCGATCTATTGGGGTTCCCGCAACACTACTATTACTACAACTACAAGATTTCTCTTGTGGGATTGGAGACTGGTGGCCGGGTAGTTAAGACACGACGTTTTTATTAGAGCATCCGTAGCGGGGATTCCTATTCGTAGGAATTCCTCCCAAAAACGGTGGTCCTCGCCAGTAAATAGGAATTTTGGACCTCTTTTTCCTCTTGTAATTCCTATTTGAGGAATCGGGAGAGGAATTCCTCAAGGAATTCCTTGTCCCCGTTGCGGATGCCCTTAGGTCTAACCTAAACAATTCCACAAGAAAGAAAAAAGTAGTTAAGACATTATTTTTATATTGGAGCATATATAGTACGTACCTTTATTTGAGTCCTCCTCAAATTACTACTCGATCATCCAACAACAATGAGGACTCGTAATAAAAACTCATATACTTTGAACTTTGATAAGAGCAAAGTTACTAACCAAAAATACCCTATTTCTTTCTTTACAGCTATATCAATGTAATTTTGTTTTTGATAAGTCGATAAATTTTATTAATCAAAAGAGTTGAGTACAATCATTCTCTATCGTCTCTTCTAAGAAGAAAGGTGCTATATGAAAAGTCGTGGGATTAAGGGCGTCAAACAGAGGTCATGTAACTAGTTAAAATATGAGCTACAAGCATATTATTGGCTTTCCTTCGTAGGTGATCAAAAGTAGAGTCTGGGGATTGTTGGAAAAGGTCCACCTCATCTTCGCAGGAGTCTCTGAACTCGGGCTTTTTCCTTTCAAGTATTTTTACACTATATTGCAACATTCTTTTCGATTACCTTCAAAGAAAAACCTCTTGCCTGCCATACACCTTAATTAATTGGTCAGCAAGACTCACCAGATTATCAACTATAGATTAAATATTAGGTTCCACACTTTTCTATCTTAGGCATCACGCTAGATTTTATGTATGTTCCAATCTTGTTAGCTTCTATATTCGGATCACATTCTTTAGGGTACGTTTTAGACCGAGCATGAGTAACCTCGCAAGGTAATACAATGGCTTTCTTAACTAAGTTTGGGAGTATAGTTGGCAAAACTACGGCAGGCAAAGCCTATGCCTATGCATATTAGGTCTATATTTCCGACGTTCCAAAGAGCCATAACAAGTTTCACATCATGGGGAAGTACAAAACTGGAAGAGGAGGGGGAGGAGGAGGCCTTGAATGGGAAGAATGACGTTGTTGATCAACGTCACTCAGAAACGGCGAACCAGAATACGCACAACAATAATATTCATGGAGACGCCGGCGGTTATCGTGGTGGCGTTCATGAAGGTGCCCGTTACAGTGGTGGGTGTTTCTACCGGATTACGCGGGGCGCAATCTAGCAGAAGCAAGTATGAGCTTCTTCTCCCTCTTCGTCCGAACGCTCGGGCTGTTCGGATGGTCGGACGCTTCTTCGGGTCTTCGGGTGTTCGGGTGTGCGTGTTCGGGTATGGCTGTTAGAAGAATACAACGACAAACAGACAGTCAGATGGTCGAGACAGGGGTGGCCTGCCTTCAACGCTCTGATGCCTAAGTTAGAAGATGTATTGGATATAACAGTCAAGCGAACGTGCGAGAAAGTAGATTGGAGTGTTTAATGTTTGGATTCAGATCCCCCTTACCTGTAATAAATACCTTTCATATATAGGTGGTTGAGTTTGTTGTTTGCTTGTGTTCCTCGATGTGGGACTGGACTCCTTCTGTTGTTTATGTGATCCGCACATTCGGATGTGCACCCCGCGGGCGCGTGCGTGCTCGGATGGGATCGGTCTTGTGAGCAGAGTTGTAGCCTTCCTGGTGGTCTTTCGGGTAGGTGTTGATTACCTGCTTAAGTGGGTAAGTATGTTTAATCGGAGAACTAATGCTGCTATACTAACAGTGGGGTTGACGGTTCTGATGATGATGACGACGACGACGAGACGACGACGACGACGACGAGACGACGACGACGACGACGACTGGTTTATTTGATGGTTTTTTTGGTACAATGGTAAGGATGGTGAGAGTACTAGTACTAGTGGTGGTAACGGTACTGGTTTATTTGATGGTTTTTTTGGTACGGTGGTGGGGGTGGCGGTGCTGGAGGTTCCAGTGATGCTGGTGGTTTTGCTGATTTCGGTGGTGGTTGCGATGCTGGTGGTTTTGGTGATGGTGGCTTCTAGTTTGGCTACCAAAATAATGCCTAGTATATAACTTGAGGTGGAATTTAGTTTATCATGTTATATGTTGGGGCAGGCTATGGTATATGGTACAAGGATATCTCATATATTTATTTATTATTTTAAGAATTAAAATTATAATATATGTGAACAAAAAAAATAATATATATTACAACAATGATCATTTTTTTATTATTATTTATAATATTAGGACAATTATAAGAATAATTGATTTAAAAATTGTAACTAAATCTCTAAATAAAATAATTATCTCAAATATAACTAAATAACTAAAAAAATAACTTATATTAGGACAATGATCACTTAATTTGTTCTTAAATGATAGACAAAAATATGACCTTGGATACTTAAGAATGAGGATATTTAGGGATCGGACCAATTCTATTCAGTGTGGTTTGGGTGGTTTAGCTAGGGTTTCATACGACTTTTACAATTTAGTTTTTGTTTCTCTTAACTATTTCTCTTTCCCTTTTCTTCTCCGATGACATTTTACTTCTAAGATTCCAGAGAGTCTAGCTAACATGCATGACTAATAGATCGTCTCTTTTGTCCTTAAACTTATTGTGTTTGGATAGCTCCGAGCTATATATGCACCTTTTTGAATATCTTGAATTTTTCCAACATGTCACATTCCCTTTTACTTTACACCATCTTCTTCCTAGCTAGATATTGTGTAGAAAGAAATTACAGTTAATTTAAACAATCTGAATGCTTATATTTCACGATGCCATTTACTTGGAAGCAGTTCATTGTATGCTTATTATATTCGCAGTTTCTCACTCTCAACACTGCTTTAGTACTATCATCGAGCATTTCTTAGCATTATTTAGACCTAGCTTTGATTTTATTTTTTCTTAGACCTAGCTAGCTAGAGCTTTTTGTTCATAAAATAAATAAAGAAGGGATCGATCACTCTGCATAAGCTATTAATTTCAAAGCACACTGCTCTTCCATGCATACTGCATAGATTTATTACATCGATCATAAACTTCAACTTCACTACTGCTAATAATAAGTTCGAAGTAGTGAGGGTTGTTGCTCCTCCTGACCCTGTTGTCCCTCTTGGCCTTGTTGACCCTGTCGGCCTGCTTGCTGACCCTGCTGCTTTTGTTGAGCTTGTTGCTCTTGCTCTTGTTGAGCCTGTTGCTCTTGCTCTTGTTGAGCCTGTTGCTCTTGCTTTTGTTGAGCTTGTTGCTCTTGCTCTTGTTGAGCTTGTTGCTCTTGCTCTTGTTGGTCTAGCTGCTCCTGTTGCTCTTGCTCAATCTGCTCCCTACACTGTGTTTGGCACGGCTTGATCAGTTTCTTAATCGATTTTCCGGTTGCTGATTTAGCTTGCATCTGGCAACTCTGCCAGCATTGCTTGAATTGCAGTGTGAGTTTCCTCTGGCAACTCCTCTCACACGGTTCCTGCTGCGGCTGGTCCATCATGCATGCCCTCGCCTAGTTGCAGCAGGCAGCTCTTCTCGCACATGTCCTCCCGCATCTCCTCCCACAGCTATCCCTCGTCGTCGTTAGTCTCCTCACCGCCGCCTTGCTCTCCTCCTCGTGGCTGTTGTTGTTGTTCAAATCTCTTCATGCAACTCCTCCGGCATTGCTGCTGATCTTTCGGCTCGCGCTCTTTCATCAGGCACTGGTGTTGGCAGTACTGCTCATAAGCCTCGCGAGGGATAAGCGGCTGCATTTCGCCGCCTGCTGATCCTCCGCCTTGCTCCTTCTTCTTCCAACACCCCATCTGGCACTGGACGTCTTGCCCTGGACATTGCTGCATGCATTTCTCTGTCTCGCGATCTACTGCGAAACACGAAAAGGCAAGGAATAGAGTGGAGAGGAGCAGCAACGGAAGGAGACTAGCTTTGAGCGCCATGGTTAATGTTTGTGCTCACTAGCATTAGAGAGTGTTGATGTATTATGTAGAAGGTGTAGGTTTACGGCTGAGCATGCATGAATGTACATTTGTCTATGGAGATAACATGCATGGTGACCGGTGTCCTACTGGACCCAAATCTGTGTGTCATCCAAGTTCATACTAGCTTGCAGAATAAAATGGATGCATGGATCGATGTATGTGATTGCATAATATGACTGCATGTGAACTGTGAGGTACACTTTTGGTTTATGAGGAAGCCATGCAAAGTGAGTAGCCAGGACTTGAACCTGGGTTTGGTGGACGCTTCATCAGGTGTTGATCGATGACCATAGTGGAGGCACAGGCTGGCACGGAGCTAATACCCTCAATTTTTGGGAAAAAAATTAGTATATTAGTATTATAATATAAATATTATAATTATTTGAAGTATATCTAAACTTCAATTACGCGTATGAGTGTATAACTAATTCAAATCTGACGACTTTATAAGAATATTATTATATATTATTTCAATAATGAAGTCTAAATATTAGATCAATTAGGATTTAATCTCTTACCAGGTTTATGATTTTATGGTATTTTTTTCTTTATAAAAACTCTACCGTTCCTAAGATTAAAATACAATTATTTTTGTTAAGTTGATTAGATATGGAGAGATACTTCAAAAAATAAATCCTCTTCTTCTACTCCAACATCAGATGAGCAACCACCTACGAAAATTCAAAAGAAGAATAGTAACAATATGAAAAAGTTTCGTGCTAGAGATATTACAGAAAAGTATCAATCGGATCCTGCTAAACGCCCGCCAATTTCAAGTTATCATCCTAATATTCAAGAAGAAGTTCGAAGATATTATCTACAACAAGGCCCTTGTCGACCTAAACATCATACTTTTCCTTTCACAGAATTTGGAGAAAAAAAAAAGAAGAAAAGAAGGTTTATTTGTGATTTGTTTATTGAATTTTCATATTGGTTAGAGTACAGTATTAAAGAGGATGCTGTATTTTGTTTATGTTTGTTATCTTTTCAAACCAGCTATTAGAGAACAAGGCGGTGGTGAAACTTTTGTTGGTGCTGATCATGGATTCAGTAATTGGAAGAAGAAGCAAACGCTAATATCACATTTTGGAGGATCAAATATTACTCATAATCAGGCTGTGAGTAATTGTGTTACTTTATCAAACCAAAAACAAAACATTGAAACTGTTTTGGCAAAATATACAGATCAAGATCGAATTGACTACCCTAACCAAGACTATTTTTTAAGTTTTTCATTTAGACCCCCCCTAACCGATAATTCTGACTCCTTCCCTGGGCACAGGTGCACACCAGGACTTGCCCACTGAAAACATTGAAAAACAATATATAGGGCAGTGAATTCGATCACTAAGCAAGAAAAGTAAGAACTACTGTTCACTAGCTAAGTTGAGAAATTTTATTCGGTAAGTTTGGCATGTTGAAAACCACAAACTTTCACTGGGGTGAGATATATGATGCTATAAATATACTTGTTAACAAAATATGGATCTTGCTTAGGCGCACTTTAGAAACAAATTGTTCATCCATGTAATTAATTAAGCTAGTAGACAAAGTTATTGGTTCAACTTCAAATTTAATTAACGTGCCAAGTCGTGTAGTATACAACTTAATGTGCATATACTGTACATATATAGGAGGCCTTCTCATTCTATTCGAATTCATTTATTCATAGGAGGCCTAAGCTTACAGGTTTTTCTAGAAACAAAACTAAAGCTCCTAGTACGTACATGATATGATCGAGCTAGCTAGTTAGCTACTACAGAACTCTGCAGGAACATTCATACTTTAGAGTTTAGACGGGTTCTCTGTGACCGCCTCTACCTATATGTTCTTGTTGTTTCCTTGCTTGCTCTTCAAGTTTCTGCCTACATGTTCTTTGGCATTGCTCTTGATCCCCTCCTCCCTGCATTTGGCAACTTTTCTGGCATTGCTTTTGCTCCCTCGCAAGCTCCACGCAGCGTTGGTGACACTGTAGCTCTTTTTGTTCCCCGAGTTCCGATACACAAAGCTGCTCGCATTGCTGCTCAAATTGGTCTTCAAGATTTCTGCTTGGGTTAATCATGTCTGGTTCTCTTCCTCTGTCCTCACACCTTAATTGTGTCGCAAGGTTCAGCATTAGAACACATCTTACATTGATGTTCACATGAGAATGTGGATATATAAATCAGCTAGCTAGGTAGCAAGCTATATATATTCTGGTATACATGCATGATCGTCCAAATCTTTGAAGTCGCTGATGTTATATTTAGTGCCACTCATACAACTCAAACTATTTTAAGTACTTTGCCAACAAGAAATTTAGACGGCAATAGATCCAATTTTATCCTTTGTAAGTTATATTTCCACGTTCTGAATGTGATTTCTTAGACTATATATAGACTTGGACTAAAGTGATTCTACCTAAAAGCTTCGGGACCAATATATATATATATATATATATATATATATTCATCTAACTAATGTGTTCTAATTATTGTTTTTTTTCTAATAGTATGATGAAATTTTTGTAAATTTATGTCACCTTTTCCGGCACCGGGAGGGGCTCTCTTGACTCTCACAACGCCGCTGGCAATCCTCAACTTCACGACGAGGATCGGTCGTCGGCCTTTCATCCGGTGGATGACGACGACTGCAAGCCGCGGCACATATTTGACGTTCATATGCTGGTTTTCCCGAGCAGCGTCGAGCACATTCGTCGTAATCGTAGCGGTCATCACCAAGAGTGAAAGACACAGAGCCAAGCAAAAGAGAAGAGATCAAGAATGTGAACAGCAGAGGAACCCTAGCTTTGGTCGCCATGGTAGCTAGCTGGCTATAAAGCGATCGAGCGAGCTCAAACTGGTATGGAAGCTCATGATCAGAGAAATGTCCAGGTATTTATATCATAAGCTAGCTCATGATCGAAGCGGTGAAGCCTGGTGAGATGGAGAGCATGCATGCATATAATGTAAGGTACATATGTCTATGCAGATTACATGCAAGCTGACTGGTGTCCTGCATGACCACGTTGCGTTACACTTCATATATAGAAACTTCTTTTAACACTTGAGCAACTTGTGGAATCGACCATGAAGAGAAACTGAAATACTGAATATAGGGTCTTTCTTTTCTTTTGGCCAAGATGAATATGATTGAGAGAACATAGATAGATAGGGTTCTTGTTATAGGTTTCGGATAGATATCTTGTAAGGGTTTCTTCTAGTAATATTGTAATAAGTCGTTGCTTAGTCTTTGAGGAAGAACGTACATGTATAGTATACAGTATATCTTTCCCCGAGTAACATATACATACGTACGTAGTGCATGTCAAAAAAATTACAAGGCAAATAGGCAGTACGTATGGCTTGCATTTGTGAATCGAATTTGGGTTTATGATACATGAACAATGTGGCATGTTCTTGTTGAATGGATTGGTTTTGGGATCTTTGTTGTTTCGATCAGACGTCTAATCCATCGGGCAACATAAACAACTAGCTAATCAATCTGCCCAATCAGGGAAAGAATCTCTTAATCATGACTCTCCGACATAAACTGTCAAACCTGTATGTTTTGGTCTTGCTTTTTCATCGAGTTCGAGATACATTTTACTTTGAGCCTTTTTCAGGAGGCTTGTTTATTCTGTGTTTCTGCTCTCTAGCTACTAGCTGTGTGTGAAGAGCTATCTTACTCTCAACTCTCGTGAGTTCTCTCCAATTCTTTCTAGTGATTTATTCTGCCTCGGAGTGCGGGATTCAAATGCATGCGAGGAAGATTAAACGCATGCCCTGTTTTGGCACCATAGACGGCATAGAGTAGAGTTGAGTCATTTTCCCACTATGGTGTGCTGCCATTAAAAATTATGGCACTTGTTCTTTAATACATGCTTATGTGTTCTAAGTGGTCCTTAATGGAAAGTATATCATTGATAATTTGCGGCAAAATGCTAAAGACAAATGTGGAAATGACATCCCCACTACCAAAGAAAGCAGATTGTAAATCACAGCTGCAGTGTATACCAGACAACCCTGTAAAAACTGACCCATGCTTTCCCAAATTGTTATTCACCACACAGTTAAAAAGCAAAAGCACATTGCACAGAGCAGAGCACCAACTTTTCCAGTAAAATCAGTAGCAATGAAAACTCAGAGGCTTCAGATTTTCAATCATAAACACCGTTGTGATCCTTTCAACAGCTTCTTTTTCCTACTGCTTTGACAATAGCCTCAATACAGCTTCCATCAAATCTCTTCTTCTTTTGCATTCAAAACAAAAAGTTTGAAAGGATATGATTATTTTGACCCTTTCACTTTCATTCAGTCATCATCTATATTCCTAATTCCTAAACAAATAAAGAATCTCTGAATATAAAAAATTCCTCATCTTACAACTTGGCGAATTCTGGTTGGGTCAGTTTATCCTGCAAAAGAAAAGTTTCTAATGGTAAGCTCATGAATAAATTATCATTACTATGAGTTTAACAGTAACCACTTCTGAAAGCAAAGCTTAGTACCTAATCTTGTGCATGACACAATTCTCGAGGAACTTTGGGATGCCAAAATGCCAGAGTGTCTGTTAATTGGGTGACCAAATAATGCAGTGTGCTGACTACTGAAAACTGATTCTAACAGCTACCATGCTTTGATCATAAACGGCAGTTACTTCTGTACAAGTTTCTGTGGATGTGTATGACTGTATGTAGTTAGGGTCCAAAATTTCAATATTAAAACCTGTATAGAGAGAAAAAGGTAAACACTTAGACAAAGAAAAGAAACCAATACACAACAAAACCAAGAAAAGTTAAAGGGAAAAAGAAGAACCAACCTTTTTCGATTTGTGGGCTAAGAAATGTCTCCATCAGCCTACATGAGTCCTTCAAAATGCTTCCCGCCTGCAAAATGGGACCAAATTCTTAATAAGAACAAAGACAAGCAAGTATCTACACACCAGAGCTCAAGAAAAGGACTATCAAAATCAAGACACTTTCAAGTTTACTAGAAGAGGCATCATTTCTCTCAATCCATAGGCATTTTGGGTACATTTCTTCAGGATCAGTCTATCGTTTGAGGGATCTAACTGAGCCTGACACTGCTGAGGTATAGGACCCTGGTTTCCTGAGACATTCATACACCTCAAGACAACTAGAATGGTCAAGATCCCAAATGAAAGAAGGGTCTATTTGGAGAAGGGAACAATACTTGGTTTGAAGGAAAAAAAATAAACTTAATTTTTGACCTAAAAAAAATAAACTTATTCAACAGGAAAGGAATAATACTTGGTTTGCAGGAAAATGCAAGTGAAATACACAGAGATAACCATCTCAGTTTATATGTTTCTGTCAAACATATCATTTACTTCTGGGTATTAACTTATATAATGACCATGTGTATCATCAAGGACGTCAACTTTAGTCAGTTAGGGTGATATCACTGATATCTGTGTGTGTGTGTGTGTGTGAGAGAGAGAGAGAGAGAGAGAGAGAGAGAGAGAGAGCATACTTGAATACGGGACCAAGGTGGGTCATCATTGTTCCTTCCTCCTTCAGAAAAAGTTTAGATCAGTATATCCATGTGAATATGGCAGGAGCTCTTCTACTTCAATCCTAGAACTAGAATGACTAGTGCTTTTCTTCAGTTTGTTATGGCTTGACTCAACCTCAGCCCAAAATATGCCATAAACTGGTCTATGATCTGAGAACCTAGATTCCCCGCGGACATAAGATAACTGTTGGAGACCTTCACCATACCACAATATTCGATCACACCTACATAGACAAAAGTAACTAATTTAGTATGCTAAATTTTGGAATGTAATAGTAACTTTAATTTTATATCAAACGTTTTAGACATTTACGCAATTTTCTATAAATTTGGTAACTTAGTCTTACCAAGCAGGTGTTCGACGTTTCTCCTTTGGGTGCATATCATCCCCTGCATATCTGTCAGAATTAGTTGAATACTTGTATGTTGGTGGGAAGTAAATCTTCCCCTCTTTCCAGCCCACAAAAGCACGGCCACGTTTTTGCTCTATCCTTAGCTGCAATATGAACGGCTTCAGTTTAGGATGAAACATGCCTTGTTTAACTAAGAGGACAATGGCAAGGATATTATTACAGAGTATAATAACAGAAAGATGTGTAGAGGACTTGAAGTCATACCTGATCATTCTCTAACAGGGCCCTCCAGTTTTGCATCTCAACTAATGCCTTAGCACAGCGATAAGAGAGTGAAATCCGATAGTTTAAATCCCCAAGCCAAATAACTCGACTACATGAGATATCACATTATAAGCTGCTGTCAGACAGTGATAACAATAAACACATGTAAAAAAAAAACTGCTGAAATCTTTGTTTGCATTACACATAAGTATATGATGATGTAACCGGTTCATATAAGCTGAATGAAGACAAGAAATTGATATTATAGGTGCTCAAAACATTGAATCACTTTCGAATCCTTAGTAAATCACTTCCTATATATGAAATCGGATAAATGTTGCATCTGTATTTTTTACATATGCTCAAACTGTAACCATGATAATTAATCAAGTACTGATGAGCAAGACTCTTACTCATGCTCCAGGATTGTTTCTGGAGATTTCAACGCACTAGAGCCATTTACTTTTGGAAACCTAGTCTTCCTAAGAATCTCCAAGACATCAGAGTTCCTTCTTAGCTCATCACCCTCCTTCTGTCCTGAGGTTAAATGAGTACAAATAAAGCAGAAGGTGGTATCATGCAGAGACATGCTCACTGAAATGGATCCCTGTAAATCAAGCAGAAAATTGTCATTTCCTCAGTTATTGCAATCGAACAAAATAACAAAGAACATACTATTAAGACAATAAATACCTTATTTCCAAGGTAACCCATTAAACCTCTTCCAACACATGATACTTTCATACTTTTAACATGATCTCTCAGTTCACTTCTGACCCATACTGTAAGAAATATTCCAACCATTTGCTTGCTTGCAACCAAGTTGTACCTTGAATGCCCTGGCATTTTATATCCATTTTCATTTGATGCAGATCCAGCATAGGACATTGGTGAGAATAAAACAGTACTTGGTGAATCGCCTGGTCCGTTATCATCATCAGACGAACCCCACCTGGAATAGTCACTTGGTCGTGAGTAATCACTAGGCCTTGAATAATAGTCACTTGGCCTTGAGTAATCACTAGGCCTTGAATAGTAGTCACTCGGCCCTGAGTAGTCACTAGCCCTTGAATAGTCACTTGGCCTGTGACCGCATCTGAAGTTGGGGTCATAGTCACTAGGCCTATGACCAAAGATAACACGATCACAAACACTGTATCTTCGATCAAGGCGTGGTTGTGAAACTGAAGGATCATTCTCCATCCTCCAGCTGGGGGTCGCCTGGAATGATCTCCTTTGAAAAAAAGATGAGCTCTTTTGCCTAGTAGATCCCTCAAAATCTGCATGTAATTCGACAATTGGTTGTGGGATGGGAGATGGTGTATAGCAAGCGCTACCACCACTAGTACCAGGAAGACTGTTCAATGTCTTCCGTATGAGAGCCAACCATTTCTTGGCAGGGCCATTGTCTTCTGCCCCCAAAACATTACCAGCATTTAGTGGAACTATCTCTTGAAAGCTGGAAGATGAAATAGACAGAGATTCATTAATAGTTCAAAACGTAGTATTTCAGAAAGATGATAAAAAAATTAAAAAAACTCATACCCAAGAACATAAATGTCCGCAGGAGGTGCGGCATGAAGCCACTCATCCATATTTAAATTACTTGTTGGAGATCTTCCAGCCACATTCCATGTAGCAACAAAAATGCTAGATCAAAAGAACCAAAATTCGTGAATAATAGATTGGACATAAACACTTTATAAGAGCAGTTTTGGTAAGAGAAAAATGTACATATGATATTTACCTATGGTTCTGCACATCTATGATTCGAGGATGGTCAAGATTCATCTTTCGTCGACGCACCTGCTCAGTGTTCTTACTGAATTTTTCTGTGCATTAAAGTAAAAAATTGAGAAAATACATCAAATACCAATTCTTTGAGACATGCTGCATTTGTGAATGTTAAAGTTCTGATTGGTCATAGAAGAGAATAGTCAAGAAAATAAAAACCTGTTTTGCTTTTCTTAATCATGCACGGTTCCCTCTCTGAGAAGCTAGTCCTATATTCAACCTCAGCTCCTGCAGAAAGAAAATGGTTCAATGCATCAAATTTCTAAACTTTGAAACCGAAACAGCCAAAACCTCGCAAAACGGGTGTGAATGCTTCCAATAGTTTCATACACAAAAACAAATTTGACTAGTGTGAGGTAACAGATGCTCGAACACGCATTTCTGAGACAATTTGTAACGTACTAAATCAGAGATTAGATATTGAAATTCTACATCACAATGAACTGTGAAACAAAAGACTCATACAAGTCAAAATGCATAGCTGTCAAATACTTTTGATTTACTGAGGGATCATGTTGATTATTGAGGAAGAAGAGTAAGCATTTCAATATTGAAGTCGAGAATCTTACATATTATGCCACCCAAAACCCCAATAATGATTTAAATAATCCAAAGAAAACAAAAACAAAGATTCTCACCTCCAAAAACAACCTCATCTGCCTGAAAGTCTTCAGTTTTGCTCCTGATATTGAACCACTTCCTGACCATTTTCTTTGACCATGAGAGCTTCACCAACCAACAACAACACACAAAAATCAGATGAACATTTTCCAGAAATAAAAAAAACAATCATCAACAAATCTCATTAGTATTTCCATGAATATGAAAAATAAAAAATAAAAAGAACCTTGCTTTTCTTGGAATTCCCATCTCCCATTCTTTCACAAATCACTTCTTCATACAGCAGCTGCTTTTTGGCCTTGTGGGTATTTCCAGTCCCTCTTGAAAAATCTGTGCTTTCACTCTGATGACCCAGAAAGCTGAGTTCTTTGTGGTGTCTCGGTAATAATCCCAAAACCCATGAAATAGCTATAGACTTGTATAATGCTGAAGGGAATGAATGACAGAGCAGAGAGACCAAATGGGTTGTTTTACACACTCTTTATGGAAGTTTTGAGCTGAAAGAAGCAAGAGCCTAGAAGACCATGAAAGAGCAATAAGGACTCGAAAATGGAGAGAGAGGAACAGACACGACAACGAGCTCTTTAATGCGTGGAAGTGAGACGAGAGATTCTGAAGTAGAACGAGACAATGCGGCAGACAACATAGAGAGGGAGAGAGAGAGAGAGTTGAAGGCAGAGAAAGAGAGAAAGCAAAGGGCCTCGTTCTTGGTAACAACAGCAAAGTATCGAATTTGAACAGTGCAAAGTGGGAACGAGAGAGAGAGAGAGAGAGAGAGAGAAAAGGGGGTCTGGTCTTCGGAAAATTCTTCGGTATACCGGGTGCATTTGTACCGATTAATCTCACACATTAATTTAATCAATCTCACTGCACAGCATTAACATTAATATTAACACCGTTAAAGTAATTAATACAAACAAAAATATGGTAAACCTTGATAAAACCGTTATTAGTATATGGGCCGAGTGTTTTTATTATTTCTGGAAGGCAAAATAGTTTAAATGGTCATTAATCTTTGTCCAAAACGAAAGTTTGGTAACTATCGTATGGCATATGTCAAAATGGTCACTTCCGCTAAAGTTTCATTTTCAAAATGGTCATTCGAGCTCAAACGTCCGTTAAAAAAAGAATATTCCGTTTATTTTCAGGGATATTTTTGTCTTTTCAATACTTATTTTAACTTTTTTCTTTATTTTTTGTAATATTTAATCTGGATATCAAACGACAACCGTTGAATCTCTTTAAATGAGATTCAACGGTATAGATTTGATTTTAAAGTGGAAGACCCAAATAACAAGTACCGGGTCAAATGATCCGAATACCTAAATCTGGGTCAAACACCCAGAATTGTTCATCATCTCCCATGGGTCGCCTTCTCCCTCGCCACTGACGTACTCCGATGACGAGCACTAGCTCCGGCTTCACTATATCAGCAGTCGAACCTTCCTGACCCGACTCGCAAGTTCGAAACCCAAACCTACCATTTCAGATGTCAGGCTTGATTGCATTTCGGAATGAAGTTGATTGTGTTTCGGGATGGACCCGAACGACGACAGAGTCGATTGCGTTTCGGGATGTCAGGCTCGGCGAGGTAGCGTTTTAGGGTTTCGATCTCGTGGAAGACGATGCGCTGCTCTTCGGCTTTGGATCGAGCTTCGCCGATCAATTTTACTAGCTAGGTCCAAGAATTCCTTCGATTGCCCGAACCCGCCATGCGAGCTCATGGCCAATCGTCTTCAGCTGCTCCATTTAGGGTTTTGGGAATTCGAGGGATTCGATTTGGGGCATGAAGGACTGGAGAGAGAGAGAGAGAGAGAGAGAGAGAGAGAGAGAGAGAGAGATCGAGTATAATGGTATTATCGCAAATAAAAGAAACTAACGAAGAGAAAGACAAATTTAGCCCTTATTAGTTATATGTTTAACGTCCAAAATAGACGGAGTGGCCAAATTGATAGACAGAGAACGAAGTTGAATCACCATTTTGACATATGTCATATGATAGTTACCAAACTGTCGTTTTGGACAAAGATTAGTGACCATTTAAGCTATTTTGCCTTTCTGGAATAGTAATTTTTTTGTCTTTTATTTATTAAAATTAGGGGTGAGATTCGGGCGGTTTGGTTCGGTTTTTGATATAAACCATAACCAAACCAAAATATTTTTTTCGGTTTGGTTCGGTTCGGTTTTCTCATTTTCAACAACAAAAACCGAGCCATTCAGTTCGGTTTGATTCAGTTAAAAATTTCGGTTTTCATCGGTTTTTTCAGTTTTTTTTTTCAGAATATGTAGAGTAAACTTCACCCAAAAAAACCTAATAAGTATAAGAAATCCAATAACTTTCTAAATTTGATAAGGTATTAACAATAACATTCTAACAACAAAGACATTCCACAAATAACAGCAAAGACATTCCACAAATAACATTTGTGGGTTAGTTTCAAGTTTCAACAGTCCACAAAAATTTCAATAAAATTCCAGAAATTTCAGCAAAGTTCCAAAAAAAATTCAGCAAAGTTCCGGAAATTCCAACAAAGCAAACAGTCAAACAATTAAGAAAATAGCAAAGTTCTGGAACTTTATTAGATGCCATATTTGAGCTCCCTCCTCGACGTCTCTTCATCTGCACAGAAAATTATAAAATCTCAAACATCAAAACTCAATCATAGTCTAGAATATACTCATCTTCAACAATACATGGAACTAAATCAATTGAATTCAAACCTTTATCTCTGTTTCTACTCAACGGAGGATTAATAAGAGCTATGGCTGCTGGAGTCTTAAGCGAGTTCTTGATTGGTGGCACTACTGGTCCTGAACGAACTGACACTGAGGGTCTTCTTGCAGATGTCGAACAAACTGTAGTAGTATCACTATTCACTAGTATGCTTTACAAAGTTCTGAGCAAATTAATTACAATACAAGAATCACAATTAGCCAAATAGCATTCCCAGTTTTCCACAGTCAAACATATCATCTATCAAGACTTACAGAAAAATGAAAATCACAAGCAAAAATTATGCATAAATTCAGTAAATTGTTATATACCCATAAATCAGAACAATGATGACAGACTTATTTCCCGGCAGGATCTCCCCTCTATTTTACAAACCAACCACACCATTCCTTAAACACCCCACAAATCCTCATTGATCTCACGACAATGCCATAACAGCTAAATTCTTATCAGCAGACTACTTAAACTTGGATTTCTACTAGCCATTTGTACATATCTCGTCAAATAAAAACAAAAACTAACACAATATGAATGTGATCGAACTAGGGCACAATTGGATTCTTTGGATGGAGACAATTAGTCAATTATGCATGCACAATGAAGGTCAAATTCAAACTTGAAGTTCTAGACTTCAAGTGCTATGCTGATACAGTGATACTAAAAACCCAAATCAAGGAGTCAATCACCCAATCACAAAAGAGCTTACCAAATCAAATCGATATTTTGGTTGAGAGGGAGAGGCAAGCACCCAAATCCAGGAGGCCGACGTGTATGGTTGATCGAGTAGGGAGAGGCGACAGATCGAGATTTTAGTGGAGAGAGGCAACGCGAGGTCACGAGCTCACCGAGGTTGTTGACTTGTTGTTATGTGAGTACTGAGTACTGAGAGTAGGTAAATAGAGGCACAGAGGGTGATAGAGGCACAGAGGCACAATCCACACAGAGCTATTTTGAAGAGAAAATGAAATGGTGTGCAGGGCCGCAGGCGGTGCAGCTCGGCTGCTATAATTCCAAAACCCTATTTTTTTTCCCTTATCACAAAGTTTATATAGGCCAACTAAGTGACTAGCAAAACGACGTCGTTTTGATATGTTCGGTTTTTTTTCGGTTTTTCGGTTCGGTTCTGGTTTTTAAAATCTGAAACCGAAACCAAACCGAATTTTTTTGGTTTTTTGGTTTTTCGGTTTTTTCGGTTCAAATTTTTTCGGATTCGGTTTTTTTCGGCTACGGTTACGGTTCGGCTCGGTTTTTTTTCGGTTTTCGGTTCGGAAGTCCCAGCCCTAATTAAAATCCTTAAACTGTAAATCTTAAACCTTAAACTCTAAACCCAAAATCTAAAACTCATAACTAAAATCTATGAACCGTAAGGTACAAAACTGAAAACCTAAAACTCAAAACGCAAACTAAATTCACAATTTTTAAACCCTAAATATAGAAACTCTAAATTCTAATTCGTAAATCCTAAACCTAACAGTCAAATCAACAAACTTAGTTTTTCTTAACATTGTTCGCAACGCAGGATAGACCTTTGTATATATCAAAAATAATGATGTGATTACACAAATACGAATATTCATACGGTTTAAAACATCGATAATGAAAGACAAAAAGATTCAACATTGTCTATTTATTTATGATAATATATACATTAATATTGCCTAATTAAAATGAGATTGCAATGCAAAAGATAAAAAATATAATCATGAAGAATACTCATTCGTTACTCCACTATTAATAAATACAATGTTAAAAAGTACATCCGATGATACATCGTGTTGTTAAATTCGACGATGTGAATTATTACGATCCAAATTTTCCTCACACGATTACTAATTTTATTGATTAGTCGTAATTAAGACTTGTCAGTCTAGTATTTTATCCATAATTTTAGCTTGACTTTCTTCGCGAAAATTGCTGAGAATTTGTTTTCAAGCTTATAAAAATCCAAAGTAATTTTTACCAATTTTTAAAACTTTCGTAATAAAAAAAAATGAACAGGACCATTAAACATTTAATCTCGATTGTGGAGATCAATATATAGGCTATATATGGCCGTTGATCACACAATCAACGTGGACCCTTGCCGGCGGTGGGTTATGGACTGCGACTGCGACAGAAGTCAGCGAGGCTTGAGACGGTGGTGGAGGCCGGGAGGCGGCGGGCGAGGAGAAGCTGGCGCGGCTGGTATGCGAAGGCTGGATAGAGAGAGTCGGGCGGGTCAGCGGGTCCCGATCTGAAGCAGTGGGTCATAACCTGTTTGGCAAGCTCTCCGACTGCGACACTCTTGCCATGGCCACCGTCGAGCTCGACTTTATAGCCAGAAACTTAACACAATACTGAAGCCGCCTCCAAGCCGCCGGTGAGAAGCATGCGTCTGTTCACCTTGCTGTCGAACTCACGCGGCGACGCGCTCGCTCCGTTTCTCTCGAAGATGGTCTCCGCTGTCGTCCGCGACCCTGAATCCGCCGTGCGCCTCATCTTTGTGGACGCTGTCACCGCCATTTCGTCGCGAATCACGTCGCCGAAGTTTGCGGCGGCGTTCTGAGGCCGCTGAGAGAGAGAAATAAAAAAATGTTTTATTTTTATTGTGGTAAAATATTGTTTGGTCAAATCTTATTAACCAACAATTAATATGTCAATCGAAAAAAAAATCAATTAATATAGGTCTGTTAGGGGATTTCCAATCATGAAGTCTCATTTTAAGGTCTTATACCTATTATGAGACCTCATTTTACCACTATTCATATGAGATCTCATCCATCTCCAACACTAAGGTCTTATCTCAAGATTATAAGGTCACATGCTTATCTTCTTTCTTGTTCCTAACCTTTATGACTCACCATAAAATTATAAGACCAAGTCTTATATGAAGTCTTATTTTGAGACTTCTTTTAATACTAAGAGCATATGCAGCGCTGCAGCTCGTGCAGGCTGCTCCTCCCCTCTGCTCGAGCAGAAGAGCGAGCAATCCTTGCTCGTGTAGTTGCTTTTTTGCTCGGTCAACGAGCGGTCACCGCCGCGGTCCCACCAACGAGCAGCTGCTCGTGCTGTTTTTCCAGCACCGGTGCACATGCTCTAAGTCTTATAATTATAGGGTCTATTACCCTATTGTTGAACCATTGGAAAGCTCGATCTCTAATATCTCAAAAATTATAGGGATAATACTCACCATTGGATATGCCCTTAGTATTTCTGTTAATACACACGGTTGATACAAGTGTGCTGGTGCACCGAAAATGTTCTCCTAGTCTTCGAAGGTTTTTGTTTTTTCCATTGTTCAAAAAAACCTTGGCGAATTAATAGACAGATTAATTCTCTGTCTTTGTTTAGGTTAAACGTTAGAACTCCAAAAAAAATATGAAAAAAATCAGAAAATTGTGTAAGGTTTAGGATTGACAAAAAACTTTGAAAAATAGGGACAATTGTGTAGATATATATATATAATATGTTTAAACTCGTTTAGATATTTGGCTATGCTCTCCACTTAAATTCCTAAACACTAGGCGCTTATGCCGGTTTTTCATCATCCAACTAAGGCTTAGTTTGGTATTGAGATGAAATTAAGTATGGTGAGAAAATCAGTGGTAATTTAAATCAATAGTGAGAAAAACACGATTAAAAAAATAAAAAATTTGGTGCTTTTGATTTATGTGTTAATTGACCAAAAAATTTAGGAAAACACAAATATTAAATATTAACCAAACACTCTGACAGCTTACTATGGTAACACTAAGCTATTTTTTCTCCCAAAACTCAATACTAAATTGGGTCTTAGTAGACATCGCGATGCGAAGAGCTTTGCTCAGAGAAATAGAAGGAACATGTATTACACGTGCAAAATTCGAGAAAAATACCACATGAATATTCTACTATCGTTGGCATTCAAGAATATGTACACGAGATTTTAATAAATTTTAAAGATAATAAATTTTAAAGAAATTATATATCAAAGTAATGTCAATAAATTATAGTCTAATAATAAAACTCATATTGTGATCACTGCTGGGTCTTAACTCTTAAACCATTTGATTAATTAGGGGGCATTCTTTTATGTCCTTAGAGGGAAAATAATTATTGAGCTAACGGCGGAACACTCCTAGCTGGGGCTACCACAAAGGCTTATGCAAATCAGGATCCAGCTCCTATACAGTTATTTTCTTTGAAGTTTCTTTAAGTCCAAATCTCATCCACCTAATTATTTCAAAGGTCGTAATTATGCCACGTTAATTAAACATGTTTAGAAGAGACTTTTATTACAACTAGCGTCATGGTTTCTCTCATCCTCTCTGTGTTTCAGCCGTTCTTCATTGTCAAAGTTTTGAAAAGAAGCATCACTAGTTGATTCGTCGAGATACGACCTGATAGAGAACCTGGTTAAGTGGTTGAACTTTGAAATTATTGAATTTAGCTACGAAAAAATGACTCAAATGATCACTCAAGTTTGTCATAATCGACAATTTGATCACTGAACTTTGGAATATATCAAAAAGTTCACTGAACTTTAACTTTGTCTATCAATTTGATCACTTTGTCTATTTTAAACATTATAATTTGTCAAATATTTTGCTTATATATATGGGATTATGAGAGAAATGCACATAAAATAAGTGAGAGAAGTACGAAGACCACCATAAAATAAGAAACATTGACATCCAAGATGGGCAAAGTGATCAATTTGATAGACAAAGTTAAAGTTCAGTGATTTTTTGATAGTTTCTAAACTTCAGTAATCAAATTATCGATTATTACAAAGTTGAGTAATTATTTTGATCATTTTCCCTATGGCTACGGATAAATAGTGATCTAAATTAAGGCCTGTAAATAAACTTGAAGAAATATCTAACAAATTAACTTGAAATGCAACAGATCGATCAAGTTGTATGTTAAAATGAAAACAATATACATAGGTATAGGCTTTTTTGAGTTTCTACTTGTTGGATCCACTGATTATTCTTTTGCTCGTGGTTGTTTGATTCTAATCCCCTTCGATACTCAAGAATTCTCATACATATGGATTATTAAATTCTGCATTTCAGTTATAGATTTACGATAGATAGGGATTATTATGTGCGTTTGAGTTGGGTTACTTGGACTTATTATATAAAAATTAATAATTAAAATTTCTATCTCAAAATATCAAGAGGAAAGATCAAGAACATCATGGATAAGAGAGAAAGTAGATGCAGACCAGAGAAACAAATAGAAACGGTGGTACTGGTTCGCAAGGGAGATGAAAGATAATAGCAGCTAAACAACATCAAGTATACTTAATGATAAAAGTGACGTGGTGTAAGCATAACCTTTAAAATAATCGGGTGAATGAGATTTTATGTAATTGAAGAAACTTCACAGATAAAAACTGCCGGATCCAGCAAATCAAATCACACCCACATACGTACATTTCAATTGAAAATTGGTAACAACTTCATTACCATCTTCCACTGAGTCACTGACCTTCTCTGGTTCTTATAATGACTGGTTGGCCCCAAATGCATATCCTACATTGGACTAGCGTTAATGCGCGGCGCCTTTGATATATATTGACATGTTAGAAGAGTTGAAGTAGGGGTCATCATTTGGCCCGTGGGGCTCGTGGGCCGGTGGAGGCCCGCAAGCCCGTGGGCTAAAAGCCCGGCCCGGCCCGCGGGCCCGGCCCGCCAAAAACCCGTCAAGCCCCGTTAGGCCCGGCCCGTCAAAGCCCGTTAGGCCCGGCCCGTCAAAGCCCGCACACATATTGACATATATCATTAAATCATTTAATGAATTTTAATCATTATACAATTTATACCTAGTTAATGTTTACCTACACACATATTGACATATATATATAAAATATAGTGACTAGTAGTCTAATAGACTAATACTATATAGATATATATTTTACATTTGTGTATATATATTAATATATTACATATACATGGATAGATTGAATATTTGAATTCCATATATAATTAAATTTGTGTATCTATTTTACTATTAAGTCATTATTTAAAGTTTAGCATAAGTTAGGGTTTAGGTTTAGGGTAAATTAGGGTTTAGGAGATTAAGATTTATGGTAAGTTAAAGTTTAGGAATTTGAGGTTTATGGTAAGTTAGGGTTCCGGTTCTAGGATTTTATTATAATTTTTTTAGGGTTTAGGGTTTGGGGTTTAGGTTTTAGGGTTTAGGGTTAAGGGTTTAGGTCCAAAATTTATAAAAATTAGGGACGGCCTACTTAGAATATTATGAACAACCAATCCGACAGTCAATTTTTTATATATATATAAGATAGTAGTACGTATATCATTATACCTACACTTATATATATAATATAGTGACTAGTACTATATATATATATTTTATATTTGTGTATGTCTATATTAATATATTACATATACATATATTGATCAAATATTGGAATTCCATATATAGTTATATTTGTGTATCTATTTTACTATTAAATCATTGTTTAGAGTTTAGGATAATTAAGTTAGGGTTTAGGTTTAAGGTAAGTTAGGGTTTAGGGGATTGAGATTTAGGGTAAGTTAAGGTTTAGAAATTTTGAAGTTTAGAGTAAGTTAGATTTTAGGTTTTAGGAATTTTGAGGTTTAGAGTAAGTTAGGGTTTAGGGGTTAGGGGTTAGGGTTTAGGGGTTAGGGTTTAGGGTTTAGGGTTAGGGTTTCATTGTAATTTTTTTATCGATTTACACAGTAAAACAGTAAATATAATAGATGGTTCAGATTAGATATTGTAATTTTTCAATGGTGAGAGTTTAATTGAGAGTGTGTGAAATGACATCAATACCCTTCTCTTATATATTGCTTATTTTTCCATGGAGAAACTAGATAAATTAAATTTTTATATCAATTTTTTTGACACTATGAGATAGATATGTAATTTACAAGAATGTGTGTTAAAATTTTGATCTTAAAAAATTCCTTTAGGGATGGGTAATTTATGTTTTAGTTGTAAGGGTACTACGGTCACATTTAGCGAAACTCATAGATGTAGGTCTAAATCAAGTCCAAAATTTATAAATTTTTAACGGCATGCTTAGAATATTATGAACAACCAATCTGACAGTCAGTTTTGTAAAATGATGATACATGATCGATTACGTTTCACAAAGGACTTTCAACCCATATAACCAAAGAATAAAGGTAAGAACATTAGTGAGCATGTAGAGAATTCAAGCAATATAAGAATTAAAAATGTTTTAACAATAAAGAAGGCCATATATAATAGTTCACCTTGTAATAAAAGACACCGTACGTACAAATTAGCATAATCGAAGTACGTTTGGATCCCAGTCAATACAATTAAACAAAATTTGTGAAAACACTAAAATACACTCATCTTATTTTCCTTATTTTCCTATGGGGGGAGTAGATAAATCAATTTTTTATGTCATTTTTTTTGATACTATGAGATAGATATGTATTCCATAAGAGTATGTGTCCAAAATTTGATGTTAAAAAATTATTTTCGGGAGGGGTAATTTCCGTTTTAGTTGTAAGAGTACTATGGTCACATTTGGCGAAATACATGGATCGATGTCTAAATCAAGTTCAAAATTTATAAAATTTTAAAGGCATGGTTATAATATTCTAACCAATCAATCTAACGGTCAATTTTATAAAATAATTAAACATGTCCGATTAAGTTTCACAAAAGTATTTCATTCCATATAACAAATGAACAAACGTAAGAACATTAATATACATATGGAGAATTCAAGCAATATAAGAATTAAATATGTTTTAATAATAAACGAGGACATGTAGAAAACTCCATCTTATAGTGATAAACATCGTACGTAAAATTTAGACTCGTCGGAGTACGTTTAAACTCCGGTGCATGGATGAAGGTTACGTTTATTTTGAAATGTCTTATTTTTTTAATAATTTAAGCCCGATAGGCCCGGCCCGCAAAAGCCCGCAAAGGCCCGGCCCGCAAAAGCCCGCAAAGCCCGCTTGAATGGGCCGGGCTCGGATCCTTATATAAAAGATAAAGCCCGGCCCGGCCCGGCCCGCATATATTAAAATGTTGTTGAGGCCCGGCCCGGCCCGGCCCGTGCCGGCTATACATGGGCCGGGCCGGGCCGGGCCGGGCTTTTGCCGACCCCTAAGTTGAAGTATAAAAACATCGATTTTTATTTGATTTTTGTGTTTTTTTTTTACAAAATGTGAGCCAATTCTAAATTGTGAAAATTCATCAACTGTTTTGTGAGTTTCTTGTAGATTTGTAACGGCCATTGCGAATAGAAGGGTTGACTCGTTATTTGTTAAGTATTATGCATGTGGATTCTAAAGCTTTGTCACAAAAAGATTAGTACCTAGAGTTCGTACCAGTAATCAAAACGTTGTGTAAAACAGGACAATAACAATAGTTATCTTGTTCGAATTTATTAAATTATTGAAAATTAAAGCATAACAATAAGAAAAATTATCAAGTTTACATACCTATAATTTTCCATCAACATTATTTCATACCTAACTTTTCAAATTTGATCATTTTATTAACTATGGTTTGCCATTAATTACAGTTTAATATATGACTTTTTTATTTTAATCATTGTATTACCTTGACTTTTGGTTTTAATCATTGTACTACCTAAACTCGACATTTTTCATCACTTTTCGACCTCCCCTCAATTTTTTTCATATTATGTTTAAAATCAAAGAGTCAGATAGTACAATGATCAATTTTGACAAGTTTAGGTTATGAAATGACCAAATTCAAAAAGTGATGTAGTGAAATGCTGTTGATGGCAAACCACGTATAGGTAAAATAAAATTTCCCCAATAAGATAAAAAAAAACCTTACTATGATGGAATAGAGAGAGTCACAAGTGTCATCACTTTAGCCACCATGTCCGCCACCATTCTAACTCTACATCATCAATCACATCATCCATTTTTCTTTTCTTTTTTCTTAAAGTGAAATGGTAGAATAAAGAGTTGGTAAGTTATAAAAGAGTCTGTCGGTCAACGACACGATAGAAATAACTCTCCAAAAGCTACATACATTATTACAATTCAATATGATACCAAAACATAGCTAAACGGTTTAGGTGTATAACAAAGACTAAAGAAATCGGTGGGGGTTCACACCCTATTTAACTATGCACTCCGAACTAATGAAAGTCATCAGGCACTCATCAACTTGTATCTTCGTGAGTACCACTGTATCCATTGCTATTTTCTTATGGAGGCAGACTGATGCTTGAGAATCTCTTCCTTCCTCCATTGGCCCTATTGACTAGCGAAGGTGCTTCATCATAATCTAACCGCTTCCTTATCGCCAAAGGTACTTCATCTGCATGGGAGGCGATACAATCCTCTTATGGCGTGCGAAAAATGCATCGTCGATATGATCTTACATAAGTAACCACAACCTTCGAGACGCCTGCCTGACCTACATGGGATTTAGAAGGCGCCCTCATCGACCCTGAAAATTGACTACCAAGAGAACATGTAACCTGCAAAACAGTCGAAGAAGTGCCTTCAAATAAAGAGTTGTCATGCATGTAGGACATGTGTCTAGTTGACTCTACCCGAGGATTCTGCATGCCTACCATGTGACTATCATCCACAACCCTAAAAGGCACCAGCTCCTTGGAAACCTCATTTGCTGGTACAGCCTCCCCTGCCAGTGCATCCGCGAGCCCCGCAACCTCTAAATAGGGCTTTGACATTATCGCAACCACCACTTGGGACTCAAAATCTGATAGGATGGATGATGGGTCAACCTGCATGGCGTCACCACCACCAGCCATTGCCACTTTCTTCACTTCTCGGGCATGCGAAACTCGACAACCTATGCCTCCATGATTTAAATGCCCACACAATTCACAAAAATACTTCATAGTGGGATAATCAAATCCAACCAATAAGGTACGTGATGGGGAAAAATGAAACCATTTCCTTACCACGATCCCTTGATATGATGGAGATCCAAGCCGACCACAATTTTCATTCCCCCTGAATGAAGGAGAAGTTCATCATGGATTTTGAATGATCTGATCGACTTGTCGGTCTTCCTTGCCTAACTTCGATCCATCGTTGCATTCGGCACATTCTGGACCATCATCTCCACCGTCACCTTCGCCATCGAGACGGCTTCCCTCCCTTGGAAGCCGTCAAACTCCTCGAAAACCATGGTGTAATCTTGGTAGAACCTGTGGTTTTTCGCCCTCTTGATTGCCGTCGGATCCTTGAATTTGACAAAGAAGCGATCCGGTCCTCGGTGTTGGAGCAAAATCCTCCCCATATCAAGCGGTTTGTGCCATGGTCAAACTTTTGCCACTTTGAACGACTATTTCTAGACCTCCTACAAATCCATCAGTCTGAACAGCCGCGCAATAGCATAACGACATCCATCACCACCCACCACATTAGCCTCTGGAGCCAAGTCAACGACCTCCACGCCATCCAAGTCTAGGTCAAATCCTATTGCAACCAATCGGTTCGCAACATCATCAGTGTCCTCCGGCATGGAGGTTAAGAGGAACACTGTGAGAAGAAGAAAAGAAACTGAGAAAAGAAGATGAGAAGCCGAGACGAGCCAATCAACGTCGCCACGCTAGGTTTGGGGGGAAAAGTCGAAGGAAGGAGTATGATTTTTCTCAACTCTCTCAACGTCTCAACTTTTTAACCACATCATCCTTAGGATCTCAGACATTCTCATCATCATAAGGCATAAGAAACAAAATTAAAAACTATTTGAAATGAAAAAGAAAGTGAATTACTCTGTTGAATAGAATTGATGTTACTTCCTATTGATAGATAGATGGACTAAATGTACCTACTTATTTGGGTTAGAAGTTTATGAGAACAAACAAAAAATTCATGTTAATTAAAAAAAAAGTATAATGAGTGAACTTCCAATTTCTTCATGAAAGTTATCTAATCAGCATTAATCATTCATCTGGATCTTCGTTGATGGAAATGGTTGAGCTTTTGCTTTTTCTGAATTTTAGAATAGCATAGTTTTCATTTTAGTGTGGGTCAAAGTTAGAGAATGATTTCAAGCAATAACGAGAACAAAGAGAGTACAAATTAGTGCAAAGAAACTTGTAAAGTGAAGATGGATTGTGTGAAAGACAAGGACAGCCATGGGCCATTACTTGTAATTGGATATACATCCAATCTGATAATAAAAAAAGGATACAAAACCTAAAGTAGTGACCATACAATATGCTATATGCGAAATATATTTCATCCATTCAATCGAAAAAGAAAATATATGCACTTCATTCTTCTCACTTTAATAGATTGACAATTGACGAAGGATTTCATTAAATGTTTGGTACTAAACAAAAATAAATATAATTTTGGATTCAACAAGAATATGATATGATGTAAAGAGAAATTTAGATTTCCAATTTATCTGAAGTACAAAAACGAGAAATATTAAATTAATAAAAGAAGTGAACAAAGTTACACGACCGTTCATAAGGTACGAGAATAAACTACTGTTAAGCTGAACTAAATAATCTAAACTAGATCACAAACAACTGTTTTAGAATCATATCACAAAAATAAGTTATACAAAAAACGTCTATAAAGTACGAGAATAGACTACTATTAAACTAATCTAAATAATTTAAACCTCTACTGATAAATAACTGTTTCAGAATGAGAACACAAAAGTAACCACGACGTGTCACTCGATCAAATACGAATACTACTGATAAACCAACTTGAAATATCTTCTTGGACCAATTGAATTCTAATAAGGCTATGTAACAGTTCCGTTGATTTTATAGCGCACCCCATAAGAAAATGAACTCATGTGATGATTATTGAGTCATATCGCGCGATGGGTATATGATCTTTGTGGATGGAGAGATATAAATAGCCCACTAACTCCCACTTTCCCAGCCAGCTAGTCGATGGATTATTCGATTTTTTACGACACATGCAAATGAATTATTCGATTAGAAGCGTAAGGGGTTGTTGAATCATATATTGATATATATGTATGATAAAAGAGTACTCCTGCACCTGAAAATTTTCAAAATTTTGATCCATACTTGTACTGCTGTAGAGAAGATATATGGAGGAGCAATGTCGAATTCCATGAAGTGGTGGTATATATGGAACATCACGTTCGTGGATTCAACGAATGCATAATAACGAAAGAGAAAAGGAATATGATATATATGGTATCTCCTGATTGATCACCATAGTCGATCCCACACTCATTGACTCTTAATCTGATCAAGATTGGTCGATCCAACCTAGCTAGCTAGGCAATATCTTTAATTTCCATATATACGTATAGTTCCACTCAGGGGGATCCAGCCACAGAGTTGGATTGGCTGCATCCCACCTAATTTGTCGGTCAATGAAAAAAAATAAAAGATATAGATATATATTTATTTATAAAGTATTAATTAAAAATAAAAAGAGAAATATATTTGTCTATTATTAGTAGTATATATTGATAACGATTTAATTTTTGTTGAATTTCAAGTAAGTAGATTTCACAGATTAAGATAATATTAGTTAATATTAATGTAAAAAAATTTATTTTTGGAATTTAAGTTTATGTCTTTATGCTACTAATGTGTTTCTTATATTACAATTGGGTGGGCGCAAGTTAAATCAGTGTTGTTTGACGCTCAAACCGCAATCACTCCACTTGTCGCGGTTTGCTAAAAATGTAAACCACAACCGCTTTATTTATTCTGTGCACCCATATTTCGGTACACCTCATTTTCGGTGCGGAGCGATACAGTTTTGGTTTAAACTCATATTTAGTAATTTTGAAATAACTAGTAAATTTAAAAATTTGAATAGTACATAATCAATGTCTAAGAATATTAACAATAAAATATTATATAATCACTAACTAAGTCATGATTTATATTTATATTTATATAATTATAAATCCTAGAACTGTGAAGAAGAAAAAGTGATCATATGGTTTAATAGTTATGATATTTATATATTATTAGGATTTTGGGTTAGGTTTGTCGTATTCTCATTTTCAAACAAAAAATTAGATAGAAGTTGATACGCATAATTAAGTTTTATTAAATATACCAATGAAATATAAACATGATGAAAAATTACATTATACATATAAAAAATAAATAAATGCGGTGTGGTGTGGTGCAGTATATTCGGGTGGTTTGGTTACTCAACTCGTAATCACCCCATTAATTCGGTAACATGCATGGCAGTTCGTCGGTGAACTTGCATTCACATTATTTAGTGTGGTTTCTATTTTATTTTTTCGAATATCAGTGCATGCAGTGCAGTTTCTACTTGTAAAACAATTTTTATCCAGTCTTATATTATATTATTATAATAATAAATACAAAAAATGAGTCTTCTAATAAAAATACAAACTTTAAAAAAATAACCCACCCTATTTCTAAATTCAGGATCCGCCCATGGTTCCACTCAACTGATCGAAAGGAAAAGACAAGAAACTTGAGTGATGCATTCCCCCTCATTCCCCATCTCAATTAGCACCGTTCACTGTACGTGCATGCTTTATAATCAGATTATTGATGTATCTAATTCATATGCATATGCATGCATGTTGTTTGTTAATTAGTTATATGTCCATGCCATTCCAATTCCTAATTAAGGAAACCGTGATATATTTTCATTTAGGAAAATTATCACCAGAGTCTGAAATTTTTATAAAGTCCTCAATGTGATGTTTACACTTTGAAAATTATTAAAGTGATGTCCAAAATTTTAAAATTATATCAACGTAATGTCTTGAGTCATTTTCTGTCACATACCCGTTTACGTAACTGACGTGACAATTTTTTATACTAAAATTAAGCGAAAAAGACATTAATGCCCTTAATATTTTAATATTTTATTCTTTTCTTCTCTCTCACACACACAGTGATGCACCGAGATGTACTGACCGACTGCCATATCGTTGGCGTCGCTCGCAGCTTACCCACTGTCGTGTCTCAGCCTCTTTACGTTTATTCTCTACTTCACGAAAACTCCAACCAATCTTTTTGCCCACCACCCAATTTTATTTTCGGCAACAACAGAGGTGATCCTCGCCGCCGCCAAATGCAAAGAACTTCACCACACCCTCTAGCATCGAGCCTTATGTTCTCGAATCTCCAATTCTGAAATCAAATGTATACCAACAACACTATTACTATCATTAACAATACACTTTTCACCAAAATGGGTTCTGGGTTTTCCTAGATACCCATCAAAATTATGTCCTAACCCATTTTCAAGATCATAAATTTAGACAGAACAACCCACCATTCGACCCAATGAAAGATCACGGTGTAGCAATCCCTGCCAAAGGCCTCCAGTGAGAGCTGCAGGTGGAGGCCAGAGAGGTCGATTCGTCGAAGCGACACAGTTCCAGAGCAAATGACAAGACGGATAAATACCTCTCAAAGATACCCTATTCACAACTTGGATATATCAATGTAGTAAAATAAATAGGGGTTATCGAACACAAGGAATTGGTGAAATGAAATCCTAACAAACTACTATGCTGACAGACTAGACTACAGTACACTAATGATAATACGAACCTAACCTAAACAGAGTCAAATGCTACGAAATTTGGACACAGTGAACTAGTCACAGTGGCAGACTACCACACAAACTTCGGCTAAGCTACAACTAATGTAGAAAATAAAGGCTAAAAGTAAATATACTAATGAATGCAAATGGATTTAAACTATATGATTAAAGAGTTAAGAGGAATGCAATCCATTACCTCCACTCCATCTATCTAACACATACTTAACTTAATACACATATTCAATGAATGAAAGTTTCCAGGAAGAGTTGATCGTTACAACCACATCCTATTACCTAATCCTTATGCATATGCAGGTTTGTCATGGACCTCCCCTACATCTATCCTTCTATGAACCCATAGTCATGGACCCTAAGGTTTACAAAGAAGAAAGTATTAAACTCTATAAAAGGTTTGAAAAGCTACAAGGGTTCACAAGTACACTATGGGCATGTCTCGCTAGACCTATGGATTTCAATCTTCTGACTGTAAAATCGGCATATCACTATAAAGAATCCGGTGGAAGAAATTATCTTCAGTCGCTCGTATCTCATGAAACTAGAACCCTAGCATACATACTAAGTTGGTCACCAAAGCAAACATATGCACGTGGTCATCTTGCTAGGCTAATTATCCTAGCTAACATATATATATATATATATATATATAGCAAGTGGAGCAGACCTAAAAGGGGACGGCTTGGAGAGGAGAATTAGAGAGAGAGTAAGAAAGAGAGAAAAACAATAAGAAAAGAAGAAGAAGTTCTTGTGCATGAAGCGGAGTCTGATCACGTCGTCGCCAATAGTTTTTTTTCTCCTTCTTTTGTTTATCTTTCATGAATTCTTTGATGTTATTATTTAAGACTATGAGCAGCTAATTTTTTTTTGTTAAGGGGCTGCTTGAAGCTCCGTACATGAAATCTTTTTATTGCATACACTTTAACTTAGTTTTGCATATTCTTTGAATGATGTTTCTTTCTCTGAATGATTCACCGTATGAATTCTTTCCTAATCCAACTCCAAGTCAAACTTTCAAAGTCCAGACCAGGTCCACTTCTTCAATTAAGCCATATATACAAATATGACTAGAGCTAGGCTAATCATGATAATTGATGCTCACGTGCCAAGCATCTCCTCGTCAAGACTTCATTATTTATATCTTCATTTCCAAAGTCCAAGCATCTCGCCAAACATAAAAATCTCCTTTTCCTCTTAAACTCCCTTGCCAGGCAGTTCCAAAATATTTTTTTTAATCTCCTTTTCTTCATTAATCTCCAAAATACCTAAAAACAAATAAACACAATTAATTCACTTGATTAATAACAAAAAAACTAAATATAGGGAACAAATGAAATACCGAATAGACGCATAAATATGCGACTATCAGCAAACACAATCCTCTTGGTCCAATTCAGCAACCAAGAAACCAACAGAGGGAACCAAGCCTAGAACACAAAGATCCCCAAAATGTTCATGAACATCTGCGGCACGGGCCTAGCAAAAACAACAACAACAAAGTCTGTATAAACAAATTGATTCTCCCGAATATCACCACCGAGAAAGTCTAAATTGAGATTTAGATTCAAATTGAAGCCCCAAGCAAATCAAAGCTACCGACATCTACGAGTGGGGATGCAGACAATCGTTCCGCTTTTCCCCCTAGTCGTGGGCCAATCGCACAAGGACGCCACACGCCTCCACGAGGAGATGTTCGTTGACCTCATCAACGTGAAATCCAAATCGACGTCAGCTGCGGCGTGGGTGGATCCTACTAGCGAGCATTTTCGCCTGCTGCGGAACTTTAATCCTCAGACGCTTTACCGAGGACTTGTCCTCCACCCTAATTTATCAGATCAATCGATCGAGTCTGGAGAATGCAGAAATCTCCTTTTTTCAGCTTACAGAGGGAGAGAGAAATACAAAACATATTAAGGGTATTAATGTCTTTTTTGCTCAATTTTGATAAAAAAATTTATCACGTCAGCGACGTAAACGTCTATGTGAGGGAAAATGATTCGAGGCATAACGTTGATATGATTTTCAAACTCTATGTATCACTTCGATAGTTTTCAAAGTGTGAGCATCAAATTAAGGACTTTACAAAAGTTCAAACTCTGGTGGTGCTAATTTTCCTTTAATTTATTTCTCATCTTTGAGACGTAAGTGAACTAATTATACATCTTATTCCAAATATCCAAGATTGATCTTTTTAACATCAGTTTCTTTCTCATATTCGAGACGTAATTTGGTAAGTGAACTAATTATATATCTTATTCATAATGTTGATGCAATGCCTTCTAATTAAGGAGAGATAGAGTTTAATTAACTTATTTCATTTTTGAGATGTAATTTGACTAAGAGAAATAATTTTAAGCTTCAATAGGTCCATGAGGTGTATGCCTCAAACTCTACATGGCATGTTTTACTTGTCCAGGTAATTAGTATTATGACACCTCAACTTTATCAAAAGACAATCATATCCTTTATATCTAACGGTTGTTAGTTTTTCATATATAAAAGTTTAAAAATTATCAATAACAACTCCTTACAATAAAACGTCTATAACTGAATAATCTTGGGACTAAAAAAATTATTACTATAACAATATTATTATTTTATCGATAAATGAATAATTTATTAATTTATAGAGATTTTAGATATTTTCTAGTTAATGAAAACGATCCAATGATGGAATCGCTACTGATGAAGAGATAATTAATTGAAAGATAATGAGTCCAGATGCTAAAAATGATAATAATCCAAATAATAATTCTGTTATACCGATAGTTTTTCTACACACAAAAAAAACAACATTTGAGACTGCAGTTATCTTAAATAACTGGTTACTGCAAAATGAAAAGAACTTATCGTGCACACATTGCAAAAGATCAATGATGAAATTAAATTTTGTCTAGATACGAAGAAGGAACAAGCTATAATAGTCTTTTTCTCTTTCTTCAAAAAATAGCTTAACTAATCAAGAAAATAAAATATTTTCAAATGAAATTTAATTTTTATGTATTTTTATAAATTTTAATATGTTTTTATTTGTGTTTTAAATTATTACTTTATATATTCGTAGGAACCGATCGAAAGGAATTAGATAAAATTTATTATCTTATGCATTTAACGAGATTGTTAGTAATATGAACTGATCTCGACTCGGAACCCGAAAAAAAATATTTTAGCAAAATTATTAATTTATCTAAGTTTTATTATATATATATATAACATGACTGTAGAAAGAAATTAATTAATTTTGTATAAAAAAAGATAATTAATTACTGTTCATCAAAACGAAAAAGTTAATGTTGATTTAATTACACATTATTTGTGTTAAAAAACTAAAATTAGTTAATGTTCATCAAAATTTTAGTGACAAAAATTCTTCTACGATTCTTCTTCTTCTCACTATATATGGTTTGTAGGGTTTTGGAATATGTAGAATGAAAACTTTTATTAGAACTTGGTAATATCTTATATATGTTGCAAATGTTATCAACTAGAAACAAAGAAGGTACGTACATACGGAAAACTTAGTGTCAAAGTTGATCTTACATAAAAAAAAGGGTTAACATTGACGTCTGGCAAATTTCAATGTTTCATATTTTCTATGATTTTTCAATATGATGTCGTTAAATTTTGTTTTCAATTAATAATTTATAAATTTAATTAAATATATAAAAATGTAAGATTGATTTTGTAAATTGAATATTTTCTCATGAATTTACAAAAAAATAAATTATTTATATGACATGATATACCACGTCAGATTGAGGCCGGCCTACACCTCATAGCATTGAGTCCCCCAACATTTCCCTTAATTTGGCTAACTATACATCCTATTCATCAGGCACGGAGGCAAGTGGGGGCCAGGGTGGGCCTGGCCCCCCCTCAATTTTTGTGGAAAAAAAAATAGTATATTATTATTATATAATATAAATATTATAATTTATTTGAAGTATATTTAAACTTCAATTACGCGTATGAGTGCATGACTAATTCAAATATGATGACTTTGTAAGAATATTATTATATTATTTCAATAATGAAGTCCAAATATTAGGTCAATTAAGATTTAATCTCTTACCAGGTTTAGAATTTTATGGTATTTTTTTTTTATAAAAGCTCCACCGTTCCTGAGATTAAAATACAATCAATTTTATTAAGTTGATTAGATATGGAGAGATATTTCAAAAAATAAATCTTCTTCTTCTACTCCAACATCAGATGACCAACCACCTACGGAAATTCAAAAGAAGAATAGTAACAATATGAAAAAGTCTCGTGCTAGAGATATAACAGAGAAGTATCCATCAGATCCTGCTAAACGTCCGCCAATTTCAAGTTATCATCCTAACATTCAAGAAGAAGTTTGAAGATATTATCTACAACAAGGCCATTGTCGACCTAAACATCATACTTTTCCTTTCACGGAATTTGGAGAAAAAAGAAGAAGAAAAGAAGGTTTATTCATGATTGGTTTATAGAATTTTCATATTAGTTAGAGTACATTATTAAATAGGATGCTGTATTTTGTTTATGTTGTTATCTTTTCAAACCAGTTATTGGAGAACAAAGCGGTGATGAAACTTTTGTTGGTGCTGGTCATGGATTCAGTAATTTGAAGAAGAAGCAAACGCTAATATCACATTTTGGAGAATCAAATATTACTCATAATTAGGCTGCGAGTAATTGCGATGCTTTATCAAACCAAAAACAAAACATTGAGACTGTTTTGACAAAATATACAGATCAAGATCGAATTGACTACTCTAACCGAGACTATTTTTTAAACTTTTTATTTAAACCTTCTCTAACCGAGAATTATAACTCCGTCCCTGCTATTCATAATGTTGATGTAACATCTTCCAATGTGAAACACAAGATTGAGCTTTAAGATCAACAGGTTAAAATCATTCATACGCGTCACATACAATAACAAACTAGCTATATTTTTTTTTATCAATAATAAAAGACATCACATGATAAATAGTATACACAAAAAAAAGAACTTAATTGATTACGTTTTTCGCAGAGGTAACATCCGTAAAACATAATGATTGCTAGCTTAGTCTTCTAAATGGCAAATGTTAAGATTGAGCACAATAAAATAAGATGCAAGGTAATATCGGGGTCAATAAAACATAAAGAAAGGAGATTTGGTGTTGCTTTTTCTTTTGGTATTCCAAACCTTCTTCCGTCCTTGAACGATTCCATTGGTGAATCTATTAAGTCTAAATTTAATCAAGATTTACGAGGCAGTCAAAGTTTGCACATCAACTTCATTTTCTTGCAGATTCCTTTATCACTTTTGTTTTTTGGCTTTGAGACCCATGCATATATCCTTGTGCTATTCTTTTCTTCGACTACTTCCTTTCTTTTTCTTTCCTGAGATCTTGTATCCGTTTTAAGGTCGACATGGTTTGTTCTTTGTTTTCAAAATGTGACAGAGCTTTTCTCACATGTCATTTTCTTTAATTGCCATCTTTAGATCTCTCTCTCTCTCTCTCTCTCTCTCTCTCTCTCCCAGATGATCCAGCAATAATGTACGTACATGCAGGAGCAAAGTTCGATCTGTACGTATTGATACGTACCCCGTGCATGCATGTTTTATACGTAAGTTAGATAGTAGATACAGACCTGATATATTGATATATATATATTTGTTCTCTCTATATTTGGGTGTCATTGTCCTCTAGCGTGCATATAATTACGTCTCACAATTATTAAAGCAACGAAGATATATCAACATTATTTCTCGTGAAGTCACAAAAAGCTAAAAAATTTACTAGATGATGATGCCATATGATAATGTTATATCATTGAGCAAACGTACGCGTATAGGGAGAATAGCAAACCTTTTACCTTGGTTTTTTACTTTTCTATTCTTTTACACCAACCAAGGCCTTGAACCAGAAAAAAGAAGATCTTTTTGGCTTGTGAATCTGTGATTTATAATTACATGGTACCCATGCATATATATATATAGCTAGTTAATTACTCAATGAATAATTCGATAATGAGTGTCTCTCATGCATATGCATCTCCTTCCTAGCTTCTTTCGAGTTGGTTCTTTTTGTACGTAGTCGATCTTCTTTTGGATTTTACGAAGAAAATTTCTTTTGTTTCTTTTGAACATTCCCAGATTCATTCGATCATTGTTTCCATGTATGTGATATATATTGATCTGTCGCCTTATTGGTAAGTATATGTACCTTTCATGGGAATGATCAATGATGCCAAAAACTAGCTAGGGCATGGTCCAGACTCAAAATAGCCAGTTATAAAGTTTAATTAGGACCACAATTTATTAAGTTTGATGAACATATTGAAATATTTTGACCTAATTTGCTACCCCAGGAACACTACGTATAGAGCAATGAAGTTATTGATAAGTGTTGATCGAATTGCTCCACATACAGTTAGTGTAGTTAGTGTGACGTCTGTGTGAGACGGGGACAATTTCTACTAATACGACTACAAAAGAGTAATTATGATAAAGCCCCTGGTACGTTAGGCCTCGCGGGATATATATATCAAGTCATTATTTATGGAGTGCATGCCATTAGTCATGAGTAATAATAGTTTAGGACTTTAATTAAGCTGTGCTGCTGCATATATGTATTTATGCTTCTTTGTCCGGCCAGGAGATACTTTATAAGCTCTCTATAGGGCATGCTATTTGGATTACGGAGCTCATTTTCTCTATCTACTCTCAATCATGAGATCATATATATATATATATATATATATATATATATATATAAACACACACACATTGTGGCCTTGTATATATCTAGCCATTGAATTTGTATAGGATAATACATAAGCATATACAACATGAACAACAATCTTGTGGATTCAAATTTTCTCTCTAGCTATCACGTATATTTTTTTGGCGAAATTTCTTGCTATCATGTTGTTGATGACCAACATTCATCAGCCAAGCTAATTGTCACCTTATAGCTGATTGACGTTACTAATTAATATCAAATAAATGTTGGAATATTTGAGATGACTGATGAGATAGCTATATGGTTTGATTAGTTAGGAAATATTTAAGAAGGTATATAATAAGCAGTCACCCTTTTCCATCAACTACATTGACATCTGTGGTACTCATCACTTCTCCGGTACTAGTTCTTCTCCAATTTCCAGCCTCTCTTTCAGCCCCGGCCGACTGCAGCTTCATTATATTTTCTATATATTCCAATTTGTGAGGTTCTGACCATTTGAATTGTCCTGTCAATCGATGTGTCGAGTTCCCCTACATAACAAAGAGCATTCAATACAGACTCTAGGACCAGCAACTCCAGGCTTCGAGTACCTGATGAGTATATTATTGCATAGTGAGGTTACTTTGTTATATTTTTTGTTTTTTTCTTTACAATTTTGGGTTTCTCTTTCCATTTTTTTGATTTTGGCCCTCCTTGATCTAAAAGTTTGGCTCTGCCATTGTCGAGGAAGAGGAAATAAGTGATGACTTTGGGAGGACGGTGTCACAAAAACGATTACATAAATGATTGAAACGGAAAAAAAATTATTATGTGAAATAAATATTTTTTAAGTTAATTTTTTTTTAACTTCACAAAACTTACCCGAACTTAAACCAAGTAAGCATGGGGCTGGCTCCGTTAATGCCGTCTTACGTTACAGTTAGGTCATGAAAGCTATGTCACAGTTAGGTCATGAAAGCTATGTAAATTAAGGGCACTCGAACGATCGATGATGAAGAACTAGAGAAGATAGAGGAATGCAACTATATAGGGTAGTTCTGATTCGATGCCAACTACGGCCTTAATTACTTTCCGGATCGATGCACTGGTGCATGACAACGACGAAGTTCCACGTACAGTAAGATATGTGGAACAAGCTAGGGAACATTAGAATGGCCCTGTAATTGGGACAGTACAAGACTTGAAAATAGACTAGACTAGAGCTTTCCCAACACACACAGGACACCAATTAACACATGCATCGAGCAACTATATATTACAGAAATTAGAGATCAAGCATAAGGGATCGAAAAGCAATACAGCTCCATTTACAAATGCCAATACAAATTTTTTATTTTTATTTTTTGTTTTTCAGATTTTTACTTTGTTATTGACGTGCAATTAAAAATTATAAAGGAGTCGATTCAGTTATATTCTGAACGAAAAATTCAAAAATGAAGTTTCTTTTGGTATCAAAAATTTATTTCGAATAGGAGTTCCATTTCCTCCCATGAAACACTAGAAGTTACTGTGAACCTTATCATTAGGTTGTGAGTATTTCAACCAATACGAGTAATGAACATATGATTGATCTAGGTCATCAAACTTTCAGATTCTTCTGGAAATAATATGATGTTTGGGTCATTATAAATTTGAGCCCACCTAAACATTTGGCCTGTTGCGCGGGTAAGAGCCAAGCCCAATATTAAAAACTTAGACTTGAGCTCCGAGCTTCCCACAGCTTCAATGGTGGATTTGGCGAGTCGTGAAGCAATCCTGTTTCATTGTGTTGACCTGGAATCAGATATAACCCCAGAGAGAGAGAGAGAGAGAGAGTGAGAGAGAGAGAGAGAGAGAGAGCGCTTAGTATTTGAATTTGTAGTGATAGTGATTTAACAAAGTTTCTACTTTTAGGACTCAAAAATTGAAACTTTACGGAAACCCCGAAGAATGAGTCTTTGCGTGTTTCAGAAAATGAGAACCAAACCTTTTTTTCTGTCCCAAAACCGATACCCAATAGCTTGATTCTTCATTATTGATTATCCTTGCTTACAAATTATTACAAAGTTTCTTGCTTTGTTTGTTTGTTTTTGGCATTCAATCCAAAAAACAATGGCGGCAAACTTGATTTTTCGCCGGAGAGTTTCATCTTCCGGCGTATCTCGCACTCTCCAAGGTTCGTTCTTCGGACCCAAGTCACATTTTTATATGTATTTATTTATTTGTTTGTTGCTTTTGTAGTGTAAATGGTAGAGATTGTTTCTTTTGGTTTCAAAATGGTGTAAAGTTTTCATCTTTGAGGTTGTTTAAGTTGAAACCAGTTTGGAACATTTGGTTATTAGTGGGCATTACTGAGCATAACTTATTGAGATTCTACATCGAAATTTCAATTGACAATGCATATTATGTGTGAGCAGAGAAATAGAATCATGTTTGGAGTGGATGTTACATTGTTATTGGTTCTTGGGATTTAACAATTTCAGGAGAAGATTCATGCTTGAATGCATTGTTTGATTGCTGCATTTGCACAGGTCTAGCAGGTGATATGGAGCTGTCTTGTCTGCACTTAAAATTGAAGGTGGGAGCTTTGGTGAATTTTTTGGATAAGACGAGGCAATACAGCAGCTCTAGTGGCACCAAGAGCTTCGATTATTTAGACCTAACGTAAGAAATCTGTTTCTGAGAGCTATCCACTCGTGTTTCCTGAATATGTGCTAAGTAAGATTGGTTGTCAAGATAGAACTAGTAATCTACTAGTGTGTTGCGCAGTGGTCTAAATGAGTGCTTTGTACAATGTTTTTTGAACTTTTGTTTTTGTTCTTCAGTATTAGGTACGGTATAGCATTTGATATAATGTGCCGTATCTTGAAATTTTGAACTCATTACATAAATAAGTGGAACCAAAGCATGAAGTTCATCAACACGCTAATAATGTAGGACTTGGAAATCCAAGTAAATCAATTTCCTTTCAGTATTTTATAGTTGCATTGCTGTAAATGTAACTAGCACCCATTTGGTTTGTCCTCTTATTGCATATGATCAATTTTCAGTTCTCCTCATACATGGTATCCAAAAGCTCGTAGTAAACCTCGAAAGGTTATCTTGCACATGGGTCCCACTAATAGTGGTAAAACATACAATGCTTTAAAGCGACTCAAATCAAGTCCATCTGGTAGGTTGTGAGTTATAAGCTTTAGTCATTTTTGGTTATTCTATTCTAAGGTATTTGATCTGTTAAGATCCTTTTTCTGCAGGCATATATTGTGGTCCTTTGAGATTGTTAGCCTGGGAGGTCGCGAAACGATTGAACAAGGCAAAAGTTCCATGTGATTTAGTTACAGGACAAGAAAGAGACGAAGTTGATGGGGCAAAACACAGGGCTGTGACAGTTGAGATGGCTGATGTAACCTCTGACTACCATTGTGCCATTATTGATGAAATTCAGGCAGGTCAATGATTTATGTTGGTACAGGAGATTGGCTACCTTAAGTACCAATTTACCATGTTTTAGACATTTTACAAGGATCATGGTGTGTTGTTTATATTTGTGATTTTTGAGCACGGTGGACAAAGAAGGTATATGAACTAGTGCACATTCTAAGCAAAAGGTTTTGATACCCGTATCTGGATGAATTGAGCAATCCGTTTCAGAGTTATGGTCCAGCTATCAAAAAAAAAAGAAGACTTTCCCTTCAAATTAAAGAACTATTTGATTCAGAACTTCATTTTTTTCTTTTCATTTCTAGTTCAGCACTACAAGTCTATTATCACGTGACAGTTCTGATACTGTTGTTCTGTACATTGTTTTACTTATGTTGGCAGATTACTAATTTTGTTTTCCATTTTGTTTTTGGTCAGATGCTGGGCTGCAGGAATAGGGGTTTTTCTTTCACACGTGCTCTATTAGGAATTTCTGCTGATGAACTTCACCTTTGTGGGGATGCAGCGGCCATCCCTCTTATTCAGAAAATGCTAAAAGTGACCAATGATGAAGTTGAGGTAACAAGGAGATTTTGTGAAATTGAAATCTGGTCAATATTGTTTCTTTTTTCAGTTTGTGTAACAAGGAGCCAAACGTTTTGTCGTGGTATGTTTTTTCTTTCTTTCTATATAGTCAAAATTCTTTATTGAAATTTTGAGAACATCATGTTTGGCATTTGAATGATAATGCCTCCCACCACTTTAAAATTTTCAGTAAATTATAACATGATGATTGATGAGGTTATCTATCTAGTCATTAACATTAATGTTCTTTAATTGATTATTGGTTGTTAATAGCTATACTGACTTTTGCTCTGTGTCAATATGCTCTCTATCCATCACAAATTATTCTTGTTTGGATTTTGATCAGGTACAATACTATGAGAGACTTTCACCTCTTGTTCCAATGAGGAGTCCTCTTGGTTCCTTTTCTAATATAAGGACAGGCGACTGCATTGTTACGTTTTCACGACGTGAAATATATAGTCTAAAGGTAGTAATTACAACCTTTGCTATTGTTTTTGGTAGACCTTCGAAAATACAATCTTTTTGTGTATACATTCTTTTGATGTTTAATTATCATTTTTGATTCTCTTCTCTCAACTCTATATGTGTATTGTATTCTTTCTAAACTAGTCTACATTTATCTATGTAATCTACTGTATTGCTAGAAACAAATTGAAAGCAATGGAAAGCATCTCTGTTCTGTTGTTTATGGGTCACTTCCACCAGAGACTCGGACAAGACAGGTATGTGTTCCTTCTTCTGACCTTAAATTTCATTTTTCCTTGCTGCAAGTAGTCATCCTTGGGATTTTCTTTCAGAGAGATGCCTCTTGCTATAATGTTCTAAATGGAAAGAATTACCAACCCAGATTTCAATATTGAACGTTTATGCTACTAGTTTTTTTTCCTTCTTCTAGTTCCAACCCTCTCTGACAATTAAATTTGTTTTCGAAGTTTGGCTGAGTTGGTACACACATTTAGTATTTCAGGCAACAAAGTTCAATGATGCAAGCAGTGAGTTGGATGTTCTAGTGGCAAGTGATGCCATTGGGATGGGTCTTAATCTGAACATTTCACGGATCATCTTTTCAACAATGAAAAAGTTCGATGGTATAGAGAACCGGGATCTCTCTATACCAGAGATTAAACAAATTGCAGGTTCTTACATGTACTTATATATTTAGATACTTCGAATTTCTCAACCATAGAGCTGCTGTTGAATAGTAAAGTATCTTTAGTATATGCTCTGTTCCAAAAAGCGTACGCCTTGACCGCCTAGGCGCCGCCGAGGCGTGAAAATTTACTGCAACGTTCAATTGTTGCTGTAGGCGGGGCAATTCAACGGCAACCGATTAGGCGGGCGAAAGGCGGGGATTAATCGGACGCTTAATTGATCGGCGGGAGAAAGACGGGATTAGGCGGCAGGTATAAAATCCCCAAATCAAAACCCAGTTAACCCACAAAAGTTCAGTCCCCAAATCGAAACCCAGAGAAAGCCGAGCTGAGCCAGTTCAAAGTCTCGATGGAGACCGGGCTGCAATAGAGAACGTCGACGTACATCTAAGCCAACATTCAGTTTCAAGTTCAAACAGGTATGATTCTCTTTCTTTCGCCGGTTTCAATTTCGATTCAATGTGTTTGATTACTTTGAAGTCTTTGGTAATTGATACTTTAATTGTTTATGCTTATTTGTTGATTCAATTGATTACCTTCAATACCTTGTATTGCCGAATGGTTGAGACTTGAGACCAATGAGTTTAGGAAAAAGCTGTAGTATTTATGCTTTATGGAATAGATTCGAAAGATCCGTGAGAAATTTAAGTTTGTTGGTGGAGTTCATGGAACCAATGCTTCTCCTGTCCAGAGAAACTGATTTTGTGATAATTTGAGAAATGTTGTTCAGCCTTGTTGATCCAGCCTTGTTATTTATGCTTCTGGCATAACAACTTCTGTTTGTAGCTTTGATCCAGCCTTGTTGATAAAGTTTTACTACTTTCTTGGTAAAATGAACCAGCCTTGGTCTAATATATAGGGACGTGAACAATGAAAATGTCCATGGTAGTAAACAGCGAAAACAATCAACTATAAGGGAAATGGTGGAGGAATTAATGCTACGAAAGTACAAATTGATAAAGGTCTCCAAAAGATGGTGGGAAGAGAGTAATTCATTCTGTCTGAACATCTACCTGATCAATCATGGGCATTCAGGCCAATAGATTTAGCACGCAGAAAGCAACCCGGAAGAACTGGCTCCTGTCAGTTTTTGTAGAGTGAAAATAGATCAGATACAAGAAATAGCTTTCATATAAACATGAGCCTCACTAACATCTTGATATGATTGTACATTAATGAGACTATGGTTGTATGTTGATGAGGCTGGATAGAACATGGGCAGTATGTACCCAACTGGTTGAAAATTACTCTAGAGTCTAGACTATGTCTGATTTTGTGATACACTAACAAATATATCAATAATCATTTGGAGGAATATAAAATACCTGCATGATAATCAGGATATCCAAAGGGTCATTGTCCTCACAAAGTGTACGGGGGATGAAGCCATAGTTGTGAGGGTAGACAACAGATGAGTACAGTATACGGTCAACCTACACATACAAGCACCAGTTAGCTATCATAATTTTCTTGATCTATTAAACTACCAGAAGATTAGATTCAGAGATATTTTACCTTGATGAGTCCAGTTTTTTTGTCAAGTTCATATTTCACTTTGCTTCCTTTTCCTATTTCAATAACCTGCATGAGGTTTTGTTTCAAGAGGAAGAATAGTCAGTAGGATTCCAAACTTAATGCATTTAATAGTTTGATAGTTCTCATAAACAACTAATAGTTAGATATTGAAAAACTGAGATTTATAGCAAATATTGTTAACTACGATAGCAATATATCTACTGGAGCAGATTACATTAATATGAGGAATGTAAAATGCTTGTAACTATATTCAAAAGGGTCAGTTCAATTTATTCATGTTGATTTGATCTTGCATACTACAGCTTTTTCCTAAAATCACTGGTCTCAACCATTACGGCTCCCTTCCTCGCCTTTTAGCCATCTTTCTATAAAAGCTCAATTGATTCAGTTGAATACCTTGTATTGTTACAGACTTACAGTTGATTCACTAAAACTTTTAGTCTAAAAGTGATAATATTTGGGCAGTACCTTCACAAGCTGGAACTCATATCAAAACTTATAGCTCAGTCAGACATGTTCTATATATGGTTTTTGTATCATTTGTGTTATAAAACTTATAATATATATGAACCACATGGGTCATGAATCAAGAAACTGCAACTCAGTAACAGTTGCATAAATGGAAAATGGTGAAAAGAAACTGCAGCTGCTGTATTCCTAATCTGTGTACAATGAGTATATGTTTGTTTGCTGCAGTTTGGGAACCACACAGAGTTTGCCTCGGACAGACTGAGATTCATATGTGATGCAGCAGTAGTAATTCAGTTTTAGACTTTAGTTCAGGGATGATTGTATGACTGGATACTGTGTATGTACTGTGTAGTCTGTATGCAACTGGATAACTGGATACTGTGATGCTATGTAGTACTGTATAGTCTGAACTCTGGACACTGTCATTACTGTGTATTCTGTACAGTTTGCAAGTCCCTGTAATTGTATGTTATGTACAGTAACTCAGTAAGTACTGGATACTATGTATCAGTGTACTGTATAGTCTGTATTCTGTAATCTCTGTATGCAACTGGAATTCAGTTTTAGAACTTTTAGTTCAGTTTGGAACTTTGGATTACACATGTACAAGGTTGCCTTCTTCTTTTTTTTATAAAGGAAGGTTGTTTTTTTATTTCTCTCGAATATCTTTGTCTACAACTCTACATCATTATGGTTTGTGAGTTTTTGCGGATTAGCGGATTGAATAATTGTATGATTTGAATTGTGAATTAGGTGAAATGACAAGTAATCCGATGTCTTCTTCTTCCGCATCCGTTGCAATGTCGGAAACTCCTTCCGTAACTTTGAAACGTCATTCAAATGATATTGGATGGAACTATGCGGAGTTGGTCGATCCTAATAAGAAGGATAAAGTCAAGTGCTTATTGTGTGGACATGTTTCCAATGCCGGCATATATAGATTGAAGCAGCACATTGCTCATGTCGGTGCAAATGTAGCTAAGTATCCAAAAGCTTCGGATAGTGACAAAGCCAAAGTTTTAGCGGCACTTGAAGAAGTGAAGAACAAAAAGAAAGAAAAACAAGTGCATGAAAAAGAAGTGAGAGAGGAAGTTCAACTTGATAAAGAAGATGTAGTTGAAGGGCAAAGATCAAACTCATCAAAGGCATCAAAGACACACTCTTTTGGTCCTATGGATAAGTTTGCCAACCCAATTGATCCAGATTCTTTGTTAGCTAAAGGTCAACAAATAAAGATGTGGCAACCAAATATCAATGAAGCACTTTTCAAGGAAAGAACACAAGAGGTGCATCTATTTTTGGCTAGATGGATGTATGAAGCCGGTGTAGCTTTTAATGCTATTGATTGTGATAGCTTCTTGAGGTTTGTAGAAGCGGTTGGTAGATTTGGCCCGGGATACAAACCTCCAAGTCAATATCAACTAAGAGAGCCATTGTTAAAGGAAGAGGTTGAGAGAACAAAAGAGTTACTCAAGAAGCATGAAGAAGAGTGGATTAAAAATGGTTGTTCTATCATGACTGATGCATGGAGCGATCGTAAAAGAAGAAGTATAATGAATCTTTGTGTTCATAGCAAAGAAGATGTTACATTTGATTCTTCTAAGGAAGTTTCGGAAGATGCACACACCGGAAAATATATTTTTGAGTATGTTGATGAATGCATAGAAAAAATTGGGCATCAACGTGTGGTTCAAGTGGTGACGGACAATGCTACTAACAAAATGGCGGCGGCGGAATTGTTGAAGATGAAGAGACCAAATATATTTTGGACTTCATGTGCCACTCACACTATCAACCTTATGCTTAAAGATATTGGCAATCAACCAAGATTCAAAAGTGTCATTGAGAAGGCAAAAGCCTTCACTATCTTTGTGTATGCACATCACAAGACGTTGGCAATGATGAGAAAGGCCACGGGTGACCAAGATCTAGTGAGGATGGGAGCTACAAGGTTTGCTTCTTCTTTTGTAACTTTACAAAGCTTATATGATAAGAAAGTTGAATTGAAGGCTATGGTTACTAGTGATGATTGGGATAAATGCAAACACTCCAAGACGGAAAAAGGAAAAGCCGCTTATAGTACCGTGGTAAGCCCTAATTTTTGGGGTGGGGTTTCAACTTGCTTAAGAGTGTTTTCTCCTCTAGTTAAAGTGCTACGCATTGTTGATGGAGACACACCCTCAATGAGATTTGTCTATGGAGAATTGCAACAAGCAAAGGAAGAAATTAAAAGTGTGTTCAACGGTCAAGCGAATTTGGTTGATCCTATCCTACATTCAATTGAAAGGAAAGGTAACGGAAGAATTGATTGCTCATTGCATTTGGTGGGTTATCACTTGAACCCTTACTATTTTTACAAACTTGAATTTAGTGGAGTTCTTCCGGCTCCTATTATGGATGCAATGTTTGAGTGTGTGGAGAAGTTCTTTCCCGATGATGACCAAAGACAAGATGTGGTGTTAAATGTAGATTTACCCAAGTATAGATCAAAACAAGGGACTTTTGGAAAAGTTTATGCCGAGAGAGCATGGAAAATGATTGGTGAAACTAAAGATCCGGGTATGTAAATTGCTCTTTTCTTATTCACTTATTGAGTTAGTGTGAAATGATGATTATATTTGTGGCTTATTCATTATGTTTTTGTCTCTTTAGTTACATGGTGGTGCAGTTATGGAAGTGATGCACCCGAATTACAAATGATGGCTATAAAGATTCTTTCTTTGACTACAAGTTCATCCGGTTGTGAGAGAAATTGGAGCACTTTTGAAGGAGTAAGTAGTGTTTTGTATGTTGATTTATAATTATTTTAATGAATAAACTTATAAAACTAACTCATATAATTATTTTCTATTACTTTTAGGTGCATACCAAAAAAAGAAATAGGCTTGGAACAACAAGATTGAACGATCTTGTTTATGTGCAATTTAATGCTAAGATCCTTAATAGGAAGAAAAAAACAAGAGATCCACTTCTTGCTAGTGACGCTTCTAAGGCACAAAGATGGCTAATTGAAAATGTTGATGATGAAGATCTTGAGTCCGATCTTACTTTGAATGAAAATGTTATTGTTGAAGAGGGATCAATTAGAGAACTTGATGATGATGTTGAAGAATCCGAAGATGATAACGTAGATGAAAGAAATGATGACAATCATGACATGTATGAGTTCGACGGTTTCGAGTGATCATTTCACTTGAAAAAGTTATCACTTTTTTTTTTGTGCTTTTATTTGCATTGAAACTTTTGAATTGTTGTTTGATGACATTATGACAATATTTTTGAGTCAATATATTTTTATAATTTTCTTATTTATTCATGGTAAAATATACCATATAAATTAATACATATATAATTAATATATATATATATATATAATTACCGCCTAATTATCGCCTAATTACTGATTAAACTCCGCCTAGGCTGCTAGGCACTAGGCAGTAACTCTACCGCCTAATTCTGCCTAGCGCCTTTTAGAACCTTGAGTATATGTCATTTCATGGTTGATGATATATGTGCCTTCTTGAACGGTTTGATTTATTCCAAAAGAGTTATGTTATTTTGACCCCTTCAGTCCTTGTTTTCAAAATGTGCATTAATAGGTACTTTATAAATCTTAGCTCCATAGGATATGCTTCATAATGAAAACAAAACAAGCTAAAATTACAGGTGACATGCTTCTGTATACTTGTGATTTGTGATGCATCTATTATGCCTAAATGTATTCTTGTTTGTTATGAGGACAAGGGTGTATCATTTTCACAAGCTTTTTGTATAGCGAGTCAAACCTTTATTTCCTTATTTTGAATACCATGTCCAGTATATATGGGTAGACTTGCTGGTTTTTCTTGTAGGACGAGCTGGCAGATTTGGATCAAGATTCCCGGTCGGTGAAGTCACTTGTCTAGATAGAGCAGATTTGCCTCTGCTTCATTCATCACTAAAATCCCCATCTCCGACTCTTGAGGTTAACATTTAATGACAAAGTCCTTTAAAAATTTCGCATTACATGTATTGGACTTCTAGATCTTGGTTTCTAGTTTAGTATCAATTTGTTTTCTCGTGTTCTGACTGGGTGCATCCCTATAATGCAGAGGGCTGGATTATTTCCTACCTTTGATCTAATGTATATGTATTCACGTTCTCGCCCACAAACAGGCCTTTGCCAGATACTGGTATGTTTCCATTGTTCTGTTTATTCTTTCCATTCACCATGGCTGCATCTATTCCCGTCTTTGTTTATTTCTTGACTTCTTTTAGTTCTGTATCATCGAAATGCATGCACACTAGAGTTATAAAACTATCTGCAGTACATCTTTACTTTGGGAGGAACTTTTGAAAGAGATGCTCAGAGTGATTAATTAGACTTACTAGCATGTTATGGTATTGTTTAGAGTTAACTGAAGTGTAAAAAGCAATTAGGTCGTAGGTGAAGCGCTGAAGCTTATTGACTCCTAGATCGGCTATGAAAGTAAAAACTATGGGAAATTTAATCCTTTGAGGAGATCTGGTTACTTTTTTCTTTTATGACCTACGTATACGTCTCTGCTTCTGGTTGAAACCCATTAAAATTTATTATTGATAAAAGCAGGACCTGTCTCCAAGTAGATTTGAACTTTGGAAGTCATATCTTGCTGGTCTGATACGAACAAATCTGGTTCAAAAGCTTTGAACAAAGAATAAAGTCAACAGTTGACACTGATTTCTTTGGTTGTTGAAATTCGATTCCATTTAGTTGTGAGCCTTTCTATCAAATGATATTATTTTCATAGAGCAATTTCTTTGCTTTGCTGTCAGGAGCATTTTGTAGATAACTCGACACTTTCAGATAATTATTTTATTGCTGACTGTGAAGAAGTAATGGTATGTCTATGCCTCGTCCTTCTGTAGCATTCTTGTTAAGAATCTTGTTTATTATAATCGAAGTTCTTAGATTTTTTTTATCCTTTGTTTCTTTCTCCCCAATTATGATCAGAAAGTGGCAGCTCTCATTGATGAATTGCCTCTTGGGTTGCATGACAAGTACCTTTTCTGTATAAGGTATTGACGGAGAAACTTCTATCTTAGTTTTCTCAGGTTCTGTAGATTTTTTTTCTTTTTTCATGAGTTGATCCCAGTTGTGATTACGATGTGCAGTCCAGTTGACTTAAATGATGAGATTTCCTCTCAGGGTCTTACACAGGTAATGTTATGTCAATAGTTTTAGTAAGCACAGTATATTCTCTTCAAATATATGACACATTTTTTCCTGATTCAGTTTGCTCGAACCTATGCAAAGAGGGGTATTGTGCTGCTTCGAGAAATATTTACACCAGGGACACTTGAGATACCAAAAACACCAGCTGCGCTCAAAGAGCTTGAATCAATTCACAAGGTATATGTACTTTTCATGTTTATTGAGGATAAATATGTGGTCCTGTTTTCCATTTACTATTGGAATGCCACTCTCCCAGTTGATAGAGGTTTAGGTTCTAAATTTGGTTTCCTGTTAGCAGGTTTCAATAAGATAGGCTATTTAAATTTAGCTTCATCCAAAAGTTACTCTGCACTCCACTGTTTATTGACTTGAGCTTCTTCATAAAGCTATAGCTTTTCATTCAGTCAAATTTTTAATGACGAGTTTCTGATGAGCTTCCTCTTTGTTCAAAACTGAAGGTCTTGGATCTCTATGTTTGGTTGAGTTTCCGATTAGAGGAGTCATTCCCAGACCGGGAGCTTGCAGCTTCACAGAAGTCCATCTGCCACTTGTGAGCTTTACTTGCAACTGACGCTGTTTTATTTCTTTTCATTCTCATTTGTGCTTGATGTTTATTCATATTCAAAACTGTAGGATGATCGAAGAGTTCCTAGAGAGGTTTGGTTGGCAGAAGCCGAAACCCAGGTCCAAGAGACTTGGTTCGAAAACTTCCAATACAGCCTTAATGGCCCAATGGTCCCAAGTAAACAAAGGCTACTTGTGAGATATTTATCAGTCCTTCAACATCTCTATTCCTTCTCTTCTAAGCTCAGTTAGATCATGCAGAAGTTGGCGAAAAGTTAGAAAAATTTAACTCCCTCCGCCTTCCATCTGAAAATCTGATATCCATCCGTAACATCATGAAGTTCTCAGATGCAGCAATAAGCTCCAGGAGCCTTTGCTTCTCATTGTGCTTTATACTTTCGTTTTCTATACAAAATGAAAAGTAGGTCCAAATGTAATTATTACTAATGGCAATGATTCTAGTTTTGTTGTTGTATACAACATTGGTGACAACAATGTCAATCGAAGTAGTGGAAAGTTTTCTTCTTCAATTCTCTTGTACAAGTCTCTCCGTTTCGGATCAACAAAGAGATGCATTATTATGATAGCAATGTCGAGCTTCCTAGCATTGCCCTAACCTCTTCTTCTGGCATCACCAATGTATCAAAATATTGAAGGTGATAGCATTCACAGCTATACATTCCTTGAACTTCAAGAAAGCTTTTTCGACACACGCTCGACACTCCTATCCTTCTTCACAAATGTACTCATCACTGAGCTGAGTTGGTGCAGCATTTTGGTTCAAGTTGAAGTCTTTTGCTCCATTGTAGGGAGAAAGCATAAAACCCAATGAACACCATTATGGTAGTTTTTATAAAAATTACTAAATTGGTCCTTGTGGTTTTGACCATTTTGCAATTTGGGACTCGCGTTTTATAGCATTTTTTAGTTCCAAACTCTGCCACTCTTTCTCTGTCTCTCTCATTTTGAATGAGACTGATGCTTATTTCACCCTTGGACAGTTTACAGGTCTCTCTCTCTCTCTCTCTCTCTCTCTCTCTCTCTCTCTCTGACTCGTTTCTTGTTCTTCTTTTCTGGGCACTCTTACTTTGGACAGTTTATTGTTACCCACGAACCAATTTCGTTTCTTTTTCGATTTTGAGGGAGACCCAGATAAAGAAAACCAGGAAAGTTTATATCTTTCTTTGCGATTTGGATGATATGAATGATGAACCTATGCTTGTGCTTGTTAGTTGTTTTCAAAATTGCATGCAATTTAGTTGGGCAAATTGATGAAATCTATTTGTACTAAGTAGAATGATGGCAAAGAGTTCTTGTGTAACCTCCTCAGGCTTAAAGAGTTTTTATTATCAGTTTCTGGGATTATCACTTTGCCGATTATTTGGGTGTCACATCATTGGTTTTGTAGTTGAGTTCATGCTCTGGGGATAGATTGTCATGTTATTTGGACCAAAATGAGTAACTCATGGTTTTTTTTGGACCCTTGACAAATGGTCAAATGGTTCATTTGGTGTTTAAGCTGGGGGAAATGCTAAATGAGTTGTGTTTTGTGCAGGTTTACAGTCTGTAGATCATGAAGAGATCATGTCCATCGAACGAGCCGATGGATGTTATATCATCCGATGACTCTTCGTCCTCAGATGCAGAGATGGAAGTTAGCACTGAGGAGGATAGCAAGCAGTCGACACCTGAAGGTACACAATAGATCCTTGTCCTACTGAAACTTAGTGAACTTGATATAAGTTGAAATAGTAATGTATTTAAGATTTACTTGGGGTTTTGCAGAGTAAAATATAGAGTTTCTATTTACACCGATTAAGGATTTTGCAGTCTAATTGAGATTGTTAGCGGTTACGGTTTCATAAATGTGTTCACTTGTGAGTTTGCCAGTTTGGAGATAATTATTTATAAGAAATGGAACATCATGCCCCTCTAGCATGTTTAGATTTTATCTATTTATTCCATGGAGAAACTTATAATATGTAGTACAAAACTGATGTGAGCAATGCTCTCTGTTCCAGTAATGGACTAATAGTTTAGACTGTCTTCCTCGGGGATTAATTTTTGGAGGTCTGGTTTTCTTATTTTGCATCAGGGTGTCTATAGAGTAGTGTCAATGTGTGAGAACCTATTTACAAACCACGAGTGGTATATATGATTTTAAGAAGCTGCCATATTCCTTCCGAGTCACCTTAGTCTTATGTGTGTATTGTTTCCTTATTGGAATCCCCAAATTTAATTAACTGCTTAATACTGCAGGTGCTTTGATGAGAAGGGCAGAAATGTATCAGGAGTACATGAAGATCGTCCCGATCCCAACGTAGCATGGCTCTGTCATTCCCTTTACCTCGTGGATGGGTTTGGGTAAATCCATTAAGCAGCTGTATGGACAACATCTGCATTATCTCACCTATCTTCAGCTAAAACAGTGGGACCAATCGAGGATTGGCAGTGAGGACGAATTCAAGCCACTGGACTCCATCATTCATCCATTTAAAGCCGAAGCCACCATCCATCTGGCTTATTGAAGAAGTTCACCGAAAAACCTCATCTCATCATCATGTGGCCGGACTCTGGCTATCAGATCCAGTGCACCATGCCTTTGTTGATTCTATCTTTCCTTGATTAGACATCACCTCATGAAAGGGTGTGATCAAAAGGTCTTCTGCCAACTAATATGTTATGTTTGTTTTTGTCGGTAACTTTCTTGTTAAACACTTAGGTTTGTCTTTAAAACTTCTTTTTGTAGTTCAGGGCGAAGGAACACGTTGTTCATTCACAATGTGTTGTACACAAGCTTCAGAATGTTGTGCTTAAGAAGTCTCAGAAAACATACATACTTGCAGAGGTTACAGACAGAAGCACTGTTAAGTACAAAACATATCCATGTTGATTCCATCGTTCCCCAATTACAGAGAAAATCTCTGTTAGCTACTTTTTAACAGGGCCAGTACAAAATGGCTTCTGCATTCAGCCTACTTTGGTTTTTGTTGTTTTAATGATTCTTCATCATAGAAAGCAACTGGCCCTGTATCCACTCATAAGCCCAAAATTGAGGATTGGTGTTTGTATTTGTACATACAAAATTGAGATACTCATGTTATCCTAGTGACCTAGTGTTGGTATTCAAGTTCATGCATTTTCAATCCTTCCCTCTACTATAATCTTGTAAGGAAGAATCAGTTCTCTGAAAATGTAACTACAACGATTGCACTAGCAACCTCACTACCTCAATATACAACGCCACGCCAAATGAAGAAGATAACAGATAAATATTCTTTCTATGTTAAAAAGGGATTTAGAACGCAACCAAGACAGGGGCCTCATCCCAGGCCTGATTTAATATCAATATTTGGAACCGAGTACTAGTACATCCACTACTCATCAATATGGTTCTAAGAAACAAAGTGAGCTCTCATCTCAGCGTGAAGCCAAGAGGTATAAGTGGAGAATAGCGATCTGCTGCAGATGATACTACGAGTCTCTAAACAAGGAAGCCCAAGTTAGCATCTTGTAATTTCCCACTTTGTCACTGCAATGGTAATTCATGCTGTAAGACTTTTAAAACCATCGGGTGAGAAATGAAGATCATATATGGTATATACAGTACCTCCAAATTAAGTAATATCTACTGTTATATTGGTGTGCAGTTGATTCTGACAGCAGCAAAATTCTCACATGAATCTACCAGTCATACTCCAAGGAGTAACTACTCACAGCATCGGTCTGTTCCTGTTCCATACTTAGAGAAGTTAAAAACCAATTCCATGCTCCTCAAGAAAGGTGGCACATGCCTGCCGCATCACCTTGAAGCAAGACATTTAGCTAGAGTTAGATTAGTTCTTAGAGTTAATAGCAAAAAGATGATATATGTGGCACTAAGTTGCTCATAAGACATGTTCTCAGTTCTTGTCTAGTACAATATATAGCACTAAGAAAGGTATATAGAAAGGAGTCTCACCACCCATTGTTTGCTTTGACCATCATAGGTCTTGCCGCCATTGAGGTATACCACGTTCTGATGGTTTTGCCAGTTACCTACAAATTTGATCAAAATAACAGTGTTAATCTTCAAGTTAGGAATTCTTCAACAAATAATTGACCAAAGTGCATACCTTCTTAACTGATGAAATAAACCCTTGGATAAATCTAGGCGGTGTGCAGTTGATTTTAATAGCAACAACTTGCTTGCAAGTATCAGCGACAGTGGCACACTCCAAGATGTTATTACCACTCACCACGTTGATCCTGCCTTTGGAAGCTCCCCATATGCCTGCACCATCCCTTACATTAATTCAAGCAAGGAAGATGAGCTAAGCCACAGAGGAAATTTCTTGCACAAGCAATGTAAAAGGAATATTACTAAAACACACTCCTAGAAATTAAACGGAATTGAATTTGCACCATTTATAACTAAAGATTCTGTTCATATATGCTACGTATGTAGATTCTGACTAATGCAATTAACTTGATCACAGTCCATTTCCTTAATCCATGTCCACAATGGGGCATAATTCCTTGAGATCAAAAGGAATAAAGCATATCTACCTCTGCCTCTAACTTATTCAGTGTTGTCTCAATTGCAATTAGATCAGCATCAGACTTGGCCATAATTTGAACCCTCTCCCTGTGGAAATCTTTCAATGTTTCTAAAGGCACTGCATCTCCGTATTTCCACTAAACAGGGAAACAACACATAAAGAATCAGATCCTAGAATCAACATTGTTTAATAAATAATGGTACTAGGAAATTAATACATGCAGGACTCAGAGATGTCACTATTTTCTTGTCACATGCATGTCAAAATCAATTACAGCAACATAACGGATATGATATTTAGAGTTAACTCACCTATACTCGGAACCATCACCTAGATGTGCTCCATAGCTTCCCACAGATGCTGCCACTAGAAATGGATGACCTGAAGCCTCCTAACTCTGAACTCTCATATAATGTTAAAGATATACTCTATTTTAGAGGACTGTGAACACGAATATGACTCTTCAATTCTTGTGGCTTTGCTGGAATTTGAACATGAGAACGAGACTTTATTTTCTAGAGGCCTTCTGCCATAATAAAATACCTTAAATACTCCATTATTTAATGACATGGCCAACCTCGATGGATATGTCATTACCTGGAAGGTTAGCACCGATAGAATTTGTAGTTGTTCTGCAGAAGCCTCGAAAGACGGAAGTCTTATCTTCATGTCACTTGATCATCGCTGCTGAAGACTATTCAACAATAACTCCAGTATTGGAAATCAGACTTGCCATCATCTACGAAACTGTTTCTGCATGAGGATGAAGCAAAAAAACATAATGAATAAGACTTGCTTATTCCATTGGTTCAAAAAAGTCCTGTTTCAATACGTAGACACCAGCTAAATTAACTGGAAAGCATTGTAAGCACAAGACGCACAACTAAGGGTTCGGCAACCAAGAATCCGTACCCTTGGTATTCTCATGCATCGCCCACGAAGTTCTATTCCTCCTTACTAATAAACTAAGCAGACAGACAGCTTCCATTGGCATATGGGTTTTACGAATAATCACAAAGCAAACAAGTCGACGACATAATGTCTCTCTCAAGCATTCCGGCGAACACCTTTGAGGCATAGTCCAAGTTCCCACATTCACATCTAAATGAATCAAAACATTTCCAGTAGGTAAATCTTCCTCCAAACCCGTGAATCTGATTATCTGCACACCTTCAAAGTCAGACTAGTACTTTGATCGAGCTGATACGAAAAAGATGATGTATATATATCGAGTTTGACAAAACTATAACAGTAACAATATAAAGGCATGGTATGAGAACAAAGAATTAGAAATCTTGGATAGCAGGAGGTGGAATGTGAAGTTTATTTTAAAATCTTAAATAACACATCCGGATGTTCTGAAGTAATTGGAGGAACAAGAGTGTGCAACAGCAGGTGATGGGCAATCATGCATAAAGATGATCAATTTCTTCAGCAAACTACTTTTGCTGTGGAGGATTGGTTAACTCACCTTGTGTGAAGATTTTTCATCATCTTTGCTTTCTTTTCATACTAGGTGAACCCCAACGCTTTCCAATGGTCGATGATCACGCGTCTTAATTTGAACTACAAACTCATAATACCCTAAGTAACCCTTTTGATCATCCACCTTTTCCTTCATTTCTACAGGTAATGGAATATACTCCACCCACACATGATGACTTGAACACCAGCCATTAGAACCCCAATCATTAACCCAAATGCTTACTTCATTTATGAAAATCTCTGTTTTAAAATAGAACGACTTGCCTTCTCCGGATTCAGCAATAACCGCCAACGCTAGGTTCTCCCATTTTGAATCTTTAGAGATTGTAATAGAACATCTATAAATTGATCCCCGCGTCTCAGCAGCTCTCCAACAGTGTAGCCACTTTGCATCCTCCGCAGTAATAGTTCCGGGAAATAAAACACGAAATCGGGACTTGGCCTGCAATTAATCATAAAGTTGGAAGTATATATTATGTTAACCTATAAACTAGAGAGATAAATCCAAATCCAGTAAAGCCCCTAAAATTTAACAGGTGTATAACTGTATGTATACATATCAATAACAAAATGATGAAGAAAATAATAAGAGAGACAGCAAACCTGAATATTAAGCAAGAGTTGTTCCAAGCTGATAATGTTAAGGACGCTTATATTGCGGCAATTCAGCAAGTTGAGCCTTGTTATCTGTTGCCGTTTTAATACCTCTGACAAGTTCCAAATTCTCTCAAGTGAGTCACAATCACTCGCGTCTACCCAAACCAGATTAGGTGGAAGCTCAGGAACTTCTCGGAGTCTATCGCACCGACTCAAGTTAAGCTTCTCTAATTTGACAAATTTACTAATGCATTCAGGCAGACTAACAAATTTGTTACCCGACAGTTCAAGACAAGTTAATGTATCCAAGCAATCGAGAGTGTTGAGGAAATCACAATCTGATAAATGGCAATTCCTAATGTATCCAATAGACTCATCCAGCTCAGCTCCAAGATCATGGCAGCGAGTAACAGTCATGGTAACGAGCTTACGAAGGTTTCCCACAGAATGATGCATGTCAACTAAACTTGTACATTCTTCTAGAATCAGGCTCTTTAAGTTGGGCGCTTTAGTGAAATCGGGGAGTTCCACCAAGGATTCACAAAAACGAAAACGTAGATATTTTAGAGAAGGAAGATCCTGTGCATCGGAAGGAGAAAGGCACAAATCAACATTACTTACTCATTGAATAGAAGAAGAAGAACATATCTCAGAATAGAAATGGCTTAGTACCTTTTGTCCATTCCATAGCCTTTCGATGCGACTAGACGTTATAGTAATCCCTACAAGTTTCCCTGGAAATAAATTAGAAGAGAGTGACCTAAACGGACATTGACTCCAGTGAAGCCACCTCAACTCGTTAGATAAAAAACGGACATCCATTCCATTAGATGATTCTTCAAATGTCCAGGCGCCCATAGACAAATATTTAAGATTCTTAAACATGGATAAACTATTAGCATTCAAAGGCGCCTTCTGATTCCACCGGATGCCGGGAACCTGGATGCCTCTAATCTCCTACATCAAAAAGAAAAGAGGATCAAAAGAGAGATCACATATATGCCTACGCATATCTGCAAAATCTTCTACCGAGCTGAACCGCAGCGTACAAGTACTATTTCCAAAATTAATCTATAAACTATTCTTTCAAGATTTGAATGTTTTGTTTGATTAGTCAAACTGTTTTGTTATTTAAAAAACAAAACAAAATCTTGTAAATATATATACACTTACAGCATTTTCTCTTAAAGCACGATCAATATCATCCCACTTCCACAATCTATTGCGTTTGCCTATGTCTTTACCCATTTCTTCAATCAAGTCATGCATCCAAATCACGTCTCGCGGCATCTCAAACACATTTTCAACTCTCTCAATTCTTATCAAGGCTTTTTCTTGTAGTTGTGCGAGACCAATAACTGGTTTCAGGTTCTCGTGACAAGCGTCTAGTATCGGTTTCACTTGGGCTATATCCATTCCTTTAAAGAAGCAAGCAATATCTAAGAAAAAATCTTTTAGATTATCTCCGAGGGCATCATAACTTTTTCTGAGAACCTCCCCAATCTTCGATTCATGATCTCCTTTACAACTATTTAATGTGACTTCCCACACCTCCGTGCTTCTGCCAAACAGATGAGACCCTAAAACTACTAAAGCTAATGGAAGGCCACTGGCATAATTGACTGCACGTTCTATAAGTCTGCAATATTCCTCTGGAGGTGAAATGAGTTTGAATGCATGCAGAATAAACAACTCGGAGGCTTGAACTTTGCCCAACGTATGGACCTCGTATACTAGATCAACTTCATGGGAAGTCAGCAAACGATTATCTCTTGTTGTTATGAGAATCCTACTTCCCGGGCCAAAACAATCACTAGATGGAGCTAACTTTTCTAATTGTTCCAAATCACTCACATCATCAAGAACTAAAAGAACTTTCTTACGTTGCAACTTCTCCTTTATCAAAGTGACTCCTTTAGCAACATCGTTCACCGTCACGTATGAATCTCTTAAAATATTGGACAAAAGAATTTGTTGTAGCTTGGCTAGGCCTCCATGAGGGATTGAATTCGACCTCACATCCGCCAAGAAGCAATTACCTTCAAAGTTACGTTTAATTGAGTTAAACACAGCTTTAGCAATTGTGCTCTTGCCTACTCCACCAAGCCCCCAAATACCTAGCATCCGAACACCATCGTTCTCCATATCTAGGAGTTTTTCAACACGTTGCCTACACGGATCTATTCCAACTGGATACTTGGCAACCTCCAAATTATTGAAAGGGATCAAGACATTATTCGACAGCTCTTTAACAATCTTGCTAATGAACTGGTACTCTGACCTATTAATTTAAATGCATATCATATGATTAAATTTTAATTGATTATTATTTGAGATATAAGAGTGACTTATGAAATGATAGAATATACTAGTGAGAACAGAAACATACCCGCCATGTGAGAAGGTCCATCCAGAGAGATTTGCTGCATCTGAAAGAGCTGTCCTCCATTTGGCCATGTTATCTTTGTATTTGTTGCCTTCATCAAGTTTTTTAAATGCATCACCGAATTTACCTTTTTGGTGCCTTACATCAGAAGGATCCACCTTGTAGAAAATAGGTCTAACTTGTTGTTGGTTTGATGCTTTGCATTGAAGAATCTCGACCAGTTCATCCAAGCACCATCTGGAATCAGCATAGTTTTCAGAGAAGACGATGATCGAAATCTCAGACTCCTTGATTGCTTTGACAAGCTCAGCTGATATTTCTTCTCCTTTTGGAAGCTTAACATCCATGAAAGTGTTAATTCCCTCCTTATCCAAAGCATTGTACAAATCACTAGTAAAATGGAAGCGAGTGTCCTTGCCTCTGAAACTCAAAAAGACTCGATATGTGAATGAATTATTGGACACAGAAGAAGAAGTGGAAGAAGCTGCATGACTAGCCATAGATACTGTACGTGTAGCCCCTGAATCAAGACTAGGAGCAGTGTGAGTCGACGGACGTTCAGTGCTAAGAATTCGAAGCAAGGCCTCCAAATGATCTTATGTAATTGGTGTTTCACGATTGTCAGCAATTGCATTTATTTTATCCAATAAATCTGAGATGGAGAGATCCCCCTTGGTTGCACGTAGCAGCTCATCAGGTTGCGAAGGAGATAAAATTGAAAGTCAAACCTATTAAGCTAATCATTATCTGTTGGTTATACTTGGGAGATGAGGTGAACCATATCAAGTGGGTTGTGGTCGTTCATTAATCGTTAACGTCAACGATGCCTTTTCCGCGTGAAGTTGAAGCAGATGTGATGTTGAAGCAGATGTGATGGTGGCCTGCCTTTTCCGCGTGAAGTTGGTGTCCGTTTTTCATGGAACCAATCAACCCAACTAATTTAACCTTCATAGCTAAAATGTATACGCAGAAGCAGATGTGATGGTGGCCTAGTGGGTATGCTTAAAAGTTGAATCAATAAGTTTATAGGCTTAACCAGAGCTTAAATAGTTAAATGCCTCCATCCCACCCTCCAAGTTGGATATTGTTTGGGCCTAAATAAATGATTTCATTTTGGGCTTGGATGACCGAGGTTTATGCGAGCGGCTCATTGTATTAATGGTTCTTGGCGAAGGAGTCAAGTTATACAACGTCTGGCGAGCTTCGCTAGAAGAAGGACTTTGAGTTCTATTAGAACTATGTCTTATTAGCTGGTTCTACGCGGCTTAGTTTCTGTCATAACTGTTTGGTTTTGAATAGAACTCTTGGAAGAGTTATGATGGAGTTAGAAGATCTATGAGTGATTACGACACGTATGCTGGTGTTATATTCAGACTGTGATTACAAGAGCAGAAGGAATTTGACATTTAGTGAATGACTGTTATTAAGCGAGTATATAAGGAGAGCAAAGATCTTATGAGAAGGCCCCCCCCCCCCCCCCCCCCCCCCCCCCCCCCCTCAATCAATCAAACAACCTTGCTATACGCAAACAAACCTAGACGGTTATCTCGTCCTCGAGATTTCTATCTTTCTTGCAACCAGAAGGTCTAAGTGCTTGTCACCTATCGAGTGAAAGTATTACGACTCCAAGGAAGCAATTGCAACCGGAAAGTTGAAGAGCGGCTCACTTGTAAGTTGGGAGCTTGAATACTCAAAGGGAGCGAGTGTTCTCAACACTCTGTTACGAGATTGATCTGCTTTGCACGAGAAAGGATGTGTGGAGTATCGATTTCGAGGCTTAGTTAGAGATTCATATATCCAAAGTCCTAGGTTTCTAGGCAAAAAGGACCTATTCGAGCAGAGTTGGTGCTCTCCCTGTTCTAATCGCTTAATATAGAAGTCAGGCGGCTGTGATCAGTCCATATTCCGTCGAGAGACGGTGGCACGCCAGCATACGAAGCACATACAGGATAGACCGGCCCACGCGGTTAAAACATCCGAGATAAAAGAGACTGCTTCGCGAGAAGGATCTCTTCCAGAGGGATATTTTTGCATTGAACATTTTGGCACGCCCGGTGGGAGATATCTCTTTGCATCTATAAGCGACAATTGGAGATCCTTATCGAAGGGTCTATCCTCAGTGTCGCAAACATCCACAACCGGTTTACCGTGAACACACATCTACCGAGTGTCGTTCATTAAGTATTCAAGCGGTTGAAGTTGTTTTCGCTAACCACTTCGACACCATGTCTTTCCAATTTTTAAGTGAAACGGAAATAACAGGGCTCACATTCGAGCAATACCTGGCTTATGCAGTTAGGCGAGATATCCACCAAACTAATTACCATTTGGCGCTCGAAGCAAAAATCGAGCAACAGGCAGAACTCCTCACCACCCAAGCCCATCTAGTTGATAACGCGACAGTTGGTATCGAAGCTGTAAGGGCAGAGCTAAACCAAGATCGGGAGGAGAGAGAGGCCATGGGGGCCCAGGTGACTAGTTTGGTAGAAGGTCAAGACAGGTTACGGATAGATATCCTTCGACAAATGGAAAAAGGATTAGAGGAATACCGCCGATACGCGGCGACTCTATCACAAAGGGTAGACAATGACATAGGAACTTTAACCAAATCCGTATCCGACTTGGCCAGGAAAACAAGGCAAGCGGAGTCTTTTCCTCTTGCTTGGGAGCAACGGTTAAATAAGCTCTTAGACGATTGTAACATACAATTATCTAAGATGCATGAAACTTACGAGACACCGTTTCCTCCGACGAAAGACGATCCCAACGAATGGCGTTGGCCAAAATTTTACAAACACCAAACCTTCCAGACTTTTTCTGGTGATGACGATGCAAATGCGGCAACACACTTGGCCTATTTCACTCTGCAGTTAGGTCAATTTGCCGAAGATGAAGGACTCAAACTAAGAGTTTTTGGTTCATCGTTATCAGGATCAGCCCTTGTGTGGTACACTGGAATAGAGAAGGGTTCGATTAGTGAGTGGAAGGATATGGAGGCCTTGTTCATAGATCACTTTGGAACGGCAATGCCAAAGACTAGTGTTGGAAAACTGGCTTCCTTGAGCCAGTCGGTGACAGAAAGTCCAGTCACCTTCCTACACCGTTTCCGGTCAGAGTACAATCTATGTAAGACCCCTCTGAGCAAGGAAGAGGTGGTCGAGATGGCCAAGAATGGTCTGGAGGACACGTACCATCAGTTATTCTTGAATAGCAAGTATTACTCTCTGAATGAGTTCATCGCGGCTGTGACTAAAGCTCACAGCAACATCCAAGAGAGAGATAATAGAAGGAACGCGTCCAAAGGAACGTACAGTAGTCGAACCTATGACAGGTTGAAGCCAAAAACAGTGGCTTACATTGAAGGTTTAGAAGACCAGGAGTCAGAGTCTGACGGAGATCATGTGGGTGCTGTTGACTTATCAACAAACAAAGTTATAAAACTCCGCAAGCTCCAGAAGAATAGAGGTCCAATCAAACTCTCAACAATGGCTTTCAATAAGCCAGAATTTGAGAAGTACACCTACGACGCCAACATGGCTCATGAAATTTTGGATGAGTTGTACAGTCTGCGTGTCGTAAAGGCAGACTTTAGACCACTTCCCACAGCTAAGCAGTTGAAGGGTAAGAAGTATTGCAAGTTCCATGGAGCATGGAACCATGTTACCAAAGACTGCATTAAGCTTAAAGATTAGATCCAGAAGTGGATCAATGAAGGGAAGTTAGAATTGGAAGGGTCATCCAAAACGGCTGCACTAGTGGATTCCGAGCCATTCCCTGCTCCACAGGTGAATATGGTTGAGGTGAATTGGACATCACCTAATAGACTCCTTGAAGATACGGAGGCTTGGAATCAATCTTCCTTTTTAGCCTATTCATTCAGATTGGATATGACCGAAGAATATTTCGATCGGCTAAGGGATATGGGGCTGATCTTCTTTTACCCAGTCTACAAACTTAGACACCTACGGTATACAGAGCCAGCCCAGCACTTTTGCAGGTTTCACAACCACTTTGGTCATCGAACAGCAATGTGTTCGACCTTGAGAGATAAAATCCTGGGTTTGATCAATTGGGAAGTGATTGTGATCAAAGACGGGGGCGAGATGGATTTTCACCCACAATATCTTCATAGAACACTATCTCCTCCAGTTACAACTCCTCCTGCCAGTGGCACTTCCTCAGGGGATAGTCAGAATAAACCAACTCATGCGAGGAAGAAGTCCAGGCGAAGAGCTAAGCGAAATATAGCGTTTGTCCGACCCAAGCGGGCTCACATAACATATGATGCGTCCTGGCGAGAGGAGATATTCATTAAGCTATGTCTAGAAGGAATAGCCGTGGTTCCCGACAATTGGGGAACACCTGACCCACATCCTGAGGATGTTAAGGGTCTGCCTTACTGTCGATATCATCATAAATGGGGAAGTCACATTACAGTTGTCTGTCGAGATTTGAAATACAAGATACAACAGTTGATCAACGAGGGAGTGATATAAATAGAACAGGAGCCCTTGTCGAACTTGACCACCCCCATGCCCATGGTTGGAATGTTGGAATTAACACATGACAAATCAAATAAAAGAAAACAGTCCAACAACCAACCAACTGCTGGCGAGAGTCCATCTTACACACCAAAGAATAAAGGAAAAGAGAAGGTGGATCCCAAAGCAGAATCACCAGTAGCCCTTTGTGCACATTGTAAACTAAGAAGTGGACTGAAGATCTCTTATGAGGAACTGGCTCAGGCGGCCAAAGCTTTCCCAAAATTATTCTCAAATACAGGTCCTCAGCCCCCACAAGCAAAACAAAGGGATACTCCAGCTCCTAAGCGCTCGCGAGCAACAGACCAAGCCAGTCTGGCTAAAACACTTGAGCCTAAAGTTGCGAGTACACTCGCGAAGCCATACATACCTCCGGCTTCAAGAAATATTACAAAGGAGGATGTTTGGTACATAAGGGAGAAAGGAAAAACCGTGGAAGTGACCCCGAGCAAGAGGAGAAACCTCCAACGACGCTTTGGTAGGGCCAAGAGAGCGTTGGATGCTTATGAGGCTGGCCTCATCAAAGAAGAAGACCTGGAGTTTCCTCCAGAAGTGTTGCAAAGGAGATTGAACACCCTTGCAGCAAACCCATTGGTGGTCTTTGGGAAGAAATCTCACGAGCCTAAGGTGAGAGCCCAAAGACCAGGGGTTTTCGAACGAAACCTAGAACTAGGGACTAAAGGTAAAGAGCCTGAATCTACTTAGGAGATTCATCGTGAGAGTTCAAAACGACAACCAGTAAGGAGACGCCTCAACTTTGAGGACGACACGATGAAAACAGTAGGGCTAAAGACACCCCCTAAGGGAACAGGGACCACGCAGAAACAAGACACTCCAAGCAAGCCTCCAGTCTTGCAATGGAAACCTAGGCCTTTGATTGTGGAAGAACAAGCGAAGGCTCAAAAATTGATCCTTGCTCCCAAGGAGAAAACTCTACCACCATTACTACCAGCAGCCATTGATCCTGTTCCTGAGGATCCAATACAGCAGGTAGCCCATCTTGAGGTCACTACAAGATCTAGAAAGGATGGACACTTGGCTGGAGATGATAACTATGACGACGAAGAGCAGTTGGTAGACTACGGTGAAGACGAAGATCTTGAAACACTCGCTTGTATCGAGGAAGACACTTCCACCATTAACATGGTGTATGTCTTATCTTCTAAATACATTTTTTCTACGTCAGCACCGTAAGGTGAATCTAAGAGCGTCAGCAGTGTGGTGTTACCAGATGAGGAACCAGAACTGCCAAATGATTCAACACTGGTTGAGATCCCAGAGGAGGATTCATCACACACAAAAGGACATATGATGTTCTCCAAGCCTACCATTGACATGGCCATGCACATGCGGCCGTTATATGTCACAGGACAAGTCCAAGGGATCCAATTGAATAAACTCCTAGTGGACTCAGGGGCAGCGGTTAACATCATCACCGTTAAGGCAATGGCCTTAATAGGTGTTCCCAAGTCTGCTATCCAAGAAACCTCGCTTAGTGTCAGAAACTTTCAGGGTAGCATAACCAAGACCTTGGGAATTGTTTTCTTGCAGGTACACATAGGGCTGGCCTTAGGCACTTATACATTCTTTGTTGTAGAATGCACATCTCCATATAGTGCCATTTTGGGGCGTGACTGGATACATCGAAGCTACTGTGTACCATCTTCACTTCATCAGCAGATGTTACTCTGGAACATGGATTCAGGCGAAGCAGAGCTTGTCAATGCTGACCCTCGTCCATACTCCGTTTCTGCTAACGCATTAGAAGCCAGATATTACCACAGTGACCTTAGGCCATTGGAGGTATGTGGCGTCGACAATAAGGGCCGCCCAGTGGTGTTACGGCCTCTGAATTAGCATCTATGAAGGTATTAATTTCCTTCTCACACAGAATGTGGTATGAAGTGTCAGTAATGTTGTGACAAGTATCCTCACCTCTGAAACTCAAAAATACTTGATATGTGAATGAATTGGAAACAGAAGAGGAAGAAGCAGCGTCACTAGCCATAGAGGTCATTACTGTACGTGTTTATGAATGTCTGCTTGTAAATTAACCACACTTCCGAATTGTGAGGTATTTTCTCTCCCAGACCGCTCATTCTATAAGTTTATATTCTATATCTTAGCCCTATCAATATTTTGATGTCGGATTTGACACTGATCGAGGCCGCTCTACTTCATAGATATGAGGCAATTTTCTAGTGTTGGCAGTGTGAAAGTTGTTAGGAAGAATCAGTTAAGGACCCTTGTAGATAAATATTGAGGTTGTTTGGAAATTATATTTCACTCAACAGACTTTGGAATCACCTGTTTGGAAAGTTTCTGGCTACTTTCTCTCTGGACCATGATCGAATGTCATTACCTGAACGGCTGGGACACGTTTACATGGTGGACTTTGTAGTTGTCCTGCAGAAACTTCAAAAGAGGGGAGTCCCAGCTTGAACATTGCCACTGAAGAGTGGAGACTACTCATCAACAACCCCAGTGTTGGAAATCAGACTTGCCATCATCTATGGAACTGTTTCTGAGGATTAAAATGAATAGTCTTAATTAGTAAGAACAGCTAATCCATAATTTCCAATGAATCATGGTGCAACTTTTATATGTATCAATCCGTAGGCACCAGCTCAGAGTACCTAGGAAAACAAAGTAACAACACGGTCCAGCAAACAATTTCACTTCAAGCCAGCTTAGTCGGAGTTGGCCACACGAATCTATACCCTTGGAACTTTTTTGATGTACTTCTTTTCTACCTGCGAACATACCTAAGTAAGTAATCAATAGGGTGACACATAACAATGAACCAGAATGCAAGATCAATAACAATAGCACTTCTGTACCACCTGATCCAATATCTGACAATAGATCCTCTTTAAATCAATATTCTATCACTAGTAATCACAAAGCCCTCGCATTTTGTTATCTCGAACAATGTATACTTTCCAAATAATATGGCAAAAGAGTGACAGTCAGAAACACTTTCTCAGATTCTCTTCCACGCTAATTGGCACTCCCTTCCTCGTATTTACGAGGTTGAAACCTATGACCACCCCATGAGACCATGAACTTCAATATAGTAGTACCCGGGTACCCTTTTTCTTTCAACTCTAGTCTCACTTTTGAAACATGAATCCACTTCCCAGCTTCACGCATACATGTTTGACAGGACCACATGAATCTCATTGGTTTAAGTTTGGTATCCGTTCATGTTTTTCTAACAAACATGTCATTAAAGATTGCAAGATCAAACTAGTCGAACTCCAATATGTTTTTCTGTCGAGCAATTCGTCCAACACCTTCCAGGCATAGTTCCAAGCTCCCCACGTTCTACATAGAACTGAACCAAAAATATTTCCAATAAAGACAACTTCCTCCAATCGCATTTTCACAAAGGGCCCATGAATCTGAATCCCCATCAAAGAAAGACTCGAACTTTGAGCACAAACTGAACGTAAAAAAAAAACAGAAGAAATAGACTTGAAGAAAAAACGAATCGAAGGGAGTTGAGGTGGAGATCGAGTCACCTCCACTTTCAGTACAAAATGACGTTTCCAAGCCTTGGTTGCCACAATTTACTACCACTGTTTTTTCAGATTCTTCTGTTAATTTTTGAAACATGTCAAAAGTACACAACACCCCAGGGATAGTTTGTTACTTGGGCCGATTTAGAAAACAAGGAAAAGAAAAAAGATGCAAGTTCTTATTCTTAGCATCAAAGATATCAACATCTCGATCGAACAGTTGCTCAACTAAAAGACTCTTCATTAAGAGTCCTCATCAACTGTAGACGACTTGCTAGAAAGAGCATGAGATATGGCTCTGATGGTTTTTGGAGTTGTCCTGCAGCAGCCTCCAAACAAAGAAGCTCCAGCCTTGCACCACTTGTCAATCACTATGTCTACAAATTCTTCGTCGACTTTCCCAGTCAATGGCTGCAATGATGGACATCGAGTCAATGACTTTCTCAAGAACATGTCAATAATTGGAGATGCAAGATTCTCTCGGCTCATTAGGCACAAGGGAAAGATGGGATACTCTCATACTCATATGACATTTTCTAATACGATGCACTGTGACGTGTATTAGCTAAATTTCGGATTTATACGACAAATTCACTCCTTGATAGTATGGATAATACAAATGAGGGTAGCAAAACTAAATACAACTGACAGAGTATGTTACGTAACAAGCACTTAGGACCTTGTCTAGTACCATACTACCAACCACCAGAGTAAGGTATGTGGCACTAAGAAAGTTACATAGAAAGAGACTCACCACCCATTGTTTGTTCTGACCATCATAGGTATTACCGCTGTTGGGGTATATCACGTACTATTGGTTTGCCTCTTACCTGCAAATTTGATCATGATGTAAATGGTGTAGTTAAGAATTGATCAACAAATAATTGACCGAAGAACATACCTACTTAATAGAAGAAATAAGCCCTTGGATAAATCTACGCTGTGTATAGTTGATTCCAACAGCAACAACTTGCTTGCAAGTATCAGCGACCGAGGCACACTCCAAGATGGAATCACCACTGACCACATTGATCCCGTCTTTGGAAGCTCACCATATGCCTGCAACATCGCTCACATTAATTCAAGGAAGGAATTTAAGCAAACCCACGAGGGAATTTTCTTGCACAAGTAATTTAAAAGGAAGATTACTGAAGCACACTCCTAGAAATTGAACTGATTTCAATTGGCACCATTTATATACTAAAGATAAAAGAATGTGTTCATATATGCTATGTATGTAGATTCTGACTGAAGCAAATAACTCGATCACAGTCCATTTCCTTAGTTCATGTCCACAATGGGGCATAATTCCTTAAGATCAAGAGGAAGAAAGCATATATACCTTTGCCTCTAACTTATTCGGTGTCGTCTCAAACACAATTAGATCAATGCCAGAATTGGCCAGAATCTGAACCCTCTCCCTGTGGAAATCTTTCAATGTTTTTGGTCACTGCATCTCCATAGTTCCCGTTAAGGAGGGAAACAACACATAAATAATCAGCCCCCTAGAATCAACGTTGCTCATATAAACAAAGTACTAGGAAATTAATCATGCAGGACTTGGAGGTGTCACTATTTTCTTGTCACATGTCAAAATCAAATACAGGAACATAACAGATATGATATTCAGAGCTAACTCACCTATACTCGGAACCACCAGCCAGATATGCTCCATAGCTTCCCACATATGCTGCCACTAGAATTGGATGTCCTGAAGCCTTTCAACTCTGAACTCTCAGAAATTAGTTTCATATAATATCTGCAATAAAGATATACTCTCTTTTAGACGACCATGGACACCAATACGAGACTTCTATTTTCTTGTGGCTTTTGAACATGAAAAGGAAACTTTCTTCTCTAGAGGCGTTCTCAATAATATAATACCTAAATAAAGCCAAACATGATGGATATGTCATTACCTGGAAGGCTAGGACCGGTGGAATTTGTAGCTGTCCTGCCGAAGCCTTCAAAGAGAGAAGCCTCATCTTCATGCCACTTGATCATTGCTACTGAAGACTATTAATCAACTACCCCAGTATTGGAAATCAGACTTGCCATCATCTACGGAACCGTTTCTGAGGATAAAGCAAAAAACCATAATTAGTAAATTCACCACAAAGTTCAATTGCTCTTTGCTCTATTGCACCATCTCAAAACACAAACCAAACAGCCTCCATCGGCATATGGCTCCTACCATAACCACAAATTCAAGTAGTCGATGACATAATGTCTCTCTCAAGCATTGTGTCGAACACCCTCGAGGCATAGTCCAAGTTTCCACATTCAAATCTATATCAATCAAAAACTTCCCAGTAGATAAATCCTCAAACCCATCCTCTTCGTATGTGACCCATGACCTTCAAAGTCAGACTAGTACTTTGATCAAGCTTTTATCAAAAAGATGATGTATATATTGAGTTTGACAAAACATATTGGCTATGTAAATTGCACGGACACGGACACAGGCATATGGACACATGGGGACGCGGGATACGGTAAAATCTTGAAAAGTAGGACACGGATACAGCTTAGACACGACAATTAAATTAAATTATAATTTTTTTAATAATTAAATAGAAAAATTGTGTAAAATAATCCAAATTATCCATAAATATTAAAAATCATGTAACCTTAAAAATCCAAAACAAACTTAAAAATTCATATATCATTAAAAAAAATACTAAAAGTTCAAACAAGACATAAATATCATGTAACTTCATGGTATGATGATTAGTTACACTCTAGTTACCATCATTCTAAGGTTCCAAATAATATGCCATCTATTGTTGGTTCGTCGAGAGAAAAATTTGCAAGCTCAAAAACATGTGCACTTTCTAATACATATATATATACACATATAATATATATATATGAATATGATTCTTATTTATTTATTTTTAAAAATATATAAAAACATGTACTATTTAATACGCTAAAGTGTTCTCAAACGTATAGGGAGCGTCCCCGAACGTCCAACAATGAATATTTTTGAACACGTCACATGACACTTTGGATACGGCGTCCCCTAAACCCAAGCGTCAAAGTGTCCTCAAGTGTCGGACATGTGACACAGCACTACAATGAAGTGTCGATGCTACATAGCATATTGGACATACATACTAATATAGTAACAAAATATATGCAGTGCATCAGAAACAAAGAATTAGAAAAATCCAAACCTGGAAAAATCTTGGATAGCAGGAGCTGGAATGTGAAGTTTATTTTCAAATCTTAAATAACACATCTGGATGTTGTGAAGTAACTGGAGGAAGAAGGGTGTGCAGCAGTAGGTGATGGGCAATCATGCACGTAGATGATCAATTTCTTCAACAAAGTGAATATGTCGATCTTTGATCTAGACTGATTTCATTCGACGATGCCTCTTTTGCTGTCGAGGATTGCTTAACTCTGGGAAATCACTAGCATTGCTCTCTCGAAGAAGCCTCTTTTGTTGAATGGGATCTTCGACCACCTTGTGTGAAGAATTTTCGTCATCTTTGCTTTCTTTGCATACTAGGTGAGCCCCAAAGCTTTTCATTGTCTTATAAAAAGACACACCTGTCCTAAATTGAACTACACATTCATAATGAGGCAGCGAGGAGTAACCCTTTTGATCCTCCACCTTTGCCTTCATTTCTACAGTTAATGGAATATACAGCACCCACACATGATGACTTGAACCCCCACTTCTAGACAACAAATTGTAATAATCAACACTGATGCTTACTCCATTTATGAAAATATTTGGATCACAATAGAAGGTCGACATGTCTTCTACGGATTCAGCAATAACCGCCAACCCTAGGTTCTCCCATTTCAAATTTTTAGAGATTGTAATAGAGCCTTCAGAATTCGAACTCTCAGCTTGATCATCAGTAAGAGTAACAGGTTTCCAACAGTCTAGCCACTTTGCATCCTCAACAGTTATAGTTCCGGGAAATACAACAACAAATTGGGAGTTCGCCTGTAATTAATCAGAAAGTTGGAAGTACTATGTCAACATATAAACTAGAGAGTTAAGTCCAATCCATTAAAGCCCCTGAAATTTAATAGGTGTATAACTGTATAGAGAAAATAAGAAGAGAGACAGCACACCTGAATATTAAGCAAAAGTCCTTCCAAGCTGACTATGTTAAAGCCCAGATTGCAACAATTCCACAACCTGATCGCTGTTATTTTTTGCCGTTCTAATACCTCTGACAAGTTCCAAATTCTCTCAAGTGAGTCACAATCACTCGCGTCTACCCAAACCAGATTTGGTGGAAGCTCAGGAACTTCTCGGAGTCTCTCGCACCCCCTCAAGTCAAGCCTCTCCAATTTGAGAAATTTACTAATGCATTTAGGAAGATGACAAAGAAATTTGTTACCGGACAGATCAAGAAAAGTTAATGTGTCCAAGCAATCAAGAGTATTGAGAAAATTGCACTCTGATAAATTGCATCCTCTAACATTTAACCTCTCTAGTATAGGAAGCGATAATGTGCCACCACCATTGTCGTCCGGCAAGTTTTTGGAGTTTGTTGGAAATGCAGTCAATCTTGAGCAGCCATTAAGAACAAGAAACCGTAGATTTTGCAACCCATATATGCTGGACGACAGTGTCGTAAGGCATGCACAACCATCGATATACAAATCTTGAAGCCCAGTCAAATTTTCGATTGACCCATCCACTTCTTGGATGCCACAAGCTGATATACTCAACTCTCTCATGAAATCCATCTTTCTATTTCCATTAAATTTTGGGAGTGCAGTAAGCTTCATGCAGTCATGAACACACAAGGTGACGAGCTTATGAAGGGCTCCCATAGAATGAGGCATCTCAACTAAACTTGAACACCGCCTTAGAGTCAGGCTCTCTAAGTTGGGCGTTCCAATGAAATCTGGGAGTTCCACCAAGGATTTACAGAAATCTAATTCTAAATATTTCAGAAATGGAAGAATCTGTGCATCGGAAGGAGAAGGCACAAATCAACATTACTTACAAGAAAGAAGAGGAAAATATCTCAAAATAGAAATGGCTTACTGAATTGAGGTACCTTTCGTCCCTCCCATAGTCGTATGATGCAACTAGAGGAAATGTTGAGCTGTACGAGCTTTCTCGGAGAAAAGTTGGTAGGAAATGAAAGTAACGGACATCCATTCCAGCTAAACCATCTCAATTCGTTACATAAATAATCGATATTTGAAAGTTGAGTTCTCCAGGTTGTCGCAGAATAGTTCGAAGGGAATGAAACTGACGGACAATCAAACCAGTCAACCGATCTCAATTTGTTAGATAAATAATGGATGCTTACGTGTGGATTTTGAGTTTTACTGTATGCCACAGAAAAATATTTAAGATTCTTCATCTTAGAGAAGTTTTTTGCATTCAAAGCTTTTGAATGCCAGCCGACTGGGGGATAGTGTATCTGGATGCCTTTCAACCTTTCCGTTTCCTACAACAAAAATAAATATAAATAAATGAAAAGTGAGTACTATTTCAAAAGTTAATTTATAAACTGTTTTTTAAGTTTTAAATCAAGTTTTGCTTGATTAGTCAAACTGTTATGTTACATAAAAGACCATAAATTCTTATAAAAATATATATACTTACAGTATTATCTGTTAAGGCACGGTCAAAATCATCCCAATTCCACAATCTACTGTTTTTGCCAATGTCCTTACCCATTTCTTCTATCAAGTCATGCATCCAAATCAAGTCTTTCCTCCCAAATACTCTGTCAATTCTTATCAAGGACTTTTCTTGGAGTTGTGCAAGACCAATCACTGGTTTTAGGTCCCCATGGCAAGCTTCTAGTATTGGTTTCACATAGTCTACGGGCTCACCTTTAAAGAAACAAGCAATATCTAAGAAAAATTCTTTTAGCTCATCTCCAAGAGCATCATAACTGATTTTGAGAACCTCTTTAATATCTGTTTGATGATCTCCTTTGCAACTGTCTAATAAGGCTTCCCACTCCCCTTTGCTTCTACGAACCAGATGAGACCCTAAAATTGTCAAAGCTAATGGAAGGCCTCCGGCATAATGGACTGCACGTTGTGTAAGTTCATGATAACCCTCTAGAGGTCCATCTTTTTTGAATGCATGTCGACTAAACAATTGTAAGGCTTGAACATCATCTAACAACTTAACATCGTATTTTAGACCAACTTCATGGACGGTCAGCACACGTTCATCTCGTGTTGTTATGATAATTCTACTTCTCGGGCCAAAATCATCAATAGATGGAGCCAACTTTTCTAATTGTTTCAGATCACTCACATCATCAAGAACTATAAGAACTTTCTTACGTTGCATCGTCCTCATAGACTTGACTCTCATATGGGACAAGAGAGTCTTTTGCAACTTGTCTAGGCCTCCAAGGGGGATTGAGTTTGACCTCACATCCTCTAAGAAAAAGCTAGCTTCAAAGTTGTGTCTAATTGAGTTAAACACAGATTTAGCAATTGTACTCTTACCTATTCCACCAGCCCCCCAAATACCTACCATCCGAACACTTTCGTTCTCCATATCTAAGAGTTTTTCGACATGTTGCCTACGAGAATCTATTCCGATTGGATACTTGGCAACCTCCAAATTATTGGAAGGGATCAAGACATTGGCTGACAACTCCTTCACAATCTTGCTGATACACTGGAACTCTGACCTATCAATTTAAAAGCATATGAATTTATTAAATCGTAGTGATATGCTTGAGATATCAAATTGTCTCATGGAATGATTTTATAGTTAATTAATAGTGGGATTAGAAACATACTCGCCATCTGAGAAATGCCATCCAGACAAATTTGCTGCGTCTGCAAGAGCTTTCCTCCATTTGGGTATGCTATCTTTGTATCTACTTGCTTGATCAAGTTTATTGAATGCATCACCAAATTTACCTGTTTGGTGCCTTACATGAGAAGGATCCACCTTGTAGAAAATAGGTCTAACTTGTTGTTGGTTTGATGCTTTGCATTGAAGAATCTCGACCAGCTCATCCAAGCACCACCTGGAATCAGCATAGTTTTCAGAAAAGACGATGATCGAAACCTCAGACTCCTTGATTGCTTTGACAAGCTCGGCTGATATTTCTTCTCCTTTTGGAAGCTTAGGATCCATGAAGGTGTTAATTCCCTCCTTATCCAAAGCATTGTACAAATCGCCAGTAAAATGGAAGCGAGTGTCCTTCCCTCTGAAACTCAAAAAGGCTTGATATGTGAATGAATTGGAAACAGAAGAAGAGGAAGAAGCTGCTTCATTAGCCATAGAGGCTATCACAGCTAAGTGTTTGTGAATGTCTGCTAGTAAACCAAAAACACTTCAAAATTGGGAGGTGATGCTTCTCACAGACCACCCTCTTTATATCGAACTTAAAGTTGAAGTCAACAATATTGATCTTTTCTTGTGTCTGCTGTGTGAACTTAAAGTTGAAGTCAAACATGCTGTCTGGCTTTATGTAGTGGAGTTGGTGTCTGTTTTGATGGAGCCAACAAACTCAATAAGTGCCATGTGAACCAAGGCAAATTATTAAAAAAGCACCATGATTGTGTAAGTGCAGTACAACCGTGATCCTCGATTGTGTATTGATCACAATGGTGTTCTGTAGCTAAGTCAGATAGTTCTTATGAAAAAAAAAACCAAATAGTTTCTTAATTTATTACGGTCCTCTAATATTTTTGTGTAAGTTGTTTGAGGTTGAAATAAAATATTTATTATTAGACTTTGAGGGCTGAATTAAGTGAGTGGCCCGAGTGGAGTGCACAAGCCCAGGTCATATTGGGCTTAAAGAGAATAATGTTAAAAGTTAATCCATGCGGCTGGTTTTTATCTAACATTTCCTATAATAAGTATGACTATGTTGAAAGGCTTATTGATAAGATTATGGAGCATAAGGATAAAGACCGGACGAGATTATTGATCAATTAGAGTTGTATTGCAAGTCTAGTTACCGATACCAGAAGAGTTTCAAGTGAAATGAAACGCGGATATGATCTTCTATATAAAGAACTGAAAAGCGATTGGAAATGGATCTTCGATCAAATACATATTTCGCTCTCAGCAAATTATCCTTCTCATCACGAGAAATCTCTTGCAACCAGCCATCAAGAGAGTTGTCACCCAAAGAGCGTAAGATTCTTGTGATTCAAGGACGCAAAAACCTGCAACTGGCGATCAAGAGGCTTGCCACCAAGAAGAGTGACATTTTCGAGGTTCAAGGACGCAACACCCTTGTGTTCTCAACAACGCGTCAAGGAGATTGCTCTGATTTACATCAAGAGGAGTGTAGAGTATCGATTTCCGTGGCTCAGCTAGAGACACGAAAACCCCAAGTCTTAGGTCACTAGGCAAGAATGATCCACCATTCAGGCGAGGTTGGTGCTCTCCTCGTCTAAATCGCTTATCAAGAAGTCAGTAGCCGTTAGCTCATAAATCAACATTCCGTCGCGAGACGGTGGCACACCAACGCATGAAGCACAATCGAAGAAAAGAGACAGTTTGCAATATCTCTCAAATTCGTTGGGGAGATTTTGGTGTCAAACATTTTGGCATGCCCAGTGGGACAAGCTTTTGTGTCTCTAAGAGACAATTGGGGACCCCTATAAAAAGGAATACCCTCAGTATCGTAAACATCCACAACCGAAGTACCGGGAACACATTTCTTCTAAGTGTCGTTCACTATCCGAGAAAGCGGTTGACATTATCTTCGGAACAGGACATCATTCTAGTATGAACATCAACTTCTTGAGTGAATGTGATATCAATCACCTAGGTTACGAAGAGTATCAAGCGTACACTGCTAAATGAGACGTACAACTTGGACATTATTTCGAATCCATCGAGCGAAGGTTTGAAGAGCAAGCAGACCTGCTCGCTTCCAATAGCAAGAAGACAGACATGGCGATAGCCGAAATTAAAGCTCTAAGGCTAGAATATAACAAAGGTCTGGAGGATCAAGAACTACTGAAAGCTCAAATTGCAACCCTCGCGGAGGGTTAGGAAAGGATGCATGCAGGGATCATGCATACTCTGGATACGAACCTCACGAGGCAAGCCAAAGAGGTGGCCACTCAACTTCAGAGAATGGAGACATCTTAGCCCTTACTAAGTCTGTCTCCGATCTCACTAGAAGAACAAGGCAAGCATAGGCTTTCTCGACTGCATGGGAAGAGTGTTTAGAAAGGTTTATGGATGAATGTGATATTCACATCGCCAAAGCACATGAGCCATATGAAACTCCTTTTTCGCCTATCCAGAAAGGCGACACCAAGGCTTGGCAATGGTCAAGACATTACAAACAAATCAACTTCCAGGCATTTACAGGGGATGATGATGCCAATGCAGCAACACATTTGACATACTTCACCCTACAGCTAGGGCAGTTTTGCCAAAGACGAAGAGCTCAAATTGAGAACCTTCGGTTCGGTTCATCTCTGTCTGGATTAGCCCTTGTCTGGTATACAAGTATGGAGAAGAGGTCCATCATGGAGTGGGCGACAGTGAAAGCGTTGTTCATAGACCATTTTGGAACAATAAGACCGGAAACCAACATCGGAAAGCTAATAGCCATGAGTCAATCATCATCAGAATCACCGGTAGATTTCCTTCACAGTTTTCGATCTGAGTACAACTTATGCAGAACCCCATTAGGAAAGGATGCAGTTGTTGAGCTGGTCATCAAAGGCTTGGAAGACCAGTACTACAATTTATTTTTCAACAACAAATATTTTACCTTGAACGAGCTTATCACGGCTATAACAAAAGCTCATAGCGCCATGCAAGAGCATGATGACAAACGTAACTCGTCAAAGGGGACGTATGCATCAAGGTCTTACAATAGACACAAGCCAAGAACTGTGGGTTATATAGAGGATCAAGTTGAAGAAGAATCAGACTCTGAAGAAGAACAAGTGGGTGTTGTCGAGTTAACGACGAACAAAGTACTTAAGCCTCGCAAACTTCAGAAGAACAAAGATCCTATAAAACTCTCGACAATGGCTTTTCAAAGCCAGAATTCCAGACGTACACTTATGACGTCAACATGGCTCATGAGATGCTAGATGAGCTTTTCAGTATGCGAGTCGCCAAGACAGACTTCGACCCACTTCCTAGCGCTAAACAATTAAAAGGGAAGAAGTATTGTAAGTTCCATGGCACATGGAATCATATGACCAAGGAATGCGTCAAGTTGAAAGATTAAATCCAGAAGTGGATTAATGAAGGCCAGTTAGCTATAGAAGGAGCTTCCAAGACGGCCTCGCTAGTTGATTCTCAACCATTCCTAGCGCCTCATATTAACATGGTGAATGTCGGTTGGTGGCCAATCGTTAGCTTTACAGTAGAAGCTGAAGAAGAGAATGAACCAATCCACCCACAATATACTTTTCCATAAGATAAAGTGGAAGAAGTAGTAGACGGGCTGCGAGAGATGAAACTTACCGTTTATTGGCCAGTATTCAAGCTAAAACATCTAGAGTATAAAAGGCCAGGCGAGCAGTTTTGCAGGTTTCACAACACATTTGGACACCAAACAATAGTGTGTTCTACTCTGAGGGATAAATTCAGGGTTTGATTAACCGGGAAGTGATCACAGTTAGACAAGAAGGGGTGGTAGAATGGCATCCTAACACGCCACCACCTTTCATTACACACCTGGGCCAGCACGACGATGGAGAAGATCAAGGTGAAGGTCTAAGCCCAAGCCCAATATCGCGTTTGTCCAACCCAGGCGAGCCGAGATCACATATGATGCATCTAGGCGAGCAAAGATTTTTGAAGAGTTGCTCCAAGTGGGTATAGCAATGGTGCCAGATAATTGGGGAACTCCAGACCAAGATCCTGAAGATGTAAAAGATCTACATCACTGTTGATACCATAACAAATGGGGACGTCACTCAACTAATGATTGCATGAAACTGATGCATAGAATTTAACGGTGGATAGTCGAGGGAGAAGTGTGGATCGCAGCACCCTCGCCAAAATCCTGCTATTGAAGAAGCGTTGATGGTTGGAATGATAGAACTACCAAGGGGCAACCCAAACAAAAGGAAACTAACTCTTGACCTTCAAACTAATGATGAGGGTACCTCAAGGAAGCTACAAGAAAATACATCAAAAGGAAAAAAGAAGGTCGACCCGAAGGAAGAATCGCCAGTGGCTTTGTGTTCATGTTGCAAGTTCCATTGTAGGCTGAAGATCACGTACGAGGAGTTAAAAGAAGCAGTTCGAGTTTGTCCAGAGTTGATCTCAATACCTGAACACTATCAGCCAAGTAGCCCAAGGGAGCTAAGTCAAAGGAATTCCCAAACCTTCAAGCGAAGGAGAGCTGTAGAGAAAACAGGCAGATCAGAGAAATCTGAAGCAGCCACAATCGACACACTCGCCAAGCCATATATTCCACCCACTTCAAGAAATATCAATCAGGAAAATGTATGATACGTGAAGGAGAAAGGTAGAACGGTGGAAGTAACTCCGAGCAGGAGGCGTAACTTGCAATGGCGCTTTGGAGAAGCTAAGAGAGCTCTGGAAACGTGGGAGATGGGTCTGGTGCAGGTAGAGCAGTTGATATACACTCCAGCACATTTGCAGAGGCATTTGAATGCCTAGGTCGCTAATCCCTTGGTTGTTTTTGGAAACCAGGCTGGAATATTTATTGATTCTTCCTCAAGAAGCTCAGCATATGCCTGCACCATGCCCACATTAATTCAAGCAAGCTTTTAAGCAAAGCCACAATGGAAACTCCTAGCACAAGTAATCTAAAAGGACGATTACTATTCGAATTGCATGTACAGAACTGAATTATTTGGCACCATTAATAATAGTCTGTTCGTAAATGCTACATATGTAGATTCTAGCTAAACCAATCATCTCACAATCCATTTGCTTAATTCATATCCACAATGGGGCATAATTGCTTAACATCAAGAGGCATAAAGCATATATGACGCAGCGGAGTATATATGTTATCAAGCGATTAACCTAGAAAGAACCAAGATAAACTGGAATTCACCAGATTTTGAGAAAAGTTCTCGTTTTTTATTAATAATATGAAAGAAGCGTCTAGCAGCCACAAAGAGGCGCTTAAATACCGAAACAAAACCCTAGGGCGAAAACAAGAGGGCCCACGGGCGAAATAAAAATAAAATCAAAAATAAATAAAATCCTAAAAGGGTCCAAAAATACAAAAAACACGTTTTTCGAGGCCGAAACGACCCCAGATCGAAAAACGGAGCATAGTCCCCATCGAGCTAAGCTCCATGGGGAGCCATTTTATTTTGTCGTTCCCTTTCCGGAAAGGTATTATGCGCCCAAATCGGACACCGTTTGCCAGACCTGCAGTTTACCGGTTTTACCTTTCCTACGAGCGAGCTCTTCTTCAATCTTCAATGCCATCTGTTCTACATCAATATACCTTTGCCTCTAACTTATTCGGCGTCATCTCAAACGCAGAATCTGAACCCTTTCCCTCTGGAAATCTTTCAATGTTGCTAGAGTCACTGCATCTCCGTAGTTCCCACTACAGAGGAAAACAACAATCATAAAGAATCAGACCCTAAATTAATCAACGATGCTCATATCAACAATATACAAGGGAATTAACATAAGGAGGACTCAGAAGTGTCAATATCATATTAAACAGAATTATGGTATGAATGTTTTTCAATATATTTACATCGAGGTTACAGTACACATATATATGGCTGCTGTACAATCGGATCCTCTCATACAGGAGCTAATCTAGGAGCTATTATAGGTAAACAAATCAAAGACAATAAACTATAGAGTATCCTCTATTCAGTACAAGATATTCACAGAATCAGTTGTGATCCTTTCCTTCAATACTCCCCCTCAAGTTAGGAGCATATATGTTGATCACTCCTAACTTGTGCGGAAATAATGTAAACTGATTCGGACTCTGAGGTTTCGTGAATATGTCTGCCGGTTGATCCTTTGTTTTGATATGCATTGTTTGAACCAAACCTCTTTGCACCTTTTCTCTCACAACGTGACAGTCAATCTCAATATGTTTGGTCCTCTCGTGGAACACAGGATTTGATGCTATGTGAATCGCTGCTTTGTTGTCACAAAACAGCTTGACTGGTTGCACATGTTTAAAATTCAAATCATTTAAGATGTATAATAACCACGTTATCTCACAGCAAGTAGTAGCCATGGACCGGTACTCGACTTCTGCACTCGAACGCGAGACCGTACTCTGCTTCTTAGTCTTCCATGAAATGGGAGCACCTCCAAGGAAGATACAGTAACCCGTTGTCGATCTTCTAGTGTCTTTGCAACGCGCCCAATCCGCATCGCAATATGCTTTTAATTCTAACTTTCCTTTAGAAGGTAGGAGAATTCCCTGACCTGGGTTTGCTTGAAATATCTAAGTACCTTGTGTGCTACATCCAAGTGAGATTGTCTTGGCTTGTCCATAAACTGACTGAGGATATGGACTGCGTATACAAGATCTGGCCGTGTGATGGTCAAGTAAATAAGACGTCCAACAAGCCTTCTGTACTGAGATGCATCTTTCAACAATTTTTCATCTGCTTGTGTGAGGGTTACATTCTGATCAACCGGAAACCACGAGGGTTTTGAGCCAAGAAAGCCTGCGTCTTCAAGTATTTCTAATGCATATTTTCTTTGGCTCAATACAATGCCGTGTTTGGACCTTGCAACTTCCAATCCAAGGAAGTACTTCAACTGCCCCATATCCTTCAGCTTGAAATGACTTGATAAGAAGCATTTGGTTCTTGTGATATCATCTAGACTGTTACCTGCTAGAATAAACCAACAAAGCTGTAAAGGTACGTTGATGGTTTCGAACGAACAAGGAATAGTCAGACCATGATTGTCGGAAGCCGGCTGACTTAAGGGATGAGGAGAGCTTCAGAAACCATTGTGTGGAGGCTTGTTTCAATCCATATAGCGATTTGTGCAACTTATAGACCTTGTGCTCCCCCTTTCGTTCGAAACCCGGTGGAAGTTGCATGTAAACATTCTCATGAAGGTCCCCATTAAGAAACGCATTGTTCACGTCTAACTGATGAAGGTACCAATTTTGTTGGGCTGCAAGACTAAGCAAAACTCGAACTGTGGTGAGTTTAGCAACAGGTGCAAATGTTTCTCGGTAATCAAGGCCTTCGATTTGACTATATCCCTTTGCAACTAATCGCGCTTTATAGCGCTCAATGGTGCCATCGGGATTGTACTTAATTTTGTATACCCATTTACAACCAATTGGTTGCTTGTGAGCCGGAGGAGAGACTAAACTCCATGTACGATTAGCTTGCAACGCTTGGATCTCTAGCCGCATAGCTTCCCTCCATTTGGGATCTTGAACTGCCTGAGAAAATGAAGTAGGTTCTTTTTGCATGGAAAGATTAGTAGTAAAGGTTCTGTGAGGGGAAGAAATATTAGCATAAGAAAGAACCTGAGAGATACTGTGAGCCGTACCAGGAAGGTGAACCTCGTTCGATGAGGATGACGGAGCTAGCGGAACGTGAGGGAAGGGCCGCATCAATGTGGAAGTCCTGTAATGCAGTGGGGATCTTTGTGACTCGAGTGGACTTGCGGAGGCGTGGTGTAGATGAGGCTGAAGGTAAAGGTGATGAAATACTATCCGAGGAGGTGATCTCTGATTGAGAAGGTGGAGAGTCAGAGGATACAGGATCCATGACTGTTTCGGAAAGAGAAGGATGAGGATTATTCGCGGCGGAAGTCTGGGGATTGTGGAAAGAATTTGTAGGCAGAGAATTGTTTGTATGCAGAGAAGTGTGAGGCACGTCATAATGAGGAGAATTGGTCAAAGAAGGAAACAAACTTCTTTGAGACGGTGAAGAAACAAAATTTGTTTTGAAAGGAAACTCTTGCTCAATGAAAATCACATCCCTTGAAACCAAGGGTTTCTTTGTCGTCAAGTTATACACTTTGTATCCTTTTTGGCCATTTGGATAGCCAAGAAAGATGCATTCCATGGATCTAGGATCAAATTTGGAAGGATGAGTGGGATGTGTGGACACGAAACATTTACACCCAAAAACCTTTAAGTGATCATAACTAGGTTCCTTATGGAAAAGTTTTTCGAATGGTGTCTTTCCTTGAAGATTTGGTGTTGGTTTCCTATTGATCAAGTAAGCTGCAGTGAGTATTGCATCCCCCCAAAAATATTTTGGCAAATTGGCTTGGAATAGAAGAGCTCTAGCTACGTTAAGCAAATGTCGATGTTTGCGCTCAGTCACACCATTTTGTTGAGGTGTGTTGATGCAACTAGTTTGGTGGACAATGCCTTTAGAAGAATAAAAGTCGGGAATTTTGAACTCCGGACCATTATCGCTTCTAACGACCTTAACAATTTTACCAAACTAAGTTTCTGCTAAATGGATGAAATGAATTAGCAGAGTGCGTGCCTCAGATTTATGTGCCATCAAATAAACCCAAGTGCTACGTGAATGATCATCAACAATTGTCAAAAAATATTTTTCACCAGAATAAGTTGGAACACGATAACCACCCCATATGTCAATATGAATTAAATCAAAACAAGATGTACTACGAGTAACACTTAATGGAAAAGGTTGTCTGGTGAGTTTGGCTAGAGGGCAAACAGAACAAGAACTTGATTCACAAGCTTTATTTGTAAGGGATGAAAATAGTGAAGAAACTTTATTCAAAGGACGACCAAGTCATTAGTGCCACAGGTTGTCTGAGTTGGTATGAATTGCATTACATGTTCCTTCATGTTGCAGATTGAGGCGGTAGAGTCCCTCCTTCTCAGTTCCTATCCCAATCATCCTCCCCGATCGTAGGTCCTGTATGATACAGATTTGTCTGAGAAAAATAGTAATATAGAAAGAATTGAATGCTAATTTGCTCACGGAAATTAGATTAAGATAAAACAAGGGAGCACAAAGGACGTTATGAAGGATAAAATGGGGAGAGAAAACAACGGTGCCAACATGAGTGACATGTGCTGTGGTACCGTCAGGAAGCTTGACACTTCGATTATGTACGGATTTAAAGGAGGTAAGAAAACTAGAACTGCAAACAATATGGTCACTTGCACCACTATCTAGGATCCAAATTGGCTCTTTACTATTTTGTGCAAGGTGGAAAACTTTACCTGAGAGTTCAACATAGTTTGGAATGTTACCGACCAAATTGGCAGAGGAAGACTTTGTTTGGGTCAAGAGTTGATTAAGGAGATAATGACATTCTTCTCGTGTGAATGGAAAAGCAGTCACGGCTTCCTTGTGATCCATTTGTGAGTCTACATGATTTGCCTTGGATTGTGATTGTCCACCTTCAGCATCGGCATTAGCATTCTTCCTTCTGTGACAGTAATCATACGTATGTCCCTTCCCATTGCAATATGTGCATTTGAGATGGGCTCGACAATTTCTCGTATTGTGATTAGTCTTGTTACATTTCTCACAGTATTTTTTCTCCCTGTCTGTAGAACTAAAGGGCTGGTTCTCTCCTTCTTTTGAGTTGTGGGCTCGGTTCATTCGCTTGACTGCAAAGGCAGATGATTCTGATGAGACCGTGGACTTGCTAGCAGAGGTCTCCGCCTGCTTCTCTTGGCGTAGTACCATTGCATATGCTTTGTTTAGGTTTGGAAGAGGGTTCATTCCTATTATATTGCTGCGAGTTTGTATAAAGCCTTCATTTAGACCCATAAGGAACTTCATGGTCTTCTGTGTTTCCATGAAGGTTTTGACCTCAGTGGCAGCCTCGCAAGTACAAGGAGGAAAAGCACATAGAGCATCTTTTTCATCCCATAAACCTTTAAGTTTTGTAAAGAAAGAGGTGACTGAATTTGCTCCCTGTTCACACTCATGTATAGCGTTTTCTATTTGAAACAACGAAACTGTGTTAATGTGAGAAAATCTTTCTTGCAGCTCTGACCACATACCTCGAGCATCTTTGCAGTGGATGACACTGTCCGAAATCACCTTCGACATGGCTCCTAGGAGCCAAGTCTTGATAAGAATGTTACATCGATTCCACTGGTTTTGTTCATCGGCGTTGTGTACCGGCCTTGTTAGGGTTCCATCAATAAAACCGTTCTTGTTCTTGATAGTAAGCACCATGATCATTGATTGCGCCCCGTTTATGTAATTATCTTCCATCAATGGTTGTGAAACGAGGACAGCACTTGGTTGATCTGAGTGATGGAGAAAGAGTGGATGGTTGGGGTTCTCCCATGGTTCTGCGGTCCTGAAAGTGTTCGAGTTCTTGTTTTGTTTGACAAGCGCCCTATCTTCATCACCGGTCATGAGATATTGTTTGTATTGCATTCTAAGGTCTCAAGAGCGTTGCTCTGATACCATAAACAGATTTATGGTATGAATGTTTTTCAATATACTTACATCGAGGTTACAGTAACTGCTGTACAATCGGATCCTCTCATACAGGAGCTAATCTAGGAGCTATTCTAGGTAAACAAATCAAAGACAATAAACTATAGAGTATTGATATTCACAGAATCAGTTGTGATCCATTCCTTCAATACATATTGTTACATGTCAAAATCAATTACAATAACATATATAACAGATATGAGATTCACAGTACGTTAACTCACTTATACTCGGAACCATCAGCCAGATATGCTCCATAGCTTCCCACAGATGCTGCCACTAGAATTCGATGTCCTGAAGCTTTCCCTCTGTCCACAAAATCCCAAGAACTTTTACTGCCTTTGTCGTAGTATATTTCACGTGCCTCGATTGCAATCTCTACACTTTTCCTGAGCAGCGCTCTTGCTTCATCTCTAGAGAAACCTTTGGCCTCAAAACCCTGAATTGTAGCCTGTATATAGCACAAAAGAAAAACAACTAGCCAGCTTGGTAACTTCTCTAACAAAAGTAACATTACTGAAGCAAAAATTACAACGTACATACCAACCCGGTGAGATAAGATGCGGTGATTATGATGCTTGCCCCAGCATCAAGGTAGTCCAAGTGAACCTAAGCAAAAACAAACAAATAGTGTCACATTTCCCTGTCAAACAATTCTTTGTAGAATCCGAGTCTACCTAATTGAGCAGATTTGGACACTGACCAAGTGAAAGGATACGTCCTTTTTTTTTCCGATTAAAAGATATTTACTCTATAACAAAGCAGAGACAGCTTTGTTCTGTTCATAAGCACTGTTCAATAATGCCCTTTTGGTAATTTTTCTTTGCACGTGCGAGAGCTTCTCTCCTGTACGTACTGACTCTCCCTCTCTCTCCACGGTCTGTACTGACTCTCCCTCTCTCTCCACGGTCTGAAGCTGTTAATTGGTCATGACTCTCTCTCTCTTTCAACTATTCTCTCCACCTATCTTTGACTCTCTCTCTCTCTCTCCTTGCGATTTGCGATCTACGTAGCTCCATCTCTGCCGATCAACCCAACTTGGTCGATATGCGCTGTCTGTGTCTTCCGATTTGCTTGCAAACAAATCAGTGACTCTCCTTTCATCTGGTAGGAATTCTCTCATCTCCTCTCCTATTCTCTTCTCTGTGTTTTTTTTTGGTGATTTGGGTGTTGGGTTTCGATTGGGTAAAAACAATCTGGGTTCATAACTATTTTTATGTCCTTAAATTACAAGATGATTTCATTTTGAGAGTGACCCAGATAGTAGAGTTTTGATCTTTTTATTTTTGTTAAATATGTGGAGAAGTGGGTGGAGAAGGGGTGGTCTTTTCCTTAAGGATCTGGTGGTGCATTATTCCTATATCCATATGGAGTTGATGTAATGGGGTTGAGACGTTTTGAGAACAATGGGAATGTGATGGTGTTGGTGGGTGGTTTTTGCTTTGATTTGGTTGTTGAGACCTGAGAGAATGTGGGATTCCACCAAATTAGTCTTTTAGAGTATGGAGTTCCATGATGATTAAGTTAATTTCCAGTGGGTATACTGCTTTGCTTTTAATTGTGTAAACAAATGCAATCGTTTAGGTTGAGGGATTATTTGTGGGAGCTTACTCATTAGGATGTGGACTCCATCCTTGAAGATTTGATGCAGATTGATTGTTGAATGTGCTCTTCGGTATATATAGTAGAGGTAGAAATTGTGGAGGTATTTTCTTGAGTTTATGGTACAGGGTCTTAATTATACAGTTTGGGTTCCTTTTTTCTCATTTTAAACTTTAGTTTAAAGGCTCTTAGAGCTTGATTAGCTTACCCACAAACGAACATAAATTCAAGGAAACATATACAGCTTTGAAAGGATACCAATAATCCCAAAGAGTTTGCATTATTGGACATTGAAATAAATAGGATTTACTTATTGGTATGATTTCGTACTTAGCTTCATAGCAACAAATTTCATTTGTACAAGTTTACCAAATATTTTGCACATTTTCTTCAGAACTTGGTAATAAAAGTCCTAACTAAGAGTGGCCAGCAAGATAGGATAGTGGCAATGGTTTCACAATCTAACGATGTTTCACGTTGCAGCTGTTATACAATCATATTGCTTTCCTTTCAATCTGAATGTGATTGTTCATTATGCAATTCAGAAAATTGGAAAAGAGGGGACGTCAAAGCAGTACTATACATGGAATCTTATAGGCCATAAAAGCAGAAATTACCAAAAGCAGTTGTTCGATGCAGAAATATCTCTCGGAAGAGACTTTCTCCGCGAAGCAGTCTCTTTTGATATCGGATGTCTTAACCGCGTGTACCGGTCTATCCTGTATGTGCTTCGATGCTGGCGTGCCACCGTTCTTCAACGGAATTTGGACTAAGTATAGCCTGCCTGACTTCTAATGTAAGCGATTAAGATAGGGAGAGCACCAACCCTATCTGAATAGGTTCTTTTTGCCTAGGAACCTAGGACTTTGATATGTGTACCTCTCTGCTAGATCCAGAAATCGATACCCCCACGTCTCTCATGTAGAGCAGAGCAATTCCTTGATGAAGTGTTTGAGAACACTAGCTTCCCTTGAGTTTTCAAGCCCTCAGCATACAAGTGAGCTGCCCTTCCACCTTCAGGTTGCAGGTTTTTTGCTTCCTTTGAGCCGTAAATACTCTCACTCGATAGGTGACAAGCACTTAGACTTTTCTGGTTGCAAGAAGATAGATATCTCGAGGACGAGATAACCGTCTAGGTTGTATTGCGTATAGCAAGGATTGTTTGTATGTTTGTTGTGTCGTTGTGTGCTTTTCATAAGATCCTTGCGTTCCTTATATAGTCGCTTACATATCAGTCATTGATTCTGTTTCTAACTCCTTTGCTCTTGTAACTTTGTCTGAATCTTCATACCAGCATCGTGTTATACCACTCATAGGTATTCCAATCCCATCATAACTCTTCTAAGAGTCCTGCAAATATCAACTAGTTATGATAGAAACTGAGCCGCGTGAAACCAGCTCGATAAGACACAGTTCTAATAGAACTCTAAGTCTTCTCCCAGCGAAGCTCGATACGAATCTCGCTGGACTTTATACTTAACTCCCTCGATGGGAACTAATGACATGGTACTGGGCCGCTCGATAGACCTCGACCATTCAAACCCAAAGTAAATATTTATTTAGGCCCAAACAGCAGTAACCAAAAGAACTATTAGAAGGTACAATTAGATACTAAATACTTGAGGAGAGCCATCTATATGTATATTCATCAGTCATATCATACAATTCATCCAACTCTTTTATCCTCTCTTGATTAAGAAAACTGTGCAAACCCTAAAATAATTAAGTACGTTTCAACTTTTGTTCAGACAGTTCTAACAATTAAATCCAAAAAACTTTGCAGAAACCTTTTACTAAGCAGTAATCAATGGCATAGTGGTTCTCTATACAATATATGACAAAAGAAGATGTCAAATCAAAACGAGGTAAGCTTACATTTACATATTTTAAGATAGAAATTGAGGTATGTTTTATAAGTGCAGTGGGTAACAGTGGGTAAGCTAATCAAGCTAATCAAGTTTGATATGAGCTACAAGTTTGATTTTCTTTGGTTATTTGTTTGGCTCATAAGTGAAGGAATATATATATATATATATATATCTGGGTTAATTTTAAGTATACATGCAGCATTGTTGGATTGTTATAATGTCTACTCGAGCTCTGCAATAAGTATAGATTAGAGCCTTATTTTGCCGCCGAGTGTAATTTTATTTTGTTTTCTTGGCATATCATATGAATGGACTTAGAAAATAAAAAAGCGTCGGGTTGGATGCAGTTATTATATAGTTATGATACTGGTAGAATCTTATGTTGTTACGACTGTCATTTAGAAGCCAAGTAGTATATGTCTTCCATCAATACATGCAAGAGCTTCTATTTGTTTTATTTTTATTTTTATTTTTTTCTCTTAATTCTTGATTTGAATAATTTTGAATTTGATAGTAAACCAAATTCAGTCTCCTTATTTTGCTATTTCTTTGCTTTCGGTAAGCTCTTTAATCTTTGTTCCTTTATGGGAGATTTTGATCGGCTTCTCTGTTTTATACCTCTGCAGCTGCTCTAGACCCCTTCGTCTCAACTGGTGAGTAGGCTTTTCAACATATTGATTTGCTTGGTTCGATTGGATTGGATTTCAGAAATTGATTTGGGGGATTATATGTACACATGATGGATAAAGGTGTGATGTTTTGATTTTGTATGGGTTTTATAGTTTTGTTGTTTATTTAATGAGTTGTAGGGTTTGATTATTGGATGATGACTAGCTGTATTATAGAATGTGAGAAGAGATAGAATGTTTGTTCGAACTACAAGTTTGTGCATTGAATATATAGGGTTTGATTGATCTTAAAAATAAAGAAATGGTGTTGGTTTGTGTGGATTTGGTGTGACGTAGTTTTTATTTGTCATTTGTTTTAACATTGTTGATTGTTGAGGTTCTCAACCTTTTTAATTGATTTCATTGAGTTTCATATGAGCTACAAGTTTGATTTTCTTTGGTTATTTGTTTGGCTCATAAGTGAAGGAAAATATACAACTTTCAGTTTGCATTGCTATATATATATATATATATATATATATCTGGGTTAATTTTAAGTATACATGCAGCATTGTTGGATTGCTATAATGTCTACTCGAGCTCTGCAATAAGTATATATTAGAGCCTTATTTTTCCACTGAGTGTAATTTTATTTTGTTTTCTTGGCATATCATGTGAGTGGACTTAGAAAATAAAAAAGCGTCAGGTTGAATGCAATTATTATATAGTTATGATACTGGTAGAATCTTATGTTGTTACGACTGTCATTTAGAAGCCAAGTAGTATATGTCTTCCATCAATACATGCAAGAGCTTCTATTTGTTTTATTTTTATTTTTAATTTTTTCTCTTAATTCTTAATTCTTGATTTGAATAATTTTGAATTTGATAGTAAACCAAATTCAATCTCCTTATTTTGCTATTTCTTTGCTTTCGGTAAGCTCTTTAATCTTTGTTCCTTTGTTAGAGATTTTGATCGGCTTCTCTGTTTTATACCTCTGCAGCTACTCTAGACCCCTTCGTCTCAACTGGTGAGTAAGCTTTTCAGCATATTGATTTACTTGGTTCGATTGGATTGGATTTCAGTAATTGATTTGGGGGATTATATGTACAAATGATGGATAAATGTGTGATGTTTTGATTTTGTATGGGTTTTATAGTTTTGTTGTTTATTTAATGAGTTTGTGTCGTTGCTGTTTTGACTAACAGTCACTGTGTTCGTATTGTTGGGTTTTTTTTTCTTCTGTTGATTGATTAATTAGTTGCTAATGAAATATAGGAAGGAGATGAAAATTCCGCATTTTTGTTTATAGGTTTAGCGGAATTCAAGCTTTTTAGACTTGGTTATAATGGAGCAATATTTTTAGTGATTATACTAGCAGCTCTCTAATTAATTCAATATTTTATCGGCTAGGTTTTTTATTGAATTGGGAGATCTGCTCTTCGTTCTCTCTCACGTTTGTAGACGATTTCATCTCCGAATTTCAGGTTAGTTCAATAACCATTGATTTCTTTTGTTCATTGCAGATTGATTTTTTTTTGGATTGTTCGTCATGTTGTTGATTTTGATTTCTGAACAAGTTATTATATCTAAGAGTAGTTTGGTCGACCGACTACTGTTGATCTTCCCATCGGCTTTGATTCTTCTACTTACAATTTTAGGCAAATGGATACATTTTACAATAAATGTTTTTTTTCCAATCTTCAGAAAATGGATATTTTTAGCCTACCATTATATTACTTTAGTTGTGAATCTATATCAGTTTTTTTTGTTTATTACTATTTGCGTTGATGCATTATGAATGCTATGATCTGTTGGTCAAATGTTTGTAAATCGAGTTTGCTCTTTAGGTACTTTTGTTTGTGTGCCTATTTTTGGTCATTATTATTCGTGTGAGTGGCGGCCTAGATTTCCTAGATCCAATATAGTTTTAGGCTATAATTGATCAGTATCACTTTTCAACCTAATTGATTTTTGTAGTTAAGTTAGTTCGCTTTTGTTTTCAATATTTTTAATTATGATAATAAGTTATTCATTGGTTGCATTGATGTTCAGGCATGGATCGAAAAAGAAGTTGGTCTTTTGTGAACAATCCCAAACAAACCAATTTTACGCCAGCTTCATTCAGCCATCTTGAAAATATGAATGCAAGTATAGAAGTAGGATGTTCTCCCAGTAGACATAGTGCACGACGACCATCGACATCAGATGTTTCAAAGCATTTTAAAGATTTGTACATAGGCATGGGAGACAATGTGCAGCATAACTTCGCGGATCATGGTGCATCATCGTCATCTTCCTGTTTTCAACTCGAGGGTACAAGTAACCATTCAAGAATGCCTCTTGAAGTGATAGTCAACTGTGACACAGAATTTGGCCGTGTGCCCATGGATGTCGACAGTGGAAACACATCAGGTATTAGATTATGTGTTGTAAACGTAACTCTTTTCAATGTTTTGATATGATTATCACATAATTAACAATAATTTTTTTTTTCTTGATAGGGAAAAAAATCTCATGTGCATCTATTTTTGGTCAAGCGTCATATCAAATTAGTCGTCGAGGTAAGGAATATTTTGCATTTTGGTTTTCCATTAATTGGTGGTATAATAATTTCTGATCATTAATCTTAACAATTTGTTGTTCAGGTGCAATTGTAAATTATGAGGATATTGGCGATGACTCTTACACTTGCATCCATTGCAATGCTTCCTTTTGGGCAAATGAGGCTTTAAAAAGAAAGATCAAAAATCAATTTATTTATACACATTGTTGCCAAAAAGGACAAGTTAAACTTCCACTATCAAATCAAACTCCTGTTATTCTTGAACAATTATTAAATCCAATACATGGTCGTGAAAGCAAACTTTTTCGTGAGAATATTCGAGTTTATAATTCCATGTTTGCTTTTACATCAATGGGTGCAAAAATTGATTACAAGATAAACAGTGGTAGTGCTCCTTATGTATTTAAAATTTGTGGACAAGTATGTCATTTGATGGGATCAGTGTTACCTTCTGCATCTGAATGTCCAAAGTATGCACAATTGTATGTTTATGACACTGGTAACGAGATTTTGAATCGTATTAATGCTGTTGATCCTGATAATGTAAATAAAAAAATCGATGTTGCCATTGTTGAAAAATTAACAAACATGCTTGATGGAATTAATGATTTGGTTTAAAAGTTCCGATCGGTCAGGGATGAATATGAAAGAGAATTGTTGCCTAATTTTAGAGTTAATCTACTTGATTGTGAAACAACAGATGGAAAGCAATATGAATTGCCGAGTGCTAATGAAATTGGTGGCTTGATTGTTGGTGATATTGGACAATTTAATTCTAACAGAGATATCATTGTTCAATCCGTTGATGGAAATTTGAAACGGATATCAAAGATACATCCTAAATTAATGTCATTGCAATATCCACTGTTTTTCCCGTATGGTGAAGATGGATTTAGAATAGATATGTTATTAGAGTGTACTGGACAAAAGCGTCAGAAGAAAAGGAAAAAATTGACGATGATAAAATTTGTTCGTTATCAAATCCACGATAGATCAAATGATTCATGTACTTTACTGAAGGGCGGAAGATTGTTTCAACAATACTTGGTTGATGCATATGCGACTGCTGAGGAAAATCGCTTGGAATATATAAGGAATCATCAACCATTATTGAAGTGTGAAAAATAGAATCAGTTATCCACTTTTGTTTCAAATGGTGTTACCCGAGGTTCCGATGTGGGAAAGACAATTTTTCTTCCGAGTACTCACACCGGCAGTCCTAGAGATATGTTAAACAATTATCAGGATGCAATGGCAATTTGTAGATATTATGGCAATCCGGATTTGTTTATAACTTTCACTTGCAATGTTAAATGGCCGGAGATTGTGAGATATTTTGAGAAAAAATCAGGGTATAAACCAGAAGATAGATCAGACATTGTTTGTCGAATTTTTAAAATTAAAGTGGATGATATGATTGACTTCATTAAATCGGGAGTACCTTTTGGACCTATTCATGCACATGTTTGCACGATTGAATTTCAAAAACGAGGGTTGCCCCATGCTCATTTACTTTTTTGGCTTCAAAGAGGATATAAATGTTACACATCATCGGATATAGATTCCATTATTTATGCTGAATTACCAGACAAAAACATTAGTCCTGAACTTTTTCAAATAGTTAGTCAATTTATGATACATGGTCCATGTGGTCAATTAAATCCAAATTCCCCGTGCATGAGAGACAGTAAATGTACAAAATCCTTTCCAAAACCATACATTTTTGACACTATATTTCATGCTATCAAGGCTCCTCAATATAGAAGACGTGACAATGATTCAAAGTTTGTTGTTAAAAATGGAATTCACATTGGTAATAACTTTGTTGTTCCGTACAATCCAATTTTGTTGTTGAGATATAACGCTCATATAAATGTTGAATCATGCTCTCAAACCATGTTAATAAAATATTTATTCAAGTATATAAATAAAGGTCCAGATAGAGCTCGAGTGTTGGTTCAAGATAATGTGAATGATGAAATTCAAAATTATTTAAATTGTCGATATTTAACTCCGCATGAATCAGTGTGGCGGTTGTTTGAGTTTTCTATTCATTCCAGATATCCTGTGGTGCAATATTTGAAAATTCATTTGCCAAACGAGCAGACAGTTTTTTTAATGAAGGTCAATCTCTTGAACAAGTCATAGAAAATCCAGAAAATGAACGTACTATGTTGATGGCTTGGTTTCATGCGAACACTGTTTATAAGGACGCAACTGCTTTAACTTATGCTCAATTTCCTACTGAGTTTGTTTGGGACAAAGATAGCAAAGCATGGTATCCAAGAAAACAGTATGACGTTATTGGGAGAATTGCGCACGTACCACCAACTGCAGGTGAATTATTTTACCTACGAATGTTGTTGAATATTCAGAAAGGATGTCGCAATTTTCAGTGGATTAGAACTGTTAATGGAATTACTTACTCCACTTTTCAAGAAGCATGTCGAGCATTGTGATTACTAGATGATGATAAAGAATGGAATGATGCATTGGTTCAATCTGCATTTACAGCGAATGCTTCTCAGATCAGACAATTATTTGTTACCATTATTCTTTTTTGTGATGTCTCAGATCCACGAGCTTTGCTTGATGCACATTGGTTGAGCATGTCTGATGATATTTCATACAAAATTCAATCGAAATTCAACATGTCCAATCACACCGTACCTGGGGATGATTTGAAAAATGGTGTTCTACATGAGCTTGAAAAATTGTTCAACATGGCATCCAGTTCACTGAAAGATCACCATTTGCCAATGCCCAAAATTGAAAAGTTACAAGAGTTGAACAATAGATTAATGAGAGAGGAATTAGATTTTGATTGTGAGGCACTTAAACGTGAATATTGTGAATTGTTTACTAAATTGAATACGTTTCAAAAAGTTATATATGATGAAGTGATCGAAGTTGTGGAACAAAAAACCGAAAAATCATTTTTTGTTTATGGTAGTGGTGGAACAGGAAAAACTTTTTTCTGGAATACTATAATTGCTAAGCTCAGATCTGAGGGGAAAATTGTTTTGGCAGTAGCTTCATCAGGAATTGCTTCGTTATTACTTCCGAAAGGCAGAACTGCTCATTCACGTTTTAAAATAAAGCCAATTGTAGATAAAGATTTAGCGTGTTCGATAAATAAAAAAACAGATCTTGCAGAGTTAATTAAAAAAATTGCGCTGATAATCTGGGATGAAGCTCCGATGTGTAATAAATGTGCAATAGAATCATTGGATAAAACTCTTCGCGATATTTTGTCAGTTAACTCTGAAGATCGAAAGAAAGAGATACCATTTAGAGGTAAATCAATTCTGTTCGGCGGAGATTTTAGACAAACTTTACCAGTTATTGAAGGAGGAAGCAAAAGTGATATTATTGAGGCATCTTTAAATAATTCATATTTGTGGCCTTATCTTAGAGTATTTTGTTTAACAGAGAATATGAGATTGTCGTCTACCGGACTAACGATTGCAGAAAAAGATGAGATCAAAGTTTTTGCAGAATGGATGCTACAGATAGGTGAGGGTCGATTGCAATCAAATTTTCCTACAAATGATCATGATACATCTTGGATTCATATTCCTGAAGATTTACTTACTGATTCAACTTTAGATCCTATCGAGTCTATTTTTTCAGCTACTTATCCAAACTTTGATTGTAACTACAATGATACATGTTATTGTAGAGAGCGTGCTATCATCACACCTAGAAATGCAACTGTACATGAAATAAATAAATATGCAATTAATTTATTGCCTGGTGATAAAAAAATATATTTTAGTTCCGATTCAATTTCATTCAATTCTGCTACCTATAGTGATAACAGTCTTTTATATCCTACAGAATTTTTGAATAAACTTGAATTTAGTGGCTTACCATCACATGAACTTATGCTGAAGATAGGAATGTCAATTATGTTGTTAAGAAATTTAAATCAAATACAAGGTTTGTGCAACGGAACACGATTAATTGTAACAAATTTATTTGAAAAAGTAATTGAGGCAAAAATATTGACTGGGGCTAATATTGGGGAAAAAGTATACATTCCAAGGATTGTGCTAATTCCAAATGAAACTAAATGGCCATTTATATTCAAGAGACGACAATTTCTTGTCAGAGTGTGTTATGCAATGACGATCAACAAAAGTCAAGGTCAATCTTTGAATCAAGTCGGAATCTATTTGACTGAACCAGTATTTAGTCACGGACAATTATATGTTGCATTATCGAGAGTTACATCAAAAAAAGGTTTAAAGATTATGATAAATAATGGTAACGATATACCAAATAATTATACAAAAAATATAGTTTATAAAGATGTTTTGCAAAATATAGTACATTATTAGATCAAATACGAAAAGTCAATATTGTTTTTTTCAATTAATTTTAGAACGTTTATAGAAAAAGAATGTAAATAATTATAACACATTTTTTTAGTGAAATACAAATTTATTTTTGAATGGGTGGCTGTGATTCTCAATGGTGTTATGTGCAACACTCTTCAAGTAAACTTCTTGATAATACTGTTAAAGTTAGTATTTAATCTTTATTGTAATAGTAAAGTTTAGTTTATGTATAGACTCTGATCGATCCTAAGAGAGATATTATACATGTTAATAAAATTTGGCTTCCAAAGAAATTGTTCTTAGAATTGTCATAACATGAGTATATTATTGATAAATCCGCCCCAAAGGGCGGACAACAACCTAGTGTCTTATGTTGCATGCTATCACTATTTTTCATCGACGTACTACTAGGGTCTTCTATTCATTGCTGCATGAAAAAGACACGTGTAATAAAATTCCATGAGCAAATGAGACGATCTGGGAAGGACCTGCTTCGCCACGTTGCTGTCAGAAGATAAACCTAGGATGACTCGGTTCTCAGCTAGAAACCCATTAAACTATTTATATTTTACCAACAAAAATACATGTTAAGACAGAAAGATAAATTTTAATTTTCCAAAAAAATCAATTTCTTTTTTCAAGAAAATTTATATTAAAACTTGCTCAGAAAACTGGAACTGTGTTACTATAGCTGGATAAATTCCAGTACAAAACCATATGTAAAACCTCAAGAAAATGCTATGAATCCGGTCCCGATCGCGAAATCACTTCCTATTCACTTCACTTAATTGTATACAAGTCCATGTATGGTCAAGTATCAAAACTAGACGTTTCTGTTTCTGAAACTGACCTTATTTTTCTCATTCGATATATTTGAGACTTTTTTAATTTTTTCCTTTTTGGTTTTTAACAAGTGACGATGAGGAGAACTGACGAGGCATGTGGCGCTCCATAAAGGGTCGTTGAGATCAGCACCATGTCGTTCGAGCTCCGTCGCAAACCCACCGTCCAAATCGGCATAGCCGCCGTACTTTTCCAGAAACTCGCTCATGAACGACGACGGTTCCACCTCGCTTCCCATTTCACAATCGTTTGTGTGTGTAGTTTTGTATAGCTTGGATATATAGGAGTACGTACGTATATATAGCTAGAACGAGTGAGCAGGTATATAGGAAAGAGAAGGTTTTGGCTGCTTTGAAACACTGCGGTTATGAAAGTGAGAAGAGGAAATGAGGCCCTCGAAGTATTATGTAGAGGGATGGAGATGGAGCCAAAAGATATATATATCCCTCACGTGTGATGTTTCACCAAGATTTAATAAATCTTTGCAAAGCTAATTACTAGCTAGCATGGATTTGAAGAGCGCATATATACGTAATTTCATTTATATTTTGTTCATTTAAAGCAGTATTTGCGTATGCAGCCATGGAAATAAGAAATGAAGGAAGATAAACAAAGAAGCTATAGGAAGTTGTAGCAGACGAGTTATCGATAGTGTTTGTTCTTATCATGATCACCATTCACCAACTCAGACGTATATGCATTTCGTGTACAAATTTCATACTCAACAGGAAGCATTATCGCCCACGTATATTCCTAAATATATAATCTATGAGACTAACGTAAATGTCCAAAGATTGCATTGCAAGGTTAATCGAAGAAAGATTGCAAGTCGATGTGTTTATATGGAGGCTAGGTTAACATTTCTTCTCTTTTTTTCGATACGTTAACATTTCTTTTGTTAACCGCATATACTTGGCATGGCAAATATAGCTTAAACAGATTATTGATAATTAAAAGAAAACAGATTACTGCTGCCTAATTAGTGAGAAGCTATATAAATTAAGGTTAGACACATTTTAGAACTTTGATCTCCAGGGAAGTTGAAATATTCCCATAATGGTATATCAAGAAAATTGTAATGTTGTTATTCTCCACCAAAGCTCCCCAAAGGTTTGTGGATAGCATAGTCATGCATATATTTTCGACCTCGATGAATATCAATCCTTGTTGGTATTCCATTCTCTCTTTTCTCTTGGATCGGATTGTGTCATATGCAAAGCTATCCGATCCATTGTTGTCACTCAGGTTGTTATAGTCCCACTAGGTTTAAACGTCACTAAGGTTGTTATCCCACAAAATTAAGTAACTTGTCGTTGTGTCGATCTCGATCGATGCTTCCACTATGCGGGCAGCAGTTATAGCTTGAGCTTGTTCAATTAGAATAAGGATTTCCGGCAAAGCTAGCCATCACTCAGAAAACTGTACATACTTCATTTTCATTATGTACGTGTAGATTTGGTCTTCACTTAAATTGGCCTAAACTCAATCTTGGTTTTATTTGAAAATTCAAGACGTGTTGATTTTGGTTTTAGTTAGGTTAGTTACCTAACAAATCATCCATCTATATATATAGAGAGGCTGTTGAAATTATATTGTGAGAATAATAGAGAAGATCAAAATCAGTAGCTATTGTTCTTATTATTTGTTAAGATAAATTTCAAATTGAAAGCTAGATAGCTTTAGAGAGGTAGAGTTAATCTTGTAATTGAGAAAATAGTTTTCTCTAGTTGTAGAAGAACATAAAATTGGGTGTACTGGGGTTTTGGGTAGTTGAAGTTTATTTGTAAACTCAAGTTGTAATCTCTCCAATTGATCATAGTGTAATTTCACGCCGGCTCCGAGAGTGGACGTAGCTCAATCACATTGATTGAGTGAACCACTATAAATTCTTGTATTGTTTGTGTTTATTTTTTTTCTTTGTTACTCATTGATTGATTATCACCGGTTGTCACGCTTCCGCACAACAAACTAGTATCAGAGCTCCTAGGTTCATACTGGGAGCAAATTGGTTTCAATGGGTGATAGAGAAAAGCCTTCGTCTTCGGGTACTTCGATCTCCACAAGGACAACGATGCGCAATGCCAAATTTGAAGTTCAGAAGTTTGATGGAACGGGCAATTTTGGTATGTGGTAGTGTGAGATGATGAATGTCTTGTGTCAACAAAAATTGGATATTGCACTCGAAGAAAAACCCAAGGATATAGATGATGCAGAGTGGTTGAGAATAAAAAAATGGGCTTGTGGTTCTATCAGATTATGTCTTGCTCAAGATCAGAAATTCTCTGTTATGAAAGAAACCATTGCAAAGGTTTTGTGGTAGAAGTTGACAGATTAGTACATGACCAAAAGTACTGAGAATCAATTTCACCTCAAGAGGCAACTCTTTCGGTTCAATTATCGACCAGGTATCTCTATGACTGAGCACATCAATAGTTTCAATAAGATACTCGCCGATTTGACTAATTTAGATGTGCGATTAGTGATAAGGATAAAAAGCTTTGTGTTTGCTTAATTCTCTACCTGATGAGTATGAGCATTTGATCACTACTTTGCTCCATGGAAAGAATGATGTGAAATATGATGATGTTTCAAGTGCCTTGGTAAATAATTGAATTCCTCTCGAAAAACACTTAAAGATGGTGTACTCACTTCCCAAATTTGGACATAATATGGATTAATTATAAAACGGATCAAATTGAGGATTTCGGGCGAACTACCACCGAATGATATTTTTGGTCCAATAATTTAATATTCTATATTTATTTATTTATTTACTTTGAGTTCATTCACTTACTCGCATTATTTACTTCTTACGTTTTATTTGGGACTAATGGATGATTTCAGGCAGACTACCGCCGAACGAAACTTTTGGACCAATGATAACTAATTTTGTTTCTTGTACTTTCATTTCAAGTTTATTTATTTGATAGCTCTATTTATTTTCAAGTATAATCCGGAACAAATTGAGGATTTCAGGCAAATTACCGCTGAATGAAACTTTTGGACCAAAATTGTTAATTATATAAATGCATTTAAGTTTGATCATCCTTTCTTTACGAATTTCTATTACGTATATATTTATTGCAAGATTGTGATATAAATATATACTCAATGATCTATATATACATAGTCTTAACTAAAGACTTGTTTGTGGTTGTTATGATTGAGATGTGAAGTCGGGTTTAAAGTACGAATTAATTCTTGCTTAAGTGAATTGCTGGTAAAGTATTTCGTGATTATGGGTGTTAGCCAAGGGCGCTAGTCCCTATAGATAGTGCACTATTATACAATTAGGAATGAATTGTGTCAAACCGAGAGTATACATGGTTTGGCAGGTGGTCTTAGTATAACACATGATTTTTTGAGTGATTACCAGTTAATCCAAAAGAATTCACCTTGGAAGTATTTACATGATTGTGTGTAGATGTGAATTTGTGCAAGTACGTATATTATATACCTATATGTATATATCATAAAGACACAAGTAAAAGCATGTGAGAATATAACCGATTTTGATTATTCCACCTTTTTGAATTAGTTGTTCGGTTTGAGGCTTTTTAGAGATAATTTAGTATATGTTTGTAAGCTATACTTACTGAATCGATGCGACTCATGATGCTACACCCTTATGTTTTCAAGTGATGAGTAGAATTAATGCTTGAGGAAAATGGGATGCATCGTCTACTAAATAAATGAATTATTTTGTACTTGCATTTTGAATTGAATAAATGTAATGAATATTATTTTCATAAATTCTGGTATTGTAATATTGACGTTTTCACTTTTTAATAAAAATGTACTATTCATATATCTTAACTTTTGAAATTATTTGGGTTTCTTATTCACATCACAAATCCTAACATCATATTTCAGTATAATATTGACCCCGGATTTGGGGGTGTCACAAGCACTCCATAATTTACAAACCACACTCTCTTCAATTCTTATGTGTAATTTCAATACCTATTTGCAGAGGAATATGAAGAGACTTGGGTGACTTGTAACAAACGTGGAGAGAAAACTCTTCGAGAGCACCGTAAGTTAAAAAAATCATTCGTATCTTTTACTCATATAGCAGCCCCAAACCTCATTGACGACGGTCACTGGCCTCATCGGCGCCTTGGGGTGCTGCCAGACGAGTTCTGTTCCCGGCCCGGTGGTGGTCTTTGTGGTTATTATGAGTTCAATAGGAGGCAGAGAGAGGCTGAGTTTGGTTTCACGAGGATTTTGTCAAAGAGGTGGAGAAGATCAGTGGCGGGTTGGTGATGAGTCAGAGGGGAAGGGCTCCTTCCATGAGGATCAGAGCTTTTCCTTGTGTCAAGCGGCAGCGACGGCGAAGTGGTATGCTCCAAGGGTTAGAGTAGATCAAACTACGTTTTCGATCTATTTTTCTTGGGTGCACTATGATCAAATGGGTTATATAGCCGATGATTAGAGGTGGATCGGCTTGTTGGGAGATCCCGATCTGATTTTAGTATGGGTGTTTTTCTGGCGAGCGGTGGTGACAAGGTTGGTGGTCGGCTGGCAGGAATTACGAGCATGGGGACAAAATCGATAGTACAACTGGGCTTAACTAAACTGTTATTGCTTGTTGGGCTCAAGTTAAGGGCATGGTATAAGATGTTAGGTCATTATTTTGTTTATTTTAATAATTTAAAGTTCAGTATTTTATATTTTTAGGTTTTAACTTTATTATTAGAAATAAGCCTTCTTTATAAGGGAGGCAAAAGTGAGTTTTGTCCCAGACTGTGCACCTTTGGTACCTTGTACACTCTAGGTCAGGACATCTGTTGGTTTATTGCATGGGTGCACCCTCCTAGTAGTAAGATGAGATGTAGTGTTAACAATCATTTTTGTCAGCAACATAGATGGGAAGCTGTTGATAGTAAATTGATGTGTCACCTTAGTCGTGCTATTTTTCCGTTGTTGTGTCGCCTTATTTATAAAAAAAATGGAGTATCCAAATATGCACTTTTTGCTAAATAGTGCAGTTTATGATACATAATCTTAGTTGAGTCTCCTGATATTATTTTGGGTATTTCTCTTCTTGTGGGGTTTAATGACCCCCCCCCCCCCCCCCCGAATATTCTACCATTTTATCAATCGAGTCTTTAGGGTAGTCGTGAACCCTTTAAAAAAAAGTTGAAGCAATCAAGGTGTGGCTTATAAAAAAAATACCAATTTCATCTCCCATAAATAATAATAAATATCACTTGGTAACTAGTTTATGATTCCACATCAGAATTGAATCCACCAAAATATCATTGATCAAAAGGAACACAATAAGGAGCATTAGGGTTGCTCTGTTGGTCAAGGCATTGAACTTATCTGCTAACAAACAAGGTTCAAATCCTAGTACTCCATATTTAAAGAGTATTTTCTCTAAAAATATCTCATTGAGAATTGGAGTTGCTCCATGACCAAGGTGTTGAATTATCCACTTACGACCCATGGTTTCTAATCCTAATACTCGCCTGGTAAAATTTTAGTTCTAATTAACCAGAGTTTCTCGTGCAGAAGAAATTGAAAACTGACATATATATATATATATATATATATCTCCCCTCTTTAACTTTTCTCCTCTACAAACCCTAGACGCTGCCACTTCAATTCCCTTTTTCAACCACCTGATTCTCCAACCCCCAATCAAGTACCACCAACATACTCTTCTCTCTCTCCTCTACCCAAATATCCCTTTGCATGTAAAAACCCATCACTCCTTCACCACCAAATACAATGCAGTCAACACCACCACTCGCGATCTCCTTTGCCGATCCTATTTCCAGATCGGGTTCCACCATCGTCCTCTCTTTCCCTCCGTCAATCCAAATCCGCTCATGCATGTCGCATTTGAATGAGCTTGAGGGTTTCATACCAACCCCGATCCTGAGCCCTCCCAACCCTCCTAATCTTATCCTACCCCCGTTGGTTCACTCGACCGACCCAGAGTTGCCGACCCCGTACTTTCTTGCGGCAGCACTTCCCGAGGTCAATTTGGCAATGAAGGAAGAGGATGATGAGGACCAAGTATGGTTCTTTGCTAAATCCCGCCTCCTCCCTGGTCCAGGCTTTTAAGATGCGGATGATAGCGCTATGGCATCATGCAACCTGATCAGGTATTATTGGTTTCACTCGGATTGATAAAATTGGTTTATCTATAAGTTTCGATCTCTCGCGGATCGTCGGTGTGCGATTAAGAGCAGGCGCTGGTATTTTCAGTCTCACACTATGGTAGTTCAGGCGATGGGGGAGTTTGACGACCCCTTCGAGATTTTGGCACATCGGGGCTGAGTGTGGGCAGTGGTTCGGCCTAGACATGGTCGTTTTGTGGTGGGTGTGCTGCAAGAGAAGTGGTGTCGGCGTATTGGTAATGCGCTTGGTCAGTATGTAGAGTTCAACAGGTATGCCATGTTTCATGTCTCAGAAATAAAGATCCGAGTTGAGGTGGACTTCACTAGACCTTTTGTGGTAAGCACCTGATTCCACTTTTCTGAGTCTTATGCCATAGATGTCGTGATTCTTTATGAGAATATTCGTGACCACTGTGCCATGTGGAGCCTTTACACATAGTGCAGAGGGTTGTTTGTTAGCTTCAGATGTAGATTCTGCGGATGGTGGAGCGGCCATTCTGCCAACTCCTAGTCCGACTTCATCTCACATGAACACGAATCCTTTGTGGCTAGGGCCAGTCAGGGTTGGGTGCCTGGTCCAGTTTTGAGTGCTGTTATGGTTGGTACCAAGGTAGATGGGATGCTTGGCATCCCGTTTAAGTTGCCTTCTTGTTACACGGCTTCTATGCAGGCCATTCTGGAGTCTGCTCAGTGAGGGATCTCACCCCTCCCGGCTGGTTTTGAGCATGGTAGACTATCATCTGGCTTGGAGACAAGCAATATGGATAATCAGGTTGATGTACCGTTCACAATCCGCCAACTGAAAAGCTTGCAGGTTTTATGATGGACAATTCCCTCTTTGGGGAGGGTCCCACTAACCAAGTTGTGTTTTTGCAAATGGATCCCTCAAGGCAAATTTTAGTATCATTACCCTCAGGCCGAGCTGCCAAGTCAAGGGCTCTCCTAGAGGGTGTTTAGGACATACTGAGTTCTTCCGTGATATCAAGGGTATACAAGCTCATTACGTCTATCACTCCACACATCTGGATCGTGCCTAATCAGAAGGCGACTTTACATACCCAGGAGCAGGTCATGGATTAAGACATGATTCAGGCAGCAAGTCAGCAAGAACCAGACCCTATGGAAGCCACTATTGGAGAGCTGCAAGTAGTTGAAGATGAGCCTCCTAGTTCATCAGGAGGGGAAGGAGGCCGACGCCGTCGAACTAATGAGAAGAAGAAGGGGAAAGCCAAGTCCAAACTTGGTCCAGTTCCAACAACCACCAAGAAGGTCTCGCCGTAGAAGAAGACAATGCTTCTCCCAGAGGGGATGACTGTCGAGGATCTTCGTCAGTCAGTCTCTTAATAGATATGGTGCCCGACTAACTAAGGAGTGGTATCTTATAAAAGAAAATTAGTCTTTGCTACTCTGGTTTGTTAGTCTGGGTTATTATGGACTCCAATGATGTAGCATTGTAGTGCTTAAAAGGTTTCAATTTATCATGCCGGAAATTCGGTGGAACTCTGCACTAAAATCATTTATTTATTTCCGCTATATCAAAAAAAAAGGAACAAACCAAGTAATACTCTGGGCCTGCTCAAATAGGTTCTTCAACGGGCTCCAATTTGGGCCTGCCTAAATAGGTTCTTTCACGGGCTCCAATTTCTGCCTATATAGTTCTCTCTGTCATCAAAGCCTCAGAGTATGGGAAATTAAGTTTAGAGGAACGCGTACTAAAGTAGCCTGGGACATATGGTTAGAACTTGGAACCACCTTTGCTGTCCCTGGTTATTTTTTTCTCCTTATTTAACAAGGCCCTAGTGACTCAAGCATTACGAATTACTTGAGAGCCATTAGGTAATTTAAAGTTTTCTAGTCAAATAGCTAGATTTTACGCCATTTGTGATTTAGAGTTACTATTCTCTTCCTCATGATACGTCGATAGGATCAGATTCTGTACCACACATTGACATACCCCAAAACTCCAACACACCTAGTAATTGTCATTTTGATGCTACTAACTCTTAAAGTGTGAGATAAAAATTACGGAAGGGGAAACGTACATATAGGTGTTACATGTTTGTCAACACCAAAACTTCTCTGGACAACACAACACAGAGAAAAACAAAAGCCCCTATCAGACCCACAAAAGCATCACCATAAAATCGCATGGACTCGGAAACAGAATGACTGACAATGACTCGCTGCACAAGAATCCTCCTCCATCAGCATTTCTGCAGAAGCAGCAGTAAAACCTAGCTAGCTAGCCCCAAGTCCTTAACATATATATACCAGCTACGCATTATCTGGAAACTTTCTTTTGGTCACTTGTTACCAACAATAGCATCCCAGAATTATATATCAGAGTACTTCTAAGTAAGTAGTTGGGGTCAACCCTGCTCGGAATTTATTCTAGTAACTCACAATCTGACATCCACTAAATCCTAAAAGGGACTCAAAGACTTTAGTACGTACGAGCAGGTTACCAGACTTAATATAAACTAAGCAAAACTCTTCTTAATTTACCCTAATAATACTGTCTGCCTCCATGTCAGTCACGCATATAATATAAGCTAATCACAAAGGAAAGAATAAAACTAAAAGACATGAGCCTCGCGCATGGAGTCGACACTATGATTTGGGATGATGATGAACTGCCCTTCCTTTCGTTCCTCTTTCAGAGAATGTGGGGAGTTGGGAAAGAGCAAGCTGTGTCATTATGTGCTTAACATGCTAGCTCGATCTCGCTAGGGTTCTCTGTTTGTTTTTGTTTATCTTTCTCTTTCCTTCTGCTGAGGAAGATCGAAAGAACCCAAAAACTTGTGGGGTGGGAGACTGAGAGCTCGAGAGCTTGGTTAGGGCTCACGTGATAGTCTCCTCTGTATTTAAGGGACCACATGTCCTTAATAAAGGACAGTACCCCCTTCAACCTATTGAAGGAATACCAACTTTGTTAAAGGGATAGGGTTCGGAGGTGACAAGAGAATTATGAAGCTCACCGTATAGATTTTAGTTTTGCTACCTTACTTGCAAGTGTGGCATAAATATTTGACTGGCTAGTCGGGCTAGAGGTCCAAAATAAATGTGAAGAGATATTATACGGAGCTACTCACTGCAGCTTTTGTCTATTGACTTTGTCTTGCTGCACGGGGCACGCTTGGTAGCTGCCAGTCCTTTCCCATGCCCTTGAATACGTTGCATACTAGAGCATCGACTAGTGATCATAAGCATGCCCATTGCTAGGATGCTATATATGTAATGCTTTGATATATAAGTGCACAAATTAATATATGATTGCAGGTTATAATTAAGATCGATCATGTCCCGGACATGGAAGCATGAAAATAATTATCTTTAAGTAAGCAATCTTTGATGATTGGTGAAGCAAAAAGAAACATGTTCCATTTTCAGAAAAGATTGATGATCAGTCATGCTCGGATATAGTTGTCAATTACATTCGTAGTCAGTCGTAGTTAATGATCGCTAGATCTATATTTGGATGAGATGGTGAGGTCTATACGATGCTTATCACGTGCAATAAGGTAGTGGCTGCCTCGATTTTCAATCACGTCGTTCATTTCAATTGACTCAAATTAGATCCCTACGGTTTCCTTTGCCTTTGGTTTCCGTCCGAAGTTGATTATGGTTCAAGATCTCTAGTGTTCATTATAGAATTTGTTCTTTTAATTTTAGGGGCAAACGTTTAAGGTTGTACGTTAAATATCTTATTGCGGAGAGACAATTCAATGATGTATTAATGTGTAAGATGACAAATAAAACACAAATAAAACACAATTCATAAGTGGAATAGGCTAAACTCAATACCAGTTAAGATATTTTATGTAAAATCTTACACATTTTATGTTAAATTGACACCATATGCATGCTATATTGTCTCTTACTTCTGATTAACTAATTATTTAATTAATTGAAAGGAAAAATTGTTCGAATGATCGATCACTGAAATATGACACGTTCTAAATATTATTTACTGATGTATAACAAATATCACTAAAGTCATCATCGAATTACACCGTTAATTACTTTAATCATTCTGTCTCTGATGAACGTTAAAAAATACATAACGTAGTTAAAAAATGATCATATGTCATTCACGTGACTATTTATAACAAATTTTAAGGGTATTTACGTCTTTTCCAATTTACAAGGACTTTTATGCAATTTCCTTTAAAAAAAATGTCTCTCTCCTGCTCTGCGTCTCGATGTTGAACAAAACGTTGCGTTTCGTCGGCGATCTTCAAAATCCAGATTGGAATGCAATCAAATTATGGAGAGCTTGATTTACCTTTTTTCCGTGGAGAACACAAACACGTGGCTCTCATTTTGGGATCCAGAGACCGATTGTTCCCGGCGATTCGACTGATGCTGAACTAAACGCTGCGTGAGGCACCCGAACGGCGGTGCGCAAGGTTGGGAGGCTGGAGAGAGAGAGACGCAGAGGCGGAGCCGCGGCTGCAGCCACAAGCCCACTGCGAAATTTAGTCGAACAATTGGTGGGCGAGTGAGGCTGAAAAGGCAGAAGAGTAAGAAGAAGAGAAGAGATTTGTTGCTGGAGTTTAGAGACGTCGTGATGGACCACCACCAACCTACTCGATCATCACGTTTGGTTTTTTAAAATTCTTCCGCGCCAAAACCCCAAAACTACAGTGTTCCTCCGTTGTCGTTACGTCACGTAACGGCGCAGTGAATGCGACCCAGTATTAATTATTTACACATTCTCCATAATACCCTTTTGTGCATTGGAGCTGAAAGGTGTCAGTGTAACGCAGAAGGGTCAGTAGAGTAATATGCCAAGATAACGTTGGCATTTATAATGGTTCACGGGGAAGAGCAGGGCCAGTGTTGTTGGAGGTTAATAAATGTTATATGTGTTTGTATCGGTTTTTTAACTGGATAGAAAAATAATTGTTGTTTGTATCCGTTCAAGATTTTTTTTCTTTATGAACTTAGTATTTACTAATCGTTTTTTCCCCTCTAATCCATAATAACATTTAACTATTTTGGGGCTGTTATATTTTTAATGGTGGATGAACGTCTTTGCACGTATATATGGTGATTAAATGTTGGGGATACGATCATTTTCTTTGTAGCATGTATAGGGGGAGAAGCATATGTGATTTCCTTTTTCGATCTTGATGTAAAAAGTATACCTAAAAGTCATGATGAAAAATGTAAATACAATTATGTGATACACATTGTTGTCAAATATGTGAAATTTTCACACAAAGAAAGACATTGGACGAAAATAATTAACTACGAACCCGTTCGATTTATGTGACAAAATATTAAACTCAACTCAAAATTGAGAAAGATGCGTATAATATTTTATTTATTATAAGATGATTCCTCAAAATTCAAATAATTGTATATATAGCCATTTCAATTATTTTGATTCTAACAATGTTTCTCGTCAAGTTGGTTTATATTTTAATTGCGAACTTATACACCACAGGTAATTATTGACTCTTCTGACTAAAATAAAAAGTTTCTTACTCTCAGATATACAGCCAAAAATTGGACACGGTCATCGACAAGTCGTCTACACGTATGTATTCACTTGTTAGTAGCATGCAAGTGACAATTCCTAGGTCAACAAAAGAAAGTAAACCCATGAGTAAAACCTTGGGGAAATTACCACAGGCCAAAACTACTTAGATTATCCAATTAGGCGCAGTAAAAAGACAAGTAGTCAATTATTCAAAGAACAAGGCATTGCAAATTTGCAATTTACAAAGTCAAAGTGGTAAAAGAAGATTGTGTGAAATGAGTTTGTGCTTAGGGAAAGATAGATACAGAAAATTCAGACACACTGATCTGTACGTTACCTTTTGTTAAAGCTGTGTTTTGCGGTGAGGTGCGGCGTGGTTGGTGCTACAAATATTTACACTAGTCCATTATATATTCACGGTCTTCACTCTCTTAGAGAGAGAGAGAGAGAGAGTGAGTGAGTGAGTGATAACAGCTGTTGAGGATTGGGGCTCTCTTTTGTTTTGTAGGGTCGACAGGGTGATCAGCACGAGAAGAGAAAGAGTCCATTGAGAGCTTCAGCTACTACTACAGTCCTCCCAATTCTCCCGCTTCTTCTTGAATCTCAATTTCACTATTTCTCCAGTGAGGCCCACCAATTATTTTTACATTTTTGTGAGCTCAGAGACAGCAACTGAAGAAAGTAGAAGTAGAAGTAGACGTAGAAGAAGTAGAAGAAGAACATAACAGTAAGAAGAAGTCAGAGTTGATGGAGAAATAGTAGTAGTGTGTAGCTAGCTAGTTGTAAGTAGTTGAGTTGATGCATGTGGAGAAGCTGCCTCTCTGGAAATGGACACCCCAGAGAGGAATCAGATCGGCACTCCCAAAACCAAGTTTGAGGTCTCTTCTTCTCTCCTCGCCATTTTTTTTGTTGCTAATTTGGGCTTTAATTTGTTCTTGGTTTTTTTGGGTGTTTGTATTTTACTGCATGTGTGTCGATCTTTGATTTCCCAGTTGGGTTTCTTGTTTGGGATGAATTGGGTGGATCTAGAATGATGTAGAGTTGTAATCTTTATGCTATGTTTGATGTGGGTTTTAGATCTCAAATTGAGCTCAATCTTGGTGCTAAATTTGTGCTCTTTGGCTTCACATATATGTTTTTCAGTTTATTCTTGTTAATACCTGGGTTCTATCAGTTCATCTTCTTCTCTGGTAAACATAGAGAAATGAAATTGCTTTGATTTTGAGATTAATAACATGGTTGAATTTGCTAAACCTATTGTGTTTTCTTTTTCTAATTTTTGGGTTTTTTTTTATATTTATTTTCTCCCCACTCATGACCTAATGACTGTTATGATGAGATGTAAATTTCATCCAGAGACAGATTTGAGGTCATTATTAGGAGGCCAGAATTTTGTAACGCCTTGGTTTTCTTGAAATTTGCAGATAATTGTCACTGTAATTATTGTTGATATTGAATTTACTGCTGAGATAGTACTGTTTGTGGTCAAATCTTACAACTTTTGGTGCTTGACGAGCATGGATGTGCCAAAAAGATTCATGAAGATTTTTGTTTTGATGTGCAGGATTCACCGGTTTTCAACTATTTGAATAATCTTTCTCCTATAAGGCCAGTGAAGTCTGTACACTTTACTCAGACATTCAGCTCTCTTAGCTTTGCTTCCCTTCCATCTGTTTTCACTTCACCTCATGTCAGTTCTCACAAGGAATCCAGATTCCTGAAGAGGTGGGATGCAACTGATTTGCTATGGTTCATATTTCATTGTAACTTCTGTAAAACTAGTTTATCATCATCTGTGTTTCTAAATTGGACTCCATTTCTTTTCAGGCATTCTGATCCGTCAAAATCTGAGTTTTCACCCGAAAGTGTAAGTAAAGTCTGTGAAAGTGAGGATGCTGCTCAACTTTATAATGATTCATCGGAGTCACAAGAAGGTTGTGTTGCAGTGGTTCGTGTTGGAGAAGCTTCTGCTGAGCCACCCAGTGAACAGCCAAAGTTTGTGATTGAGCTGCCCCGGAATTTGAACTATGACTGTGGTAGTCCTGACTGCAACCCTACAACTCGTTGCAGTACCATCAAGGAAGATTGTCACTCCGAATTGGCTGAGTTTTTGGTGTCACTTGCTCCATATGGTTGCGAAACTGCTGACAAATTTTCATCAGAAGGTGAAGTACATCAGCAAGGCGGCATATGCCAGAGTGAGCAAAGAAAAGAAGGGACACCCTGTGATTGGGATAGTTTGATTTCTGATACTACCGACATATTGATTTTTGATTCTCCCAATAGCACAGAGGCGTTCAAGGAGCTAATGCAGCATTCCCTAGACCCTATGACAAGATTCCCTGCTTCAATTTTGTCGCATCTCCCAGAAAATAACAGCACCGAGGAGCAACCATTGCAGATCACTGATACTGTTGGTTCCGGTCAACAACTTGGAACCAAAGATCCTTCTTCTCAAAAAGAAGAAGTCAGTGAGCGGAAAGAAACAGAACATGTGCAGAACCACATCAATGACTATATGGTTGACAATCCAACTAGTAACGAAGATAATAAAGCAGAGACCTCCATGCAGCTCACTTGTAAGGTGAATCTCCAACCAGCTCACTTGCACACTAATGTTTTTTTTCATAATAATTTATGGTTACTCTCATACATAATATTCATGTAATCATGATTGTCCTTTTGAAAGTCTGTTGTCTATTGCTAGATCTGAAGGCTTATGACATCATCTGTAAATTGTTGTCATGACCTTCTTTTGCTTAATGGTGTTTTCTCTATTTGTGTATATAGACTGGTATAAACTTGCATCGTGGTTTGCGAAGGCGCTGTCTAGATTTTGAGATGACTGGAGCTCGCAGGAAGAGTTATGAGAATGCTTCAGACATTGGTTCTTCTGTGTCATCTCAAACTAATGAGAAGGTCACCACAAATGATAAGCAACTCGTTTCTGTGAAACCAGGTGGTGAATCTTCAAGATGCATCTTACCTGGAATTGGTTTACACTTGAATGCTCTTGCAGCATCCTCAAAAGACTATAAAATCAGCAGGAATGAAAATTTGGCTTCTGGTAGAGAACTAAGTTTTCCCAATTCTCCAACAGCTGGTCAAGGACCTGTTTACGAGCCTTTCTCGTCAGCTTCTTCTGACAGAGACATGGATGGCACTGAAAAAGGGGTTCTGCTGTTGCAAGATGCTTCCCGAGCATCCTCTCTTTTAGCTAATGAAGACTTCAGCCAGTCTAGCCCCAAGAAGAAGAAGTGAGTGGCTTCATGCTCTTGACTAAATATTCTTCATTAAATATGTCACATATTGGTTAAATTCTTGTTTGTTTATGTGTCATCTTACATTTATAATGGGTTTTGCAGACGCAGGACTGACCTCACTGGAGAAGGTGAGGCGGCTTGCAAACGTTGCAACTGTAAAAAGTCAAAGTGTTTGAAACTGTAAGTTCTTTATCTCCCTTCAACAGAAACATACTTATCTGTTGCTTACATTAATATGGGTTTTAGATGACAGCTTGGACTTGGATTCTGGTTCATTAATTTTATGTTGAGATATGTAGGCTTCGTTAGTAGTTGACCGAGTCCATATCTGTGAAAGTAAGTGAAGCTGACATATCCCTGATAAAAAAATTATTGAAATTGGGGCTTACAACTTGTGCTTGCAATATCAATATTGGCCGTTGCCATTCTCAGCTCTAAATTACAATTTTGACAAATTTGACTTCTCCGTGTTGTCAATATATGCTCTGAGTAAATATCCAGGGTTGTTAACTATCTTTATTCTCTCTTGATTTTAATAATTTCAGATGTCCTTAATTGCCATTCAGGGTTGTTAAATATCCATTCTATCTCTTTTATCTGCAATGAAGTTGTTTACTGTTTGTGCTTCTGTTTGCTTATTAGATACCAGATCAATAACTGACTGTCACATATTTGATGCAGTTACTGTGAATGCTTTGCTGCTGGTGTCTATTGCATTGAACCATGCTCATGTCAAGATTGCTTCAACAAGCCTATTCATGAGGATACCGTGCTTGCAACTCGTAAACAGATTGAGTCTCGCAACCCACTTGCGTTTGCTCCTAAAGTGATTAGGAACTCTGATTCTGCAGCTCCTGATTATGGGGTTAGAATACAAGCTCACTATTATCTGTTGTCTTTGCAAGTCGGACTGCAATTGACCATAATGTTGGTTTGGCTTACAGGATGAATCAAGCAAGACCCCAGCTTCTGCGCGGCATAAAAGAGGATGCAATTGCAAGAAATCAAATTGCCTTAAAAAATACTGTGAATGCTATCAGGTTTTAACTTGCACCATGTTTTCTTTGGCTTTTAGTATCGTATGGTTCTGAAGTATTCTGATTCACATTTATCTTCATTTAAAGGGTGGTGTTGGATGCTCCATTGGCTGTAGATGCGAAGGGTGCAAAAATGCCTTTGGCACAAAGGAAGGTAAGTGATTTCTGGTGCTTTGCTTAACCTTTGAATTCATGTGCTGCATTCCCATTTGTAGTCCTTCAAGTGTTAAACAAAGACTTTATAGCTGGTACTAATTCTTTTGGAATTCATTCAGGATCTATTATTGGAACTGAAGCTGAGTTAGACGAGGAAGAAACAGACGCAGCTGAAAAGAGTGTGCCTGACAGAGATCAAGAAAAAAATGAAGTTCAAAGACATGAAGAGCGGACGTCTGCTCTACCAACAACGCCGTTACGGTTGTCCAGGTTTATTCTCAAACTACTTGTTGCGAAGTTGATGTAGAATGCCATTGTTATCTTCATGTTAGATGATAAATTATTTTAATTTTTTTTTTTTTGCAGACAATTGGTTCCGATTCCATTTTCATCGAAAAGCAAACCACCACGATCTTCTGTTTTCAGCATTGGGGGGCCCTCTTCTGGATTGTATGCAAGCCAGAAGCTTGGAAAACGAAATATTCTGAGACCCCAAGCCAAGTATGATCAGAGGCAAAGCCAAACTGTTCAGGAAGATGAAATGCCGGAGATTCTTCAAGGAGAATGCTCTCCTACCACTGGCGTCAAAACTGCTTCGCCCAACAGTAAAAGGGTCTCTCCTCCATTCACCTCCTTTGGCTCATCGCCTGGTCGAAGGAGCGGCAGAAAACTAATTTTGCAGTCCATCCCTTCATTTCCTTCTCTCACTCCGCAGCATTAAGAAACCAGGGAAGGTGAAGATGGAAACAAAATCGTTCTAGTTTAAATTATGTTATTAAAAGACGTGTGGCTTAGTTTCTGTATGTCATTTAAGATAGTCTTCTGTACTTGTACAATAAACATGGCATTATGTTGTAACTTGTGAAATTGTCATCATACCCAACTTATCCTTGTAAAATATTGAACTTCAGTTTATAGTTTTCGTTCTCAACCCTATGTTTGCCCGTAAAAGAAAAAAGAGAAAAGCTTTTCATATTGTAACCTGAAAGCTTGAAGCATTAGCTTAGTTCTTACCACAGAGTGCATACATTCATGCATGGCTTAGTTCTTACCAACTAAAGATAGATCATTGAATCAAGTCTCTGTGCAGATCCCAAAGCTCATCACAAAGGTAGCAAAATCCACAAATTGATGAGGCAAAATTAATGAAGGACTTCAAGTTTCTCACCTGATGCAACTACCGGTGAAGTAAAGAGTAAAGAGTAAAGAGTAAAGACCAGCAGGGGACTACAATGTCCATTCTCACAAGGCATGAACATATACAATGACAGATATTCGATCACATCGATAATAAAGCAATATAATTGTATCACCCTCCATGACAGACAAGGACTTGAAGCAATTTTAGAGACTCAGAGTTTCCTTTTAGGATTCCCTTGTCTATAAGGTTTACGACTTATATAGACGCCTACGTGCACCAACTTGAGGGACATTTCGTCAGTAGATCTCCTATATTTCAAGAATCAACACTATGCCTCCCCATACCAAAAGAGCCAAGAACTCAAATCCGTTCCTAGAGCTGCATGATGACATCATTGCCGAGATACTGACAAGACTCCCCGCAAATCGTCTAGTCAAATGTGGCCTTGTCTGCAAATCATGGCTTGCTTTGATCTCGACTTCCTCATTCGCCGCCAAGCACTTCCGCCGTCGACTCCACCGAGCTGGTTTCAGTTTCGTTGGAGAAAACAGAAGTAGATGGAAGATCAAACCCCTTGACAAACTTACCCTGACATCCGTCAAGGATGAACATGATGATGAAGTTGGAGAGGAAAGATCCCACGTCTGAAAAGTAGCAAATAAAAGATGATTTATAAGTAAATAGACTATACCTAATATTAACTTAATATCGGAGAGAGGTTGCTAATGCCGGATCTGTGGATCCACTTATTTTTGTTATAGGCTCCATGTTTGATTTACCTTAAAAACATGAGCTTTGGTTGTGTATGTATTTATATGATGAATTTCAGAATTTGTATTGGTTATCATTTGAATGAGTTTTGATTCTGAAAGTAAAGTTTCTATGGTTTCTATTGTTTGTACTGGTTAAATACGGAGAGCAGACGCTGAGACGCTACCTATGTTCTAAGATAGAGATCCATGAAGATTATGAAGAATTGGTTGTTTTGCACTCGGAAGTTTTGTATCATGCAATGCAGATCATTACATATCCGAAAGCATGCATTTACATGCATTCATAAAAGAAAAGAGAATAGCAACAATTCGAAGACTCCAACGTTTACGGTTCCAGTACCATAATGTGATGTAATTCTGTTACAGAACCAGACTGACTGAAAATGTTGTTACCTTCTAGGCATCTTTCTATCTTTAAGTTCCAAGTCTTATTCATATTTTTCCAGTTTATCGACTATTTCAGTTTTTCATGGTATCTTACTATTGCCACTTAGTGTTTCACCTCTTTTCTTGAGGTTCCGAGAAATATAGCAAACAAAAGCAGCAAACAGCTCAAAGTCTCTCAATCTTCTAAGGGACATATTAAACAACCAGTCATATTATTTGAATTATGTCCTATAATTCATTGAGAGCTATTTGACTGTGATATTCATTGTCTGAGACTCTGAGGCACAAGGAAAGCGTGTTCAACAGTTCAACAAAATCCTGCTCATAGCTTTGACTGTCCTCACTCCTTAATTCTCATGAAGCCTCAATAGACTAGTATACTGTATATATACAGTGCAATACCCATATCCATTTCAAGTCATTCACAAAGTAAGAACCCACAGAAACCAAGACGGTAGGGAAATGAAGTAATTAGAACAAAGGAAGAGAGAGAGTTGCTGGAAATTGTGGGGTGGGAGGTCATGGAAATAAGAATACCTACATACTTTGATCTTTGTTAATTCAATCAGAGTAGGGTAGCATTGTTTCCTAGTCCTCTCATTCCTATGATTTCCAGCTATTCATCCCCTCCCTTTTTGCCAGTTCTATTCTAAACTTCACAGCTGCCAAAAGTCTCCATCTAATCCTGGCTTTCCTTGATGCAGCGGAAAATATGAAACCTGAAATCCATTGACGGTCACCTTGAATTCACAAGACTAAGCTTTCTCGAATCCACGAGAAGAACTGGAATTCACCAGCAGTTGAGAAAATCTCAAAGTTTTATATAACATCAAAGATTAATAATATAATAGTTTGAGAATTCTTATATATGCATCTGATTACAAGACCTAAACAAACTAATAATTACTAAAGACTTGCAAAGAAAGCAAACAATCTAATCTAAAAGGAAAATAGAATTCTAAATCAATACAAATTGTTATACTTCCTTAAATCACTAAATCTCGAATTGAAAGATGCAAATGGAATTTAATGGCTTATATCCAAAGATCTCACTAAACTGAGTCTTGAAGATCTCGTCAATTCCATTCCGGAAAAGTATCATCCGTCCAAAACAGAGATTCTGGCCCAAAGTTACATCAAACCGATTAGATAGTCCAAGCTCGACATTTTGCTCGTTGCAACCTGAAAGGTCTAAAATCATAACTTCTTTAATATTCTAGATACTATAGACCTCTTGAAGCCTAAATTACCGATCAACCAATCACTCTTCTTGATTCTTGGTCGCTTTTTTATTTTTATACTTTTCCGTTTAAATCGACACCATCCTTGTCCTACATCATTTCCCTTCATGCCTATTCTAGTACAAATTGTTAATGCTTCTCTATCTTTCTTATATTTTTTGTAGAACTTTGTTACTGAAATTGTTAATTTCCAATATGAGCAGAGTATGTTATTGTTGAATGTTAACGCTTCTCTATCTTTCCTCAATTTTTTTGTAGAACTTTGTTACTGAGATTGTTAATTTCCAATATGTATGAGCAGAGTATGTTATTGTTGAATGTTAACTTTGGCGATCTTTTGTCCTTGTTATTTTTGCAAAGCAATCATCAACATTGCACTGATTGCAGCCTAGTACACAACATGCAGATTTATGTAGCATTTTGCAGATCACTACACAGTAGCATTTGGTTCTAATTTATGAACTTTATTAAACATGTAACTCAATTTAATTTATTTTCGATTACATACGATCAGGTGAAAAAACATAATTAAAAAAAACATTACAATACTTTGAAAGAAAAAATTCAAGAAATATTGCTTACAACGCCTACGAAAGGGTTAACAAGTGAGCCTATCCAAAGATTTCCATGATATTGTTGGGCATGGCTTATCGAATTTAGACCATCTATCATCCCCATGAAATGTCCCCTGGCATCGAACCTAGCTGCTTTATCTTGTCCATTATTATTTTCTGTAACCTAGAATTCTCCTATTATGTTTTTGTTGATATTGTCTGGGTCTCTGGGAAGCCTTGAGTTGGCGCAAAAAAAGTTCCACATTATCCCGAGGTCCTCGAATCCAATGCCTTAAAATATTCTTTGTTGTTGTTTGGGTTACTAGCATGAAAGATTGGCCTATACTTAGAGCAACTCCATTTGCAAAAGCTAATCCACGGACTAATACGTCCATATACCCTGTATATGGATTATATCGCATTAGTCATCCAATTTTATCTCTGCTGTTAAACACTGATTCCCGATGTCTTCTTTGATAAACTGTGCTTGTATCCGTGAAATACACACTTTCGCTCACCGGATCAATATCCAAAGAGTCGGTGAATCAAAAAGGGACTCCTTCCGTGGATCGTGCAAGTGTTTGAGCTACGCCACCATTGGGTCCCACCTTCAAGAGGCCAAAGTAGGCATCTATTATGTAAAGCTCGTATGTGGCGAAGTTGAATTTGAGGCGATCTGCCTAGATAGAATCATTGTCTATGTTGGTAGAGCCATCACACCATCTTGGCTTAGACGGGGACATCGTTGCAAATTCTACCCATCCGCATGGGCCCCCAAGCCACTTGAAAATCCGGCCGTCAGCAACACCTGTATACATAGCTCATCTACAATCGAAAGCAAGGCTTTCGGGGCTTATTATAGGAACATGAATTTTGTGGTGTTCGAAACTTCCAAGTGGACGCGCTTCTGCTTTTGGGAAAGATGATGTAACTGCAATTAAAAGGAAAAATGAGAGAGTAATAAAGGTTCTTCTCACACTCATGGCTGAAAGTTTTAATTGAGTATTGAGAGAATGAATTTGCGAGTTGGTTTGTGTATGGAAGGTCTATCTATCTCATGTATTTATAGGGTGTGGAAACTTGATCCAATCTGGACTAGACAAGATATCATACCGGTTAGAGTTAAATAGAACACAATACTTTGAAAATTTTCTGATATATTGATCAATCTCGAATTGGGTATGTATATAAGTATACTTACAGTTCTAGAAGAAAGATACTTACTCCTAATCAATTACATAATCCTACTTACTTTCAGAATATACATCTTGTAAATATACAAGGAGTGTGACTTACTCCAACACTTCTCCTCAAGTTGGAGCATACAAGTCCGAATGCCCGACTTGTCAAGTGAGTCACTGAAAGTCCTAGACAAAACTGTTTTGGTAAGGATGTCAGCTAATTGTTCATTTGAATGAACAAATGGAATGAGATAATCCAAGCAACTAGCTTCTCCTTGATGAAGTGTCTATCAATCTCCATATGTTTCGTCCGGTCATGCTGAACAGGATTATGTGCAATTTCAACTGCAATAATGTTGTCACAATAAAAAAACATTTCCCATTTTTGCTTGAATCCCAAATCACTCAGCAAATACTTCAACCATAATAGCTCACAAACACCTTGAGACATGCCTTTATATTCAACTTCTGCACTAGAAGGTGCTACCACATTCTGCTTCTTGTTCCTCAAAGTAACTAGATTTTCACCAACAAATATAAAGTAGTAAGAAGTAGAACTCCGGTCAGTAATATTACCTGCCCAGTCTGCATCAGTGTACCCACTAGTCCCCAAATCTGCATGCTTACGAAACACAAAGCCTTTTCCAAGAGCGGAATTCAGATACCTCAAGATTCTCATCACAACATTCATGTGATCCTTACTAGGATTGTGCATATACTAGCTCACCAAACTAACAACATAAGTAAAATCAGGTCTAATATGTGACAAGAAAATTAACCTTCCCACCAACCTCTGATATCGGGACTTATATGTAGGAACTTGATCAGGATATTCTATAATCCGATGATTCTGCTCAATAGGTGTATCAACCGGTTTATAGTCCAATATACCAGTCTCGGCCAACAAATCCAAAACATATTTTCTTTGACTCAGCATAATACAATTCTTGTTCCGAGTCACCTTAAATACCCAAGAAATACTTCAAGTTTCCAAGGTTCTTCATCTCAAATTCAGAAGACAACTAAACTTGTAACTTTTTAATCTCACTGAAGTCATAACCTGTCAGAACCATGTCATACACATAAATAATCAAGGTAGTCAATTTACCCTACCGATTTTTCAGGAACAAGGTATGATCATAATTGCTTTATCGATACACAATCTTCTTCATGAATCTCTAAGCTCTTAGAGACTATTTCATCCATATAAAGACTTCTTCAATCTGCACACCACCTTCTCACCTATAAAAGTGCTATATATATCCTGGAGGAAGATCCATGTAAATTTTTTTATTCAAATCTCCATGAAGAAAGACATTCTTCATATCAAACTGTTGTAACGGCCAACCTAGATTAGCTGCCAAAGACATGAGGACTTGAATGGTATTGATCTTTGCCACTGGTGCAAATGTCTCATCATAATCCACTCCATATTTCTGAGTGTATCATTTTCCAACCAACATTGCCTTGTACCTATCAATTGAGCCATATGTATTATGCTTCACACTATAAACCCATTTACGCCCAACAATCTACTTTCCAGGTGGTAAAGGTACCAAGTTCTAAGTACCATTCTTGTTGAGAGCATCCATCTCAACTTCCATTGCCTTGCCCCACTTCTCTTCCTCGATTGCATCCTGCACTTTACTAGGAAGAAACACAGTAGATAATTGATTCAAAAAGGCTACATAGGGTTTAGACAGTCAATGGGTTGACATATAATTAGCTACAGGGTACTTGGCGTTAGCTGACAAGAGGGGTTCATATTTCTTTGAAGGTTGACCATGGGTTGACCTAGCTGGCTAGATTCTTTCAGGGACACTAGAACTAGACAAAGGAATACTACTACATACCTCAGATGATGACAGGCCATGAGAGATTGTTGATGAAGAGGAAGAGACTAAACTTGCATGTGCATCTTCAACAACTTGTGGCTGATTACTGACTAATTCTCCTCATTTGGACGTGTCGGACACTGGTTCGACATGTTGAACACATTCAGAACTTGGAACAGACCCACCAGCCTAGGTATTTTTGATGGGTCGAGCCACATCTTCAACCCATCGAGACACTACTTCTGGATGATCCAGGGAGCTAGATTTGACTGGTCGAGACTCATCCTTGACAGGTCAAAGGTCATCTACAAGTTCCTTGACGGGTCAAGGCTCCTCCTCGACGGGTCAAGGCTCCTCCTCGACGGGTCGAATGTCAGTTACGGATTGGTTTTGGGCATCATTCTCGATGGGTCGAACAACACTTCTGGCTGGAATACTGTCAATTGCAACAGAGACTTTTGATTCTTCAAATTGATCTTCATAAAATATATTATTTTTCTCCTCACTCTGAGATGACGTAGGAGAAACGTAGCATAAGTCTTCACTAAAAGTGACATCCATAGTGATATAAAACCTCTGAGAATGAGGATGGTAGCACTTGTAACCTTTTTGATAGGTACCATAACCAACAAACACAAATTTGAGAGCTCGGGCATCCAGCTTAGACCTCTGATTATGAAGATGAACATATGTCAGACAACCAAAGACACGAGCAAGAAGTCTATTGAGAGACGGGATGGCGACATGTTTAAATGAAATTTGATTCTGAAGAGCTGCAGATGGTAGGCGATTAATGAGATGAGAGGTACACAATACAGCTTCTCCCCAAAGATATTTTGGCATGTTGGTACTAAGTAAGAGAGTTCTTCTCATATCTAGAAGACAACGTTTCTTTTTTTTAGAAACTCCATTTTGCTCAGGTGTCTGAGGACTAGTAATTTGCTGAACAATTTCATGCTGCTGAAAATATTCTTGGAAGTCAGATCGAAATAATTTCATACAAGCATCATACTGAGTTCGAATGAGACTATGAAAAGCAGTAAAAAGCAGAATATATAGCATCCTCTCTTTTTTAGCAGTACAACCCATGTTAATCGTGTAAAGTCATTAATGTACAAAATAAAGTACCTCATTTTAGTCAAGGTTAATTTCTTCAAAGGCCCCTATACATCAAAATGGATCAACTCAAATGGTGCTGAACTAGAATGAGAACTAGGAGAGTAGTTGGACTTATGACTTTTAACAAACACACATATTTCACAATGGAGGCTAGACTCCTTTATTCCCATAAACAAGAATGACATAGACTTCTTCATAACACCAAAGGACGGATGACCCAACCAACATTGCCATAGCCAGATTTCTTTAACTCGGTCAGAATTCAATGTCAGAGCAACATGTCTTGATGGCGCTCGTGTCTCCCCGTTATACATACAATCCAAGTGAAAGTCTCCCCATCCGATCTCCCTTGTCTATAATTGCATGAGTACATAGATCCTGAAATACCACATACAGAGGATAAAAGGTGACAGAGCATTTGTTTTGGCAATTCAACTCAGATACTGACAAAAGATTATGAGACAGAGAGGGAACATAAAGGACATTATGTGATACAAGAGATGCCAATACCTAAGACCGTAAAAGACACACCATTTGCATTAGATACTTCAAGTACATGAGAAGTTGACAGACTCAAAAATAAAGACTTATCAAAGATCATATGTTCAGATGCACCAGAATCAATTATCTATGTATCACCACCAGTAAATTCATAAACTTTCAAAGTAATACCAATTTTACCTTGATGTTTCTCACTTAGAGAAACATTACCTTCCATGTGATCTTAACTCTCCATGCCACAGAAAACAAGTTCTTCAAACAACAAAATATCCAAAACCATGACAAATTCTTCAGAAGTGAATAAGACAAGCAAAGAACAGATCAGAAAACTGATGGGTCTATTGATCAAGACAGAAACAATTCAAGAAAAGATGATCTTTGGACAAGGAACAAGAACAGATCTTCAAACAAATTCGAACAATTGATCAGATCACCAAAAAAACAGTCGGACAGAACAGATTTCGACGGGTCAAGAAAGTTTTTCGACGCATTGAACAGGAAAGGATAAGAGGATTCAGACAAGGAACAAAGACATATTCGCAGTGAAAAACAAGGTCAGGTCTTCAAGATTTCCAGGATCAATAAGTCAGAACAGATCAGACAAAGAACATGAACAGATTCGCAGCGGAAATAGGGTTAGGTCTTCAGGATTTTCAAGATCAAACCTAAACTCTGATGCCAAGTCAAATAAAATGAAATACTTTGAGAATTTTCTGATATATTGGTTAATCTCGAATTGGGCATATATACAAGCATACTTACCGTTCTAAAAAGAAACTACTTACTCCTAATTAATTACAATATCCTACTTATTTATAGAATATACACCTCCTAAATATACAAGAAGTGTGACTCACTCCAACAGTTAGTGGATTACAAATTCTCAGTGCTATACTTAAAAGTGTGGTAGCCACTATGCCAATCCAATCCTAGTTCAATTAGGAGTTCTGCTTTCATCATCGTAAATGGAGGTGTTCTACTGTTGTATTGTAGTCACTAACCAAACCAAATCCTATTTCCAAATGGAGAGCGCTCAGTATCTGGTTTCCAACGGATCCAAGGTGAACAATCATGCATGACCTGATGAGCAGATGACTCGTTCATTTTTCTAAGTTGTATGTACTTACACTTCTCCGAGCTCGATCTGAAGTCTGAAACAGGTCGTTTGAGATCCATGAAGCTACGACAATAATGGATATGGGGTATCGAGGACATGGGTTGGATATGGTAGAGCCATGGCCGTATCTAATGTTGTCACGTAGCTCGTTTGGAAACACACCATTAGAAATGATGCTCGTACGCTTGGCCAACTTTTGGGGGAACATGGGTCGCCATAGCTGGCTTCCCCCCACACACAGCTAAAACACAAAAACGATCTTTCAGTGTCTTCACACACTAGTTTTCGTTTTCTGGTACTCGTCTGTGTTGCCTTTCTAGATTTCATAGTGGTGTTGATGGTGGGGTGTGTTTAGTTTTGGACAATGTTCATAGCTAGGTTGAATGGGTGATTCACTCTCCACCACAATGCTTGTCTATCCCGTTTTCACTTCCAATAATGAATGTGTGAGAGAGCATCGTATTCATAAGGGTCGACGATGACCTAGCTGATCGACAACTATAGCATCTCCAAATCATATATAGTATCTGTTTTATGCGCCAATATTGGAGATGTGCTTGCAGCTCGATATATCATCTGTATAGAGTTAAATAAGCTGCCTAACCTGTCTTAATTAGATAGGCAATCTTCAATAAGCTTAAGAGTCAAATGATATTAAGTGTCTTCAAATCAAAGTGTATAGTTCCGGCCACGACCGGCTTGAAAATCAATCTATAATATTAAGTAGCTAGTTTTTAAGATTATATGTGATTGAGAGCGATCCAGTCAAATTTTCAGCTAACATAGCTAGCAATTATAGCGTTACAGCTTAAAATGAAAGGGACCAATTCATACATGTTCCAATTCATACATGTTGATGGTCCATGATGATGATCGATCACAACCAACAAACATAAAAATGGTTGTAATGAGTCATGTGTCGATTAAGAACTCTGTCAATGTATGCATGAGATCCAAAGTAATTAAAAAATACCATAAGTTCGATCAAGGGTGCTGATGTTTATACAACTAAATCGGCTAGCTACTGCCATCAACATTGTATTAAACCTGGTTAATTAAACCCTACTTGTCCATAATTAATCATATAAACTTGCATTGTTATTTTTGTCTAGCAATTTTTCACAAATACTGTAGATGGTTGTGCCATCAAACTTCAAGGGAACAGTAGCAATAGAATTTTCTTTGTTTTCTTGCAAAGCTAAAGATCAATATATAGTGTTTTGCCTTTTGAGTCTACACTCCTAGAACTAATTAATTAAGTAGAATTGACGAAAGGGGTGTGTTCGATGCAGAAATATCTCTCAGGAGAGACTTTCTCCGCGAAGCAGTCTCTTTTGATATCGGATGTTTTAACCGCGTGAACCGGTCTATCCTGTATGTGCTTCGATGCTGGCGTGCCACCGTCTCTCGACGGAATTTAGACTAAGTATAGCCTGCCTGACTTCTAACGTAAGCGATTAAGATAGGGAGAGCACCAACCCTATCCGAATGAGTTCTTTTCGCCTAGGAACCTAGGACTTTTGGATATGTGTCTCTTAGCTTGATCTCGACAATCGATACCCCCACGTCTCTCGTGTAGAGCAGAGCAATCCTCTTGATAAAGTGTTGGAGAACACTAGCTTCCTTTGAGTTTTCAAGCCCTCAGCATACAAGTGAGCTGCCCTTCCACCTTCAGGTTGCAAGTTTTTGCTTCCTTTGAGCCGTAAATACTCTCAATCGATAGTTGACAAGTATTCAGACCTTCTGGGTTGCAAGTTAGAAATCTCGAAGACGAGAAGTTCTAGGTTGTTTTGCGTATAGCAAGGATTGTGTATGTTGTATTGTTGTTGTGTCCTCTTGTAAGATCCTTGCATCTTCTTATAATCGCCTACATAACAGTCATTGATTCTGTTTATAACTCCTTTGCTCTTCTAACTTTGTCCGAATCTTCAAACCAGCATCGCATCATACCACTCATAGGTATTCTAATTCCATCATAACTCTTCTAAGAGTCCTGCAAATATCAACTAATTATGATAGAAATTGAGCCGCGTGAAACCAGCTCGATAAGACACAGTTCTAACAGAACTCTAAGTCTTCTCCCATCGAAGCTCGATACAACTCTCGCTCGATGAGACCCTGCTTTCCTCGATAGGAAACTAATAACCCTCGATGGGCCGCTCGATAGACCTCAGCAACCCAAGCCCAAAGTAAATATTTTATTTAGGCCCAAACATTGCCCCTCAAGTCTTGAACTTGGAAACGTTCTGAACAAGCGAAAAGACTTGAATGTACCTCGAACGATGTGCTCATTGACTCTGAAACGCTAAACCATCACTCGAACGCCACGTCTAACCACTCTTCGAAGCAATATGACGCTCGACTGACTCCTCTATAAGAACAACAGTTCGTATCCACAAGTTTTATCTTCATCAACAACTTTTCAATTGCTCAGAGACCTGCAACTTTTTAACTCTTACAGTCAAAAAGCTTAAACCCTTTCTTCTTCACCGCCGCCAAAAACCCTAACTCAGAAAATGCCTCCTCGTAAGAGCGTTACTACTCCTTTTGACCACATCCAAGCCAAGAAATTTATCAAACGGCTCAGGGACGTCGCTACTCGATCGAACCCAGACACCACCTGCACTCTCGCCGTGGATACAGAAGAAAACACAGGTCTTCTCGGCCCATTTCTGGAATCTCCATTAAATCCAGACCTTCCACCTGTCCTTCGAGAAGCCATCTGCAACTCTTCTCTCCTACTCCAAGTAGATCCTACCGCAGACCCAACTGGGTGGTCTTCAAAAGACAACTGTTCTATTGGGAAATGGCAACACTCCTCCCCCGATGACCTCAACTGGTACTGCCAACGCCGTAGGCTGGACCAAGATCGATGGGACGCTGCAGGAATTACAGAGCTCATCGATTTATGCTTCTCTCTTCCGGCTGGAGCCAACAAACCCCCACTTGCCGCAGCAATGTGCTTCTGGGATTGTGCAGCGAACTGCTTCAGACTTCCCTGTGGAGACATAAGCATTACCATGCTTGACCTCTACACCATCTTTGGAGTTCCCGCCGCTGACAAGAGTTGGACTCCTCAGGATTCCATCCAGACTACCCAAAAAGCCTCAGAAACGCGGCTTCAATCCTACTCCGCCTGGGTGAAATACTTCTCAAGAGTGAAAGACCCAGCACACGGAGGAATAGCCTTTTTGGAATACTGGCTGTCGAAGTATCTGTTCTGCACAACCTCAGCGAAGGTCATTAAAACGTGGACCAATCTCGCTGAGCGCCTTTATAGCGGAGAACCACTGAGTTTGGTTGAAACTGTTCTAGCCTCCATCTACCACAGTCTCAAGCGAGTAGCTCTATCGAAACTCGACTTGCACCAAGCTGGACCACTTTGGATGGTAGACCTCTGGCTACAGGTCTATTTCCCTCTCTTCTGTCCCTCAAAAACCCCCAGGTTCGACAAACACAAAATTTTGGGCTACTCGTTAGTCTCGATGGAACCTAGAACCAGGCAATGGTCCTATTTCAGCTGCTTCAGGTATCTCTGCCAACGCAGAGAACTCCCCTATACCGCTATCGAGACAATTCTGGGCCGCAGTCATCCTGGCCTCCTCTCAAGTGGCTTTATGCCATCTCCTGATCAAGATAATCAAGCAAGGAGCTTGTTCGTTAAGTCAAACACCTGCCAGGACCTACCACTCCCAGACTCCGGATATGAGTTTTATGCTCCCAATCACTTCTGCAGACAACTCGGGCTTGGCCAGGATGCCCCTATGCCCCTTGTATGTTCTGTCAACAAGTACTCTGCCTGGCGGGCAGAAAGCAAGTCTAAAGCAGCAGAAGTCGATGAAGAATTTGGCTTTCCTTTGGTGATAATCCCCGAGATTACTAAACCACTGACTCCATCGAGGTTGGTTACCCCGACATACCTTACTTGGTTTTCCCTATTCTGGGTTGAGCTGCAAAATCAAAGTCCAGCACATCGCTTTGCCACCATCTTCCGTCTGTTCGATGATAAATTCTCGATGCCGGCAGACAAAGAAGTACTCGACAACCCTTCCTCTGACTTGACCCCTCCTTCATGGCCAAAGGTATGTCTTCAATTCAGAAATTTCCACTAGTGTTTGGAAGTCTTAAGATCAGTAATAACCATCCTTCTCTTCCTCTACAGTACCCTCCAGAGCCAGATGTAACCATGGCTATTTCTTCCTTTAGGAGGAAAAGGACCCAACACCCCAACTCACCTGTAAGTATTTAGTTTATTTCCTTTTTATAACATGCTGATTCTTATCGCTGACCTTGATACTGGCCTTCAACCTTTGTAGTCCCAAAGCTCCAAGAAACTCAAACGGGCCCCAAAGGATGGAGTTTGGATGAAATCAAAGCTAAGGAGCAGAGACGACCAACTGCGCCTTGTCACTCCAGCCTACTTCGCTTCATTCGATCAAAGAAGTAGCCAAGCCTCAGGGTCTAGTGCTTGCTCGACAATTGCCTTCACCATTGCACACTGGTTTTGTGCAAATCCAGGTAGCACCCCTACCCTCTCTCAGTTCGATGACCTTCTTCTCCAAGGCTCCAGGGAATGGCAAGAGCTATGCAAGGATGAGTCCTTGGCCAAGAAATTTCCCGATCAGCACTTTGACTTGGAAACCATTCTGAAGGCGAACGTCAGGCCGCTCCAATTCTCGGCCGATGATACCTTGATAGGGCTCTTTAACCCTGAAAGGTTTGCTAATCTGAAGGGCCACGGCTGCTACACCTTCGATGACTTGTGGGAACATATTCAGAAAAGCAAGAAGCCCCAGGTCTTCTTAGTGAGTTGGAATGATCACTTCTTCGTCCTCAAGGCAGAAGACGACGCTTACTATATAATCGACTCACTAGGAGAAAGGCTCTTTGAAGGACACCGCCAGGCCTTCATTTTGAAGTTCGATGAGTCCAGCACCAACTCCACCGTTGGAAATGAAGTTGTAGTTAGTAGCCACAAGGAGTGTTGTAAGGACTTCATCGTTGAATTCTTGGCTGGAATCCATCGAGCAGAGCTTGAGGAAGAGGAGAAAAAACATCCTGTAGCCCTAACCACCTTGTACCAACGTCTTCAAATCGAAATTCACGATTGCTACATTCCTTCCTCCTCTGGCGAAGGTTCCAGCGCTCATGATGAAGAAGTAGTCTCAGAGGCTGAACAAATCGTCTCCTCACCAGAACTCAGATCTGATCGATCACAAACTCCAGTTGAGACTGGTCCAGAAGTCGAGACAACGAGTCCTCCCTCATCAGAACCACTAGTTCAAACTTATGAGGAGACACCGGTACTGTCTCCCTAACAAGTAAGCTATTGTAACCTCACTTCTCAGGTTAATAATTTGTTCGATATATCCCTAACACTTTCTGTTATTTTACATCGAAGCTCGATGCTGTCCCCTTGGACGTGGTTATTCAGCAAAGTCTTCCTGATAGCCCAAGGAAACAAACAAGCACCGTAGGAGTACCAATCCCGATGGCCATCGAAGGTCAACCTGACCAATCTCTAGTCATCGATGATGAAGAAACTTCCATTCGTATCGAGAAAAAATCTGTTCCCTCTTCATCATCCGGAAAGCAACCTGACATGCTCAGTGTGCACGAGTCAACCACAGTCCCTGTAGGTGCATCGAGCACTTCAAGCACTCCTCCTGATCGTGCCGTCTTCACTTGTCAGCTTCAAAAAATCCTCTCAGGGCCCCTAGACTCCAGTTCAGATGTGCAGGCCGTATCGAGACAAGTGAAGGAATTCCGAGCCACTGCCCCTGCAGTGTTTATTCCTTTCCTGGATCAGTTAGAAGAACAATTCCTTGAGCATCAACGCCAAAGTGAAGCCTATTATGACTTAACGCTCGGGGTTGATCGTGAGGCTGAAGCAGCGAGCAACTTAGAGCAGATAGCTCAAAGGGAAACAGAGGAAATCAACAAACTGATGCAGGAGAAAGAGACAAAGGAAAAGGCTCTATTGGCCAAACGTGCTCGAAGACTCGTTCTTGAGGCCGACCTTGCCAAACTTAATTCTGAAATAGCTGTCTTGGAAACTGAAATCCCCGCATGCCAGGATAAAGTACATCATTTCCTAAATGGGGAAGAGGCTCGAGCTCAACATCTACGAGAGGCACGTGCGAAAGTTAGCGAAGCCTGTTTAGCATCTCAACAAGCCTGTAGAGCCTCGGAGTATGCTAAAATTAATATAAAAAGCTTTGCCGTCCAATTACGAACTTTGGGCCCCTAGTATGGGCTTCGTGTATTTGTTATCGAACAAGATTTTCATATGTCTGTATTTGATTGGGCCTCTATAACAAGCCCCTTTCTTACGAATTCTGACCCAGCCCTATTTCAGGCTGTAACTAATCTTATTTTTCGATTATCCAGCAATAAATGGTATTGAATTCTATACTTGGAATCCGTATCGCGTCAAACCATCGAAATCTTTTGAAATACGTTTTAACTGCCCCAAAGATCTTCTCATTTATCATGCACTTCTTGCGAGCAGTCAAACCGCTTCCCTGGTCCACTGTTAATTGGACACGTATTCTCTATTGTTGGGTGTAATTACTCACGCAAAACCTAACCGTTGTAATTCCTGGCTATAAAAAGGTTCCTTCCCTTGGTAAAATGAACCAAGTCCTTTGCGAGAATGAATCAAACCCAACTTGATATGTTCTGGTCTTACTATCCAAAGAAACCTCCAGATAAATCCTTCGATGTTCTTTTTTTAGATAGCAATATCCATGCCCAAACCTGGACTAGATAACAATATCTATGCCCAGGCGTCGCCTTGGCTCTCCCTTATCGAAGTAGACTCTAAGGGAGAAGTCAAACTCCAGCGGTCCCATCCTCTTCGACTTCTGCCTCACACCCATTCGGGTTCGATAGGCATAGAGGGTGGTGTTCCTCTTCAATGCCTCCTGCAATACCATGGGGAAAGTTGGGGGCATCGAGCTGGAGAAAGGCAGACCATCGTCAAGGCAGGTGCAACTCTTGTTGTAGTCCTCCTCCTCTTGTCTTGACGATTCAGCTTCCTCTCCCTCTCCTTCGCCGAGGTCGATCTCTTCAAATCACCGAGATCGATCTGCAGGCTTTATCTTCTTTGAAAGATGGGATTGGAAGCACCGAGGATCCTCCTTCTCGCTCTCCAACTTGGACCTCTTGTTAGGTTGAGAGATGGAGAGCAACACAGAGGATCTCGTGAAGATTGTCTCTAAAGTAGCTTTTTGATTCATCTTCTCTAGTTTCAATCTTCACCATATGGTATTAGAGCCTGAGGCCGCAAAGCCTTTGTATTATCCCAAGTATTTGAATGTAATATTTATTTTGAAGTGTAAAAGTTCTTTGTATTGATAAACTCGTATATAGTTTGCTCAAAAAAAAAATTAAGCCACAAAGACTGACCTGTATCGAAAAAAATTAAGCCACAAAGACTGGCCTGTATCGAACTTTGACTTGGAATGGATAACTACTCTGATAACAAAAACAAAAACTTGGCCTCAACTATAGGCACTAACTATTTAACCCCATTAGTAGGTTTATTCGATGACTATGATCCTCGATGAGTATATGAGTTGCCCCTGTAGTTTATTGATGCAATAGCATGAATAAACTAGATTAAGCAGCATCTGGAGGATCATCATACTCCCAAACAGGTCGTATGAATTTCTTTAGGTAACGACCATTTATTGGATTCGCATGTATCGAACCATCTCGATCTCTCAAACGAACTGCTCCTTTACCCAACAGTCGATCGATGATGTATGGCCCCTCCCATTTTTCTGACCATTTTCCTCGTCCTTCCGTTTTCTCACCGATTGGCAAGATCACTCTCCAAACGAGTTCTCCTTCTGTAAAACTCATGCCCCTTGTTCGCTGGTTATAGGCACGAGCCACCCTTTGTTTCTCAGTACGCAGGCTTTCATAAGCCTGTATTCGATGCTCATCGAGAGCTTCATGCTCTTGCCACATTGCTTGGACATAGTCTTCACCGATCAAATTGTGTTGCTCCATTACCCGTAAAGACTGCACATTGATCTCTAAGGGCAACACGGCATCGTGCCCGAACATCAGTGCATAAGGAGTTGTACCTGTGGGGGTCCTCTTACTAGTCCTGTAAGCCCACAAGGTATGGAAAAGTTCTTCATGCCACAGTCTGGCATTGTCAGCGAGCATTCGTTTTAGGATATGAATGATGATTTTGTTGCTCGCTTCAGCTTGACCGTTGGATTGGGCATAGTATGGAGAAGAGTGGAGAAAATGAACCCCTAGATCCTTCATTAAGGTATCTACTTCTCCAGACATGAAGGCTGCCCCTCGGTCTGATACAAAACACTCAGGGATGCCAAACCGACAAATAATATCTTCAAACAGAAACTGGCGGATGGCCTTCGCTGAAGATACCCTGAGAGGTCGAGCTTCGACCCACTTTGTGAAGAAATCAGTAGCCACGATGATGAACTTATGCCCTTCAGATGAATGAGGATGAATCATTCCAATTAAGTCCAAAGCCCATCCTCGGGCTGGCCAAGGCTTGATTATAGGCTGTAGTGGTATTCTGGGCATATGGTTGACTGGACCATGTCTTTGGCATTCTTCACAACCTTTAGCGAACGTGATGCAGTCTCTGAGCATTCCTGGCCAATAAAAGCCATATCTTCTTAATAACCATCTCATCTTGGGACCAGCTTGATGAGCTCCTGCAGCCCCAAGATGGACCTCTCTCATCAACTTTTTAGCATCTCGTCCAAAGACACACCTCAAGAGCATGCCTTCTTCTTCCCTTCGATATAGCTCAGCATCTTTGAGCACATAATTGGGAGCTAAGAATCGAATCCGCTTGTCAACCGGATTATTAGGATCCTGAAGATAAGAGATGATCTCCTGCCTCCAGTCTTTATCGATGTGATCAAGTGTAGCAACGTACCACTCGTTTTTATCTTCTTGTCGTGCAAGGAAAGATGGAAGTGTTCTCCTTTCAACCTTGAGTATTCGTTCTCGTACTCCATCTTGCAAACTTACACCCGTTGCTAGTTGAGCCAACTCATTAGCTGCATAGTTCCTCTCTCGAGGAACATGACTCAACTCCACCTCTGTAAACAACTGCAATAAATCACAGGCCCTCCTCGCATACGGTTCTAGTATTGGACCTGCCTTGTATTTTGTCTCAAGTTGTCTGATCACTAGTTGGGAATCTCCAAACACTTGCACATCATTGATCTCCATATCTAATAGAAGTTCTAACCCGATGATTAAGGCTTCATACTCTGCTTGATTATTTGTGCATTTGAAGTCCAACCTGAAAGAATATGAATAAGTTTGGCCGCGTGGGGAGATCAAAGCTACCCCTGCCCCAGCCATAGTACTCGTACTTGACCCATCGAAATATAAACACCAAGGGGCCAAATCGATACGAGCAAGATCCAGTTCTGGTCCATCGACCACTTCTTCCATTGGATGATGAGCCAAAAAATCAGCCACTGCCTGGCCTTTCACCGCCTTCTGAGGAACATATTGTAAAGAAAATTCTGAGAGAGCCAGACTCCACTTTCCAATACGACCACGGAGGATTGGTCTGGATAACATATACTTCACTAAATCTGTTTGTGCTATGACACACGTAGTGAAGGATAGCATATAGTGCCTCAACTTACACCCTGAAAAGTATAAGGCTAGGCATAACCTTTCCATTGAAGAATACCTCGTTTCACAATCGTTCAAGGTACGACTAAGGTAGAAAATGGCCCGTTCAACCCCTGCTGTGTCGTCCTGAGCCAATAGGCTTCCAATGGAGAGTTCGGTAGCTGATATGTACAGCTTAAGAGGAACCCCAGGTCTTGGAGGAACCAAGACTGGTGGGTTCATTAAGTATTCTTTGATGGTATCAAAAGCCTCCTGATGTATAGGCTCCCATACAAAGTCCTTCTGATTTTGAAGCTTGAGGATAGTAGAGAATGGTTGTGTCTTCCCAGCAGCATTGGCAATAAACCGTCGTAAGAAATTGATCTTTCCTAATAGCCGTTGAAGCTCCTTCTTACTCTTAGGTGGGGCTGCACTGATAACCGCTTGTTTCTTGTCGTTCGGTATCTCGATCCCACGCTGATGAACTAGGAAACCCAGGAAGTCGCCTGCCTGGACGCCAAACACACATTTGGCTGGGTTCATCTTCAGTTGGTGCTGCCTCATTCTGAGAAACACTTGTCTCAAGTCTTCAAAATGGTCACTTCGATGTTTTGTTTTAACTACCACATCATCAATGTATACTTCCATGGTCTTACCAATAAGATCATGAAAGATCAAGTTCATTGCTCGTTGGTAGGTTGCCCCTGCATTCTTGAGTCCAAATGGCATATCCACGTACTCAAAAACACCGGCAAAGCCTGGGCATCGAAACGCTATTTTATGTCTATCCTCTTCAGCCACTGGGATTTGATGATATCCTGCAGTACCATCCATGAATGTTAACATTTCATGGCGGGCAACTGAGTCAACCAACAAATCGGCTACTGGCATAGGATAAGCATCCTTAGGGGTTGCATTGTTCAAGTCTCTGTAGTCGACGCATACTCGCATCTTCCCATTCTTCTTCTTGACTGGAACTATGTTGGACAGCCACTCATTGTATTTGGCTACCCGTATAATCCCTGACTTGAGCATCTTTTCAACCTCCTCTTTGACTAGAATTGCTGTCTCTGTGTTCATGCGACGCATTTCTTGTTTTATAGGCTTCTTTCCCTCGATGGTGGGCAAGTTGTGACAAACTAAGTCTGGTGAAAGACCTGGCATGTCTTCGTATTTTTCTGCAAAACAATCTGCATATTCTTTCAGCAATTCAATCATCTTGAGCCTCTCTTCAGGCTCCAAGAAAGTACTTATAGCCACAGACATTGGCTCTTCCTGTGTCCCAATCTGAATGTGTTCGATGAGATCTTTGACTTTAGGGGGTATATCGTCCAAGGCTGCTGGAGCTAGTTGAATTTCGTCTTCCTCCTCCAAGTCTTGCAGAACGTCCTCATCCACGTATTCCAATGCTGCAATCATTGGAACCTTCTCGTAGGCTTGGCTCTCTAACATAAAGTTATGAAAGCGATCGTGCAACGAAAGACAAGCCTCGGTCTCTATTTCTGATAGAGACCCAATCATGGAGAACGTCTGGATGGTAGCTCGATGGTGTAGGGTCTCTGACTATCTTGATTTGCTTGAACAATCCCCCACTGAGCTAATTCAGAGGCCGTGACACCCATCGGGCGGCCTTTACTGTCGACGCCACATACCTCCAGTGGCCTAAGGTCACTGTGGTAATACCTGGCCTCTAGAGCATTAGCAGAGACAGAATATGTGTGACGACCCGGACCAGAATCAGAAGTATAATCAGCTTGATTCGTGAGTTACAGCGCAGTCGCGGATTTTCGACAGATATTGGAATCGCTAGGGTTCTGTTAACGACTAAATTATTGGCCGAGAATTGGAGCTGGGTCTCTTCTCGAGAGTCGTTCTATATGTGATTACGAGTTCGTGGGCGGTTCCAGATCGTTATTTGGACGACCGAAGAATTAGTTATGAATATTTGAAGTCCAGATTTAAGTGGTGGGCCACTTAACGACTAAATTATCGGACGGGAATTTGGTTTCGGTTTCTTCACGGAAGTTGTTCGGAATTTAATTTCGAGTTTGTGGGAACTTCCGGAGCATGATTTGGAGTTACGAGGAATTAGTTGCGAATATTTCCGTTTGTTGGTTATTTAATCGATTTAATGTGTGTTGCTTTAAAGGGTTGACTTTTTATCCGTTTGGCCGATGTGTTTGACTTTGGGTGATTATTGAAGATCATGTTGAGTCAAGTTTGTGGCCGCGAGATTTATCGGAATCGGATATACGACGAGGAAGTTACGCGCTTTTGAAGTTCGACGAAAAGGATAAGTATGAAGTTTCCTAATTGGGAAAGCTATAAATAGTGACTTGCCCCTTTGGGAAAGTCAAAGACTGATTTAATATGGTTGACCTTGGTCAACTCGGTTTGACCGAGTTGGGAGAGTGAGTCACGACGGTGGCGTCGGCCTCCACTCCGGCGACCGGATTCCGGCGACTTCCGGGCTCGGCCCGTGGCCCATTCAACTCGCCCCGATGCTCTTTACCCATTTCCGGTCTTACTTTACGGCAAGCTTCATGGTGGAGAGAGAAAACTTGAAGCAAAGTTCAAGGTTTTTGGGTTTAATGGTGACTTTTGATTCGGGCCGAGTTGAGCTCAAACAAGGACTGGGTTTTGTAGCCCTCTTTAAGGTGATTCTAACCATATAAACATGGTGTTCTAATTCGATTTGAGCATGAAGAATTTTGGGTTTGAATTTTGTGTTTCATTTCGGTTTATCATGAAATTGGATGTGTTAGAGTGAGAATTGGACTTCGGTGCAGTTATGAAAGTTGCTCAGTGGACGATTTTGAGTGGAATTGGTGAAGCTCCGCCGTGAAATTTTCCGGTCAACAGTGGCGCCGCCGTGGGCGGCGGTCAACGGCGGTCAACGGTCAACGGGTTGACTTTTTGACTTTCGGCAAGTCGCATGTCATTTGACTCGAAATCGCGCCCCGATCGCAGTGGGGAGGTTCGTTTTTCGAGTTGAGCGTCCGAACGTAAAGTGAGGTATTGAAGTGGTATATACGGATTTTCGACGATTCGTCGACTTTGAATTATCTGTTTCCGAGAACGGTGGTTTCTCGTGGTTTGATTTGTATTGTCGAATTATGGTTATGAGAATTGGATTTTGTGAATATTCAGGGGTTCGTGATCGTTCTTTTGGCGAGGGACTTTCCGCCGGATCACGGGTTAACGCGAAACGCGTTACGCTAGTCTGTGAGTGGACAATTTCTTTTCACGGAAATTCTTGCGAGTCTTTTATGTGATTTACGATCTTGAGCATGCCTATGAGATTTCGGATATATGAGCATGTGTTTTACGATTATACGATATACTTATACGAATATACGTATACGAGTATACATACACTTATATGCTGTTTCATGCATTTGCATTGAACTGTCTATGATTTGGTTTACACAGAGTACAGTCTTGGTTACGTTGTTGTATCGATACACTTAGCCTCTCGGCTGATCCCCGATGGTAGGCATCCCAGGCGGGGCGTTACCCCGACCTGACCGGCGAGGGGCGTATCCCCGGAACCGAGGCCTTTCTGGCTTAGAATCACGTGTGGGTCCGGGATCCCGTGATTCGGACTGTACTAGCACGGTGTGTGTCCATGAGCGACCCCGTGGGATTTTTACTTGCATGCTCTGTACACTGGAGGAGTGTGAGTTTTACCTCGTGTACTATGTTGTTTTTATTTATCTGGACTCGCATATGTTTTTATAACATATATAAACTGGTGAAAGACGTTTATTTTCGTCCACTCACTCTAACGTGTTTATTGTCTTTCACCTGGGCTTTTCGGTTTCCGTGCCCAGTTTGCAGTTCAGGCTCTGGTGTCGCACGTCGTGGTCGGAGGCATAGTGCTCGAGCTACTTTGTTTCATCCAGTAGGTTTATTGTTCTACCTACTGTGGTATGCGTATACGATTATGTATTAGATGTCGCTCTGAGCTTCCTATTGGATATGTTATACGATTTTACACTGGATTTCAGTAAAGTGTGTACATATTTACTACTTTATGTTATTGTTGATATATTGAGAAATCCGGATGGGGTTGGTGCCCACGGTTTGCTTTTTGTGGCATAGGATGGAGTGTATTTTATGCGTGCAGGTAATGGTAATTCCACGCTAGTAACGAAACTCTGCCCAAATTTCGAAAAGTTTTTGTTGGTTCGTGTTTTCGAAGGGGTTTGATTCCGATTTAGGAAGCTAAATCGGGGTTGGGTCCTTTCAGTTTGGTATCAGAGCATTAGGTTGTAGGTTCTGTAGACTTCTGTAGTCGTGTTTACTAAGGATATTTGAGAATGTACAGCTTGTCTGGAATGGTGACCCGACCGGCCGGCGGATAATCATCAAATTCCGGGTGTTGTATACTTTCAAATATTTGAAGTTCCATGATTACGTTCCACTTGTTGTGAACGATATTGTATTCATTAGGATGCCTCCTGACGTGCTTTTCGTGTCATTTCGGTTGTGGATCCTGTTGAGGATCATTCGACGCGTGAATTGCCAGAGAACAATGGATTCAGATGAGTATTCAGAGTTCAGTGAACTGTGTGGCACGGTTTGCCTGGGGATGTGTATATGGGCGTCTATATGTGGCCTCAGAGCTGAGATTTGTGGCAGTTGATGTATGCCTGAGTCAGATCAGTGTATTTTGTGGGCTGTTATTGTGTGAGTACCGATTGCGACTCCATGGCCTACATTCAGGGTGTTGTTTATAAGGTAATGGTTTATCAGGCTACCCAGCATTCGAATGTGGAGTGCTTACCCACCTGAGGCAGAGATGCATTGTTCCTATGTTATTTCGGTTTGCACGAGTTATGTGGCTTCAGAGGAAGCAGTGTACGAGGTTCGAGATGAGTTTGAACCTGTGCATCAGAGAGATTCTGATTGATGTGCCTCGAGTTATCCGTGAGGAGCTTAGTGTGTTGCACTCAGCGGCGAGGTTATTGTGAAGAAAAGATGTACACGGTTTTCGATGTGACGGTTTGAGGAAGTGGATTCAGCAGTGAGATTTTTGATGAGGTTGAGTTCCGACACTTCGGGATCAGTGACTTCATCAGGCTGTGGCCTTTTCGATTATGTTGAGGATCCTCTACTGGTCCGTTTGGCGATGGCGGAGATCACAGTGTAGCGGACTTGCTCCTGTGGCATGAGTTTGGGTGATCGTTGGTGATCCTTTCACGCAGCAGGTGTTGCGGTGACATGTGTTTGTGGAGCACTTTCAGTTGCTGTTTCGGTGGCCAGGAGGGTCACGTTGCGAGGGAACGCCCTCAGCCAACTGTGTTTGAGGTTCGACAGCTCAGAATTCGCGAAGGAATCATAATGCTGTTCTTGCAGTCTGATCAATGTATCCTTTTGATGAGTTATTCAGAAAGTTGTGGTTGATGTGTGCGGCTAGTTGGGTATGTTGGAGTTTGTGCCATGACCTTGTTTGAGGACAGACTTTTCTCCAAGGTTACTGTTGCTTGATGTCCATGGCGATTGTACCTGTATCTCCACTTCCGAGGTCTTGGAGAGTGTTGTATCCATCCGGAGGTTGCGAGATCCTTGTTGGAGGTTATGACTTAGCCGCGGATCTTTTATAGCTGGATATTGCGGTTACAGTATGTTTGTGAGTCTGACGACGCATTTGGTTGTGTTCGAGTGCATCGAGGAGGAGGTTGTGTTTCGACGACCAGTTTTCCCGAGATGCTGTTTCTTGGTGATGGTCGAGCAGTTTGTGTAGATGAGTTGTGTGGTTTTCTTAGCTCATGTTGTGGATACTGTAGTTGCTGTGTCCGACATTGGTGACATTGTGGTGGTTTCCGAGTTTCCAGGTGTGTGTTGGAGGAGTTACCAGGTGTTCCTCCAATTCGGGAGACTGACTACATCATTGAGCTTGTACCAGGCGCTGGACTCATTTTACCGACGTCTTGTCGTTTGGAGCCAGCGGAGCTGATGAAGTTACAGTTTCAACTCCAGGAGTTGCTAGAAGAGGTTTCAGGAGATTTCATGCGATCCCGCGTGTTTGCGTGGTGTGCTCATGCATTGTGTGTACGGATGATGGATTGATCGTCGCGATGGTGCACTGACTACCGAAAACTTGATTCGTTTCAGAGAAGAGTGAGTATCCTCCGCTTCGAATTGACGATTGGGTTGTTCAGCTCGTGAGAGCTCCAGTCTAGTCGAGGATTGATTTCGGATCCGAATACCATCAGTTGTGGATCGATGAGTCAGATGTGGCTTTGTTGGCTTTCGGCTCTCGGTGCGGACATCTTGAGTGCTTGGTCACGTTGTTGGGTTGACCAATGCTCCGTAGATTGTGTGGACTTGATGGACCATGTGTTCAGATAGTTACTGGACGAGTTGCGGTCATGTTCGTTGGTAACATCCTGATGTACTCAAGGAGTGAGGACCAGTACCTGAAATAGTTGCAAGCGGTGTTGCAGATTTCGCGACATGATCAGCTGTTTGCGAGATTCAGCCAGTGTGAGTTTTGGCCGATTAGCGTGAAGATGTTGGGCAGTGTGATGCTAGCCGAAGGAGTCGGCGTGGATCCTGACCAGTTCGAAGCCGTGATGATTCGGAGTTGCCCTACCATTGCACCAGAGATCGGGAGTCTCTTGAGTTGGCAGGCTATTACCGACGGCTTTGTACAGGATTTTTCCTGGATTGCCACTTCACTTTCCGGATTGACGAAGAAGGCGTCAGGTTCATGTGGTTCGATGCACGCGACGAGAGTTGCTTACTCCTGCAGGTTGGTGACCGTTACTGCGGCTTTGACCTTACCTGACGATCATGACGAGTTCGTGGGTTATGGCGATGCATCGAGATTTGGTTGGGTTATGCTTTGATACTGTGTAGCAAAGCGGTGGCTCATGGTTGCGGACAGTGGAAACCTTGTGTGGTTACGTATCCTTTGTTTGATTTGGGTGTAGCTGTCCTATTGTTAGCATCGGAGAGTTCGAGATTTTATAGCTACGGCGTGCAGCGTGGTGTAGGATGTACACCGACCATTGAGTTTCATCCACTTGCATTATCGGCCAGATTTGGGCTTGAGGCAGTGTCGATGGATGGAGTCGACTGACGACTATGGCTGTACATTAGAGTTTGTTCGAGGAAGGCTAATGGTTGCACTTTGACCATCCGTTTGGGATGATGTTGCTGTTGATGCATTCAGTCGAGAGTTAGGAGCTTCGGTATTGCATGCGTGTATGTGTGGCTCGAGTTTCCGTATTAGCCGAGTTATGGGCTACGAGAGCTGAATTTGAGTATGATGATGTTGAGGCTTGTGATTTTGCGCGTGTTTGGCGCTAGTGGCACGGAGATGTGTCAGATACTTCGAGTTGTCTACTCGTGATGCAGCCTGAAGATGAATGTTGCGGTTTGTGTGTACATTTGCCACTTTTGTCGACTGGTGATGGCTAGGAGGCAGAGACGTGCCGAGATGTGTTAGCCATTCGAGATTTCCGGTTGGACGTGGCGTTTGTCGCTGTGACCTTGTGTGTGTTTGTGTGCGTTTTGATTTGTGATACCGGTTATCAAGCCATTGTGGACCATTTGACGGACTTGGTACTTTTCCTTGAACTTTCGGGAAAGGATTTCAGTGGCAGACTAACATAGCTGTGTTTGATGGAGGTTGTCCATCTACGTGGTGTACCTGTGTCCCAGTTCGCCGATCGAGGTGATCAGCTATGACTAAGTGTTGGTGAGCTTTGCAGCGAGCATTGGAGACCAAATTACGAGCTAGTATTGATTCTTATCCTCAGATTGGCGAGCGATCTTCGAGGACTATTCAGGCCTTGGAGGGCATGTTGTGGACCTCGGTGTTGCAGTTCCGGAGGATTCGGGACCAGCAGTTTCGGTTGCTCGAGGTTGCTTGCAGTATCAGGTTATTGTCCACTGTGATTTTGATATTGTTTGACGTCGTTTTGTGGAACGGTGTCGTACTTCATTGTGTTGAAGTGAGTTTGGTTTGAATTTGAGTTGATGTTTGTTTCCGATTTTGTGGAGTGTGTTACCACAGACTGTCAGATTAGCGGAAATGGGTTGATTACTGCTCGAGTTCGATGTTTGAACTATGCTGATATGAGTGTCTGAGTTATGTTGATGTGTGAACTGAGTTGTGATTTGCCTTGATGTTTTGATCCATATGTGGTCATAGGCGAGTTTGTGTTATGCCGTATGGTTCGGCATCGCCTATAGTGTTGGTTTTTGTGTGTGAGATGTGTATTGTGTTCCGTGTGGCGGAACTGTGTTTTAGGTTGGTTTTGCATTGTGTACCCTATTTGTTCCTTATGTAGGAACACTTGGCGATTGTGTGAGCCACTTCAGATTTGTGATTTGAGGGTACAGAGATTCCAGCACGGAATTATCTCCTATTGTGGAGTTTGTGATCAGAGTTGTTCAGTTGAGATTGCCGTTGATGAGTTGAGCAGTATGCAGAGGCAGTGCTCCTACCTTATAGTCGGCAGACTCGGAAATTTCGAGGTCGAAATTTTTCTAAGGGGGGTGGATTTGTGACGACCCGGACCAGAATCAGAAGTATAATCAGCTTGATTCGTGAGTTACAGCGCAGTCGCGGATTTTCGACAGATATTGGAATCGCTAGGGTTCTGTTAACGACTAAATTATTGGCCGAGAATTGGAGCTGGGTCTCTTCTCGAGAGTCGTTCTATATGTGATTACGAGTTCGTGGGCGGTTCCAGATCGTTATTTGGACGACCGAAGAATTAGTTATGAATATTTGAAGTCCAGATTTAAGTGGTGGGCCACTTAACGACTAAATTATCGGACGGGAATTTGGTTTCGGTTTCTTCACGGAAGTTGTTCGGAATTTAATTTCGAGTTTGTGGGAACTTCCGGAGCATGATTTGGAGTTACGAGGAATTAGTTGCGAATATTTCCGTTTGTTGGTTATTTAATCGATTTAATGTGTGTTGCTTTAAAGGGTTGACTTTTTATCCGTTTGGCCGATGTGTTTGACTTTGGGTGATTATTGAAGATCATGTTGAGTCAAGTTTGTGGCCGCGAGATTTATCGGAATCGGATATACGACGAGGAAGTTACGCGCTTTTGAAGTTCGACGAAAAGGATAAGTATGAAGTTTCCTAATTGGGAAAGCTATAAATAGTGACTTGCCCCTTTGGGAAAGTCAAAGACTGATTTAATATGGTTGACCTTGGTCAACTCGGTTTGACCGAGTTGGGAGAGTGAGTCACGACGGTGGCGTCGGCCTCCACTCCGGCGACCGGATTCCGGCGACTTCCGGGCTCGGCCCGTGGCCCATTCAACTCGCCCCGATGCTCTTTACCCATTTCCGGTCTTACTTTACGGCAAGCTTCATGGTGGAGAGAGAAAACTTGAAGCAAAGTTCAAGGTTTTTGGGTTTAATGGTGACTTTTGATTCGGGCCGAGTTGAGCTCAAACAAGGACTGGGTTTTGTAGCCCTCTTTAAGGTGATTCTAACCATATAAACATGGTGTTCTAATTCGATTTGAGCATGAAGAATTTTGGGTTTGAATTTTGTGTTTCATTTCGGTTTATCATGAAATTGGATGTGTTAGAGTGAGAATTGGACTTCGGTGCAGTTATGAAAGTTGCTCAGTGGACGATTTTGAGTGGAATTGGTGAAGCTCCGCCGTGAAATTTTCCGGTCAACAGTGGCGCCGCCGTGGGCGGCGGTCAACGGCGGTCAACGGTCAACGGGTTGACTTTTTGACTTTCGGCAAGTCGCATGTCATTTGACTCGAAATCGCGCCCCGATCGCAGTGGGGAGGTTCGTTTTTCGAGTTGAGCGTCCGAACGTAAAGTGAGGTATTGAAGTGGTATATACGGATTTTCGACGATTCGTCGACTTTGAATTATCTGTTTCCGAGAACGGTGGTTTCTCGTGGTTTGATTTGTATTGTCGAATTATGGTTATGAGAATTGGATTTTGTGAATATTCAGGGGTTCGTGATCGTTCTTTTGGCGAGGGACTTTCCGCCGGATCACGGGTTAACGCGAAACGCGTTACGCTAGTCTGTGAGTGGACAATTTCTTTTCACGGAAATTCTTGCGAGTCTTTTATGTGATTTACGATCTTGAGCATGCCTATGAGATTTCGGATATATGAGCATGTGTTTTACGATTATACGATATACTTATACGAATATACGTATACGAGTATACATACACTTATATGCTGTTTCATGCATTTGCATTGAACTGTCTATGATTTGGTTTACACAGAGTACAGTCTTGGTTACGTTGTTGTATCGATACACTTAGCCTCTCGGCTGATCCCCGATGGTAGGCATCCCAGGCGGGGCGTTACCCCGACCTGACCGGCGAGGGGCGTATCCCCGGAACCGAGGCCTTTCTGGCTTAGAATCACGTGTGGGTCCGGGATCCCGTGATTCGGACTGTACTAGCACGGTGTGTGTCCATGAGCGACCCCGTGGGATTTTTACTTGCATGCTCTGTACACTGGAGGAGTGTGAGTTTTACCTCGTGTACTATGTTGTTTTTATTTATCTGGACTCGCATATGTTTTTATAACATATATAAACTGGTGAAAGACGTTTATTTTCGTCCACTCACTCTAACGTGTTTATTGTCTTTCACCTGGGCTTTTCGGTTTCCGTGCCCAGTTTGCAGTTCAGGCTCTGGTGTCGCACGTCGTGGTCGGAGGCATAGTGCTCGAGCTACTTTGTTTCATCCAGTAGGTTTATTGTTCTACCTACTGTGGTATGCGTATACGATTATGTATTAGATGTCGCTCTGAGCTTCCTATTGGATATGTTATACGATTTTACACTGGATTTCAGTAAAGTGTGTACATATTTACTACTTTATGTTATTGTTGATATATTGAGAAATCCGGATGGGGTTGGTGCCCACGGTTTGCTTTTTGTGGCATAGGATGGAGTGTATTTTATGCGTGCAGGTAATGGTAATTCCACGCTAGTAACGAAACTCTGCCCAAATTTCGAAAAGTTTTTGTTGGTTCGTGTTTTCGAAGGGGTTTGATTCCGATTTAGGAAGCTAAATCGGGGTTGGGTCCTTTCAATATGGTCGTGGATCAGCGTTGACTATTTCTGCTTCCCCTGACTCTATGTTCCACAATAGCATCTGCTGATGCAGCGAAGATGGTACACAGTTGCTTCGATGGATCCAATCGCGTCCTAGGATGGCACTATATGGTGATGTACATTCTACCACAAAGAATGTATAAGTGCCCGAAGCTACCCCGATGTGTACCTGTAGGAAAACAATTTCCAAGGTCTTTGTTATGCTACCCTGGAAGTTTCTGACACTCAGCGAGGTCTCTTGGATAGCCGACTTGGGAACACCGATAAGGGCCAATGCCTTATAGGTGATGATGTTAACTGCTGCCCCTGAGTCCACCAAAAGCTTATTCAATTTGACGCCTTGGACTTGTCCAGTGACATATAGTGGCCGCATATGCATGGCCATGTCAATGGTGGGCTTGGAGAACATCATTTGTCCTCTTGTTTCTGATGAATCCGGCTTTTGTGTATCATCGAGTGTAGAACTTTCTGGCACTTTTGATTCCTCATCTTGTAACATCACGCTGCTGATGTGTCTGGATTCATCTTTGGTTGCTGGTGAGGGCAAAGCATATTTAGAGGATAGGACATATACCATGTTAATGGCTGCAGTGTCCTCCCCGGTGGAAATTTGTACTTCATCATCCTCATCCTCACCGTAATCCACCAACTCCTCGTCGTCGTTGTAGTTATCAGCTTCAGTCGATGGCTGTCTTTCCTCGATGGACAATGTAGTCAATTCGAGGTGAGCAACTTGCTGTACTATATCCTCTGGAATAGGATCGATAGCTGTTGATGGTGTTGGTGGTGTATCTGTTTCCTTGGGAACTGGGGCTGGTTTCTTGGCCTTTGCCTGCTCTTCTACAACTAAAGGCCTCGGCTTCCATTGCAAGACTGGTGGCTTGCTCGGAACACTCTGTGGTGGTGGCCCCTCGATTCCCTTAGGGGATGTCTTCAACCCTACTTGTTTCATCGTGTCTTCATCAAATTCAAGGCGCCTCTTAACTGGTCGTTGTTTCTGAATCACCCGATGAACCTCTAGAGTAGGTTCAGACTCTTTTCCTTTATTTGCCAGTTCTGGGTTTCTATCGAAAACCCCTGGTCTTTGGGCTCTCACTTTAGGTTCGTGAGACTTCTTCCCAAACACCACTAATGGATTTGCTGCAAGAGTGTTCAATCTTCTCTGCAGCACTTCTGGAGGAAACTCCAGGTCTTCTTTCTTGATAAGGCCAGCCTCGTAAGCATCTAGTGCTCTCTTGGCCCTACCAAAGCGTCGTTGTAGGTTCCTCCTCTTACTTGGAGTCACCTCGACTGTCTTTCCCTTCTCCTTTATATACCATACATCCTCCTTTGTGATGTTTCTTGAAGCTGGAGGCACATACGGTTTGGTAAGCGTATCGGCAACCTGAAGCTCAGGTGACTTGACTACACTGGCCTGTTTTGTTGCCCTTGGTCGCTTAGGAGCGGGAGTATCCCTTTGTTTCGATGGTGGAGACTGATGATCTTTATTGGAAAACAGCTCCGGGAAGGCTTTGGCTGCCTGAGCCAGCTCTTCAAAGGAGATCTTCAGCCCACTTCTCAATTTGCAGTGTGCACAAAGGGCTACTGGCGAGTCTGCTTTAGGGTCCACCTTCTCCTTTCCTTTATTCTTCGGTGTACGAGGTAGACTCTCGCCAGCAGTTGGTTGGTCATTGGGCTGCTTTCTTTTGTTTATTTTAGTACCTGCCACGTCCAGCATTCCAACGATCATGGGGACCGGAGGTATTAAGTCGAACGATGGCTTTTGTTCGATCGCTATTACCCCGTCATTGATCAACTGCTGTATCTTATACTTCAGATCTCTACAGACAGCTGTCGTATGACTTCCCCATTTATGGTGATACCTACAATAGGGGAGACCCCTGACATCATCAGGATGTGGATCTGGAGATCCCCAGTTATCGGGTACCACGGCTATCCCTTCGCGGCATAGATTTTCAAATATCTCTTCCCGCCAGGACGCGTCATATGTAACGCGTGTCCGCTTGGGTCGGACGAATGCTATGTTCCTCCTGGTCTTATGGTTGGCCTTCTTCTTCAGTTGAATTGATGCATCTGAACTGTGCTCCGAGGAAGTGCCACTGACGGGAGGTTCTGTAACCGGAGGAGATGGTTTTCTGTGAGGATTTTCAGGGTGAAAATCCATCTCTCCGTCTTCAGTGATCGCAATCACTTGCCAATTAATCAAGCTCTGGATTTTATCTTTCAGGGTCGAACACATCGATGTTCGATGGCCAAAGTGATTGTGGAATCGACAAAAATGTTGGGCTGGCCCTTCATACCGTAAATGTCTAAGCTTGAAGACAGGGTAGAAGAAGACCAACCCCAAATCTCTTAACCTATCCAAATATTCATCCATCATATCTGTTTTGAATGAATAGGTTAAATAAGCTGGTTGATTCCAAGCCTCTTTGTGTCCCGGGATTCTACTAGGTATTGGCCAACTTACGTCAACCATATTCACCTGCTGAGCCGGAAACGGTTCGGAATCCACTAGTGCTGCCGTCTTGGATGACCCTTCCAACTCCAGCTTTCCTTCATTGATCCACTTTTGGATCTGGTCTTTTAATTTGATGCAGTCCTTGGTAAGATGGTTCCATGCTCCATGGAACTTGCAGTACTTTTTACCCTTTAGCTGCTCAGCTGTGGGAAGCGGTCCGAAGTCGGCCTTGACCACGCGTAGTCCGTACAGCTCGTCCAATATCTCATGCGCCATGTTGGCGTCATAAGTGTATTTCTCGAACTCTGGCTTAGTGAAAGCCACTGTCGAGAGCTTGATGGGACCTCTATTTTTCTGAAGCTTCCGGGGTTTCAGCACTTTATTTGTCATTAAGTCCACAGCCCCTATATGGTCGTCCTCAGAATCTGTCTCCTGGTCATCCATCGGATCAACGTAAGCCACAGTTTTTGGCTTCAACCTGTCATAGGTTCTATTGGTATACGTCCCTTTGGACGCGTTCTTCCTGTTATCTCTCTCCTGCATGTTGCTGTATGCTCTGGTCACCGCTGCGATGAATTCATTCAGGGAGAAATACTTGCTGTTTAAGAACAGCTGGTGATAAGTATCTTCCAGCCCATTCTTGGCCATCTCGACCACCTCTTCCTTACTCAGAGGGGTCTTACAGAGGTTATACTCTGAACGGAACCGGTGTAGGAAAGTGACCGGACTCTCGGTCACTGATTGGCTAAGAGAAGCCAATTTTCCCACGGTGGTTTCAGGCCGTTCAGTTCCGAAGTGATCTATAAACAAGGCCTCCATCTCCTTCCAAGTACTGATCGAGCCCTTCTCGATGCCAGTGTACCATACGAGGGCTGACCCTGATAATGATGAACCGAAGACCCTTAGTTTGAGTCCAACGTCCTCGGCAAACTGGCCCAACTGCAAAGTGAAGTAGGCCAGGTGTGTTGCCGCATTCGCATCATCGTCACCAGAGAATGTTTGGAAGGTCTGGTGCTTATAGAACTTTGGCCAATGCCATTCGTTAGGATCGTCATTGCCTTTGGGATACGGTGCTTCATAAGTCTCATGCATCTTGTTTATTCGTACATGACAATCCTCCATGAGCTTATTTATACGTGCCTCCCATTCGGAAGCAAAATCCTCTGATCGTCTGGTTTTCCTAGCCAAGTCCGATACGGTTTTGGTTAGGGAAGCCAAATCTCTATCCGTTCGTTGAGTGATAGACGCTGCTGCCCGGCGGTACTCTCCCAATCCTTTGTCTAAAAGGGTTTGGACTTCGTACCGTAAACGTTCTTGACCTTCTGCCAAGCTAGTTATTTGAGCGTTTATGGACTCTTTATCCTCCTGTTCTTGAGTCAACTCTGACCGCATAGACCGCATAGTACTTGATATCTCCTTTAAGGAGTCGGTCTGAGCAGTGAGATGTTCCCCATGTTGCTCAAGTCTGTTCTCGAATAATCGAAAACTACTAGCGTGGTGTTCGTCCCGTTTCGCTGCATAGGCCACGTAATCGTTATACGTGAGTGCTTTTATCTCCGCTTCAGTTAGATGTTGGAACTCCATGATGTTGAAGTTGTTAGCGAAGATAACCTTAACCGCTTGATTACTCAATGAACGACACTGGTTGGAGGTGTGTTCACGGTATGCCGGTTGTGGGTGTTTACGACACTGAGGATAAACCCTTCGATAAGGGTCTCCAATTGTCGCTTAGAGACGCAAAGAAATATTGACAATCCCACTGGGCGTGCCAAAATGTTCGATTTTGACACAACAGTGGTTTCTTGTTTAGAGACACGAGAGTTAGACACAATTATTTTTATGTCCCACTGGGCGTGCCAAAATGTTCGATGCAGAAATATCTCTCAGGAGAGACTTTCTCCGCGAAGCAGTCTCTTTTGATATCGGATGTTTTAACCGCGTGAACCGGTCTATCCTGTATGTGCTTCGATGCTGGCGTGCCACCGTCTCTCGACGGAATTTAGACTAAGTATAGCCTGCCTGACTTCTAACGTAAGCGATTAAGATAGGGAGAGCACCAACCCTATCCGAATGAGTTCTTTTCGCCTAGGAACCTAGGACTTTTGGATATGTGTCTCTTAGCTTGATCTCGACAATCGATACCCCCACGTCTCTCGTGTAGAGCAGAGCAATCCTCTTGATAAAGTGTTGGAGAACACTAGCTTCCTTTGAGTTTTCAAGCCCTCAGCATACAAGTGAGCTGCCCTTCCACCTTCAGGTTGCAAGTTTTTGCTTCCTTTGAGCCGTAAATACTCTCAATCGATAGTTGACAAGTATTCAGACCTTCTGGGTTGCAAGTTAGAAATCTCGAAGACGAGAAGTTCTAGGTTGTTTTGCGTATAGCAAGGATTGTGTATGTTGTATTGTTGTTGTGTCCTCTTGTAAGATCCTTGCATCTTCTTATAATCGCCTACATAACAGTCATTGATTCTGTTTATAACTCATTTGCTCTTCTAACTTTGTCCGAATCTTCAAACCAGCATCGCATCATACCACTCATAGGTATTCTAATTCCATCATAACTCTTCTAAGAGTCCTGCAAATATCAACTAATTATGATAGAAATTGAGCCGCGTGAAACCAGCTCGATAAGACACAGTTCTAACAGAACTCTAAGTCTTCTCCCATCGAAGCTCGATACAACTCTCGCTCGATGAGACCCTGCTTTCCTCGATATGAAACTAATAACCCTCGATGGGCCGCTCGATAGACCTCAGCAACCCAAGCCCAAAGTAAATATTTTATTTAGGCCCAAACAGGGTGGCTGAGGGATGAGAGGCTCCACCGTCCAACCGACCCACCGTGAAAAGGCGACGGCCCACCTCATAGAAAGGTGACTAATATCACTCCAAGATCCTCCTTCCAGTTATTTCATATACTACAAGAATCTAAACTGTGGGAGCAAGCTAGCTATTCTCTAATGTGCAAACATTAAGCTAAGCTCTAAAGTTTGTGAATGAATCCTAAGTTTCCAATTTTGGTGCTTGTTTGTTCATGCTTTTGAAGAATTTGGCGATTCTCTTAGTGCAAAAGCTAGATAGCTCCACTTGTTTAACCAGATTTCTAGCTTTATGGCTTCTAGTACGTAGCTAGCATCATCGAGCCCCCTCATTTTCTTTCTTTCTTTTATCAACTAGTTCTATTATTGAATGTTAGCTACCTAGCTTTAATTTAATAGCTAGAGAGGAATAGAAATCATAGAATACAAAAATGTTAATGTAGTAATTACATGAATTTAAATAGATTACGAAACGTTAATTCAAAGTAAAAAAAAATACCCTTTAACATTTCTCAAATATGTGATCATCCTCCTTTCAAGAGCCTTTTTTGCTCTTTTTGTACAACATTTTTCGTACAGTGTTATGCACATCTCATGCTCTTTAGCGACCGTGTGGTAGTTATAGCATAATTTTAAATAATGTTAGACGGTATTATACGGTGAGGATATTTTCAAGTATCTAAACGAGGTCTAAATATATTTGGTGGGTTCTAGTCGCTGCCTAAATTTTTAAAATTATTCACCTTTTAACGCCTATACGACATTCTAGATATTTTTTAGTACATAAATTTAGTAAAACCGACATTGTGGTGGCTTAAAGTTTACAAATAGATATTTTGTGTAAAACTTAATTGAGCTGAAATTTCTTAAATTTTTGGAAAACCAATATGTCTACTCATCAGTTAAAAGAAACAAAATTATGCATTAGCATTGGACATTATCATGAAGGCCATTAGGAAGAGAGACGTAACTCAGAAGCATGTTCAGTATGGAAAACCGTACCCACGAAAGAACAACGTTGGGATATCTTTGTTTAACCTAAAGCTTGGATTAGTAATTTGGTTTCCTCCAACCCTCAGTGTCCCTTCCTATCTACACTGAAGAGTTCAAAAAAAATGTTGAAGAGTCTCAAAAGTGGTGAAGAAATACAAACAGTGACAAAATTAAGTTGATTTTTATTCAGATTTTGTATTTAATTTAGTTAAAGAAATTTACTAAACTTCTTATTTTGACAGAATACGTTATACTGTATTTTACCTGCCTATTCCTATTAAATCTCTGTGCTTTTTACAGTTCGTGAGTCATGAAACAACGACAGTTCCAAACCCAAATCTGACAATATACTGCACAAAACCCAATAAAGACAGAGTGGAGAGACCAAGAGAGAGAGAGCAAATGGGGTGAGAAAGCTTCTACTGTGTCTTCAGTTTTTGCAGCTGGAGTTTTCCTATCAATGGCTGCTGATCACGACCCCATTACCACTGTTCTCAATCTCTTGGAATCTACTTGATCCAAATAGAGTGGAAAGATTCTCTTTTTTTTGTTTGTTTAAGTCAGTCTTCATTGAAATCTCATTGCTTGAAATGTGGATGGTGCAGTTTCTCTGTGAATGGTCATGAGTACTGAATCAGTCATTTGGTGAGTTTTCAAGCTTATGGTTCATTTTTTTCATAAAGGATTGATCTTTGAAGGTTTTTATGGGTACCCATCTGCTGAAAATCAATGCATTTTGATTTTGGTAGGTTCACTTGGTGCTGATTAGGATTTTCATTGCATCTGGTTCCATTCACAGATTTTGGTAAGTTGTTGGTTCCATTGTTGGTACTAAAGGAGTCATCTTTGACCTGTTTGTTTTGGAACCCATGTGCAAATGGCTCATAGTTTGTTTGTTTTATTTGCTTTTGTCAGTGGTATGTGTAGTTTTGATGAATTGTTTCTTGCATTTGATTATTGAAAGTGTTGTGTGGGGGTGTTCTATTGTCTATGGTAGTGATGGGGTCACTTTCATGAATGCTTTGTGCTTCTGTTTTCCAATTTGTATCACTGGTGTGAGTCTGTGTACTTCATATATAATCAGAACCTTAGATTGCTACATTGATTGTTTGCTTTGATACCTTATCTCTTGATGGGTGCTGATGTACTCAGATCTCTTTGAATTTTGCTTACATTTATAGTTCATTTTTGATGGTTTTGGCGTAGAGGTTGGAAGGAGTGAGATACACAGAACTGCAAAGCCGGAAAATCGGCAGTGGAAGCGCTTGAACTGATACACTGGCCTGGATCCATTTTTTGAAGGCTTGCTACTTGTATAGGGACCCATCATTTACCAAGTCGAAACCAGTTTTGTTGTTGTGTGTCGCTGGAATCATGGCAACTCTGTTGCATTCTGATTCCAGACGCTTGTATTCTTGGTGGTGGGACAGTCACATTAGCCCAAAGAACTCAAAATGGCTTCAGGAAAATCTTACAGGTCTTAATACTCTCCTCCAATTAATTGCTTATTACTCTGTACTTCATACAACCTCCAGTCTGTATGCTCTTTTATCACATTGGTGCTATATTGTAAGATTCAAGCATGTGGTGACAGCAGAGAGTCTAATTGTCTTGTATATCCAAGTAAACAAAAAAACTTATCCACGCTAGAACTAATAGCAAGGAGTATCTGATATGGTGCAAAAATCTAGTTATCTGAATCTTCTTCTACTTGCTAAATCAATTTCACTTATCTGACTATGCATGACCGGTTGATTATTATCAGGCACTTTATTTAGTGTGGTTTGGATCATTTGGTCAGCCTCACTTGTTTTATCCATTGTTCTGTTCAAGTGTTTACCTGAAGACATTGATGATTTCTTTTGCTATATGTATAGCCTGTACATTCCAATCAAGAAACTTCTCTCTGATAATATAGGAATAATCAAACCATCTAGCTAATAACTTGATCACTAAATATTATAGATTTATAGATAAAGTTCATTAGAAAAGAAAAAAATAACAGATTGTTGATTTTAGGTTTCTCCATCTCTTCAGTGTGTACTGTTGTCTTCTTAATTGACTCATAATTTGTTCATACAGAGATGGATGCCAAAGTAAAAGCAATGATCAAACTCATTGAAGAAGATGCAGACTCTTTTGCAAGAAGAGCAGAAATGTACTACAAGAAACGGCCTGAGCTCATGAAACTTGTTGAGGAGTTCTATAGGGCTTATCGTGCATTAGCTGAGAGGTATGATCATGCAACAGTGGAGCTGCGGCAAGCTCATCGAACCATGGCAGAAGTATTTCCCAACCAGGTACCTTATGAACTAGCCGATGAATCATCTTCAGGCTCTTATGGCACAGCGGCCGAACCTCATACACCAGAAATGCCACATCCAGTTCGTGCCTTGTTTGACTCAGATGACTTGCATAAGGATGCACTGGGACTTTCTTCAACCAATTTACATGCTCTGAAAAGGAATGGAGGCTCTGACTTTGGAATAAGCAAAAGAGGTCTGAAGCAGCTCAAGGAACTGTTCACTCCAGGAGAGGAAGTGCCATACAATCTAAAGTTTGCGGAGGGAAGGATGACAGAAGCCTTAAATTCTTGTGAAGAAGCTGATAGCAAATTACATATTGAGTACTCTCAGTTAACAAGTGAGAACGAGAGTCTCAAGACACAAATCCTCTCCCAGTCTGAGCGTGCTGCTAGAGCTGAAACGGAACTGCAATACTTACAGAAAACTCTATCTGAGATACAAGCTGAAAAAGATGTAGTGCATCTTCAGTACGAACAGAGTCTAGAGAAGTTATCTGCCCTTGGGAGAGAACTAAATGATGCACAAGAGGCTGCTGGAGGGCTTGATGAACGAGCAAGCAAAGCTGATATTGAAATAACAATTTTGAAGGAAGCACTTGTCGAGTTAAAAGCAGAGAGGGATGCTGGTCTTCACCAGTACAATCGATGTTTGGAAAAAATATCTAGCCTGGAGTCCATGTTATCATTTTCCCGAGAGGATGCCAAGGGTCTTAATAAACGAGCTGTTAAAGCAGAAAGCAAAGCTCAACACCTCAAGCAAGAGCTTTTGAAATTAGAGGCTGAAAAGGAAGCCTGTTTTCTCAAGTACAAGCAATGTCTTGAGAAGATATCTGCTTTGGAGGCTACAATCTCAGCTGATGAGGAACATGCCAAAATCCTCATGGAACAAATTGTAAGAGCCGAAAGTGAAGTTAAATCACTGAAGGAATCTCATGCTGTACTGAAGGAAGATAAAGAAGCTTCAGCTCTACAGTTCAAGCAGTACATGGCCACAATAGCTATGATGGAAAGTGAACTTTCTCAAGCTCATGCAGATGCAGAAAGATTGAATAGTAAACTCAAGACAGGGGCAGCAAAATTAAAGGGTGCTGAAGAACAATGTGTTCTCTTGGAGAGATCAAATCAGTCTCTGCAGCTAGAGGCGGATGGTCTGGTGAAAAAGATTGCAACAAAAGATGAAGAACTTTCAGACAAGAATGATGAGATGGAGAAACTTCAGAATCTGATGCAAGAGGAGCACTTACAGTTTGTGCAGGCCGAAGCCACTCTCCAATTTCTGCAGAAGTTGCACTCTCAATCACAAGAAGAGCAACAGGCTTTAGCCCTGGAGTTCAGAAATGGGATTCAGATGTTGAAGGACTTTGAAACGAGCAAACACGGTCTGGAGGATGATATGCAATGGGTCAAGGAGAAAAATAGGAGCCTCAGCGAACTCAACTTTTCATGTACCATTTCAATGAAGAATCTGCAAGATGAGATCTTCAGCATGAACGAGATGAAAGAGAAGCTTGAGGAGGAGGTTAAGCTTAAGTCAGACCAAAGCAATACTCTTGAGAGGCAAATATCTCATTTGGAGGAGGAAATTAAGGGGTTGAGTGGAAGATACCAGGCTATGGTGGAGCAAGTGAAGACTATAGGTTTAAATCCCGAATGCCTTGGATCATCTGTGAAACACTTGCAAGACGAAAAGTCAAGGCTAGAACATATCTGTACAAGGGACAGAGAGGACAGAGAAGTTCTTTATGAGAAATTAAAGGATATGGGTAAACTTTCAAAAGAGAATGCTGTTTTGGAGAGTTCACTCTTGGGTTTGAATGGTGAGTTGGAGGGTTTGAGAGGGAAGGTCAAGGAATTGCAGGAGTCTTGCCAGTTCCTCCAGGGAGAAAAGGCAACTCTTGTTGCTGAGAAAGCTGCCCTGCTTTCACAGCTGCAGATTATCATTGAGAATATGCAGAAGCTTTTCGAGAAGAACTCAATACTGGAATCTTCGCTCTCCGGTGCAAACATTGAGCTTGAAAGGTCAAGGGAAAGATCAAAGAGCATGAAAGATTTGTGCCAGTTACTCAATAATGAGAAGGCCAATCTTCTTAATGAAAGAGGCATACTTGTATTTCAGTTGAAAGATGTTGAGGAGAGACTCCACAGCCTGGAAAAGAGGTTTAAAAAGTTGGAGAAAAAATACTGTAAAATGGAGAAGGAAAAAGAGTCGACACTTGATGCAGTAGAAGAACTTCGGGGTTCCCTAGATGTAGAGAAGCAAGAGCGTGCGAGTTATACACGGTCAAGTGAGTCACGATTAGCAGGTTTGGAAAACAATGTCCGTCTCCTGCAGGAAGAGAGAAGTTTGGGAAAGAAGGAATTTGAAGCAGAACTAGATAAAGCTGTGAATGCCCAGATTGAGATGTTTATCCTTCAGAAGTTTGTACAAGATCTGGAAGAAAAGAACTTGACTATATACTTTGAATGTCAGAGACACGTGGAAGCATCCAAGTTTTCTGAAAAGTTGATCAAAGAGTTGGAGAGTGAAAATCTTGAGCTACAGGTGGAAGAAGAGTTCTTGGTGGAAGAAGTTGAAAAGTTGAGGCTGGGAATTTATCAAGTGTTCCGGGCTCTGCAAATTGAACCAGTTACACATGAAGATAAGGCTGAGCGAGAGAAAGTACTTGTGCTGCACATTTTGAATGCCATCAAGGACTTGAAAACTTCTTTGGTACAGAGCAAGGATGAGGAGCAGCAGTTGCTGGTTGAGAATTCGGTGTTCCTAACTTTACTTGGAGTGCTGAGATTGGAAGGTGCAGAGATGGAGTTGGCAAAACAAAATTTGGAGCGGGAGTATGAAGTGATGGCTGACCATTGTGCTAAGCTACAAAACGAAAAGCATGACCTTCTAGAGTTACAAAGGCAGTTGAGGATGGAAGTGAATGAGAAAGAGCAAAAGGAGGAAACATTAGAGGCTGAACTGGGAAGTCTTCAAAGTAAGCTGGTGAGTTTGCAAGAAGCGTATCTGGTTTTGCAACAAGAACAATCTAAAGTGCTTGAAAAGAGGAGATCTTTGCTTCAGAAGCTTCTGGACCTTCAAGAGGAAAAGCAAAACGTTGAGGAGGAGAATGATGTTAATTTTCACGAAGCAGTAGCTTTCAGAAATCTGAGTCTGGTTTTAGAGAGCTTTATAATTGATAAGGCTGTGGAAATAAAAGCACTTGCTGAAGATCTTGATGGTCTTTGTTCTACTAACAATGATCTCAGAGAGGCTGTAGAAACGTTGGTGGAGAAGTTGGTGATGAAAGAAGTAGAGAACCTACATCTGAATGAGATGATGCAGTTATTGGACAAGGAATTGTGTGAAGCCAATGACTTGTGTGGTCAACTAAGCCATCAAATTTCAATCGGAAAGGATTTTCTGAAACAGAAGACGATTAAGATCTCAGAGACAGAAGAGAAGCTACAGAGGACAGAGGAGATGAAGGTGGAACTATGCAGAACTCTTGAGGAGCTCAAGATGGAACATGAAAAGTCAAAATTAAGGGTTGAGAATTGCGAGAGGCAGATTCTTGAACTAACTGAAGACAGCAAAGTTCAGAAAAAGGATATTGACAGCCTTCGTGAAGCTAATGAAACCCTGGAGAATGACATCATATGTAGAGTTATTGAAAATGAAGTAGAAGCTCTGTACCTGAATACAACAGTCCAATTGTTGGACAGGGAATTGGGTGAAGCCAAGGACTCAAATGATCAACTAAGCCATCAACTTTCAGCCAGAGCAGATTTTCTGAAACATAAAACCATGGAGCTTTCAGAAGCAGAAGAGAAGCTTAGAAAGACAGAAGACTCGAATGTTAAGTTTTGCCGAAATATTCTGGAACTGACAGTGGAATATGAATTATCAAAACTAATAAGGGAAAATTGTGAAAAGGAGATTCTGGAACTATCCAAAGATAACACTAACCAGAAGAAGGAAATTGAGAGCCTTCGTGGATCAAATGGAACCCTGGAGAATGAAGTCAGCATCTTATGTGAAGTAATTGAAGAACACAGAATTAGAGAAGAGAATTTGAGTTCAGAGCTGCAAGAAAGAAGCAATGAATTTGAACTCTGGGAGGCTGAGGCTACTTCATTTTATTTTGATCTTCATAATTCTGCTGTTCGTGAAGTTTTTCTTGAAAATAAAGTTCACGAGCTTACTGAAGTTTGTGAGAGACTTGAGGATGAAGATGCTGCAAAATCTGTGGAGATTGAACAAATGAAGGAGAGAATTGACCTCTTGGAAAGTGAAGTTGGAGAGCTGACGTGCCAGTTGTCTGCCTATGCTCCTGCCATAGCCTCTTTGAGAGAGAATGTAGTTTCCCTTCAGCACAATGCCCACCTTAAACAGAATAATTTTGTGGAAAACAATCAACAACATAAGGTAATGTTCCTTACTCTTTCAACCAAGTATTTCAGATGCAAGATTTGAAATTAGACCTTAGTTTTGCTTCATTTGCTTGACCATTTCTGAGTTGGTAACTAAATAACAAGGATGAACCACACTGATGCACAGTGTATACCTTAAATCTTAACAATGACATGTCCAGGTACTAAAGGCATCATATTTCTCATTTGGGGTCAAGAAAAAAATTGAAAGCTTAAGGGTGTTAAAAATGGATACACTAAGCCGATTTGTCTATAGTTGTCTGGATTATGAAACTTCGCATCCCAGATTCAGTTAGATTCTTTAAGGGTGTTTAAGCCTAATATTTTAGCATTTCTCTGAGCACTAAGCAAAGTCATTTTGATGAAAACGTAAAGAACTGACCGAACATGGAAGCAGTCTAAGTTAGTAAGAGTTTTGTTATGAGTTCAGTTAATGCTTGTAATAATTGATTTACAGTAGTAGGTTCAAGTTGTAGATGCTGCCAGAGCAACACTTGAAATGACACCCACATATGAATGAATAGTACACACATAATTTAGTTAATATTATTTGTTCTGGCATTTGTAGCCACAGTGGCAATTTATTGGATACTTACAGTCTACTTGGTTGGTATGTTTGTGTCTCTAGGATGGGCAGCTGCCAAATAATGTAAATGAAAGGACCTCTCAAGATTACAAAGAACAAAGCGCTTTGTTACATGATGGAGTTTCTGAACTGGATAGAATGCAGATCATGATCAAGGAAGTTGAAAACTCAGTTGTTGAAGACACAGAAAGGCTTTCGATTGGAGCAATTGAAAAGGACATGGTGGAAGAAGTTATACGGCTTACAACACAGGCAAAGGAAGAGGCTTCAGTGCGGACTGAAGAGGTTAGGCAAAGAGGCAAATATGTAGAACCTGTGAGTGAAGATATTCTGAAGAATCAGATGAGTAAACCTAAATACAGGACTTCGACAAAAGACATTCCACTTGATCGTGTTTCACGTTCTCTATCCTATGGAAGAAGAAGAAAGAGTGGTAGGATTGATGATCAGATGCTCGAGTTATGGGAAGCAGCGGAGCAACATTGCCTCCAGGATCCAGTGGCCAATGTGAGGCAACGCCAGACATCACCACCTATAGACAAGCGGGAGGTGTCCTACAGTAGCCGACGACCAAGTCATGATGGCAAGAAGGACAAGATCCTGGAGAGGCTTGCATCTGATGCTCAGAAACTGACATCCCTACGAAGCTCAGTGCAAGACTTGCACAAGAAGGCGGACACAAACAAGAAGAGTAAGAAGGTCAATGGCTCCGAATATGAAACAGTGAAAAGACAGCTGCATGAAGTCGAGGATGCAGTCTTGCAGCTGGTTGACATTAATGATCAACTGAGGAAAAATGTGGAAGGGTTTCAGTCGTTTGATGAGCACACTTCGATAGAGTTGGAAGAGGTGGGAAATGTCCGCAGAGAGAGAATAACAGAACAAGCATGGAAAGGATCGGAGAAGATCGGAAGGTTGCAGTTTGAGCTGCAGAACATTCAGTCTGTTTTGGTGAAGCTGGAGGGAGAGAAGAAAAGGAAAAGCAAGCATGGTTTCTATGTAAGTAGAACTGGTGTTCTGCTGAGGGATTTCATTTACATGGGCAGAAGTAGCGAAAGGCGCAAGAAAGGTTGTCTATGTGGATGTATGAGACCCTCAACAAATGGAGACTGAGATAGCCACTTGGTGGAAAGCCTGCTCTTTATTTTCTGTTGAAATGGTCCATGTCTTTTATGTTCAGTGGTTCATTTCATTGCTTTTAGAGTTTTAGTTAGTGAGGGGAACTGTATTAGCTTTTTTTGGATGTTCTGTAAGAATAGGTTTTACCTAACCATAAATAAACAAAGCAGCTTATTAACTTCTTTATTTCATCCCCAGCTCCCCAATTCTTCATTCATGGACATTTTTACCAGTTCATGTCATCAATAAAGCCACCAATTTTACCAGTTCTTACAGCATATACAACCTCCAATTTCCCATCCTTAACTTGAGTCTTGATTCTAGAGCAAGATCAATCTTGTCTTCATTAACAATTAACTGAAGCTAGTGACACAACATTCATCCTGGCATTACTGCATTTTATTTTGAAAGGGTTGGCAAGATGCAAGACAGTGGAACCAACCCCAACGAGTGATTGTGCCGAGCAAAATAAACCTTGGGGCCATTGTAGTTAGCATGTCAAAACTCTAGACTTGAAATCTCATAAATTTTAAATATTTAGAATTAAAGCACAAAATTTAAGTCGAAACAACAATGATGTTCGAAGGCTAGAACATAACCAACAAAAAACACAAGTATTCAAGTTCAGAGAACATGATAATAAAATTCTAAACACATAAAAACTTCTAAGCTCCAACAATCTCCACAGGTGCTTCAGGGGCTGCTTCTTCAGTGGGCCTTTCAACCTTGGTGCCAACATCTTCATCACCATGAACCTACATTTCATGGACAAAACAATAAGTTGACAACATCCAACTATAATGATTGTGCTGCAGTTATGATATGATGCTAATCTATGGTGCACTGATGCTATTGTACTATTAAGAAATCAGACATGATTCTTGAAACTCAACAAAGAAGAGGTGAGAGTTGGGTAAAACAAGATCTCAACATAATTGCAAACAACCAATTTACTTTAATGTCAAAAATGCCGTGCATGCTTATAGTATGGCCACAAATACCTCCATCAACTTTCCAAGATCAAACTTGGGTGCCTTCAAGATCTTGACCTTCCTGATGAAGACATTTTGTAGAGGGTAGATGCTTGTAGTGGCCTTCTCAATTTCTTTACCGATGCTCTCAGCAATGAACTTGCGGACCAAATCCTTGAGGTCACATGATGAGGCATTGGCAACCATGATCTCAGTCATTTTACGACGGATCTGAAGAATATGTTGAAAAATTGTTAAATGACATTAAGAGAAACTTCCAATCATAAACACTTGAGATTGACATTTAGAGAATCATTAGGCCAAGTATAAAAGATAATAACCTGTCTGATCTGGCTGGATTGAGCATAACAGGTCCTCTTGACTTGATTTGGACGTCTCTTGGTGAAGCCAATGCAGAACATCCTCAGGGTGTAGTTGTCAGTGGTCTTCACATCCACATGAGCTTCAATCAAGGTTTGCCATTTGCGGACCAAAGATCTCAACTTGTCGGTTGTGAAGTTCATTCCCTGAAACACATGTTGAGAAGCATTTTTAATCAGAACTTGCAGGAAAACATCAAACATATACAAAATGGTAAGCAATTGTCATTTCTATAACTATCATACCCAGAAATTAGTCAAAACATTCCTTCCTTGGACATCTTCGGCTCTCAACCTCATCTTTCTGTAAGCGTGCTCCTCATCGCCCTGAAGGTCAGCAAGAGATGTCTCGAACACTCTGTGCTTGAGTCCTTCTGAAGCAATCTGTTACAATCCAATACAGTTATTTAACACGCATCAAAGATTTCAAGACCAGTATTACAACATGACATGGACAAAACAAAGCAATGTTTTCATTGCTCAAACAAACAGTACAAATACCCACATAAAAAAATCAACCTTTAAACACTAATTAAAACACAAAAAAGTTTGGTACTTCAAATAAACCCAACACAATCTCTCATCAAAAGTACTCACAACCGATCAAAGCCACAACAGTCTTTGTCTAACAACACCAAGTTGTCCCCAAAACGCAGAAATGTAAAATGAAACTAACCCAACTACAAAGTAACAAACTTTATCAATCAAACATTCAACAATTACAATCACAAACCCAAACAAATCAATAGAGTGATACAAAGAGAGACAGAACTGGGAAATTACCTTGGTACCCTGAGTACGGGTGACGAGGGTCTTTCCAACATTCTTGTTGTTGAAGATTGAAGGAGCCTTGATGTCATACCAGTCTTTCTTGGCAAAAGGATCCGCTCTGTAATATCAACACCAGTCCAAAACGAACACAAATGAATTAACACAATACAAACCATAACCCAAATGATAGAAAATCGAAAATCGAAAACCCAAAAAAGGTGAGATCTGCGTGCTTACGCTTTCTTCTTTCCTCCCTTCTTTCCCTTGGAGATTCTCTTGTTCTTACTGTTTCAAACACAAGGAAGAGTTGAGACTGTTTCAGATTGTTATACTGTTAAAGCAGAGTGACATTTGAGATAGAGAGGGATAGGAGAGTAGTACCCGACAGCCATGGTTGGAGAGGCTAGAGCTGCAGAGCGAGGGAGGGAGAGACGGCTCTGATAATAGCTTAGGCAAAAACCCTAAACTCCTACACATTATTTATGTAGTGGAAGGCTCGCCTTACTGGGCTGGGCTTGGCTTAGGGTTTTGAACCAATGATTTTGTTTTTATGGAAAAATAAATGTATATGCACGAGACAGGCCCAAGATAGCACCTATGTGTGACAATTTGGGTCCGTTTGAAAGCCCATATTTCAATTGTAGTACTTTGGTATGAAACATTTGATACCGTTTTACAACAGTTTTTTGTTTTCAGAACACAAAAATGCAATGAAAATGTGTTTGGTAGGCTGTTTTTCTAAAAACGAATTTCGGAAATAGAAAACATTGAAAACATAAAATCCACTACGTTCTATAAAACATCAAAATGAAGTTTTCACTGTTTTTTGAAAACAAAATGTAAACTAAATTAGAGAAAAATTTATGATTAATTTATATTGAATGCAATCATCTGGAATCAAATTACCCAATTCAATTCATTAATTCGAAATTGTCATTCACTTGTAAAAAAAGAAGGGGAAATTACTTAAATAGTCACTCAACTATATCAAGATAGAAACTTTAGTCACTATCATTTGACATATATCAAAATGGTCACTCAACTTGACATTTTACTATCAAAATGGTCACTCGTTCTCTAACACATGTTAAGTAAAGAATATTCTGTTACTTTTTAGGGATATTTACATTTTTTTATCTATCGATCGTATTTTTATTTCACTTTTCTTCAAAATTAATTTGGGCACCCAAAAATTTGATATGGGCATCATATGATTTGGATTCGGTTATAACCCGACCCGGAATAAGAAAAGCTTGACTCAGTTGAAAGCGTTTATGGTGGTCTTGAGCGGCGAGGAAGTTAAGACTGGCCGGGCGAATAGCACAATGCCCTCAACGGCGGAGGAGGAGATTCTCTCTTTGACGGCAAAAGAGCTATCACCGAGGTGCGAGTCTTCTTCTCTGATCCTCAAGATTTGGCTGTGAATGTAAACGACCTTTATGCTCGGCCTCCTCTATCTCCCCACCGATCTCAGCGACTCCACCTCCGACGACGACCCGACGATGTCATCGTATGTAAAATATGACCCTTTTGGCTTTGTCGTCGTAGATTCAACCTCTATTGTTTCGTCCTGTTTGGGTCTCCTTGTCCAATTTGGTTTTGAAACCGAAAACTTCTAGGGTTTTGAGATTTTTTATCGCTTTCCTTGATTTCCCGACTAATCCAATGGGAGATACGTTCGTGAATGGAGTGGAGTTGATAGAGGATGGAAAGAGAAAGATTTTGACGCCTTGGTGGTTTGGTTTGGTGTCCAGCCGGGCGAGCGTCGTCGCCGACAACTTCAAAGAGAGAGAGAGATCTGAGACCCAATTGCAGATTTCGTAATTTTTGAAAACTTGTAATAATGACATTATTATAAATATATAAAATTAAAGGATAGAAAGAAATTTTTACCCATCAAATGTCAAGTGTATAACGTCTAAATCAGACGGAGTGACCAAATTGATAGACAAAGATCTAAGTTGAGTGACCATTTTGATATTGTCAAGTGATAGTGACTAAAGTGTTTATCTTGACATAGTTGGATGACCATTTAAGCAATTTTCCCAAATAAAAATCTTATTCAGTCTTCTATTTTGACTTTTGATAATTGGTTTACTTATTACTCTTATAATTTTTGAATAATTGTTACCGTAAATTTGCAATTTAGATGGAAGACTTGTGATGATATATCCTCGAGCACTCAAGATAGTGAAGTACAACCCTACGCTCTGATACCAAACTGTCACGCCTCAATTTTTAAGTTTTATATTATTAGACATTAATAAACCAAAACTCAGAACATGAATCACTCAAACACCTAGTCAAAAAATATATTTTAAAAGAATAACCAACTACAATTCCACAAAGTGGATTGTGATGACCCATGTGTACGGTGCTAAGGGCTCTAGCTTCTTACATAGGCATGCAATCCCACATTGCTCGTGAGTGAGAAGTTGATGTGCTTATGTGTGCATGCCCACATCCCTATAGTGAGACGCGTTTTGGGGGTAGGCCCAAAAGTAAGACCTTGCTGGTGAGGCCCAAAGTAGACAATATCTTACTATGTGGACTGGGATGTGACATAATCGAATCTCTTATTACATATGTCAAATAAATTGTCAAGTCAAATTCTAACTACAGATTAATACTCAAATAGAGAATGACACATAACGGAAGTCTCAACACTAAAAAAGTTAGAGTTTATTAGGACTATGATATCTTTGATTGATTACTCAACAGTCTGTTTCCTTATTTGATAAACTTTACTTTTGAAAAAGATAGTAGGGATCAGAACGTGGAAAATAATAGTTATCGTTTGTTGAGAGATTGATCTTCGGTGATTTCGTGAGATTTGGGAAGATTAGTAGATTATAAAAAGGTTCTAGGTTTTTTGACTAGAGATCTCTTTGGCTATTACACTTAGAACTTGTTCAGTGTTGAAGTTTTCTTTAGTGTGAAATTGCATTGTGCATTCATTCTGAGTTTGAGATCATCATCCAAGGCAGAAGTCAATCTGAACGAAAGAGAAAGGTGTTCTCCTAGTTCGAGTAGGAAAGTGGTTCCTGCTTCGTCATTGATAAGTTGTTTCAAGTCTGCAACTATCTACAGGTTATTAGGAATAAATTTGTTTTATCAATTCCTTAGTATTAACTATATTGTATGGACTTAATTGGACTATAGTGAATTCTTAGGCATCCTTGAAGGATCCCACAGTTGTTTTCCCCAAGGGGTTTTTACTGCGTTAACATATCGTGTGTTATTAGTTTTATCTTCTCTACTTTCTTTGTGTACTTTAGTATACGTACAGAAATATCCATATAGGCAATTACAATTGGCATTAGAGCGAGACTAATTGTGTTTAGTTGGTTTCCTGGGTAGAATGGATCGAGAAAGAGAGAGAGTGGTGACATCGACATCTTTGAATGTTCCACCTTACTTTGATGGTAACTGTGTGGACTTTTCTTTATGGAAGGTTATGATGAAAATTTTCATTATGGGATAGGATCATAAGATGTGGAAAATTGTTCAAGAAGGTTGGAGTCCTCCCACTATTACAATCAAAGAAACTAATGAAGAAGGTAAAGCCAGTAGTTCTCAAGTCTTGTTGAAACCTGAGAGTAAGTGGGATGAGGATGACTATCTCCACTTGCAGTTAGACGGTAAAGCGAAGACGTGTTTGTTCGCTGCTCTCTCCAAAAAGGAGAAAAGCATAATCAATCATTGTTTTACTGCCAAAGAAGCCTGGGATCACCTAGTTCTTACCTATGAGGGAAATTCTAGGGTTAAGGCTCAGAAAATGCAAAGGCTGACTAGTGAATTCGAGAGTCTAAAAATGAGTGAGGATGAGTCTATTGATGATTTTCATTCTAAAGTGATAGGAATCACAGGTCAATGTAGAGGGTTAGGTGAGCCAATAGATAAAGACAAAGTTGTTAAGAAATTCTTGAGAGCTCTCACCAAACCCTATTTGCCTAAGAAAATCACCATCGAGGAATTTCATCATCTGGATACTTACACTTTAGAAGAATTAGTTGGAAATCTCACTACTTATGAGATGGAACGTGACTTAGGACCTAAGAAACAGAAAGGTATCGCTTTCTCGTATGTTGAGAAGGAGAAAATTGCTGATAAAGAGAAAACTAAGTCTAAGAATAAGTCTGTTCTGGATTCAGATGAACTTGCCTTGATTTTAAAAGAGTTTAAGCAGTTTTTAAAGAACAAAAGGGCTCTGGTTTCTTCTCAAAGAAGGATCAAAGTTCAGACAAACGTTCTGAGAAAACTACAAACTCTAACAAAAATGATAAACCAAAATGTTATGAATGTGGTGGCATTGGCCATATATCTGCTGCCTGTGGAAATTCTAAGTATGCTTCCAGGAAACAGAAGGCGTTGAAGTCAACCTCATGGAGTGATGACGAATAAGAGAAGTTTGGCGCCAAGTCTGAAAATGTTGCATTGGTGTCTTCAGTTCGTCTTGATTTGGAGGATTTCGAAGTCGATGAATGCTCTTCTGATGATGAAACTGATGCAAACAGCTGTACAATGCTTTAAATATGGTTCTGAAAAAAAATAAGATGCTTGAAGAAGAACTCAAATCTGCAAGGTTGTGCATTGTTGAATTGGAGCAGGATCTTGTTAAAGCTCAACATCGAATTACCAGTATCTTGCTTGAGCAAGAAAAGGCACAAGTGAATGATTCGAACTTCTCAGAGGACAAGACTGCTCTCATTGAAAAAATTCATGTCCTTGAAGTAGAGGTAAAAGCTCACACTGTACTTAATGTTCATTAAATCTTGAAGTTCAATCCTTGTAGGAACAACTGAAAATTATAAATGAAAAGTTCAACAAATTTGAGTCCAGCTCAAACATCTTTGTAAATCTCTGGAAATTGAGCAAAAGCAATAAAGATTCATGTGAACTAGGGTATGATGGAAAACACTCGGCATCTGCTCCTAAATTTGTCAAAGAATCCATATGTTTGGAGAAAAATAAAACTTCAGAGACAAAGAAGAAACAAAATGCTCAGAATCTTTATGGTAATGTTCCCCCTCCTAGAAATATCTATTCGCAAGAGGTAGGGAATACTCTATACAAGTCTGATGAGTATCTCCAACTCCTTTGTAGCTACATGTCATTACTGTGGAAAAAGGGGACATATTAAACCTCGATGTAATCTCTTGAGACGTAAGAAAGATTGCTCTCAAGTTAGTTCCTCAGTTGAGGCGGTTCAAACTCTGAAACTTGAACTACAGAAACAAAAAAAAATATTGAAAGCTCTAACTGACAAGATGACTAGTAATGGAAAAAATGTTTGGAGAGCCAAGCAATATGAAAAATGTTTTCTCTCTAGGAAAATTGTGAAAAATATTCTTGATGATAATCTTACTATTGTTGTTGGTAACTCATCAAATTAGATAGCAAGCTTGCATTGCCTAGTATCATTTGTTGCGCTTCAAGAAACCAACCCTGAGGTGTGGTACGTTGACAGTGGCTGTTCCAGACATATGACTGGAAATAAGCATTGGTTCACATCTATGAATATTGAATTTACCTCAGAGGAAGTCACTTTTGGAGATGGTAAAACTTGTCAGATTTTAGGAAAAGGAGTTGTAAAAGCTCCTGGCATTCCAAAGCTTACAAATTTATACTATGTTGGAGGATTATCTGCCAATCTAATGAGTGTTAGCCAGTTAACTGACGAGTATGAAGATGTTTGATTTAACAGGAAAATATGTCTAGTTCTTGATCAATAAGGAGGTATCATCATGAAAGATCTGCGATCACTTGACAATTGTTATCAAATCAAGTCTCAGATTTCCTTGGGGGTTGAAAAATGTCACATATCTGGAGCCATAGATGTTTTCTATCTATGGCATAAAAGATTAGGACATGTCAACTTTCATGATATGAAGAAACTATCCCAGAAGAACTGTGTTCGTGGCCTACCAGAGCTCAAGGGCAGCACAGATCAAATGTGTGCAGGGTGCAAGATAGGCAAGCAAAACAAGAATGCTCATAGAGTGACAAATTCAGTCATGACTTCCAAAACCTTGGAGTTACTTCATATGGACCTTGTTGGACCAGCTCAAAAGTCCAGCTTCAGATAAAAATGGTACATTCTTGTCATTGTTGATGATTTTTCTCGTTTCACTTGGGTAGAATTTCTTAAAACTAAAGATGAAACCTTTGAAACCTTTAAATATCTCAATGCACAATTGCTCACTGAAAAACACTCTTCTGATCTAAAGATTGTTCGAGTTCAATAGGATAATGGTACTGAATTTAAGAATGCTTCGTTTGCTAACTATTTTAATGAGCTTGGTGTATTTCATGAGTTTTCTTACACCACAAAAAATGGTGTTGTTGAGAGAAAAAACAGGGTTTTACTTGATATGGCCAAAGTCATGCTTCATTCCTCTGAAGTAAACACCAATCTATGAGTTGAAGCTATCAATACATCTTTCTATACTATCAACAAAGTCTATCTCAGGCCTTACAGTGACTACACTCCCTATGAACTGTGGAAAGGTAAGAAGCCTATTGTAAGTCACTTTCACATCTTTGGAAGCCCCTGTTACATCTTAAGAGATAGAGAAAAACTTGCAAAATTTGATGCAAGATGTGTCTTTGGTATCTTCCTTGGATACTCCAGAAACAGTAGAGCTTACAAAGTGTACAAGAAACGAACTCAAACTGTTATGGAATCCTTTAATGTTTCTATTGATGATGGATCTCACAATCAAGTTGATTTTATTCTAAATGAAGCTGACAACTTCTTTGACATGTTGATGACTAGTAGCAATGGAAGTGATTCCCAACCGTCTGACAATCCAGTCCTCTCCAGTCAAGATGATTCAAATCTAGGACCTGATCCTGTGTTCAGACAAGGTTTTCGACAAGTTCAAAAAGATCATTCTGTGAGAGATGTGATTGGAAATCCATCTGATGGAGTAATGACCAGGAGACAAGCTTCTAAAATCTATAAGAACGAAGTCATTTCTAACACAGCCCTGGTATGTTTTCTTATTCAAAACAAGCCTGACATTAACAAAATAGCTTTTTTTGACTTTGTCTCTCTGATAGAACCAAAGAATGTCAACGAAGCTCTTAAATTAAGATGATGATTAAATTAATGCCATCCAAGAAGAGCTCACTCAGTTTCAGAGAAATGATGTTTGGGAGCTATGTCCCAAACTTGAAGGTTCAAATGTCATTGGCACCAAATGGATTTTCAAAAATAAAACTGATGAGTTTGGCACAGTCATTAGAAATAAGGCACGACTGGTTGCTCAAGGATACTCTCAAGTTGAAGGAGTGGATTATGGTGAAACTTTTGCTCCTGTAGCTCGTTTAGAATCTGTTCGCCTCCTTCTCTCTATTGCATGCCACCTGAACTTCAAGTTGTATCAAATGGATGTCAAGATTGCATTTCTCCATGGAAAACTTGAAGAACAAGTCTTTGTTGCATAACCTAAAGGATTTATAGACCCAAAGCATCCTGATCATGTGTACAAGTTACACAAGTCTATCTATGGTCTCAAGCAAGCACCTCGTGCTTGGTATGAAAAGCTCTCTACCTATCTGGTAAGCCAAGGATATATCACAGGCATGGTTGACAAAACTCTTTTTGTCAAATGACATACTAAACATATAATGATTGTTCAGATTTATGTTGATGATATTGTGTTTGGTTCCACATGCTCCAAATTGGTAGATGAATTTACAAAAGTCATGCATCATAAATTTGAAATGAGTGCTTGTGGTGAACTTACATATTTTCTTGGACTACAAGTCAAGCAAACTGCTTCAGGTATGTTTTTGAGTCAAACAAAGTATGTTGAAAATCTAGTCAAGAAGTTTGGTCTAAATTCTGCCAAGACTGTAAACAATCCCATGAGTACCACCACTAAGTTGTGTGAGGATGAGACTGGCACACCAGTTGATTCTACTCTTTATAGAAGCATGATTGGCAGTTTAATATATCTTACTGCTAGTAGACCAGATATTACTTACAGTGTTGGTGTTTGTGCTAGGTTTCAAGCCAATCCCAAAGAATTACATCTAGAAGCTGTGAAATGTATCATTCGCTTTGTCCATAGCACCACAAACTGTGGAGTCTACTATACTGTTGACACAAATGTTGAGCTTTCAGGATACTGTGATGCAGATTGAGGAGGCAATCTAAAAGACAGACGTAACACTTCTGGAGGCTGTTTCTTTGTGGGGAACAATCTAGTTTCATGGCACAACAATAAACAAAACTGTATTTCCTTATCCACAGCTGAAGCTGAATATGTTGCTGCTGGCAGCTGTTGTACTCAACTTTTATGGATGAAGAACATGATGCGAGACTATGGCATACCCCAAGGTAAGTTGTCTCTATTCTGTGACAATGCTAGCGCAATTCTGTTCAGCATTCACGGACTAAACACATTGATCTCGGATATCATTTCATTAGAGAATTGGTTGACACTAACATACTACAACTAGATTTTGTTTCTACCAAGTATCAATGTGCCGACCTTTTCACCAAACGTCTGGATACTGCAAGATTTGAAACCTTGAGAAATGCCATTGGCATATGCTCATTACAGTAAGTAAGTTGGTTCATTATGGATATATGTAGTCTAGGTGTTTGTAAAAAGAGTTATCTGGTTTGCACCGTGTCACTTTAAGTCTGAGCATGTATGTTTTCCTCATGTCCCTGGGAGATGTCATGGCCTTTGTTATCTGCACTCTCTTTGTAGTGTTTTTGAGTGCATGTGACAATAGATATATTACTAGAACTTGCATTAACACTGTCTGTGGTCTGTGAAATAAAGTGACTTGTGAACATCAGTACAATGTGATTGAGGCATTAGGTCAGTTTTCTTCTCATGGCCATACACATAATGTCATCCCCTACATTGATCTGTTCTTAGTTCACCTTTTGTGCATTTCCCCTTGTTCATCCCCAGTACATGACTAACTCCAGACATAGATCCTCAAGATCATCAGACAAGCTCAAATGTGTTATTTTGGTATTTCTGCTAAATACTATCTCCCAACTATGTTGTTCACCCCATAGCTTTAAGATGCTGCTCCCTTAGTCTTTTGGTTGATGAAAAAGAAAAAAAAAATGCATGACTACAACAGAGAAATAGGGGGAGTAGACAAATCTTTTTTCATATAAAAAATTCTGATTGTTCATTGGGGTACAAAGTTTCGAATTATGAGATAGTTCAGGAGCTACATCTAATCAGGATTGTCCTTCCACTGGTGCATCTACCTGTTTGACTCTATCTGGTTTCATTCACTCATATGCCGTGTGTAGCTATTGTACTTTCTTCTCTCCACCATTTCTTGCCTTCCCTATTATCCACATTACAACATGCTCCTAAGCCCTCATGATTTACTGATGTTCTTGAGCTTGCAATGTTTTGTTACAGATACTGTGAGGTCCAAGCATATGGTTAATTTTCTTTGGCACATGGAGAGTAGTGTCCTTATCACCACTTCATACAAAGTGAGTCTCACACTTGAGCGTATCACCTGAGGGGGAGTTCATCATGCTCAGTTTTATCCTTATGTGGTTTGCATGACCCTCTTTTTCCCAATGTCTCTACTACTTATTGCAGCATGCCATACTTACTTGTGTATCAAATAGGTTAATGGCATCATCAACCGTCAATTTGTAGTAGTTCCATGTAGTTTTTCTTTTGGGAAGTGGGATAAATTAATTTTTTATCTTGGGGTCATTCTTTTATTACTATCATGATTACATTAGGAGAAGTTGTGATCTTTTCCTCTTCCCCTTTGGTATTCTCATCAAACAAAGTCCTTTAATCTTACTACTGCTTATCTCCTAAGGATTGTCTTTTTTTCCCTTATAACCACTGGTTGTTCTTTTTCTTCTATGCCTCACTTGCTTTTTAGCCTTTTTTCAAAGAAACGGTTTTCTAGTACAGGCTCATGACCTTCTCTAGCGGTTAGCCCCATCGTCCATTATGTCGTGGTCCGGCTATTCTGATTCTCAGAATGATCACCTTTCTGGCTCCTCCAGATCTTCTCATCGTCGTCGTTTTTCCTCCTCACACACCTTCAATCTTGGCGACATTGAAGACCAGTTGGAGCACTTTCACCATGAGCAGTAGCAAATGGCAGCTGATCTTGCTCGATCCCTGGCTGTGCAGACTCGATTACAGCAGCAACTTGCTGGTCTCCTGACCCGTGAGGATCAGTTTCTATCTTCACACTCTGATGCAGCATTCCACTCAGATGGCTGCCAATCTACATCGTCTCCAACAGTGTGTCGATGCCTACGATATTTGCTTTGGGGGATCGGAGGCTTATCGACGCTATCTGGGTCAGGACCCTTTTGCTCGTCGATGCCACCTTTGACCCTTCATCCAAAAAGGGGGAGTATATTGTCGCAGACCTACTGAAGGTGGAGTTATTCTGCTTTTGGGTTAGGCATGCTTATTCTGTTGATTTAGCGGTTTTTAATCTTTGTACTAAACATGGTTAAGTCTTGGAGTGTTTTACTTTGGTTAAACAATGAGTTGGTTTGTGTTAGTTATTTCGATGTTTGCAGGTCAGCAGAGTTGTCTTTTGAATAAAGAGCCAAAGGGGGAGAATGTAAGTTCATGTTTTGGCTTCTTATTTAAAAGACAAGTCAGCTAAGTAGAACAGCTGACTTGGATGATGATTTCTTCACTAATCGGTAAGGTCATGCATAGTTGAGTGAATTAGTGCTGCTAATATAATTGGTGTTTTTCCACTGTGCTAAATCAAGTAAGTTGAAGTTTATTAGGACTGTGATATCTTTGATTGATTACTCAATAGTCTATTTCCTTATTTGATAAACTTTACTTTTGAAAAAGATAGTAGGGATCAAAACGAGGAAAATAATACTTATCATTTGTTGAGAGATTGATCTTCGGTGATTTCGTGAGATTTGGGAAGATTAGCAGAGTATGAAAAGGTTCTAGGTTTTTTGACTAGAGATCTCTTTGGCTATTACACTTAGAACTTGTTCCGTGTTGAAGTTTTTTTTAGTGTGAAATTGCATTGTGCATTCATTTTGAGTTTGAGATCATCATCCAAGGCAGAAGTCAATCTGAACGAAAGAGAAAGGTGTTCTCTTAGTTCAAGTAGGAAAGTGGTTCCTGCTTCGTCATTGATAAGCTGTTTCAAGCCTGTAACTATCTACATGTTATTAGGAATAGATTTATATTATCAATTCCTTGGTATTAACTGTATTGTATGGACTTGATTGGATTATAGTAAATTCTCAGGTATCCTTGAAGGACCCCGCAGTTGTTTTCCCAAGGAATTCTTACTGAATTAACATATTATGTGTTATTAATTTTATCTTCTCATACTTTCTTTGTGTACTTTAGTATAAGTACAGAAATATCCATATATGCAATTACACTCGGGCCAATAGGGTACACAGGGAAAGAGAATTTGGCTTTTTAATGCGTCAAAAGCTTGGGGCTCGGGGGGCTCGAGTTCGTAGCATGAAGTTAACAAGAGGTACTGTGCTTTGTTTGTGCTGGAAACAGCTTCAAGGGCTATGCATGAGAAATTTTTATTAATTAACTATCAATCGGTATAGTACACCTGTAAACTTAAAACATGCATGATACTCTTTCCTAATTGAAATTTTAGTTTTTATAATTAAACACAAAGAAAAAAGAATACTAAAATGAAAAAATTTCAAGAACTTAATTAGGTGCCGATATTGTACGTAAGAGAATGTGATACTACCAAATTGGACTATAGTGAAATAATTGTATACTCATGTACACTTTTTTTTACTAAATTTTCATTCAAGAAGGCATTGTTCACTTCAAATTGGTGCAATGACCAGTCATGTTGAGCTGCTAGGGTTATGAGAATGCGTACAGTACTGATCTTTGTTACTTGGGCGAATGTCTTCTGATAATCCACTTCATATCGCTGAGTGTAGCCTTTTACAACTAGACAAGGTTTATATTGATCAATGTTTTCATCTGCCTTCAGCTTCATCGTATATATCCATCTACATCCAACTGTCTTTTTTTTCCAGGTAGGGCAGGAAATAGCTCTCATGTTCCATTCTTTTGTAGAGCTTCAAATTCAAGCTTACTTCCACTTTGAACCTACCAAGGCATCCTGCACGTTACTGAAAATAGATACTGTAGATAACTGATTGACAACAAGTGTATATGATCCAGACAACCTATGATGAGATACAAAGCTAGCAATAGAATACTTAGTTTTGGCTTCTATGGTTGGTTCATATTGTTTCTTTGTAACCCCTTTTTTTCCCCGTTGTGACCTCCTAGGCACACTAACTTCTATGCTACCCAAATCATTGGTATCAATACGTACCTCATGAGAGACATTATGGGAAGACTCTTCAGTTTATGGAGTAGAATGGGGGTCTTCATGAGATCTCAATTCAGAAGAAGGTTGTGACGTTTCAGCTTCAGGTCCAGTCTTAGATTGGTTGACGGTATCCTTTAATCCATAGAAGGTATCTCCCTAGTTCGTTTCAGATGCAAGCTTTGATCCATCGAGAATATCCTTCGATTCATCGAAGGATGTTCTCAGGTTCATCTCTTCTCCAGTCTTCGATGGATCGAGAGTTTCCTTCGATCCATCAAAGGAGACTCTCAGGTCTTTGACTGAAATTTCAGCAGCTTCAAACCTCCTCTCCAGGTTTTCCATTTTTTCAAATTCTGGTATGTTCAGAGGATTTCCTTCACATCTACTGCTCTCCCCATGAAGAGAAGATTATGAAATTCCCCCTGAGTAATAAGGGTCAGATTCACAGAATGAAACATCCAGAGACACATGCATCTTGTTCAGAGCTGGATCATAATTGCGGTAACTTTTCTGGAATTCAGCATATCCAACAAACACACACTTCATAGCACACAGATCAAGCTTCCCTCACAACTGTTTGTTGATGTGAACATACACAGTACACCCAAAGACTCTTGGTTCCACGTTTGGCAAAGATGGGGCCTGCAACAGTTCATGCAAATTTTGATATAGGTTCTAGAACTCAATCACACGAGGGGGTGCGATTGATTAAGTATGCAGCAGAATATAAGGCTTTTCCCCATAGATTTGTAGGGGCATTCATACCAAATAGGGAAGCACGAACAACTTCCATCAACTGTCGATTATTTGTTTCAGCTAATCCATTTTGTTGAGGAGTATAAGCAATGGAAGTTCGATGCCTAATCCCATGAACACCCAAATACGCTGACATGTCTCTATTCACATACTCTCTACCATTGTCAGATTGAAGGACTCAAATTTGCTGCTGGTACTCAGTTGCCACCATCTTGTAGAATTCAACAAATCTGGCATATACTTCACTTTTACACTTCATCAAGGAAACCCAAGTCATTCTGGTGCATTCATCAATAAAAGTCACAAGATAGCGAAATCCAGAATGAGAAGAAGTTCTTGCAAGACCCCAAACATCCAAATGAATTTTCATGAAAGGAACAAAAAATTTATTCAAACTTGAGGAATACGTAATACGATGGCTCTTGGCCAATTCACATACATCACACTTAAAATCAAATTCATCAACAACTAAAAACAACTGAGGTTGCAATTTTCTAAAATATCCAAAATTTAAATGGCCTAAGCGTCGATGCTATAACCACTTGGCTTCCTTGGCTTTATTCAGGCCAATGATATTGTTTTCTTGACTAATATGATGTTGTCCACTGCTTGTCAACTCCAGTTAGTATAATTTCTCCCTTCTAACACCATAACTCAGAGTCCTTGTCAGAATGTCCTGAAAAATACAGAAATCGGGATAAAAAGTTACAGAGCAAGAGATGGCCCTAGTGATCTGACTAACAGATTATAGGTCATAAGCAAGAGAAAGAAAAACAAGAACAGAATCAAGGGTGAGTTCATGAGAGAGTTGGACAGATCCTTCACCAAGAACAGGAGAAGGAGAACCATTAGCAGTAGACATAACATGTCCAGAAGAAGTTTTATTGGTATCAACTATACTAGGATTATTTTTCATATGATCAGTAGCACCTGTATCAATTATCCAAGACCTATCTGCATATAATGTAGTAAGAGAATATGCCTTACCCATGTTACCTGTTTCAATGACGAGTGCAAATTGTTGAGTAGGAGATTCAGTGGTGGTTACAACCGTTTTCGAGGTGTTTTTTAGAGGACTTCTAGTAAAATTTCATCATTCAGGGTATCCAACAAGGTCATAGCACCACCCCTTTGTATGACCAACATTCTTACAATGAGTACATGTGAAGTATGAGTTTTTAGCAGGAGGCTTTTCACCAGAACGAGGAGGATCAAAAAAGCCAGGTGGAGGACCCTGGCAGCGCTGGGACTGAGCAGCGTTAACTGTTGCAGGAGAGAAAGCAACCATGACAGAAGCATCACGCAGAGAAGGTGTAGAGAGAGCAGTTCGATTGCTGTAAAAGCGTCAGACATGTGCATATGTCTGTTCAAGATCCAGCTTCCGTTCTCTCCTCAAAAGCTCTTCACAGATTTGACTGAATTCAACTTCATGTCCCATCAAAAACATATAGACACGATGGCAGGTCATGCATGAAGATGCATTCATAACACCATCAACTATTTCTTAAGAGTGTGTCATGCGTTGGTCCATTTCATCGAGCCATTCAACAAGCTCGTTGTAGTATGTGGAGAGAGGTCTTCCATTCTGATTCGTCGTATAACACAAACAATGAAGCTAAAAAATTCGGGTTTCATCAGATTCATCATAGTAGATCTTGTACAGGGCATCCCAAATTGCCTTAGCTGTGGGCAATCAGAGATACCGTTTTCACAATCTAGGAGACATATTTTCAATAAGCCAACACTTCACCTTGCCATTGTCGGCAGCCCATGTTGAATACTTAGCAGAGGTAGCTGCAAGAGGGTCCTTGGTGAGGAGATCAAGCTTGTTTCGACCTTCAAGTTGAATCTTCAAGTATCCAAACCAACTAGAATAGATGGTTACAGTGGAGAGCTCGCCGATGAAAAAAGCGGAGTTGTCCTGAATGGTGTTGTGGAAGTGATTGTGAATGGGTTACATGGCGACTGCTCCATTGGTGGGAATGAGTGCTCCATCATTATTAGCAAAAACGTTCTCATCATTCACGTTGGCCATCTCTTTAGGGTTTGCAAAATTCATAATTCAGGTTTCAAGTTCAGATGCAGCGGAAGAAACAAAATATTTGGTGGTGGTAATTCAGGGTTTCAATTCAATTCAGGGTTTCAAAATTCAGGAATTTGGCTCTAATGCCAAGTATATTTGTGTTTTAGAGAGAATTCAAATGATTTTATGCATCCCAATTTTGGGGTTAATAAAGATGTATAAGTGGTATTCTAATAGGAAAGGATATTTACATTCTTATCATATCTATACAACTTTAATTCTAATTATAAAAGAATATTCACAATAATGTACTTTCCAACACCTGAGACATCAACAGGGAAGTGATCATGTTCTTTAAGCAGTTCAAAGTGATGAAACGTCGAGAACACGGACGCCGACATCGGCCAAAGAGAAGCCACCGAAATATTCCTTTTATTCCCAACTTTCACGGCCCAAACAACATACGGATCTATGACTATGGCGCTCACTCTAGGCTCGAGTCGATCCAGGAGCAGCTCGAACGGCTCTTGAAGCTTAGTGCTCACCGCTCTCATGAAACCGAGAAGTCCTTAGCGCGGCAGAGCTCGGAGGGTATTACGTTGGCCACCATGGCGAAGCGGATGTTGTCGAGTTTTGGTTCGGATTCAATGAAGTCGTGCCACTCTTCTGTGTCAACGAAGGTGATGAGCATGTTGTGCTTTTTTGAAGATAAAATCTTGCAGAGGTTCATCATAGGATTGATGTGGCGGCCTCCGCCGGGTACGGCAGTGTGACTACGTGGTAGGGAGCAACGGCGGTAGCGAACTACACTGGACCCATTTTTGTCTGTGGTGGAATACAAAGGTACGTTGAAGCGACGTTGAAGCTAGCTTTCACGGAATTAATGGCGCATGGATATCAAATTTGTAGTATGTGAGCGACTACATGTAATATACTACTGAAGAAGCTACCAAACTGTCCTTGGTTAGCTACGTGAGCTTGTCATGAGTTGGATGAAGACCAAAGTAGCCTTCATTTGGTGTTGGAATTGCGGAAATTGGTAAAGGACGGTCAATTGGTAAATTGACTGGTACATGCACTTATGCAGTATGTAAGAGCATATGCACCGGGCACCGGATTTGCTCGAGCAACCATTAAAACCGGTGGGGGTCCGCTCGAATAGCACGAGCAAGAGGAAGAAGATGGTGCAGCGCTGTGCTTGGTGGCCGGTGACCGGTCGTTGACCGAGCTCGCGAGCTGCTGCTCGAGCAAGCTCTGCTCGTCGCAGAGGAGGAGTCACCTGGGTTTTTTTTTCTTTACAGCGCGTGTAATACACGCGCCAGTAAAAGTAATTTTTTTTACCGTAAAGTCTGGGCCAATCCGGAAGCGACATGTGGCGAGCTGCTGATCCATCTTCACCCTCAACGGTCAATTGTCCTAGGTCATCTATTTCAATTGCAAAATTGAATCTGACGGCTCAGATTCAAAGGCAATGGCAACAAACATTTTATGAATACCAGCTCTTTTTTCTGACGGGCATTACACTTTTTTTTGCCCAAAATTATTCTAAAAAATTTCAAAAATTTACAAACACCACCAAAAAAATTTCCTATAAATACTACATCAAATTTACAAACCTCCCACACCATTTTGTGCACAACAAGTCTATCATCTCCCTCCATCTCTTCTCTCATTCATTTGTGTTTTTTTTCTCCAAAACAATGTCGAATTGTCTTGCTTCGGAAGATTTGCAATTGTGTTTTTTTTATATGCATGTTAGTATTGATCCTATCACCGGCAACAAGCAAAAACTCGACAAATTGTGGGAAAAGATCTATGTCAATTATATCAAAAATTGGGTGATTGGTCATGGTGGATCAACCAAGGAAGATTGAACCTAAACCGCAATTTCATCTCGTTTTACTAAGTTGAGGCCATTTTTCAATCTTTGGGGCGAAGCTCTTAGTTATGCACGAAGGAATCCACCACCATCCAGCACCTCTCCACAAGGTCAAGTAAGTCCTAGAAATTTTTTCATGTCTATTATTTTGATTTTATGAACTAAGTGTTTTCATCTCTATTAAACATAAATAAATTGTGACATAGAAATTTGTTAATTTTTATAGTTAAGAAAAGCTCAAATGTGGTTTGTGTCGAAGACAAAGAAAGAGTTTTCGAAGTTTGAATGTTGGGAAGTGGTGAAGACTCATCCTTTCTTTAGGGAAACCATGGCTACTACTCCACGTATTTACAACTACGAAACTACTACTCCTACTGTTAGCGAAATGCCTCCCACCGTCAATTTGGATGAGGATGAGGTGATTGCAACACCAACACCAACACTACCACATAACTTCTCATTGCCGACGACTTAGAGAAACAAAGGCCGACGATTTTTGCAACAAATCGTCGGCAATAGTACTATTGCCGACGCTTTATAGCCTACAGGACTATAGCCGACGATTTTTACGAAGTCGTCGGCTATAGTATAAAACTCTGTAGGCTATAAAGTGTCGGCAATAGTACTATTGCCGACGATTTGTTGCAAAAATTGTCGGCCTTTGTTTCTCTAAGTCGTCGGCAATGAGAAGTTATGTGGTAGTGCAATGAGCAATTGCGAAGATCCTTCGAGTCCCCCTAAGCCACCGGGAGTGAAGGCGGCAAAAGAAGCAATAAAAAAGGGGAAAAAAATCATGACTCCTACAAGTGAGCTACGAGATGAGTCTTTGAAGACCATTGCGGCCAATCAAGCCATTTGGGCCGCCGCTCAAAAAACAAGTGAGGATAACGATTTTACTTTACACAATGCACAACTCCTCCTTCAAGAGAAAGAATTCAAATTGAGAGCTCTACCAGAAGAAACAAGGATCATGACAATGGATATGGAGAGAATGACCCCAAATTCAAAGAAGTATTTCACGAAGAGAAAAGCGGAAATCCTTAAGCAAGGAGAAGGAGATGACAACAAACCACAAGATAGCGAGGGAACCTTTTCAAATTGTTATCCCCCACTTTTTCAACAGTTTGACTTCTGTAATAAATCTAGGCTTGGCTTGTCAATATGTAATTTAAATTTTCAAGAAATAAAAATGCACTTTTTATTTGGAGATGTTATTAAATAACATTACATGAAATCCAAATTAAATTACACCAAATTCAAATACACTAAATTAAAATACACCAAATTGAAACAAACATAATGCAAACACATATAATTCAAACAACATTTTTAGATATGTTCACCGGTCTCTAGAAACCAGTCGTGCTTCACCCAGTCCTTCTGAAGCTCTCCATGGATATAAGAAGACTGAAGATCGATAATACGGTCACGAAACCGTTGTTCATCCAGTCCATCTATTCCAACTGGCTCAAAAAGAATCCGATTACCATGTTCATCCACTGGCCCATCATAATTTGCAAAAGCACTTGAAGGGTTTTGTAGATCTTCTTCTTCATTCTCCTCAAATTCTACCTCATCAAACTCTTCTTCAATTATCATGTTATTCATAATGATGCAAGCCAACATAATATTTTTTTTACCCCTGTGTGGTGAGACCGAGCTGCATGACAAGTCATTGCCCAACGAGATTGCAAAATGCCAAAGCACCTCTCGACATCTTTGCGGTATGTCTCTTGTTTCTTTGAGAATAACTTATGTGGTAAAGTCTGAGGATTTGAAATAGTTTTGATAAATGACGAATACCTTGGATAAATTCCATCAGCCAGATAGTAAATGTTGTGGTATGTCATATCATTGACTTTATAACTCTTTTGCGGGCTACTTCCGGCAAGGAGCGAGTTGAAGATATCCGATTGGTGAAGCACGTTGATATCATGATGTACTCCAGGTACCCCAAAGAAATTGTGCCATATCCACGTGTCATATGAGGCCACCGCCTCCAAGATAATAGTGGGACGCTTAAACCGGCCCGAGTATGCCCCTTGCCAAGTTGTTGGACAGTTCTTCCATTCCCAGTGCATGCAGTCGATGCTTCCGATCATACCTGGAAATCCCCGATGCCTGGCCCTCCTTAGAAGTTGAGTGATGTCACCTGCATTTGGACTGCGGAGGTAAATGTCACCGTAAAGCTCGTGCACTTGGGTGCACCACTTCTTCAGGCATTCTAGTGTGGTTGATTCACCTATCCTTGTGTATTCAGCACACTGATTTGCGGCTGCGCCGTACGCCAACATTCGGAGAACATCAGTCATCTTCTGTTCCAGAAGAAGTCCTTGCAATCCAATGACATCTGATCTTTGATGCCAAAATGGGTCGTTGTTGTAGAGATCCGTGCATATACGGTTGAATAAGTTTGAACTCATTCGGTACCTCCGATGAAATGCTTGCTCGTAGAAAACCGGGCATTCGATAAAGTAATCTTCCATAAGATTCTATCCCCTTTGCACCCTCAACCTTTCTTCGTTTGGGCGGCGGTGAGGTGGTTCATCATCGAACGCTATAGCTACCACGACCACGTCAGTGACGAAGGTGTTAACTATTTCTGCATTTTGTCGGCGTTGTTGTCGTCTCCTCGTGAAAAAAGTGTTTAAATTAAAAGGATCCATCTTACTGATGCTAGAATGTGAAGAAATGTTTTGAAGAAATAACAAGTAAGTTGTAGATGGTGTGAGAATATATGAAGCACGTTGATCCTTTTATAGCCGATTTTAGGTTATCTGATGTCTGATGATGACGACGCGTATCATCTCCTGGTTGGTCGGAAATCTCACCGAAAATTTTCGGCAATTATTCACACGACAATAACACGTGAAAGTGACACGTGTCGTCAAGTGACTGATCGGAAATATTATTGAAATTTTTGTACAATTATTTATAAGATAACTATCTGTTGGTGTGACATGTGTCAATTCGTCATTGGTCAAAAAATTTATACAAAATCTTATTCAACTATTCATATGACAACGACACGTGTCGTCTATGAATTGGTTGAAAATCAATCAAAAAAATTTTTAATTAAAAAATTAATTTATGAACAGTAATAGGATGTGCTATTTTTTTGCACCGCTGCACGAAAAACATGAATTGCACCTCCTATTTGATGAATAGTGTATGCTCCACCTCAAATAGTGCATGTTCCTCCTCAAATAGGAGGAGCAAAGCCCTCCTATGGCTGCATATGCTCTAATGGTATTACTATGAGGATCTTCAACGGTTATTTCATAATGCAGTATGTTATGATATTTCTTGTTCGTAGGGATACTCTAAATCATTCATTATGTTAGAAGAAATAGTAGAAATAGAAGAAATTTTTTTATATCTATAGAAAAATAAAAAACTATAAACTTTTTTAAAACTTTCTATAATTTAATGCTTATTACCCAATTTTTATGATTTCTCTCTCATACTTCTCATTCTCTCTTTTTTTTTTTTTGCTCTTTTTTTCTTAAATAATGACTTAATTAAATATTATTTAAGGAGATTTATTCTCCATTAATCCCGGTGTGTGTCTTGTCCTAGTTAGATATATATTGATATTGATTAGATAGATACAGAGAATCCCTATTACATCGGGATAGTTATTGTAATAGATTGTATCAGCCTGTATATAAGGCATTCTATCAATGAAAAGGGCAACTACTTTCTCTCTATTCTACTTTCTCCTGCAACACGTTATCAGCACGACTCTTAGAGTTGATAGGAAAAACCCTAAACTAGGAGAAATCACCGACCACGGCCGACAACCGCCACCGCCACCACCGATCACCGCCGGCAACCAAAGATCACTGTCAGCCTCTTCTTTTTGTCTTCAACAAAATTCCAGGAAATTTCAAGAAGTTGACAAGATTGCACGACTTCCAAGAAATCATTTCAGAAGAACTTCTTCTTCATCAAGTGTAGCGGTCATACCGAGCATAACACCCATCGAGGTAAACTTTTCTAAACCGTCAGTCTCTGCTTGGGGTTATGCAGTGTTACACGCAGCAATGCTCTTTCATTTTAGATCTGTTGCCAGTCATTCATTCAGTGTGTACTAGTTGGTAACTGGATATAAGCCTGACATTCCACATTTATGCATTTTTGGTTGCACGGTCTATGTACTTATTGCACCTTCACAGCCTACTAAGATGGGTCATCAACGAAGATTGGACATTTATGTTGGTTTCGAATCACCCAAGATAATCCGCTATATTGAACATTTGACAGGAGATCTTTTTACTACTCGATTTGCAGATTGTCAATATGATAAGACATATTTCCCGCCATTAGGAGGAGATATGAATAGTTATATTCCAGTTCAACGTCAGGAATTGATGTGGTTTGATTCTACTGTGTCTCATCATGATCTATGCACATCTCAGAGTGAGATAGAAGTGCGTAGGATACCTGATCTTCAGCAAGTGGCAGACTCCATGCCTGATTCATTTGTTGATATCGCTAAAGTGATAAGATCAGATATACCTGTTGTTAATGTTCTTGCAAGGTTGAAAATCCCCGTAAAGGGATTTGTTAATAGTAACACTGGGCAATGAGGCGTTCCTCCTGCTCATGTGGATGGTGTTGCTTCAGTGTAGGCTTCCACCAGAAAGAGGGGGAGACCAAGAAAATCAACAGATGAGCCGTCGGTTAAAAGGCAGGCCATCAAGGCACCAAAAGATCCACTTATCATCAACGTTGTGAATCCTTCACATGAGATTGTCTCTGATTATGGTTATGTCCTTGAATCACAATTGGCATCTCTGGGGGACGCTTCAAAACCATTTGTGATATCAGAGAACTCAGAAATCTCACTTAGAACAAATGATGCGCATGTCCTTATGGATAGATCTTCCATGTTAGTTGATGATATGTTTGCTTATTCCGTCGCTCAGGAGATTATTGACGACGATGAAGTGGAACCCCGCTCAGTTGATGAATGTCAACGTAGAGCAGATTGGCCAAAATGGAAGGAAGCAATCCAGGCTGAACTAGACTCTCTGGATAAAAGACAAGTTTTCGGTCCGGTTGTACTATGCCCACCGAATGTTAAGCCAGTTGGACATAAATGGGTCTTTGTTCATAAGCGTAATGAGAAGAATGAGATCTTGCTTTATAAAGCTAGACTTGCAGCGCATGGTTTCTCTCAGCGCCTTGGAATTGATTATGAGGAGACGTATTCTCCAGTTATGGACATCATCACCTTCCGCTGCTTGATAAGCTTGGTAGTGTCCGAAAAGCTTAGTATGCAGCTGATAGATGTGGTTACTGCATATCTCTATGAGAATCTTGATTCAGAGATATACATGAGAGTGCCAGATGACATTGCTATACCCAAATCAAGTAACTCTATAACACAGAGTGCTCATGTTATAAAGTTGAGACGTTCACTGTATGGATTAAAGTAATTCGGTAGGATGTGGTATACACACTTCAGTGACTACTTGATTGGGAAGGGATATAAGAATGATGATTTATGCCCTTGCGTGTTCATTAAAATAACAAGTTCAGGATTTGCTATAGTAGCTGTCTATGTTGATGATATAAATATCATCGGAACTCTTGAAGAGATCAATGAGACTGTCTGCCACTTGAAATCTGAATTTGAGATGAAAGACCTTGGTAAGACTAGATTTTGTCTCGGATTAGAGCTAGAACATCAAGTTGGTGGAATTCTTATTCATCAGTCTGCTTATGTCCAAAAGATGCTCAAGCGATTCAATATGGACAAAGCACACCCTGTTAGCACACCAATGGTTGTTTGTAGTCTGGACCCCAAGAAAGATATGTTTCGTCCTTTAGATGATGATGATGAGATCTTGGGAGCTGAAATTCCATATCTTAGTACTATTGGAGCTTTGTTGTATTTAGCTCAGTGCACACGTCCAGATATTTCATTCTCAGTGAACTTGTTGGCAAGATTTAGCTCTGCACCAACGCAACGTCATTGGAACAGAGTGAAACAAGTATTCAGATACTTGAAAGGTTCCATTGACATGGGTTTATTCTTCCCTTACAAAGAATACAAAGAAAAACATGAGATTCTCGGGAAAAAGAAATTTGAGACAAATTCTGGGGATTTCGACCCGTCGAGGATTTTTCTCGACCCGTCGAAACTTGCACCCTAGATCGACCAGAGTCATCTCATCGACCGGTCGAGGGATTCTCTCGACCCGTCGAAAATTGGTTCTGTTTCGAAATTTTTTTATGTTGTCCCCTATTCCTAAACCGGTTGATGTGTTGGTTGGATTTGCTGATGCTGGGTACCTCTCTGACCCACACAAAGGTCGTTCACAGACCGGTTATATTTTCACTATGGGAAACATGGCGATCTCCTGGAGATCAACAAAGCAAACACTTGTTGCTACTTTCTCGAATCATTTTGAGATAATTGCTTTGCATGAAGTAGTTACAGAATGTGTTTGTCTCAGGTCAATCATAGGTCATATCCGAAGCTCTAGTGGATTGAAATCTACTGTTACTGATCCTACTTGCATCTTTGAGGATAATGCTGCATGCATTGAACAGATGAAGTTGAGTTTCATTAAGGGTGATAATACAAAACATATATCACCGAAGTTTTTCTTTAATCAGCAACAACAACCAACATATGTTGGTATGCGCAGGTTATCAGAACTCCTAGACTGAGTTTACAGTCAGGGGGAGTTACATTTCTGTAGACATCAGGGGGGAGTCTACCTCACATGTAGTAGCTTTAGTAGTTGGTGCGTTGTACTTTTTTTCCCTTAGACCAAGCTTTTGTTTTATCCATGAGGTTTTTGTTTGCTTGGCGAGGTTTTTAATGAGACAACAAGTCATGCATCATTCTTACGGTCATCGACACAAGGGGGAGTGTTTAAAGAGATTTATTCTTCATTAATCCCGATGTGTGTCTTATTCTAGTTATATATGGATATTGATTAGATAAATACAGAGAATTCATGTTATATCGGGATAGTTATTGTAACAGATTGTATTAACTTGTATATAAGATATTGTATCAATAAAAATAATAACTATTTTTTATCTATTCTACTTTCTCCTGAAATAAATATAAATTTTATAAGATTCATTAAATTATCAATTATGAAGTATAGGCAACTGCAAACAAGATTAATAAAAGGCAATGATTTTCGGCTTTTTCGCACTCCTACTTTACCATCCACATTCCCACTAAGCATTTTTTTGTTCAACTTTCCAGTTCTACCCCTGTTTTGGCCCTCGACTAAATCTCTCGGTCAAATCGTCAAAAATGATAAAACATTTTTTTTTTGCTTTTGGCTTCTAACTCAGAATCGGGACTAACTACGAATTCAAACTTGAAGTTCATATCTCTCATTGATGGTATTATATTGATTGCATCTCGGGAGATTCGTAGGCCGATTTGGGTTTTCCACCAGGTGGTGAGGAGTGCGGAGGGGTTGCGGCGGCGCCCATTGATGCTGCTGGTCAGAGAGAGAGAGAATCTCAATTTGGTACTGTGGTTCTTCGATCTTAATCGGGGGTTTATGGGTCTATTGGATATCAATTTAATTCATTGCCCAACGACTTTGAATTGCAGTACTTATACATATATCGGGGGGAATACAATAGAACCATGGTGATGCTCCACTTGATGGCATAATTGTTGCAGATCAAGTTTTCGGGGGATTCGTTGTTTACTGGGAGCCATTTGCATGTGAAAACTTCCATAGCTAAACACAGGACTACGAACCAAGCCGATCAGAGAGAGAGAGAGATGTAATGAAGGTTAGAATAGGAAATGCAAACAAAATGGGTATAATGGGAGTGTGAAATGTAATATGGGGAGTGCGAAGATCACTGCCCTTAATGAAACTACAAGCAACTATTCCTCTCTTAACCTCATATACGTCACTTCAATTCTGTGGCCAAGATGACATTGGGCTTCTTCCTTCCTCCGTCGCTTTCCTTTTTCCATCTTTGATTCTGTCTGATACATCATCCAGAAGGGAAAACTAGAATGACATTGAAAACTCAAACTAGTTGAAATGTCTTCGTTGGAAACTCAAACTAGTTAAAATGTCTTCATTGGCTTGGAATTTCCACAAACATATGACAAGTTGATGCTTCAGAATCCTATAAATAGATCATCTGAATCTCGTAAGAAGTTAGAAATAGTTTTTTTTAGAAAGAAATTTAGAAACTGTTCGTTTAGTTAATATTGTAACATATCGATCGAGGTCACCAAGAAATGAGAAGAGTATCATTTGATGCTGGTGGTCACCTAGTTGGAGTACCTCTCAATATCTTAGAAGACAACTCTGGCAGCCTGCTCTTGGTTTGTATGGTTCTTATGTCTCTCTCACTCATATCAATGGTCATATTTGCTTGTGGCGAGGGAAAGCCCAATGGAGGTGGAGGTAGAGGTGGAGGTGGAGGTGGTGGAGGTTGTGGAGATGGTGGAGGTGGTGGAGGTTGTGGAGATGGTGGAGGTGGTGGAGGTGGTGGTGGAGGTTGTGGCGGTGGTGGCGGTGGTGGAGGTTGTGGCGGCGGCGGCGGTGGCGGCGGTGGTGGGGGTTGTTAGGAAGTTGATGGAGTGTGAAATGTGTTTTAATTGGATTTGATAGAGTATTTCCTATCCTAATCTGGATATGTGTTATAGAGAATAAATTTTTAAAATTATGTGTATGAATTTGTTTGGCTTTATGTGATCATGATTATATTTCTACACCTCATTTATTATGTCTATGGTTCTCATGTATATATACGAGCTTCTCATAAAATAAATCAATCAAGCAATTAAGTTAATTATTTTTCTTTCAATTCATAATTTCAGAGAAACAAGGAGAAAGAATCTAGCTCGCAGTGATAGTATTCACATCTCCTTGTGTGTTTTATTCATTATTTGATAACTATGCCACGGAGGGGACTTAATACCAATACTCCGGGCAACACAATCAATATTACACAATTTGTTTATAATAGAACTTTAACATGTGACGAGCCACGAATAATTTGGACATATTAACTCCGATTTAAAACATCATAGTTAAATATTGCATTACAAATTGAATCAGAGGTATTAGGTTTGAATTACTTAGAGGTATTGAGTTTGAATCTTGTAACTTGAAATAAATATATGCGAGAAGTGTTAAACCAATGGGGAAACAAATTTTTTGATCCGTTTTCAAATATTAGTTGGGTTTTTATTGGGTTTGAATTGAATTAAATTGTCTGAATGAGTTTCATTAATGCATTAATGCATTGAGTTGAATTTTTGTTTAGTTTTGAATTGAATTTTTAATTCTAATCTTGTGTAGTGTATTTAATGAACATTTGGATCAAATCCAGTGAAAATATAAATAAAATTAATTAACTACAACTATATACACTCCATTTGTTACTTATTACACCACACAACTTCGCCGAAGATGGTGGTACTTGATGCCGACCTGGTCGTGGGTAGCTACTGGTCATCAATTTGTTTCTTCTAACTTTTTTTCTCATCTTATTCCTTTTTCCATCTTTGATTTTGTCTGATACATCATCCAGAAGGGATATATCAAAAACTAGAATGCGACCCTCTAAATTTTAGTCTAAATGCACTAACATTGAAAACTCAAACTAGTAAAAATGTCTTCATTGGCTTGGAATTTCCACAAACATATGACAAGTTGATGCTTCAGAATCCTATACATAGATCATCTGAATCTCGTAAGAAGTTAGAAATGGTTTTTTTGAAAGAAATTTAGAAACTATTCGTTTAGTTAATATTGTAACATATCGATCGAGGTCACCAAGAAATGAGAAGAGCATCATTTGCTGCTGGTGGTCACCTGGTTGGAGTACCTCTCAATATCTTAGAAGACAACTCTGGCAACCCGCTCTTGGTTTGTATGGTTCTTATGTCTCTCTCACTCATATTAATGGTCATATTTGCTTGTAGCGAGGGAAAGCCCTATGGACACCCTAGATGTGATCGTCATGGACACCATGGCACTACAAGAAAATCACATTTAGACGACAAAATCTTAATAGTTTCGTCGTCTAAGTGGTAATTAGACGACGAAAAAAATTCATCGTCTAAGTAAGCTCTTAGACGACAAATTCTATTTTTGTCATCTAAGTAAGTACTTAGCCGACAGACACGAATTTTCATTGTCTAAGATCTGACTCAGACGACGAAAAATTGATTTCGTTGTCTAAGTACTTCCTTAGACAACAGAAATAGAATTCATCGTCTTAGACTCTTAGAAAATACACTTAGATGACGAAAACAGAATTTGTCATATAAGTTTGCACTTAGACGACGAATATTTTCATTTCGTCGTCTAAGAACGAAACCCTAAAACCTAAACCTAAACCTAAACCCTAAGCCTTAAAACCCTTTCCCCTAACCCTTGAATTTGTTAAACGATGAATTTTATCGTCTAAGTAGAGTTTCACGTAAGAGCATGACTATGTATACCATCTTAAAATGCATATTTTTTTCATCGAGGGCATAAAGTAAATAATTCTTGGACTGTGAGTGTTGACGGTTTGAAAATCGGAGTTACGAAGATTCGTATCTCAACGGTTCTGTTTCGTTGAAATTTCGGTTTTATGGTTGACTACGTCGATCAAACCCTTAATAAACTTCGTAGTTATTGAAAATTTGTCCACTTACATTGTATGTTATGATGAATATATCCAACGGTTGTTTTGTCCAAATTCAATTTTGTTAATATTGATGTGAAGTGAATATAGACATATTAACACTTAAGTTATAAAACATTAGTAGATATATATAAAAAATTTAGTCTTAAATATATATTTTTGTGTTTATTTTCAATTAGTTTCTATCTACCTGATAAATTAAGTTGTTACGACAAGAAAAACAACCGTAACTTCGGAAACGGGTTTACGAATTATTTTTTACGATCGTTTTCGTCTTTTAACTATTTTTCGATAATCACTAAATTCTTTTGATCGAATCCTAAACTAATCCGAATTTGGTTGAATTTTTTTCTACAATATTGTATAAATGTAATGGTTACATCTGACGGTTGATTTTTGATGATTTTAAGCAACTACCAAAAATTAATTTTTTAGATATTTATAAAAAATAAATCAAATTCACTTAGGCGACGAAAATGTAAGTTTCGTCGCCTACGTGAATTTATTTATTTTATTTAAAGTATCCTAAAATTAATTTTTCAAGTATTTATGAAAAAATATATAAAACAAATTCACTTAGACGACGAAACTTACGTTTTCGTCGCCTAAGTGAATTTTATTTATATTTTATTTTAAATATCCCAAAATTAATTTTTCAGATATTTTAAATGAAATGAAATAAAATAAATTCACTTAGGTGACGAAAATGTTTGTTTTGTCGCCTAAGTGAATTTTATTTATTTTTTCTAAATATCTGAAAAATTAATTTTAAAAATTTAAAACACTTAGATGACGAATATAATGTTTTATCGCCTAAGTCAAAAAATTTGGTATTTTTTTTACGCTAAAATTTTTGCCAAAAATTCAAATCACTTAGGCGATAAAACTAATAGTTTCGTCGTCGAAGTCAAAAAAATTGGCCCTTTTTTTGAAAAATTTAAATCACTTAGGCTAAAAAACTACTAGTTTCGTTGTCTAAGTTAAAAAAAATTGCAGTTTTTTCGAAAAATTTAAGACACTTAGACGACGAAACTACTAAATTTTGCTATTTTTTCCTCAAATTTTTTTGACAAAAATTCAAATCACTTAGACGACTAAATTGTCGCCTAAGTGTTCACCTTTAAATCACAACTTTTCACAATATCTTTATCTTTAAAACCTTCACCTCACTCTCTTTCTCTCTCTCAATCCTTCTTCATCACCATCACCACCACACACCATCACATCGGCACCATGTTGGCACCACACAAAACACTCCCGCCACCACCACTACCACCTTTAAATTATTTATTAATTAATAATTATCATAAAATAAATTAATTAGCATTTAACAAATTTTTCATTTTCTTTAAATCAACCACTTAGACAACGAAGCTGTGTAGTTTCATCGTCTAAGTTGTTTATTTTTTTTAAATTTAACCACTTAGACGAAGAAACTGTGTACATGTCCATGGTGTCCGCCACCTCCACCTTCATCATCTACACTGCCTGCACCACCACCGTCTCTACCACCTTTACTACCACCATGGTGTATATGTCCACACTACCAGAAAAAAGTACTTAGACGACGAAGCAATTTCATCGCCTAAGTAGTATTTTTTCGTCGTCTAAGTACTTAGGTGACAACACTTACACCACAAACTTTAGGCGATGAAAAATGCTACTTAGGCGGCGAAATTGCTTCGTCGTCTAAGTGTTTTTTTGGGTAGTGTGAACATGTACACCATGGTGGTGGTAAAGGTGGTAGAGACTGTGGTGGTGAAGATGGTGTAGATGATGGAGGTAGAGGTGGTGGACACCATGGACATGTACATCATGGTGGTGGTGGACATGAGCACCATGGTGGCGGTGGAGGTGAAGGTTGTGGAGGTGGTGGTGGCGGCGACAACGGCGGTTGTTAGGAAGTTGATGAAATGTGAAGTGTGTTTTAATTGGATTTGATATAGTATTTCCTATTGTAATTTGGAAATGTGTCTTACAGAGAATAAATTTTTTAAATTATGTGTATGATTTTGTTTGGCTTTATGTAATCATGATTATATTTCTACACCTTATTTATTATATCCATGGTTCTCATGTATTCGAGCCTCTCATAAGATAAATCAATCAAGCAATTAAGTTATTTTTCTCTCAATTTTTTTTCCTGAGGGAAACAAGGACAATGAATCTAGCTTGCAGTGATAGTATTCACATCCCCTCGTGTGGTTTTATTCATTATTTTATAACTATGCCACGGAGGGACTTAGAGCATCCGCAACGTTTGCATGCCCGGAGGACGTCCTCGCCGTTTTCAGGCGGGGCCCGTCGGAAATCGGACGTCCTCGGCGTGTTGGGCGTGCACCGTGGCTAACGAGGAGGGTTAACCGCACGGCGACGAGGAGAACGTCCTCGAGGACGTTTGCGAGGAGCACGCCGGAGAGGAAGTTCCCCTGGCGGAGCCCACGCTCATGGGTGACGTCAGGCGGGAACTGATTTTTTTTGAATCTGGCGCGTGTATTTAAAAGGTAATTTTTTTTAACTGACAGTTACCAGCCAATCACAGACTGACACGTGTCAGCCTGTCGGGCCGATTGGCTGGCAACGGGCCGATCAATCTGGGCTGTCCATTTTGAATTCAAATTTCAATCAGACGGCCAGAATTCAAATGCAACGGCAACCTGGTATTTTTCAGAATTTTCAGAACGGGCTGGTAAAATAATTCCCAAAAAATTCCCAAAAATTACAAAAAAATTCCAAAAAATTTCTAAAAAACCCCTACTACTTTTCTATAAATACAACCTTCATTTTCTAAAAATTTCACACCCCTTTGTGCACCACTTAGCATCTTCTTCCTCCTTCTCTTCTCTCCCTATCTCACAATCCTCTTTCATTTTTTGCCAAAAATGTCGACCAATTGGCTCATGTCCGAAGATGTACAATTATGCATTTCATATTGTCGGCATAGTGTGTGCCCTATCTCCGGCAACAAACAAAAGGTCGACAAATTGTGGGAAAAAATTTACGCCGATTACCAACAAAATTGGGTGATTACAGAGGGGGAAGCGAGGGCGGAACCGAGGTCACAAAGTGCCCTTGCATCTTGTTTTGCTAAGTTGAAGCCAAACTTGTCGTAATGGAAAGCAGCGCTCGCATACGCAAGAAGGAATCCGGAATCCGGCGGAAATTTTCATGATGAGGTAGTGATTTATTTATGTTGATCCTTTCAAATTTTATTAATTTTTGGAAATATATAATGTGAAATATTAAGTCGTTACCTGTAATTTATTTTGTAGTTAAGAAAAGCCCAAACGTTTTATGTGGGGAAAAAAAGAAGGAGTTTGCGCACTTTGCGTGTTGGGAAGAGGTCAAAAATCATCATACCTTTAGAATCATCGAAACTACCACTCAACCTTCTTACAATTCATACTTCGAAGAAACACCTACCGTTAATGAAGTATCTCCTATCTTCAACTTGGATGAAGATGAAGTGATTCCAACATCACAAATCAACCTTGGAGGAACCTCAAGCCCGCCTAGACCTCAAGGAGTGAAGGCAGCCAATGAAGCAAAAAGAAGGGGAAAGAAGGCCATGACACCATCGAATGAAGTTAGAGATGAGACTTTGAAGAGCATTGCGGCTAATCAAAAAATGTTTGCCGATTGGACGAGGGCAAATGATGAAAATCAACGAATACTTGATGATAAAAACTACAAATTAAGGGCACGAGAAGAAGAAACAAGAATCATGATAATGAATTTCGAGGCTATGACCCCAAATTCAAAGAAGTACTTCATGAAGCGGAAATCAGAGATCCTTCAGCAAGTAGATGACGATGAAGGAGAAGTCGGCGATGCTAGCTTTACCGGTTGTTATCGTCCCCGCAACCTTGATTTTAGTGATTAGTTTAGTAATTTCAATTCATGTAATTTCAATTCATGTAATTTCAATTTCAACAAATAAAAACGCACTTTATTTATTTAGATCGATCTTCAAATTTAAATTCATTGATTATTAAGGGAAACACACATACAAAAGGGAAACACACATACAAAAGGGAAACACGCATACAAAAAGGAAACACACATACAAAAGGGAAACACGCATACAAAAAGGAAACACACATACAAAAGGGAAACACACAAATTGCAAACACACATATCTCGCGCACATTATTTAGAGATGTTCACCGGTTTCAAGAAACCAGTTGTGCTTCACTAAGTCCTTTTAAAGTTCACCATGGAGATAAACTGATTGTAAATCGATGAGCCGGTCGCTAAACCGATGATGATGCTGATCTCTTCCCACTGGCTCAAATGGAATTCGGTTACCATTTTCATCCACCGGCCCATCATACAGTGTGGAAGCAGTCACTGGGTTTTGTAAATCTTCTTCCTCATTCTCCTCAAAATCGTCTTCCACAAATTCTTCCTCGACAATCATGTTATGCATTATGATGCAAGCCAACATGATCATTTTTAATGTCGATTTGTGATGACACATGGCTGAGTGACGAATGATAGCCCAACGAGATTGTAAGATGCCAAAGCACCTCTCCACATCTTTACGATATGTCTCTTGTTTCCTTGCGAACAACTTCTGTGGTTGATCTTGCGGATTGAATATTGTCTTGACGAACGAGGAATACCTGAGATATATTCCATCAGCTAGATAATAAGTATGGTGGTAAGTCATACCATGGACTTTATATGTCGATCGCGGGCTTCTTCCGGCAAGGAGTTCATCGAAGACATCAGAGGAGTTGAGCACATTAATATCATTTTGTGCTCCAGGCGTCCCAAAGAAGCTGTGCCATATCCACGTGTCATATGAGGCCACCGCCTCTAAGATTATTTTCGGACGAGCCTTCCGCCCCGAGTATGACCCTTGCCAAGCTGTTGGGCAATTCTTCCATTCCCAGTGCATGCAGTCGATGCTTCCAATCATACCAGGAAATCCCCGTTGCCTGGCCCTTCTTAAAAGTCGAGTTATGTCACCCGGATTTGGAGCGCGGAGGTAACGGTCCTTGTAGAGCAAGACCACTTGTGTGCACCACTTCTTCATGCATTCCAACGTCGTTGACTCCCCCATCCTTGTGTACTCAGTACACTGATCTGCGGCTGCGCCATACGCCAACATTCGTATAGCACCGGTCATCTTTTGCTCGGGGAGGAGTCCTTGCAATCTAGTGGCATCTGCTCTTTGATGCCAAAATGGGTCGTGATTACAGAGGTCTGTCTTGATCCGGTTGAACAAGTGCGTGCTCATTCGGAACCTCCGGCGAAAATCTTGCTCGTGGAAAACAGGGCGTTCCACGAAGTAATCTTCAAGCAGATTCTGACCCCTAGGTTCCCTTTGCCTTGGATGGTTTGGAAGGCGGCGGCGGGGTGGCTCATCATCAAACGTGGCAACTATCATGGTTGCATCATTGATGAAGGAATTCATCATTGTGGTAGCTTGCCGACGTTGTTGGCGCCTCCTCCTGGAAGACTCTTCGTAATCGTTGTGATTCATCTTCTGGATGAGAAAAACGGCAGAATTGTGTTTAGGTGTAGAATAGCAAGTGAATTATGCGTGTTGTGAGGTTTCATGTATTGGAGCCAGCGTGGGTGATTTTATAGCAAAATTATGATAATCTGATATTGAAGGATGAGTACACGTGTCACATCCTGATTTGTCGGAAATCTCACCGGAAATCTTCATCAATAATTTAGCCGACAGTGACTTCTGGATGAGTACACGTGTCACATCCTGATTTGTCGGAAATCTCACCGGAAATCTTCATCAATAATTTAGCCGACAGTGACTTCTGGATGAGTACACGTGTCACATCCTGATTTGTCGGAAATCTCACCGGAAATCTTCATCAATAATTTAGCCGACAGTGACACGTGGATGTGACACGTGTCGCATTATCATTTGTCAGAAATCTCACCGGAAATCTTCATCAATAATTTATCCGACAGTGACACGTGGATGTGACACGTGTCACAATATGAGTCGTCGGAAATCTTACCGAAAATTTAGTTCAATAATGTACATGATAATGACATGTGTCGCCTAGTTATTGGATAAACATATTAAAAATAATTAATCAAAATTTTATTTTATGATTATGAATAGTAATAGGAATTCCTATTTGTTGTACTGCTGCGCAAAAAAACTGAATAGAAAGTCTTATTTGCTGAATAGTAACAAGAAATCTTAAAAATAAGAATTCCTCGAAATAGGATGTCTTAAACGGATGCGGATGCTCTTTGAGTAACTGAGAATCACGTTTCGTGGTTTGAGTCGAGTACGAAACGGTTCAAAAGAAACAGCAAAGGGTTTTGTAGAACCCAGGAGCTCACTAGTAGCAAGTACTACTTTGGTTCTGTCTCTCATAAACCCTAGCAGTGTCCAGTAAGATTCAGCAAGAATTAAGAATGGCAGAAGTAGATAAGAAGGCTGGTATCTCTGAGTCTCTAAAAGACAAAGGAAATGAGCAATTCAAAGCTGGGAACTACCTTAAAGCCGCCGCTCTCTACACTCAAGCCATCAAGCAAGACCCAAACAACCCCACACTTTACAGGTACTTTTTGCCCAGTTCAGAAGTTCCTCCATTTTTTAGTTTTGAATTTGTTATATTGATCAAGATGCCAACTTTTCTTGATTTACTAATTTACTTACAAGGGTCATTTTGTTTCTGGGTTTTTACATGTTATTCTGTGAATTTGGCTATCTGGAAAGTTTCATACTTTGCTTATGTAGGAAGCCATATGATCGGTTTTTAAGATTGTTCTTGTTGTTTATGTGATGCCCTTTTCACCTTTAGTTGCTAACTTGCTATAATGCTTTGTGCCAGACCCGTTGTCTAATTTCAGGCTGCTGTTTCTGGCATTTGTAGTTTTAGGAACTGGAAAGTTATATGAGTTGAGAGTTAGATTTAGAACTAAGAACTCTGTTGCTAGTTGCTTAGGTTTTGCATTAGGTTTGGTTTGACCACTTTTACGAAATCAGATTCAAGAGGATTTCATTTTACCATAATGAAAGAGCATCAGGCACTTAGGTCGACAAGATACTTGACCAATAAATTAATGAACGAGATATGCATTTGATATAAAAGCGAATTCTTTTGGGGGGTATGGGATTTTAAATAAAATAACATGAGATGGAAGTGGCATAACAAGTTGGAAGAGAGGCCTCATTCAATCTCCACTTGGGTGGTACTCAATACATACTATCTGGGTTTTGTGAATTATTTAGAGGAGTTTATGGTAGCTTAGACTAGTTTCTGGCTATGTTCCCTAAGGATAATTTTACGGTTTTCCCTTGTGTATTTTCAATTTTTGTGGTTGTACTCTGGGATTGGCTCTCCTTTTGACTTGTTGGTAACAATGTCCATGTAAACACAAGGAATGCTTTTCATATGAAGTAGGATGCTACAACCAAGCAATTTGCATTGTCAAAGGATTATGTTCTAGAGGTCGAATTTTTACATGTAACAAAGCAGCAATAACATATAGGTTTCATCTTTCATATTGACTGTTTCACTTTTCCAGTAACCGTGCTGCTGCGTTTTTGCAATTGGTTAAGCTTAGCAAAGCACTTGCTGATGCAGAGACAACAATTACATTAAACCCCAAGTGGGAGAAGGTATAGCTATCTTTTTTTCTTCACAAAATTTCATTTAAATGTGGACCTTTACTTAAAATTCATAAATATTTTCCTCGCATCTTGGTCACATTTACTAATCTTACCTTCACTGTTAAATAGAAATGCTGAGGTTTCTGAATGTACTTGATTCACCTCCAGGGATATTTCAGGAAAGGATGCATATTAGAGGCGATGGAGCAATATGAAGATGTGTGTTTATAAGTTTTTCTTTCACTCTTTTCACTGTTTCTAGTGGCATTCTGAACAAAGCAACCTGATTTTTTTTCCTTTCAGTGCTGATATTCCTAGTGTTTCATCACATATGGTGTAGGCTTTGACTGCTTTCCAGACAGCTTTGGAATATAACCCACAAAGTGCAGACGTAACAAGAAAGATAAAGAGAATTTCTCAGTTGGCAAAAGTTAAAATACGTGCTCAAGAGGTGGAGAAAATGAGATCCAATGTTGATATGGAAAAACATTTGCATAAACTGAAATCCGAAATGGTGAGTATTTTTCATGCTAGAATTTCTGTATAACTCTTTCTGCCAAATGTATTGCACTGTCATATGCTATATACCATCTCTTTTTGAGAGGTGTAACGCTCCCAGTAATGTTGAAGTGTCAATCTCTATTTCTGTTTGCTATATCGTTCTTTGTCTAAATGTAGAACTCTTCATGTTTAACTCTTTTGTATTAGTGAGCTTTCTTAAATTTAGACCTCCCAAAAAAAACGTTCTTAACACCCAGAACTCTATTCTGTAGGTTAAAATTTAACTCATTAAATCTCAGCATATACTGAGACATCAAATGTATCTACAATAGTTGGTTTGTTTTACTCGGTGCTAATTAGGACTTAGTAACTCTTTCTCTTTGCAGTCTGGGAAGTGTGGGTCTGAAGAACAGGAAGATGTGTTTTCTTTCCTTGTTGAGACAATGGAGGCAGCTGTAAAAGCATGGCATGAAACTTTGAAAGTGGAGCCTAGAGTTTACTTTCTCCTTGATAAGGAAAAAACAGACACTGAAAAATATGCTCCAGCTGTGAATATTGATAAGGTATTTACTTTTAGGTTTTGTTGCAAAATGTCGTCATGCTTGTTTATTTAATACAAATTTCTCTTTATTTGGTCTTATGAATCATTTTCTCTATTATGTCAAACAAGTTATTGGAACTTCAGAGTAGTCTCTCATGTATTAAGAATATATGAATATGTTCTTTGAGCCATTAGCCATTGTTCTCTGCTACTGCTAATCTTACCAACACATGAAGTATTTTTGTTTTGGTGGAAAGAAGAGGCCAAAGGTAACACGTGAAATAATAACCTACTCAATGCTTGCCCGTTGTTGCAGGCTTTTGAATCGCCTCATACACACAGCAATTGCTTTCCATTTCTTAGGCAGTATGCTGAGGATTCTTTCTCTAGAGCAGCTTGCTTAGTGACCCCAAAGAGTATCATGTCTTACCCACAGGTACAGTTAACTCCATTCGCGTACTACAATGTGCATATCCGATCCTCTTTGATAAAAACAAAGATATACTGTATATGGCACATGATATAACTGGAATAGATGTTACGTTTTTGATGCTTTCCTTAAGAGTACATGTCTATGCTTCACTTCCATTTTGGATGTATGCAAAGGCCAAAATTAATGCTTTTGCAGCATGCTAAGAAGTATCTATCATGGATTATAATATGATCAACTTTTTCATTAGTTATGATTGATGATTTAATGAGCATGTATTTAGCACATGCTCGGTTTTTTGGTCCTTGCTACAAAGTGCTTATGTGTGTCCAGACTTCAAGTTGTCATTTTGCCTGCTTTAAAGCCTCGCGCTTTCTGTTTGTCCATATTACTTCTCTTTTTCCCTCTCCTTTCTTGATGTTAATGGTGTGCTCGTTCCAGACCACATATGAGCCAATGTTGCCTTCTTTCCTAGCATAGACCTGATTACCAAGTTGGTTGACTTTTTGCAGTTTGTGGATGGTTGGTTGGTCCATTACATATTCACTAGCTCTAGCAACACAAAATAGTATTAATAAATGAAATTTTTAGTTAAAAAAGTAGTCAAATGCTTTTTGCAGGTTTGGAAAGGCCAAGGATCAAGGAAGTGGAAACATGGGCAACAAGATGGTTTCTTTGTGCAGTTTGAGACACCTTTCGTGCGAAAGTTGTGGTTTGTTCCTAGTTCCAGTGAACTGGGCCAGACACTGTGCAGGTCTCTCTCTCTCTCTCTCTCTCTCTCTCATCATGCACACGCTGACTGTCGTGCATGTAAAATATCCATGGGAAATTGCATTAGATGCAAGTTTAACCTTGGGGCGAAGACTCCTTCCTTCAAGTTGAGGTTTATAGGATCCCATGGCATGTGTGTACTTCACACTGAATCAGCACTTATTGGGTGATTAAGTTTCTTCACATTGAATTGATTGAAACTTTACTTTGATGCTATGTCTTCTCTTGAAAGTCTGATCCTGTTGAAGTATGCCTACTTTCTTTAAGTAAAATGAACTAAAAGTAAGTATTGAGACCCTATCAAGGTGATATGTCATAATTTTTGCAGCTATGGAGAAGGATACTCGGATAATCATTCATTTAACTTGTACAAAATTTTACTTTCTGAATATTTTTGTCACATGTAGTCTACATATGATTTTAATTTTGTCCTTGGAGCTAAATTTATCTGAATGTCTCTTTTAGGGATCCGGAGGATTTAGACATCAGTGCCCATGAATTGATTCCCCGCCTTTTCAAAGAACAGTCATCCAATTCATAGGAAACTTTGTTTGCATTTTGTTGAGAAGAAATCTGAGGTCTACTTTAGGGGATATGATACACTGGTGCCAAATTCTACTCAAAACCTCAAACGTAAGGTCTTCTTTGGCCGTGGTGATTTGAAGGAGGGGGGCTTAAAATAATCATCCTATAGATTTACTAGAGGTTTTTTGTCTCTCTTTCCCCAAGAATATTGATGCTTTTTCCGTGTTTTATATATATTTATAATTTATCTAACAGACAGAGGTTCTTATTGTGAGATTGCCTATCCTACTTCTGTCCCTTGTGTTATGCTGGTTTTTTGAACATATACTTGTTGCTTGTCCGGTGTTGCAAAGGCTTGAAAGTTAGTACCGTGCTCTTTGTAATTGTCTGAATAGTAATATATAAACGTAACAGGTTTAAGGTCACCGTAGACTGAGTTAACTATGTTTGTCATGCATGATGATTACATCTATGATGCCCCTTATGATTGCTGATGCTGGATGCTTTGTCCAAGAGTACTTATGTGAGACAAGATGTTAAATGACATTGTGTCTGCAGACTATAGATATTCATACTTCAATCCTTTAGTATATAGACAAAAGGGACACATGTTTTAAATGAGGTGAGATAATGATTGGGAAGAACAGTAGGAGCATTATGAGTAGAAATTCATTTTCTTCCCAATTACTGGTAACCTCATAGTAGTCTTAAAGTTTTACTTCTGCGTAGAAGAATGTTTTGACCAAATATGATCACAGTCCATTTCACTGTCGGGCAGGCAAAAACTTAGGCACTTGGTTAATTGGGTTAATGAGGTTATTATGTAAGCTTACTGCTGTGCTTTCTCTGCTTAAACAATATTGTGCTTAGAAGTTAGAACCAAGAGTTTGATGATGATGAAAATCTCTTCACATAATATATTACTTAAGTGAATTCATAAGTGAAGTACTAGGTAGGTGGCTAACATGTTTCAAGGAAAGCTCCATTCAGGAATTTTATTTCCCTTTAGAAGTAAAGGCAAGAAGTTCAATGACCATGAAATTACATCCTAGGCCCAAGGCGGTACTGGGAAACTAAACCACCTACTTGAGCATCATCTAAATTATTCATCCTTAATTCTGTGTACAATAAATAGCAGTGTGCAAAATACTTATAAGCACTCTGTTTTTCCATCTACATTCCAACCTTTTCTTCTGTTAGATGAAGTTATAGATTAGACATTGTCCTCTGGTGACTTTGGTGACTTGACTGTTTCCTCCCCTAACTTCGATTTGCTAGAATGCAGTGGGAACTTACAGGCTGTCACAGCATCTGCTACGGTAAGAAACATCCATGATGAACCGAGTTCATCAATGAACTTCGAGTTATCAAGCTTCTTAATCACTTCGCTTCTTGGGTTTGCTAATACAAGCTAATAGATCCAGAGAAAGAAACTAATTAGTTTTTATCAATATGGTATCTATACATATCATGCAAAAGTTAGAAATGATATTCATACCTGGAGACCCTGTTGGTCTATGTTTTTCTTGACCTCTAGTAGCATGCTGATACCACTAGTATCAATGCTTCCCACAGCTGTGATTTGATATCAAAATGTTAGCTATCAATTCCCAGAATGTAAGATTTTAATTTGAGTGCTACAGATTGATAGTACTTACTGGTAATGTCTAGTACCACGTAATGTAAGCTTGTTTCTCCAGATAACTTGACCCTGTCTTCCTCTTCGTATATCCACCTTGCGATCCTGCTCACGCAGACGAGTAAAAAGTTTCATACTAGTACTCTTTAACATTGCACTCATTTGATCACTTGTGCATATTACCTTTCCCTCAAATAGTTAGAATTAGCAAAGTAGATGGGTGAATCAATCTGAAGAATAAGAACTCCAGGAACATTGTTTGCATCTGTGTAATGTTCCCTGCTTCTATAAATTGTTGAGTTTGGGATGTTGCCTAAATTGAGAGTCCTGGGTCTCGTCACGAACAGGATCAGTCTCAGCAATGAAATGGCCACTGCGATCGACAGGCCGATCTCGACACTGCCAAAGATAACACCAAAAAATGCACTCACGCATATTATACAGTCGACCTTATCAACCTTCCAGAGGTGGATGGCGGCCGGGAAATCCATGATGCCGACCATGGCGACGATTATAATGGAAGAAAGAACGACTAATGGTGTGTACTGGAACAATGGTGTCAAAAATAACAGTGTGAGCATCATCATAAGTGCCATGATAATGTTGGAGACTACGGTTTTGCATCCGGAATTGAAGTTCACCGCAGTTCTTGAAAATGGTCCTACAAATATTTAGTTAAGAGGGATTAGATTTGAAGCTAGCTGCTGTTTATTTATGTCAGCATATGGCGTTGAAAATGGCATGTACCTGCTGACAAGAAGCAAGAAGTACAGGAGCCTACAATGTTCATCATTCCGAAAGCGATCATTTCTTTGTTTCCATCAATGTGGTAGTTTTTGATTGTGGCAAAACTTCTTCCAACAGCTACTCCTTCCTGTATTCAGTAAGGGATCCTTCGTTAAATTAATTTTTATAATGTCATTAGATATATGTTGTTTTTGAGGTGTATCCCAAAGTCATTTGAAGACTTACAGCAAGGCCTATAACACCTGAAATGATCCCGGCTTTCAAGGCCGTCGAAAAATGAGATGATTTTATAACCACAGAGAGGTCAGAAAATGTCACTGGGTTCAACCCTTTCTTAAGGTGCCCAATCTGCAAGGAAGGACAAACAAATATGTAGAGTTAAACTGTGAACGAAGTTCATCTTTGACGCAATTAAGTGATCACTAGCCGGCCAAGTGCTTACCACTGCAATGTGGTGTTTCTCTGCATGGGTTAGGTAAACCGTAAGGCTCCCCACGATCACGCAGAACAGTGGCGACAGTGCACTCACCCAAAAGAATCTTGGTTTTCTCTTGCTCTATTCATTCATTATTATAAACAAACATCAAACAATCACTACACGTACAATAGGATAATTCTAAAATGTGCCCAACACACACAAGTGCAAGTGAGTCATCCACGGCCTAGTTTCTCTACTTACAAAGAATCTGGTCACGAGGAGAAAGCAGACGCAACTAATTCCCATCACAGCTGGTTCCCATTTCCACTACAATATACAAATCAAACGATCAATTTAGAAAATCATACAGTATATATATGGAGAGAGTACGTTAAAGACGAACGTCCAGAAGTATATAACTATATATACCTCGTGGAAATTGGTAACAACGGACTTGAGGACAGACACAACATCGGTTTCATGTGTGAAATGTTTTATCCCCAACACTCCTTTCAGCTGCTGAAGAATCACCTGAGTGGCTGTTCCACCCATGAAGCCCAGAATCGTTGCATGAGACAAAAGGTCCACAATAAACCCAAGTCTGCAGAAACGTCGTTACATACGTACGCATTCGATTCTTAGTTCGCATGTTACAACCATTTTTAATTAATTTGTCTATACCTTAAGAAGCCAAGCAGAGCTTGAAACATTCCGGAGACTAAGCAAGAAGTGAGAGCCATCTGGAAATAGAGCTTAGGGTTATCAGTAGGGCTAACATCCTTGGCCAAGATACTAGCCAACAGAAGGGAAGAAACTGCCACCGGTCCGATGGCGACATCTCTCGAGCTTCCCAGGATAGCATACACAAGTGGAGGCACAAAGCTACCATCTGCACCACAACATGATTTCACATGCATTACTTCTAGTACACACTTACGTACATAACATAACATGTAAGCCCTTGGAGACTTACATATGCCGATAACGGGGGGCAAGTTGGCCAAGTTAGCATAGCTGATTCCCTGAGGAACTGCGAGACTTGAAATGGTGATTCCGGCGATGAGATCAGACTTGAGGAACTTGAGAGTGTAGCTAGGAGCCCATTCGAGGATGGTGAAGAAGTACTGGAAACCGAGCACTACTTTCTTGGAAGTAGGTTGGTTCTTGAATCTCCTAAAAGGGTCGTCAGGAAAGAACGTCTCTTTCACCGACTGCTTCACCGCCGTTAAGAATGGCTTCTTCGGCGGAAGCTCAACTTTGTGAAGATGGTACTGATTATAATCTTCTCCGCTACCCATTTTCGTTAGTTAGTACAAAAAAGCTTTGATGAACTCAATGGAGGGCTCTGGTTGTGTGTGTATATAAGGTGGTGAGGTGAATCAATGTGATAAGAAGCTAAGAATTGAAAGATGATGGAGGAGCTAGGAAAGGAACTCTGAGTTGAGTAGTGGGGAGTGGGATCCACTTGACAATGTGATTTTATGTATCTTTTAACTCTGATTCAAGTCCATAGATATAGAGCTAAGCATCAGCAGCAGCAACAAGAACAGGAACAACGAGACATCACTGATCAGCTCAGCTGGGGCACCTGTGAAATTAAGTTGTGACATCAAATTTAAGGGAAGAATAGACGCGCGTAAACTATGTGCTTAAACAATAAGCACTTTTGGTAGTCGACCATATATACTAACTGTATTATTAAGACTATATGGACCCAACTAATTGAATTGTGTTTTAGAATTAATGTTTGTTTAATTTGCAGCTGTGTTGTGGAATCATAACTAAGTGCTCAATCTAAGGTTAGTGCCGAACAACGGCCACCAATGTTGATTCAACTTTCCACAAGAGTGTTTGAGATCTTTAGAAATGCCATCTTACCTACCGAATGGCATCAATATTTAACTTTCCAGGTAAAAATGCTAGAATGGAGGGGGACAACATTAAGAAATATAGACAAGCAAGTCCAATATGCATGTTTTCTTCCTACTTCTGTATTCAAGTAGGACAATGTGAAAATCCTAGTAATGTAAAGCTGAATAACTTTTGTATGTACGTGAGTCATTCTTCTTGCAAGATGTATCAGATTGATCATATAAAATGAGGTGCCAAATCACGAATTGTTCACCATCGTAAAAGGTATCGATATCTTGTTTTCCTATAACTGGTAATGTTCTCTCCATGCACCGAATTATATATGCAAGAGAAAAAATAATTGACTCACACTAATGTAAATGGTAACATTATTTTAACACTATTTTCTATCTATTTCCATATCTACACACTCTACAGTTTGAGTTTCAAAATGTAAGTGTCACACAAATGAGATTTCTCTCCTACTCAAACGTAACAACTTCTAAAGGAACATTGAGATCAAACAAGTTCTCACAAAAGAGCATTTCATATTACTCGATCTCAAAGAAATAAAGAGGTCGATCAAAATTCGGATCACGGAAGTACAATCGTCCCCAAAGTTTGAGCTTAAAAATAAAACCAAGCTTTCACTTTTGAGAAATGCATGCAATCAAAACTTCTTCATAGTTGTTTCGAATGAAATCCTTTTCTTCCTTCATTTAAGTTCAATAAGAACGAGTAATATCGAATGATGAATGTGCAGGATATATATCCTAGTTGAAGAGTGGGAAACCGCTTCTTTACCTTCAACAAACATCATCGATCTCACTCAGTGTGATAGAAAACAAACATATATATAAAGAAGAGAAATCTTATAATGATCAGCAATAACGACTGCTCCTTATATTGACGAGACAAAGAAAGAAGTTTTGTAAATTCCAATTAGCTTAATAGCTTGCTTGTGTGCACCAGAGTAACCTATGACACTTTTTATTTGTAGATTGAGAGAAGAAAGTGGTAACCACTAACCACGATTCCCAAGTAAATACCGACAAGGACGACGCGTGTGTTAGTTATTCACCTTAATCGAATCTTGGTTTCCAATTTCATTAGGAGTCCATTCCATTTCCATTTACGGTAGTTGAAACCACTTATTGCGTAGTAAGTGTTGATTTTGTTAAGGGCATTAACAAAAGGGGTCAAATAATTCTCTGCAATTTCAATATCACAAATTCAAAACCAATTTGCCTGTTACCTTGCATTGTCATTTCTTCCATCATTATCTAACTAATTTAATTATCTACATCACATTAATGGCGTCAACCTGGCCTAAAATGATGTCTAAGACTCAGAAAGTAAAATTTGAAGGCATACACATGAATTGGCATTCCCTTGACGTTTGACAAAACACGATAACACTTGACGTTCATCCAGACAAAAGATTAAAGATGTTGGCATCTCCAAATTTTATCTCCTTGGTATATCAGGTAGTTCATTCATTGCATATCATGTTTTTCATCTAGGATATGATAGTGTGCTTGTATCCTTACTGTTCTGGTATGCTTCTGTGAACATGTTCTTATCTGGTTCGATTGCTTTGGTTTATCTTATCTCAGTACGCATGTGCCTTACAGTAGCTTGGGTTAATCTTTATGCGTGCATCTTGGTTCTTGCTAGTTGACCTTAAACTTCAAATGTGTAAAGCCAACATGTGATACTTAGGATATTGTGCTACTTTATGCATGTGCCTTACAATCTGGAATCAGGATAGCTTTAGCTCTCACGTGATACTCTTTCTGCTGTTTTTGCCATTTTTGGTAATAGGTTGGGTACAGCATTTTCCCTCCCAAAACACAACTTACCCCAAATGGAAAACTGATGTTGACTTAGCATTTTTCCTTGAAACATGTTTATGTTTTGCTCACTGTGTCATAACTGCTTTGTCAAATATGTGTTGGTTCTTGTATGCTAGTTGACCACGTGATTCGGTGCCATGCTTAACCCTTATGTATTGTTTCTCACTGATATGGTTTCTGGGTATTGGGAAGAACAAAAAGCTGGTTTGTCTTCTTTCTTCTTTATGCGTGTGGTGTTGTCCCATCAAGTGTGCAGACTTGTTTTGCTCTGTTTTAGGACTGTGCTTAGGGCAGCATTCTGTGCTGCTGTGACACGTGCCTTTTTCAGTTTTCGTTGACCCTTTTGATTTGCCTTACTTGCTGCTTTGTGATGCTGTTGTGTATGGTCTATATAAGGAGTCTATACTGTACTGAAAGGCTGTTGGTTGTGTGAGATACTTGGGTGTTTTGGTTATTCTGTTTTAGGTACTCTTTGAGAGCACATTAGTGTGTAGCATCTCTTCTGTCTTCTCCCTCTCTTCCATGTCTTTTGGTTGCTCATAACTGTGCATAATAGACATGGTTTCTAAAACATAAAAACTGTTTTTCCAAAACTCATATGCATCATTGCATTGTGCATTCCATAGAGATAAAGTGTGGAGATACCCAACCCATGAAGTTGTTCAAGAAGGTTTTAACTTAAAGAGTAGTTAAAGATCTGTTTTGATACTTCAGTTTCTCTTTCCAAGTGTAAGCACATAGATTAAAGTAGTGTAGCTCTGTTTGTACTGGTGGGTAGACTAGTCAGGATAGCATACGGGTTATGTATCCCCAGAGTGCCAGAAACTTGTAATTGTGTGTGTTACAAAATAGTGGAAAGGTTTGTCCCTCAAGAGTTAGGGGCACGCAGTTTTGATCCTGGTTGTAGGATTTCTGCGTCACCAAAAACATCTGGTGTTATTCTTTCCTTACTGCTTTTACATTTTTTACTCGTATTCTGTATTTCGGGATAGGACAATATCTTGCTGTCCCGAAAACAGAATTAAACAAAAAAGTGGTAAAGCCCTATTCACCTCCCCTAGGACCTTTAAAATTAACTACAACGTTTTCAATATGGAAACAAAACAAAATTGGTATTATCCGATGCTAGCCTTCCTAGAGGCATATATGCATATAGGAAATCAGTTTGTGTATTTTTCCAATGTTAGTGCGGTTATATATCTGTTTAACAAGTAGTAAATCAGTTTGTGTATTTTTTTTGAGATGAAAATTATTTAATGTATTGCTTTATTTATTTTAGTTCTTTCTTCTTATTTCTATGAATGGTACGATAGAGAAGATAGTGCGTCAATTCCATTAGTAAGAGATGATAGTGCTAGGAGTGTACTTATAGTTTGCAGAACATATGTGTGTCAGACTGTCATAATCTCATCAGTGTTAGACTTAGATGAATTGTGCATGAGAGAAGGTATACCATAGATTATTCTCTTGTACATTTATGTTCTACATATTATAAAATTACGGCATAGTACTAGGCACAATTACAAACAACGAGCTCCTCCGAGGTCCGTCATTTTAAAAATAAATGTCATTAACCATATATGACTCTACTAGTGTAAGGACTAAAGACGGTAAACAACACGAATTCAAACCCTAATAATCCTATAAACGACCATGAAAATTACTTAGCCTAAGTCATTGAATGTCTTTTGATTGAGCTGCAACTGTAAATAATATACCGGTGTCTCAATAGAGATATTTACCCTTTATTCTTGCTGCTGATCTGAGATGAAAGGGTTTGGGATTTGGTGTTGGACCCTAAAATGGCATGTTTAATTTATTTACTTGGAATGAGAATTAAAAGTGAGAGAATCATTTTTATTTCCCTCCATTAATTCAGTGTTTACTTGCATATAAGAGAATTAGAATGGAGGTGGGTCACACCTCCTTATCAGGAATGATTCCCACAAAAAACCCATAATATGATCTCCAAAGAGGGAGATGAGTTGGAGAATCATTCCTCTTAGAATCAACTTTTTTTACCCCTAATTAATACCATTACGTATATTTTTTTAAGAGACCCTCATGTATATTAAATTACTCAAATTTCTTTAAATTCGATATTTTATTTTATTTTGCTAAATTGCTACTATGAATTGAATGGTTATATTTCAAATTTTTCTAAAGGTATTATGATTATTATTTTGTTGAATTTGAAGCTATGTCTAGCTATATAAGATCTCGCACTACTGAAAATATAAACTTAGACGACGAAATAGATGTCGTCGTTTAGGAAAGAAATTTCCTCGTCTAAGTGGTGACTTAGACGAAGAAATTGTACAATTCGTCGTCTAAGCGACGAAAATTAGTCAGATCACTTAGACAACGAAAATTAGTCAGATGACCAAGACGACGAAATTTTTTTTCATTGTTTAAGTTAGGTCACTTAGACGACGAAACTAAATTTCGTCGTTTAAGTCAGATCACTTAGACGACAAAAATTTCTTTCGTCGTTTACGTGATCAGTTAGACGAAGAAAAAAATTCGTCGTTTAAGTAAAATCAATTAGACGACGAAAAAATGTTTAGTTGTCTAAGTCATATTACTTAAACGACGAAAACTCATATTAGTCGTCTAAGTGATCACCTAAACGACGAAACTATTTTGGTCGTTTAAGTGTTTACTTAGACGATGAAATATCTCTCTTAGACGATGATTTCATCGTCTAAGTGAGTTCAATTATTTAGATCAGATTCTATTTTCAGATCGAACATTTCATCTTTCTCTCCTCTCTCAACACCACCTCTGGCCACAATTTTGATTCATAACGTTGAAAGTTCGATTGAGGCCTCTTAAAGCTAGCTTAATTAATTAACCACCTTCGATCTTATAGGTGAAAGTATAAAGTCTTTTCTCTCAAAATAAATTTCAAATTAATGAAGGTACGTGAGTTTTCCGGTAAATTATCCGATGAATGATTTCCGTCAACCTTTGTTGATTAATTAATTTGCTATATAGATACAATATTGTTGACTTGCATGTGTACGTTGATTATATGGTGAAATGTTAATTAATTAGCTAGAGTACGTACGTATACATTACTTGAAAATTATTAATTAGGTATGTTCTTGATCGAATTGTCCCTAAATTACCTAAAATTTGCTAATTTTTCCAAAATTAGCTAGGTTGTACGCGGATCAATGACTCAAATTTAAGTAGATAGCTAGGTTCTTAAGTAATTATTCAAATTAATTATAACTTATTTAATTAATTATTTTTTCGCTCATGATAACTGACGTAGAATATGGATAAGAGTTGGATACATTTGAAAAAAGGTGATGAGAGGTATATGAACGGAATCAACGAGTGTTGCTCTTTTGTAATTCAACATAACAAAAAAAAAAGTGTTATAGGTGTCCGTGCAAAAGATGGCGTAACACAGAGTTTTTGGAGATTAATGATATAGCTCAACATTTGTATATGAACAATATGATGTGGAGTTACACTACGTGGACTGAGCACGGTGAAGTACTATAATTCAGCTCAGGATACAATTATCAGAGTGCCTTATCCAGCGGTACTGCTGTCAGCTCTTCCTGGAACCCCACTATGGAATTGCCATATGATGTTTTTCCATCATATAGTTCTACTAGACACTAACATGAAGAGGGAGGTTATAATACTCCTCATATGATGACATAGTCCCTACAACCTTGGACACTGACACTACTGAGATGGATAAGTACAACCGGATGCTACTTCAAACCCAAACCCCGGTGTACCCAGGATGTCCAGAGAATGTCTTGCGAGCCATAATGGAGGAAATGAAGATAAAAGTAAAGAACAAAATCTCGAATAGTGTTTTTGATGATATCTAGGAGCATATATATAAGTTGCTTCCTCCTAGTCACAACCTTCCTAATATCTATTATAAGGTAAGAAAGATCTTGAACAACCTTGGTCTTGGGTACAAGAAAATTCACGCCTACAAAAAATATTGTGTCCTATTTTACAAAGAGCACGCAGAATTGAACTACTGCCCTGTATACAATGCATGCAGATGGAAGAACAAGAAGAGGAAACAATATCGTGTCAAGGCCCTTCGCTATTTTCCCTTGACTCCTAGACTACAGCGTTTGTACATGTCTCTATACATAGCGACGATGAGATGGTATGCGGAACACATGATAGATGATTATGTGCTTGGACACGTGGCAGATGTGGAGGCTTTTAAATCTTTTGATAGACAATTTTCATACTTTGCAGTAGATGTTCGAAATATTAGACTCGGTCATTCTATAGATGAGTTCAATCCTTGGGGTAATAATAGCAATTCGGTCAACACTTGACCAGTTATCCTCATGCCATACAACCTGCCTCCCTGGATATGTATGAACAAGAAATTTAATTTTCTTACTCTGCTAATCCCATGTCCAAAGTCTCCTAGAAAGTGCTTAGATGTGTACATGAGACCTTTGATTGACAAGCTGAAACAATTATGGAAAAATGGAGTCCCAACTTATGATAGGTACACTCAAACCTAATTCATCATGAGAGCAGCAGGGATGTGGACCATTAGCGATTTTCTTGCTTTTGGAATGTTAGCATTTTGAACAACTAAAGGGTACAAGGCTCGTCTTGTCTGCTTAGATGATGTAAACTCTAGTTAGCACGCGAAGAAGGTGTGTTACATGGGTCATCGTAGATGGCTTCCTGAGGATCACGCATGGCGACAGGATGCGGCGAAGTTCGACGGGACAGAAGAGAATGGTCTGAAACCCTGACAGTGGTCTGGTGATGAGATTTTGGAGAGGTTGTTAGACTTCAATTTCAGCTTGTTAAGAAATTATGATCATGTGACAGCGAACAATCCATACTGTCCTGAACATCTTAAATATTAGACTCACATGAGTATTTTCTTCGAACTCTCTTACTGGTCAAAATTGAAAATCAGGAACAACCTAGATGTCATGCACATAGAAAAGAATGTGTGCGCATGGTTTGAACAATTCTCCCGTGCGAACCTCTTCGTAGACTGCATCATCACAACCTGCGGGTTCACAAATGAAGTGTGCGTCGACCTTTAGCACCCGGCTCAAGGTGAACACCGACACCTCTAGACCGGTTTCGAAACGCACTAGAAGGTTGGTGAGTGGGGCTAAAGCCGAATGGAGGGTAAATGGAACGTGCAAGAAGATTGAGGTTCCGTATGATAACTTCTTCAGAGGCCCTCCGACGACAGCAATCAATAGTCTTGTTACGAAAAGCGCCGGTTTTATTATACAAAACAAGATTCCTATAAGATCACTTAGTTGGAACGAGCTTGATGACGAGGACAAATACTAGTTGTACCACGAATTCTCTGTAAGATTTTCTCTCAATATAACTTTATTTTCGAATTAATTAGAAATTGTAGGGTTGGAGTTTATGAATTGATATATTTTTTTTTAAATTTTCAACTGTAGTTTTTGTAGCTGATATATGACATTGCTATGGATGCGAAGATGCATGCCTTATTAGAGAATGTAGTTGAAGTGGAAGCACGGTCTACATCTGTATTACTGCAAACACGACCCCTCAATAGTTCTTGATCGGGAGTTGTTGGAGAGGCGTGAACAGTGAGATTTGTTGGTCGGGCACTTCCAGAGCGAAAATTTTGTGGTATTATATCTTTTTTTTTCACTAATTAATTATTCATTTTAGGTAATATATTATTATTTAACTTCATTGAATTGGTTGTGTAACAGAAAAGTTCGGCTGCTAAAAAGTCAAACCGAGAGAAGAAGACGTTGTCACATCGAAAGGGTACGCAACCGATCATTTACAAGGCGAAGGCGAAGGTTCACAAGGAGAAGGGTTCGAAGCATTTTTTTGTTGATGGCTATGCCAGTGCGTACGTGAGGCTCGGGTTTGAAGGCTCACAAGGAGAAGGGTTCGAAGCATTGCTATAAGTAACATTTTTTTTAAGTTTAAGAAACTGATTTTCATTCATCTAGCTATGATTTACAAACACACATAGTCCTGTAAATATGCACGATGAAAACGATATCAAAAACTTAAACAATGTACGTACTACATTCAACTAGATAAGTTAAGACTTAATTACTTAAGATCAATGTTTTAACACTGTTATTATTCTGGTGAGGAGAAATCCGGATAAGAATTGGTGTCCACGGTCTGTTATTTTGGAATTTGGATATTCAAAGTGTTTTCTTTCATAAGCAGGTTTTTTATTTCTTTTAATTTTAGGAGAAATTATATCAAGTTTTCGGAAGAATTAGACATTCATATCTTGTTCACAATAAATTATTATTTTAATGCAGGCAAAGTTGAGGCAATTGGCTGAGGAGGAAATGAGCCGCATACAGACATAACACCCGGAGTTGACGCCTGATGAGCTCCCTCCTATACCCTACGAGACCTAGCTCGGGATTTACGATGCTACACTTGGCCACCAATTAGGGAAGAAGATTCGTGGCGTTAGACGGGAAGACATGTGAGATTTGAGCCATTCATCGGGGTCGTCGGTTTTGTCGAGGAGGAGCTCCGACCGGCCAAGGAGGATGCTCGAACAATCAGGGAGGAGACTCGAGCGCTTAAGGGTTAGTTCAAAGCTATGGAGGAATTCCTCAGAGGCTGGGCATGAATCCTCCTCCCACTTGTTAGCCGAATGTCACGCCTTGGGATCCAAGACATGACCTCTCTGCAACGATAGGATACGAGCGCGGGCTCGCAACTCTAGTGAAATTTTTTGATTACGATGTCGCTTCTTTATTTCTGTAGCTAGCTAGTTCATATTTGGAAACACTTTTTATGTACAAACATGAGTATTTTTAATAAATATTTTCTTAATTAAATATTTTTAATTAATTAATATTTAATTTTTAATTATTTACATTCGGAAAAAAGGTGGAACTTAGACGACGAATTTTTTTAGGTTCTTCGTCTAAGTGTTTTACTTAGATGGCGAAATGACACTACAAGAAAACATCACTTAGACCACGGAAACGTAATTGTTCCGTGGTCCAAGTGACACCTAGACCACGGAAAAGACTCCGTCGTCCAAGTACCACCAGGACGACGGAGAATACCATCTCCGTGGTCCAGGTGACAACCTGGACGACGGAATCTTTTCCGAGGTCCAGGTGATCACCTGGACGACGAAGATGGTATTCTCCGTCGTCCAGGTGATCACCTGGACCTCGGAGTATTCTCCGTCCTCCAGGTGATCACCTGGACGACGGAGAATACCATCTCCGTCGTCCAGGTGATCACCTAGAGGACGGACCGACGCGCCGTCGTCCGAGTATACGAAACGTACTTCCACTTAGACGACGTACCGACACCTCCGTCGTCTAAGTGAAGCATTATATAAGCCCGATGCCAAACTGATATCGAATATTCCTAGCCTCGATCTCTTCATTCCATTTGAAGAAGAATTGAAGGAGAAGGGAGAAGGAGAAGGGAGCTAGGTAGCTAGAGGCCGAGAAGAATCAGGATCGATAAGGGATCTCCGCTGACTAGCTAGTTAGCTTAATTAACGTAAAGATATCGAAAAGGCTAGCAGGTACGTACGTACGCAGTTAAAATTTGCTTAATTAATATATATTTAGTGAAAACGTACGTACATATATATATATACATGCAAGGATGTTAGCTGATGTACGTTAGCTATATATATATATGTACAGATCGATTAAATTACGTACGTACGTAATTGATGGATCGATGTAGATCGAGTACGTATAATTAAGCGTAAATTAATGGACACAGAAATATATATATATATATGTAATAATTAATTAATTATAATATTTTGTAGCAGTATGGACAAGAGTTGGATGAAGTTGAAGAATAGATGTGATGTCCGGTATATGGATGGAATTAGCGAATTTGTGAATTTTGCGATAGAACATGGTCAGGGAAAGAAACGTTTCAGGTGTCCGTGTCAGAAATGTCTTAATTGTCAGTATGCGGAGGTTAATGTTATGGTGCAACACCTGTACGAAAATTGTATGATGTGGAGTTACACTACATGGAGCGAGCATGGTGAAGCAGTAGAGTTCAGCGCAGCAGACTTCAGCTCAAGGTACAGTTACCATGGTGCCTCATCCAGCGGCAGTGGTGCCGGACCCCCAGCTTGCAACCCAACTGCAGATTTGGTCCATGATGCGTTTCCGGGATGTAGTCATCGTGGACACCAACACCAAGACGGAGGTTACAGTACCACTAATGAGCATGATGACACATTCCCCGCAGCTAGCTTGGCCACTGACACCAGTGAGATGGAAAAGTACAACCGGATGCTACTTGAAGCGCAGACCCCGGTGTTCCCTGGATGTCGAGAGAATGTGTTGCAATATGTGATGGAGCAAATGAAGATAAAAGTGAAGCACAAAATGTCAGTGAGTGCTTTTGACGAAATTCAGCAGCAAATATGTAAGTTGCTTCCTGATGATCACAATCTTCCTAAATCTCATTATAAGGTTAGAAATATCCTGAGCAGCCTCGGCCTAAAGTACAGGATAATTGACGCATGTCCGAATGATTGTGTGCTATTTTACAAAGAGTATAAAGAGTTGGACTATTGTCCCGTATGTGGCCAGTGCAGAATCCAGTTGAATAGGAAGAGTTCGAAAAAGAAAATTCCTGTGAAATTTGTTCGATATTTTCCCTTGATTCCCAGATTGCAGCGCCTGTACATGTCTCTACACACAGCAGAGGCGATGCGATGGTACGCAGAAAAGCGAATAGATGACGATGTCTTGCGACACGCCGCGGATGGGGAGGGTTTCAAACATTTCGACAGAGAATTTGGAGACTTTGCTTCAGAGGTTAGAAATGTTAGACTCGGCCTATCTACAGACGGATTCAATCCTTGGGGAAGTAATAGCTCCGCCGTCAGCACTTAGCCAGTTATTCTGATGCCGTACAACTTGCCTCCGTGGATGTGCATGAACAAGGAATTTAATTTCCTTACCGTACTAATTCCAGGTCCTAAATCTCCATCGAAGTGCTTAGATGTCTACCTCAGACCTTTGATCGACGAGCTGAAACTGTTGTGGGAAAATGGAGTCCCAACTTATGACAAATTCACTGACATGATGTTCACGATGAGGACTGCTGTAATGTGGACGATCAGCGATTTTCCAGCTTATGGGATGTTGGCAGCCTGCAGGACAAAAGGATATAATGGATGTCCTATATGTTTGGACGACGTGAACTCTAGTTGGCACGCGGGGAAGGTGTGTTACTTGGGTCACCGTAGATGGCTTCCTCACGACCACCCGTGGCGACAGGATGAAGCTCATTTCGACGGTACGGTAGAGAACAATCCTAAACCCCGTAGTTGGTCGGGCGAAGAGATTTTAGAGAGGTTGAGCTATTTCGACTTTGGTGTGTTGAGCAATGACGCGGATGTAAAGAAATGCAATCCAATTCCTCCACATGATCTGAGCTATTGGGATCACAATAGTATATTCTTTGAACTCCCTTACTAGTCGAAGTTGAAGCTGAGGAACAACTTGGACGCGATGCACATAGAAAAGAATGTGTGCGACAGCGTGGTGGGAACAATTCTCGGTATTAAGTTCAAGACTAAAGATACTCCCAAAGCGCGCAAAGATTTGGAATCAATGAATCTACGTCGTCCCTTGTGGTTGAGGAGGGATAGGAAATGAGTGTACAACAAGATGCCAGATGCACCTTACACAGTGAAGCCGACGCTTAGACGTTCTGTATTTCACTGGTTTAAGGGCATTCGTTATCCGGCTACGTATGCAGCTACTATAACTGGAGCAGTGGACGAGGTGCAACACAAGTTTGTTGGTCTAAAGACACATGACTATCACGTTATGCTGCAACGTCTGATTCCAGTGGTAATTCGACCATACTTGCCTCGGGACGTCGTAGAACCAATAGTGGCATTGTGCAGGTGGTGGCAAAGGTTATGCGCCAGAGAATTAAAGAAGTCAGATGTGGTGGAATTGCAACAACAAATTGTTCACATCATTTGCAAACTAGAGAGGATTTTCCCCCTGCTTTCTTTGACATCATGATTCACCTAATGATCCACCTGCCCGAGCAGGTGCTTATTTCTGGTCCGGTCCAGTACACTTGGATGTATCCTCAAGAAAGGTACGTACAACTATTTAATTAATTTGTTTCACTGGAGATTATATATATACTAGCTAGCTAGCTATATGTACTGCCGTAATGTGTACGTTTGATTTTGTAGACAGCTTAGACAGTATAAGTCATTCGTCAAAAAAAGGTCGGCCCCGGATGGCTCCATAGCAGAGACATACCTAATGCATGAGTGTGTTACTTACTGCAACAAGTACCTCAAAGATCCACCCCCTCCCACTGCCTCCGATCGCAGTGCCCGCATCAATCTTTCTGTCGTCACCAATGTCGTCCGATCGTTTAGAGGAGTATTAAAGGAATCGTTAACACGGGAAGAACTTATTGAGGCACATTGGGTAGTGTTGCGAGACTGTGACGAAGTTGAGCCGTACATGTTGTCATACAGGGAGAGGCTTCAGGCGTTAAATCAAAACAAGAGTTCGGCGTGGATTGAGAAAATGGTTAAGAAGAAGTTTCCCGATTATTTCTTCCAATGGGTACGTACGTATGACTCGGTATTAATTATTTAAATACATATCGCTCATGTTTGTAGAAAGTAAACCCTTATATTAATTTTCCATTTTTCTCAGATGATTGATCTACAAAAATCTGATAACCACGGAGGGTGGTGGTCATGGCCAAAGCACTTGCTAGCATGGAAGCCGGTTAAACACTATATTTATCCCGGATGTTTTGTGAACGGTGTAAAGTTCCATTCATTGGCCCGAGACGAAGGAAGAAGAACACAAAACAGTGGGGTAGCGGTTGGGAAAGACAATGATCTATATTACGGGGCTATTGTATACGTGGTTCAGCTATGTTACGGGAATGATGTCAACATTTTCCTATTCAAGTGCAGATGGTTCAAGCGTACAAAGGAAGACCTGAGACTATTATCAGTCGATACAAACTCGCACTGGTATGAGGATGAGCCTTTCGCTCTCGCCACCTTAGTTCGGCAGGTGTTCTATCTCGACGATCCGAAAGCCGGTGAAGGGTGGAAAATAGTGAAGCATATCTCTTACCGAGGAATATGGAATACATAGACAATTGAAGGGACACCGGCGACGACTGAAGATGCTGCTGAACCAGTGAGAGACATTCCTGCCTATCAAGAGCCTAATATTTCTATGGTCCGCTATGATATAATGGACCTGGTTCAAGATGGTGAACGGTTACCCATGCCTGATGGTTGTACAGATCTAACTGAAGATGAGATTATCGATGAGGTAGATGAAGAAGACGAGCAGGAAGAGGATGCGGACGAGGACTCAGGTTATTCGTCGGACGATGTTGAGTACGATGACGAGGATGAGCCGTCGTCTAACGGGGACGAGGATGATGATGATTATGACGAAGAATACGGTCATACGACGAGGGAGATTAATTGGTAATTAATTACTGTAATTTTTGTAATATATATATATATATATGATCGATGCCGGTTTACGGTAAGAAATTAATTCTAATTATATATCCTGGACAACGGAGAAATTAATTGCAAGTTGTCGCCAAATCTCAATCTCATATAAAACCCTAGCTAAATCCTGGACCCTAAATCTAGCAGTTCGGATCGATCGATCAATTTTTTAATTCTATTTTTGAATCAGAATAATTGAACGGACACACAAATTTACGGGGACGACCTAAACCATAAACCCTAAAGCCCTAACCCCTGAAATCGGGGTTTGTGAACTTGGACGACGGATAATGGTCATTATCCGTCGTCCAGGTACACACTAGGACGACGGATACGGTCATTATCCGTCGTCCAGGTACATACTAGGACGACGGAAAATGGTCATTCTCCGTCGTCCAAGTTCACAAACCCTAAACCCTAAACCCTAAACAATAAGGCCCTAACCCCTGAATTTAGGGTCTATACACCTGGACGACGGATAACACTCATATCCGTCGTCCAGGTGAGAACCTGGACGACGGAGAACGCTCATTTCCGTCGTCCAGGTGCAGATATTGTAATTTTTTCTAAGACAACGACCATCTAGACCTTCTTCCAATGCAAAGTCTTTTCATCAAGACTTTAGAGTAAACAATTCTTGGTGTGTGAGCTTCGACGGTTCGAAAATCGGAGTTGCGAAATGCCTTGTATCCACGTTTTCGGTTTGTGAAATTATCCGTTTTGCGGTTGACTGTGCCGATCAAAACCTTCCCGAACTTCTTATTTTATGGTCCTTTGAAGACAATTATATATTATGTTACGACGAACATATCCAACGATTGTTTTGTCCAAATTCAATTTCGTTAATACTCTGCTGCAAATGAGCGTCTACTCATGAACACTTAAGTCGTAAAGATTAGTTGATACTTAACATGTTTCAATACGTAAAATTAATCGTCGGTTCAAATTTAACTGTTAATATATACCATGCGTTCATCGATATTGTACGACTATTTCACTCGAATGACAGATCGCTAAATTCCTAGCGAATTATTTTTTAAAATTTTTTTTACGTAATTTGAACCTGGACGACGGAGATGGTAATTTTCCGTCGTCCAGGTGTTAACCTGGACGACGGAAAATTACCATCTCCGTTGTCCAGGTTCAAAAATCATGGCGGTTCAAATTTTTTTTTGTTTAATTTTTTCATGTAATTTTCACTTGGATGACGGAGATGGTCATTCTCCGTCGTCCAAGTCCAAAATTATGGCGGTTCAATTTACCGCTTCCATTTTTGGTACCGCTTGAATTTTCACTTAGACGACGGAGAATTCATTCTCCGTCGTCTAAGTCAAAATCATGGCGGTTCAGAACGTCCCGCCGATTAATTGGCACCGATTGAAATTTTTTGAAACCGCCACCTAGACGACGGAAAACACTGTTTCCGTCGTCCAGGTGGACTTAGACGACGGAGAATAGTGCTCCCACTACAACATTTTTGCCCATTACCGGCGAGATCACCGGAGACAAGGCCGGCGACCGGAAAAGTTGCCGGTAATGTTCAACATTACCGGCGACTTAGCCCGTCGCCGGTAATGTCGCCGGAATCTCGCCGGTAATGTTGCAAAACATTACCGGCGACTCCAACCGTCGCCGGCAATGTCTAGGGAGACATTTCCGGCGATTTTCCGGCGGGAATTTCGCCGGAAATGTCTCCCTAGACATTGCCGGCGACGGTTGGAGTCGCCGGTAATGTTTTGCAACATTACCGGCGAGATTCCGGCGTAAAGTCGCCGGTAATGTCTTCATTTCCGGCGACTTACTCCGTCACCGACAATGTGTCTTATATTAGATGCCGGATCGGGCAGCTCGATCATTCAATCATTTTGAGCGAAAAAAATCCAGAGAAATCGAAAGAAGGAAAACGTACGCTCTGAAATCGATCATTCGGTATATTGTCAAAATTAAGGCGGGCGTCGAAAACTCGATCACTCGGGAAGCTATATATATAGGTACGTAGGTGTATATATACGTATATGTGGTATATATATATGTGTGTGTGTGTGTTGATCAAATCCAATTCGTGAGATATATATATATATATATATATATATGAAATGTTGTTGATGTACGGTCACCGAAACGAGAAAACAGCTTGTAGTTAATCTTGTGTCTGAATCAATGACTGGTATTATCGTATTGTTATCGGAGCCAGGCTTAACAGAGCCTCCTCCTACATACCCAGTCAAATACGTTTTGAATTGAAAAAAGGAGAATACTATCATCGAGTACTGAATCGAATTCAGAGATTAGATCGATATATATACATATGCATGCATGTGTTGATTTAATTAGAGTTGAATTGAGAGATCAAGTCGATTATTAGTAGTGAATGTGTGTATATATATATAATTAATACGTAAAATTGTTAGAATTTTCAGGATGGACAAGAGTTGGATGAGCCTCGAAAGATGGGATGTCAGATATCACGAGGGAATTAGGAGTTTTGTGGATTTTGTGAAGGCTAATTGTGGAGACACTACACTTCATTATTGCCCGTGTAAAGAATGTAAGTGTTTCAGCGATCGATTTCGATTTCCCATTGATAAAGTCCAGAGGCACCTGAGTAAATACGGGTTTTGGGATAAGTACACTTGTTGGATTTATCACGGTGAAACATCGGTAGCGGGTCCGCATGATCATGGACAATTTGGTGAGAGGGCCAGTCCACGCTATGATTATGGAGATTTTGCTGAGAGGGGCAGTTCATCCTATGATCCAACATAGATGTTAATCAATGATATGTTTCCTCATGAGAGCGGTGTATTTGCTGATGAAGCACCAAATGTCCCTCCCGTCGTTGAGGGTTTCCCCCATATCGAGCCAGTCGAACCATTACCTGGAGGTCATGCCAACACAAGCGGTATGGACAAGTACAACAACCTGATTGCATTGCAACAGACTCCGTTGTACGACGGTTGTAGTAAGACTGTTCTTGAAAGTCTGATGGGAGTGATGCAGCTAAAAATGGAGAACAAAATGTCTGTCAAAGCTGTTGATTCTTGGTTGAAGTGGACTGCTTCGCTACTGCCACCCGGTCATCGTCTTCCTACCACTCATCATAAGGTGCGACATATCCTGAAAGATCTTGGGCTTTCCTACATCAAAATCCATGCATGCAGATATGATTGTATTCTCTTCTGGGGAAAAGATCTCGAAGACCTTGAAGCCTGCCCGGTATGTTTTACAGAAAGGTATAAGTTGACTCCTGCAGGCAACAAGAAAGCTGTGAAGATACTTCAATATTTCCGGCTTATTGATAGGCTGGAGCGGTTGTTCATGTGTGCTTTCACGGCCGAGGCAATGAGATGGTGGGCTGAGAGGAACTTGCCTGACGATGACACCCTTATACACCCTTCCGACGGAGAGGCTTGGAAGCACATGGTCAGGGAGTTTGATCATTTTGCAGCAGAGGTCCGAAATGTTTGGCTAGGGCTCTCATCTGACGGATTCAACCCTTTTGGCAACATGAGTCTTCAATACAGTATATGGCCAGTTATTTTGGTACCGTACAACCTTCCACCATGGATGTGCATGAAGAAGGAATACAATATGCTCACTCTGTTAATTCCGGGCCCCGGTTATCCAGGAAAGTGTCTCGATGTGTATTTGAGGCCTTTGATTGAGGAGCTTAAGTACCTGAGTGAGTGTGGCCACCCCACTTACGATAGGTTCAAAAAGGAGATGTTCCAGATGCATGCCATGCTTGTTGGCACCATCAGTGATTTTCCTGCCCGCGGTATGTTGTCGGGCAACGTTACCAAGGGTTACAGGGCTTGTTCAGAGTGCATGACGGTTGATTGTTGCAGTCCTCATTGCAGTAAAATTGTCTCGATGCGTCACCGTTGTTGGCTTCCATATGATCACCCATTTAGGCAGGATCCAGACGCGTTTGATGGGACTGTTGAAACTGGTGTGGCACCCAGGCGATGGACAGGGGACGAAATTTTGGAAGTGTTGAATGAATACGATTTTGGCCAGCTGAGCAATCATCCTGACATAGTGGCGTCAATTCCAAAAAAGCCCGAAAGGTATAAGTTTTGGACACACAAGAGCATATTCTGGGAACTCTCCTACTGGCCCAGGTTGCCTATCAGACATTACCTAGATGTCATGCACATAGAGAAGAATGTGTGTGAAAGTGTGGTGGGCACAGTTCTTAACTTGGAGGGGAAAACAAAAGACATCCCTAAGGCACGCATTGATCTTAAAGCAATGGGTGTGCGGAAACATTTGTGGTTAAGAGATGGTAAGAGAAAAATGCCGCAAGCTCCGTACACCGTAAAGCCGAAGCATAAGCATGAAATTTTTCGGTGGCTGAGTAATGTCAGGTATATATTCTTATGGCTATGTATGAATTTGTCCTTAAATTTTTAGCGGAGTATATATGGTTATATGCGAGAAATATAATTGGTCCATATATATGGCTTCATCTATATATATATGCAGGTATCCTTATGGCTATGCAGGAAATATAAGCAGGTGTGTTAACTTCCGGGACAATAAGATGTACGGATTAAAGAGTCATGACTGCCATGTACTGCTTCAACGCCTTTTCCCTATTTTCATTCGAGGGTACATGCCCAAAGAGGTGGTGGAGCCGTTGGTGGCCTTGTCAAGATTCTTTCAGAAGTTATGCACCAGGGAAGTTAAAAAAGCAGACCTGAGGGAGATGCAAGATGACATCATTTTTATCATGTGCAAGCTTGAGAGGATATTTCCCCCAAATTTTTTCGACATAATGCCGCACCTGATGATCCATCTTCCCGAACAATTGTTGCTTACCGGTCCCGTACACTACACTTGGATGTATCCCATGGAAAGGTACAAATGATTCATAAATTTGGTTTGCCTATGGTTTTTATATGTAATGACTTCTGGTTAAGTAAGTTAACATGTACTTGTTAACTTGTAGACAATTGGGAGCCTACAAGGACTATGTGAAGAATAAATATGCACCTGAAGGGTGTATCGCTGAAGCATATCTTGCGCACGAGTGTGTAACGTACACCAAAGTGTACCTCGAAAATGTAGAGGACCCCCAACAACATATGCCGATAGATGAACCCCAGTTCAACCTTTCTATCATCTCCAGTGACGTGGTAGTACAGGGAAGCTTGCCAAAGTCGTACAAGTTGGATGGAAATGAGGTAGCCATTGCCCACTGGTCGGTACTGATTAACTGTCAAGAAGTACAATATTGGAAAAACTATCATCTTCACTGCCCTGCTATTGCCGGAAATGTTGATTACCACAACAAGACGTTTGCAAACTACTTTGGTCAATGGGTAAGTATATGTGTATATGTCTATTTTTATATATATATATCCTTACATAGCATGTATGTATGTACGTGCTTTTGTGGTTTCAAGATGACATAATTTCTTCTGTACGTATTAATATATGGACGTTTTCAGATGAACCATGTAGCAGATGATGGTTGCCCAGAGTGGTCAAACGAATTGAGGGTCCTGGCGATGAAACCGATTGCTTCAAAAGTTTACTCGATGTGTCAGGTCAATGGCGTGAAATTTATATGTGAAAATCGAGACGACCGACTGAAAACACAGAATTGTGGGGTGATGGTCCATGGTGGGCAGGATGGCGTTGACTATTACGGTGTCCTTCATTCAGTTGTTGAACTAATTTATGGGAACCGCATGAAAGTGCACTTGTTCAAGTGTAGATGGTTTGATACTAGCCCGGAGAACACAAGGACCGATCAGTACGGAACATTTTCGGTGAATACTGCTACTACCTGGTATGAAGATGACCCTTTCGTTCTTGCCTCATCAGTAAAACAAGTGTTTTACCTGGACGATCTTCTTAACAAAGTCCCGTGGAAGGTGGTTAACCATGTTGCTCATAGAAACATATACAGTGCTGCCACACTTGGTGATACCGCAGATGATGAGGAAGTTACTGCATACCAAGAGCCGAACGCTTTTGACATTCCGGAATCATCTACGATTCGCCTTAATAATGTGAGATCTGGGAGTGTGGTTCGAATTACTGGAGCAGAACTTCTCGATGTTAATCCATATGAAGTTGACGCTGATTCAGATGACGAGGAGCGGCACATATTGCCAGAGGTTACCTATGAAACCGAGTCAGACTCAAGTGATGAAGATGATTACGATTATCATCCTTAGTACGTTGGAAATTGTAGTCGGAAATTGTAGTCGGAAATCGTACGTAGTCGGAAAATGTAGTCGAAATTGTAGTCGGAAATTGTAGTCGTTAATCGTACGTAGATGGAATTGATAATCGAAATTGTAGTCGAAAAATGTAGCCGGAAATCGTAGACGAAAATTGTAGTCGTTAATCGTAGACGGAAATTGATAATGGAAATTGTAGTCGGAAAATGTGCATAGCTGGAAATGGTACGTACGTATATGGAAAATGTAGTCGTTAATCGTACGTATACGAAAATTGATAATCGAAAATGTAGTCGGAAAATGTAGTCGTTAATCGTACGTATACGGAAATTGATAATCGAAATTTTAGTCGGAAAATGTAGCCGGAAATCGTAGACGGAAATTGTAGTCGTTAATCGTAGACGGAAATTGATAATGGAAATTGTAGTCGGAAAATGTGCATAGCTGGAAATGGTACGTACGTATACGGAAAATGTAGTCGTTAATCGTACGTATACGAAAATTGATAATCGAAAATGTAGTCGGAAAATGTAGTCGTTAATCGTACGTATACGGAAATTGATAATCGAAATTTTAGTCGGAAAATGTAGCCGGAAATCGTAGACGGAAAATGTAGTCGTTAATCGTACGTATACGGAAATCGTAGTCGTTAATCGTATGTATACGGAAATCGTAGTCGTTAATCGTACGTATACGGAAAATGTAGTCGTTAATCATACGTATACGGAAAATGTAGTCGTTAATCGTACGTATACGGAAATCATTAATCGAAAATGTAGACGGAAAATGTAGTCATTAATCGTACGGATACGGAAATTGATAATCGAAATTGTAGTCGGAAAATGTAGCCGGAAATCGTAGACGGAAAATGTTGTCGGATATTCTTCGGGAAATAATGACATTACCAACGAGTTGAAGTCGTTGGTAATGACATTACCAACGAGTTATAAGCAACTCGTTGGTAATGACATTACCCACGAGTTAACTCGTCGTTGGTAATGTCATTACCAACGACTTGAAGTCGTTGGTAATGACATTACCAACGAGTTATAAGCAACTCGCCGGTAATGTTTTCTGGTTTCCCCCATATCGAGCCCGAGCCTTTCATTTCTCCTCCTCTCCCTCTCCTCCTCCTCTCCCTCTCCTCTCCCTCTCCTCCTCCCAAATCGGTCCGGTGAGTGTATGTGCTCCTCCTCCTCCTCTCCCACTCCTCCTCCTTATCCTCTACTCCTCCTCTCCCTCTCCTCCTCTCCACCGATCCCCTCTCCTCTCCTCCTCCGAAAATCTCCTCCTCCCCTCCTCCCCTCCTCCCCTCCTCTCCTCCCCTCACCATTGTAGGTGGAAATTCATGGCAGGTCCGATCCTCTCTCTCTCCCTCTCTCTCTCTCTCTCAATTTTTAATTATTTTTTTGCATGTGTATGTGTATGTGTATGTGTATGTGTATGTGTATGTGTATGTGTATGTGCATGTGTATGTGTATGTGTATGTGTAAATTAATTAGGGTGCTAAGTTGGAAATTAGGGTGATAATTTCTAAATTAGCATGTATGTATATATGTGATGTATATATATATTTAGGTATGTGAATATGAAGTGATGTATATATATGTGAAAATTATGTATAAATGTGGTTTGGATGAATATGTGATGTATATATATGTGGAAATTAAACCTAATTAAGATGCATGATATATATATGTGTGAAAAATGTGGAAAATTAATTAGGGTTTGTGATTTGGATGAATATGTGATGGATAAATTTAATTAAGATGCATGATGTATATATATATACACATCGAATATGTATAGTCGTTAATTTAGGTGATATAGTTGTTAATTAATCGTATAAATGAAGGTGGAAATCGGGATCGTGACGGTTTAGAACCAGAACGGTTTGGAACCGGAACGGTTTGGAACCGGAACTGTTTGTAACCGGAACCGTTATGTTACAAACGGTTCCGGTTACAAACAGTTCCGGTTTCAAACGGTTCCGGTTCCAAACCGTTCCGGTTCCGATTTGTTATAGAACCGAAACGGTTTGGAACCGGAACTTATTGTAACTGGAACCGTTATGTTACAAACGGTTCCGGTTCCAAACAGTTCCGGTTTCAAACGGTTCCGGTTCCAAACCGTTCCGGTTCTGATTTGTTATAGAACCGAAACGGTTTGGAACCGGAACGGTTTGGAACCGGAACGGTTTGGAACCGGAACTGTTTGTAACCGGAACCGTTATGTTACAAACGGTTCCGGTTACAAACAGTTCCGGTTTCAAACGGTTCCGGTTCCACACCGTTCCGGTTCCGATTTGTTATAGAACCGAAACGGTTTGGAACCGGAACTTATTGTAACTGGAACCGTTATGTTACAAACGGTTCCGGTTCCAAACAGTTCCGGTTTTAAACGGTTCCGGTTCCAAACTGTTTCGGTTCCGATTTGTTATAGAACCGAAACGGTGTGGAACCGGAACGGTTTGGAACCGGAACTGTTTGTAACCGGAACCGTTATGTTACAAACGGTTCCGGTTACAAACAGTTCCGGTTTCAAACGGTTCCGGTTCCACACCGTTCCGGTTCCGATTTGTTATTGAACCGAATCCATGACCATTACGATGTCCAGGAGGTTTTGCGGCTAATTGGCTTCGGAGAGGTTCCCGAAATAGTGGAGGGAACAGTAGTCAAGCTTCCTCCTCGCCCGCAGTTAGCAACACGCCCAGTGGGCCAATGATGACTGCTCGCACGAGAGCCTTGCTAGAGGCGCGAGCTGAGGAGGAAGCTGCACGATCAAGAGCCGTGGAACCGGAATTCGAGGCTCGAGCCTCAGTCTCTAGACGCTCAATCAGCAGACGTCCCTCCGGTGGCAGAGCCTCAGACGAGCGACAGTCAACGGGGGCATCAGAAACTCCCTCAATCCGAATGCCCCATATTCGGATGGTGCCTACTCCCGTTTCACGGGAATCATCTGAGGCACATGGTGGTGCTGGCGCCTCATCGTCCAGGCCTCGTCTATCTCCGCCGTCCGGTCTCTTCCTACCCGACGAGATTCCTGTCATCCCTGAATTCGATGATAGGGGGATGCCTGTTTATATTGAAGGACGGCCGGATTTCCTGACCGTGGAGGAAGCGTATAACTTCCTCCCGTTCGACCCCGTATATCTTTGGAGTGTGAGGTGCACCAACCAACAAACGGACGATGCAGGTAAATTTTATTTAACATCAGATTGATTACTTAATTATTACTTAAGACTTGCGATTGGTTCAATTAATGATATCAATTTGTTGACATTGTTTTATTAGGCAATTTCGTTAATGGGACTGGAAAACGGAAAGGGGCTAGAGGCACCTGCACCGGGAAGAGACTTGAGCAGGCCACCGGCGGAAGGAAAACGCCCATAAGGGCCAATGAGGATGGCGAGGTGATCGAGGCATTCGACACCATGCGCAAATATGTCAGCATGGCCGGTGCGATCGTGCGGGACAAGGTCCCAATGCTTTGGCCAGATTGGGAATCTGTGCCTATCTACGTGAAGATGCAAGTGCATAATGCACTCAGTGTGAGTAAAATCGTATTTTCATTACGTAAATTTTACATTTATTAATTAAGTCCACTTAAATATATAATTTTACCTTTTATATATTCATATTGCAGGTGTGGTTTGACGTGGATGAAGTTCTTATTCACACGTGGGTAGAGCGTCAACTACATAATCGGTGATGTGCTTCGACTTATTTGAATATATATCGAGTTAGATTTTTGTTTATCAACTGTTTTAATATCTCTAACTTTTTTTCCTTGTTTTAATATAGGTATAAAGAGTGGAAGAACGAGCTTTCTTCCCATTACACTGTATACAAGGAGCTAGGCCGATGTTCTACCCCTAGCGAATTCCGGTTTAGGGAGTACGAGTGGCTGTGGCTGATAGCCCACTTCGAGCACCCCAAAGCTCAGGTATGCATCCTTAATATATCTTACAAGCCTAATGTATCGTATCAGATTGAAATAGTGTGAGATCTAATTTTTTTCCATATGTTTATCAAACAAGGCGATTTCGAAGACGAACCGGGCGAATAGATTGAAAAACACCAGGGCCCATCATGCAGGTTCACTCAACTACATGGGTTGGTCGACTAAGGCGCAGCAACAACAAGAAGTGAACCCCTTGGTGTATATTCATCAGAAGTTCTATCCGCAGTGCCCTGACGAAGCGGTAAGTCTTTCGCCTCTCCATGTGTTAATAAAACTATTTTTCGATATTAATAGATGTTGTTAGTTAATACGTTGTTCATTTTCGCTTTTCAATTAGGCGAGAGTGGAGGAGGCGACCGCAGAAGTGACCATGAGTATAGCTCGGACTAACCATCCTGACTGCTCCGAGGAAGAAGTCACCCAGTATGCCTCTCAGATCGATCCGCTTGATCCCCCGATAGCGGCTCAGATCATGGCAAAAGCGTGCGGGACTGGAAAGAATACCTACTACTGTAGGGGAATGGGCTCGGCGGGCGAAGGAGTATTGAAAACCACTTCACAATACTCTACCGGGTCAAGAAGTTCAAATTCTAGTCGTAACCTCGCATCGGAGCTTCAGAGGACGCAGAGAGAGTTGGAGGAGCAAAAGAGGCAGATGGCCGAGTACCAAATGCAGCAGACACAGGTGCAGGCTCAGATGTACACATGGATGCGGACGATGTACGAGGCTCACACTACCGGACAACCGTTCCCCACACCTCCACCGGTCCCGGTCCCTCCGTTCCCTAGCTATCCACCACCACGACCGCACCAGTCAACGCCAGAGCAAGACCAAGGAAGCCACCAGAATTCAAATGAGTACATGGATTACTTCGACCCTGACCCGCAAGTTCCTGGACCCTGACCTGTAGTTGTAGTTAATTTTCGTATCGTCGTTGCTATTTGTACTGTACGTTGGACATTTATGTGTACTGTTGAACTTGTATGATTGTACGGTTTATGTCTTTCAATGCAGGTTCTGGAATTGGGCCCAATCCAGAACCGCGTTTTTTTTCAAAAATTTTTCAAACATTGCCGGCGACATGGACCTCAGTCGCCGGCAATGTCACAAATTCCGGCCACGGCGGCGGAACCATTGCCGGCGACAGCGTCGCCGGTAATGTCGGAGACATCACCGGCGACGCCGTTTCCCGTCGCCGGCAATGTTAACACCGGCGGGAGATTTCCGGCGACGTCATTGCCGGCGAATCGTCGCCGGGAATGACATTTCCGGCGAAAAAAAAAGATCAGGCCGGCGACCTCCCGTCGCCGGTAATGTCTCCTTTTCTTGTAGTGTCCGTCGTCTAAGTGCAACTCTATAAATAGAGTTGCACCCCCCCTCATTTTCTCATCATTCCATCTCCTCATCTCCCTCTCCTCTCCTCTCCTCTCCTCCGGCGATCCTCCTCCGGCGAGACTCCGACGACATTTTTTCCGGCGTGGTTCCTCCTCTCCGACGACTCAACTCTTCCGATATTTCAGCGACATTCCGACGAGGTAATAATTCTATTTTTTACCTCTTTTACATTTTTGTTAATTAATTAATTATTTAATTAATAAATAGTTTTAATTTATTAATTAGTTTAAAATAATTAATAGTTATAATTATAATCATTAATTAATGAGTTGTTATTATATATTAATATTGGGATAATTATTATTAGTTGTTAATTATTTGGTAATAATTTTATATTTGTTAGTTAATTAAAATTAAATAATAGCAATAATTATTATTGTTAATAATAATTAATTATATTGGTAAATGAATAATTATTATTATATGCATGATAAATAATAATTGATTATTGTATTTATTTATTGTTTTAATTAATTGATAATTAATTACGTGTATTTTCGAGTAAATTGCATGGTAGTACGTGTTCGATTTAAATTTAGTACATAGGCTTGGTTTATTAAGTCGCACTCTTTGGAATAGATGACGCCTCTTTTCCTAGCTTATCTACTTAACCCCTCGTGATGTGTGGATTTCATCACCGCACACCATAACCTAAGTGAAGTTATGGACACGAGGTTGAGGGCGAAGTTTGCAAAGGACTTGAGGGAGTGTAAATTTTTGAAAAATTGGCCGAATGTCGGACATGGTGTCTAGAAACGGGTTATGACTGGTGACAGGATTTGGACTAAGAAAGACTTTTGTCGAAATTAGTCCTGCCTCTCGCGTTATCTCTATCCCTAACTGGCCATGTTTTTCGATTTAACCAAGGCTGATTAATTGAAAATTTACACTTTATCGCGCGGGTCGCACGTCCATTGAACGACCGAAAATGCCAAGCTAGTGTACTCTATTTAAATCTTAAACGTACTTAATTAAAAAATGGAGAAATTTTTAAGTTGTAATTATTATGGTAAGTAGGTATTTTAACACCGTACTCTTAGGTTTAAATGGCTCCGCCAAAGACGACATCCGGCAAGAAGAAAGCCCAACAAGAGGCAGAAGATGAGATGCTCCGAATGTTGGCGGCCCAAGTCGGTTGGGTTCAAGAGGAGGGCAACGACGCCCTCAATCCGGACGGATCATCTGGTCTGTCCGTAGGGCCATCTGGGGAAATTCCCGCTCCTCCATTCATCGAGAGCGGTGATGACGTCGACCCCTTCCAAACTCCGACGCCCGGTACCCATTCAACGGGCAGTACTCAGGCGTCCTCGACCGCCGAATCAATCATGTACAGCGCCCGCCGTAGGCAAAGGAGGGCCCCCACTGACCCAGAACCGAAAAGGACTCGGGGTCTCGTTAAAGGGGGCAAAGCGGCGCGTATTTGCAAGGCGACCGGGAAAAAGATCGAGTTGCCCTACGACGAATTTACCGGTGGCCCTCCCACAGCTAAGCTAGCAAGTCTCTAGACGCATAGCATATGGTCAATCGTCCGTAATCGGGTTCGTCTCACTACCCCGACTTGGAAGGAGGCGCCGGATCAAGAGAAGGCGAAAGTCTTCAAAGATCTTTCGGTACGTAATACGTCCAAGTTAGTTATTATATAATATTGTTAATATTAGTTAAAATTTCATAATATATACGATTATGATTTTCTATTCATTTTTGATAGGAACAATTTGAGGTGGATCCGACACCGACCATGTTGAGGCATATCAACCAAACCTCCAACGCTATCTACAAAGATTGGAAGTACAGGCTCCATCAGTACTTCCAAAATATCGGTCCCTCGCCTCCCCCCGTAGAGCTGCGTGGGGATAGAGAAGATGAGTGGGAGTGGTTGTGTAACCACTTTGCTGATGACTCCTTTAAGGTGTTAATTTACTTTTTGTATTTCAATTAAGATAATTGAATTATTTAAATTGTAGTTATTAATTTTTTAATGATTTAATTATTTTGTGTAACAGAAATTCTCCGGTGTCAACAAGGCCAACCGGGGAAAGAAGGAGAAACACCATACTACTGGCGCCAAGCAGTTCATTCAAATTGCCACAAGGATAAGGGTTCCAAACACCCTTATCTTGATGCAAGCGTAAGCGCGTACGTGACGCCAGGGCTCGATAATGAAGCGAGTCAATGCGGCGTAAGTGATATAGTAATTATGTGCTTTTAATTATAGTACTTATTATTTAAATATTATTTCATTATAATAAATTAATTATTATTTTGTTGGCAAGGGTGATAGAGCGGGCGCAAGAAGAGTTGGCTAACACTCAGCTTGCGTTCCCAGATGTGCCGCCGGAAGACCTGCCTCCTCTATCCTTAGAGAGCCAAATTGCAATCGCGGATGAGGTCTACGGTCGTAGAGCTGGCAAGGAGGTTAGGCATTTTGGGCCTAGGGTGGTACGAGATTTGTCGACGACCTCCGGCTCATCATCTACGGGAGGTTCGGGGCAGCGGAGAAGGAGTCAGGCAGCGGCCGTCGAAGCAGCCATTCAAGAGGCTCGACTGGCACGAGAGGAGAATCGACTGACACAAGAGCAGAATGAGGCAATGCGGCAAAGACTTGACGAACAACAAGCACAAATAGCCCAACTCATCGCCCTCATGCAACAAAATCGAGAAGTATGTCAACGTCCTCCGAACCCACACCCCGACGACAACGACCCGGCTGGAGGCGGAGGACTCGGCGGCGCATCTGCTCCTCCAGTATATTAGCTAGTTAGTAGTTTATTATCTCGTTTCTTTCCGCATTCCGAACAATATTTTAATTTTTAATTTATGGGTTTTTTCGATTAATTATTCATGTATGTACAAATTAATTAATTTAATTTAATTATTTAATAATTAAGTAATATTCAAAATTTAGTTTATTTAATTAATTTTAGCATTTTTCATTATTTAAATTAAATTAATAATAAATTAAATTAATAATATTTAATTTTTTTTATTTTTTTTTAAAATTAAATATTCACTTGGATGACGGAGATTATGTTCTCCGTCGTCCAGGTGAAAACCCTAAACCTAACCCTAAACCCCTAACCCCTAACCCCTAAACCCTAAACCCTGTCGTTCTCCGTGGCCCAGGTGTTCACCTGGACGACGGAAAATCTAATTCTCCGTCGTCCAGGTGAACACCTGAGCCACGGAGAAACGAGCAATGTCTGTGGCCCAGGTAGACACCTGGACGACGGAGAATTAGATTTTCCGTCATCCAGGTGTCTACATGGGCCACGGATAATGTCCGCGGTCCAAGTGAACTTGGACGACGGAGCACTAAATCTCCGTCGTCCAGGTGCTTGGACGACAGTACTTGGAGCACGGACCTTGGACGACGGAGATTCCGTCGTCTAAGTACTTAGACGACGGAAAACTGCACCTAGACGACGGAAATGGTTCGTGGTCTAGGTGCAATTTTCTTGTAGTGTGAATTATTTCGTCGTTTAAGTATTTTGACTTAGACGACGAAATGAATTATTTCGTCGTCTAAGTAAAATACTTGGACGACGAAATGAAAGAATTCGTCGTCTAAGTGAAAATACTTAGACGATGAAATAATTCATTTCGTCGGCTAAGTCGAAATACTTAAACGACGAAATAGAAATTCCGTCGTCTAAGTGAAAACACTTAGACGACGAAATAATTCATTTCGTCTTCTAAGTCAAAATACTTAAATGACGACGAATTTCTCGTTTTGTGTCATTAAATTTCGTCATCTTAAATTTTAGACGACAAAATTGAATTTCATCGTCTAAGTACTTAGCCGACGAATTGTGCCACTTAGACGACGAAAATGGTTCATCATCTAAGTGATAATTTTTTGTAGTGTCGCCAGATTTGACGTTTAGTTTTCATTGTTTGGTATATATATAGTTAACTCATATAATTTGTTCTTATGCCGGTATCATTTTAATCATTTTTTCAATAAACATTACTCAAATTTATATAAAAAATAATAATAAAGTTATTCGAATATAAAAATATATATCTAGCTACTGATTTGTAAAAGTATTTCAATAATCAAACTAGTTTTGATAACGATTCTATATGGGAAGTAAATTAACATTTTCAATCGTAATCATTCCAATTCAAATTATAATTTCAAATGGTAAATAACCAGCTCAGTGAAAATAACTTGGTCTCATTTTGTTTCTGTCTGATTCTTGTTGATTTCGATTCATGATAATACTGATTCCAAATAAACATACGATAAAATTTTGTTATTTTGTTCTACTGTTTTCATGCCCCAGCTCCCTGCGTTAATATGACTGCAGCTATACTAATTCTTATGGGATTCTAAAGTCACAAATTAATTCTAATCTCTTAAAGCATCGATCCGTCCTATTGACCTAGCTAGCATTCTCTCGATCGATCTATAATGTATGGACTTAAATGAAGATACATAATTGACATCTGGTCCAACTCCAACTTTCTAAAACAACCTAGCTAGAGTCGTCCCACATTAGAAGTTGACCACACCACACGCCTAGCTACAAGGTGAATTTTCTGGCCCGCTAGCTAGAAGGAGACATGCCATTGTCGAAAGGACAAGTGTTAAGTTGTTTTTACGTGTCAATTCGCTCCAACTTTCTTACTTAATTTCTATATTTCGCTATGAACTTTCTAATCATGCATGCACACTACGGTTGGTCAAGTTTAATGAGACTTCTCACTTGAATCCTCGACTCCAATTGGAGAAACAAAAACAATATACCAAAAGCAGCGGCGGATGCAGAAAAAAATATATAGGTTGGGTAAAACTAAAATTCAACAATAATTCGTAGGTAATCGTTCACTTGTAAACTACAATTTTTGGATCTTTATAAAGTGAATGGTACATTGCATGTCAATAGAAATAAACAATGCTAATTGAGATAGACACAATTGAATAAAAGTTAAAACTTTTATTCTTTAACTTTTCACTTCAACTGTCAAAAGTCAAAAAATTTAACATATATACCATTATTCAGACTTTGAATCCTCGCTCTTATACAATGCCAATATTTTGATTGAATAAGAACTATAATACAGAAGCTAGCTCTACCGCTGACTCTCAGAGGTCTCTATTCTAGAGGATACTACAGTACGTAGTGGCTGGAATAACTAAATTCTGATAGCAATTTATAATTTACAAAATGGTCGAAGGGACTTAACTAGCTAAAGAGATTAAGATGAGGCAGCATCTTGAGGGATTATTGCCATAGGATATAATTAAGCTGATACTTACGATCCTATGATTCCTATCAGCTAAATAATTGCCACAAGGAAGGGACCAAACTTTTTCTTTCTTATTCTATTTATTTTCAGAAGTCTCAAAGCGAGACTATTTTATGCAAGATCTACATAGAAAACTACGTCGTTTGATTAATCTATTATTGAAACAAACTTAGTTGTTCAGAAAGCATATTCCGGCATCTTTTCCCTTCATTTTTCCATGTTTACGCTATTTTTATCGACCAAGCATTTGCCCAACATCTATAATCTTAAACTAATTGAAAAAATCCAAGTTGGGCAACTGCCTACCCTCGCCCACATGTGGATCTGCCCCTGACCAGAAGGTTTCTCACTTTCATTGAATTCTGTCAAAATACTTCCCCTAATTGCCTAAAGATTTCGTACGTTAATGGTCGTTGCCACATCCGATTCCAGTCATTCCACTCATGGGGATGTGGTGCTACTAATCAGCTTGCAGTACATGGTTTTCACTTTTGTCTCTCCTTAATCAGGAGATGACTCTAATACCAAGTAGAAAAGTATAAGTACAGATAAAAAATATAGGTAAAAGTATTTAGAGTAGAATGATATGCTTTTATTCAATCTTGAATTGGGTATATATACACGTTTTACAAGTCACATTCCTAATAGGAAGGAATATCTACAATAAAGAATAAATCAATACTAATTACAATAGGAGTCTAGAATATCTACAATATCAAAACTTGTCAATACTCCCCCTTAAGTTGGCGCATGTTAAACATGCCCAACTTATCCAACCATTTACTAAAGGCTTCATGTGACAATCCTTTAGTAAAGACATCAGCTAACTGTTCTTCAGATGGCACAAACGGAAATCGGATAATCTTCTTATCAAGATTATCCCTCAAGAAATGTCAATCTACCTCCACATGTTTGGTTCTATCATAATGTACTGGGTCTGAGCAATCTCAATAGTAGGTGTATTATCACAATGCAAATCCATAGGTTTCTGAAGTTTGAAACTTAACTCAATCTTTCAGTAAATCTTAATCCACAATAATTCGCACACACCATTTGTCATTCCACTGTATTCAGCTTTCGTACTGGAATGAGCAATTATATTATGCTTCTTACTACGCCAAGTTACCAAATTTCCACTGATAAAAGTAAAATAACCAGACGTAAATGCTCTATTAGTATGATCACCAGCCTATTCTGCATCACTAGAGTTTGAAACATACATCTCACTAGTATCTCTAGCAAACAACAAACCTTTACTCGGTGTGCCCTTCAAATATATGAGAATACATAGGACAACACTCATGTGATGTACTCCAGGACTATGCATGACTCACCACACTAACAACATAGGCAATATCATGTCTAGTATGTGACAAATAAATACGTCTCACAACTAAATGCTGATACCTGCCCTTGTTTGTTGGAACCTGATCCGGGAGAAGTTCTAACCTGTGATTCTGCTCAATGGGAGTAGCAGCAAGTTTGCAGTCCAACAAACCTGTCTCAGCAAGATGATATAAGATATCCTTCCGTTGGGACAATATAATCCCTTGCTTGGATCGTGCAACCTCAATTCCCAAGAAGTATTTTAAGTTACCAAGATCCTTCATGTCAAATTCCAGTGACAACTATTTCTGAAGACTCGTCATCTCACATGGATCATTTCCTATAACCACGATATCATCAACATAAAAAATTAGGGCCGTAGTCTTACCATCCTTGCGCTTGGCAACAAAGGTGTGGTCAAAATTGCACTAGCGATATCGAAATTTTTTTCATTGCCTTGGAGAATCGTCAAAACCACACCCTCGGTGATTAATTCAATCCATATAAGGACTTCTTTAGATAACACACATTTCTCTTATCACCTGGTTTACAACGAACTATAGGCGGAGCATCCATGTACACCTCTTCTTCTAAGTCACCGTTCAGAAAAGCATTCTTTACATCAAACTATCATAAATATTAATCATAACGAGCTGCAAGTGCAATAATAATTCTCACAGTATTTTTCTTAGCAATATGTACAAAAGTCTCCTAGTAATCCATCCCATATTTGTGAGTATAGCCCTTAGTAACCAATCTAGTTTTGTAACGATCAATGCTCCCATCAGCCTTAAGTTTCACATTAAACACCCAACGACATCCAACAACCTTCTTACCAGGTGGCATAGACATTATATCCCACGTTTCCTTCTTCTGCAAGGCTTCTAACACCTCATTCACAGCTTGTTTCTATTTTGGATATGTCAAGGCATCATGTACATTTCTAGGAATAGATACTGAAGATAATTGACTAACAATAAGTGCATGAGATTCAGACAACATATGATGAGAGATATAATTAGCAATATGGCACTTGGCTTTGACATCTATACTTGGCTCATATTATTGTTTAGGAATTTCCTTGGTAGTTTGAGTAGATTTACGTACCTCAGATGGAACACTCTGAATGGAGACCTCAGTTGATGATATAGACAGGGGTGGGTATTAGTTTCAGTACTATCTCGATGTTGTATAATTGGCAGTTCTTCGTTGTCAATTGTATTTTTAACGGGTCCAATGTTACATCCCGGAACATCATTATACGATACTCCGAACTTATGTGGTTAGTTGCTAATTAATTACGTTAATCGTTGATGGTAATTAATTTTTATCATCGGTAACTTCCGCTGGCGTTTCGTTAAGATTTTATCTATTTTGTTTTTCAAGAAATTTCTTAGGATAAAGTTGTAGAGTTCGTCGATACGAGTTCATGGCCACGTCAAGTGTTGAAATCAAGGTTACGATGAAGAAGTTATGGTCAACGGCAATTTTACTAAAATATCGGAAAACGTTTTATCACAAAATCGCGGGTATAATTATGGGTTTCTTTTTTGGAAAGGTAGAAAGTTTCCTTTTTTGGCAACCGGGTTGACCCCTTGTTGACCACATTTCCCGACCCATTTTTTCCCCGTGAGGTTCTCACTTACGGTGAGTCTCTGGCCGGCCATCTTCGGCCATAATATTGGGTGAAAACTGTTGGGTTTCTTCTCCTCTATCGGTTGGTGGGTGTATCTCCGGCGTTGGTGGCCGAAAGATGGCGAATCGAGGTTATGAATTTGGCGGTTCCGGGCTAAATTTGGCGGTGACGGTGTCGAAATCCACGACGGCGTTGGACGTCGATCTTTGGGGGATTTTGAAGCCCGAGCGACTACAAAGCTTTTGCGACCAGTCTCGAACCCTTCCATGGCTGAACGACGACAAGCGAAGAAAAAGAATTCTGGCGAGGGTTCGAAACTTCAACGGTATATTTCGTTATTTTCTGGTTTAATTTTGGTTTTGAGTTGTGGACGGAATCGAACTCAACCCATTTCAATGACTAAAAACAAAGGCATTCCCACTCTTTGTTTTAGAAGAATCCTCATTCATTCAATGAATTAAATGTATAAAGCTAAAGAAAGTTCTCATGGGAGTATGATATATAGGAAAGTTAATGAATTGTAGCATTATTGAAAACATGCTCATGACATGACAGACCACTCTTCCGTCATATTAATCAATTCAAGCACACCTGCTTCAAGCCATGCCTTGCCAGTTAAGAACATCCCCACATACAAGAGACCTCGATCTTGTTTCCAAACTTTGTCTTTCACTATCATTGCCACTAACAATACCCACCTCTGTAATCACATCAACGATAAATGAAGAATGTTCATTTGGTGTAAGTAGTAAGTGACAAAAACAGTAAGATAATAAACCCTAGCCTAAGGTTGAGCAATCATGTGCGGTTATAATTAAGGAATCTACTAGACCTAGCGACTACTATAATTGCAAAAGAAAGAAGCATTAGTAATATCTAAATTTCTTTCATAATAATCACGAAACATTATTATACACCAGTCTGTACTGGTGTTGAACGCGCTTCACACGCGCTAAAGGAAAACCCTTTCATGTTTTCTTGTTTCCTTTGGCAACTTTGGACTGGCGGCTGCCCTGGCCTCGTCGTCGGCTCTAGGGTGGCCGGACGGGATGTTGTGCTCAATAATGGGTTGGGATGTGCGCAAAGGGAAGGTTTGAGGTGGTTTTTGTTCGACTTGGCGTTGTTGGAAAGTTTCAGGTGAGTTGGGATTGAATGTGGATCCGGCATATGACTTCGAGGGATGGCGTGGTGTTCTCTGGTCGGTCACCAGCTTTGGTCGAGAGTCATTGGAGGTGTATTATGTGATCGACAGATCGAAAGCATGTCAAATTTTGGATTTGATATTTTCAGCGATTGATTCCTTGTATGACGTATTCTAGGACGGTTGGTGGTTTGTGGAGGGCTTGGACGTCGCATGGGGATGGCCTGGGCAGATCGATGGATGCTGGCAGGGGTCTTGTAGTGGCGAGCAGATCTGGGGAGGCGAAATGTCAGTGGCGGCGGCAAACCTTTCTTCAAAGCTGGGCTAAACTTGCGAGTCACAAACTGTCACTTGTGTTAGTTAGGTTAAGTTTATTTGCCTTGGTCCAAAATCTTTAGTTTTTATTATGTGTTTGTGTTATTTAGTGTCTAAGTTGATAATAAAGCTCTATTTATATGTAGTAGGGCTTGTTTGGCAATCAAGACGATTTGCTGGTGTGTGCACTCTTTGTGCCTTGTCTGTCCTAGTGAGAGTGTTATCATGGTAAGATGGTCTTATCCTCCTAGTGGTAGGATGAAACTTAATATCGACGACGTTGTTGTCGTTCGGCAACATACTAAAAAAGCTGGCCAAGAATGGATATGAATTGAGAAAGTAATATAATCTTTTCAGTGTCTCGGCATATTTGTAAAACAAATAGAGTAATATCTAAACAATGTTCTAGCTTGGGGCTTCTCGTTCGAATTTAGATATGACTATATATATTCAAGTAAAACCGATAAATCGATGAGTATATACTTATGAGTACACCTATATATTGCCGGTGCTTAAAAGTGGGAAGCACTGTTTTGATCATCACCATGCAGAGAGTATTCGAATAATTGTACCGGCCTAGATAAGATGAAGCAGTAGAAAGGGCCTACAACATTATGTGATCTCATAATTGCCATACTACAAGTATGAATCAACTACTGATAGGTAATAATTGCCATATATTAATCGAACGATACGAAGGTGCAAACAAAAACCAGTGGTACGTAGATGATCGACCACAAACACATATGTGGAAAGTATAGGCTGTTATAATTGGAATTAATTCTCGTAGATATGATAAGATCGTGAAAATATCTTTTTTTATTTGAAAATAATTTGTAAAGTTATATTAACTTTAAATTGGAATGAATGAAATCATTAAATTCTTCCTGAATACTTTTCTGTTTCGCATCATAGCCGAATTCCTAGAACTTGAAAAATCTTGAATTACCACCATCAAATTTTTTTTTTCACTGCATCTGAAACTTGATCGAAGAGATGGATCTCATCGAAAACAACAATGGAGGAACACTTGTCAATAACATTGGAGAAGCATCTGTCATCCACAATCATCAACACTACCACAACACTGTTAAAGATCATCATGTTTTTCCTACTGAAGAACACTTAACCGAATTTTTACTATTCCAGTTAGGCTCTTCTCATGAAAATACGTAGCGGAGGACGTAGTAAGGTTGAACTTCTTACTGAAGCTACAGCTAAAGTTTCATCGGCCTGATATTGAGCATGAGCCACTGATAATGAAAAATTGAAGTGTTGGCTCATTGAAAACATGTCTCCGGGATTGAGGAATCGGTATCTTAGATTGTCAACTACCAAAGTAATTTGGGATGCACTGTACAAGACATACTATGATGAATCAGATGAAACTCGAATCTTTGAACTTCATCGTCTATGTTTTTGAGTAAAACATAATGGAAGACCTCTTCCTACCTACTACAATGAACTTGTAGTATGGTTGGATGTGATGGATAAATTCATATCATATCATACTACTACAATTGAAAGCGTTATGTATAAAGATTCATATATGGCCTGGTTGAGAGTTCACATGTTTCTGAATGAACTTGATCCTAAATTTATTCAAGTTCGTGAAGAGCTTATGAGGAATGATCTGAAATTGGATATGGAGCAAACTTATGCATATGTTTAAAGATTCCACAACAACTACATAACACTTTATGTAGCTCCACCTAAGGCCTCTATCACACCACCACCACTTGCTGTCGTCGGTGCCACAGAGTCCAAGCGTTGTCGGGGCCCTACTCTTGGCTTCTCTAGTCCTCCTCGATTTGGTTCTTCTACCTCTAAAGCTCTGGTGGGAACCCTCAAGTGAAATTCCTCAATCTTAACTATAGTTATTGCAAGGAGGTTGGTCACACAAAGAAGCGGAGTTTTGAGATTGTTGGATGCCCAGAATGGTGAGATTTCTCTAAGAAGCCACACAAGAACATTCCCAAAGTAGTTGTAACCACCACTGAATAATCTAAGCAGCCATCCACACTTATCGTTGAATCAGGCATGAGGGGTAAGACATATTCTCTCTCTACATTATCTACGAATAGATCATGGATAATTGATACTGGTACTACTAATCATATGATAAATATTTCTAGTGTTGTAGACACCTTTAAAACCCTTCCTCAACATATTGTTTATACTGCTGATGGTTCTTCTTCTCCCATTCTTGGTGAAGGATCTGTGCAACTTTCTAATGAATTGACTCTTGATTCTATCTTTATTGTTTCCTCTCTGGCATATAACATATTATTTGTGAGTCAAATTACTATGCCTCTCTTTTGCATTATAACCTTTTATCCCAATTTCTGTATTTTTTAGGACATTCTGACATGACGGATTCTTGGTTATGGTGTTAAAAGGGGGAAATTATACTACTTGGAGTTGACAAGCATGCAATAGACAAGAACAGTTGAGTTTGTTGAGTAAAGCAAATAGTACTAGTAGTCTGAATAAAGTAAAAAAAGTGGTGTGGTTATGATATCGTTGCTTAGGCGATTTGAATTTTGGATATCTTAAAAAATTACAGCCTCAATTATATTTAGTTGTTGAAGAGTCAGAGTTCAAATGTGATATTTGTGAAATGGCCAAGAGCCACCATATTACTTATTCCCCAATTTTGAATAATGTTCGGTTCATTTTATGAAGATTCATTATGATGTTTGGGGTCCTACACAAATCTCTTCTCGTTCTGGCTTTCGCTATTTTGTGACTTTTATTGATGAATACAACAGAATGACTTAGGTCTCTTTGATAAAGTGTAAAAGTGAAGTGTTTGCTAGATTTACTGTATTTCACAATATGGTGGTGACCCAATACGAGCAGCAAATCCAAGTTCTCCAATTTGACAATGGTAGAGAATATGTGAATGGTGAGATGTCAGATATTTTGGGCACTCATGGGATTTGACACCCGACTTCCATTTCTTATACTCCTCAACAAAATGGATTAACTGAACGAAAGAATAGATAGCTGATGGAAGTCATCCATACTTCATTGTTTGGTATGTATGTGCCTCAAAAATTATGGTGTGAAGTTGTATGTTATGTTGCATATTTGATTAATCGCACCCCTCCTGTGTGATTGAATTTCAGAATCCTTATCAGAAGTTGCATCAGTTGCATCTTTGAAAAATTTGGAGCCAATAGTTTTTGGGTGTTCTGTGTTTGTTCACATCAACAAATAACTGAGAAGCAAGCTTGATCCATGTGTTGTGAAGTGTGTCTTTGTTGGATGTGCTGAGTTTTAAAAAGGATACCGTTGTTATGATCTGATTCTCAACAAAATACTTGTTTCTCTGGATGTTTCTTTCCATGAATCTGAACCATATTACTCACGGGATTTTCAGAGTCTTCCCCTCAAGGGGAGAGAAGCGTAAATGAAGAAAATCCTCTGAATATGACAGAGTTTGAAGAACTAGAGAGTTTGGAAAGGAGGTTTAAAGCTGAAAATCGGACAAAAAATACTATAGAAATCCCAATCGACCCTTCGAACAAATCCTTTGATGAGATGAATGTGTCCGAAAAACCATCGGAGAGAAACATCAACATCGTTGACCCGTCAAGGAATGTCCTCGACCCGTCAAGTAATGATCCAGGAGCTTCAGTCGACACATCGAAGAATGACCTCGACTCATCGAATACATATCCAGAAGCTTTGGTTAACCTGTCAAGAAATGGCCTCGACCCGTCGACTCCCGTACCTGAAATTCAAATTCCGTCTTCGGAAGTGACCACACCTGAAGACCTCCCTTCTACTTCATCGACTGAACAACTCACTCAGAATGTCATACTAGAGGTAGGTACGGATAACATTAAATCAGGTAGTGTAGAAAATATTGTGCCTAGGAGATCTCAACGGGAAATAAAAAAAGGTTCCAAAGAAATAATATGAGCCAACCATAGATGCCAAATCCAAATATCTACAGTATCTAGTCTTAGTAATGTACAAGATGCCTTGGCGGATCCAAAGTGGAAAAAGACGATGAATGAAGAACATGAGGCTTTAAAAAGGAATGGAACGCGGGAGATTATTCCTGCACTACCTGGAAAGAAGGCGGTTGGATGTAGATGAGTATTTACAGTGATGTTGATGGCAGATGGAAGCTTTGATCGATATAAAGCTAGTCTGGTTGCTAAAGGCTACACTTAACAGTATGGAATTGATTATCAGGAGACATTTGCTCTAGTAGCTGAGATCAATACTGTGCATATTCCAATTTGATGTGAAGAATACTTTCCTAAATAGAGATTTGGAAAAGGAAGTGTACATGGATATTCCTCTGATCCTGGTGTCAACTGTAGGCCATGTGATGTTGAAAAGGCATGTCGATTAAAGATTATATGGTTTGAAACAATCTCCAAGATCTTGGAATGGAAGGTTCTCTAGAGCTATGAAGAAGTTTAGATATCGACAAAGCATCTCTGATAATACCTTGTTCATCAAACACAAGGATGGTAAGATTACTACTTTGATTGTATATGTGGATGACATGGTTGTTACAGGTGATGATCCGATTGAGATAGAAAACATAAAGAAGCGTTTATCTCAAGAATTTTAGATGAAATATTTGGGCCAGTTGAAGTATTTTTTGAGAATTGAAGTTGCAAAGAAAGTATGTGCTTGATCTTCTTGCTAAAATAGGAATGCTAGATTGCAAACCAACTGACACTTCTATTGAGATGAATCATAAGTTGGCATTGTATCCTGATCAAGTTCCAACCGACAAGGGCAAATATCACAGGTTAGTAGGGATATTGATTTATTTGTCACATACTAGACCTGATCTTGTATATGCTGTCATTATTCAGTCAAGCATAATCCAAGCGAGGAGCATAAGAATGTTGTGATGTATATTCTTAGACACTTGAAGTCTGCACCAGGTAAAGACCTATTGTTTTCAAAGGATGGTGATTTTGGAGTTCCAGGATAAATAGATACAGACTCGACAGGTGATAAGACTAATCGTATGTCCACTTCTGGGTATTTTACTTTTATTGGAAGTAATCTTGTTACCTGGCGTAGTAAGAAGCAGAAAGTAGTTGTACGGTCTAGTGCTAAAGCAGAATACCGTGGCATGGCTCATGAAGTGTGTGAAATTTTGTGGATACGAAATGTATTGAATGAATTGTGTTACAAGCATCTGAAACCAATGGAGTTACATTGTGACAACACTGCAACTATTGTAATTGCACATAACCCAATTCAGCATGACAGGATCAAGCATATGAAGGTTGGTCATCATTTCATCAGGAAAAACCTAGATAGGAAGATTATCAGGTATCCCTTTATATCTACTAAAGAAAAACCGGCGGATGTACTCACTAAGGAATTGTCATACCAAGCATTTGAAGACTGGATTAGCAAGTTGGTCATGATTGATATCTATGCTTCAACTTGAGGGGGAGTTTTGGAAAGTATAGTCACATTGTAATTAGAATTAACTCTTATAGATATGATAGAATTGTGTAAACACTACTAGAAAAAACCTTTTAGGGACAATGAAGTTTGAGACTTAAATATGTCTCTTGTGTTAATAGAAACTCTTTTGTGTCCTTTATTGTGAATAGTACAAATAAAATAGATTGGGCAACATTGTTTGTCACATTTGATTAATAGAAAAATCAAAATCAAAATATTATACATAAAAAAGAGAAATACCATTTTTCTTCAATATAAGAGGACATTTGAGTGTTCCAATAGAGTTTATACGGTATCAGATACTTATTAGAAAAATAAATGAGACGTTTGTGTGTTTCTCTCTCAAGAAAATAGTGAAAATGTTAGCAACGTATGAGCGGTTGCTTCTCCTCTTTGCTTTTCTTGGGTATCAAGACCATATACCAATACATCTGGATACACGTAGTTTTAGTTGGAGGTTAGGGACGAATAGGCAAGAATCTTTTTTGGCGTTTGATATATATGTATTCGTTTGTGGAGACTCACAGGAGTCCCTACCCTTTTTACCCTTTGTTCATTATTTCAATCTCTCTCTCTCTCTCTCATGTTTTTTTCTTTTGGGTTAGGCCGTAACCACCCCCCCCCTCTCTCTCTCTCCACACAAATCCACCCCATCTTTGTTGTCCAGGATTTGTAGATCTCATACACCTCTTTTCCATCTCATCTCCTCCGCGACCTCCTCCTCTACAACACCTCGCCGGTTAGGGTTTCAATCGAGGACCTCATCACCAAACCCCCAGGCTCTTGCTTCCCGACTCTTTGACAGAACAAGAGCCTCACCGTCACCAAAACTGGAAAGACGGTCCAGATTAACCCTTTTTCTCCCGGATCTCCCACCCGAACATGTTGTTTCTAGAAAGATTTGTCTCGATCCATGACTTTCTAGCCCCGTTTGCAGCCCTAGATCCCAAGGGTGGACGTCATCCAGGCATCGGATCTCTGCCTCGAGCATTTGATCTCCCTCGAGCACAAGACCACTCATCGTAAAAGCCATCATTGTCATCGGCTCCCATCTTTGCCGCCCTGAGCTCGGACTCGTTGCTTTGACCTCGAGGCCCGCCTCCCTCCACCGCGAAATCGGAGGAAGTACCATCCTCTATCCTTTGTAGATCTCTCATGGTTGCTGGCTCAAAATGTCTATCTTCATGACCAGATATATTGGTGTATAACCACTGAGGTTGGAATTAGATTAATTATGATTTTTTTTGTAGTTTATGAATAATATCCTTGCTTCATCTTCTGTTTGAGATTGGAAAGTTTAATCATCTATATTTTAATAGACAATACTGGACTTGGTCTGGAATTAGTTTGCTTACAAGGTCAAAGAGCTATGTAGGTTCATATAAATGCAAGTTTTATTTTCACTTTGACTTCATACGTACATAGGCACTGTAGTATGTTATTGTGCTTGAAGTCTAAGTTTGTTTATACACTTTATTTTAGTATTCTTCGATCACTGTAAGAGCAACTCATTGTAGCCATTTATAGTCACGTATATCTAACAGAGAGTTTTCTATCTACTGATATTGGTATTGCTTACTTGGTAATTGGTTAGCTTAAGTTGTCACTTTTGATATGTTTAACTGGGTGGATGAATTATGAGATCTCATTGATCTTTTGGAGATTTGTTAATATGATTCTTCTTCCCAATTGCTACTTAATAAAACAGAACTTCGTTTATGTGCTATTATTGTAATGTGCTCTTCTGCTAACATATTTTGGAAGCATATGTCAATAGTTTTTGTATGAGGTATTTTTTTGTCGATTACATTTGTGACGTCAGAAGAATCATATATATTGTTTAATGATCCACTATAATTTGTACCTTCACTTTCATATTCCTTAATCGGTGTAATTCACTTTGCTGATAGAAAATATATGAGTGCATTCCTTAAATTAGTATGTACTAGAGTCGACCTCGCTTACCGACATGGTTGTATCACTTTTATGTAGATCTTTGTTATCCCAAATTTCTCTTGTGTGCTTTTGCAAATTAGTATGTACCCATTTTTATAGTCATTTCCTTTACTGTCATAAGCTACTTAATCTTGATTTCCTTTGGTTTACGTTTACAGGCTATAAAGAACTCAAGCAGTGCCAACCTTGGAATGGATATATGGATTCTTGGGTGCACAGTTTTTGAAATAGCTACAACTAAACCACATTGAAGTCAGTATAAAGGGGTAAGAATTTTAGGGTCTAACGTTCCATGTTTTTAATCTCATTTTTGTACCTATTCCATGTCTTTTGTTCATATATTCTGCATATGTTGATCTCGATCTGTATGAATATTAAGTCTTATGATTGTAGCTTATTGTTACAGATTCTCCTAATTTAGGTGCTTCCGTCAGGATTTGGCCATTTGGGAAGCTGGGTTAGTTAGTATTTACTGATATTGGGCAACCAAATATAACCCCAATTTATTCAAGGGTGTTCTTGCTCAAATGACATTTTTAAATGTTTTATGTACGTATAATTAATATACATATTTAAGCTTTTATGTACGTATAATAAATATACATATTTAAGTTCTTTGGCATTATTGTGTTTTTGTTCATTATGCATGTTTTGACTCGTACATAACACTTTCATGTTCATTGACAGCTGCAAATAGCCCAAATTCAAGAAAACATAGCAGCTGAAGTAGAATGTCATTTGAACAAGGGTGAACTAGTCAATTTGCAAGAGGGGTGGCAATGAGTTGGTGGGTTTTAGGGTGTAGTACGTACAAGCTGAGTAATACAGTAGTATTGTAGTAGTTGGCTAAGTAATTTTTTTTAAAAAATTAATTTTCTTTGCAGTTGGGGACTGATATGTGTTGCCATGAATTGTATTGTATTTGTACAATGTATTTTTTACAATCAAAACCTACAAAGACTTGTATAAACTGAAAAAGGATGGGGACATTTACTCTTTAGTGTCTAATGAGCAATGAAAACCCCAACAATACAAACACATGGACTAAATGTCACTGTTCTGTCCTGAATGTTCTTTAAAGACTATTATGTGTTGTTGATGACCTCTATGAGGACTTGAATTTAAAAGTTGGTAGTAGCCCTTTTTCTAGTAGTAAAATAGCTTTTCTTATTGGAAAATCACTTGTAAAGTTATATTAACCCCAAATTATGGTGGACGAAATCATTAAATTTTTCCTGAATACTTTTCTAATTTTCTAGTTGTAGAAATCAATTGGGGTGGTTTTGCAAGAGCACCTACAAACATTTTAAGGATCGATAGATGAGCAACCAGATTGGGAATCCCCGTATCCCTGTTCGAATCAGTGAATTACAATGGTATATGATGTCAATGCATGTGTTCAAATGATGTGATGTTAAAATAGAGCAATTCATATGCATTCTGTGATCGGTCTTTAATTAAACATAGAAAACATTTGACATTCTCCAGGAATATATATAGTCTCAATTAAGTAGTTTCGCTTTAAAATTAAGGAACAGAATTTTAATTTTCACAAGATTAGTAAAGTTGTTAAACGATTGAAATCAGTCATTCTTTAGATTACTATTAGACGATCATGCTTACAAAAAATCAGTTTAATCGAAGATGATTTGACCACTTGATTGCGACGTTAAACCTTTAAGATATATCGGATGAATTATGTTCATCAAAGTTGAATGTGATAATCAAATGGTCAAATCATTTCCAATTGAGCTAATTTTTTACAAGCATGATGCTCCAGTGATAATTTAAAGGATGATTGGTTTCAAAAATCGAGTAATTATTTCAATCTTGTGAAAATCGGAACTCCATTCTATTTTTTCAAAGCGAAACTCCGTTTTAGATAGAATATGTACATATATATGTGATATATATATATATGGGGTTTCAATCAAGACCATTCTCTCTCTCGAGTCCTGACGTACAGAGGCATGATCGACATCGATCCATATATCACTTCAGATCAGCCATTATGCTCTCGATCAGCCGAGTCGGATTGGTTTCTCCACGTAAAACGACTTAGAAGTTAGAACTACTTTGAGGCAGCCAGGCATGCAGGCGTATGAAACGTTCATTATAATTAGTAGCAATCAAATCGAAGGTTTTAAAATGAAGGTGCATCAATCATAACAACATGAGTGATGCAAATGCAAAGCAATTAGATTAGGCAACATATATGGATCATCTATCTCTATGCATGCAAAAGCGAAGATATGGCATCGCGTTTGCTTTTGTAGCCTCAGAGGCTCAGAGGGGTGACCACAAGGTGGACTTTGGCATATTATTTTGTTGAAGAGGAGATGCACTTCGTAACATAATGGAGCAGAATCTCATGATTACATGCATGAGAGTGGTATAAAGGATAGAGATCGAAAATTAACTGGCTAGATAGTGTTGACAAGTTTAAATACCGTAGATATTCTAGAGTCGAGATTCATCGTAATTAATATTGATTGTCGATATTCTTTTCTATTAAGAATTTGTCTTGTAAAATATGTATATTAATATATATACCTAATTCGGGATTAAATGAAAGTATATCATTTTACCCTAAATACTTTTTACCTATATCTGTACTTTTCTACTTGACATCAGAGCCATTCATGTAGACTTACTGACAAAACTCTATTTTTTGTCACCCACTACACTTTAAATTTTGCTGTCATGGCTGAAGGATCCGACTCTGCTTAATAGAGCATCTACGTCTGGTTATTTTATTTTTATTGGTGGAAATCTGGTATCTTGATGTAGTAAGAAGCAAAATGTTATTGTTTATTCCAGTGCGGAGGCTGAATACCGTGAAATGACAAATGGTATGTGCGAATTATTGTGGATTAAGAATGTGCTGAAAGAGTTAGGTTTCAAACTTCAGAAACCTATGGATTTACATTGTGACAATACGTCTGCTATTGAGATTACTCAAAATCCAGTACAACACGATCAGACCAAACATGTGGAGGTAGATCGACATTTCTTAAGGGATAATCTTGATAAAAAGATTATTCAGTTTCCTTTTGTGTCATCTAAAGAGCAAATAGTTGATATTCTTACTAAAGGGTTGACACGCACATGACGCCTTTAGTAAATGGTTAGACAAGTTAGGTATGGTTGATATCTATGCGCCAACTTGATGGGAAGTGTTGACAAATTTAGATATTGTAGATATTTTAAAATCCTATTAAGAGATTGATTGTAATTATTGTAGATATTTTTTTCTATTAAAAATGTTTCTTATAAAACATATATATATATATCCAATTCGATATTGAATGAAAACGTATACTTCCACCTATGCCTATAATTTTCTACTGATAGCTAGCCACATCGAGAGGCTTTTTGTTATTTTGATCGATCGATTTGGGAATCTCGATTGGCTTCTCTGCTCTCTCGGACTCGTGAATAGTACCGGACATGATATTGATCGACGTCAAACGTCGTATCGAGCACTAACGTATATATACCTTGGTCACTTCATGATGGGATTGGTTCGTAAATGGATGCTGCTACTTTCTAATTTCTACAAGCTAGCTTGTGGTAATATTATGCATGCATGGCCTCTCCGGCTTTTAGAAACTTCGATCTTAATTCTGTTAGCAAGTTTAATCAGCTGGCTCGATTGTTTCAATATGCTTCTGCATGCTATGCTTGTTTAATTATACGAGGAAACCAACAACGCTCTTTTCGGATCAAGTGATCATCGAGCAAGTGAGATGAAATTCGGAACTTTGTTCTCGCGATTGTGGCCTTTTCTTTTGGGTTACATTTTGTTTGGCGATTCACATAACTGACGCTAAAAGATTTTGACGAAGCCCATGATGTTTGGTCCCAAAATATTCCAAATATTCCACTTTAGCTTGTGAAGATGACCCCAATTTCCAAGCTTCATTCTGTTTCTTAAGGTAATCGAGCACGCGTGTCCTGTTTTCATTCAGAGGCTTATTTGTGAATCTCATTGTCAACCGTTACGCAGTGATAACTGATCCAAAGAAACTAGCAGGAACACATGTGTGTTGATACAGACATGACCATTCAATCCACTGTGCGATATACTTTTGAATGCCTGCATCACTAAACATACCTTCAAATTTACTCACATGATAAACTAAACCAATATTCAGATACTTACAGGAGGCCTTGCTGACGTAAAGGATTGAAGTGCATGCCTTCTTTAGATACTAGAAGTTAAGCAACAAGAAACTGTATGTTTCCCTTTCCTGCTTATATATATAGCTTAAAATCCTACTTTGGTATTAAGTTGTAATGTTATTTATCAAGACTAGTGAGAGTCAATACTTGCTATATGAACCTTTGGATAGAAAATGTATATTGTACTTTGTTGGGGTGATGAAGTAGCTCTTAGTATATTAAAAGTTTCTTCTAGGCATTACTGTGTTCCAATTCTATACAAAGCACCATACATATTGCGATGGCGATACAGTATCCGGTTCAAAAACACATCAAGAGTTGGTTTCGGTAGACCAGCATGAAATTGTGTTCATCTTATCCGTGTGAATCAGTTTATGTCATGAGTTAATGACTCTAGTTGCTATCACGACTTGTCGTATATTTGACAAGTAACATGTCATTTACTCTGACAAAGAAGAGGTATTTCAGATATTGGACAATTGTGTAGTGTCATATTCTCATATAGACGGTGACATATATCAACCTGTCGTTTATGTGACAAGAACCGTGAGTGATGCAGCTCACCAGAAATTCTAGTTCATTTCTGCATCACTTGTTGACTCCACCTTATTCCAGACATGTTCGATCTGGTCCATTTGGTTGTTGCAGAGTCAAATTTGCTGGACCAGATTGGAGTCGAAAAAACGAGATACTGAGGAACATGGCTTGCGGAGCATAAGTGTCGCCTGAAAAGGCCAAGTGTTTAATGCAGTTATAATTACGTCCTTCTCTAGCTTCAACCAATAGTTTAAGGCTTTTACGATCAATCCTATCAAAATTTAGTATCAGAGCCACAAAGTGTTTTTTTTTTGGTAAATTAACTTGTATTAAAAAGAACAAAGAGAAAGCCTAAACATACAACCTGATAAAGAAAATCCCAGGCAACAAGAAAGCAACTGGAGGAAGGAACTCTTATCAGAAACACTAGCAAACACCGCTAGTAAGAAATACTCTAAATGTGAGCTATCCGAGCATTAACAGTACAAGACTTGAAAGATAAAGAACATAATCTACTTCTAACAATAGTAAAAATTGAATTCAAAACTATAGAGAAATGTCTCCTTATGTTGCTAAACAAGCGATTGTTTCGCTCCAACCATAAGCAATAAATTGTGACAGCGAGACAAATTTTCTTCACAGAAACAGATAGAATCTTGCCCTTCCAATGATGGGCAGCCCAATCAATGAAAGAGGGCCAAGGATGGTGAAGCCAGAGAACCCTACACCGCTGCAACACAACCTTCCAAATACTAGCACTGAAAGGATAATAAAAAAAAATGATTCCTTGACTCAAGAGCAACATTACATAAGCAACAAATTAGATTTGCTTGAGGAGAATAAGAAATAACGCAATCCATGGTGGAAAGTTCATTTCTTAACGCTAACCAAAGCACAAAGCTAGCTTGAGGGATATGAGTACTAAACCACACAAAATCAGACCAAATAACTTTAGCTCTTGAATCACAAATATTATCCCAAACAGAAGCTGTAGAGAAATTTCCATGAGGATCAAGGAGTCAAATAATAGAAACAGATCGAGAAGAATAAGGCTAAATTGTCGTTGCATCATGAAAAATGGATAATAGATCATCATGGAAAGTATTAGGCTAGCACCACGCACTTTGATCAATCACACACTTAACTAAAGCATCACAATGAAGATTAGAAGTATCAAGAATACAAGTTCCCCACCGAGAGATAAGGGGGCCATGAGGGTGCCAATAATCTTGCCAAAAGGAAGTTTTAGAACCATTACCAATTGAGTGAAAGATAAAATGTCTGATGATACTTCTGAGCTTTAGTAATTTTTTTCACTTCCGAGAGCAAATAGAAGGATTAGAAACAGACCAAAAACTCTTACCACAAAGATGATAAGCTTTGATCCACTCAACCCACAAGCTAGAACTATCTTCACAACAAATCTTCAAAATATGTTTAGCAATCAGAGCATAGTTCCACTGCTGAATCCCTGAGGCATACGACACTCCGATGGGTTTGCAACTTAACTCCAATGGGTATATCATCAGATTAATTCCATTGTTAAAGGAGACGGCTCTACAACTACTAATATTGATGAGATTAAAACTGAAGGTGTGTCCTTTTTTTAGAATCTCTTAGGTGTTTGTGATAGTACAGACCCTAATGAAGGTCATATTGGGTTGTCGAAGCTATGATAGTACAGACCCTATCTTCGCAACAAATCTGCCAAATATGTCTAGCTATCAAAGCAAAGTTCCATTGTTGAAGAGCAAGATATGGCAAATGTGTCGTATGCCTCAGTGATTGGAAGCCTGACGTATAATATGGTGTGTACAAGATCAGATATAACACACACACACACTTGATGTTGTCGGTTGATTTTTGTCTAATCCCGGCAAAGAGCATTGGACTGCTGTGACGTGGATTCTCAGATACCTCAGGGTACTACCAAAATGAGCTTATGTTTTGGAAATGGTCAACCTGAACTGATTGGCTATATATAAATGCAGATTTGGCCTGCGATGTTGACTCGAGAAAGTCGACATCAAGATACTTGATTACATTTTCTGGGGGAGTTGTCTCATGAAAATCAAAGCTACAAAAATGTGTTACCTTGTCAACTATAGAAGCAGAGTTCATAGCAGCTACGAAAGTCTACACAGAAATTTTGTGAATTAAGATATTCCTACAGGAATTGGGCCATAAGCAACAAAAATATGTCTTGCTTTATGATGTCAGAGTGCAATTCATCTTAGCAAGAATTCAAGTTTTCACTCGAAATTGAAGCACATTGAAGTAAGGTATCACTGGATACGTGATGTGTTGGAAGCCAAGCCATTACACTTGGAGAAGATTCACATAAATGATAATAGTTCAGATATGATGACCAAGTCTTTACCGAAAAATAAGTTTGAGTTTTGCAGAAGCGCATCAGGAATGATGCATCCCTCCATCTAAGTCGGGAGGGGGAGATTGATGGATTTATCCCTCCTTATTTGGAGGATGAAAACCATGTGGTGAATTACACATGAGGAAAACATTGTTTTGTGGTAGCCTTGGTGACCCATTAATTACAAAGAAGGCTACCTACTATATGTATAGTAGATTTGGTGCAGTGAAGGTTGAAGCTTGAGAAAAAAAGCTACGATTATAGCTTGGGTGATGGCTGCAATTTTTTATTGTAGGAAGAGACAAGCTTGCCAACAATGAAGCTTGAATCAAGGAGAAGCATGACTTTACTTCTTGCTATGCACACTACATAGCTTTGATCAATTGCCTCTATATATGGCAATGTAAGCTTACAGCCATGCAAGCTGGAGGAGTTCCATCACTTGTGAGGAAAAATAGCTAGAGAGAGCTACCATAATTAGTGAGATAGAGAGAGAGCCTCACTTAGAGAATTTGAGAGAAGTCTCAAATTAAGTGGAAAGAAAATTCCTTTTGAGAGAGAGGTGTGTGCCACGTAGTAAAGATTAGTCACTAACTGAGATTGTAATCCTATTATTTTTACATAGTGGAAGAAATAAGTATCCGATTACGAGAACGTAGGCATTTTCTGAATCTCGTTAAATAAATTTATCCATTTATAATTCTCCGTTAGTTGCATTAACGGATCAGCCAATTGGAAACGATAAGCAAATGCATAAGTTGTTAGAAGGAGCTCTAATATACATATACATATAGTATACCACTTAATTACCTCATTTCCTTTATGAGGAAGAAAGAAAATTGCGGATATTGGCAAAACTACAACTAGTGTTAATCAAGGAAAATTATTGTCTTCTTTAGCTTTTCTGTTGCTATTTCCGCAAATCACACGAGAGGCGAAAAAAGTTAGATCCTGAGATAATTAACTTATCCATCACCTTGTATTAAGGCACGGTCATTCTTTTCCAACAAATAATGCTCAATGAATTTCATATAGACAAATTCAAATTCAACTACATTGTGATCCTGATAAGCCTATTGAACACATCTAGCCGAAATGTCTAGAAAACAGAGTTAAAATACATTTTTGCAAAGACAAGAATCAGAAGTACTGAAACCCTAAGACATAGATCCAAGAGGTTAGACATTTCAGTGAGGAAGATCTTCACTTAGTCCATTCTTGTTGATCAATGAACTCTTAAGTTTCTGCTGCATATTCTGTTCCATAGTTCCATTGTATATGCACTGCTAACTAGTACCTACATCCATGTCCCTGCAAACAGAATGCAAAGATGCAATATGAATTAGATGTTGAAGATTTAGTCTTTATTAGTTTCATTATTAACTATTATGAGTTGAGGTTTAGTAGTAGTACTCACATCAAATGCAACAAGAGATTTGCAGTAGTTGGTATTGGTGGTGAGCACAGTACTGCTTGAGCCACACTCACTTTCCATTAGTGAAACCGAGGATTTGTCAAGCTTGATGTTATACCGAGGGTATTGGTAGTTTTGAGCAGTTGCACCTACATGTGAAGATGACCTCTGCATCTTCACAGCCCTTGGTATATGGTTCCTTCCTTCCATTGACGTCCTTCGCAGCCGGCTAGGCTGCCTCTCAAATGCATCGGGCGGTCTTTGCTTCGGTGCACTTTGTGATCTGGCCTTGGCTTTTGAAGATTGTGTATTGGCCATGTAATTGGGGTACAAAGGGTAGTCATAGGACAATTGTTCTGCATAATCTGGCCTAGGAAAAGCGAAAGGAACTCTTGATGGATCAGGTTTGGACATAGCCGAGTAGCATGGGCTGCTTTGCGCTGTTCCGAAGGCAAAGTCCTCGAAATGGCCACTGCAGGCTCCTGGACTCATCAAGTCCTGCTGAGTCAGGACTGATGGATCTGGTGACACATTGCTGAAGTTGTCTGGTGTTAAGTAATGTTGATGGTTTGGTGCAGACTGAGTGGAAAATCTTGAGTCTGGTCTACCTGCTTGTGTGTGATTCGAGTAGCTGTTTCTGCTCTTCACATTTCCTTTTGGCTCTCCAAGATCCATCTCCACAATCTTAATGTTCTCTTCCATGCCTCTGTCATATTCCTACATTTCCATACATAATCACATTGGAGAATAAAACTATGTCACATGTACAAAACTATTCTAAGTAATGAGTTCTGACTAAATAACTAACTGTCTGAGTATAACAGAAGTGCAGGAAAGCCCAAGACTTTGGCATTGGTATTGAAATTGGAAACTTACATTATACGGATGCCTGAGCTGATTGTCCTGTAAAGACCTTCTTCCAGTGGATGGCCTAGGATTAACAGCATTGCCATCATCAACCATCCGAATTCTCTGAGCTCGAGCTCGAGCTTGTGCTGTCACCAATGCCTGCATGCACCGAAGTGTGGCTTTGGCTTGTTTTCTCACTAGGTGACCTCTTACTAGTGCCTGCAACTTTACTAGTCCTTTTAATGCACACAATGCCTTTCTTGCCTGCAACAAGGCCAACTCAATAAATATTGTCCATTGTTGACTCTCTTACATTTTTGAATTGTTATGTAGAAATAACATACCAGATGAGAACGGAAGTAAGATTGAATCTTGATGGCGGCTGCCTCTTCTTTGGCAGTTGCTTTCTCATTGACAGCTGCAGTCAAGCGGATGACAGCAGCTGCAGCTTGTGCAGCAGCCGCGGTTGCATCAGCGACTGCGGCTGTGGCTGCTGCCACAGCCAACGCATGCTTTTTCTGCTCGTAAGAATCAGTGAGTTCCAATGGTTTATGCACAGGTGGTGGCGTGGTTGGTGCTTCTACAACATTTGACTCCTTGGAAGCTGGAGATGTGGCAGATGATCTTCTGAAACTCCACCTCCTCTTCTCTTTTGGTGTTGACATTGGAGTAGTGGGATTCTGATCAGGAGTAGGATTAGTAGCGGCAGCAGTAGTAGTAGTGGGACATTTCACCTTGTCCTTGTGATCCTTGTCTTTCTTTCCAGTCAAGAAGTTCTTTAGCCATTTGCCAGTCTTCCCCATCTGTGCTGATTTTCTTCTAAGCTAGATGACACCAATGGATCATGAACATCATAGAAAGAAGAAAGCAACTATTGATGAGTTATAAGTAGTAGATCTCTGTTCTTGATAAGTTGCTCTCTATCATTATAACTGGCCCCTCTCCCTTGATCTTAAATTTTTCTGATTTTATGAGCCAGGCCAGCTAGCTACTCTGGCCTCTTATGTCTCTCATTATTTGATTCTTCTTCCTTGTCTGTTATTAACTTTGATATATGTGTAACTTCCTGGATACTGATATCTTCTTTGTGTCAATTTTATAAGTTAGGCACAGATTCTTTGCCTTCACTTTAGCATTACAACTACCCATTTCTTCCCTTGAGCTACTGCTCATTTTGATGAAGGCATCAAGGTTGTTTGTGTAAACCATGTGAAGTGGGTGTAACATGGAATAAATTGGATCAGAAGGCATGTGGAAATACACAGTTTAAAGGGATGGGGGAGAAGGCTTTTAGGACTCTTCTGTAGGGACTCCATTTGGGTGTTTTTCTGATTTTAGAAATGGAGAAAAAGCTTGTAACCAAAAAAAAAAAGAAATGGAGAAAAAGCTAATTATGTGAAGTGGGATAGGTATAGTAAGTGTTTGAGTTAAGGAGGCTCTGGGTGCTTCACGTGCTGCTTATCCTATCCTAAGTTATTCAGGATCTAAAGTGAAGCTAGCAGAGCTGTGATGGTTGTCTCGACTGATACCAAGGACCTCTACCAAGTCTGGTGCAAATAGCCTTTACGCTTCATAGAGACAAGTCTCTGATTGGGAGAACAGGGTGGGTGAGGGTTTGGTTACATTTGAGAACTGATGCATCAAATTATTGCAATGCAGGAATCGGATACTAATGGCAGTAGTAACTTCGTGAGGTGTTTGTTGCATCAATATATTGTACGTAGGAATCCAGAGATTATTGTTAGCTACTGCGAGGGAGTTATCTTGGGTCAGATTAATACATGCACCTCACGACTTTGAACTATTGATATTGGAATCTAGGTGAAAGAAGCCAGCCATCGAACAAATTCTATAGCTTCTCTACTTATTTTAATGAAGTTCTCGTGTAAATCGGGTCTACCTGGGTAAGTTTTTATAACCCTTCATATCCCTCCCGTATAAACTCACTAATTACATATTGCCTTGCAATTGATAAAACTTTACGAATTCTAGTTGACATATACAAGTATAAAGTATTACATATAGTTCGCCAACTCTAGCAATGTTTTATGTAAGTCAACTTTGACAATGAAACTCCTGAAACTCCTGAAACTCCTAGCTAGCTCAATAAGAACAATTATATTGGATGACGGGATGTTTTATTCAAGTCTATACCCTGTTAATTATTGAGTTGTTAATTTATGATGAGGCCACTAGATAGATTATAATGTATCAAAATAATTCCCCTACAGACGTCTTAAACCCAAGTTCTTCTTGGCTAATATGGTTCGCAAATTGCAAAAACATGCACAGAGTGGTGGTCAGCACATAACCGTCAAAGCAATATTGTTTTTGTCCACAAATCCATCTTACATATTACGATAATATAAAGATATAATTAACATCAAAGAGTTGGCAATCACATGGTATGTGCTCCCCTTTGACCAGATGTTTGCTTCATGGAAACACTCCTTACTCTTCTATTATTCTCATATTTCCTTCCAACTATCACACTAGATAATTACTCGGACATAATCAGCCTGCCAATATTAGTTTAGTTTTCTATTTTTTTTTCTTTGGCAAAATGGTGAATTGTATGAGCATGAACATTTTGAGCTAATGGCATCGAAAGACACCTAATCTTACCTTCCATAACTCAATGACTAAAAAATCTAGACTAAGCAGAAACTAGAATTCAAGCTGAGCTAGAAAATACCAAACCGAATGAATGCCCTAAAAGACTTTGAAACTGCCAAAATTAGTTTAGTTGACCATACACTTTCTAAAAATATTTAAAAAATGTTACAAAAACTTGCAACAATTGATAAATGATTTCCAAGAATCCAATCAAATTAGTTTTAAATAGAAAAAGAAAGATTATCAACCGACGTTTGTAAAGTTCATATTTTGGTTAGACAACTTTTTGCAAGTACTATTCTCCAATCAGTGACAATGTTATCATTTAGCAACATCATGGAAGAAGACAATAAACAAATTTGATAGGGAAACATTTGGAGCCCAGCATTTTATATCAGAGATAAATTTATGAACAATGTGGGTAGATTAAATATAGTTTGGATTATTGATTCACAAGATACGGACATACTGATTTTCATGTTTTCTTTTCTTTTTTTTTTTCGTTTGAGAAAAAAAGAGTTTGATGTCAATTTATTTATAAGATAGACAGATGTAAGAAAACTAAAAGTGCACTGTGAACCTCTTGAAGAGAGCCCGACAATGTGAGAGACGGTTAAATAGTCATACACAATCTAAGAAGCTTACGTAACTTTTCTTAAATACGCTAAATGTGTGTTTGTGAAAGCTTCTCTTATAAAGAGAATGAGTTTTTCAATCAACTTTTAAAATTCAAAAAATAACAATAATCGGTCGTATTTCATTCATAATGACTCATATCGTAATCATTCACGTAGTCAAGTCTTAAGACCTCAAAATTGTCGTCCCAAACCAATTCTATAGTACCATGACTACCATCTTCTTAAAAAGCAATCAATAATATAGCCATAGCCAAGTCGTCACAAAGTCTGGTACAAAGCTCCATCTGAGTCAATAACCATTTAAGGCATTAACCAATGCCACAGAAAGCTAGGCCCAAAAGAAATCACACCAGCCCAACAGGCCCAAGGCCTAAATGTGAATGAATAAAAGTTCCTGTATGGGCATTGGGCATTTTTTCCATAAGGTGGAATGTACAGTTCCAACGCTTACCTACTGCCTAAATCCCTTTGAAAATCGTTACCGCCATCAATGAAGTCGGCTCCCAGTTTAAAGCTCAGCTAATATTTCGTTCAAATTTTCATTTCCTAGAGTTGGCTCCTTTCGTGGCCTATAATGGACTATCGACTTAAATCTGGACACAAAAACAAGAAGGAAACTTTCATATTGCATACCATATGCATGTGGCTAGAAACTCTCAAAGCATTATGAGAAAGAATAATCGATTGTAAAGAGTTTTTTTTTTTTACTTGACTCTAGTCTTTTTGGGATTTTAAGTTTCCATTGTCATCCAGATTTAGAAATCAAAGAATAAGTACCAAGCAAAATGTCATGTTTTAAGTTTTCAGAAAAAGAGCGTGTACAAAGTGTGCTTGCATGTGTTGAAGACGATCATATACCCCAAACTTTCAACTCCCCACTAACCAACCACTTTACGGTTTTACCCATGTATTGATGATGTAAACCTCTGTAGCTCACCCATGTTTAAGCAAATCTTAACTTTAGAGCATTGCAACATGTGAGTTCATCTCTTGATTCTCGTCCCGCTATTGTTCTGACTTGTGTTTAGTGTCTGCAAAGCTTCAGACTTGAGAAATGGCAGCTCCCTTTTTCTGTGTTCTTCTTGCCATATTTCTTCCTCTTGAATTTGTCACTGGCGAGTCCATAGGCGACATACTCGCTCCTATTTTTAATCCAATCATGGGTTTGTTTCATTTCTCATTCATTTTCTTTTAAATTATTGGGCTGTAATTCGTTTAAGTTCATCTTTGTTTCGTTCTAATGGAAACTTTGATGCAGATGATGTCTGCAAGGGCATGGAGTGTGGTAAAGGAACTTGCAAGCCTTCAAGCAGTAGCACTTTCTTTTTTGAATGTCAATGTGATTCTGGGTGGAAGCAGATCACTTCAAGTTTCTACCTTGTGTGATTCCCAATTGTAAGGCCTATCTATCTTTCTCTTTCCATAAGACTGCTTCTGAATTTAATAATGGTTATCAATTATAGGAGGAGCGTTTGTAATTCTATATAGCTCTGAGATGTGTAGTTTAGTTTGATGTTTGGTAATCTTTACTCGCTGGTAACATGTGGGGGCATATGGAAATGTTCTCTGCAATAAAAGACAGACCAATTTACCAGGAATGAATCTCTGACGCCAGGACAAATTACATGTCGGATGGAAATAGAAATGAAGTCAAAGTGAACTTTGTGGATAAAAAAAAATCCCACTTAATCTAGTTTGGTAGTGCATGTTAGTTTTAGACACTAATCTAGTCCCGTACTTCAGTCATGGGGACTGACTTGCTTTATGAGATGAGCATACACTTCTAATGTTTAGAGCTGTCGTTTTAATATCTTACCTATAAGTCAAATGATTTCGAGTACAATTTTTATCTTAGTTTTGAAATTCTAAGGTTCAGTTTCAGACTTGAAATTCTACCCATAAGTCAAAGTTTAAAATAATCGCTTTGTTTGCTACTTGAGCAATGTCATGAATTTGAGGAGCTGATGGTTGTGGATGCTATTAGGTAATCTGGATTACAGCTGTGGAAAGGCACCTGCTCCCGTTTCAGATAAATCGAACAAGACTGACACGTCAATCTTTGATCGTATTGACTCATCTCTTAGCACTGCATACTGTTGTTCGATGCTTTTTTCCGCTAGATAAACTCATGAATTTTATTTTATTTTTGGTTTTAAAGCTTGCTTTTGGATGGATTGTGGAGGTGGAACTTGCAACAAGACATCAAAATTACAATTGTGAATGTGGAGAAGGTTATTATAATCTTCTGAACATCACTTCTTTCCCTTGCTTTAAAGAATGTAAGAGCAGATAAAGTTAATTTTTTGAATAATGATGATGAATAAGTATGCAGCCATGTAGTTAGAAGCTAATGTCTGAACTTGTGTATGCAAGCTGCAATTGGAATGGACTGTGCAAACCTTGGGATTACAGTGTCAAATAAATCTTCTTGTCCTCCGGCACCAGCTTCGCCTGACACTGCAACAAATCAAGGTGAGCACAGAAAACTAATTCTACTATCATGTGTAGAGGAAGCAGTACAAACTTAAAACTCAACACTCATCTCATTGATTGAATTTTAGTAAGTAGCTCAGCGGTTTGCCTGAAGAAAGAAGTACAACAAAATAGATTTTAGACACTTCCTAGAGTTGATTTGCTCTTCAAATTTCTCTTTGAATGTGTGCATCCAACATCTATGCTAAAGGGATGAAACTTTTTGAGTTGATCATGCTAAAAATCTCATGTTGAATCTAATTTCTCGGCCTTGTTCTCATGTACAGGTAGCTCGACGACACATGAAAACTCTATTACATTGGTGCTCTTGATAATGCTTCTTGCTTTGGTTCATCTGATATGAATCCCAGCTGCTTCCGGAACCACATCTTTGACCCCTGCTTTAGTTAGCTAAGTTACCACATTTATGTAGTGAGGTGATCATCTTATTCTATCTTTTCTTTCACACATAGATAGGTTCAGGAGGGTGTTTCTGTTGTGTATATAATTGAGAACCGAACATATACAGGTTCATGTGAGAACTTGGTTTTATACTGAAGTTTTATGAATCTAATTGCTTTATTTTGTCTATAAATATTTGCTCATGAGCAACTTGGTTGGTAACAAACATGTTTACAAATAAACATGCAAGACAGGTCTAGATGAACCTTCAGTGAGTACTTAACTACTTATAATTTCAAGCTCGCAAATCTTTGAACTCTTTTCAAACGATGAAACTTCCTTCTTTGTACTGGAAAAACAGAGACCATATGCAGAAGTACAAACTGTCATTTTATTTAGCACTTGGCCGTGCTTCAACAAGTACTTGGCCAGGCTCATCACATCACCGAGTTCTGGATCGAATACGTCCCTTGCCATTATGAATATATCCTTGATCTGTGTAGACAAACGAGTCGGCACGGACTCTGGTGAATCTAAAGAACACTTTGAATACGATCTGGTGCCTCGGAAACTTATGACAAGACACTCCAGATTCAGTGCTTTGTTGAGCAACTCCGTCAGCCATTTAAAGGAAGACTTATATTTCAGGTTCACCTCCATCTCCAACTTGTTTAACTTATCAAAGCCATTGCTAAAACAAGGCTCCGCATGAAGAACTGAACGGATCAAAGTATTTCACACCAGGAGTAATGCTGTAGGGATCTTGGACTCTCTACAAAAGAGATAGTGTTGTAGGATATTTGATGTTCCTAGTTATGGTGGAGATTACAGGATATGGCAAGTATAACTTATCCAGTATTGTAATAGGATTACTTTCCTGATTGTACCTCTTGTACTCTCCTATATATAGGAGTTGCTCCTTCATTAATAAAGTTACAGAATTCATTGCTTCAAACTATTCTCTCCATATTCTTATTTCCTAAAACACGTTATCAGCACGAAGCCCTAAAATTGAGCGCCGCCGACTACAATAGCTGCTATGATCCCGAAGAAAAAAGAGGAAGAAAAAGAATTGTTCTGTAATAAAACAACAAGTAAGTTTTATGTACTCAGCTTTGTCTTTTTCAAAATAACCTACTCTTTTGGGAAATTTGAATTTTTCCGTAGGGATTTCGGGATAACATCCTATCCCTCCTTTCTACACCGCACCTTTCTTGAAGGTGGGCATTCTTGGAACTAAGAGCGTTCCCACATGAACTAAGAGCGTTCATGAGTGAACCAAGAGCGTTCACAAAATCGATTGAACAAAGAGTGTTCATAAAAGCATCGATTAAAACGAACAAAGAGAGTTCGTAAGACCATATACATCAAAGTGAAGGTCTAATCCAAATATTATATTGGAAAACAAATTAGTTGTCGAGAAAGTCTCTTACGACTGCGAAACTAATACATCTTCTGTTTTCTCATGGTGTTTGATCGAGAAAATCCTCTACATAATCATAATTCAAGGCAAGTTGGAACTAAGAGTGTTCACTATGCGAATTATGAAAGCGCATCAAGAGAATAGCGCAAGGGGCGGAACCCTTAAGTTAAGGGAATCTTGATGAGACAGTTTTTGGTCTCCACCACCGCCCACACAAGGAAGGACGCCATAAGTTGGCGCATGAAGGTCATGATCAATGACCATGATAGAGGAAGCGCCGGCCATAGAGGCCGTGGTGACCAAGGAAGCCATGGAGGCTGAGGTACCAATGCCAAGAGAGGCTAAGATAAGACGCATGATGTTTCTCGAATCAAACGAGTTGTTTATTCTCAAAATGTTTGAGAAGTTAGATTTCAGAAGCTTTGGGTCAATAGGTATTGATTACCATTGATAAGCAATAGATATGAGGGGTCTATGGATTTCCAAGATCATCATCGTTATATTGAAACCACCCAATCCGAATCTACTTGATCCTTGAACACATCAGTTTTCGAAACTGTTTTCTGCATACTATTGTACAAATTATTCGACCTAGCTACAGGTCTCGAAAAATTATGAAAATTTGCAGAAGTGTTCATGTACGTATCTAGTTTGGGCATGAAAAATTTCGTTGCATTCCGACACACCAATAATTCGGAAGAAAATCAACAAGAAAGTGTGCTCAGATTTAACGAATTTTAAGGATCAAAGAAACAACGAAGCAGAAGATAGAGATGGAGCAGAGGCTAATCTCATTAAGGCAAACTTCAAAATTGGCAGAGACTCAATTGCTGAGATACTAGATTTTGATTAGAGCTTTATGTTTTCCATTAATAAAGGCATGTGGCCTAAGTCTTATTATTGACATTGTAATTCGTCAAATTTCTGGATTAGTAAACTTTGATGTAACTCGTTGGCATTATTAATAAAGGCATTGTTTTGGCTTATTAATAATAGGCTTGTCTACATTTTCTGTGTAATATACATGTTTTGTGGTTGCTACAAACCTATCGTTTACTAGGGCTCACCTTAGTAACTTGTGATGTCTAGGACAAGAGATTTCGATAAAGGTATTTGAGCGGACTTTATGTCTCACCTACATTGATCTCTCTTCACCTGGTCATAAGTGAAAAGAGCTACCCAAACGACTTTAGATGTCCTAGCAAACTTACAAATTCGTCCATGTATCTATTGGGATAGCTAAGAGTGCTATAAATCCCCAAAATCGCAGAAAACAGAATCTGCTGCACTATCAGCCAGCTTCGACAACGAACTGGGAATTTTCCAGAAATATTCAGTATATGAGTGACATATGGCTGAAAAGGTACGGATGTCTAGTTTTCAGAACTACCTGCGGATTGTCGATAGCTAATTTCTAGAAAAAGTTATACCTGTTTTACTGGACAAAGGTCAGAAACAGGGCACAACAGAATCTGCTCTGCAGATCAGTTGATATCGACGACAAACTGAAATTTTTCCAGAATAAACCAACATATGTATGGCATATGGCTGAAAAGATATGGACTTCTAGTTTTTAGAACTATGTCCATCTTGTCGATATCTATTTTCTAGAAAAAGTTATGCCCGTTTTACTAGACAGAGGTCTGAAACCGACATAACGTATTTGGCTGTGCAGATTGCTTAGCTTTGACATGAATCTGGGATTGATTCAAAACGATCCAGCATATGAGTATTATATTCTCGGAAAGCTACGGATATCTTGTTTCTAGAACTTCATCCGGAACGTCAAAAGCTATTTTGTAGACAAAGTTATACCTATTTAAGTACTCGGAGGTCAGTTTGCCCGAGGAAGGCCAAAACCTGAGGAAAACTCGAGGGGGTGCTTCAATGGGTAGAAGGCATATCCCTAGGAAAATTTTTGAGTTAATTTTTCCGATATTTCCTCATACAAGACTTGTTTTCTTGTAGGTATGTTTCCAGGAGAGCTTGAATGCCTCATTGATAGCGGAACCACACATACCATTCTTCGTCACAGACAACTCTTCATCGACTTTATGCCTTGTCGAACATCTCTAACCACAATGATGGGTGGGTCTTCGGATTTGATCCAAGGGCGAGGGAAAGCCCAACTTTTGTTGCCAAATGGAACAAAACTCATCATTGATAATGCTCTCTATGCTCCTAGGGCTCCCAGGACCCTACTGAGTAGTCGAGACATCCGAGCCAACGGATTTCATATCAATACTCATTGTGAGAATGGAATGGAATATATATGCATTACTTCTAGTGATTCTGGCAGAAACCGAATACTAGAGAAGCTCATATGTCAGCCAAATGGGCTATGTGTTACAACTATGAGAGTTGTAGAGTCACACCATGTCATAAGAGATGACTTATGGGACTCAGACACATATATGCTTTGGCACGACAGGCTGGGACACCCAGGTCGTGATATGATGATCCGAATTTTGAAGAATTCAAACGGACATCCATTCTTTCGAGCGAAAGGAAGCAAGAACCAAAGAGCGGTTCACACAAACATGGAGGTGGGCACCAAGAGGGGTGGCGCCACCATCCATGGTCAGCCTTATACCGACACCTCCTCACCCAAGAGGAGACGACTTGACACCAAAAGTGGTACTCTCGTCCCCTATGATGCTTCCCAAGTCCATGGAGACCTTGAGCAAACGCCAGCATCCTCACTGGTGATGTCTAATGCTCATCGCTCGTTCTGCAAAACATGCTCTTTAGCCAAGGTAGGAGCGAGACCCTCTTACGCTAAAGACACCAAAGAAAATATTCCATTCTTACAACGTATCCAAGGTGATATTTGTGGACCCATCCACCCATCATGCGGACCATTTAGATACTTTATGGTATTGGTGGATGCTTCAACACGCTGGTCATATGTCGCATTATTGTCCACAAGAAATGCTGCATATGCTAAACTCCTTACCCAGATTATTCGTTTGAGGGCTCACCACCCCGATCATCCTATAAACTCGATCCGTCTCGACAATGCTGGGGAGTTTACATCGCAAACATTCGATGATTATTGCATGTCCATCGAGATTGATGTCGAGCATTCAGTTCCCCATGTACACACCCAAAATGGTCTCGCAGAAGCCACCATTAAAAGACTTCAAATGGTTGGACGGGCTTTGGTCATGCGTACCAACCTACCCACTTCTGCTTGGGCTTATGCAATATTACATGCAACAATGCTTATTCGTTTTAAACCCGCTGCCAGACAACCATTTTCTGCATACCAGTTGGTTACTGGATATGAGCCGAATATTTCGCACCTACGCATATTTGGTTGTGCAGTCTATGTGCCAATTGCACCACCTTTACGCAATAAAATGGGTCCTCAGAGACGAATGGGCATATATGTTGGTTTTGTTTCACCAACTATAATCCGCTACTTAGAACCCTTGACAGGCGATCTATTTACCGCAAGATTTGCGGATTGTCACTTTGATGAGACAAACTTCCCGTCGTTAGGGGAAGGAAGGACACATGAACGACAGGAATTGTCATGGTCAGTCCCTAACTTGTCTCATCTTGATCCCCGCTCCTCACTAGCAGATAGTGAAGTAAGGAGAATTATAGATCTTGGTAACGTAGCAGATTCGATGCCTGATACGTTTGTTGACCTTGCCAAAGTGACAAGATCACATATACCTGCTGCAAATGTGCCTGCAAGGATTGACATCCCACAGGGAGGATGTCATGCCGCCACCCCTATGATGGGAGAGAGCAGCGCCGCCACACATGGTGGACGTGTGGTGGCTGAGGCCACGGTTCCCCAAAGGAAGAGGGGGAAACCTGTAGGTTTGATGGATACTCACCCTAGGAAGAGGGGGAGATCAGCACAACAAGATCCATTGTTCATCAACTCTCAGAATCCATCTCATGAAATTATTCCTGACTACAGTTATGTCCTTGAGACAACCAATTTGGAGGGAGTTTCAACGGTTGATCTTAGTTCAGTGAATAAAGAAATTTCGATGAATTATGCTAGCATACATGAGATTTTGGAGAGAGAATCTATGATCATTGACGATGCATTTGCATTCTCAGTTGCACATGAACTCATAGAACATGATGACATCGAACCTCGATCTGTTGAAGAGTGTCAACAGAGATCAGATTGGCCCAAATGGAAAGATGCAATCCAGGCTGAAATAGATTCACTAACAAAGAGACAGGTGTTTGGCCCGGTAGTGCTAACCCCGCCAAGTGTAAAACCTGTAGGACATAAATGAGTCTTTGTTAGAAAGCGTAATGAGAATAATGAGGTTGTAAGATACAAAGCTCGCCTTGTGGCGCAAGGTTTCTCACAACGCCCTGGTATTGACTACGAGGAGACGTATTCTCCCGTAATGGATGTCATAACATTCCGCTACCTTGTCAGTTTGGTAGTTTCCGAAAAACTGGACATGCAGCTAATGGATGTGGTTACTGCATATCTCTATGGGGACCTAGATTCAGAGATATACATGAGAGTCCCTGATGGATTCGAATTACCCAAGTCAAGTAGCTCTAAACCACGGAGCGCATTCCCTATAAGATTGAGAAGGTCACTGTATGGATTGAAGCAATCCGAGCGTATGTGGTACAACCGCCTAAGTGAATACTTGATTGGGAAGGGATATGTGAATAACGAACTATGCCCTTGCGTGTTCATTAAAAGAACAAGTTCCGGATTTGCAATAGTAGCAGTCTATGTCGATGATATGAATCTCATCGGAACCCTTGATGAATTAAGGGATACTGCGAAGTACTTGAAATCCGAGTTTGAGATGAAGGACCTTGGGAAGACACGATTTTGTCTAGGCCTTGAGCTAGAACACCGTAGTAGTGGAATATTAGTCCACCAGGCTGCTTATGTCCGCAAGATGTTGAGAAGGTTCAACATGGATAAGGCACATCCTGCTAGCACCCCCATGGTAGTCCGCAGCCTAGATCCAGAAAAGGATCCATTCCGTCCAAGGGATGAGGACGAGGAACTGTTAGGGGCTGAAGTGCCTTATCTAAGTGCAGTAGGTGCATTACTATACTTAGCTCAATGCACAAGACCGGACATCTCATTTGCTGTGAACTTGTTAGCTAGATTTAGCTCAGCACCCACGCAACGTCATTGGACAGGCATTAAGAATATCTTCAGGTACTTGAAGGATACGATAGATATTGGCTTGTTTTATCCCTACAGAGAGACAAGACGGAAAGCCACCGTATCGAAAGGACGTGCCATTGAAGATGGTGACGCCATTCCCTTTACCCCCTATACCAACAATCCTTGTGATGTGTTGATGGGTTTTGCTAATGCTGGATTTCTCTCTGATCCACATAAAGGTCGTTCCCAAACAGGATATGTCTTTACTATGGGAAACACCGCGATATCTTGGAGGTCTACAAAGCAGACCCTAGTTGCTACATCCACGAATCATTCTGAGATTATTGCTCTTCATGAGGCAATTAAGGAGTGTATATGGCTGAGGTCCATTATTACACATATTCGTGAGACTTGTGGATTGGGATCCACTACTGATGAACCTACATGCATTTATGAGGATAATGCGGCCTGCATTGAGCAGATGAAGCAAGGTTACATCAAAGGCGACAATACCAAGCACATATCGCCTAAGTATTTCTATAATCAACAACAACAAGAGTTTCTCAAGATCCAGATTAACCAAGTTCGATCTGAGAAAAATGTGGCAGATTTATTTACTAAGTCATTGCCCAAATCCACATTCCAGAAGCATGTGAAGAGCATACGGTTGTTCAGCTTGTCTAAGCTGCCTTGATTATTGGTATCAAGGATAGATGCAGACATCAGGGGGAGTCTAGCATACACATGAGCGTTTCTGAATGTGAAGGACACGTTGCACTCTTTTTCCTTGACTAAGGTTGTTTTTATCCCACTGGGTTTTTATTACTTAGCAAGTTTTTAATGAGGCAACATAGCTATGTGTCATATCATTGTCTACGACGATCTGCACTCTTTTTACTTGGCGAGACCGATTTTTCTCCTGCAAAGGTTTTTGGCTCGACAAGGTTTTTGATGAGGCACCAATGAAGCAAATGAAGAGGCATCACCACCATACACAGGCACAAGGGGGAGTGTTGTAGGATATTTGATGTTCCTAGTTATGGTGGAGATTACAAGATATGGCAAGTATAACTTATCCAGTATTGTAATAGGAATACTTTCCTGATTGTACCTCTTGTACTCTCCTATATATAGGAGTTGCTCCTTCATTAATAAAGTTACAGAATTCATTGCTTCAAACTATTCTCTCCATATTCTTATTTCCTAAAACAGATAGCACCTGCTCGTCCTTCAAGTATGATAATCGCATATTTATGCGTCTATTCGGTATTTAAATTGTTCCATATATTTAGTTTATTATTATTAATTGAGTGAATTAATTATGTTTATTTTTTTTAGGTATTTTGGAGATTAATGAAGAAAATGAGATTAAATAATATATTTTAAGAGTTACTGTGGAAGAGAAAGACTTACGGAGTGAAGGAATCCTAATTTGAGAAGAATTCTAGTTGCCCACGTGATATATATACGGAGTGGCCTTGGCGAGGAGCTTATATATATATATATATATATATATATATATACACACACACACAATTAAAGAGCTTGGCGAAGAATTAAAGATCAAAAGATGTGTTGTTGCTTGGCAAGGAACAGTAAGAAGAATTGGAAGTAGACTTGAAGACTAAGATAAGACAAAGAAGAGAAGTCCATTTACAATTGGACTTTGGAAAGAAGAGGCAGACTTGGAATTGAAGTCTGCATGCACGTGTTGCATGCTAGCTAGGTTAATTGCCTAGTTATATATATATATATATATAAATATATGTATGATTGCTAGCTAAAGAATGGAGGACGTACGGGGGCTGGCGAGAGAAGAGAGAGGGCAAGAGGAAAAAGACAAAATAAAGAAGAATAAAAAAAGAAGAAGAAGTGGAAGAAAAAGGAAGAACCGTATTGCAAGCCTGCGATCCCGACAGGGATCAAGAGTTTATTTCTTCTCCTTCTTTTGTTCATCTTTCATGAATTCTTCAATGTTATTATTTAAAACTATGTGTAGCTAAATTTCCATTGTTAGGGGCTGATTGAAGCCCTAGATATGTTTACGATTTTGAACCCCTTTTGATTCTATTAATTATTTGGATGAGTTTTCTTTCACTGTTTTCTCACTGTATGTTTTCTATGTTCATGTTTCTTTGAGTGCACGCTTAGATGCATGGCTTAGGATCTATAGTCTTGATTATGTATATGATCACCTTATCATTGCATATTCTCTAGAGACAAACATGAATTTGTATGAAACAAGCCTTAGTGATGTAAGGGTGACCACCTTATCAACCCTTGAAGCTCTGTTATTCTTCAAACATTCTTCGAACGTAATGACTTCAGTTCTCTAGGCTTACATCACCATATTTATAAGTCGGTTAAGTGAGGATCAAGATCGAGCAGATTGTCCCTTCCTCTTTCATGCCAAGAAAGAGAGTGTAATACACAATATGACTTAACCAAAGCTCTTGTGTGGAGAGTATTCATCCATGGTTAGTTCAATTATATTGGGGAGGTCGTAAGTATGTCTAGGGTGGAGAGAAGTTCTTAACATTCATATCTCATTGGTTATATACAACAATTTACTTTCTGCAATTTACTGATTTATGCATTAGCTGTAGTTTAGCCGATTTATTTCAATAACCAAATAAACTCAGAAAACCCTCAAATTTTGTGTGGTAGTCCGCCACTGTGTCTAGTTTATTGTGTCAAAAATTCGTAGTATTTGAGTCGGGTCTAGCTTAGGTTCGCGTTGTCATTAGTGTACTGTAGTCGAGTCTGTCAGCATAGTAGTTTGTTAGGATTTAGTTTCACCAATTCCTCATGTTCGATAACTCTTATTTATTTTACTACATTGATATATCCAAGTTGTGAATAGGATATTTTTAAGAGGTGTTTACCAGCCTTGTCAAAGTACAAGAACACTAAGGATCTCAAGTTTCAGTGCATTGATAAAAATGTGGAAACCACTAGCTTGAATCTTCAATTTCTTCATTCAGGCCAGTGGTACCACCTTTATCTTATAATGGTCAAATCTTCAATGGAGTTGGAATTTTCTTTTTTTTGATTTTCACTCCTAACGTAGGGCAAGAACCATAGGTAATATAGTTTGATAACACCTTAAGAACTAATAGTGTTTCGCTGGTGAAAACGCTTTGAGGCATTCTAAAATCGATTTTTTCGAAAAAGGGTGTCGCATACAATGTTATGGTAAGATCAAGCTCAACCACAATGCACCTGATGCCAGCGCAAATCCAATTAACAACATGAGGCCAATGTTTCTTTTCGTAAAACTTAAAACGCAGACGGAATTTCCGAATATCTGATGCGCCACGGGAGGAGAACACATGATCAACAAGCATGATAAATCGATCAGTTGAAGAATAAGGATAGGTTTGAATGTCCAAGTCGACTGTGGGAACAGAAATCAACAACTTGTTTTTGTTCCATGTTTTAGACAAAACTGTTGTTCTCATGGAATCTAATGTGGGAAGGAAGGAGAGTGTTCAAATCCTGAATAAGGGATATTCAAGATGTGAGCAAATGTTGATGGTTAGTATCAGCGACATGAGTGTAGAACGTTGGGCGAGTGATCAGGAAAGGATGGGATTCGAGACGGTTAAGGTTGGGCGATAGCGGCTCACGATTGATATCGGGCGATGTCGGTGAAGGATTGAGGTTGGGCGATGTCGATGAAGGATTGAGGTTGGGCGATGTCGATGTGGAATTGATATCGGGCGATGTCGATGAAGGATTGAGGTTGGGCGATGTCGATGTGGAATTGATATCGGGCGATGTCGATGAAGGATGGAGGTTGGGCGATGTCGATGTGGAATTGATATCGGGCGATGTCGATGAAGGATGGAGGTTGGGCGATGTCGATCCCGGGTCCTGATACTGCTAAGACCAACAATGGTTAAGGAGAGACGGTGTGACCCGCCTTCAACCCTCCGATGCCTAAGTCAGAAATGATCCAAAGATTGGACAGAATAACGGTGTAGTAAGTCAAGAGCGCGTACCATTTAATGTTCAGTTGATCGGCATATATTGGTGGTTGGAGGTTGGGCAGTCTTCTTGTTTTCGATGTGGGACTTGGTGTGTGTGTTCCTCTACTGGATGTTGTCTAACCGGTATTGGTGACGGCGCGTGAGCGTTATCCTGATCGGATATCGGGCGGGTTTGGTCATCGAAGTTGGAGCTTTCCTGGCGGTGGGTCCTGTCGTGGTGGCGGTGAGACATATTATAACGTATAATTGAAGTCGCCTAAGCACGTGTGTAGGTGATTAAGCCGGGTATATGTACAAGTCCCCCAACTTGCTCAGCCAAGGGGATCAACCTTGGTTGGCGAGTTGAAAAGAAGTGATACCGGGCGAGATCACCATAACGTGCTTCGGCGGCGATGTGTACCTTTGTTTAGGAGCCGGGTATCATGCCATATAGTCCCCCAACTTGGCGACCTAGGTTGTGCGCCTTGGCTGTGGGTGCCCTTGTACCTGCACATGTCATTTAGATCGGCCTGGGGCGAGATCGGTGAGTAGCTAGTTCACCGTTCTGCCGAGGTCTTTGTTGTTTGAGCGTTCTCGTCCGTTTGTGGGCGCTATGGTAGGGGGAGCTCGTTTGAATTGGTAACCCTTAAGTCCCCGAGTCCGTTCCTCCTAGTGGCCAGTAATGAAGAGTGAAGCCGCATAACGAAGAGTGACAGTTTATCTGCTTGTGGGCGCTATGGTAGGGGGAGCTCGTTTGAATTGGTAACCCTTAAGTCCCCGAGTCCGTTCCTCCTAGTGGCTAGTAATGAAGAGTGAAGCCGCATAATGAAGGGTAAAGCCGAGTAGGGAGCGCTATCGGTGATGAAGGGTGATGGGCGATATCGGTGATGGAGAATAACTGGTGATACCGCCCATATTTTGGTTATTCGCTTACTTTCATCGGCGTGGTTGGCGTGGTAGGTGTGCCTGTTCTGCCTATCATTAAATGCTGGCTAGTGTCGTGATGCCATGTGGCCGAGTAGGGGTGTTGGGGTTCCCAAACGTCCCGTCGTAGCCATAAAGCGTGATGATGGTTTTTTCGAAAGTTGTGTCTCTCCTCGAAACGGTGCGTACCGGTTCTCGTTCCAGACCTTTCTACTTCTGGCTGACACGTGCCGGGATCCCCTTGACCGACGTGTTTTTTCCAACGGTTGTGATCTCGCCGTTTTGTCTATATATATGCTTTGTTTACCATATGTTTCCTTTCTTTTCTGCTTTTCTTGCTTCTGAACCCCTTTGGTATTTTCTGTCGTCGGATTCTCCCATTTGCCTTCTGCCTCCGTCGTGCTTGTCGCTGCGCCGCCGTAGGTTCTCCAGTTCTTCCTCAACCTCTGGTAAGGACTTGCTGCTTAGTGTCATCTGTGGTTTTTGTTGTTTCATATTCTGGTTTTGCTCTGGGTTTTGGGTTGTCTGTGTTTGCCCTTTTTCTCTTCTCTTGTTTGTTTTGTTTGCCGGGATGGTATGTCGCCTAGGAAACTAGTTGCGGGCTGGCGAACCGTTTAGGTTTTGACATTGTCCGTGGCTGTTTCGTAGGTGCCATGTCTTCATCTCGTAACGACGCCGACACCGTCTCTGGATCTCGCCGTTATGGGCTTGACGGGCCTCTTCTATGGACACTCAGTGACGGTCAGGAGGTTGATGAGCCTGCTAAGGCGTTGTCCATGGCGGAGTTGGACAAGGTGAGGTCCGAGTTTCAGATCGGTGCTGGTGTTATTCTTAAGTCCCCGGCTCCTGGTGAGCAGTTTTCTAGACCGCCCAAGGGTTTTATCGCCGTTGATCGCGCTCAGCTTCGGTACGGCCTTCGCCTGCCTCTTCATCCCTTCCACGAGTACATATTCGGCGAGCTATGCTGTGCCGTGGGCCAGGTATCGCCCCTGATGCTTCAAGTGTTGAGCGCGATGTTCACATTATGGAAGCTAGCCGGTCTCGACTACCCTACTCGGAACGAGGTGCTGTACTATTTTGACGTGGCGTACTCCACGAAGAAGGGTTGTGGTGGGACGCTCTCGCTCCGTCAACGACGTAAGAGTTCGTTGGGATTCACCGATTTCGCGAGTTCGTGCCCTGACTGGCGGAGTGAACACTTCTTTGCGAGTGGGTGATCGTCATTCTCCCGAACCCGTGTTCCAGCTCGGTTTCGTTCCCGAGGTGACGCTGCTATGCCGACGTGATCCTCGTCAGTGTGTCGTTTGCGTGCTTTGTCTTACTTGTTTTTATTTTTGTAGTTACGCGTCAGTACTCTTTGACCGCTATGGAAAAGCGGCGTTGTCATAGGATTGAGAGCGGTTTCAGTGAAAAGTTTAAGAGTGTGTACTTGCTTGCTGATTACCGGATTATGGAGATGACCGGTCTCGCCAAGGCGCCCAGTATGCCGCCCTTGCTTGCTTGTTTGTCTGTTTGTGTTGCTTGCTTTTTTGGTTTTGTGCTTTTTGCTGTGTCTTGGTGTCTTATCTTTCTTCTTGTCTCTTGCAGTCGGGTATAAAAATCAGAAGCGGGATCGTAAAATGTCGAGTTCTTATGGCGATATTGACGAGATTCTCGCCGAGCTGGCGGCGGAGGCTGCTAACGCCAAAGTGATCGATCTCGATGTGCGTTCTGGGAGGAACATTGTTCTCTCGGCGCAGACGGACCTGCCCCCTCCCCCGGAGTCCCAGACCGATATGGTGGGAAACTCTGTTCCTGTTCGGGTTGTTGACGGTCAACCCGAGAGGTCTCCTCGCTCTCCTGCTCGTCCGAAGAGGAGGTTGGAGGGCGAGGCTACTCCTTTTAAGCGCCTGAAGAAAGCGGGCGCGGTTCCTGAAGCTCCCATCCCCGTTCACGATGATGAGGAGGCCGCTCGTGTTACCGTTGCAGTCCCCGGTGCCGGAGCAGATGCTGCTGACAGGGGCGGTGCCGCTGAAATAGGTGATGCCGATAATCTTTGGTACTTAGATAAGGAGGATACTTGCCTTCAGGTTGATGATTCTGACATTCGTCCTTATTGTCTCTTAGACGGTGATCCAAACCTTGCCGTTGACGGGCGCGTCGTCATTGCTCGATCAAGCAACTGGGAAGGACCGCCACCTTATTCGACCGAGATACTCGCTCTCCTGCCTCCAGACGTGGCTACCGTGGCCGATGTTGAGAGTGGGGCCGAGCAGTGTCTGCGGTCCTTTGCCGCTTCTCTCCAGCTGATGTGTCATCAACGTCATACCCTGGTGGCGTCATCCGAGGAGCTGGCTCGCGTCAACTGCCTCCTGTCGGAGAGGGATGAGCAACTTGTGAAAGCGAGCGAGGAGTGGCAGTCCTTGCAGCAGAAGCATGAGGCTTTGGAGAGCGAGAAGAAGCTCGCTGACGAGTGCCTGAATGCCTCCTATATCCGTGGTCGTCAGCTAGAGTTAGAAGTTAGGGAGGAGCGGCAGCGGGCTGAAGATTTGAAGGCTCGTTTGGGAGCTGCAGAGGGCCAAGTTACTGCCCTGCGCGGCCAGGTAAAGGAGTTGGAGGATCGGCGCGAGCAGGAGCTGATCGATGCCGTGGGCGATTTCAGAGCCAGCCCTGAGTATAACGCCGCCGTTAAGAAGGCCTTTACGGACGGCCTACAGCAGACTCAGAAACGCTTCTTTGACAACGGCTGGGTGAACGAGAAGTATGACGCTGACCTGAAGCGTATTTCTGAAGAACGCCGCCTGAAGCGTGAAGCTCTTATCAAGGTCAAGGAGGAGCAGGCCGAGGAGGAAGAACGGCAGCGGTTGAATGTTTCCCAAGGTATGACCCCTGATGGTTTTCATCCATTAACGCCTAGTGCGTCTCCTTCGACCCCTCTAACTCGTCATATTCGTGATGTTGAACTTTTTTCTCAGGCCCGGAGTGAGAGGTTGGCTGGCTTGTATCGGGAGCGGTTTCTTGAAGACGGCGCTGCAGATCTGCTATGAAGCTCGGGCATCTTTTTCCTTACAGTTGTATCGCTTTACTTTTTGCTTAGTGTAGGCCTATTTGAACTTTTGTACTCCTGCCGTGATGGCTTATGAATGAAATGAAAATTTTTCCAAGTGTTTCCCGGTATCGCCAACGATGAAAGGTCTGAAAAAAATTCGTTTGTCTGTTTGTGGAATCAAAGTGTTTAGGGTGACCAAAGTGTACTCTAATAACGTCTAAGAATGATATAGCGTTTTGCGTTTTTATCGAGATAACCAAAGTGTCCTAGCAACTCGTATGTAAGTGAGACGGGTGTTTTTATAGTGGTTCACCAATTTGGCTACTCCACTCGTGCCTTGCTGGGCTTTTACTATGCTCTCTCTTTTTTTTTTTTTTTTTTTGCTTTACAAGCATCGACGTCTGGGGACGCGATATAGTCAAACGACAAAGGTCTGAAGAATTTTTGTTTCATCGGTGGTGGTGCCGGATGACCAAGCGAGATTAGTCCCGGTGTGATGGTGCTGACCGATTGGCTCCTTCGTCCGTGCTGCTACTGGTGACAATATCGGAGGTGTTCTGTATTCCATGTGCGCGGTATCCTGAGGCCGTTCTTGTCTTGGAGGATGAACGTGGTTGGCGTGACGCTCTCGGTGATTTTAAAAGGGCCCTCCCATGTTGGTGCCAAGCCCTTAGGTTTGGGGATGACCTCTCTCCAGACCATATCGCCCACGTGGAGCTTCCGTGCCTTTACCCGTCTATTGTAATGACGGGCTACTAGTTGCTTGTTTGCCGAGAGCGCGATAACGGTGTCGTCCTGCCGTTCTTCTCGGAGTATGTTGGCCATGTTTAAGCCGTGCTCGTTGGTGTCCTGGTCGTATCCCTCGAGCCTCGGGCTTCGGTGTGTGATTTCTAATGGTAAGACGGCCTCGGCGCCGTATACTAGTGAGAACGGCGAGTCCCCGGTTGCCTCTGTTGGCGTTGTCCGTATCGCCCAGAGAACCTCGTAAAGGCTTTCTGCCCATTTGTGGCTGTAGTCCTCCATTCTTCTTTTCAGGCCGTTCTTTATCTTTTTGTTTGCCGCCTCTACTTGGCCGTTTGTCTGAGGGTAGTACACCGATGCGAATACCAGGCGAGTTCCCAGGTTGCCGGTGAACCTTTTCATCTCATCGTTGTTGAATTGTTTCCCGTTGTCGGTGACTATTGTCAGCGGGGCTCCGTATCGGCAATATATGTCTTTCCAGAGGAAATTGATGACCTTTTTTGTGGTGATGAGGACGAGCGGCCTGGCTTCGATGTATTTCGTGTGGTAGTCTATGCAGACGATGATGTACTTGAATTGGCCTGAAGACGCCTTCAGTGGTCCGATTAGGTCGAGTCCCCATTGTGCGAATGGTATAGGGCTAACGATGATGGACATTGGCGCTGCCGGGGCGTGTATCCGGTGTGCGTGCTGGGCACAGGCCTGGCATTTGTCGACGATATTTCTTGCGTCCTGCCGCATACCTCTGTAGTAGAACCCATATCGGAGTAGTTTGTGTATGATGTTATTTGGTCCGCCGTGGTTGCCGTACTCGCAGTCGTGGAGGTTTTTTAGCATGTCTCTGCCTTCCGTTTGCGTGACACATTTGAGCATTGGGAATCCCCTTTTGTTCATGTATAGTTGGCCGTTTTGCATGCTGTAGTATGCCGCTCTCTGGGCGAGTTGTCTTGCTTCTGTTCGATCGGTTGGCGTTGTTCCATCAGTGAGGTATTTGGTTAAGCCTGTTCGCCAATCTTCCTCTGGCGTTGCCGGTGGCGTTGCCGTGGTTATTGTGAATATCTCCTGAAAGCTTTTGGATATGCTTGGTCGTTCTAGTGTTTCCACCATTGTGTGTCCTCTTGCCGCGATTTCTGGGGCGGTTGCTAGTCTTGCTAGGGCGTCAGCCCTCTTGTTCTGCTCTCTTGGAATGTGCGTTATGTTGTAGAAGGAGAATTTGCCTAGCAGTGCCTTTACGTATCCTAGGTATGCTGACATTTGTGTCCCGCGTGCCTCGAATTCCCCGGTTATGTGATTGACTGTGAGTTGGGAGTCGCTGAATATATTAACATTCCTGGCCCCCGTATCCAGGGCGAGTTGTAGACCGGCAATTAGGGCTTTGTATTCGGCCTCGTTGTTGGATGCCGGAAATGCAAACCGTAGAGCGTATTCGGCGTATGTTTTGCCGGGACCGGTTAGGATTGCCCCCGCTCCTGCCGCTATGGCTGTTTTGGATCCGTCGACGTATAAGTTCCAGTATGAGGATGTAGTTACCTGGGTTGTGGGTGATGTGCTGGGTGCTGGCTGTTGTTGGTTGGTGATTGTCGGTGTCAGTTCTGCAATGAAATCCGCTATTGCCTGTCCCTTTATTGCTCCTCGTGGTTTGTATTCGATGTCGAACTCGCTGAGTTCTATCGCCCATTTGTTTAATCTTCCGGAGTGGTCGGGGCTGGCCAGTACTTGGCGTAGTGGTTGGTCCGTTAGGACGTGTATAGTGTGAGATTGGAAGTACGGTCGCAAGCGTCTCGCCGATGTTATTAGCGCTAGGGCCAATTGCTCGAGCGCCGGGTACTTTGCCTCTGCGCTTTCCAATCCTTTTCCAGCGAAGAATACTGGTAATTCGGTGTCGGTATCCCGTCTGACTAGTGCTGAGCTAACCGCGGTGAGCGAGGTGGCGAGGTAGATGTATAGGACCTCACCCGGAACTGGTGCGTAAAGGAAAGGGATGTGTGCGAGATACTGTTTGATGGCGGTTAGCGCCGATTCGCACTCGTCGGTCCATTCTACTGCCTTCTTTTTGGTGAGTCTGATTGCTTTGAAGAACGGGGCGCATTTGTCTGTATATCGTGCTATGAACCGGGCCAGTGATGCTAGTTTTCCTGTTAACGCCTGGAGTTCCTGTTTTGTTATCGGGCGAGTTGTGTCGAGGACAGCTTGGACTTTTCCCGGGTTAGCCTCGATCCCGCGTTGGCTCACCATGTATCCCAGGAATTTCGTTGTTGTTACTCCGAAGATGCATTTTGCCGGGTTGAGTCTCATGCCGCTGCTGATGAGTGTGTCGAGTACTGTCTTGAGGTTTCTTACGTGGTCCTCCCGGTGTCGGCTTTTGACAATTAGGTCGTCTACGTAGACTGCGACGGTGTCGTTGTCTAGTGGCGCGAGCAGCTCCGTCATGAATCTTTGGTACGTTGCTCCGGCGTTTTTCATTCCGAAAGGCATGACGTTGTAGCAGTATAGTCCTCGGTCGGTGATGAAACATGTTGCTTCGCTGTCCGCAGGGTTCATTTTGATTTGGTTGTATCCGGAGTAGCAGTCCATTGTTGATAGGAGTTCATGGCCGCTGGTGGCGTCTGCGAGTTGGTGAATCTGTGGTAATGGGAAGGAATCTTTTGGACATGCCTTGTTGACGTCGGTGTAGTCTACGCACATTCTCCACGTGTTGTTGCTTTTTTTTACCATGACGACGTTTGAGACCCACTCCGGGTAGTGGATCTTTCTGATGAACCCTATGTCCAGTAGCCGGGCTACCTCCTCTCTCATGGCGCTGTACTGCTCTTCGTTGTATGCTCGTCGCTTTTGTTTCTTTGGGATGGCGTCGGGCGAGATATTCAGTTTGTGTGAGACGATGTCCGTTGCTATTCCTGGCATGTCGGCGTATGACCATGCGAATACGGAGCCGCATTCCCTGAGTATGTTGACAAGAGCGGTCTCGATTGCTGGGTCCAGGTTGACCCCGATCTTGATGGTCCTTTCCGGGTGTTCGTCCGAGATGGAGATAGGCTTTGTGGCTGTCTCTGCTGATGGGCGGGCCGTTAGTGATCCCGCTCGTGGATCTTGGGGGGCCTCGCGCAGTCTGTTTCCTTTTAGTGCGCATACCTCCCTCGCCGGGTAGCTGGCGTGCTCTGGGGATCCTGGTAGGGTGGGCGTTGTTCCTCTGACGGTGCACACTCCCCCGGTCGTTGGAAATTTCATTATTAGCATTCGTTGCGATACGATGGCGTTTATTCTGTTTAGGGTGTTGCATCCGATGATGGCGTTGTAGAATGACGGGGCGTCGACTACTAGGAACTCGATGTGTGTCTCGGCGCTGCGGCCCTCTTGTCCCAGGGCGACCCTGAGGTAGTCACTTCCTAGCGGCTGTATCTGGTCGCCGTTGAAGCTTACTAGTGGGTGGTGGTCCTTCTTTAGTTTAGATGGAAGTCGTTCGAGTGCTTCGTATGCCGGCCGGAATATGACGTTGACTGAAGAGCCTGTGTCTATGAGGCATCGCCCGACGCTGCATAGGTCGATCACGGCGTCTACGAGGAAGGGGTAGTCTTCCGATACCGGGGGTCTTTGCTGCTCTTCTGATTCGTGGAATGTTATGGATCCCCAGCCGGTCCTGGCGGCCTTTGCCGGTCCCTGTCGTAGGTTGCATATCGCCCGTTCGTTTCTCCGTTCCGTTTTGGACTTGCCGCCTGTGATTGCGTTGATTCTTCTTACACTATTGATGTTCGTTGTTGGGCGCTCCGGTTGAGCGTTGTGCCCCGCCCTGAATGCTGATAGGTTTCCCTTTTCCAGTTGTGCTTGTACTGCCTTTTTTACTTCGTGGCACCTTTCTGTGTCGTGGGATTCGTTTTGGTGGAAGTCGCACCACCTCCCCGTGTTCCTGTAATCTGTTGCTCGGTATGACTTTTTGGGTAGTGTGAATAGCTCTGGGTGAGCCGTGAGGATGTCGGCGTACTTGGCGTTCAGTACGCTGAATACCGGGTGTGGTAGCGGTGTGGTGTAGTTTGCTTTTTCTTCTCGTTGTCTTTTCCCGCTGTTGGCGTAACCTTTGCCGTTGTTGGCGTAATTGTACCTTCCGGTGTTGTGCCGTTGTCCGCCTTGGCGCCACCGCTGTTGGTCCTGGTCCTGCGACCTTCCCTTATTCCTGGGTGGGGTTACCCGTGATCGATCGTTGGCGGGGAGCGCTTCCTGTATGTTTGGGGTGAATGTGTTTACCTGTTGCGATGTCGTGGGGTTGGAGCCGAAAGTTTGCAGTTCTAGTTGGGCGTGAGATGTCACGCGGTCTAGTAGGTCGGCGTATGTGGTGGCTGGGTCTTCGTTGAGTTTCCAGGTTAGCGATCCTGGTTGTAGGGCGTTTCTGAGTACGCAGAAGGCCGAGTCGCTTGATATGCCGCGGCAGTTGGCGATAGCGGTGTTCCAGCGAGAAACGAATGTGGATAGTCCCTCCGTGGGTTCCTGTTTTATAGCCTGCAATTGATTGTAAGTTAGTGAGCAACTCGCCGATGTAATGTATCTCTTTAAAAAAGCTTTAATGAGTTCTGGGAAAGATTTTATGGATTTTGGCGGGATGCTAAAGAGCCAGCTGAGGGCTCCGCCCGTTAAGCTCTCCATGAATAAGTAACAGCTTGTGGCGTCGTCGTAGCCCCTGCCGGTTGTCGCTGATGTGAAGACGTCGATGTGGAGGGACGGGTCTGTTTTCCCTCTGTATCGCTCTATTTTGATTTTCGCCAACGGATGTCGCCCGCGGCGCATGATGTCGCTCGAGAACGGTTCCTTGCGCACTGCCGGGAGTGTTCGGTCAAGGTAGCTGGGTTCTGGTTGTGATAACCGTCGTATCATCATTTCGAGGTTGGCCACTCGTGCCGCCATCTGTTCGCTGAGTGGATCGCCTGTATTCGTTCTATTGTCGACGCGTGGGGGGGGGGTGATACTGGTGAGCGGGCGAAGTCATATGGTTCTGGGCCGTCAACGACTTGCAGTCCGGGGTCTCCGTCCGGTGATCCTGGCTCTTGGTTGCCGGGTTGGGGCGTTTCTGATGATGGACCTGGGTTGGCCCTCCTGTTCTCCGTGGTTCCTAGCCCCGTGGATGCCCCGATGTATCGCTGGTGCTCGAAGTCCCTGGCCTTTTCGAGCTCTACGCATCTTTCCATGGCTGCCTCGTATCGGCGTTGCATGTCGGCGATATGGTTACGCGTAGTGCCCACGTGGCGTTTACCTGGCCGCTGGAATGTCTGATCGTCATGTTCGCTGTCGTGATGGGTTTCCCGCTGTCCGGTACCAGGTGATATTCCCAGTGTCAGGCTGGTGTCCATGCTCGTCGCTTGCTGAGAGTTTCGTGGTTTGAAAAAAAAAATTCTTGTGTGCGATTCCCACAGACGGCGCCAATGTTCAAATCCTGAATAAGGGATATTCAAGATGTGAGCAAATGTTGATGGTTAGTATCAGCGACATGAGTGTAGAACGTTGGGCGAGTGATCAGGAAAGGATGGGATTCGAGACGGTTAAGGTTGGGCGATAGCGGCTCACGATTGATATCGGGCGATGTCGGTGAAGGATTGAGGTTGGGCGATGTCGATGAAGGATTGAGGTTGGGCGATGTCGATGTGGAATTGATATCGGGCGATGTCGATGAAGGATTGAGGTTGGGCGATGTCGATGTGGAATTGATATCGGGCGATGTCGATGAAGGATGGAGGTTGGGCGATGTCGATGTGGAATTGATATCGGGCGATGTCGATGAAGGATGGAGGTTGGGCGATGTCGATCCCGGGTCCTGATACTGCTAAGACCAACAATGGTTAAGGAGAGACGGTGTGACCCGCCTTCAACCCTCCGATGCCTAAGTCAGAAATGATCCAAAGATTGGACAGAATAACGGTGTAGTAAGTCAAGAGCGCGTACCATTTAATGTTCAGTTGATCGGCATATATTGGTGGTTGGAGGTTGGGCAGTCTTCTTGTTTTCGATGTGGGACTTGGTGTGTGTGTTCCTCTACTGGATGTTGTCTAACCGGTATTGGTGACGGCGCGTGAGCGTTATCCTGATCGGATATCGGGCGGGTTTGGTCATCGAAGTTGGAGCTTTCCTGGCGGTGGGTCCTGTCGTGGTGGCGGTGAGACATATTATAACGTATAATTGAAGTCGCCTAAGCACGTGTGTAGGTGATTAAGCCGGGTATATGTACAGAGAGTATGTGACAGAGGATGTCATCCGGTAAGTTACTGATCCTGTCATCTTCTCCGATACCGGCAGACTCTTCTTCTTTGCGTATTATAGCCGTCTCCATTCTTCTAATTAAGACTGATCGATATTTAGGGTTTCAGTTTGTTTCTCATGCATGTACGTTAGGGTATAACTTGGACAGTCCAGACAAAACTGCCTAAAACAGGCTCTATCTCTTCGTATACGAAGAGATGAACGAATGATCACTACTAGAATATAGGGCAATAGGTACACATATATGTAGTCAATAAGGGGGGTGGCAAACAAAATTAGGGGCTATTAAGCCTTAGAAATAAGTTGCCAAAAATATGTTGTTTGTGGCCAATAAAAGGATGGCAATTCACATTTTTTGTGGCAAAAATAAGTATAGTGGTGACAAAAATAGAGATATTTGTGACAAAAATAGATATATTTGTGACAAAAATTGATATATTGGTGGCAATAATAAGTATATTAGTGGTAATAGAAATTAACCCCACCATTCTATTTTTGGAAAGGAAATTATATGCCACTTTTATTAGGTATTGTAGTAGTTGATGTACTTAATCAAAATGTACAAGTAGTTTTAATATCCAATACGGAAAGGAAATTTGGTATTAGATTTCCGGTGGACGACAACCATAGGTACGTTTAGACAAGAGATCGACGAATGTATTGATCAAGTGTTGCAGCAGTTGCATTGCCAAAAGAAGATACAGACCAAATTCTATTGTAGTACAACCCCTGTTAAGTCTTGACAGAGAGCTAAAAATTTCACAAGAAACTGTCCATCTTTGGCCTGTCCAAACAGTCCGAATACTTAATGGACTCGTCAACTTTGATGGTTTTAAAGTAAAGTTCCTAGACGTACTTCGAATTCCTACTCGAACAAGGAATGAGTATTACACAAATAATCCACGAGGCCCCTGACCATCTTTGGACTCTCTCTATATATAAATGAACATAAAAAGTTATACTTTAATATATATATATATTTTAAGGTATACTTTTTTTGGGTCATTTTCAAGTATAAAGCATTACATCAACTTTTCAATCATATTTTACCATTTCCACCGTTCAGATCTTAGATCCTAATGTTTAGATCAAGCCTGTAAATTTTCAACCAAAATAGTGATCGTTAAGGTATTCAAAACTGCAATTGAAGTTTATATGTATGAACGGTTCAGGTTTGACAGATTTGGTTCATCCCTTGATTTAATCTAGTTCGGTACCTTAATGACCATCATTTTGGTTGAAAATTTACAGAAATGATCCACTCATATAGACCTAATAATTGGACGGTAGAGATCTTAAAATATGATCGAAAACTTTGTGTAATGCCCTATACCTGAAAATGACCAAAAATATGTATACTTTAGTGGAATGGCCCTCTACACACACACACACACACACACACACACACACACACCAACACCAACACCAACACCAACACCAACACCCTTCCACTAAGGTATACCATTTTGGGGTCATTTTCAGGTATAAAATATTACACCAACTTTTCGATCATATTTTACCATCTCCACCGTTTAGATCTTAGGTCCTAATGTATAGATCAAGCTTGTAAATTTTTAGCCAAAATGGTGATCGTTAAGGTATTCAAAACTGTTATTAAAGTTTATAAGTATGAACGGTTCATGTTTGACAGATTTGGTTCGTCCCTTGATTTAACCTAGTTCGATACCTTAACAATCACCGTTTTCGCTGAAAATTGCATGAATGATCTACTCATATATACCTAATAATTAGACTGTGGAGATGTTAAAATATGATCGAAAAGTTTGTATAATACTTTATACCTGAAAATAATTAAAAATATGTATACTTTAGTGGAAAGTACGTGTTTATATATATAGTGATCAAATTAACCAAAACAAAACCCTAATACATGCATGCACCTAGCCTCATGGAGGAAACAAAAGAAACGAGAAGGTCATCTGTTTGGGCCTAAATAAAGAATTTCATTTTGGGCTTGGATGGCCGAGGTCTATGCGAGCAGCCCGTTATAATTAATGGTGCTTGTCGAAGAGTCAAGTTATATAACGTCTGGCGAGCTTCGCCAGAAGAAGACTTTGAGTTCTATTAGAACTATGTCTTATTAGCTATTTATATGCGGCTATGTTTCTGTCATAACTAGTTCAATTATAGATAGAACTCTTGGAAGAGTTATGATGGAATTAGAAGATCTATGAGTGATTACGACACGTATGCTGGTGTTGGATTCAGACTGTGATTACAAGAGTAGAGGAATTTGACATTGAATGAATGACTGTTATTAAGCGAGTATATAAGGAGAGCAAGGATGTTATGAGAAAGCCCCCCGATCAATCAAACAATCTTGCTATACGCAAACAAACCTAGACGAACATCTCGTCCTCGAGATTCCTATCTTCTTTGCAACCAGAAAGTCTAAGTGCCTGTCACCTATCGAGTGAAAGTATTACGACTCAAAGGAAGCAATTGCAACCGGAAAGTTGAAGAGCGGCTCACTTGTAAGTTGGGAGCTTGAATACTCAAAGGGAGCAAGTGTTCTTGACACTCTGTTACGAGATTGCTCTGCTTTGCACGAGAAAGGACGTGTGGAGTATCGATTTCAAGACTTAGTTAGAGATTCACATATCAAAGTCCTAGGTTTCTAGGCAAAAAGGACCTATTCGAGCAGGGTTGGTGCTCTCCTTGTTCTAATCGCTTAATTTAAAAGTCAAGCGGCTGTGATCAGTCCATATTCCGTCGAGAGACGGTGGCACGCCAGCATACGAAGCACATACAGGATAGACCGGCTCATGCGGTTAAAACATCCGAGATAAAAGAGACTGCTTCGCGAGAAGGATCTCTTCCCGAGAGATATTTTTGCATTCGAACATTTTGGCACGCCCAGTGGGACATATCTCTTTGCATTTATAAGCGACAATTGAAGATCCTTATCGAAGGGTCTATCCTTAGTGTCGCAAAAATCCACAACTGATTTACCGTGAACACACGTCTACAGAGTGTCGTTCATTAAGTAGTCAAGCGGTTGAAATTATTTTCGCTAACAACCTCGACACCATGAATTTCCAATTTTTGAGTGAGGCGGAAATAACAGGGCTCACATTCGAGCAATACCTGGCTTATGCAGCCAGGCGGGATATTCACCAAACTAATCATCATCTGGAGCTCGAAGAGAAAATCGAGCAACAAGCAGAACTCCTCACCACCCAGGCCCACTTAGTTGATACAGCGACAGTCGGTATCGAGGCTATAAGGGCAGAGCTAAATCAAGATCGTCAGGAAAGAGAGGCCATGGGGGCTGTTCGAATGCAAAAATATCTCTCGGGAAGAGATCCTTCTCGCGAAGCAGTCTCTTTTATCTCGGATGTTTTAACCGCATGGGCCGGTCTATCCTGTATGTGCTTCGTATGCTGGCGTTCCACCGTCTCTCGACGGAATATGGACTGATCACAGCCGCCTGACTTCTAAATTAAGCGATTAAAACAGGGAGAGCACCAACCCTGCTCGAATAGGTCCTTTTTGCCTAGAAACCTAGGACTTTGATATGTGAATCTCTAACTAAGTCTTGAAATCGATACTCCACACGTCCTTTCTCGTGCAAAGCAGAGCAATCTCGTAACAGAGTGTCAAGAACACTCGCTCCCTTTGAGTATTCAAGCTCCCAACTTACAAGTGAGCCGCTCTTCAACTTTCCGGTTGCAATTGCTTCCTTTGAGTTGTAATACTTTCACTCGATAGGTGACAAGCACTTAGACTTTCTGGTTGCAAAGAAGATAGGAATCTCGAGGATGAGATGTCCGTCTAGGTTTGTTTGCGTATAGCAAGATTGTTTGATTGATCGGGGGGCCTTTCTCATAACATCCTTGCTCTCCTTATATACTCGCTTAATAACAGTCATTCATTCAATGTCAAATTCCTCTACTCTTGTAATCACAGTCTGAATCCAACACCAGCATACGTGTCGTAATCACTCATAGATCTTCTAATTCCATCATAACTCTTCCAAGAGTTCTATCTATAATTGAACTAGTTATGACAGAAACATAGCCGCATAGAAATAGCTAATAAGACATAGTTCTAATAGAACTCAAAGTCTTCTTCTGGCGAAGCTCGCCAGACGTTATATAACTTGACTCTTCGACAAGCACCATTAATTATAACGGGCCGCTCGCATAGACCTCAGCCATCCAAGCCCAAAATGAAATTCTTTATTTAGGCCCAAACACTGCCCCTCAGGTCTTGAACTTGGAAACTTTTGGAACAAGCGAAAAGACTTGAATATATCTTGACCAATGTGCCCATTGACTTTGAAACGCTATACCATCACTCGAACGCCACGTCAATTACCTTTTCGAAAAAGTATGACGCTCGACTGACACCTCTATAAGAGCACCAGTCCATATCCACAAATTTCATCTTCAACAAAACCCTTTCAATTACTCAGAACCTCTGCACTTTCTAACTCTCTCAGTCAAAAAGATCAAATCTTTCTTTCTCACCGCCGTCAATCCTTATTCCTCCAGAAAAAATGCCTCCTCGTAAAGACATCTACACCCCTTATGAAACTCATTACGCCAAGAGATTCTCCAAACAACTCAAGGCCGTCGCTAAACGACACAACCCAGACGCCGTTTGCACTCTTACTATAGACCCTGTCGAAAACACAGGTCTGCTTGGTCCATTTCTGGACACTCCATTAAATCCAGAGCTCTTTACATATCTTCGCAAGCCCATCTGCAGTTCATCCCTTATACTCCAGGCAGACCCTAGAGCAGACCCAAAGGAATGGACTCAAAAAGACACTCTTTGTCTTATTGGGAAGTGGCCACATTCAAGCCCAGACGACCTCGCTTGGTTCCGGTACCGCCGTAGGCAAGATATCGAATGGTGGGAAGCAGCCGGAATAGCCCAACTCATCGATTTATGCTTCTCTCTTCCAGCTGGGGGTAACAAAGCCCCATTTGCTGCAGCCATGTGCTTTTGGGACTGCACAGCAAACTGTTTCCGACTCCCTTGTGGTGATGTGAGCATCACAATGCTCGACCTTTATACTATCTTTGGAGTTCCTGCCTCTGGAAACACTTGGGCTCCTCAAGATTCTCTCCAAGCACCCCACCAAGCCTCAACAGAACGTCCTCCATCCTACTCCTCCTAGGTGAAATACTTTGAACGCGAGGAAAAGAATACACCACAAGGAGGAATAGCCTTTCTGGAGTATTGGCTATCGAAGTATTTGTTCTGTTCAACCTCTGCAAAGGTTATCAAGACATGGACCAACCTCGTTGAACGCCTCTACAACAATGAACAACTGAGTTTGGTTGAGCCCATCCTCGCCTACATCTACTATGGCCTCAGGCGAGTATCCTTATCGAAGCTTGATTTGAACCAATCGAGACCACTGTGGATGGTAGAGCTCTGATTGCAAATCTACTTCCCCTTCTTCTGCCCCTCAGCAACCCCTCATTATGAAGAACAAAAGCTGTTGGGCAAATCATTGGTTTCCACAATGCCCAGGACCAATCAATGGTCCTATCTCGACTGCTTCAAAAATCTATGTTCGCATAAGGATTTCTCTCATACTGCAGTCGAGAAAATTTTGAGTCGTCGCTATCCTGGCCTCCTCGCAAGTGGATTCATGCCTTCTCCTGAACAAGATGTTCACGCGAGGGACTTGTTCATTAAGTTCAACACTTGCCAGGACCTGCAAATCCCAGACTCAGCCAACTTTGGGTATGAGCTCTATGCCCCAAACCACTTCTGTAGACAATTTGGGCTCAGCCAGGATGCTCCCATGCCCCTCGCCTGTTCTGTTAACAAGTATACTCTCTGGCGAGGAAACAACAAGCCTGTTGCAACAGAAATATGTGATGAACACTTTGGCTTTCCAATGGTGCTGCTTCCAACAGTAACAAAGCCACTGTTGATATCAAGGTCGGTCACCCCATCGTATCTCGCATGGTGCTCCCTGTTATGGGAAGAGAAACGAAACCAGGGACCAGACCTATGTTTTGCTACCATTTTTCATGGATTCAGCCAGAAATTCTCGCTCAAAGTAGACCTGGCTGCACTAACCGAACCACACCTCAGCACAGGTTCTCCCCAATGGCCACAGGTATGTTTTTATCAAAATTGCCATATATATTAGCAACTCCTCAATTACCACTGATTTTGGTACTAACCCCCAGTCCCTCGACAGTCTCCAAGGCGCAAGAAGCTTAAATTGAAGAACCAAGGGCCTGAAAGTGGGGTTTGGCTGGACTCACAAGTTGTTAGCAGGGACAAACAACTAAGACTCACTGCTCGAGCCTTCCTTGCCTCTTTTGATCAGAGGAGCAGCAAAGCCTCAGGGTCCAGCGCTTGCTCGACTATAGCTTTCACAATTGCACACTGGTTTTGTGCAAATCCAGATAGCACCCCTACACTCTCCCAGTTCGATGACCTCCTAATTCAAGGTTCAAAGGAGTGGCAGGAATTATGCAAGGACGAGTCCCTCGCGAGCAAGTATCCAAACCAGCATTTTGACTTGGATACCATCTTGAAGGAGAACATCAGACCGCTTCAATTCTCAGTCGATGGTTCCTTCATTGGGTATTTTGACCCTGAAAAGTTTACAGCCCTGAATGGCTTTCCCTCTTTTGATAGTTTATGGGAACAAGTCCAGAAGAGCCAGAAGCCACAAGTCTACATAGTGAGTTGGAACGACCACTTCTTCGTTCTCAAGGCTGAAAACGAAGCGTACTATATAATTGACTCACTAGGAGAAAGGCTCTCTGAAGGGAACTGTAAAGCCTTCATTCTGAAGTTCGATGATTCCAGCATCATATATAGCAATGAAGACGAGACTACAGACCTTGAAGTCTTCAACAGCCACAAAGAATGTTGCAAGGACTTCATAGCCCAATTCCTAGCTGGAATCCATAGAGCAGAACTCGAGTAGGAAGAGAGGAAAAAGCCTGTTGATATTGATGTTTTGCTTAGGCGTCTGCAGATTGAAGTGCAGCCCTGCTTTATTCCTTCCCCCTCTGGCGAGGGTCCCAGTACCCAGAATGAACTAATCATTCCAGAGCCTGAGCAACAAATTATTTCCTCGCCAGAGCCCGTAGTCGAACAACCACTGGATCTGGTTGAGAATAACCCAGAAGGCGAAGAACCAAGTCCCTCCTCGCTAGAGCAAATAGTTCAAGTAATTGAAGAGACACTGCCATTGTCTCCCCAACAAGTAAGAACTCTGTACCCTCACTTCTAGATTAATGATTTCTAAATTGGTCCTGGCATGACCTATTATTCTTATTGTAGTCCAAACATGTTCCTGTGGACCTGGACGCTTGCGAGAACATCCTCAACAGCCCAAGGAACCAAGCGAGCACGTCAGGCGAGCCACTTATAATGGTTGCTGAGGATCAGCCTGACAGTCCTCCAGGTGTCAACGATGAAGAAACCATAATTCAAGTCCAAGAAGGTCCTAAAACCTCTTCATCGCGAGAAAGCCACCCTCAGTTACCCAATGTCCAAGAGACTTTCAACAAGCTGCAAGAAATTTTCAGCAAACTGGATTCACTGAACACTTCCTCAAACACCTCCGTCGTGCTTAGAAGAATTCTTTCTGAACCCCTAGACTCTCCAAAAGACATTCAATCCACCCAAAAAGAAGTGAAAACCCTGAAGGCCAATGCCCCAGCAGAATTCATTCCTCGCCTGGATAAACTAGAAGAAAATCTATCTCTACTCCTGAGCCAATGCGAAGTCCTCCAACAACTAAAACTCGAAGTTGAGCGCTTGGGAGCTGGAGTATCCTTTTGTCTTGTTTGCTGGGGCTGATGATCTGTGTCTAAGAATAGTTCTGGGAAAGACTTGGCTGCCTGAGCCAGCTCTTCATAAGAGATCTTCAGTCCACTTCTAAGTTTACAATGTGCACAAAGGGCTACTGGCGATTCTGCTTTGGGATCCACCTTTTCTTTTCCTTTATTCTTTGGTGTATAAGATGGATTCTCGCCAGCAGTTGGTTGGTCGTTGGACTGTTTTCTTTTATTTGATGGGTCACGTGTCAATTCCAACATTTCAACCATGGGCATGGGGGTGGTCAAGTTTGACAATGGCTCATGTTCTATTTCTATCACTCCCTCGTCGATCAATTGCTGTATCTTGAATTTCAGATCTCGACAGGCACTTGTGGTGTGACATCCCCATTTATGGTGGTATCGACAATAAGGCAAACCCTTAACATCCTCAGGATGTGGGTCAGGTGTTCCCCAATTGTCAGGAACCATAGCTATTCCTTCTAAGCATAGCTTGTTGAATATCTCCTCTCGCCAAGACGCGTCATATGTTATGCGAGCCCGTTTGGGTCGGACAAATGCTATATCTCGCTTAGCTCTTCGTCTGGACTTCTTCCTCGCATGAGTTGGTTTATTTTGACTATCCCCTGAGGAAGTGCCACTAGCAGGAGGAGTTGTAACTGGCGGAGATGGTGTTCTATGAAGGTATTGTGGGTGAAAATCCATCTCGCCCCCGTCTTTGATCACAATCACTTCCCAATCGAACATTCCTTGGATTTTATCTCTCAAGGTCGAACACATTGCTGTTCGATGACCAAAGTGATTGTGAAACCTGCAAAAGTGCTGGGCTGGCTCTGTATACCGTAGGTGTCTGAGTTTGTAGACTGGATAAAAGATGATCGGCCCCATATCCCTTAGCCTATCGAAATATTCTTCTGTCATATCCAATCTGAATGAATAGGCTAAATAGGAAGATTGATTCCAAGCCTCCGTATCTTCAAGGAGTCTATTAGGTGATGTCCAATTCACCTCAACCATATTCACCTGTGGAAGGTTCGTCCAAAACAGCTGCACTAGTGGAAAACACAACCATTTTCCACATTGCTCAAGCTTCAAAATCAGAAAGACTTTGTATGGGAGCCTATACATCAAGAGGCCTTTGAAACCATTAAAGCCTACTTAACAAACCCACATGTCTTGGTTCCTCCAAGACCTAGGGTTCCTCTTAAGCTGTATATATCAGCAACTGAGCTCTCCATTGGAAGTCTTTTAGCTCAGGACGATACAGCAGGAGTCGAACGTGCTATTTTCTATTTGAGTCGTACCTTGAACGATTGTGAAACGAGATACTCTCCAATGGAAAGGTTATGCCTAGCCTTATACTTTTCAGGGTGTAAGTTGAGGCACTATATGCTTTCCTTCACTACGTGTGTTATTGCACAAACAGATTTAATGAAGTATATGTTGTCCAGACCGATTCTCCGTGGAAGCATTGGAAAGTGGATTCTGGCCTTGTCAGAATTTTCTTTGCAATATGTTCCTCAGAAAGCGGTAAAAGGCCAAGCAGTGGCTGATTTTTTGGCTCATCATCCCATCAAAGAGGTGGTTGAGGGGCCAGAACTGGATCTCGCTCGTATTGACTTGGCCCCCTGGTGTTTATATTTTGATGGGTCCAGTACGAGTACTATGGCTGGGGCAGGGGTAGCTTTGATCTCCCCACGCGGCCAAACTTATTCTTATTCTTTCAGGTTGGACTTCAAGTGCACAAATAATCATGCAGAGTACGAAGCTTTAATCATTGGATTAGAACTTCTGATAGATATGGAGATCAATGATGTGCATGTCCTTGGAGATTCCCAACTGGTGATCAGACAACTCGAGACAAAATACAAGGCAGGTCCAATATTAGAACCTTATGCGAGGAGGGCCTGTGACTTATTAAAGTTGTTTACAGAAGTGGAGTTGAGTCATGTTCCTCGCGAGAAGAACTATGCAGCTAATGAGTTGGCTCAACTAGCAACGGGTATCAGTTTGCAAGATGGAATACGCGAACGAATATTAAAGGTTGAAAGAAGAACCCTTCCATCTTTCATTGCACGACAAGAAGATAAAAATGAATGGTACGTTACTACACTTGATCACATCGACAAGGATTGGAGACAGGAAATCATTTCTTATCTCCAGAATCCTAATAACCCGGCTGACAAGCGGATTCGATTTTTAGCTCCCAATTATGTACTCAAGGATGCTGAGTTGTATCGAAGGGGAGAGGAAGACATACTGTTACGGTGTGTCTTTGGACGTGACGCTAAACGGTTAATGAGAGAGGTCCATCTTGGGATTGCAGGGGCACACCAGGCTGGTCCCAAGATGAGATGGTTACTAAGAAGACATGGCTTTTATTGGCCAGGAATGCTCAAAGACTACATCACGTTCGCCAAAGGTTGTGAAGAATGCCAGAAACATGGTCCAGTCAACCATATGCCCAGAATACCATTACAGCCAATAATCAAGCCTTGGCCAGCTCGAGGATGGGCTTTGGACTTAATTGGAATGATTCACCCTCATTCATCTGAAGGGCACAAGTTTATCATTGTGGCTACTGATTTCTTCACCAAATGGGTCGAAGCTCGACCTCTTAGGGTATCATCTGCAAAGGCCATCCGCCAATTCCTATTTGAAGATATTATTTGTAGGTTTGGTATTCCTGAGAGCTTTGTTTCAGACCGTGGGGCTGCATTCATGTCTGGAGAAGTAGACATTCTAATGAAGGATCTTGGAATCCATTTTTTACACTCTTCTCCATACTATGCCCAATCCAATGGTCAAGCTGAAGCGAGCAATAAAATCATTATTCATATCCTTAAACGAATGCTCGCGAGCAATGCCAGACTGTGGCATGAAGAACTTTTTCATACTTTGTGGGCTTATAGAACTAGTAAGCGAACACCCACAGGTATCACTCCTTATGCATTAATGTTTGGGCACGATGCTGTTCTGCCTCTGGAGATCAATGTTCAGTCTTTACGTGTGATGGAGCAACAAAACTTGATCGGTGAAGACTATGTCCAAGCGATGTGGCAGGAGCATGAAGACTTAGATGAGAAACGTATCCAAGCTTATGATAGTCTACGTGCTGAGAAACAAAAGGTGGCTCGTGCTTATGACCAACGTATAAGGGGCATGAGTTTTGCAGAAGGAGAACTTGTCTGGCGAGTCATTTTGCCTGTTGGCGAGAAGACTGAAGGACGAGGTAAATGGTCAGAGAAATGGGAAGGACCATACATTATCGATCTACTGTTGGGTAAAGGAGCAGTTCTCTTGCGAGATCGGGATGGTACTATACACGCGAACCCAATCAATGGTCGTTACCTAAAGAAATTCATACAACCTGTGTGGGAGTATGATGATCCTCCAACTATAGCTTAATCTAGTTTATTTATGCTCTCGCATAAGTAAACTATAGGGGCAACACATACCGAGGATCATATACATAGCCTATTTATGGGGTTTAATTGCTGAGACCTTCACGCGAGGCCAAATTTTTGAGGCCTTCACGCGAGGTCATACATAGCCTATTTATGGGGATCATATACATAGCCTATTTATGGGGTTTAATTGCTGAGGCCTTCACGCGAGGCCAAATTTTTGAGGCCTTCACGCGAGGTCAAATTTTTGAAATTTTTATGGTTTTTCTTCCAAGTCAAAGTTCATATTAGCCAGTTTTTGTGGCCTAAATTTTGAGCAAACTATATATGAGTTTATCAATACAAGGAACTTTTACACTTCAAATAAAATATTACATTCAATACTTGGAAGAATACAAAGGCTTTGCGGCCTCAAGCTCTGATACCATTTGAAGAACAAACCTGAATCAACAACAGAGAAAAAGAAAATAAAGGTTTGTTCTTTCACAAGATCCTCTGCGTTGTTCGCCATCTCCTGGAGAAGGTGTATCAAATATGTACACTTGGAAACCAACTTAAAAAAAAAGAGATCGACCTCGGCGAGGAGATGGAGAGGATTTGAAACACCAAGGTAGGAGGTGCATCAGGACAAAAGACCTATGCACCTGTCTTGGCGTTTGTTGCCTTCTTCCCAGGGTGACGCCCCCATCTTTCCCCATCTATTGCAGGCCACATTGAAGAGGCCTCCCTTCTCCAGTGCATATGGACACCGAGCGGGTGCATTGGAGGAGGATGAAGAGGAATTCACCTCGGGATTGTGGCTTCTCCCTTCTTCTACTGACTCAAGTTTGGATAGCCAAGGCAACGCCTGAGCATAGATATTGCTATCTAGTCCAGGTTTGGGCATGGATATTGCTATCTAAGGAACAAAACATGAAAAGATTTATCTGGAGGTTTCTTTGGATGTGATGACCAGAGCAAATAGGCAGTGAGGTAGTTCATTCTCGCGAAAATGTTGGTTCATAACACAAAGCAAAAGGAAACCTTTTATAGACAGGAGTCACACCGGTTTGGTTTCGCGAAAGTAACTACGCTTGAAAATAGAGAATACGTGTCCAGATAAGAGTGGACCTTGAAGACGGTTTATCTGCTCGCCAGAAGTGCATGATAAATGAGGAGATTTCTGGGGCAGGTAAAACGTATTTCAAAGATTTTTGATTGTTTGACGCGATACGGATTCCAAGCTTAGAATTCAATTCCATTTATTGCTGAACAGTCAGAATAGTCAAATTTGGTTACAGCTTAAAACGAGGCTGGAAAGGGGTTTATCAGAGAAGCCCAATTTGGTTTGTGGACCCAGTTCACACTTTGTTAACGAAACCAATTTCAATATATAAATAGCTTAATGGTTTGTTACAGAAAGATAAGGCCTATATCTGAGGCCCAAGTTTTTACATTTCGAGGAGGATGTCCTTCATTGAAATTTTAGTTGTCTCAAGGACCACCCAGGCTTGGTGAACTGCTTGGTGGGCATTACGGGCTTCCTCGCATGCCTCTTGCAAGAGTTGAGCTTGGTTCTCGCTTTCCATTACAACTTAATGTATCTCAACCTGGCGCTTGGGGATGTTAGCTTTCAATGCTCTTATTTCTGCATCAAGGGAGGGGAGCTCAGCTACAAGGGCAGTTCTTCTAGTTTCCTTGGTGGCTAAAGTTTCCTCCTGGTTGCAACTTTCTTCCAATATTTTCTGAATCCTCTCTTTCTCTTTGCGAGTCTTTTGTTTCAAGGTCTCTGCTGCTTCGTTTTTACGCTCAACTTCGAGTTTTAGTTGTTGGAGGACTTCGCATTGGCTCAGGAGTAGAGATAGATTTTCTTCTAGTTTATCCAAGCGAGGAATGAATTCTGCTGGGGCATTGCCTTCAGGGTTTTCACTTCTTTTTGGGTGGATTGAATGTCTTTTGGAGAGTCTAGGGGTTCAGAAAGAATTCTTCTAAGCACGACGGAGGTGTTCGAGGAAGTGTTCAGTGTATCCAGTTTGCTGAAAATTTCTTGCAGCTTGTTGAAAGACTCTTAGACACTGGGTAACTGAGGGTGGCTTTCTCGCGATGAAGAGGTTTTAGGACTTTCTTGGACTTGAATTATGGGTTCTTCATCGTTGACACCTGGAGGACTGTCAGGCTGATCCTCAGCAACCATTATAAGTGGCTCGCCTGACGTGCTCGCTTGGTTCCTTGGGCTGTTGGGGATGTTCTCGCGAGCGTCCAGGTCCACAGGAACATGTTTGGACTACAATGAGAATAATAGGTCATGTCAGGACCAATTTAGAAATCATTAATCTAGAAGTGAGGGTACAGAGTTCTTACTTGTTGGGGAGACAATGGCAGTGTCTCTTCAATTACTTGAACTATTTGCTCTAGCGAGGAGGGACTTGGTTCTTCGCCTTCTGGGTTATTCTCAACCAGATCCAGTGGTTGTTCGACTACGGGCTCTGGCGAGGAAATAATTTGTTGCTCAGGCTCTGGAATGATTAGTTCATTCTGGGTACTGGGACCCTCGCCAGAGGGGGAAGGAATAAAGCAGGGCTACACTTCAATCTGCAGACGCCTAAGCAAAACATCAATATCAACAGGCTTTTTCCTCTCTTCCTCCTCGAGTTCTGCTCTATGGATTCCAGCTAGGAATTGGGCTATGAAGTCCTTGCAACATTCTTTGTGGCTGTTGAAGACTTCAAGGTCTGTAGTCTCGTCTTCATTGCTATATATGATGCTGGAATCATCGAACTTCAGAATGAAGGCTTTACAGTTCCTCAGAGAGCCTTTCTCCTAGTGAGTCAATTATATAGTACGCTTCGTTTTCAGCCTTGAGAACGAAGAAGTGGTCGTTTCAACTCACTATGTAGACTTGTGGCTTCTGGCTCTTCTGGACTTGTTCCCATAAACTATCAAAAGAGGGAAAGCCATTCAGGGCTGTAAACTTTTCAGGGTCAAAATACCCAATGAAGGAACCATCAACTGAGAATTGAAGCGGTCTGATGTTCTCCTTCAAGATGGTATCCAAGTCAAAATGCTGGTTTGGATACTTGCTCGCGAGGGACTCGTCCTTGCATAATTCTTACCACTCCTTTGAACCTTGAATTAGGAGGTCATCGAGCTGGGAGAGTGTAGGGGTGCTATCTGGATTTGCACAAAACCAGTGTGCAATTGTGAAAGCTATAGTCGAGCAAGCGCTGGACCCTGAGGCTTTGCTGCTCCTCTGATCAAAAGAGGCAAGGAAGGCTCGAGCAGTGAGTCTTAGTTGTTTGTCCCTGCTAACAACTTGTGAGTCCAGCCAAACCCCACTTTCAGGCCATTGGTTCTTCAATTTAAGCTTCTTGCGCCTTGGAGACTGTCGAGGGACTGGGGGTTAGTACCAAAATCAGTGGTAATTGAGTTTGTTCTGGAGGGATAACAGTCTAAGTACTTACAGAGGATCCAGAGCGCTTTGACCTTTTCTTCCTAAAGGACTGAATGGCCATAGTCACATCCGGTTCAGGGTTTTGCTGTGCAAGGAAGAAAGTAGTGGTCAGTTATGATCCAAGAAGTTGCTAATATATATGGCAATTTTGATAAAAACATACCTGTGACCATTGGGGAGAACCTGTGCTGAGGTGTGGTTCGGTTAGTGCAGCCAGGTCTACTTTGAGCGAGAATTTCTGGCTGAATCCATGAAAATGGTAGCAAAACATAGGTCTGGTCCCTGGTTTCGTTTCTCTTCCCATAACTGGGATCACCATGCGAGATACGATGGGGTGACCGACCTTGATATCGACAGTGGCTTTGTTACTGTTGGAAGCAGCACCATTGGAAAGCCAAAGTGTTCATCACATATTTCTGTTGCAACAGGCTTGTTGTTTCCTCGCCAGAGAGTATACTTGTTAACAGAACAGGCGAGGGGCATGGGAGCATCCTGGCTGAGCCCAAATTGTCTACAGAAGTGGTTTGGGGCATAGAGCTCATACCCGGAGTTGGCTGAGTCTGAGATTTGCAGGTCCTGGCAAGTGTTGAACTTAATGAACAAGTCCCTCGCGTGAACATCTTGTTCAGGAGAGGGCATGAATCCACTTGCGAGGAGGCCAGGATAGCGACGAATCAAAATTTTCTCAACTGCAGTATGAGGGAAATCCTTATGCGAACAGAGATTTTTGAAGCAGTCGAGATAGGACCATTGTTTGGTCCTGGGCATTGTGGAAACCAATGATTTGCCCAACATCTTTTGTTCTTCATAATGAGGGGTTGCTGAGGGGCAGAAGAAGGGGAAGTAGATTTGCAATCAGAGCTCTACCATCCACAGTGGTCTCGATTGGTTCAAATCAAGCTTCGATAAGGATACTCGCCTGAGGCCATAGTAGATGTAGGCGAGGATGGGCTCAACCAAACTCAGTTGTTCATTGTTGTAGAGGCGTTCAGCGAGGTTGGTCCATGTCTTGATAACCTTTGCAGAGGTTGAACAGAACAAATACTTCGATAGCCAATACTCCAGAAAGGCTATTCCTCCTTGTGGTGTATTCTTTTCCTCGCGTTCAAAGTATTTCACCCAGGAGGAGTAGGATGGAGGACGTTCTGTTGAGGGTTGGTGGGGTGTTTGGAGAGAATCTTGAGGAGCCCAAGTGTTTCCAGAGGCAGGAACTCCAAAGATAGTATAAAGGTCGAGCATTGTGATGCTCACATCACCACAAGGGAGTCGGAAACAGTTTGCTGTGCAGTCCCAAAAGCACATGGCTGCAGCAAATGGGGCTTTGTTACCCCCAGCTGGAAGAGAGAAGCATAAATCGATGAGTTGGGCTATTCCGGCTGCTTCCCACCGTTCGATATCTTGCCTACGGCGGTACCGTACCAAGCGAGGTCGTCTGGGCTTGAATGTGGCCACTTCCCAATAAGACAAAGAGTGTCTTTTTGAGTCCATTCCTTTGGGTCTGCTCTAGGGTCTGCCTGGAGTATAAGGGATGAACTGCAGATGGGCTTGCGAAGATATGTAAAGAGCTCTGGATTTAATGGAGTGTTCAGAAATGGACCAAGCAGACCTGTGTTTTCGACAGGGTCTACAGTAAGAGTGCAAACGGCGTCTGGGTTGTGTCGGTTAGCGACGGCCTTGAGTTGTTTGGAGAATCTCTTGGCGTCATGAGTTTCATAAGGGGTGGAGATGTCTTTACGAGGAGGCATTTTTTCTGGTGGAATAAGGATTAACGGCGGTGAGAAAGAAAGATTTGATCTTTTTGACTGAGAGAGTTAGAAAGTGCAGAGGTTCTGAGTAATTGAAAGGGTTTTGTTGAAGATGAAATTTGTGGATATGGACTGGTGCTCTTATAGAGGTGTCAGTCGAGCGTCATACTTTTTAGAAGAGGTAATTGACGTGGCGTTCGAGTGATGGTATAGCGTTTCAAAGTCAATGGGCACATTGGTCAAGATATATTCAAGTCTTTTCGCTTGTTCAGAAAGTTTCCAAGTTCAAGACCTGAGGAGCAGTGCTTGGACCTAAATAAAGAATTTCATTTTGGGTTTGGATGGCCGAGGTCTATGCGAGCGGCCCGTTATAATTAATGGTGCTTGTCGAAGAGTCAAGTTATATAACGTCTGGCGAGCTTCGCCAGAAGAAGACTTTGAGTTCTATTAGAACTATGTCTTATTAGCTGTTTCTATGCGGCTATGTTTCTGTCATAACTAGTTCAATTATAGATAGAACTCTTGGAAGAGTTATGATGGAATTAGAAGATCTATGAGTGATTACGACACGTATGCTGGTGTTGGATTCAGACTGTGATTACAAGAGTAGAGGAATTTGACATTGAATGAATGACTGTTATTAAGCGAGTATATAAGGAGAGCAAGTATGTTATGAGAAGGCCCCCCGATCAATCAAACAATCTTGCTATACGCAAACAAACCTAGACGGACATCTCGTCCTCGAGATTTCTATCTTCTTTGCAACCAGAAAGTCTAAGTGCTTGTCACCTATCGAGTGAAAGTATTACGACTCAAAGGAAGAAATTGCAACCGGAAAGTTGAAGAGCGGCTCACTTGTAAGTTGGGAGCTTGAATACTCAAAGGGAGCGAGTGTTCTTGACACTCTGTTACGAGATTACTCTACTTTGCACGAGAAATGACGTGTGGAGTATCGATTTGAAGACTTAGTTAGAGATTCACATATCAAAGTCCTAGGTTTCTAGGAAAAAAGGACCTATTCGAGCAGGGTTGGTGCTCTCCCTGTTCTAATCGCTTAATTTAGAAGTCAGGCGGCTGTGATCAGTCCATATTCCGTCGAGAGACGGTGGCACGCCAGCATACGAAGCACATACAGGATAGACCGGCCCACGCGGTTAAAACATCCGAGATAAAAGAGACTGCTTCGCGAGAAGGATCTCTTCCCGAGAGATATTTTTGCATTCGAACATCATCGTTTGGCGGCAATGATTCCTCAGCAGAAGCAAAAACCATAGGCAACATCGAAGAACTCCTATCGCAGATCCTCAAGTCGTTGCCGACTCGATCAGCGCCCATTTCAAGTGCGTCTCCAAGCATTGGCTCCATGTTATCTCCTCCGACCTCAAAACTACCTTCAAGACCTCTGCTTTCTTTTCTATCAACTACGGCAAGCGCAGATTCAAGTACATTCCTCCAGATATTAATAATAATCCTGAATTCGAAGTCTCATATGCCTTGAATCCCTTCAAGAAAATTAATGATTCGATGGAACGTGCAGGTACCAAGTTGTGTCTTATTGAAGTATGCAATGGCCTTTTCCTCTGCCTTGGCTACTGTAGGTATTCATATCGAAGAAACAAATATCGTGTTCAGGATGTTGTGTATGTTGTCAATCCCATAACTAACCAATTCTTGGCTCTTTCTTCTCCAAGCTTAAGGGAAAGAACCATGTATATTTCATACGTTATGGTTTGGCTTTTGACCCTTCAATATCACCTTATTAGAGCATCTCCAACAGAGTAGCTAAAAGCTATAATTTTTAAAAATTATAGATTTTATGCCTTCCAACAGAACAACTAAATCTAAAGCTAAATGTAGCTAAAGCTATTTTGAGTAGCTATATTTAGCTTGGGAGTAGAGAGAAAATGACTGAAAAGCTATATTTTTCCAATGGTCTTATTTAGCTATAATTTTCACTGCTAAAACTGAAGTCAAATTTGGATGAGTTATATTTAGCTTTTTAGCTTAAAATAGCTATAACTTATAACTTTACTGTTGGAGATGCTCTTACTAGGTGGTCAACATCGCTAACACCAGCAGTTTGATCAATGAAGGGTACTACAAAATAGACATATACTCGTCGGAGACTCTATCTTGGTATAAGCATCTCGAGGTTCCCCCCAGTGCCTTTGACGTACACGAACCCCGTAACCGTGAGCGGATGTGCTTCAACTACAAAAGTCGCAGATGTGCAGTTTACTGCAATGAGGTAATTCATTGGAGAAGAAAAGGAAATAGTGTTTTTTGTATCATCGTCAGAATCAAGTGAATACACTGGCAGACCCTTTTACAAAACCTTTAGCCGTTGGTATTTTCAAAGAACATTGTAAAAATATGGGAATACTGGATAGCCTGGATTCATGAGTTTAGTGGGAGTAATCGAGAATTAGCTAGAATCAGCATCAGTTTGTAGATATAGTTCTTGTAATTTTATTTTCTGTATTGTTCTTGCAAAACTTGATTCTTGTTATCAATAATATGAAGAATTTCACTTCAGTTTCTATTGCAACAGTGTGAATCATGATCAAGTTTTCATTTAAGTCAGATGGATGGTTATATGCAGAGTTGTTTTGTATATATATATATACACATATGTATATAGTTGCCCTTGAGTAGACAAACACGATTCCATCAGTGCTTTCAATTATGTGTCTTGTGTTTTGGAGTTTTTTGTGTAAAACCATTAAGAGGACTTTGAGATTTTATGACAAATGCAGATAAAATTAATGTATATGTATATAGTCATTAGCTCAATTAATCATATTTAAGTTCATGTATTCTGTGAGGTTCGTTACAGTGGTTCTTAAACAGCAAGTGTTGTTACACTTGTGAAGTTTTGTATCCTATAATGTGCTGAGCAAATGACAGAACTGGGTTTAGATTTTCAGCATTTCAATGATTTCAGCATGCCTTCATTTCATTGCTTAGTAAAAGAAATTCAGTTGCCAATAACATAACAAATGTGTTGTCTAGTGGGAGATTGAAAGCATGGACATTCACATTAGTTGTTTAGGCAATTTAGACATATGTTGAATTATGACTAAGCAATGAGAATCACTGAGATATTGCTGCTCCATGTAATCAGTAAACAGTATATACATGTTCACTGATATGAGGAATATATCCTTAAGAATAGATATGATGTCATATCTTTCTTTATTACGATTAAGTGCAATAAGGAAACATTTATGGGCAAGGATTTATTGCAACTCTCTATATATGTAAGCATTGATCCTTGTTCTCTACACGCGTAAGCATTCAGAACCTATTCTCATCAAGGTGCTTAGAGAACTAGAGAACAGAAGACCAAAGCTATTACAATGGCCTTATCGATCAATGATGCAGATAATCTTCTGAACAACTACAGTTATATGTTGATTGTGTGATTAAACTACAGTTTATGCTTGATGCACCCCTAGCCGACTAGCGATCTTAGTTAGTTAGTTGTTGTTATTATCAAAAACAAAAAATCAGCTCTCCCACCTTTCGCATGGCACTACAAGAAAACATCACTTAGACCACGGAAACATAATTGTTCCGTGGTCCAAGTGACACCTGGACGACGGAAATGACTCCATCGTCCAAGTACCACCTGGACGGCGGAGAATAACATCTCCATCGTCCAGGTGGTCAGCTGGACCACGGAGTCTTCTCCGTCCTCCAGGTGGTCACTTGGACGACGGATATTGTATTTTCCGTCGTCCAGGGGATAACCTGGACCTCGGAGTCTTCTCCGTCGTCCAGGTAATCACCTGGACGACGGAGATGGTATTCTCCGTCGTCCAGGTGATTACCTGGACAACGGACCGACACGCCGCCGTCCGAGTATACGAAACATGCTTCCACTTAGACGACGTACCGACACCTCCGTCGTCTAAGTGAAGCATTATATAAGCTGATCGAATTCATTCCTGGCCTCGATCTATTCATTCCATTTGAAGAAGAATTGAAGGAGAAGGGAGAAGGAGAAGCTAGGGAGCTAGCTAGCTAGAAGCTAGCTAGGTAGGCCGAGAAGAATCAGGATCGATAAGGGATCTCAGCTGACTAGCTAGTTAGCTTAATTAACGTACAGATATCAAGAAGGCCAGCAGGTACGTATACGTACGCAGTTAAAATTTGCTTAATTAATTAATTAATATATATTTAGTGAAAACGTACGTACATATATACATGCAAGGATGTTAGCTGATGTTAGCTATATATATATGTACAAATCGATTAAATTACGTACGTACGTAATTGATGGATCGATGTAGATCGAGTACGTACGTATAATTAAGCGTAAATTAATTGACAAATATATATATATGTAATAATTAATTAATTATAATATTTTGTAGCAGTATGGACAAGAGTTGGATGAAGTTGAAGAATAGATGTGATGTCCGGTATATGGATGGAATTAGCGAATTTGTGAATTTTGCGATAGAACATGGTCAGGGAAAGAAACGTTTCAGGTGTCCGTGTCAGAAATGTCTTAATTGTCAGTATGCGGAGGTTAATGTTATGGTGCAACACCTGTACGAAAATGGTATGATGTGGAGTTACACTACATGGAGCGAGCATGGTGAAGCAGTAAAGTTCAGCGCAACAGACTTCAGCTCAGGGTACAGTTACCATGGTGCCTCATCCAGCGGCAGTGGTGCCGGACCCCCAGCTTGCAACCCAACTGCAGATTTGGTCCATGATGCGTTTCCGGGATGTAGTCATGGTGGACACCAACACCAAGACGGAGGTTACAGTACCACTTATGAGCATGATGACACATTCCCCGCAGCTAGCTTGGCCACTGACACCAGTGAGATGGAAAAGTACAACCGAATACTACTTGAAGCGCAGACCCCGATGTTCCCTGGATGTCGAGAGAATGTGTTGCAATATGTGATGGAGCAAATGAAGATAAAAGTGAAGCACAAAATGTCAGTGAGTGCTTTTGACGAAATTCAGGAGCAAATATGTAAGTTGCTTCATGATGATCACAATCTTCCTAAATCTCATTATAAGGTTAGAAATATCCTGAGCAGCCTCGGCCTAAAGTACAGGATAATTGACGCATGTCCGAATGATTGTGTGCTATTTTACAAAGAGTATAAAGAGTTGGACTATTGTCCCGTATGTGGCCAGTGCAGATTCCAGTTGAATAGGAAGAGTTCGAAAAATAGAATTCCTGTGAAAGTTGTTCGATATTTTCCCTTGATTCCCAGATTGCAGCGCCTGTACATGTCTCTACAGACAGCAGAGGCGATGCGATGGTACGCAGAAACGCGAATAGATGACGATGTCCTGCGACACGCCGCGGATGGGGAGGGTTTCAAACATTTCGACAGAGAATTTGGAGACTTTGCTTCAGAGGTTAGAAATGTTAGACTCGGCCTATCTACAGACGGATTCAATCCTTGGGGAAGTAATAGCTCCGCCGTCAGCACTTGGCCAGTTATTCTGATGCCGTACAACTTGCCTCCGTGGATGTGCATGAACAAGGAATTTAATTTCCTTACCGTATTAATTCCAGGTCCTAAATCTCCATCGAAGTGCTTAGATGTCTACCTCAGACCTTTGATCGACGAGCTGAAACTGTTGTGGGAAAATGGAGTCCCAACTTATGACAAATTCACTGACACGATGTTCACGATGAGGGCTGCCGTAATGTGGACGATCAGCGATTTTCCAGCTTATGGGATGTTGGCAGCCTGCAGGACAAAAGGATATAATGGATGTCCTATATGTTTGGACGACGTGAACTCTAGTTGGCACGCGGGGAAGGTGTGTTACTTGGGTCACCGTAGATGGCTTCCTCACGACCACCCGTGGCGACAGGATGAAGCTCCTTTCGACGGTACGGTAGAGAACAATCCTAAACCCCGTAGTTGGTCGGGCGAAGAGATTTTAGAGAGGTTGAGCTATTTCGACTTTGGTGTGTTGAGCAATGACGCGGATGTAAAGAAATGCAATCCAATTCCTCCACATGATCTGAGCTATTGGGATCACAAGAGTATATTCTTTGAACTCCCTTACTGGTCGAAGTTGAAGCTGAGGAACAACTTGGACGCGATGCACATAGAAAAGAATGTGTGCGACAGCGTGGTGGGAACAATTCTCGGTATTAAGTTCAAGACTAAATATACTCCCAAAGCGCGCAAAGATTTGGAATCAATGAATCTACGTCGTCCCTTGTGGTTGAGGAGAGATAGGAAAGGAGTGTACAACAAGATGCCAGATGCACCTTACACAGTGAAGCCGACGCTTAGACGTTCTGTATTTCACTGGTTTAAGGGCGTTCGTTATCCGGCTACGTATGCAGCTACTATAACTGGAGCAGTGGACGAGGTGCAACACAATTTTGTTGGTCTAAAGACACATGACTATCACGTTATGCTGCAACGTCTGATTCCAGTGGTAATTCGACCATACTTGCCTCGGGACGTCGTAGAACCAATAGTGGCATTGTGCAGGTGGTGGCAGAGGTTATGCGCCAGAGAATTAAAGAAGTCAGATGTGGTGGAATTGCAACAACAAATTGTGCACATCATTTGCAAACTAGAGAGGATTTTCCCCCCTGCTTTCTTTGACATCATGATTCACCTAATGATCCACCTGCCCGAGCAGGTGCTTATTTCTGGTCCGGTCCAGTACACTTGGATGTATCCTCAAGAAAGGTACGTACAGCTAATTAATTAATTTGTTCCACTGGAGATTATATATATACTAGCCAGCTAGCTATATGTACTTATGTAATGTGTACGTTTGATTTTGTAGACAGCTTGGACAGTATAAGTCATTCGTCAAAAACAGGTTGGCCCCGGATAGCTCCATAGCAGAGACATACCTAATGCATGAGTGTGTTACTTACTGCAACAGGTACCTCAAAGATCCACCCCCTCCCACTGTCTCCGATCGCAGTGCCCGCATCAATCTTTCTGTCGTCACCAATGTCGTCCGACCGTTTAGAGGAGTATTAAAGGAATCGTTAACACGGGAAGAACTTATTGAGGCACATTGGGTAGTGTTGCGAGACTGTGATGAAGTTGAGCCGTACATGATGTCATACAGGGAGAGGCTTCAGGCGTTAAATCAAAACAAGAGTTCGGCGTGGATTGAGAAAATGGTTAAGAAGAAGTTTCCTGATTATTTCTTCCAATGGGTACGTACGTACGTACGACTCGGATGAGATTATTTAAATACATATCGCTCATGTTTGTAGAAAGTAAACCCTTATATTAATTTGCCCTTTTTCGCAGATGATTGATCTGCAAAAATCTGATAACCACGGAGGGTGGTGGTCATGGCCAAAGCACTTGCTAGCAGGGAAGCCGGTTAAACACTATATTTATCCCGGATGTTTTGTGAACAGTGTAAAGTTCCATTCATTGGCCCGAGACGAAGGAAGAAGAACACAAAACAGTGGGGTAGCCGTTGGGAAAGACAATGATCTATATTACGGGGCTATTGTATACGTGATTCAGCTATGTTACGGGAATGATGTCAACGTTTTCCTATTCAAGTGCAGATGGTTCAAGCGTACAAAGGAAGACCTGGGACTATTATCAGTCGATACAAACTCGCACTGGTATGAGGATGAGCCTTTCGCTCTCGCCACCTTAGTTCGGTAGGTGTTCTATCTCGACGATCCGAAAGCCGGTGAAGGGTGGAAAATAGTGAACCATATCTCTCACCGAGGAATATGGAATACAGAGACAATTGAAGGGACACCGGCGACGACTGAAGATGCTGCTGAACCAGAAAGAGACATTCCTGCCTATCAAGAGCCTAATATTTCTATGGTCCGCTCCGATATAATGGACCTGGTTCAAGATGGTGAACGGTTACCCATGCCTTATGGTTGTACAGATCTAACTGAAGATGAGATTATCGATGAGGTAGATGAAGAAGACGAGCAGGAAGAGGACGCGGACGAGGACTCAGGTTATTCGTCGGACGATGTTGAGTACGATGACGAGGATGAGCCGTCGACTAACGGGGATGAGGACGATGATGATTATGACGAAGAGTACGGTCATACGACGAGGGAGATTAATTGGTAATTAATTACTGTAATTATTGTAATATATATATATGATCGATGCCGGTTTACGGTAAGAAATTAATCTGAATTATATATCCTGGCTAACGGAGAAATTAATAAATATTGGCGCCAAATCTCAATCTCATATAAAACGTACCCTAGCTAAATCCTTGACCCTAGCCGGCCTAAATCTAGCAGTTCGATCGGATCGATTGATAATTGAACGGACACGTACACAAATGACCGGGGACGACCTAAACCGTAATCCCTAAGGCCCTAACCCCTGAAATCGGGGTCTATGCACCTGGACGACGGATAATGGTCATTATCCGTCGTCCAGGTGCACACTAGGACGACGGAGAACACTGTTTCCGTCGTCCAAGTTCAGAAACCCTAAACCCTAAACAGTAAGGCCCTAACCCCTGAATTCAGTGTCTATACACCTGGACGACGGAGAACGTCATTCTCCGTCGTCCAGGTCTGCACCTGGACGACGGATAACTTCATATCCGTCGTCCAGGTATAAACCTGGACGACGGAAACACTCATATCCGTCGTCCAGGTGCAGATATCGTAATTTTTTCTAAGACAACGACCCTCTAGACCTTCTTCCAATGCATTTTCTTTTCATCAAGACTTTAGAGTAAACAATTCTTGGTGTGTGAGCTTCGACGGTTCGAAAATCGGAGTTGCGAAATGCCTTGTATCTACGTTTTCGGTTTGTGAAATTATCGGTTTTGCGGTTGACTGTGCCGATCAAACCCTTCCCGAACTTATTATTTTATGGTCTTTTGAAGACAATTATATATTATGTTACGACGAACATATCCAACGGTTGTTTTGTCGAAATTCAATTTCGTTAATACTCTGCTGCAAATGAGCGTCTACTCATGAACACTGAAGTCGTAAAGATTAGTCGATACTTAACATGTTTCAATACGTAAAATTAATCGGCGGTTCAAATTTAACTGTTCATATATATGATGCGTTCATCGATATTGTACGACTATTTCACTCGAATGACAAATCGCTAAATTCCTAGCGAATTTTTTTTTAAATTTTTTTTACGTAATACGAACCTGGACGACGGAGATGGTCATTTTCCGTCGTCCAGGTGTTCACCTGAACGACGGAGAATGACCATCTTCGTCGTCCAGGTTCAAAAATCATGGCGGTTCAAATTTTTTTTTGTTTATTTTTTTCATGTAATTTTCACTTGGACGACGGAGATGATCATTCTCCGTCGTCCAAGTCCAATTGTTATGGCGGTTCAATTTACCGCTTCCGTTTTTGGGACCGCTTGAATTTTCACTTAGACGACGGAGAATGATCATCTCCGTCGTCCAAGTTCAAAATCATGGCGGTTCAAAACGTCCCGCCGATTAATTACGCGCCGCTTGAAATTTTTTAAACCGCCACCTAGACGACGGAAACCACTATTTCCGTCGTCCAAGTTAACCTAGACGACGGAGAATAGTGCTCCGTCGTCTAGGTGCAACTCTATAAATAGAGTTGCATCCCCCCTCATTTTCTCATCATTCCATCTCCTCATCTCCCTCTCCTCTCCTCTCCTCTCCTCCGGCGATCCTCCTCCGGCGACGCTCCGACGACATTTTTTCCGGCGTGGTTCCTCCTCTCCGACGACTCAACTCTTTCGATATTCTGGCGACATTCCGACTCGGTAATAATTCTATTTTTTACCTTTTTTACATTTTTGTTAATTAATTAATTATTTAATTAATAAATAGTTTTAATTTATTAATTAGTTTAAAATAATTAATAGTTATAATTATAATTATTAATGAGTTGTTATTATTAATATTGGGATAATTATTATTAGTATACATTAATTATTTGGTAATAATTTTATATTTGTTAGTTAAAATTAAATAATAGCAATAATTATTATTGTTAATAATAATTAATTATATTGGTAAATGAATAATTATTATTATATGCATGATAAATAATAATTTATTATTGTAATTATTTATTGTTTTAATTAATTGATAATTAATTACGTGTATTTTCGAGTAAATTGCATGGTAGTACGTGTTCGATTTAAATTTAGTACATAGGCTTGGTGTAATTAAGTCGCACTCTTTGGAATAGATGGCGCCTCTTTTTCTTGCTTATCTCCTTAACCCCTCGTGATGTGTGGATTTCATCACCGCACACCATAACCTAAGTGAAGTTATGGACACGAGGTTGAGGGCGGAGTTTGCAAAAGACTTAAGGGAGTGTAAATTTTCGAAAAATTGGCCGAATGTCGGACATGGTGTCTAGAAACGGGTTATGACTGGTGACAGGATTTGGACTAAGAAAGACTTTTGTCGATTAATTGAAAATTTACACTTTATCCCGCGGGTCGCACGTCCATTGAACGACCGAAAATGCCAAGCTAGTGTACTCTATTTAAATCTTAAACGTACTTAATTAATTAGCGTAAATTTTTAAGTTGTAATTATTATGGTAAGTAGGTATTTTAACCCCGTACTCTTAGGTTTAAATGGCTCCGCCAAAGACGACATCCGGCAAGAAGAAAGCCCAACAAGAGGCAGAAGATGCCATGCTCCGCCGCTTGGCGGACCAAGTCGGTTGGGAATTACCACCGGAGGGCAACGACGCTCTCAATCCGGACGGATCATCTGGTCCGTCCGTAGCGCCCTCTGGGGAAATTCCCGCTCCCCCATTCATCTCGAGCGGTGATGACGTCGACCCCTTCCAATCTCCGACGCCCGGTACCCATTCAACGGGAAGTACTCAGGCGTCCTCGACCGCCGAATCAATCATGTACAGCGCCCGCCGTAGGCAAAGGAGGGCCCCCACTGACCCGGAACCGAAAAGGACTCGGGGTCTCGTTAAAGGGGGCAAAGCGGAGCGTATTTGCAAGGCGACCGGTAAAAAGATCGACTTGCCGTATGACGAATTCACCGGTGGCCCTCCCACAGCTCAGCTAGCAAGTCTCTCGGCGCATGGGATAGGGTCAATCATCCTTAACCGGGTTCGTATCACTGCCCCTACTTGGAAGGAGGCGCCGGATCATGAGAAGGCGAAAGTCTTCAAAGATCTTTCGGTACGTAATACGTTCAATTTAGTTATTATATAATATTGTTAATCTCGGCCTAAAATTTCATAATATATACGATTATAATTTTCTATTTATTTTTTATAGGAACAATTTGACGTGGATCCGACACCGGCTATGTTGAGGCATATCAATCAAACCGCCAACTCCATCTACAAAGATTGTAAGTACAGGCTCCATAAGTACTTCAAAGATGTCGGTCCCGTGCCTCCCCCGGTAGAGCTGCAAGGGGAGAGAGAAGATGAGTGGGAGTGGTTGTGTAACCACTTTGCCGATGAACAATTTAAGGTATTAATTTATTTTTTTTATTTCAATTAATATAATTGAATTATTTAAATTGTAGTTATTCATTTTTTAATGATTTAATTATGTTGTGTAACAGAAATTCTCCGGTGTCAACAAAGCCAACCGGGGGAAGAAGGAGAAACACCATACTACCGGCGCCAAGCAGTTCATTCAAATTGCCAAGGAGCACAAGGATAAGGGTTCCAAACACCCTTATCTTGATGCAAGCGTAAGCGCGTACGTGACGCCAGGACTCGATATTGAAGCGAGTCAATGCGGCGTAAGTGATATATATATATATATATGTGCTTTTAATTATAGTAATTATTATTTAAATATGATTTCATTATAATAAATTAATTATTCTTTTGTAGGCAAGGGCGATAGAGCGTGCGCATGAAGAGTTGGCCAACACTCAGCTTGCGTTCCCAGATGTGCCGCCGGAAGACCTGCCTCCTCTATCCTTAGAGAGCCAAATTGAAATCGCGGATGAGGTCTACGGTCGTAGAGCTGGCAAGGAGGTTAGGCACTTTGGGCCTAGGGTGGTACGAGATTTGTCGACGACCTCCGGCTCATCATCTACGGGAGATTCGAGGCAGCGGAGAAGGAGTCAGGCTGCGGCCGTCGAAGCAGCCATTCAAGAGGCTCGACTGGCACGAGAGGAGAATGAGTCAATGCGGCAAAGACTTGACGAACAACAAGCACAAATAGCCCAACTCATCGCCCTCATGGAACAAAATCGAGAAGTATGTCAACCTCCTCCGAACCCACACCCCGACGACAACGACCCGGCTGGAGGTGGAGGACTCGGCGGCGCATCTGCTCCTCCAATGTATTAGCTAGCTAGTAGTATATTATCTCGTTTCTTTCTGCATTCCGAACAATATTTTAATTTTTAATTTATGGGTTTTTTCGTATGTACAAATTAATTTACTTTGATTATTTAATAATTAAGTTATTAATTAATATTCAAAATTTGGTTTATTTATTTAATTTTAGCATTTTTCATTATTTAAATTAAAATAATAATAAATTAAATTAATAATATTTAATTTCAATTTATTTTTTAAAAAAAAAATTAAATATTCACTTGGACGACGGAGATTATGTTCTCCGTCGTCCAGGTGCAGAACCCTAAACCTAACCCTAAACCCCTAAACCTAACCCTAAACCCCTAACCCCTAAACCCTAAACCCTGTCGTTCTCCGTCGTCCAGGTGAACACCTGGGCCACGGAGAAGCTAACAATCTCCGTGGCCCAGGTGTTCACCTGGACGACGGAGAATTAGAGTTTCCGTCGTCCAGGTGGCTACCTGGGCCACGGATAATGTCCGAGCACTACAACATTTCTTCCCATTGCCGGCGACTTTTATGTCGCCGGCAATGTTTATGGACATTACCGGCGATTTTTGCATGAAAAATCGCCGGTAATATCTTTTTTTTTTTTTTTTTTAACATTACCGGCGACATAAATGTAAGTCGCCGGTAATGTCTTGCCGGAAAAGACATTGCCGGCGACATAAATGTATGTCGCCGGTAATGTAAAAAAAAAAAAAGACATTACCGGCGACATAAATGAAGTCGCCGGTAATGTCTTTTTTTTTTTTACATTACCATCGAGAGATTGCCGGCGACGGTTTTGTCGCCGGTAATGTAAAAAAAAAAAAAAAAAGACATTACCGGCGATTTTTCCGGCAAAAATCGCCGGTAATGTCCAAAAACATTGCCGGCGACTTACAAGTCGCCGGCAATGAGTCAATTTCCAGTAGTGGAGGTCCAAGTGAACTTGGACGACGGATCACTAAATCTCCGTCGTCCAGGTGCTTGGACGACAGCACTTGGAGCACGGACCTTGGACGACGGAGTTTCCTTAGACGACGGAAAACTGCACCTAGACGACGGAAATGGTCCGTGGTCTAGGTGCAATTTTCTTGTAGTGTGGAAACGTCTAAAGATCTGCAAACTTAGTGTTAGACAGGCAGGGTAAAAGCAGAGATTTAACATATTTAATTTTCCCAGCAATACCATTTAAGTTGTTTGTCATAAAAAATACACTTGTATTTCAATCCTTTCGAGATTCCTGTACAATTTGAATGAAACAACAATAAAATATCTGTATGGGGTGAAGAATGCAACCGCAAACAATATAATTTTTCTGCTATTTTGAGTACAAGGTGGGAGAAACCCAATTGCAAGTAACGCGTTATTTATGATGTCTCCTGAAATACCAAAACTGGAACTGCTTCGGGAGTCTTGAGCTGCTGCATCTTGACAATCCGATTTCTCTCTACAGCAACATTCACACCAATTGAGGTAGGTTCATTCGTGAAGCTGATAACAAGCCAAAAAACAAACCCCAGTACGGAGATCTACAAATTCAAGCTCACAAATCTTTGAACCCTTTTCAGACGATAAAAGTTCCGGCCCATCTTTGTCCTCGCAAAACAATAACCATCTTCTTTAGCACTTGGCCAGGCTCATTACATCATCACCGATTACTGGTTGGAAAACCCTTGCCATTATGGATATATCCTTGAGCTTTGTAGACAAACAAATCGGCACGGACTCGAGTGGATAGAAAGAAACCTTTGAATACGACCTGGTGCCTCGGAAACTTATTGCAAGACACTCCAGATTCGGTGCTTTGTTGAGCAACTCCGTCAGCCATTTAGAGGAAAAACTTATTGTACATATTAAAGACATGGCTAAAACAAGGCTCAGCATTAAGAGTTGAAAGGATCGAGTATACACCAGGAGTAACTCTGACAACCTGTAGGGATCTTGGACTTTCTACAAAAGAGATAGCACCTGCTCGTTCTTCAAGTAAAAGAGAATCAAGGGCTTCAAGTTCCGGTGCATTGATAAAAATGTGGCGACCAAGAGTTTCAGTCTTCAATTTCTTCATTCTAGGTGCCGAGATGTTGAACTTCATATAACCAAACCGAATGTCTATAATGGTCAAATCTTCGATGGAGTTGGAAAAAAGATTTTCTTCTGTTAATGTAGAGCAAGCTGATGTTACAGTAGAGCTATAGGAAATACATTTTGAAAACACCTTAAGAGCTAATAGTGTTACGCTAGTATAAACGCTTGGAGGCATTCTAAAAAATAACTGTTTCATTGAGGATGTACATCTCATGTACGGTGTTATGGTAAGATCAAGCTCAACCACATTGCACCAGATAGCAGTGTATATCCAATCAACAACATGAGACCATTGATTCTAAAACGCAAACAGAGCTTCCGAAGATGCGCCGCGGGAGTACAACAAATAATCAAAAAACAAAATAAATCGATGAGTTGAAGAATGTTAGGTTTCGATATCCAAGTCGACTGTGGGAACAGAAATCCACAACTTGTTTTTGTTCCATGTTTTAGATAAAACGGTGGTTCTGACGGAATCTAACGTGGGAAGGAAGGAAAGTATGTGACGGCCGGAGGATGTCGTCCAGTAAGTCACTGATCCTGTCATCTTCTCTGATACCGGAAGACTCTTTATATATACGTACGTTAGGGTATAACATAAGCCATTCAGGCCCAATGCATTGGGCCCGTGTTTACTAGAGTAATTAGGATGGTATATTTAGGTTTGCTCGGTCTTGACTTTTCCGTGTACGCACATGAGGCCATTATTCTTGGCTGCCTTTAGGAAAGAGGCCACCACCGTCGGCGTCGGCATCGGCGTCGGTGTCAACATCAGCGCCGCCTCCACCAGTATGCCTATTGCAATCACTGTGAAACATAAACACTTCACTTACAGCATTGTCATCACCATCATCATCTGCACTCGTAGCAAGAGAAGAGAGTGAAAACTTCATCATTCCCAAACGTGTTGGTTTGTGCGAAACCAGTCTCAATTTCATCGTTCAAATTGTATGGACGGTGTTTGATTGTTGTGACGATTCAAAATTTTGTCTTGGTTTACAGTGAACCAAATTCACTCGAGAACTTCCTTTCCCAAACACTCAATTGCAACCATTTCAAAGACAGGGAGGGGCGAGTGAAAAAAAGAGCAACATAGAACACATGAAAATCTCCATGAACAAACCATAGGGAAGATATTCCATTCAATATTGACGGTGCAAAATCGAATTAATTTTGTGTGTTACGAAATAAAAACAAATGTACAAAACTATACTTTTTCACACTGATGATCACCTACTTTTCCTTGTTTCTTTCTGCTACTCCACATACAGCCCATACAAAATACATTGGCTACGAGCTAGCTAGATAATCATGTATCCTAGTACATACGTGTGGGTAACAGTAAATATGTGAACCAAAACTTTCTTCATATATATTATACGAAATGACGAAGCCTGGCCTAAGCTACATACCCAGGTATCATGATTTATGATTAGTGTCCTATCGGCTCTCTCTCCTGAATCTTCAGTTGTGATCCTGTCCAAAATCTAAGATCTTCATTGTAGCTCAGAGTTCACCAATCAATCCCTCATTCCCTCATAAAACCCCCTTGTAAAGTAAACTAGTCCTTCATCATCATCAACAGTAAGCTACGTACAAAGCTTACGAACTCTATGCTACTAAAGCCAAACACATCAAAAACCCTAAACCCTAAAGCCAAAAGCCAAGCTAACCTGTCCCCGGCCTGTGACACCGATCACATCTCGTCGAAGTAAATCTTTGAGTATCTTTCTCTTGTCTCTCTCTAACGTTATTCATCAGCCTCGGCGCCTCAACGGCGGCGTACGGCACCCGCTCGTGGTAGAGAACTGTAGAGAAAAGCTGACATGCATACCCTTAACTTTGATGAGCATCCCCTCCATTCATTCATTCATATATATCTCCTCTGTGAAGTTCACTGTGAATTGTTGCTGCTTTAGGGTTAATGCTGCAGCAGTGAAAAACTGGGACTTACAGTTGGCGGGTGGTATTACGATTTACGACTTCACTGCAGACACTGCTATATATGGTCTTTGGAAATTGTACGTATTCGAGTATCTCTATCTAGGCCACTGGTTAGCTGCATGTCATGCCGAAGTTAATCTCATACTGTGACAATTTTCAGGATAAATTACAGGAAAGTCACTCAAAACCTTCTTTCTCAAATCACATCATTCACCATTCGATATGACCAAGGCAGCTGATTCCTTTCCAAAAATACCAAAACCTTTCGGAGGATTAAAAATTTTGGCTTGTAGTAGGTGTGTCATAAGTGTAAGATATGTTTTGTATTTATTTGCATGGTCATTTAACATTTATCTTGCATGGCATGAGGAGGAGATATTATTGTTTAAAGAAGAGCTAATATGTAATAGAGGGGGCAAAATATAGTTCTCTCTCTAATTTTTTTTCTCCCTTTTGTAAACATATCTCGAATCAATAAAAAATTTAACTTTCTTCATCCTTAATTATTATGGCCTCTCTACGAAGACACTACTACAAATACTTAATTGTACTACTGTCATTACTCATAAGCACTACTATCCGTTCTCTATTTCATATATCATCACTCACTATATAAATCATCTATAATCTTTCATCTATCATAAGAATACCAATAGTTATTCATATTTTAGTTGTTAATCATCCTCATCTATGCATGCCTAGTAACAATTCATATCATTAGTAGTTCTTGTCCATACTTTTGAAGCTGTTCATATTTAGAGTTCATCATCCATGCATGTCAACTAGTAGCTATCTATCATCGTAGTTGTTCATCTTCAAAGCAACATCATCACAACACCCTTACATGTCAAGTAGTTGTTCATAACTTGCGTTCAGTGATCGTTCTTACCTTGCATGTGTAATAGTTGTTCATACATCTATAGCTGATCACTTTCCGAAGTCTTGAAGAATCTCGACTTTATTTTCTAACACCTCTTCATAGAAGACTGCACAGATTTATGTGCTAGCACACAACGGTAGATTTTCTCGACTTTTAATTTTCTGGTTACTTTAGGCAATTTCTTGTCCAAAATTGGAAAAAAAATGGAATAATTATGTGATTATATAGCTAAACTGACGATAATATTTTTTTGACTACTTTCTGTTATAATTGCATGCATGTCAAAATAATTGTTAGAAATTAAGTCAAGGGACCTCTGAGTACAAAAACCTATATTTCTGTCTTTTGTAGCCCTTGAGTTGGCTTTTGCTGCAGCTTTAAGATTTTGACCATGTTCAAGACCGAGTTTTTTATCATTGTTTTGGCCTTACAAGTATAACCGAACACTTGCTTTCAAATTTGGTATCAGAGCGTAGTTTGACTTTATAATCTTATAGTTATAACAGTAAAATACCTTCAGGACGGAAGTCATAAACACAATCAATGAGAAAAATCTTTAATTAAAACTAAACGTATTCTTGTATGTTTTTGCATGTTTGATTTCTTTGTTGCATGTGAGTTTGATTATTAAAAAAATAAAAAAATTGTGTTCATCATTGTTTTGAATTTGTATGATCGATTATCTTAATTTGGAAATAAGCGAGCATCAAAAAAGAAAAAAAACTTTGGATCAAAATAATTTAATTTGTTATTTTCCGCAAAAGAATCACAAGCATCTTTTATGCAGTGAAGAATTTTCTATTATAAATAGTATTGTTGATCTTATAATAACCCAAGCTAAGCATATAAAGTTTGGGAAAAATAAGCGTAATACTACTTTACAACATATTTTGGAGCATTTTCATAAAAATTTCTCAGAAGTTATTCGACAAAACTTGAGTTTTATTTCATCTCAATTAGAAGATAATAATAATAATAATATACAACATTTTCCTAATCGAAAAGAAATTAAAGAGCTTCTTGCTTTTATTGATAGCAAGCCGAAGCAAGTTGACTTACAATCTTTGGAAGTTGTTGAAAATCTAAAAATTGAACTAGCAAAAATATAATTATTACAAAAAAAATTAACTGAGCAAATAGAGATCGAAGTTACATAATGATCAATTATTAGTTTGATGATCGATAATAACATTAATGATTTACAAACACTTAAAGAAGTTGGTAAATTGGATGACGATCCGGTAGGATTTTCGAGCATCACAACTACTATTCCGAGCAATAATATTCCTATAAGAAAAAATAATACTATTATTCAACTACTAATTAATTTATCAGAAAAATTAGATAAAATCATAAATCAATTAACATATATTAATTTAGCATTAAATACAGCATCATCATCGTCTTCTATTCCTACATCTTTAATTAAAAAGTTAGAGAATTTGAGCATAAGTAATCATGCAACCAAGAAGGATAAGAATAAATCTTTTTGATAATACAAAATGAAACTTTTTAAACGAAAAGGAAAAAAAATAAGAGCGGTGGATATTTATCATAACGAAGAAGAAGTACTAGGTTTTCTAAGAAATAGATTTTTACGATCACAAAAGAAAAAACATATTTTATATCAATTGAGAACATTTAAAAATCGTAATAGCATAGTAAGTAGCATTAGCCAACACGAAATAAGTTGTATTGATAAAGAAATTACTTTAAATTTATTGAGTAATCAAGCAATTGATCAACTTAAAAAGTTTCATTATTCACAAATACATATTGGAACTATACTAATTGGCGTAGCAGGATTAACTCGAGCACAAGTTGGTACAAAAACATTTATATATATATATGATGATAGATGGGATAACTATTAGCAAGCAGCAATAGGAACAATAGAAGTTGATTTAAGCACTAATTTGGTTATAATTGGTTGCATTCTAAATTATGTAATGACAACTAAAGAATTTAGTGAACATATTAAAGTGAGCATTAAAACAAAAAATTATAACGTCAAAGGAGATTTTAAAAATCTTAATGTGAGTCTAATGTATGTTGGTAAAATATCTGATAAATTTAATTATAAATTTAATGTTGAATTTCAAAACTTAGTACAAACATTTAGTAGTAAGTATATGTTAATATGATTAAAACAAAACATGTTGATAACAATTTTCTTGAAGGAACTCAATGAATTTTACCTAACCTACAAGGATAAAAAAAATAGACAACCTGATAATGTTTAAATTTTTGAAAATTATTTAGGAGAAGCATCAGTTAGATTTACTAATTATCGTCAAATTGAAAATATTACCGATGATTTAGAGAGTGAAGCATAAATAAATATGGCTTTTGATAATCTTGAAGTAAATATGGTTGAAAATAATTTCGATAGTATTGTTGATAAACTAATCGAAAATATTGATAACCTAAGTGAAGAGTAATATATTGATAAATATAAAACTTACGAATTGGGCTTACATCGCTTAAATGATGAACAAATGAAGCATCTAATATTACAAATTGGTGTTGAGCATACAGTAGGAGAAAAAGAATACAATAATAAGTTAGTTGAAATTGAATGTATGCTTGTCAAAGAACAACAAGGTTCCACTGGAGTTTTTGATGTTCATGTAGAATCTTATATAGGAAGATTTGAACAACAATATATAAGACTCACTAATGAGTCTTGTACCAAACGACACACTGCTCAGAGCAATTATAATGCAGCTAGACCCCATATGAAAAATAGAATTTCTTATAGAGGAATTGAGCATCTGAGCATAGCTGGAAACAAATTAAACCTAGATCATGTAGATCCACAAGATTGGGAGAAAACTATAAAACGATGAAAAAAATGATGTGTTCATGTTGCAATCACGTTAGATTTTAGCAACATAAATGATATGTTAGACTAGATATTTTTGGATCATAATTGACTAGATGGAAGAAATGAGCAAGAGAAAATTCTAGCAATACAGAATTTAGAGCAATTACAAATATGTGATTTACAATATATTGATGAATATACTTATGATTTCTTTAAATATTTTATTAGAACTGGTAGAATAAATAATGTAAAGTACTAAATTCTTATATGACAAAAATAAAAGGACCTATAAGAGAAAAGATATTGAAAGAAATGAAAAATCACCCTAGGAAAAATTATGAAGCAATTGACCCTCAAAATCAACATGTATATGATATATTACGAGAAGAGTGTAGCCAAATTAAAGCAAAAAGATATATAAGAAAATAATTTTACATGAGTTTTAAAAATATAGACTTACCTAAACAATATGAGTGTCATAGAAAATAAAGACATACTAAGAAAATTAAGCATTATAAGAAGAGCTATAAAAGAATATATAACTCTTATAACACTACTAGAAAAACCCCCATATTCACACAGATGGCTCCACACGGAACGTTCACACAGAGAAGAAAGCGTGTGAAACTTCCATCTAAGCATACATGTTCTCATCGGAAACATCATACACACGGAATTCTGTATGTATACAATAACGTTAATTGCCTGTACACACAGATATTCGTATGAACTTTAACAATAAGTCTCGAACTGTGAGATAAGTGGGACCTTTTACTTTTCCATTCACACAGTTCTCTGTGTGAATATCCTAAAGACGAGTCATGTCACTCTGTGTGAGGCATGGGCTGGGAACTATACGTACGTATACTGAGCCTCTTTCACACGGTTATCCGCGTGAATTCCTTGAAGATTCGTCTAGTGACGAGTCATGTCACTCTGTGTAAGGCACAGGCTGGATACTTTACCTACGTATACTGAGCGGCTGAGACAGTGAGGCACGGGTAACAAATTGCCTCTTTTTTATGGAACACTTGCTACTAGCTAGTAAGGCCTTCTACTTTCTACTTGTCTATAAATACAATCACATATTCTCATAAAACACATCAACCGGTTGCTTGGTAAGTTTCCTTGTACTTTATTTTTGAGCTTTCACAATTTGGTGTGAACTTTTACATATTTGCAATTGAAAGAATGTCGGGCAAGCCAAGAATGTCAGGAAGGCGTAGAAGTAGGAGTCGAGTTCATGGAACTTCTCGAATCCGCAGTACAACTCCTCTATGATGTGACCGTCTACAAACACTGAGCTAGCTAATTTGCGAGTCATTGCATTCGGCTAACCACTTTTCAAGAATGAGTCATGTTCAAGCTCCTCAACCACCTTCATTGAATGTTGAAGACATTAGAAATAACCTTCAATTCCCTATCGATCTCACATATGATGATCCAAACATAAGGATAAGTGTTTCACTTACACGAGTTAAGATTGAGAAGATTAAAGCCGAATCAAGTCACAACAAACCTACGATTGTCATCGATGACTCATCTAATGAAGAAAATTGAGTAGATATATGTACCAATCATTACACGATACAAAGAGATTGGCGAACTTATCATTTGCTGCATACCTCAAAAACTTGGTAAATCTCCTTCAATTTATTTTGTTACCATTTTCATAATTCCAATTGTCCACTTTTTAAATTGTTTGATTAAATAATTTGCATTATAATGTAAATAGAGGCAAAGGTTCGAAATGATGATAGAGATATTCATTCTGACGTTAGAGCATTAGCAACAGGCTCTGATAAAACAGCCAGAAGATATAAGAAATATGTCATGAATGGATATCGATTTCATGTGAAATCCATGGATACTAGATCAGAAAGTGTTGTTTTTTTATGGTGATTGGGTGGATAACCGGACAGTTAATCGAGAGTTGAAAAAAGATCGTGATGGATTCTTATTAGCAAATTTCAATCACTTGTTGTCGAAGCCTGATAGTTTGGTATGTGCATCAGAAACATTGCAGGTTTTTTACTCAAAATGTCCTGTTGAGTCGGATTGGGATGTGATTGTGAAAATAGTACCGAGAGACCTCTATGACATGGGAGAAAATCCAATACCCCCTGAACCCTTTGCACCTCCAGATGATCATAATGGAGTAGTTGAAGAGGAGGATGTTACTATTATGAGAGCGGGTATGCATGCATTTATATTTGATTAGATAATTTCAGTAGGTACTTATTCATGTCAAGTTGTACTTTTTGGAATGTGTAATAGGAATTGCATAGAAAGCCTCCATACGGGTGGACATGGAATTTTGGAGTAATGAGCTTGTTCTTGCCACTACTCTTTGTAATGGATATGTAACAAAATTTATACATGTGTTGTTAATTTCCAAATTGTCTCAAATATGGGTTGTTAATTTGTTGTGTTCGTCAGTGATATAATCTATTTCTACACATGTTGTGTGCTTCCTCAAAATTTATCTATGAATTGTGTTATGAATTTTGACAAAGCAAATTGAACCGTGAATGATACCTCAAAGTGAACTGGACTATTTGCACTATGTGGTTATCAACATTACTAGTTGTGTTACAACGTCTCTAGAGTTCACCTTAAGGTGTGTGCCAAAATTTTTAATTTCTTTTAAATATATATATATATATATATATATATCAAGAAGCCTCTTTACTTCACTCAACCCTCTCTCCCTCGTTTCCAAACAGAGATTATGTCACTCTCTTTCCTCTGAAACCATAACTCTCTAGGCCAACCCTTGCAAGTTGGAATTCTTCAATCAATAGTCGATATCATATTTCTTATTGTTCCCTCGGCTCATCTCAAGTTTAGACAACTGTTGTAGCTTCCTACCTTCTATTGTGGTAATATATCAACACCTATTTTAGGTATTATCTTTGTGATAATCTTATTATCAAACACAACTTGTTCAATTAGATGCCTTGATTTAGGTCATTATTGAACATAAATAATATGCTTATAATTCATTACACAACTGTATAGAGGATGTCAAGGTACATTCCACATCTAGATTTTATGGATGATCATGACATAAACGACTATTTGGAACATAGCTCACTTGGTGGAGTGCAGCTACCCTCGGTAATGAATTGGAGAACACCATGGATAGGTTATTAAGTTAGAAACAGACACATGCTCAGAACAATGAGAACTCATCTAATGGAAGCAATGAGGAAGTGAACGATGAATCAAGAGGGGAAAATGTAATCAAATAGGGCAAGTGTGGAACAAGAGAAGATGTGTAATGGGATAATGGTGAAGCACCAATATGGCCAGAAGGAAAAGGTAGGGACTTCTCTAGATAGGTCTTTAATTAGCTTTTGATGGTGGACTTTTCCCAATCGATGTGGAATCTTGGAATAGTTTTAAGAAATGGGACAACTTAGATAGGATGTGGAAAGAGTAAAGGTAAATTTTAATTTTTTTTAGCATGTTTTGATAATATCAAATTTGCATCTTTACCACATATTAGATTTGCTGATGATACTTGCAGGGAACTATTGATTGGTCCAATTCTGATACATTGGCCAAACAATGCACCATTAGGGAGTATGCCAATAGAGACAACATAAGTTTGTTTTGAAGAATCTATATTGGAAGCCTTATTAGAATTCTCCTAAATGGGTGGCAACAATTCTATAGACAATAGTCAATGGGTTAGGTATGTTACCATATTAAACGGTGAAGAATCAAAGATAAATAAGTTATTTAATTAGAGGCTGATATTTGATAGTCGCATATTTATGCGTCTATTTGGCATTTAATTTAATTATTATATTTAATTTATCGTTATTAATTGAGTATTTTAATTATATTTATTTGTTTTGTAAGTTTTTGAAAAAAATAAAGAAAAAGAATTAATGCGGCTTTCCTATGACATTATGGATTTAACTGATGAGCTAGTGAATAAAGGAAGTGGAATCCATTTTCTTTGTGGATTCGGTGGACTACATGGGCTACAAGGAAGAAGTCTATATATATATATATATATATATATATATATGCAGCTAGCACGTGAGGAGGAGGAGGAGCTAAGTTAATTAACTTAGCTTGGAAAGGCAAGGACGCGATTAGCTAGAAAAGAGTCCATGTGGAATTGTGAGAGAGAAAGAAGAAGTCCATATTGTGGATGGAAAGGAAAGGGAGCACGTGAACTACAATTAAGCGGGCTGGAATTAATTAACCAGCAGACATATATAAGGGGGAGACTTGCTTGAGACGTGAGAGAAGAGAGAAAAAACAGAAAAAAAAAGAGGACGGCAGTTTTGTGAAGAGAAGAGAGAAGACGTTAGGGAGAGAAGGAGGAAAAAGAAGAAAGAGCAAGTCAAGTTCTTCCATCTTTTATCATCTCGTTTGTATCAATTTTTTTCATGAATTTTTTTAGTTTTTCTTTCTATTTTATGAGTAGTTAAATATTTTGTTAAGGGGCTGTTTTAAAGTCTTATATATGAAGTTTAGATAATATATACACTTTGACCTAATTTTATTGTGTTCTTGGATGAGATTTCTTTGTTAATTTTACATTGATGATGTCTATCTTGTATGCTTTGAGTGCACGCTTAGTATGCATATTTAGGGATCTGAATCTATGAGAATTTGATGCATGTTGGTTGTATTTGATCTTCCTCAATTTCTCTTGAGTAGAAATCGAGATTTTCGGTTATAAGAAATCCTAAGTCTAGCAAGGCACGTCCTTAGTGTACTTGTGAAGCTTTGTAGATTCTCACACCTTTTCTAGATCATAATGCTTCTCTTAGTAAATCCGAGTCCGTGATTTTTGGGTTCTTTGAGAGATAGTCATTGGTGATAAGCGAACCTTCATCGGTGTAATCATAAGGATTAGGTAATATGTTGTGTTCTAAGCGTAATTGAATCTTCCTGAGAACTTTCATCCATTGGCATAACATTTTTAAGTTGAGCATATATTGTTTAGATGGAGTGACGGTGGTGGAGAACATTTCCCTTAGCTCTTTTGTTTATTGATTTTCGTCACTTTTTACAAAGCTGATTTCATGCATTCATCTATTTTTTTTTATTTTTGATAGCATAGAAAATCAACTTAGAATATATTGAAATTTTACGTGATAGTCCACCACTGTGTCTAGTATGTCTAGTATTATTTTCGTAATTTTTAGTTGAGTCTAGGTTAGATAATTAATTATGTTAGTGTCTGTAGGTCGAGTCTGTCAGGAAACTGATTTTAGTGTTTGTTTGCCTCTAGTACTTAGTTTTATCAAACTTCAGTGGATAAGAACCCCTATTTGCCATACTACTACGTTGATAAAAATTTCATAATAATAGGGATATCTTTGAGGGTGTAAAAAGCCGTATCAATATTACATGTTTTTCTCATGTATACTTTCTCCTTCTAACACCGCAGTTCTTGTGTTTGTCAATAGGAAAAATGTGCAACTAATGTTACTAACAGAAAACAAAAGAAGATGTGTCATACTACAGGAACTACTACATTTGCAGCTAAGATACACAAATGGGTTAGTAATTATTTACTGATATAGAGTAGTCTTACAGTATATATAAGAATCTCAATTGACTAACACGAATGGGGTAGAATCCTACATATATTAGCTGGATTGACTTACTATATATTTATAAAAATCCTATGTTATATACAACTAGAATCCTATGTTAGCTAGATTGACTAACACAAGCACTAAGACTAGTCTTACTGACGTAGGATCCATATACTTTTATTGGTGAATCCTATGTTATATAAGGATGTTATATACAACTAAAATTTTACTGTAAAATATGGCAGCAAGTTGAAAACAAGCTAGATGCACCATTGAATCGTAAAGAGAGATTTAAGGTAACACACATGAAAAAAGGTGCCACATCACAATTGCCACATTATGCTGCTGAAGAATCTACACAAGCTATGGTAAGTACAATCAACCTAATAATTTATTCTTGTTTCATATTAAAATTGCCTATCATGGAGTACATTTAATGTTGTTTGCTTGCAACTTAGTTTCGAACAAAAAGAGGCAGAAAGAATCATTCAAAACGTTGAAATCACACCTAAGGTCATAGAGGATATATATGCCGAAGTGTTTGGTGTTGAAAAGTGTAGCCGAGTTAGGGGAATGGGTACTGGTTATACATGGGTTGATGTACCAAATGTTCAAATAGAAAAGAAAATATATTCAAAGGAGGTAGTGACATTAAAGGCCGTTGTGGAGGAACGAACAAGAGAGGTTTAGAGATTGAGAAACGAAGCATCCAAGGAGAGGAATGAAGTAGCAGAGAGAGAGAAAAAGCATCAAGAAGAACTGAATGAGTTGCACCAAAGTCAAAGCAATATGCTAGAGAACATGAAGAAAATGGAGGAAAAGTTGCAAATTTCGTTTGCTCAACAATTTGCAAACATGCTAAAAGGGGTCAAGGATCTAATGTTGGTACAAACATGATGGAATATTTTCAGCAAGTGTCTCAAGTACCCTCAACTCAACTGGACGAATCATCAACCGGGATGCAAACTCTTCAACGTGATGCATGAATGTTGTCTATCAATGACATAGCCATGAACAAGTGAGGCTTGTTCAGTTTTCTATTACAGTGGTAAGTGCTCTTATATATGTGCACAATATGATGTGAATTGGTCATTTTTTGGATTATGGTTAATGACCAATTACTCACAGTTATAGATTACTGAACTACCAGCTATTTTGTAGTGATCATGGATTAAAATTGCTTTTTGAAGATGTAATATCTTTGTTTGTTTATCAAGCATAGTTTTGATGTAATATTAGAGGTTGTGTATTTTGTAAACTCTGTTATTCTAATTCAATGTGATATAATTTATTAATTATTACTTTTAAATATTTTTTGTTTAGCTTTAGTTAGCTCTAAACTATTAATTGTTAATCAATGTAGTTTATGTAATTTTAAAATTTATCTTTTTTTTAATTATTACACAGTACACACAGGGATCTGTGTATATACAATTGTTCATCATATAGAAGGATTTACACAGATATCGAGTACAACGGTTCACACACACTATTGTGAGAGGTTGATTCACACAGATAACTGTATGTACATGTTAGATTGTAAAAATACAGATGAAGATAGGGGGACCCACCAAAACATGGTCACACAGATAAGAATTCGTGTGAAAAGACGATAGCAACAGCTCTAAAGCATACGACTTTGAAATTTGTGTGTGCGCCGTGTGTAGAGCTGTTTTCACACGGATGTCCGTGTGTATTGGGTCCAATACACACGAAATGTCAATCGTGTGCAGTAAGGGTTTTTTCTAGTAGTGTAAGCAGCAACATAGAAGGTTTGATATATAACCTTCAAGAACTTTTAAAAAGCGAAAATATATACCTAACCAACTTAAGAAAATGAGCACTAAACCTTGGATGAGAAAATATAAAGCACCAAAAGATAAGAGCACTTGTAAATGTTACTTTTGTGGTGAAGTTGGATATATTAGACCAAAGTGTCATAAACTAGGAAAACAACCTAGAGAAAAAATTCAATTACTTGAGAAATTTGATTTCAAAGAAGATGAAGACTTAGAGAGCATTTACATTTTAGATAACTTAAGCGATAATGAAAGCATCTATAGTATTAATAGCATCGATATGTTTTCAGAATCAGAATCTGAGTATTCTGATAGTTCAAAAAGTGAACTAGAAATTATATGTATGTTTGAAGAGCATGAAAATTTTAAATACGTAAATTTAGGATGGCCACAAGAATGTAATAAATGTAAGAAAATAGTAGTAGAACAATATTATACGAGCAAAATAATATTTCGCGTAACAACAGGCCATTAGAAGTAAATTCTGATGAAAAAGTGAGCAAAATACAAAGTCTTGATATTGAAATCCAAAAAATTAACACCTTAATTACAATCAATTGTGAGCTTGAATTAGCAAAAGATCATAAAATACAAACAGTAGCAATGATCGATACTGGGAGCCTTAAGAGCGTTATAAGATAAGAGTTAGTACCAGCACAATATAGGCAAAAATTTGCCAAACCAGTTCAAGTATGTCAATGGGATTCAAGAACTGTACACATCACACATTGCCTGAACAATATACCTCTTCGAATTGAAAAACAACAATTTAACTTACCTGTAACATTTGTTTCAACAATAAGATCTTATCCATTTATTTTAAGATTAAATTTTCTAAAAAGTTTGCAAGGTTCTTATTATCATCCACCTGATATAATATTTTACAAAAAAACTATAACTACTACAGATCAAAGTAAATTATTAGAAGCATATAATAATTTTAACATAGAAGAGTCAAATATAGAGCAAAATGATTTTCTTAAAGCTATACAAGATGAAAATTTTGAAGAGCAAAATATTGAGTATGATGAGTCCATTTTTGAATTAGAATATCCAAATTTTGAAGAAAAAAATAGCATCTTTTGAAATAATAACTTTTGGTAGATCTAAAACATTAGAAAAATTATTACAATTAGCAGAGTATACAAGGATTATTGGGGAAGATCCACTGTTACATTGGAGCAAAAATAAGATTCTAGCAAAATTACATATTATAAATCCAGATTTAACAATTAAAACAGCAAATATGCCTTGTAATTTATTAGATAAGCAAGAATTTGAGCAACAAATTAAAGAGCTTTTAAACCTTAAAGTAATTAGACCATCTAAATCATGACATAGATCAACAACTTTTATTATTCAAAAGCATTCTGAGCTTAAACGTGGAAAAACATAAATATTATATAATTATAGAAGATTAAATGATAATACTTATGAAGATAGTTATAAGCTACATAATAAAGATGAATTAATACATAAAATTCAAGAGAGCAAATACTTTAGCAAATTTAATTGTAAATCAGGTTTTTAACAAATTCGCCTAGCAGAATAGTCGATTGAGTGGACAACTTTCACTTGTCCAGAAGGACATTTCGAATGACTCGTCATGCCATTTGGGTTGAAAAATGCACATTCTATTTTTCAGCGTAAAATTGATCAAATTTTTAAGAAATATGATAGTTTTTGTAGTGAATATGTTGATGATATACTTATACTTAGAAAAAATAGAAATGAGCATAGAAAATATTTGGAAATAATTCTTAGTGAATTTATAAATAATGGCATTATAATTAGTAAAAATAAAATAGACTTGGAAAAGAAAGATATCGAATTCTTGGGAATCTATATCAAGTCAGGTACTATACAACTACTAGATTATATAACTAAGAAAGTTGTTGAATTTTCTGATAAATTAGAAGATAAAAAGAAATTACAAGCATTTTTGGGATTGCTTAATTATGCTAGAAATTTCATTCCTGATTTCGGAAGAAAAATCACAGTTTTACATAGTCAAATGAGGAAAACTGGACAAAAGTACTTTAATACAAAAGATATTAAACTAGTACAACATATTAAGAAGAAAATTACTCAACTAAAACCTTTAGCATCACCTTTAGATTATAGTTATAAAATAGTTGAAACCGATGCATCATCCCTTTGATGGGCATGAATTTTGTATCAGAAAAATAGCAAAGAGTTATCAAAATCGGATGAGCAAATATGTAGATATAGTTTTGGTAAATTTAACGACATTCAATCTCGATTACTAGTAACTGACTTAGAAGTATTAGGCATCATAAATTCTCTGGAAACATTTTCTTTGTTCTTGAATAATGAAGTGTTTACTATAAGAACTGATTGTCAAAACATTGTTTCTCATTATAATAAAATTAGTAGCAATAGACAAGAAGCTCGTAGATGGGTTAATTTCATAAATACAATTACTGTAAATGGATTTAAACCACATTTTGAGCATATTAAAGGAAGTGATAATATTTTAACTGTATATTGTCTAGACTAAACCTTTGAGTGATTATGCAGAAATGGATCAAAGTTAAGCATCTTCCTCAAATTCTAGGAGGCCATGGAGCATTCCTCCAAGTAATTTGAGCATGAACATTCCAGCAAGGCCACCTATAAGACCCTTGATACACACCTATGGTAATATCTATATTCAGAGAGTTATAAATCATGAATATCTATATAACTCTTGGCAACAAATTTAGCCAAAGTAAAAGGTATTACTCGACAACTTTTAGAGCCTAATGAACCAACCTCCTCAATTGAACGTAGCAATTGAGAAATTGGTCAGAGCATTAGAAAAAGAATTTACGGAGTATAATCAAATAGTTGACAACCTTAATAATCAACTGTAGCCTCTATAAGAAAATTATGAGTGATTATGTTTTGAGCGTAATACAGCAGTAGACAAATTTACTATTTTAGAGCAACGTAATGAAAAATTGGTTAGAATACATAGCAATTTGCATATTAATTATGCAACACTTCAAGAGTAGTTAGAGTTTGAGAGGAACAGAGCAATAAGTACACACAGTTACATTCCTCAGCATAATCCTTTACCTTTAGCACTTAATCCTATAAATGAGCAACAAGGAGTACTTCCTCCGAGATTGAGCACCTATTATTTACAAATTCTTACACTAGAGCTATTTCGGGGTCACGAAGTAAAATAAGTATCAACAACCAAATTATTTTCTTTACAAAGAGCAATTTAGAAATTTCTCTTTGAAATAAGGGAGAATCTTTAACCTTGAACTAGCATTAGTAGTAAAGCAGAGCATCAACATCTTGATGAGGCAGTTAGATATCAATTTTTTTTAGCGAGCATAGACATGACAACCTATCATGAATTACATTTTGAGCATGAATGAATAGTTTACAATCTTTCTCCAGGACTCTTGTTGGAGAATGATTTTCTAGTACATTAGAACATAAGCAAAAGTAATCAGGTAGAGTCATTTCCGAGCAATCTTAGAGAGAGCATAGTACATTACATTGAAACCCTAACAGGTAGTCTTATGTTGAATATTAATAGCATTCTACCAGCAAGATTCAACAATAGTTTGAGCAATGATCCAGCCTAATATAATATCATTATGGATCAAGTTATCTATGTCCCTAGACCAGCCACCAAATGTCACCAGGATACCTAATATTAAAGATATTAAGCGATATCGGGAACACAAATGACTTACCATGTATTATGGGAAGACACACATCTCAATCTGGTCAAGCAAGCCAAAGAAGTTAGTTTTTACTTCAGAAGAATGACAAGAAGATTGCAAAGAGATGATCGTCACCTTCGCATGAGAAAATCCACTGAAGTTGCTTACAAACAATTTTGAATACAAGAGGTAGCAAGGATAGTCATGTTCCAAGAAAATGAAGATAAAGATGAAGCCAATCACTGGCTAAACTTATCCGATGTTGAACTTGGTTTCTCTGATCCAGAAGAGCACAACATAATAAATATGATAGAAATATAAGTTCTCAAACAATGAAGGAGCGCATGAAGCAGTAGCAAGAATGAGTAAGAAGACGAATTTTCTTCTCAACAGTCGGAAGAGTTCCTCAAAGTTTTCGCTTTAAAAATATAATTTTTATATAATACAATAAAGATATTAGAGTCTTTTCATAACAAGAAAATGACCTAAAAACAAAAAAAATCTTCTATAATTACCTTATTTGACATTTCCTCAATTTTCAATACCTCAATTCTGAGTCCTTCTCTGTCATCAAATGCGAAATCTCGGGTTGCTTTTCTTTTCTTCAATTCTTTGTCCTTAGAAAAAGAAATAAAAAGATATACCAAAATTTCTATTTATTGAGTCAACGTCGTGCCTGTATGTTGACCTCAGTCCCCACAAAGAATGGATGTTAGCACTTCATGAGCCACTGAAGCAAATTTTAGTCTTATCCATGAGGTAACTAGCTACCATGATTACTAAGTTTGCATGAGGCTGCTATTCAAAATGATAATGCCATTTAGAATCATGGAGAATCTAGGAGGCTTGTAATGTGTAGGCTAAGAGCAACTCCAGCAGATCTCTTAAAAGTCAATTTTATCTATAATATGAGGTTTTTGCTTTAAAATCAGCTCCAAGAGATCCCCTATCACATTAGCTATTTTAGGGATTCCCTATATTTCATGTTTTCATCCCCTATCCCCATACCTAAAGCTTGAATTTTAGATGATGTAAAAGTCAACATTGTAATTAATTGTTTCCTAAAAGGTTGTAAAGGTAATCAATTTCTAAGTTAATAAATGTTAATTATTTTTATTAACCAATCAAAACAAAGTATTTATTCATATTTAGCTAAATTATGAATAATATTGTTGGAGTAAATTTTTACAAATGTTTAGCTAAAATAGGTTTGAGCTATATTTTGGAACAAAATAGGAAAATTTTAAGTGACATCGTTGGAGATACTCTAATGATTCATCAGCCACCGTGATTAGCAAATACAATGGTTTATGTTGGGGGAGGCTGTAAGCCCACCAGGCAACATCTTTTATATGTACATTTCATGTATTAATCACCAAAATTGTAGGTTTTTCTCTCTTTCTTTCCTTTCCTTATTTAGGCTCTAATTTTATATAGTTTTGTGTGGTGCAATAACATTTTATTAATTTATACATAAGTTATACTTTTCAAAGAAGAAATCAATTTAATCCTTTCCATGCATTCGCGTAATAATGATCACATTAGCCCACTCCCAATACTTGTGTCACGATTATATATAACTTTTACCTGCATATAGGTATATACTATTGAAGAAGCTTGGAGTAGTAGGATATCACAATGTGCTTGGTGGTGATAATCAAAGACGAATAAATATGAAGTTGAAATGAATGTTAAATTGGTTTGATCACTATCTCACATGTAGCTCTGTCATCCACAAAACTCAAGAAGGCAGTGCCTTCTAAAGTGGTGGTGGGTTTCATTGTTCCATACATATTAGAGGTACATAAGTTGTGACTAACTAATCACTCTTTAAGATTCTAAGTGTTTCAAGTGGAAGTTGAAGTTGAAGACTAAACAACTATAGTAAGGTTCATAACTAGCTAGGGTCACCATAAGAACACGTCGAATGTGAATTTGAATGATAAAAATGTGTGTATTTATATGACCCAACAGCCTAATCAGCTATGTATGTGGCCATTTGACTTCTACAAAAACTTGGTTCTATAATGTCAATCAAAGCAGAGAAAACTTCATATTAGTGACTAACTATAAATGATTTAGCTAGAAAAATTCAGAGCTATAGTGTTCGGTTGAGGCAAACCATCTCCAGCCAAGGCCTACTTCGAGGTGTCAATTTTAGTTTTTTTCTTTCACCTTTTGGTTTCGGCTCTTTAGTACATAATTGAAGATCGTTTATTTTAATTTAGGTTTAATTTGAGAGAGTTTACTTTAAACAATGAACTGTTGTAGCTTCGATCAATTCGTTTTCCGTTCCACTTCGATCAAGAAATAGAGGTGTGCACACAGCAACACATGCCCTCTGTACATAAGAACAGAATTCCCATGTTTCTGCACTAGTTACCGAAGTGATTTAAATAATATGGTTGCTCTGATCAATACCATGTTTCATGAAGCTATGATTACCAAGAGCATCAAAATGTGGCATAGCTAATAATTGCACCCCCTTACATCACCACCGGTATTACCATAACCAAAGCAGTTATACCCACAACTGGCCAGAACCCAGAAGCACGGTCACCACGGTGTTCTGTTCTCTCTCCTCACTGCCATCCACGATCCACAGTTAGCACATATGCCATCAACATCTATACAAATTGATAGCAACCGGCCAGCCTATCGGTTTCTGCTAAAAGTTATCATTAGCAAACAAGCAACAACCTCTTCTCTGACAATAAGCAAGAAGATGTATGTGTACAGTACATGCAGCTTCTCCGGTTCTTCCGATCGAGATAGTAATCTGGAGTCCAGCTCGATCCCTTCTATCATATTATATTTTTCTTGTACGCACATGCATGTTTGATCATGCTTGAGGATATATAAGTTGCATGCAAGTAGCGTAAGATGTTCACTTCTTCACCTCAATTTTTTGTTCGTATGTAGTCGTCTCCCCTAATTTGTAGTTAGACCGGTGTCCTATGGTATTCTGGATTATTAAATTTTTTTAGTTTTGAAATGTTAGATTACTTTATTTTTTTTAAAATATAGACCGATTAAAAGCTATAAAATTGGAGAATTTATGAATTCCATAGCACTATAGATTTTTCCATTTTCCATTACACCGGCCGATTGTGCATGCACATTCAAATCATGATTTGACGAGGCTGTTCATGCATGACTTATGCAACTTCAACTAATTATTGGTTAATTAAGTTACAATCATGACTTAAAAATTTATTCTGGAGTAGTAAATAATATTCATGGATACTGAAGAATTTCTCACAATATTACAACGGTTTTCCGATTTTTTGTATTTTGTCGGGGATATTGAATCGGAGATGGTCCATACAATCATGTATTAGAAATCTTTTTGCTTTTTTATAGAGAACGACAAGAAAAGATAGGAGATTGAAGAAACAATTGCATACTTTGTAATCACTAATTAGGTTCTCTTAATTTGTCTCTTTTGGGGGGGAGGGGGGACTACACTCTTGACTCTGAAGGATATCTGATGGTCTCATACTACCCAGCTCAAATTGCCCACGCATATGATGATTTAGCATCTGCACAAACTTCCAATGAAACTTGTTTGATTTGAATCTCTTCAACATGATATCAGTGTAGGTTTTTTTTATTTTTTTTAATTTTGGCAAACTCCGTGTAGTTTTCTACTTCTCACTTAGCTAGTATAGTAAAGTGTTACTTAAATAGCTTTTCCATTAGCAAAAGCAGGAACATTCTGCAACCAAATTCAAACACTCCCAAACAGAAGCTAGCCCATATATTTGACCACACAGGGCCTTTTTTCACCATATATATTTCCACATCAAAAGGTTCTTGCAAGTAAGAAAGTAAGAAACTATGAACTAAGAAGTAAATAAGTTCGATCACCACGTACAAGGTCACTAGAGCAGGATCGGGAAACCAAGAAGCACAGCTCTGGGGGATCCAGCAAGCATAATATCAGAAATATATGGGAGTACTATAGCATCGATCGTCTCTCTCCGGCTTCATTCACGAAGAAGAAACAAAAGTTTAATAAAAAGAAAAAGGATAAAAAAAAAGAGCTGCGACAGTGTTTCTTCTGTTGTTTTCTTCCCAAGCCTTTGGTATGCGTGATCAAAAGAGAGGGAGGTGATCGATGACGCCAGCCGAAGGCACGCCACCGCTGGCACCGCTTTGGCAGCAACAAGAAGAAGAAGAAGAAAGAAGAATATTAAGGAGGAGAAGAAGATGCGGACCCGGCTTATAATAGACGCACAAGCACTGTACTATGCCAGTGCAGTACTTTACTTCTCTTGCACTTACAATTCTTGAATGTCAGGATTGGTTTCTGTTACAGGTTTTATTGTCGCCGTAAGTTTGACTGTGTGAGCCAAGAACTCAGAACAGGGTCTCTGGATTATTGTTATCATTCTCTTATTTTTTTGGGGACAAAATTATCTGAACCTACGTGAGGTCACCTAGAGGCTTGTTCCTAGTGCTCTACATGACTTAGATGGATCATGGAGAATTAACATGCAATTCAATTACGCAAAGTAAATTAAGTGCTATTCAATTTAGTAGCTCGATGAATGTTAATTCCCTGAATATTAAGGGATTAACTAGTTACAGACTAGTCTTACATGACTTCATAATTTACATATACTAAAAATCGTCCACATGGGGCATGTGTAATATTTGTTCTTTTAAATATTTCAAACCAAATTGTGTAGGAAGAAGGGAAGAAAAAAAAGAAGGTGCAAATTAATTAAGTGACGATGTGGATACCAAACATAATGCCATAGTACGTAGAAATTAGAGATGTGAAACAAGCTAGCTTAAGAGGCAAGTGATCGAGAATCTAGTGTAAAAGTGAAGATTTTTTCACTAGCCCTAAGAAAAGAATTTTTATTCCCACTAACCCAATAACCCAATAACTAGCTAACAGCTTAAGAGGTAAGTGATCGAGAACTTAGCTAGGTTGCGTGATGTACGTGTAAAATTGAATGAGAGTTGAACTACGTACAAGCGAAAGACTAATTATGACAAATTGCAAGGCTAGGGTATATATGCATGAGTTACCATTGTCAAAACATCAAGTATCTTCTAACCTGATCCGAGCTTTAATTAAGTGCCATTTAGTCTTTATTACAACGACAAGTAACAAATTAAGAATATTTGAAGTACATATATATACTGTCGCTTGGAAAAAACATAGTACAAAGTGGGCATGATAGCCGAGACAGAAACATCGAATTGTAACACTCAAAGTAGCTAGCTAGGGCTGGGGACAAGATCGAAAGATCGGAGATTAGCAAGAGGCCAAGAGCCAGAGAACGTTTTTTTTGCATTGAAAGTAAATCGACCCTACTTCAATTCTCCTCTAAATTGAAATTCCTTCTGTCTTGTTCACCAAGCTTTGGTCAAAGCTTAATTATTTATCTCTGGCTAGTTGAGAACTGGAGGGGACTGTGATCGGACTCATCACAAGAGCCTGGGTCCCGATCGAGCTAGCTTTAAGTTATTGAGTTTGATTCTTTGCCGCTGAAGAAAGTTGAAGGAATCACGAATTATTTGCTGTGATTCGATCAGTGTTTTGATCTATAGCGCTGGATACGTGCTTCGGATCGGTTATTGTTATGCATGCTTCTAGTCCGCTACAGTTCTACACGCAATTCAAATTTTGTTTTGCATGGAATGAGCGGATTCGTATAATTTGTTTGAATAGAATGTAGTACGTTAACTAAGCATTGTGTTTAATATATATGATACATTTAATTATGCATGCAAGGGTTTTACGTCTGAGTGATGTTGTTTCTAATGCATGAGGTACGTCGTTCTTTTGTTTTTGTAAAAATGTTACTCAAATTTGAGCTTGGCAAAAGTTTACGTATCCAATCGCTGTAAAAATCGATCGATTTCCATAATAAACCATTCATCAACAATCCAAGGCGATGTGGCAAGGAGCCAAGGACCTAGTTAATTATGTGACTCACCTACACATAAATACAACATATGGTGTAAATTATAACAACGTACTACACTATATAATGGTCACAGTTTGAACCATATATGTATACTGGTAAGATAAAAAAAGTACACCGGTTATGACTTTGATATTTGGATAATAGTCATAGTGCCAGTTATGACTTTATACCGGCTTTCATCGAAAATTGGTATGGTTGTTGCTATACATGTACATATAGTACAGCTTCTTCTCTGTATAAATCCAAAATCAAAATTCAGTACCAACAACAATCACAAAAATCAATCATGTATAGCAACCATATACCGAAATTGAAATCAAGCCGGAGACGAATCAAAACCTTACAATCGTGTCGTTTGAAAGAGGAGAGAGGAGAGGAGGCGGCTCAGAGGAGGTGAGCCTTGGCGTTCGGAGAAGAAGATCGGTGAGGCTAGCAGCAAATCAACGGAGTTGTCGGCATTGGGAAGAGATTGGGTTTCTAAGATAGGATTTTTTTCTTCGATCTGGTTTTCTTCGGAGGAGAAGATCTGTGAGGCTAGCAGCAAATCGACGGAGTTGCCGGCGTTGAGAAGAGATTGGGTTTCTGAGATAGGCTTTTTTTTCTTCAATCTGGTTTTCTGGTGGAGCTTCAGTGATGGGGAAACAAATGGAGCTTCAGTGATGGAAGAACGAAGGATGCTGCCTGTGGGAAATAAGAACTTTGCTTCTCTCTCACACGGTTCGCACGTGACTTGGTACTGTTCTAGCAACAGTGTATCAACTCTGTTATATAGGTAATAAATATCATGTGATCGAGTAAGGGCTACTGGCATGGATAGGAATCACAAGTATCTCTTCCTATCAAGAAAAAGTCAAAGCAGTAAGTACCAGTACAACACAGAACTATGTACAAAAAATCAGAAAATCTTAACAAACACAATAATATTTACCTATAACAATAGGGAGTCTAGGGCGTCTTCAGGGTTTACTATTTAAATTGGGCACTTTCGACTTCATTTTGCGAGCGTGCCAGCTGTGTGTGCCGGTCGAACTTATCTTTTCCTCTCTTCTGATATCGGTCTCTCATCATTCTATCCTAATCTCTCTATTTCCATCTACCGACCTCTCTCACAATCTGCTCTCCAAAATCCATTCCGACTCGTTTCCATATCCATCGACCAGCGTACAAACCCTGCTCTCTAAAACAGTTTGAACTTCGAAGAGGGTTTAGGGTTTCAAATTGGGCGAGGTGTCAAACACTACAGACGAAGGAGGAGGAAGAGGGAAACCCAGAAACAAAATTCCTCCAATTTCTACATACTAATCAATCTCAACGCACCTACTTCCTTCAATTCGAAAGGAATTGATGTACATTGGCGTGCGCATGGTGATTTTGCCATTTTAATCTATTTAGAATGTATTTGGATTGTGGTTGTTAAAGTTGTGTGGCCCATGATCACGACTTGGGTCATTTTAATTTAAATGATGATGTATAGGGGTTTATTTGATTAAGGTACCTAGCCTGATTGTCACATGCTGACACTCAATGCTATTTTCTTTTTTCTGTTTCGTTGTGGGTGCTTTTTATCTATGAATATTGAATTGTGTATCCAAAGTTAAATACGTTACTTAGGTTTTAGGAAATGTACGGCACAATTTTTGTTATTAAATGGGTTTTCAATTGAATTTAGGGAAATTTTATAATTTGGGTGGTTCCAGTGTGTATTAGCTATTTGGTTTCAGTGTCTTCTTTTGCATATTTTGTGTTTCTCTTGAAACTTATTAAAATTTTGAAGACATGAATGAAACAATTAGTTTTTGGTAGTTGTAATTAAAGCTTAAAATTATGTAGCATCTTCTTAGCGTGTAAATGTGTAGATGTGAGAGTTTGTTGTACTTAATAAGGTTAATTAACATAAATAGCTTTAATATGTGTGGACATATGCTTTTGCTTATAAAACTTACTGCTATAAATAGTGACGAAAGTGTATCTTTTATTTACATGCTTTAGATTAGCCCGTATAGTTCTAGATTGAATCCAAATCTGTCCAAATCGAAAGTTTGTTGAAAATAAAAGTTCATGCATGGAAATTTATACGTATTGATTTTCCTTGCTATAATACAAGTATATTTTCATACAAGGGTTTGTTGTGTTGATGTTTTTGAGTTTCTGTTTGTAGTTACACTTCATATTTTAACTAATGATTCATTGCTTTAACTAATATTTTAGGATGCCGCTTAAAAAAATTTAAGTAGTGTGATGAAAAGGAAAACTCTAGATGATCTTTATGAGCAAATATGTCAAGAATCTTTCGTATGCCATGAGACAAAATCACCATGGAGCTATTTTTGAGATGTGGAACCTTACAGATCATGTTCAGGCCTTTCAAAGAACAAACGGACTGTTATCCATAATCGATCTGCTTCCCATGGAAACATTGACAAATATGATGGTGTTTCTGATCCAACTACTATCCAATGCTCAGGTGCGACATTGTATCATTCATATAATAAATACAATTTGTAATTTTATTTCTATAGTATTGTGTAATATCTTTATTTGTTATTTTTGATGTGTAGGTAGAAGTATGCAATTGATATTACCAAATGAAGTAATTACTGTTAAGGACGGTGGTGTTGATGTTGTAGCTATGGATGTTTGTGATCAAGAGATATCAGGTAGTTATATACATAGTACAATATTTCATGTATTATAGTAGTTATATTGTAGGTATGGCTAAGAATAACGATATTATTTGTTTGATAGGAAATAAAGTCTCATATTCATCTATCTTTGGTCAAGCTTCGTATCAAATAAGCCGTCGAGATAAGAATTGTATTACATTATGATTTTCATGAACAAATAATGTAGCAATTTCTGACTTATGATTTGAACACTTCTCATTCAGGTATGATTGTAGACTATAAGGATTCCGGCGATGACTCTTACACTTACAATCACTGCCATGCTTCTTTTTGGTCAGATGAAGCTTTAAAGAAAAAAAATCAAAAATCAATTGATATATACAAGTTGCCAAAAAGGACATGTTAGACTTCCATTGTCAAATCCAACTCCTACTATTCTTGAACAATTATTGAATTCAACTAATGGTCGTAAAAGCACTATTTTTAGTGAGAATATTCGAGGTTACAATTCAATATTTATTTTTACTTCTATGGGTGCTAAACTTGATCATAAAATAAACGGTGGTAGCGGTCCTTATGTATTTAAAATCTATGAACAAGTACATCATTTGATGAGATTAGTGTTACTTTTTAAAAGTAATTATCCTTAGTTTGTGCAATTATACGTTTATGACACTGCTAATGAGATATCTAATCGTATTAATGCTGCTAATCCAAGCAATGCAAATAAAAAAATCAATTTGGACATTGTTGAAAAGTTAGCAGACATGTTTGATGAGATTAATGAATTGGCTAAAAAGTTTCGATCAGTTAGGGATGAATTTGAAAATGGTTCGCTACCTAATTTTAGCATGTCTCTACTTGATCGTCAACCAACCGATGGTAAAGCATACGAACTAACAAGTGCTTCTGAAGTTAGCGGTTTAATTGTTGGTGATATTGGCAAATTTAATTCCAATAGAGAAATTATTTTTCGATCGGTTGATGGATCATTAAAACGAATATCGAAAATACATCCGAAATTAATGTCATTACAATATCCTTTACTTTTCCCATATCGCAAAGATGGATTCAAATAAATACTTTTTTGCATCGCATTGGAGGAAGAGGCAATACGAAGAGAACAAAATTGACAATAATAAATTATATTTGTTATCAAATTCATGATAGATCAAATTATTCATGCACTTTACTAAAATGTGGAAGATTATTTCAGCAATAGTTGGTTGATGCATATGCGACCGTCGGGGAAAATCATTTGGAATATATAAGAAATCATCAACCATTGTTGAGGTGTGAACAATTTAATTAATTATCTACTTTTGTTTCTAACGGTGTGACTCAAGGTTCCAATGTGGGAAAATAAATTTTTCTTCCAAGTAGTCACACCGATAATCCCAGAGATATGCTAAAAATTTATTAAGATGCGATGACAATTTGCAGGTATTACGGCAATCCAGATTTATTCATAACTTTCACTTACAATATCAAATGGCTTGAAATGTTTAGATATTTTGAAGAAAAAAAACTGGAATAAAAGGCTGAAGACCGACCAGATATCGTTTCTCGGATTTTTAACATTAAATTGGATGATATGATTGAGTTTATTAAATCTAGAGAACCTTTTGGAATTGTTGATGCACATGTTTGTACAGTTGAATTTTAGAAACGAAGACTGCCTCTTGCTCATTTATTATTTTGGCTTCAGAGACCATACAAATGTTATACATCCCCTGATATTGATTCAATTATTTTAGCTGAACCAGATAAAAACATCAATCTTGAACTTTTTGAAATAGTGAGACAATTTATGATACATGGTCATTAAATACATAATCCCCGTGTATGAGAGATCGTAAATGTACAAAATCCTTCCCAAAACTATACATTTCAGACACTACATTTGAAGCAATCAAGACTCCTCAATATAGAAGACGTTCCGATGATTAAAAGTTTCTTGTAAAAACAAAATTCACATTGGTAATAATTTTCTTGTTCCATACAATCTAATTTTTTTGTTGAGGTATAATGCTCACATAAACTTTGAATCATGCTCTCAGTCTATGTTAATAAAATATTTATTCTAATATATAAATAAAGGTCCAGACAGAGCTTGAGTGTTGGTGCAAGCTAATGTGAATGATGAAATCTAAAATTATTTGAATTGTCGGTATCTAACTCCTCATGAATCTGTGTGGCGATTTGAATTTTCTATTCATTCAAGATATCTTGCGGTATAATACTTGAAAATTCATTTGCCAAACGAGCGGAGTGCTTTTTTCAATGAAGGTCAATCTCTTGAACAAATAGTGGAAAAACTAAATGCAGAGTGTACTATGCTAGCTTACTGCTTGGTTTGATGCAAATATTGTTTATAAGGATGCAAAAGAATTAACATATACTCAATTTCCCTCTAAGTTTGTTTGGGGACAGTGACGGCAAAGTATGGACTGCAAGAAAATCATATGATGTTATTGGCATAATTTCGCACGTATCAACGACTGCAGGAGAATTATTTTACCTACAAATGTTGTTGAATATTCAGAAAGGATGTCACAATTTCGAGTGGATCAAAACTGTTAATAGAATCACTTACTCTTCTTTTCAGGAAGCATGTCGAGCATTAGGATTACTAGATGATGATAAAGAATGGAACGATGCATTGGTTAAATCTGCATTGACTGTGACTGCTTCTCAGATTAGAGAATTTTTTGTTACCATTATTCTTTTTTGTGATGTCTCGAATCCACGAGCTCTGCTTGATGCACATTGGTTGAGCATGTGTGATGATATCTTATACAAATTTGGATCGAAATTCAGCATGCTCAATCACAACGTACCTGAGGATGATTTGAAAAATGATGTTTTACATGAACTTGAAAAATTGTTCAACATGACATCCACTTCACTGAAAGACCATCATTTGCCGTTGCCCAAAATTGAAAAGATAGAAGAGTTGAACAATAGGTTATGAGAGAGGAATTAGATTTTAATTGTGAAGCACTTAGACGTGAACATTGTGAATTAGTTACTAAATTGAATACGTGTCAAAGAGCTATATATGATGAAGTGATTGAAGTTGTGAAATAGAAAAACAAAAAATCATTTTTTGTTTATGGTTGTGGAGGAACAGGAATTTTTTTTTGTGTGGAATACTATAATTGCTAAGCTCAAATCTGAGGAAAAAATTGTTTTGGCCGTTGCTTCGTCTGGGATTGCTTCGTTTTTACTTTTTAAAGGTAGAACTGCTCATTCATATTTTAAAATAAAGCCGGTTATAGATAAATAAAAAAATAGATCTTGCAGAGTTAATTGAAAAAACTACGCTGATAATCTAAGACGAAGCTCCGATGTGTAATAAATGTGCTATCGAATCATTGGATAAAACTCTTCGTGATATTTTGTTAGTTAATTCTAAAGATCGAAAAAAAAATATCATTTGGTAGTAAATCAATTTTGTTCGGTGGAGATTTTAAATAGACCTTAACAGTTATAAAAGGAGGAAGCAAAATTGATATTATTGAGGCGTCTTTGAATAATTCATATTTGTGGCCTTATCTTAAAGTATCTTGTTTAACAGAAAACATGAGATTGTCGTCTATCGGATTAACAGCTGCAGATGAAGATGAGATCAAAATTTTTTCATAATGGATGCTATAGATAGGTGAAGGTCGATTGCAATCAAATTTTCCTACAAATGATCTAGATACATTTTGGATTCATATTCCTGAAGATTTACTTATTGATCCAACTTTACATCCTATCAAGTCCATTTTTTCGGCTACTTATCCAAATTTTGATTGTAAATGCAATGATACATGTTATTTGTAAGAGCATACCATCATCACTCCCAGAAATGCAACCGTACATGAAATAAATAAATATGCAATTAGTTTATTTCCTGGTGATAAAAGAACATATTATAGTTCCGATTCAATTTCATTCAATTCTGTTACCTACAGTGATAACAGTCTTTTGTATCATTTAGAATAATAAACTTGAATTTAATGGTTTACCATCATAGGAACTTATACTGAAGATTAGAATGCCAATTATGTTGTTAAGAATTTTAAATCAAATACAATGTTTGTGCAATGTAACACGATTAATTGTAACAAATTTGTTTGAAAAAAATAATAGAAGCAAAAATACTGTCGGGACTAATATTGGGGCAAAGTTTACATTCCAAGGATTGTGCTGACTCCAAATGAAACTAAATGACCATTTATACTCAAGAGACGATAGTTTTCTCTCATAGCCTATTATGCAATGACAATCAACAAAAGTCAGGGTTAATCGCTTAGCCAAATCGGAATATATTTGATTGAACCAGTATTTAGTCACGGACAATTGTATGTTGCATTATCGAGAGTTACATTAAAAATGGCCTAAAAATAATGATAAATAACAGTAACGACATACCAAATAATTTTAAAAAAATATAGTTTATAAAGATGTTTTACAAAATATATAATATAGCATATGATTAAATCACATGTGAATCGTCTGTGTAATTATTTTCTTTAATTAATTTTGATTTCAAAAAAGAATGCAATTAATTATAACACAATTTTTTTTTGTAGAGAATCCAATTTGTTTACTATACAAATTTGATTGTCTACAAATGAGTACTTTGGTCATTCACCATCTGACTCACGTTCTATTTATCATCGCAACCCCAACCAAGCCCCTTCTCTCTCCTTCTCTATTTCATTTTCATACTTTTCAACCTTCGGTCGTTCTCTTCTCACTCTTTTATTCCACTCTCTCTCTTACCTCCGGCTTCGTTGCATATTCACCAATTCTTGAAGCTTTAGAGATTAGCTTTTCCTCCACAAAACTTACCACTCACAGAAATCCAACACATCCCATCAGCTCCCCGTCTTCCCTGACCCGTAGGAACTCTGCTCCGTGCTCACCACCTTGGAGAACTTCCCGCCAATTGTCTTCGCCGAAAATTCAGGGCAGAGATTGCACCTAGAGTTTCTAGGAGTTCAATTCTAAGATCGTTGACTCTCAGCCTGTTGTTAAAAGGTGATTTTTCCCCTCTAGAGTTCTTTCAATTTTTTAACTATGCTATTTAGATTTATCAAATGTCATAGGGTTTTGACTATGATTTGACTAATTTCTGATCTTATTGTGGTTGTTTTAAGCGATCAAAACAAGCTTCAATCAGAGCTAATGGCGTTAATGGTGAGTGACTTATAATCAAATTGAAATTTAGGGTTTCTTTTTTATTTTCTATATGTTAGGTTATTTCTAGTGATTGGGTTGATTGAAATTTTAATTGGATTGAATTATAGATAGGTGAAGATTCGGGGATATTGGCTGGAAATGACTATAAGGCTTTAGGCTACTGATGAAAGAAAAGACAATATTCATGAACTAATCGTCATCCCTCCTCTCTCGGTCTCTTGGGAATTGCGATCTAAGTCTAGCCATTATATCCCACATTGTTGTTCCTATCTCTCTCCAACCATTGTTTTCTCTTTGAATATATGCAACACTCTGTGCTCTCTTGAAGACTTTCAGAGAACCCTATATATATTTTTTTCTCTCACTCAGCGGTCTCAATATTGTTAATTTCACTATGTATTTCGGTCTTTATAGGACTTAGGATATCTGGGTGTTGGGTGTTTTTCTCTTCATGTACTACAATTATAGGGTTTGGCTCATTGTTTGTATGTTTATGGGTTTCTGAAGGTACCCATATGTCACTGATATGTTAGTGGTGGCTTTGATGACTGCTGGTATGCGAGGTTAGCTTTCAAACTCATTTTGTGTATATTTTGTGATTGGCTATATGTTTTTGTATATTATTTTTGTTCATTATTTGAATTTACTTGATAAGTGGTTATAGTAGAAATTTAAAAATTTGGTGTCAATGTCGAGGTTAGTTATATTTTCCAAGGATTTGTTGAAATTTGGGACAGTTTTTTCTTTCTTTTTCATTTTTGTAGTGAATGTGTTGTTATTATATTGTATTGCATTTTCTCTTCTCATTTAATGGGTGTAGAAAATCCATTATTGGAGTTCAAGTGTTTATGGTGTACCCATATGTCACTGCTATGTCAGTGGTGTCTTTGATGATTGCTGGTATGCGAGGTTAGCTTTTGAACTCATTTTGTATATATTTTGTGATTGACTATATGTTTTTGTATATTGTTTTTGTTCATTATTTGAATTTACTTGATAAGTGATTATAGTAGAAATTTAAAAATTTGGTGTCAATGTCGAGGTTAGTTTTATTTTCCAAGGGTTTGGTGAAATTTGGGACTATTTTTCCTTTCTTTTTCATTTTTGTAGTGAATGTGTTATTATTATATTGTATTGCATTTTCTCTTCTCATTTAATGGATGTGGAAAATCCATTATTGGAGTTCAAGATGATAATGTATGTTTTGATAAATAACATGTCTTATAGCACAAATAGGCTGAAAACTTTGTAGCATAAGATCCATAGTTCTAGCCTTTAATCAACAAGAACAGAAAATTAATTAGACATAAAGAAGTTAGAGATGCTAATTTGATTAGCATTATATAAATATGAGTAGACTCATATTAGAAAACTATATGAAGTCTTTCTGAACATTCGACTAAGGATTTTATTGGTCCCAAATCTGGAATTTTTTTTTCTTTTGAATTTGTATTGCAGATATAGGGTGGGTGAATTTTCTTGACTTTTTGAATCCTCCTTTAAAGATAAGTGAGTTTTCGGTTAAACTCTATGACGAAACAGTAAAGTGGTAAAGCAAAGTCCCCCATTTTGAAGCTCTACCTCAGAAGATTATGGTGAAATTCTCTGTGGGCCAAATCCTCATTTTAATTTTAGGGTTTCTTATTTCTTTGGTTTGGAGTAATATTCACTACTATATCAGGTAATGAAGAAGATGGATTTGATATCATCTCCTATGAAATGATCATCTCATGCTTGACGTGATCGGTTCTTGGGCTTTCTGCAACAAAGACGAATGAAAAAGGTTCATACCTCTGTTTTGGCCAGCTTTTCTAAAATTTCCAGGTATTCAAGTTGATTGCAACTGAGGTATGATATTTTATCCTCTCATTGAGTAGTTTTAATAACTATCTTAATATGTTATACAAATGGGAAATTGGTGTGACAGTCATCATTTTTTTTTCATTATATATTGTAATAGCTTGAAGAGCCGTGAAGACTGTAATGCATCAACATTGATGATTTGAACTATGGCTCAGTACGAAAACTAGGTTAGTTATAATGAGTGCATCAACATTAGTAATGTTCGTTTGTTTAATTGAGTATGTTATGTTTTCAATATAGCGAGCATGAAAAATGTCATTGAACATTTTCACTGTACTTACAGGTTACGAGGATTGTGTTGTTAATTAGTGAACAAATTCATGATGATGGCCTCATGTGTGAATCAATTATTAATAATTGTTCAGCTAGGTTCATAACGTGTATACTCAGTTTGGGCTATTGGTTCAAGAAGTTCGTGTTGTGTGTTTTTTTGGTTTTGAGAAAAGCGTGCTCAAATACAATAGACAAGTTGTTGACCAGAAAGATCGGTCTATGGTGGACAAGTATTGCCGAGCTAATTTCTGAATTTGTGGGAAAAGCTTTCAATGCAGGTATTAGAGTGACATGCTAAAGAGACATACCAAGTACAATGTTTATAGAACTATTTTTCAAATGTTATAAAATTCATCTTTCTTCATACTCCTTATGTTCTTCTATTTATGATAAACATATTACAATACCTATAGCTATAAGAAGTAGAAGAAATTAGATTTTGAAAGACAATGGAACTATCAGTGGCATTGTGGATGGATGTCTTCCCAAACCAAAAGGAGTAGACTTGCCAAAGATCTTAGTCCAGCTACAAGCGTATATTAAGCTATTTATATTTGATGTGAGATTGTAAATTGATTAATAGAAGTTAAAAAAATATGTCATCTAAGTATTTGTTTATGTTTTTCCTTATTGACTGTGGTTGCTTTCTTGCTTTTCCTTACAGTTGGAGGAGTGCAACAAAAGAATGTCAACTTTGATGACATTGATTAGCTTGGCACTTAAATTTTTATCTTGAATCTGATAATGATAAGCACCTCTTACCCATCACTAGCATTTTTCTATGTGCGTGTGGTCATTGCCCCAAATATGTGGTGACCTCCACTTTAGTAATATTTTATTTCATGTTGTAGATATCTCGACCTAGAGGATGACTACCTTATGTAGCAAAGGAAGGTTTAAATATTATTTTATTCCGGTATGATTTTTCCATCTTTCGGGTTCTCTTTGATAATTATAGTAGATGTTTGCTTTTACAAACATATATTTGTGTATATTATATACTAATTTATGTTTCTTCCTATATTTCTGCTAGAAAATAGACATGGGTGATTTTTACAGCATGTCCTTGGACAATACTCAAGGGTCTATGCTGAGTAGTTGTATGCAAGGAATGAAATACTGATAATATTCTCGATATTTTTGTTTTTTTACTTCCTGATATTAATCATACATATCAATATCTTTTGTCTGATATTTCCCAAAATATTCAATATTTTCCAATATATCGCCGAAACCCTTGATATTTTCGAATTTATCCAAGATTTTGACTTTACATATATGTTGATTGCACTAAATCAAAAACACAAAACCCTTCACGCTAATAACCCAAAGCTCAATCAAATAATCTCTATAAATAATCAATAAAACACAACTTACAAGTTTCAAAACTCATATTAATCATATAAGAATCTCATAAAGATCAAATACAAATTTTTATGTATTTATCTCAATTTTCGTCGATTTTTTATTGAATCGATATTTTCATCGAAATATTCGTATATTAGACAGTCGATATATCTTCGATATTCAATATTTTACTCCTTGGTTGTATGATTCAGTTTACAGGAAAGGGTTTCAGTAAGGCAGACATGTTTAGTAGTGCCAAACAACAGTGAGGTGTCATGCCCTGATACTTCAGACGTTTCTTCAGGACTCCAGTTTGTGAAAATGCATCTATGATCAATCACTCTTGAATCTGTAATTTGAAGTGTTTTTTTTGATGAGTTTTAGCTATTACTATATTTGTATATTAATTTTTTAAAATAATATGAAAGTTTAACATTGGTTACTAATCCTAATATAAGAGCTTAAAGATTATTTTATGATTTTTTTATTTTAATTTGTCACAAAATCGTGTCTAAACCGTAAGTGGACGCGGGCAGCCACCTAGAGCTATCACATAGAGCAAATGAGCCATGCATGGATGGTGTGGGACTGGCCGAGTGGGTCGACTATTGGACTATTGGACTACTGGTAATGATTGATCGTCTTTTCTTCAATTACGTCTATCGCAGGTTCCTAATTCGGATCAGGCTCTCTTCTTATACATGCATGATCGTTTGTTGTATTTTTGGCCCCATTTCATTTAAGCCTCCAGATGGATACAGTTCGATATCACTGCCTTTGCCTAATATAATTGCCTCGGTTCCCTTTGAATTGTGCTCCAATTCCAAATGCCAGCCTTCTATGTATGTACGTTTAATTACAAGTGTACGTACTCATCATATATATATTTTCTACATATAATTGACCTCGAAATCTTTGCATGCCGCACACTGAGCTATCCAAAACTAATTATAAAATATGAGTAATAACAAAAAACATTTCATTTATTATATATAAAGCAGTAGTTATATATGAGCAAAAAAAATCACTAAATGCAAAGAGATTATGAGTATGTTTTTCGAGTATGATTATCTATACTATTCTTTAAACAAAGCGGGATTGTTTTCCCACTTTCTCCATTTCTTCTTATTATGTGATTTATGTCCTTTTAACTTAAGAAAAAATAAATAGTTCAAGGTTAAATTAGTAATTAACAAAATAATTTTAAAAATAAAAAATTAACAAAAATCATGGTTTCACTGTCCTTCCTCCAGTTTTTCTCTCTGCAAAAACTCAGAATCTCATATGATAATCAACTTTGTGCAGTTAAAAATTATGCACATTGAATAGCATGTAGACAGATCGCTAGTCGTCCTTTATTCTTACACGGGAACACCATCATCCGTCCAAGGTTCTTAGTCATCAAGATGCTTAAGTTCAGAGATAAAGAAAAGAGTCCTGTTTATGATGCAATTTTAGCTAAGAAAGTTAATTAGGGCTTATAATTTCTATGAGCTAGGACAAGCTTGCTTACTATGTTGTGAACATGACTCTAGCTTGTTTATATATCTCCGGTTTTCTACCGACAAGAAATTCAATTGTCTTCAAAAAAACTTGATTAATATTTGCAAAATTATGTAACAATCTAAATTTGTAATGAAGATTAGAAATTTGGGGTATTTTTTTGCATACTACGTAACTTAATCTAAATTTACATTAATTTTTTTTTTTGAAGTAGGACTTGAGGCCACCTTTAAACTTTTATTAATGAAATTGTAGAATACAAAAATGGGGGGACATAAAGCTTATACCCCATAAGAAGAGAAACACCCGAAATACTATCAAATGACTCAATTAATACAATGTATCTTAAACTGCACCATTTAGCAAAGAGTGTAACACTGACTATTCCATTTGCTTTGCATTTAAGGTGACACAGTAACGGGAAAATAATGTGATAACGACAACGCATCAATTCACTATGAACAACTTCCTAACTATGCTACCAAACGAAACTTTCGTCGGCACTACATCTCATCCTGCTACTAGAAGGGTGCGCCCACTCGACGAACCAAAATCTACCTAGGACAGACAATGCACCAAATGTACACAAATCGGGACAGAACTCACTTTTGCCAATCTCACAAAGGTAATGACTTATTTTAACTAAAGAAACTAACAAAAACATAAAACCCATGCTTTAAAAAATAAAAATACCAATAAGAAACACAATTGGGCTGGGCAAGTACCATAACCCATCTTATTCGGGTACCAAAAAGTTTATGTCGACTTGTAGATGTGATCGGTTGCCTTTTGCCGCCGCCGTCGCCGCGCTGTAGTTGTCGCCGTCGGCTCCCACGTGCCTCACTCACCAACCCGCACGGCCAAAGAAGGGTAGACCAAGTCAACTTAGATGACCGATCAAAACATGTGCCCGCACGTTCGAACGCTCTGGCTTGGATCCATTGATCCACCGGTTCGTGGCCAGGAACCCACAGACTCGACTTCCCTCTTGCCGACGCACCACCGTTCATCACCCCCTTTTCGATGCCAACCACAAAACCAAACACACGCGGTGGTTTTACTTCTTCACAGTCGAGATCGCGTCTGACAATAACTACACAACTTCCGTCACAATCCCTTAAATCCTCATACATGGGACTGAGAATCTCCTGACGGAGAACACCGCCCATCAAGGACACGATGTCTGTCCGGCCGCACCCCTCAGATGAGGAAAAGTTTTTACACGGCTAGGATTTTTCCTCAAAAGCCTCTGTCCAACTTTCCAAAGAAAAAAAAAAGAATTAGAAACGTTGATCTCTGTGAGACTGTGACTACCATTAGATAGTAACCAGAAAATGTAACTTTGATTGGGACACAACTGCAGTTATAATTATTACTGGCCGGTAAAGCGATTTACGGTCTTGATCGTATTGTTCGTATGGTCAATTCAAAGCAGTATATTGGCAACGTGTCTTTCACTGTTTTTATAACTTCTACTTGCGATCACACTGCTCTCACACACATTTTGAGATCAAACACAACAAAATTAACTTTAAATCGCAATTTTCCGAAAAAATTGTCACCTTTTCTTTATGTGGTTTGCTAATTAACTCCCCGTGGAGTGTACATTGCCTTCTCTAAACTACTGTAGTACTAAAAAATACATGTATTTATTTTCAAAAAAATACATGTATTTATTTTTAAAAAAATACATGTATTTGTTTTCAAAAAAATACATGTATTCCTTTTCAAAACAAAATATACATGTATTTACCTAGAAAATAAAAATTTGATAGTTATTAAGCTACACTCCTATTAACTTACAAAGAAGAGTGCTGCATGAGACTCCGGTCCAACAAAGGACAAGGTGGTTGTGACTGGATGACAAGGGTGTTGATTGAAGCAGTGGCATATCCTCGCACAATGGCCCCTCTTCTCGCCCAAAAAAATCTCAATCTTTTCAGTGATTTGCTGTGAAAGTTAGAAATTAACTGCTATAACCAATATATTTAATATTGGCCCCTCTCGGTGTTTCTTGTTAACATAACTATCCATGGACTAGTTGCCTATGTAATTTGTTACAAAGCACATAAATGATGGAACTCACAGCACTTTTGGTAGCCTAGTGACAATGACAATTCAGATCAAACTTTTGTATTTGCCTATCAAACTATTGCTATGATCTTCCAATAAAAGAAATTAAATTAAAAAGACCTCTGTTTTGTGATTCACTCTTTCAAAAGTTACAAAGCATATAATTTGTGAATTCATAGAAAGCAATGTACATAGTATGCAAAATCTCCCAATCTTGATTTAAAATTTTACAAAAGTAATTTTTTTTCTTTTATTTTGAGATAAAAGCTTAATTAAAGAAATAAAGGAAGTAAAGAAAAACAAAAAGAATATCCGAAAATTAAATAAAGTTTAAATGGCCCAATACGGCCGCTGTGCTTTGGTGGCGGTCTCTTCTCTCTCTCTCTCTCTCTCTATAAAGCCACAACCTTCCCCCCTCTCTCTGTCTCTCTCATTAACACTAGTCGATTAACCACCCACTTCTTCACTTCTTCACAACTCAAAGCCAAAAATGGACAAGGCCATGACGGAGCAGTGGCGATCCGACCCGGTCCAGCATCATCCCTCCCTCCTCTTCCGCGTCCCGGAGACTCCCCGCGAGCCCATGGAGTTCCTCTCCCGCTTCTGGAGCGTCTCCACCCACGAAGTCTCCAAAGCCCTGACCCCACCACTACCACCTCATCATGGTCCACCACTACCGCCACTCCTCTCCAACCTCAACCTCAACTCCAACTCCAACTCCAACACTGCCACCTCAATTCCCGAGGACCTCTCCGGTGAGCTCGAAGAAGCAGTTTCCGGCAACCCATTCTCATTCGCTTCCTCCGAGACTTCTCAGCTCGTCATGGAGCGTATCATGTCGCAGTCGGTAAGTTCTAAGTCAAACACTAGAGTATAGACAACTCCCCGGATTTTTCTGATTGCGATTTCTTACTTCTTCTCTTTCTCTTTTTGTTTTTCTCTCTGTTTTGTTTAGTTTAGTTTCAGTTTTTTTTATCTTTTTGTCTGTGTCTGTATTTGGGTTCCCGGTGGGTTCTTGACTTCTTGTTTTGGGTATCAATTATAGTAAGAGAGATGAAAAATCCTCACAACTTTCCATTTCTGGGTATTTTGTTATGTTTAATTAATTCTTGTTATGTTGTTACTAACTAGTGACTGCTACCCATTTCACTGTTTTGTAAATTGCAGAACGAGGTCTCTCCGAGAACTTCAGGCAGGCTCTCTCACAGCAGTGGCCCACTTACCGACAGCCCTCCCGTCTCTCCTTCCGACAACGACGACACCAAGGTTTGTTTTGTTAATTAGAATTGGTTCCGATCTATTGTTGTGTCAAATTTTTTCGTCGGAAACTATTGGTTTCGGGGCACAAGACAAAGTCTGAGGGACAAGTACTGTTTGTGTGCATGTGGTCTTAGCACTCAGAACCGGTCGAACAAAGTACCTAGCTTTCCCATTAACCAAAGGCCCTATGCCACTACCCATATGTTCTGTTGGTGCTGTTTTCAATGCAAACTAGTTAATACCACTTAAGATTTCTGGCTAACTGGAATCAGAAGTGAGAAGCTTCCATATTTGTACATAGTAAGTCTTCAGTTTGTTTATATTTACACTAGTACCACTCTCTGAGTTTCACGATTCGTATTGGTCCCCTCCAGACTCCAGTAGTGTTATTCAGTTAGTTACAGAATGCACGGCGTTGGTACGACACAACCTCTGTTTCTGGTCAATTCACTATTGCTACCACTTCTACCACCTCTACCTCTAGACCTAGTTCTTCGTCTTTCTTTGGTTTTTGGTAAATGAAATCATGGACCCCCATAACTAGAAGTGGGTGTGTAATGAGTTTGCTATTCAAAATTTGGTAATACTTTGGTGGTTTGATTGTGACTTGTATAACTGTTACAGGCTTAATTTGTTTTTTTTTTCTAATGAAATGATGATGACCCGGAAAAAATTTCCTTCATTTTCTCTGCAGTATTACCGTTCCAGCAACCAACACCTCAACGCGCAATACAGAGCCGCCGCGAACGGCGGAGTCCACGGCGGTTTGACCGTCGCGGCTGGAGGAAAGACGGTGGGGAGGTGGCTGAAGGACAGGAGGGAGAAGAAGAAAGAGGAAGCGAGGGCTCACAATGCTCAGCTCCACGCTGCGGTGTCTGTTGCCGGGGTGGCTTCTGCCATCGCCGCCATAGCTGCTGCCACAGCCGCCTCTTCCGGTTCCTGTAACGACGAACAGATGGCAAAAACGAACATGGCTGTGGCGTCTGCAGCGACGTTAGTGGCGGCTCAGTGTGTGGAGGCGGCAGAGGCCATGGGCGCCGAGAGGGAGCATCTTCACTGTGTTGTCAGGTCTGCCGTGAATGTCAGGTCTGCCGACGATATTTTGACATTAACCGCTGGCGCAGCTACAGGTATTGAATGTGTAACAGTTTCTCTCTATTTTGAGGTTGTCTGGTTAAGTTGTTTAAGTGACTCTAATGTCCTTGTTTGTTTGCAGCTTTGCGTGGCGCGGCAACACTGAAAGCGAGGGCATTGAAGGAAGTGTGGAATATTGCAGCGGTCATTCCTGTGGAGAAAGGGAATGGAGTAGCTGGAAATGGGGGCAGTAATGGTAATTCCAACAGTAGCTTCAGTGGTGAACTTGTTCCTGAAGAAAATTTCTTGGGCATTTGCAGTAGAGAGTTACTAGCCAAGGGTTGTGAGCTCCTCAAGCGCACCCGGAAAGGTAATTTTTTGGAGGCAGTAACTTTTCTTCACTGAAAATTATGCGTGAGCATGTTTCTCTAGAGTCTAGATTGAAAGTTGAAAAGCTACATTTCTCCAAGCAAATTTGGATCACAACCTAAACTAATTTAATTATCAAACGTGGTTTACTCTGAATTGTCCTAAAAAATTACAGTACAGTGAATGAAATTGATTCTATTTCTACAGATCATGATTCATTTTATAATGTTTATCTTGTTGTTGGGAAGCTACTGAGTACTAATTGTAGTCTTTATGATGAATGCAGGGGATCTTCATTGGAAAATTGTTTCAGTTTATATCAACAGGAGCAGTCAGGTAAAGCCCCGACCTATGTTTATGTGTATAATTAACAGTGTTTCTTTTAAAGTTCAAATGGTGCAATTATTTGCGCATCAATACAACTTTCTGTGGTCATATATGAATGTGAGAACCTGATGGGATCAAAAGGTTCGCAGCAAAAGAAGATGTAGTATGATGAAAGCATTACTGCATTGGATCTAGTCTCCATTTCTCTCTTTTGTGTGTTCTCTTTGTTTAGGCTGGAGTTCTTTTTGTGCAGGTTATGCTGAAGATGAAGAGCAGGCATGTTGCTGGGACCATCACAAAAAAGAAAAAGAGTAAGTGAAATGCTTTTGTCTTTGGCTAATTATTTGATGAGTAGCAGAATGGAGGTGGGGAGAGCTTCTTCTACATCTTGGGATTTGCAAAAGCTAGCTTAGCAGTAGTACTACTGCACTACCAGATCAAAAGGGTTCGTCTTTAATTTGATCTCCTTTTGATTTTACAGATGTGGTACTGGAGGTGATTAAAGACATGCCCGCCTGGCCCGGACGACATCTTCTAGAGGGCGGGGAGCACCGGCGCTACTTTGGACTCAAGACGGTGATGCGCGGGGTGGTGGAATTCGAGTGCCGAAGCGAGAGGGAGTATGACATTTGGACTCAGGGTGTATCAAGGCTCATCTCCATTGCTGCAGAAAAGAGGGTCAGTAGACATAGAGGAGTTTGAGTAGTAGTAGTAGTAGTAGTAGTATTAGTAATAGTATTGTGATGGATGACTTGGTATTTTGCTAGTGCTTGTTATTGTAGAAAGGGTTAAATTAAAGGTATAAGCTATCCAAAGTAGTCTTCTTTAGTCGTATTATGGATGAAATATATATATTTTGGACTTCAGTTTTGTGAATTTTAATGGGAAAGAAAGTGATTGAAATTGAAATTGAGAGGAAGCAACACCATGTGTTTTCCAGTCCTTGTTTAAGTCACCGTTGAGGAAAGAAAGGAAGGATCTTGGACTGGAATCAGTCAAAAAAGAATGGGAAAGAATCTCAGTTTGAGTAAACAACAAGATAGAAGATAAAGAAATGGCCTCGTGTGTGATTGGCTTTTGACCCTATCTAGGTTTTGGACTTTGTTTGAGGTTTCCTGAGATGGCTGTGGATCTATCTATGATTGTCTTGCTGTGTAATCCTTGCTCTTTTTTAAGTAATTCTGTTTGGCTTAAGTGGAATTTTGAGGGACAGAGAATATTTAACTAGCTGAAAAAGGGAATAAAGAGGAAGAATGTCTGAGAATGTGCTTTAATAAAGTAGTACATGGGTATTGTTGTATAAAAATATAGATGACCTACTTAGTCATTGATCTATGAAGATCCTGCGCCGGACAGTTTATTGAAGGCAACAAGAAAGAATGAAAGATGCTTAGATGCCTCAAGAGCCAGTTGTTACTTTGTTAAATGGTATTTGAACTTAAACTAAATTGAGCCTCCTATGAAATTTCAAGCATCAAATATGAGACAATACATTGACCGATTGAAGTTTATATTCATAATTTTTGTTCACTAGATGATTATACAATACTCATTTGTGTTTTTGAGAAACTTCAGTTGAACAAAACGATGGGAATTGTCTCACTAGATTCTCAAGGCCTACTTAACTACATGATTGAGTAGTGTCTTTGTTTCTAGTCCAATTTTGATAAATACTCGGTAGTATTGAGAAATTGCAGTTGAACAAAACAATGCTGATCGTCTCATTAGTTTGTCAAAGCCTACCCTCCAGTTCTAGTCTCCTAGAAGCAGATGGCAAGAACATGCTGTTCTACTACCATAAGCAGCACAGGTGAAAAATACAACAGAAAAAGAACAAGGTGGAAATTAGAGTTTTACAAACTGTGTTCTTGAACTTATTCTAGTTCTAAGTTCTAACACAGTATATCATCCACATAGAGCCATGAAAGGAAAATAAACTGAAATTATATAACAATAAGCTATTATTGCAAAAATGAGAGCATAGAGTGACGCTACACAAATTTCACCAAACAAGAACAATACATCAAGTCGATTAACCAGAGCTACAGTGTTTAAGGGATGTTAAAGCAATTACATAGGCCGGTGAAAATGTGAGATGAGAGGCCTTGAGTCCTGACTTCAAGGCGAAAGAGATTACTACTCTTTCGAAGGGACCGACGGTGAAGACAACCGATAAGAACAAGAGAAACGACAATGACGGAGGGATGTTGGGGCAAGGGTGGGCCTCCCTCTCCCGAGTTTATGTGGAAAAAAAAATTAGTATATTATTATTATATAATATAAATATTATAATTTATTTGAAATATATCTAAATTTTAATGACGCGTATGAGTACATGACTAATTCAAATCTGACAACTTTGTAAGAATATTATTATATATTATTTCAATAATAAAGTCCAAATATTAGGTCAATTAGGATTCAACCTCTTACCAGGTTTAGGATTTTATGGTTTTTTTTTTTATAAAAGCTCTACCGTTCCTGAAATTAAAATACAATCATTTTATTAAGTTTATTAGATATGGAGAGATACTTCAAAAAAAAATCTTTTTCTTCTACTCTAATATCAGATGAGCAACCACCTACGAAAATTCAAAAGAAGAATAGTAACAATATGAAAAAGTCTCGTGCATGAGATATTACAGAAAAGTATCCATCGGATCCCGCTAAACACCAGTCAATTTCAAGTTATCATCCTAACATTCAAGAAGAAGTTCGAAGATATTATCTACAACAAGGCCTTTGTCGACCTAAAAATCATACTTTTCCTTTCACGGAATTTGGGAGAAAAAAGAAGAAAATAAGGTTTATTCGTGATTGGTTTATTGAATTTTCATATTGGTTAGAGTACAATAATAAAGAGGATGCTGCATTTTGTTTATGTTGTTATCTTTTCAAACCAGCTATTGGAGAACAAGGCGGTGGTGAAACTTTTGTTGGTGCTGGTCATGAATTCAGTAATTAGAAGAAGAAGCAAACGCTAATATCACATTTTGGAATATCAAATATTACTCATAATCAGGCTGCGAGTAATTGTGATGCCTTATTAAACCAAAAACAATGCATTGAAACTGTTTTGTCAAAATATATAGATCAAGATCCAACTAACTACCCTAACCAAGACTATTTTTTAAGTTTTTCATTTAGGACCCCCATAACCAAGAATCCTGGCTTCGTCCCTGAGAAACGGTACAAATTGACCCATTGCCTTCCCCAGCAGAAGCTAAAGAAACTGGTGGCAAGGCACCATATGTCCTGCCAAGGCCACCAAAAGGAGAAAGAAGAAGGATAGTTGTGGCAGATCCGCACGTGAAACTATTGGCACAAATCGAAGCCCTGACAGACGAAGTGCGTCAGGGGAGAGCTAGTGGTGGTGATCGGGGATTCGGAGTCGATTAAAAAAATACTCACATGAATTTTTATCAGTAGTCATTTTTGTCCTTCATAGTCGATTTATTATAAGAATGCAATTTTATATTAAGTTTAATATCTTAGCATCAATTTTAACATTAAAAATTAAATTTTCGTGTTCTATACTGCTAGCTAAAAGTGCTAAAATATAATGAAGTTATGTATAATATGATTGATAACTTTATTCATATCAAATACATCAGTACATCATTATGCAAATCAATTCATATTTGCTTAGTACAAAGATTCTACAACTCCCATGTTCTCAACATGCTTAATGAACTCTGAAACTGGTAATGTCTTGGTCAATGAATCTACAAGCTGTTCTTGTTCCAATCTTGACTACTTCAATTTCTCCCTCATTGACACTCTCTCTTACTGCATAATACTTCACATCAATATTCATAGAGCCTGAAGTCCTTTTATTATTCTTTGCAAAAAAAAGACAGCTGATGCATTGTCACAGAATATCTGTATAGGTCTTGCTATGGACTTTATCAACTGCAGTTTTGAAATAAAATTCCTCGACCATAGTGCTTGTCCAATAGTCTCAAAAATAGCTATATATTCTGCCTGGAAAGTAGAAGTTGCAGTGATGCCTTGCTTTGATGTTTCCCAGGAAACTGCTCCTCCTACCATCTTAAATATAAACCAGATGTAGACTTGAGATCATCAATATCTGATTTGTATGAAGTATTTGTATAAGATTTAAGTTCAAGTTCTTCATCTTCTAATCTCCTCTAAACCAGCATGAAATCTTTAGTTCTCTTCAAATATTTGAGCACTTTCTTTCCTGCAACCTAGTGTTCATAGCTTGCATTTGATTGAAATCTGGAAAGCATGTTTACAGCAAAGGCTATATCAGGTCTTGTGCACACCTGAGCATACATCACACTACCAACTAAGCTTACATATGGCACTTTATCCATATTCTTTTTCTCTAGCAAATTCTTAGGACATTGTCCTTCGTGTAACTTGTCACCTTTTGACATAGGACACTGCCCATTTTTGCAGTTTAACATATTGAAACGCTGCAGAATCTTCTCTAGATAAGCCTTTTGTGAAATTCCCAGAATACATTGTTGTGTGTCTCTGGTGATCTCAATTCCCAAAATATAATGAGCTTCTCCCATATCTTTCATATCAAAGTTTGCCATGAGAAAAACTTTTGTTTCTTTTAGCAGGTTGACACATACGTCTACTTGCAAGTAAAATGTCATCTACATATAAGACCAAGATAATGAAATTTCTCTCACTGGTTTTCATGTAGATGCATTCCTCTAATTTATTTTCCGGAAAATCAAAAGTACCAATTATTCTGTGAAACTTAAGGTACCATTGTCTGGAAGCCTACTTTAATCCATAAACATTAAGCCACATGCCAAACACCCCCTAAGTCCAAGTTTTTTTAAAAGGAAAATGGCTAAAAATGTCACTGAAGTATGACATATTCTAAACTTTGATCACTCGTGTATAGCAAATATCACTTTGCTTATTATCGAATTACATTTTTACTCACTTTGCTCACTCCGAATTTTGCAAAATTTGGGGTTTTGAATTCGAGTTATAATCGGCCAAGGAAACCTATTGGGCATTGCACCTCTCTTTCTTGTGAGTCTTTTCATCCCAAGGTCGAGCCTCAATTCATTCTGAGGAGAGAGAATCAAAGATTTGAAGTTTTTGGTGTTATTGACTTCAAAGGTTAATTCAACCACTTCCATGATGAATTGGACTTGGGTGTAGTTGAAAAAATTGTTGTTGGGTTGATTTCGCAAAGATTGAGCTCCGGTTCGCCGGAAATTGGAGTGGTGCCACCAATTTCTCCGGTTCGGAGTGATCAAAGTGAGTAAAAGTGTACTTCGATAATGAGCAAAGTGATATTTGTTATACATGAGTGAACAAAATTTAGGACGGGCCATATTTAAGTGACTTTTTTAGCCATATTTTTTTTAACCTAAACTAAGAACTTCTAACAAATACTACATGGTGTATTTGCCTGAATGAGGGCAAAAGTAATAAGCATGAGAGATGCAGCAAACAAAAATGGCCCAAGGAATTGAAAGTCCTGTCCTCTCTTAACGGCCCTGAATGTGTAAGCAGTTAGACCGACAACCACCACCGCCGTCAGAATCACAGTCGGCATAACAAGCTTCCCTGTTACCACCAACTATAAATAGTCTCTACAAAACTCCAACTTTGTTACTACACTAGACATCTGTATCTTTTCATCCATATACTACTTATATGCTGATTATTTTTGGGAAATTTCCAGTTTGTTGTCGAAGCTGGCTGTTAGTGAGGCAGATTTTGTTTTCTGCGTTTTCGGGGATTTAGAGCACTCTTAGCTATCCCAATTGATACATGGACGAATTTGCAAGTTTGCGAGGGGCATCTAAAGTTGTTTGGGTAGCTCTTTTTACTTATGACCAGGTGAAGAGAGATCAATGTAGGTGGGACATAAAGTCCGCTCAAATACTTTTTTCGAAAATCTCTTGTTCTAGACATCATAAGTTACTAAGGTGAGCCCTAGTAGACAATAGGTTTTTAGCAACCATAAAGTATGTATATCATACAAAAAATGTAGACAAGCCTGTTATTAATAAGTCAAAATAATGTCTTTATTAATAATGCCAACATGATAATCAAAGTTTGTTAATCCAAAGTAATTGACCAACATTGTCAAACATAATACTTAGGCACACACGCCACTTTTTTACATAGAAAATATAAAACTCTAATCAAAATCTGGTGTCTCAGCAATTGAGTCTCTGCCAATTTTGAAGTTTGCCTAAATGAGATTAGCCTCTGCTCTATCTCTATCTTCTGTTTCATTGTTTATTTAATCCTTAAAATTCACAAAATTTGAGCACATTTTCTTGTTGGTTTTCTGCCGAATTATTGGTATGTCAGAATGCAACTAAATTTTGCATACCCAAACTAGACACGTATATGAACACTTTTACAAAATTTCATAATTTTTCCAGTCTTGTAGCTAGGTCGAATAATTTTTACAATAGTATACAGAAAACAGTTCCGAAAACTGATGTGTTCAAGGATCAAGTAGATTCAGATTGGGTGGTTTCAATATAATGATGATGATCTTGGAAATCCATAGATCCCTCACATCTATTGTCTATCAATGGTATTCAATACCTATTGACCCAATACTTCCAAAATTTATTTTCTCAAAATATCTTGAGAATAAATCACTTATTTGATTCGAGAAACATCATGCGTCTTATCTTGGCCTCTCTTGGCATTGGTACCTTAGCCTAAATGGATTCCTTGGTCATCACGGCCTCTATGGTTGGCGCTTCCTCTATCATGGTCATCGATCAAGACCTTCATGCGCCAACTTGTGGCGTCCTTCCTTGTGTGGGCAGTTGCAGAGACCACAAAGCTGTCTCATCAAAATTTCCTCGACTTAAGGGTTCCGCTCCTTGCGCCATTCTCTTGATGCGCTTTCATAATTCACATAGTGAACACTCTTGGTTCCAACTTGCCTTGAATTATGATTATGTAGAGGATTTTCTCGATCAAATTTTGCTCTTCAATTGCTTTCCATATAATTAGAGCATGGATCTAAGCTTAAACATCTCATAGTTGATTGATGCAATTTGCTTGAAGTCAAAAAACCACATGTTATTCCACTTCTCTTTTAGATTCGAGAGTATGGTGTCAATGCACTTTTGCATATTAAACACCATGAGAAAACAGAAGATGTATTAGTTTCGCAGTCGTAAGAAACTTCTTTGACAACTAATTTGTTTTCCAATATAATATTTAGATTTAGACCTTTACTTTGATGTATATGGTCTTACGAACTCTCTTTGTTTATTTTAATCGATGCTTTTATGAACACTCTTTGTTCAATCGATTTTGTGAACTTTCTTTGTTCACGATGAACGCTCTTAGTTCATCTAAGAACTCTTTTTGTTCCAAATTTCCACCTTCAAGAAATGTGCTGTGTAGAAAGGAGAGATGAGATGTTATTCCGAAATTCCTACGGAAAAATTCAAATTTCCCAAAAGAGTAGGTTATTTTGCATTTGAATTGAAATTGTGTTCATAGAAAACTTACTTGAGATTATTACAGAACAATCTTCTTCTTCTCTTGTTTTCTCCAGACAGAACAATCTTTTTCTTCTTTGAGATCCGCACACATGGCTAGAGTCTCGTGCTGATAACGTGTTTTATGAATTATAAAACGTAGAGAGAATAGTGTAAAACAATGAACTGTGTAACTTTATTAATGAAGAAACAATTCCTTTATATAGGAGAGTACAAGAGGTACAAACAGGAAAGTAATCCTATTACATCTCTGGATAAGATACACTATTATATTCTGTAATCTCCACCATAACCAGAAACATCAAATATCCTGCCAAATATTAAAACACATATTAATTGTTTTAGGCGAAGAATATGACAATATATACGACGATGGTGTGTGGTATAAACATGTGGTGTTGCTCTGCTGATTGGGACGTGTTGTTGGTGGAATTTGCAAATAAGAGTCCTTAATTAGATGAACTCATGGTGTGATTCAGTGATTGTGTGTTATTAATTTTAAGATCGGCGTCTCATTGTTTGAGTGTTTTCATTTAATTGTAAGCTGATTTTCTTGTATTGCAAGTGTGACCAAGTGAGTTTATTTAGAAACCGTATCATTGAATTCTTGGAGTAAACGGTATCTTTACTTATGGGTATCGAAGCCAATCACGTACATTTGATAAATTGAGATGACACATCAAGTATTCAATTCATAGATTGGAAGATTGTATCATATATATACTTGAATTTGGTGTGCATTCTATGAGAGGTTGTTAATAACGATCCTATGCAGCAAATTTGCGATGTGATTTTTTAAGCAGGCTATTAGAAATTTAGAATAGGGCTGTAACTTTTCAAGTTGATCTTTACATCGTCATATATAGATAAATGTCACTGAAACCCGATCAATCGATATTTTGTTACTCTTGTACCGATTCCATCCAGAAGAGTTGAAAGTTATTCACTGCAACTCTATTTCGATGAAGACTCGAGGTGACTGCATGTGTTCATGATCGACCTGCAGGGTCATTACAATGCAAACAAGCGGGCAATGTTCCAAAATAGTTGTCTTGATGCTTAATAGCCTACCAACTATGAATATATATAGTTGGGTTGATGGCATACCTATCAGGAGGATCCATCGAGGACCCTACTCAGGCATGTGCTGCATGTGCTGATCGATCGGTATCACGTAATTGGGTGGAAAATTTGTGTTCACACAACCTGTGTTGATCTAGATGAACTGGAGGACATTTTGCTTAAAATGCTAAAGCACAACAGAACCCTTCTTTACTGATTTCACCCAGACACATAAACACGACCCCATCCATCTAATCTCCTCCTTCCTTTTGATTCCAATCACCATATATGGAGTTTGTAAGTGGAGTTGCTACGAATGTCGCCACTAGCCTAGCCTCCTACGCTGCCCAAGAAGTTAGCTTGGCTTGGAGAGCACAGGCTGAGCTAAAGAAGCTCAATAAAACCATGTTGACCATCAAGCTCGTGGTGGAGGATGCCGAGGAGAAGCAAATGAACAACCCCCTGATCACTCATTGGTTGGGAAACCTCAAAGATGTTTGCAACGATGCTGAGGATGTATTGGACGAATTTGACTTCCAAAAGCTTCGACAACAAGTGCTCATAAACAAAAACAAAAGTAGTAGAGTCAAAGCAAAGGTACACCAATTCTGCTCTCGTTGGAATCCAGTAGTGTTTAACTTCAAAATGGGCCACAAACTAAAAGAGATTAGAGTGAGACTAGACGAGATTGACAGGGAAAAGAGACAGTTTTCCCTTCATAAAGCTACTGAAGCTTCTCATGTGGTTCCAAGAGTGCAGGATGGGGAAAGGATGACCGACTCTGTAGTGGAGCCATTGGCTATTATTGGGAGAGATGGAGATAAAGAAGAAATAATCAAACATCTCTTGAGTGACGGTACTGATCACTCGAGTGATGATGATGACAACTTTTCTGTTATATCCATCGTAGGTCTAGGAGGGTTGGGAAAGACTACACTTGCTAAATTGGTGTACAATGACGATGTTGTAGAGGGAGACTTTGAGAAGAAGATGTGGGTGTGCGTCTCAGAGACCTTTGTTATTCAGACATTGGTTGAGAGCATAATTGTTGCTGCAACCGAAAAAAAGTGTGAATATCCAAATCTAGACCTTATGAAAAGGGGTTTACAACAAACATTGAGGGGTAAGAAGTTTTTGTTAGTGTTGGATGATGTTTGGGACACAAGGACTACTGGTGTAACATCCAGTAAGTGGCGAGAATTAAAAACCTTGTTAAACATTGGAGCCAATGGTAGTAAAGTTGTTGTAACAACACGTAATCAATCAGTTGCTTCACTGATGGATTCCGTGTACACTTATAACTTAAAAGGTCTTGATGATGATGATTGTATCTCCTTGTTCATGAGAAGAGCATTTAGGAAAGGAGATGAGCAACATTATCCACACTTGGTAAAAATTGGGGAAGAAATTGTGAAGAAGTGTGGAGGGGTTCCTTTGGCCATAGATGCTTTAGGGAGTATGCTACATTCAAAGATGGAGCAACAAGATTGGGTACGGGTAAGGGATCAAATGTTTAGTTATAAGGAAAACGACATGACTATGCAGGCACTAAAGTTGAGTTACGATGCATTGCCATCTTATTTGAAGTCTTGTTTTGCTTTTTGTTCACTGTTTCCCAAAGATTATGACTTTGAGAGTGTTGACATTGTTTCATTATGGATGGCACAAGGCTACCTCACATTCTCATCAGGATTAGTCCAAAATTTTGAAGAGATTGGGCTAAACTATGTTAGAGAATTTTGTTCGAGATCGCTTTTTCAAGTTGAGAGGGATTTTAAAACTGTGGTAAATTTTAAAATTCACGATTTAGTTCATGATTTAGCAATCTCTGTGGCATCAGTTGGCTACTCCACAGTTAATAGTCGTCCCACAGATGCTCTTGAAAAAGTTCGTCATTTGTCGATATCCATAAAAGATTTGCCCGAAGATGAGAACTCGGTTCCTGAATTTATGCTCCAATCACAGAAACTACGGACCATTCTATTTCCTGATAAAGCAAAAGATGCAATCAACATTCTAGGTTTCCTGAGGACATGCTTCTCAAGATTTAAGTTCATGCGGGTTATTGATTTGAGGGAATCAACTATTGGGGAGATACCAAGTTCCATTGGTAACCTGAGTCATCTCAGATTTCTAGACTTGAGTGGTAATAAGTTGATAAGAAGGCTCCCCAATTCTATTTGCAGGCTGTTGAAGCTGGAATATTTAGACTTCGGAAGATGTGAGGCACTTGAGGAGTTACCCAAAGACATAGGTAACCTGATCAATCTCAGGTATCTACGTATAAGTACACAACAAATGCATTTGCCGAAAGGAACATTCAGAGGTCTCAGATTGCTTCAGTCTTTAGCCTTTCATAATTGCATCCATCTCAAATCTTTGGGGGAAGAATTGAAGTACCTCCTTAACCTTCGGCTGCTGGGTCTTGGAGAATGCGAGAATCTGGAATCCTTGCCACCTAATCTGAATAACTTGCAAGCATTTGACACTTTAGTCATACGTGATTGCAAGAAGCTTGAGCTAATGAAGTCGGGACAAGGAATTCGAGGTCTTCAGCCATTCGGTATATTAGATTCAAACTTGGAGGCTCTACCCGACTGGCTTCGTGAGTCTTCCAACACTTTACGGAGCATAGCAATAGAAGACTGTGATAATCTGATCGATGTTTAACCACCCTCAAAAATACCCTATAATGAACTTAATATGCTTGTCAATGCAGTACAATAGTATAGGGGTCAATCCACAGGGAAAGATGAGACTCAATACTCTAAACTACAAACAGACGCGAAAGTCAGAAATCTGACAGACTCGACCACGGGACACTAACGTAATTAATTAAAATATCTAGACTCAACCTAAAATTACGAAATTAATACTGGACACTAAAGGCACCCTATCGAACTTCCACGAGAAATTTCAAAGCCATCGAAGTTTTTTTGGTTATCGAACAAAATTGTGCAAAACAGAGTACTAAACTGAAACAGAAAACAGAGTATAAGTAAAACTGACAATCAATGATAAAATGAGTTAAGGGAAGTGTTATCCACCACCGTCAATCCATCTAGATGACAAATGCTTAACTAAATAATGTAATTTTTATGAATGAAAGATTCCCAGGAAGGCCCCGAGTTGTGAACACAACTTATTACCCGATCCTTATGTTTACAACATTGAAGGTCTGCTTATCAATATTGTCTATCCCTCAAAGAACCCGAAGTCACGGACTCGAATTTACTAAGAGAAAAGCATTAAGATTTAGAAAGGGTTAGAGAATCTACAAGGCTTCATAAGTACACTACGGTCGTGTCTTACTAGACCTAGGGTTTCTTATACCAAGCATGTATGGGTTCTACTATTGAAACTTGAGGAAGGTAATAATCACCAACAACCATCAATTTTCTTAGAATTAGATTCCTAAACATGCATACTAAGCGTGCACTCAAAGCATACATAATCAAGAATCATCACCGTATAAATAACAAAGAAACCTCATTCAAATAACAAAAACAAAATTTAATTAACGTGCATAAGCAATCTAGATATCATGAACGGGGCTTCAAAACAGCCCCTTAACAATGGAGTTTAGCTCCCCATAGAAGCCATAGAATTCTAGTCAAAAAAAAAAAAAAAAAAATTATCGAATGGTCTCCGTCCGTCCCCCTACGTACGTTCTCTTCTTAGCTATTTATATGTTCCAAACTAGCTAGGTTAATTAACCTAGCTAGCAACCCACGTGCAAGACACCAATTTCAGCCCATCTCTTCATAATCTCATTATTATAATAGGACTCTTCTCTTCTTCTCCTTGCTAGCCCATCGAACTCCGCTAGCCCATCGAACTTCGCTAGCCAAATAAACCAATATATAAGTCCAAGTTGATTCAATGGCAAATATGCATCACGTGCAAAGCTTCCAATCCATATATATACAAATATATATATATATATGAGTCCACTTGCAACACTTCTCCTTCCAAGCCACTTGATATATATATATATATATATATATAATGCATGCATGCAGCCATCTTGATACAAAACAACTCCCTCCATGTACGTCCTTGCTAGCAACTTGCCAGCCCATCGAACTTTGCTAGCCCATCGAATCTTAGTCTCCAAGTCCAAGCACAAGTCAACTTCCATTATATATATATAAATTCCCACGTGCTCGCCAAGAACCAAACATCCTCGCTAAGGGCTTCTCTCTCCTTCGCTAAGATTGCATCCTCCAGATTTCCTCGCCAGGAAATATTTAAGCCATTTTCTTCATTTATCTCCAAAATACCTAAAAACAAATAATAATGTTAAATTGCTTAAAAACATAACAAAAGAGCTAAATATAAGGTTCGGTTAAACACATAAACGTTGCATAAATATGCAACTATCAGAATACCCCACACTTAGCTTTTGCTAGTCCTCGAGCAAAACACTAAACTAAGACTCTGAAAATAATCAACAAAACTCTAACTACATGACTCTAACGCCCTCAACAAATTGTCTCAGCAATCTTCCACAATTGTAACACCAAGATAAGTGTGACTCCAAATTAACGTTCCACAAAGTTTCGAAAATTAATTTCAATGCATGACACACATGTAATATGTAGGACGAAGACATAATCATGGTGAATGTAAAGCTGTAGCATGCAACAAACTTGTCAAGATTCAACCTCACAGGTATATGCTCTCAAAAGTGTTTCTTTCAAAGTATGTCTAAGGTATTCACTCAACTCAACTACTTGCCAAATGGACCACACCATATGCTTACACTTGTGACAAATCTCCACAGATCAAATGCTGCTATCTTGAGGATCAAAAGAACTTTCATGAGTTGTAATGGGGCTTGGCTCATAGGTTAAAGAATAAATGGATAAGGAATTCAAATATAATTCTAGAACCCAGTAGAGCATCAAATAAGAGACTTCTTCAAACTTTACAACCATGAATTTTCTCACTTTTGTGGCCAAATTTCATTTTGTTGGGCCTTCACGTCATTGTTTTCGTCAACAGTTAACTCGGGTATCAAGCTAGACATCACATATTTTTTTTTTCATCCCATTCTGTTGTTTTTTTTTTTTTTTTAACAAAGCTTGATACCCCACACTTATTTCTTTGCATCACTTCTCGACATTGTCGTCGTCTTCACATACCTGTCTCATGTAAAGCTCTACCAAGTCCTAGAACAAGGGTAAAGATATAACTATTCTAAGGTTTATGGTCAGAGATATGTGGGTGATGACAAAAAGTTTAAACATGTAGGCTCAAAGTGGTTAACTAAGGAGTGCACATCTTGTGTACACAAAGTCGGGACACTGGCTTATATGGCAATTGTGGTGTCCCCTAAATGCCTTTATCACTTCCTCAATCAAAACAAGTATTGACTATAAGTTTTGAAAAGCACAAGAGCAAGTTCTAGTAATATCTAGAGTCCATTAACTTAATCTGAGGCAAGCAATTGACACTCAATAAAGAAAGCATGTGTATTCACATATATGCTTAATCGCTCACAGGTTAAATGAATCTCAACAAAGTTTAAACATGCCAAAAATCTGTACCATGTTAACTTTTTCTACATCCACTACACATTCGCATATGCATCATATATCAAGATTAACCAAAGAAACTCAAATAATCATGATCATCTTTTAGTCACAATTACGGAAGATATAATCACATCATGGACTAGTTAAGGGCACATAAAGACACAAAATAAAAGACTCTTTTTATGTTTTTCTTGACACTTTTTACTTTTGTATTTGGTTTTTCAAATAATACACTAAAACACCCAAGGAAAACAAAGAAAAACTCAAAAATTTCAATATCAGGCGAGCAGCTCGCCAGACTCTGTGTATCGAGCAACACTCCTCGCGCGAATTTTAAAAAATTACTCACTCATCTTAATAGGCTGAAATTTTGGGAACACAAACTAGACACATTTAAAAACACACCCTCAAAATTTCAGAAAATTACGAGCCCTATAACTATGTCAAATAAATTATACAAAACAGCAGACTGTTTGCTCGCCAGCCCATCGAACTTCGCTGGCGAACAACTTGCAGCGAGGCTCGCTAGGATTTTACAAAATTGGTCACTCATCGAAATAAGCTGAAATTTAGCGAGCACTCGATAGACTCATTTACAAACCTGCCCTCAAAATTTAAAAAAATTACAAGACCCCTAGCTATCGAAGATGAATGACACGAACAGGTTACTGTTCAGAACTGAGAACTGTTGCTCGCTGGACTCAGCTCCACTTCGCCAGAATTATATAGAATTAATGACAGAGTGGAATGAGCTGAAATTTAGAGGGAACAAACTAGACACATTTATATACATTCCCTCAAAATTTCACAAATTTACGAGACTTCTAGATATGTCAAACAAATCACACAAAATATCAAACTGCACAGTACACAAGCGAAGCTCGCTAGAGACTCATTCCCCTCGATAAAATTTTACAGAATTGATCATACATTGGAATGAGCTGAAATTTTAAGAGCACAAATTAGACACATTTAAAAACATCCTCTAAAAATTTCAAAAATTTACGAGACCTCAAACTATGTCAATAAATTAACACGAAATAGCATACTGTACAGTACTGAAACTAACGAAAAATTTGTACATAGACGCTAAGGATATGATATAAACCCCACCCCACACTTGAAATTTGCATTGTCCTCAATGTAAGACAGAACTAAAACATACAATACATCAAACAAGCATGGAATAAGACACATAACACATCACAAATCACACTAACATGGAGAAAAATAAAGAAAAAGAGAAGGGATAAGAAATCAAATCTGGCAGCCAGGCTTCTCCATCAACATGGGTTGCCTCCCAAGTAGCGCTAAGTTTAACGTCTTCAGCCATACATCTTCAAAACCATAAGGTGGCTGTGGTCTTGGCTCGATCAAGTGCTTGGTCTTTAACAATGATGTCATATGAGCTCTACCAAGCAACTTGGGTACCCTTGGACTCCCACACACACAAGACTCTAAGTATCTTCTTTCTTTCTTCTTCTTTATCCAAAGCCTCCTCCTCTTGAGTCTAACAAACAAGGTAAAGAGAATATCCTTGTTGGACATATGGTGATCAGGTACCACCATCTCAATATGCTCCAAAATATAAGGGGGCTCGGTAAGTAAATCCTCAAAATCAAGTGTTTCTTTGGTGCAAGGAACATGTGCGGAACTTGAGTTTGGCATTGATAGCTCATGTGGTTGTTCATGTAGTGGCAGCACCATCTCAATATGAGGAATTTCGATGGACTCCACCTCAAGGAATTCACATATCTCATCATATCCAAGAATGCATCCCCTTCTTCCATTGCAATTTCAGTCCCAGTAGTCAAATTTGCAGGCCGATATTCAAGAAGAGCTTCGAGCTCATCCAATTCTTGCTTGATCGGCTTCAAACATTCTTCAATTTTTGGCTGACTTGATCCAAGCACTGTCTCCAAAATATCCTCATTCTCATTCATCGAGTGCTGCATAAATTCCTGCATAAAATTATCAAATGTATCAATAGAAAAACAGGAATACAAATCATTATCACTAGGATGCCTCATTGCGTCGAAGATGTTGAAGCGGATCTTCTCTTCATCTACTTTCATGGAGAGGGTACCATTGAAACAATCTATCTTGGTCCTAGCGGTCCGTAGGAATGGACGACCAAGTATCAATGGTAGCTCTGATGGTTGAGGTTCTACCTCCATCTCTAACACGAAGAAATCAGCTGGAAAGATCAACTTACCTACCTGTACTAAAACATCTTCAACAAAACCTCTGGGGTAGCAGTTAGATCGATCAGCTAATTTAATTGTAACACCAGTTTGTTGTAATGCACCAATATTCAAAGTTTTATACACAGAGTAAGGCATTAAATTTATTGATGCACCCAAATCAAGTAAAGCTCCAGTAAAATTAGTGTTACCAATTGTACATGGGATGGTGAATCGTCCAGGATCACCCATCTTGGGTGGTAGCTTCCTCTGAAGTACCGCTGACACCTTCTCACTCAAGGCCACGGTCTCGGTCCCTGTGAACTTCCTCTTCATTGTACAAAGTTCTTTAAGAAACTTTGCATACTTCGGTATTTGCTTAATCGCATCAAGCAACGGAATGTTCACTTCCACCTTTCGGAATGTATCTAGAATCTCTTGCTCCAAATCATCCTTCTTCTTACTTTTCAACCTGCCAGGAAAAGGAACACGTAAAGGAATTGAAGGAGAAGGTTCAGATATTGGCTTACCTGATTTTTCATTTGCTGAATTTTTCTGTCCAGGTACACTCTTCTCTCCCTGATCCTGCAGTAGTGGTGGAAATGGAAGCACTTGTTCTAGGACCGGTTCATCTTCTAAAGAATTTTTTGTAGGCTTTTCAACCTCTTCAATCACTCTTCCACTTCTCAATGTGATCACATTAGCTTCATGTTGAGATCTTGGGTTCTTAACTACATTGCTGGGAAGAGTACCTTGTTCTCTTGTTGACACTTGTTGCTGCAAGCTGTTCAGCTGCTTCTCCATAAGCTCGAATGCCTTGCTAGAGTTCTTGTTGTACATCTCAATCCCCTCTAGCTTAGCCAATATTGCTGCCATTATAGGATCAGGAGCTGGAGCTGCAACCGGCTGTTGTACCTGTTGATATTCAGGTCTTACCTTGAATCCGGTGGGTGGGTTCAGCACATTGTTTGTGTTTCCATAGCTGAAATTTGGATGATTCCTCCACCCCGGATTGTATGTGTTTGAAAATGGATCATTTCTTGATGCACGTTGTTGCACAAAATTCACTTGCTCTTCTTCAGGAATAAAAGGACAAGTTTCGTTAGTGTGATCCGACATAGAGAAAACAGAGCATACCTGAGAAACAGAGGATGATGATGTTGTTTGGCTCTTGATGGCAGTAGAAATGGACTCCAACTTCTTCTCTATTGCTTTCATTCTCTTGTCCATGTCTGGGTTGGTGGCAACCTCAAATACAGCTTGTTATTTCTTGCTCGCCAATGTTCTCTCTCTTGTATAGAACTGCTTGGTGTTCTCAGCCAATTTCTCGATGGTATCATGAGCTTGCTGACCTGTTTGGTACATAAACATACCTCCACATGCAGAATCCACTCTCGTTTTGTTGGCTGGCTCCAGACCTTCATAAAAGAAAGTCATTCTGTCCTCTAGATCATACCCATGATGTGGGCATTTCCTCAACAGCTCCTTGAAATGACTCCATGCCTCATGAAGCATGTCACCATCTTTTTGTATGAAGCTATTAATCTCCTTCTTCAACTGCTTAGTCTTCTGGGCTGAGAAATACTCCTTCATGAACGTTACCTTCATCTCATCCCAAGATTGTATAGACCTAGGAGCCAAAGAATTGAACCACATCTTCGCTCCTTCCTTCACAGAAAAAGGAAATAAAATTAGTTTCAACACAATAGATTCAACATTTTGTAAGTTTTGTGTTGATGCTAAAGCTTCAATCTCAACCAAATGTTGCTGAGGATCTTCTGAAAATACCCCCCTATAATGAGGTAGGGCTGATAGTAAAGCAGGAGGTACTGAATAAGTCCCAAGAGTCGGCAACACTATTGGTGATGAATTCCCCTGAGCACTAGGTACAAAGGAATTCATCAACGTTCTTGGTTGTTCTCCCATTTCTGCTCTTTGTGGTGGCGATTGAGGAACTTCTTCTTCTGAATCTGAACTTGTTTCCACCTCAACCTCAGGTTCTGCCACTGTGCCACTCGTGTTTCCAACCTCCAGTTCTGCTTGCCTCTTCTGCTTCCGGTTTTGCTTAGCTGAGCGCTCAACCTCTAAATCAAGCAATAAAGGCTCAGTTCTCCTTGACCTTCGAGTATGCATGCACTAAGTACCTGCACACAAGAGACACGTTACACTACAAAATAAATGAAATAAAACAAAACAAAACTGAAACAAAAGACACGTTAGAATATAAAAACTAGATCTTTCCCCGGCAACGGCGCCAAAATTTGATCGATGTTTAACCACCCTCAAAAATACCCTATAATGAACTTAATATGCTTGTCAATACAGTACAATAGTATATGGGTCAATCCACAGGGAAATATGAGACTCAATACTCTAAACTACAAACAGACGCGAAAGTCAGAAATCTGACAGACTCGACCACGGGACACTAACGTAATTAATTAAAATATCTAGACTCAACCTAAAATTACGAAATTAATACTGGACACTAAAGACACCCTATCGAACTTCCACGCGAAATTTCAAAGCCATCGAAGTTTGTTTGGTTATCGAACAAAATTGTGCAAAATAGAGTAATAAACTGAAACAGAAAACAGAGTATAAGTAAAACTGACAATCAATGATAAAATGAGTTAAGGGAAGTGTTATCCACCACCGTCAATCCATCTAGATGACAAATGCTTAACTAAATAATGTAATTGTTATGAATGAAAGATTCCCAGGAAGGCCCCGAGTTGTGAACACAACTTATTACCCGATCCTTATGTTTACAACATTGAAGGTCTGCTTATCAATATTGTCTATCCCTCAAAGAACCCGAAGTCACGGACTCGAATTTACTAAGAGAAAAGCATTAAGATTTAGAAAGGGTTTGAGAATCTACAAGGCTTCATAAGTACACTACGGTCGTGTCTTACTAGACCTAGGGTTTCTTATACCAAGCATGTATGGGTTCTACTATTGAAACTTGAGGAAGGTAATAATCACCAACAGCCATCAATTTTCTTAGAATTAGATTCCTAAACATGCATACTAAGCGTGCACTCAAAGCATACATAATCAAGAATCATCACCGTATAAATAACAAAGAAACCTCATTCAAATAACAAAAACAAAATTTAATTAACGTGCATAAGCAATCTAGATATCATGAACGGGGCTTCAAAACAGCCCCTTAATAATAGAGTTTAGCTCCCCATAGAAGCCATAGAATTCTAGTCTAAAAAGAAAAGAAAAGAATTATCGAATGGTCTCCGTCCGTCCCCCTACGTACGTTCTCTTCTTAGCTATTTATATGTTCCAAACTAGCTAGGTTAATTAACCTAGCTAGCAACCCACGTGCAAGACACCAATTTCAGCCCATCTCTTCATAATCTCATTATTATAATAGGACTCTTCTCTTCTTCTCCTTGCTAGCCCATCGAACTCCGCTAGCCCATCGAACTTCGCTAGCCAAATAAACCAATATATAAGTCCAAGTTGATTCAATGGAAAATATGCATCACGTGCAAAGCTTCCAATCCATATATATACAAATATATATATATATATATATGAGTCCACTTGCAACACTTCTCCTTCCAAGCCACTTGATATATATATATATATATATATATAAAATGCATGCATGCAGCCATCTTGATACAAAACAACTCCCTCCATGTACGTCCTTGCTAGCAACTTGCCAGCCCATCGAACTTTGCTAGCCCATCGAATCTTAGTCTCCAAGTCCAAGCACAAGTCAACTTCCATTATATATATATAAATTCCCACGTGCTCGCCAAGAACCAAACATCCTCGCTAAGGGCTTTTCTCTCCTTCGCTAAGACTGCATCCTCCAGATTTCCTCGCCAGGAAATATTTAAGCCATTTTCTTCATTTATCTCCAAAATACCTAAAAACAAATAATAATGTTAAATTGCTTAAAAACATAACAAAAGAGCTAAATATAAGGTTCGGTTAAACACATAAACGTTGCATAAATATGCAACTATCATAATCTCATGACACTTCCGGAGTGGTTGGAAGACCTGAAATTGTTGGAGGGAATATGGATTGCCGAATGCCCCAAATTGTCTGCTTTGCCACAAGGGTTGCATCGCCTCACTGCTCTAAGAGAACTGACGATTCGACTCTGTCCAAAATTAAGTAAAGGATGCAAGAGGCAATTCAAAGGTGAGGAATGAGTGAGGTTTGTGCGTGATCTAAAAAAGATTCAACTTGACGACGACGTCTCTGATGACGAAGAAGATGAAGTTGCCGATCAAATCATCAATGAAGACTAATGTTAACCAAGGCGATAAGGTAATTTTAACAGTCTTTGTACAACTTGGCTTGCGTCTTCAAATGTTCTACATATTTTTGTAGTATCAATATCAATTCTCTCGTGTTTGATCTATTCTATGCATGGTTTTAGGTGAAGAGTATGACAATTTGAAGATGTTGTGGAATGAACTGGTGTTTGTGGAATCTGCAATAAGAGTGCATAAATGAACTCAATTCATGTGGTTGTGTGTGATTTATTTTCAAGATTGGTGTGTCATTATTTGAGTGTTTTCCTTCTATTTGATGCTGATTTCCTTGTAAGAATTGTACGTATCATTGAATTCTTGTGGTTCGTATATCTTTATCTATGGGTATCGAAGTCGATCACTTATGATGAAAAGAGATGATACCTCATGTATTCACTTCATAGTTTGGAAGATTGTATTATACGAGTTGGATCCCCGCGTGTTGTGCGGTTATACGATAAGATGATGGTATAAACATTTCTACTGAAAATGTAAAGCAAACTAAAATGATCAAATGCTCTTTCTAAAGGCATGGTTATCCATTAAAACAACATGAAATGCTTATCAATTGTCGCGTGAAGGTCTATTGAGAACGTGATCATTATTTGATTGAACTTATCATTGTAAACACTCAAAACTAAAGCCAAAGTGATTAAATTTGAAAAACTGAATTCAATCACAATTATACTAATACTATAAACGTATTACAACTTGCATGAAAATTACACATACTTGATATTATGACTGGATCACTGAAATACATCACATGTATGAACAAAAGATATAAATTACCGGATCACTATACAGTTGTCTGATTTGCAACAAATGCTGCAGAACCAATAGACCTGGAGTAGTCTGATCAGTTCTATACCAAAGCTCAAACTTTTTCATACACTATTATTAGGAAAAAAATAAATAAAGAATAAAGAATTAGCTGATTCATATTCACATTCATGCACTTCTAGGTAATGGATACTGTATTAACCAAAAAAAGGGTAATGGATACCGTCTTCCTTCCTCTTTGGCTACATCATTTGTTGCTAACGGAAGACCACATGTTGTTGGCATAGCTTGCTCCGCATCCCATTCCGTACACGCGTGTTTTGAACAGGAATGCATTGAGTCCCACTGAAAGGACCCAACCCCGATTTAGCTACCTAAACCGGAATCGAACCCCTTCGAAGACACGAACTAACAAAAATTTTCCGAAATTTGGGCAGAGTTTCGTTACTAGCGTGGAATTACCTTGACCTGCACGCGGAAAAAAATACACTTCATCCTATGCCACAAAAATCAAACCGTGGGCACCAATCCCATCCGGATTTCTCATCATCAATATAATCAACAAACAGTAAACATACTGTACCATATATATATATATCCGAGAAAATCCGTATAAACAAGTATCAGAATGTATCAGAGCGACCTCTAGAGTAAAATATATACAACATGTACATCAGTAGGTGAAACTGAAACCTACTGGAAAACACAGGTGACTCTGATCACTAGCCTCCAACCGTGACGTGAAAACACCAAACCTGAACTGCAACTGGGCACGGAAACCGAAAAGCCCAGGGGAAAGACAATAAACACGTTAGAGTGAGTGGACGAAAATAAATGTCTTTCACCAGTTTATATATATATACGAATAAAATCGTATGCGAGTCAAATGCATGAAAAAATCAAATAAAACGTGAGGAGACTCAGGCTACCACTCACGTACTGAGCATGCCACGTAATACGTATCGCGGAGACTCTCGTGGCCTTCCACGCGATAGCACAGTCTGAACCACGGGATCCCAGACCCACACGTGATTCTAGCCAGAAAGGCCTCGGGTCAAGATATCTGTCCTTCCCGGAGCGTACTCGGGGATCAGCCGAGAAGCCAATGTGTATCGATACCACAACATATACTGAGACTGTACTCTGTGTAAACCAAATCATAAATCTTTTCCATGCACATGCATAAAACGTAATATGTACGTATATGTATATATTCGTATACGTATATTCGTATAAGCATAATCGTAAAACACATGCTCGTAAAATCATAATCAATCCGCATGCTCAAGTTCGTAAATCATTTATAAAAGACTCGCAATCAATCTGTGAAAAGAAATGTCCACTCACAGATCCGCTAGCGCGAACTCGCGCTAAACTCGTGGTCCGGCGGAAGATCCCTCGCCCGAAGCACGATCACGATCCAAATCTCGATCTCGATCTCCTGAATATATATAAACATAACTGATCAAAATCGTAATCCACAACACTGTACTGATGCACGGAAACCAACCGTTCCCGGAAATACGAAATGCAGTGCAAAATGAATTACGGAAATCCCGAAATCCCCACTCGAAACCTCGACTGAAAATCGGCTAACCAAATCAACCCGAAAAGCTCCGTACGATAACCAGGGCGTGATTACGAGAAAAATGACACTAATTACATCGAAATCTGAAAAGTTGACTTTTTGACCGCCGTTGACCACCGTTGACCGCCGCCGCCGCGCCGTCAACGGCGGAATCACGCGGCGAAACTTTCCAGATCAGATCATCTCGACCACACGAACAACTTTCCCTTCTAACACATTGACCAAATCAGCCCCTAACCTTTCCAAAACTCGACTTAACCGAACGGAATCTCAATTCCGGTGACTCACTCCGATGACCTCGAAACCTCCACCTCCAACCAAAACAACTACATAGAAAGCTTCACCTAAGCTAGAGGAACCAAAGCCCCAACATCTCCACCCTCGAAGCTCGCCGGAGCCACCGCCACCATCACCGTCGAACCACCTCTAATCGGCCCGATTCGAACACCATCAAAACACCATCAATTCTCACCAAATCAACTACCAACCCACTCGAAATCATAGGAGGAAGCTAACCGTACCTTTCTTGAAGCCAACGGTGGTCGGAAACTCGACGCCGGACGACAAGCACCGAAACGGGAAACTTTCCTCTTTCTCTTTTTTTTTTGTCCAAACAGTCAACTTGCCAAAAACGGAAAGTCAACGGTGGTCAATGCAATTTCGTGTTTTTACGACTGTTTTCCGACTTTTCGATATTTATACTCGTCCCTCGGGTCGATCAACGGTCCAAAATGAAAATACGAAATGATTCGGATAAGCTCGAAACATCCGGATAAACTCGTCGGAACCCGAAACTTCAAATAATCATAAAATATTCCTCGATTATCGGAAAAATCTTCCGAAACCACCCACGAACTCGAAATCATGTACTCTACATTTTCCGTGAAGATACTCAACCCAAATTCTCGACCGAAAACCAAGTCGCGAATCGAATCGGCAAACCACAATATATCGCAAAACTGTGACTAAACTCAAATCTCGAGAATCGTGCCAAACGCACCTCTGATTCTGGTTCGGGTCGTCACAAATCTACCCCCCTTAAAGAAATTTCGACCTCGAAATTTACATACCTGTCAGGTGAATAGATGAGGATACTGCTCCCGCATACGCTGCTCGGTCTCCCAAGTGGCCTCCTCCACTGAATGGTTCTGCCACAAGACCTTCACCAGCGGAATCACACGGTGTCTCAACTCCTGCTCACGACGATCGAGAATCTGCACTGGCTCCTCAATATACGATAAATCCTCTCTGATCGGCAACCGCTGTGGGGCTAACACATGTGAAGGATCTGAGATGTACTTCCGCAACATCGAAACATGGAAGACATCATGTACACGAGCCATCTCTGTCGGTAACTCAAGTCTGTAAGCAACAGCTCCAACCCTCTCTGTAATCTCATACGGACCAATATATCGCGGCCGAAGCTTGCCACGCTTCCCGAAACGCACTACTCCCCTCCACGGAGACAGTTTCAGGAAGACCCAATCACCGACCTCGAACTCCAAATTCTTCCTTCTCACATCCGCGTAACTCTTCTGCCGATCCTGGGCAATCTTCAACCGATCTCGGATAATCTGTATGTCCTCCATCGTGGTTTTCACCAAATCCGGACCAATAAGCCAACGCTCGCCCACCTCACTCCAACACAACGGAGTGCGACACTGCTTCCCGTACAGAGCCTCGTACGGTGCCATCTCGATACTGGCCTGATAGCTGTTGTTGTAGGCGAACTCGATCTAGTGTAACTGCTGATCCCAGTTTCCACGAAACTGCAACACACACGATCTCAACATATCCTCAAGAGTCTGAATGGTCCGCTCGGACTGCCCGTCAGTCTGAGGATGAAAAGCTGTACTAAATCGCAACTTCGTGCCCAAAGCTCGCTGCAACGCCCGCCAAAACTCAGACGTAAACTGACTATCACGGTCAGAAACAATGGACACAGGCACTCCATGCAAGCGAACAATCTCCGACAAGTACAACTTGGCCAATCTGCCCACTGATACCTTCCCTGGAAGTGCTAGAAAGTGTGCGGATTTCGTCAGTCGGTCAACAATAACCCAAATACCAGTGTTGCCCGCCGAAGTACGCGGCAACTGATAGACGAAATCCATTGTAATGTGCTCCCACTTCCAAACCGGAATCTCAAGTGGCTGTAACTTCCCTGCAGGTTTCTGCCTCTCCGCCTTCACCTGCTGACAAATCAAACACCGACTCACGTATGTGGCAATCTCCCGCTTCATATTGCGCCACCAATAGTACGCTCGAAGTGTACGAAACATCTTCGTACCCCCGGGATGCATCGCATACGCTGAACTGTGGGCCTCATCCAGAATCTCCTTCTTCAAGCCCTCGTCTCGGGGCACACATAGCCTGCCTCTGAACAACAATGTACCATCATCGCTCAAACGGAACTCTGTAGGCACACCATTCCGTATCATGGTCTTCTTGCCTAACAGGTAAGGATCTGAATCCTGTGCCTCCCGCACCTGATCAACCAACACTGGTCGAACCTGGAAACTGGCTAACAAAGCTCCATCATCATCATACCCAATCACAGCACCCGTAGCTCGAAGCTCGGCTAACATCGACACTCTGGCCACACACATGTGAAACAATGAGGCTCCGGATTTCCTGCTAAGTGCATCTGCTACCACGTTGGCCTTCCCTGGATGGTACTCGAAAGTGCAATCGTAGTCGTTGATTAACTCCATCCATCGGCGCTGCCTCATGTTCAGATCCGGCTGTGTCCGCAAGTAGGTGAGACTCTTGTGGTCAGTGAAAATCTTACACTGAGCACCATACAGATAATGTCTCCAACTCTTTAACGCTAACACAATAGCGGCTAACTCCAAATCATGCGTCGGATAGTTGACCTCATGCGGCTTCAGCTGTCTGGAACCGTATGCCACAACTCTACCATGCTGCATCAACACACAGCCAAGGCCCAACTTCGACGCATCGTTGTACACAACAAACTCACCACTGTCGTCTGGCAATGTCAGAACCGGTGCGGTAGTCAATCTCTCCTTCAGGAGCAAATAACTCTCCTCGCACGCATCAGACCACTCAAACTTGACGCCCTTCTTCGTCAATCTGGTCAGTGGTGTAGCAATCCGAGAGAAACCTGTACAAACCGTCGATAATAACCTGCTAACCCCAAGAAACTCCGGATCTCCGGCACAGTAGTGGGTCGACTCCAATTTAGCACGGCCTCAATTTTATCAGGATCAACACTAACTCCCTCAGCCGAAATCACGTGGCCCAAAAACTTCACACTATCCAACCAGAACTCACACTTGCTAAACTTCACGAACAGCTGATGGTCTCGCAAAGTCCGCAACACCGCTCGCAAGTGCTTCTTGTGCTGGCCCACACTTCTCGAATATATCAAAATGTCATCAATGAATACTATCACGAACTTGTCCAAAAATCGTCTGAACACCCGATTCATCAAGTCCATGAAAGCTGCGGGGGCGTTGGTCAACCCAAACGGCATAATTAAAAACTCATAATGCCCATACCGCGTCCTGAAAGCTGTCCTGGCTACATCTGAATCTCGGATCCTCAACTGGTGATATCCGGATCGAAGGTCAATCTTCGAAAAGACTGATGCTCCCTTGAGCTGATCAAACAAGTCATCAATCCGTGGCAACGGATACTTGTTCCTCACCGTAACCTGATTCAGCTTCCGATAGTCGATGCACAAACGCATGGACCCATCCTTCTTCCGCACGAACAACACAGGAGCACCCCACGGAGAAACACTCGGGCGAATGAATCCCTTCTCTAACAACTCCTGGAGCTGAATCTGTAACTCCTTCAACTCTGCAGGCGCCATCCGGTACGGTGTCTGGGAAATCGGTCCAGTACCCGGCAACAACTCAATAGTAAAGTCAATCTCCCGTACAGGGGGTATACCAGGTAACTCCGCTGGAAATACATCCGGAAACTCAGACACAACCTCAATACTACCAAAGTCCGGCACCGCAGCTGTAGTGTCCACAACATGGGCTAAGTAAGCAACACAACTTTTTTTCATGCACCGATCCGCCCTCATCGCGGAAATCAAACATGGTAGGGAAGTGTTCTTCTCGCCACGAAATAGTATCTCGGGTAACCCTGGTCGTCGAAACGCGACCTCCTTCCTGTGGCAGTCGAACATGGCCCAATGCGACTCAAGGAAGTCCATACCCAAGATCAAATCAAAGTCCACAATATCAAGCAACAACAAATCTGCGGCTAAACCATGGCTATCAACAAATACCTCACAGTCTCGGTAAACCCAACCGATGCTCACAACCTCACCTGACGGATACAACACTCTCCACAACCCCGGAAGTGGAGATGCAGGTACCGTAGCTAATGATGACAGTCTATAGGATATGAATGAATGTGTGGCACCTGGATCTAACAATGCAACTACAGGAATACCAAAGACATGTAACGTACCAATAACGACCTCCGGTGATGCTCTGCCCTCACGTAGAGTCATTGCATGAACCCTCGCCTGTCCGGCTGGTCGTCCTCGCTGGGCCTGACCCTGCTGCCTGCCCTGGCCTGCAAACTGTGGTGGTCGAGCTCCCGAAGTGGTACCTCGCTCTCCTCTGGAACTGTGAACTGCCTGACCATCAGCACCATACAACTGAGGACACGCCCTCGCATAGTGACCCACCTGGCCACAATGATAACAGTTGAGGGTGCCTCGCTGACACGATCCAAAATGATACCTATTACACAAATTGCATAGCGGAGACTCCCTCGGTGAAGCAGGTGTGCGGAAAAGTTGTCGAGGATGACTAGAACCGCTGGTATCCCCACTAGCCTGTGGACGCAGCGGTTGATCTCTTCTCCACCTCTGCCTCTGTCTCGATGCACTAACTGGTGGTCGATATGACCCACCGCCTGAGGATGAAGCTGAACCGGAAGTATCAGAACTCAGCCGCTTTGAAGGCCCCTGACTCGGTCCACCCTCCTCAAACCGTCTCGGCTGGTACCTCTGCTGTCTCTCCCGCTCAATATCCTCGCCTCGGAGTGCAGCACTAACAAACTCATCGAAGTTGTTCCGAGGCATCGTAGTCAGTGTCGCCTTGATGCTCAGATTCAAACCCAGCTCAAACCTGCGACACTTGGCTTCCTCTGTAGCCACCATATCCCGCGCAAAACGAGATAAACGAGTAAACCGATCCCGATACTCAAGTACAGACAAACTGCCCTGCCCCAAGTTCGTGAACTCCTCGTACTTGCGCTGCTGGGTAGCCTGATTAAAATACCTCCGCATAAATAGATCACGGAACAACGTCCACGGTGTATCCACAGGAACTCTGTCAGTGCTGACCCACCAAAAGTATGCATCACCCTCAAGCAAACCAACTGCGGCTACTGACATCTGCTCAGGAGTAAACTGCAGACGCTCACATACACGCTCAATCTGAACCAACCATGCCTCGCATATCTCTGGATCAACTGAACCCGAAAACACAGTAGCACCCGCAGTGCGAGCCTTGACCACAGGGTCAAAACGCTCTTCCAAACGCAGCACTCGCATCAGCAAGTCGCGCGTTCGGCGATCCTCATCAGGATCATCATCCCGATCAACACGGGGACCACGTCGAGGAGGCATCCTACTGATACAAGACAAGCATTAGGTACAGGCAGAAAGAACGTAATCATGAAACCGCAGATATTTGAGGACACACAACACCCGAAGTATTGATGAGTACCGCTGGCCAGTCGGGTCATCATTCCAGTCATGCTGTATCAACTCAAATACCCTAAGCGTCACAACTACAAGAGTCTACAGAATCTGACAACCTAAATCTCTGATACCAAACTGAAAGGACCCAACCCCGATTTAGCTACCTAAACCGGAATCGAACCCCTTCGAAAACACGAACTAACAAAAATTTTCTGAAATTTGGGCAGAGTTTCGTTACTAGCGTGGAATTACCTTGACCAGCACGCGGAAAAAAAATACACTTCATCCTATGCCACAAAAATCAAACCGTGGGCACCAATCCCATCCGGATTTCTCATCATCAATATAATCAACAAACAGTAAACATACTGTACCATATATATATATATATATATATCCGAGAAAATCCGTATAAACAAGTATCAGAATGTATCAGAGCGACCTCTAGAGTAAAATATATACAACATGTACATCAGTAGGTGAAACTGAAACCTACTGGAAAACACAGGTGACTCTGATCACTAGCCTCCAACCGTGACGTGAAAACACCAAACCTGAAATGCAACTGGGCACGGAAACCGAAAAGCCCAGGGGAAAGACAATAAACACGTTAGAGTGAGTGGACGAAAATAAATGTCTTTCACCAGTTTATATATATATACGAATAAAATCGTATGCGAGTCAAATGCATGAAAAAATCAAATAAAACGTGAGGAGACTCAGGCTACCACTCACGTACTGAGCATGCCACGTAATACATATCGCGGAGACTCTCGTGGCCTTCCACGCGATAGCACAGTCTGAACCACGGGATCCCAGACCCACACGTGATTCTAGCCAGAAAGGCCTCGGGTCAAGATATCTGTCCTTCCCGGAGCGTACTCGGGGATCAGCCGAGAAGCCAATGTGTATCGATACCACAACATATACTGAGACTGTACTCTGTGTAAACCAAATCATAAATCTTTTCCATGCACATGCATAAAACGTAATATGTACGTATATGTATATATTCGTATACGTATATTCGTATAAGCATAATCGCAAAACACATGCTCGTAAAATCATAATCAATCCGCATGCTCAAGTTCGTAAATCATTTATAAAAGACTCGCAATCAATCTGTTAAAAGAAATGTCCACTCACAGATCCGCTAGCGCGAACTCGCGCTAAACTCGTGGTCCGGCGGAAGATCCCTCGCCCGAAGCACGATCACGATCCAAATCTCGATCTCGATCTCCTGAATATATATAAACATAACTGATCAAAATCGTAATCCACAACACTGTACTGATGCACGGAAACCAACCGTTCCCGGAAATACGAAATGCAGTGCAAAATGAATTACGGAAATCCCGAAATCCCCACTCGAAACCTCGACTGAAAATCGGCTAACCAAATCAACCCGAAAAGCTCCGTACGATAACCAGGGCGTGATTACGAGAAAAATGACACTAATTACATCGAAATCTGAAAAGTTGACTTTTTGATCGCCGTTGACCACCGTTGACCGCCGCCGCCGCCGCCGGCGCGCCGTCAACGGCGGAATCACGCGGCGAAACTTTCCAGATCAGATCATCTCGACCACACGAACAACTTTCCCTTCTAACACATTGACCAAATCAGCCCCTAACCTTTCCAAAACTCGACTTAACCGAACGGAATCTCAATTCCGGTGACTCACTCCGATGACCTCGAAACCTCCACCTCCAACCAAAACAACTACATAGAAAGCTTCACCTAAGCTAGAGGAACCAAAGCCCCAACATCTCCACCCTCGAAGCTCGCCGGAGCCACCGCCACCATCACCGTCGAACCACCTCTAATCGGCCCGATTCGAACACCATCAAAACACCATCAATTCTCACCAAATCAACTACCAACCCACTCGAAATCATAGGAGGAAGCTAACCGTACCTTTCTTGAAGCCAACGGTGGTCGGAAACTCGACGCCGGACGACAAGCACCGAAACGGGAAACTTTCCTCTTTCTCTTTTTTTTTGTCCAAACAGTCAACTTGCCAAAAACGGAAAGTCAACGGTGGTCAATGCAATTTCGTGTTTTTACGACTGTTTTCCGACTTTTCGATATTTATACTCGTCCCTCGGGTCGATCAACGGTCCAAAATGAAAATACGAAATGATTCGGATAAGCTCGAAACATCCGGATAAACTCGTCGGAACCCGAAACTTCAAATAATCATAAAATATTCCTCGATTATCGGAAAAATCTTCCGAAACCACCCACGAACTCGAAATCATGTACTCTACATTTTCCGTGAAGATACTCAACCCAAATTCTCGACCGAAAACCAAGTCGCGAATCGAATCGGCAAACCACAATATATCGCAAAACTGTGACTAAACTCAAATCTCGAGAATCGTGCCAAACGCACCTCTGATTCTGGTTCGGGTCATCACACCCACATCGAAGGACAATGAGGTAGTGCACTTCCAGGTAACTATATAACAAAGTGGTCATTCTCAAAGTCAGGTATCTCATCCCTTGGTTCTAAACACTTACTCACTTGCTCCATCTCGCTCCTTACCCATAAACTGACTTAAGCTTCGGAGTGTGATAGGTGGGCCAACCCTATCTCTAACGCTCCTCTTATCTCTGAGCAGCTCAAGTGAAATCATCCCGCTCACTATCCTCAAGGTGCTTCCCATTATCCACTCGGATTATGGAGCAAACACCTGTTACTATATTAGCATATAACTAAAGTTCAAGTAGAATAATAAAGTACAAAACATGCAGAACTGATTTACAGGAGCAGGAGTGCTAATAACCTCTGCAGGATGCAGAATAATAAAGTACAAAAGAAATGAGCAGGAATTTGGGAATTATATGAGCAGGACTTTCACATTAGTTCAATGCTCATAGGTTGCAGTATATACGTACCCTCAATTATATAAAGCTTTTAAAATAACATATAACTTGTCGAACGTAGCAGCAATATCAAGTAAAATAGAATAACGTCAAAACAATTGATTTTTACCAAGATTTTCAAAGATTCACTGTATAGCATAGCACTGATTACTATAACTTGATATGTCTGTTTCGACTACATATTTCTTTCTTGAATACTTTGGATTGGTTTAACGCAACTCAAACTTTGACACTTAACCTTAATGAGACATCTGCAAGTTAGGTTTATTTAAATATATATCACTATGCTCAGTTGCTATGCTATACTAACCATGCCACCTATAATTGTATTGCATTCTGCTTAATCACAATACTTTATATTCTGCAAATATTAAATTCTCTCTTTCAGCTAGTGGATCTGTTTAAAACATGCCTATCATATTTAGGGATTTCATCTGTTAGTCAACTAAATGAACGATTGATCTAGTTTCTCATCAATCAACAAAACTACAAAACTCATCCAAAATCAAAGTTCAGCCCAATCTGTGGAACATGTAAACAATTAATCAATTTCCTGAAGTTCAGGGTCAACTAAATGAACGATTGATCTAGTTTCTCATCAATCAACAACAAAACCACAAAACCCATCCAAATTCAAAGTTCAGCCCAATCTGTGAAAAATGTAAACAGATAATCTAAACCTATATGAATCCCAAATAAAAAAATAGCCACCCATATTCATATTCTTGTTATTTTCTAGTAATACAGCCACGTTCCGCTGCGGGGATAGTTGCATTTTTTATCAAACTTTTGTATAGCCTTTGTTAATCCATGTAACTTCGAATTTACGTATTTAAAGTTCAAGTTTTTTTTTACATTAAATTTTAAATCTTAGTGCTACAAAGAGAATGACAAACAAACTCTTTGAAAAAACTGCAAATATGATTGATATCTATTTTCCCCGAAGCAAAAGGCAAACTTACATTGATAACTATTCTATCGTTTAATTTCACAACTATTCAGTATAACTATTCTGTCTACAAACATACAACAGAACTGAAATTGAAATCTAGAAAAGAAGTCAGCACCATTCCTATCGATCGACATTAGTTTCCCAGTCCCACAATTTTCGGTTCATAGAGCTATATAGCAGGCAATTTCTACCTCTCCAGCAGAAATACAACTACCATTATAAGATCAATTTCAACCTCTCCAGCACATCTACCTTTTATGAACAAAAGATACAAATATTTTACCTGCATATCAACCAACTCTACAAATAGATCAAGCGAATTCATGCTACAACTATAATATATAACCAATATTCCAGTAATTATAAGTACACAGTAAACACTTGATGCACCATACATGTTATGAAGTACAGGAATATATAGAACTACCGCAACCTGCAAACTGATGTTGGCTATATAGTTATAACTTCTTATTTGGTCAAAAATTCATGTTTGTTACTGTGTAATTTTGGAAATATCTTATGTCCTTCCTTCTCTCTACAATATCATGGTTTGTTTGTTGTATGGTAAAGCACCAGCAATACCTCCTCATATAAATTCTCTCGAAAATTGCATAAACAACTTAGAAAATCAAACAAATATTCCACAACTGTGAGTATGAGCATATATAATGATAAAATGGCGTAAAAAGTAAAACAAATTAAGATTATGACAATCAAAGATAATTAAATAAGGACTTGGGATACATACATAGAATTGCATTGGATATAGTAGTACTATCTTAGGACTTGGGATACATACATAGAATTGCATTGAATAAAGTAGTACTATCTTATATCTATACTATTATTAGGCGAATAGAGGTTATCCAATTCTTGGACTTGAGGTAACCATACCAAATAAACTTGTGTCGAAATATAATCAAGCCTATGACTTTAAAGTCAAATGAAGGCAATGTTATAGATTAGTTTAGCCACTGCAATAATTCAAGAAAGAAAAAATTCTTTTCTACAACCTCTTAAGACCCTTACCGAGATCTTGCAGTTTACTCAAATTTTGGACCCATCTTATCACTAAGATTTAAAATAATCAATCACAGATTTGAATAAGCCCACTCCTCTCCTAGCTAGAACCCCATAGACACTTGTATATCTGATTATTCAGGGGCTAAAATCAAAAGAAGAAGTTATATTCCTCAATCATGGTTCTCACATTACCTAAAACAAAGAGTCTCTTTCTATATTCTATTTTCATAATCTAAACAACCACCTTCCCCTAAGTCAATGACTTCAATGGTGGAAGCTAAGACACATCCCTCTACCAACTATTTCTCAATGCTTCTCACCTCCATTTCAAAAAGTATCATATTGAGCTGTATTGCAGAACATATAAGCACAATATATTTATAACTCAAAACACTATATATTTATACACACATAGAACTTTAGCTTCAGCACCCTTGAACACAGATAATTAGTATAAAAATTTGAAAGGAGCAAAGCAAAAAACACTTGGCAAACAAAGCATTTAATAAACACGAATCCACCTCCACAAACCTTTCAATAAGTGACAATCCCAGCTAACGTAAAGTACAAAGCACAACGGCTGATGAATTGTAATTACTAAAGTAACATGTAAATATGTATTTGTCATGATTTATAGTCAAACATGTGAGTTTAACTTCCTTCCTTGTTTAGGCCATGCTTTAAAAGAGAACATAGTTAGAATCTCAATTTAAACTTTGGTTTTTAATCACCACCCCAAATTGAAGGTTCAAAATTTCAAGTTCTTATGAGTAAAACAACTGCAATCTATCACCCAAAATCCTCGACACCAATCTCTGCTTCTTCTTTTGTGCAGGGTGTATATTTTTCTATAAGTAGAATCATTCAGACCAAAAAAAGAAGCACAAAGTCACTTGGGAGAATTCCTACTTCTCCCAGAAAAGAAATGCACACATATTCATACTACTAACATACTTTCAGATGAAGCAAAAAAATATCATCTTAACACTATTCAGGACCTGAAAAATATAATTTTACTTTAACGAAGGCTCAAACTTCTTATCAGATACCGGAATAAGATTTTAAATGTGTCCTATCTACAAAAGTAAGTACACCATTTGCACTATCTTGGGACTCTCGTTGAGGTTCCTACAGATGGCTTATAAAAGCTCAAATTCCAGCAAACCAGGTCGGCTTGAATACAGTATCTATAAATAAATCCATACATGGCTAAGTACTTATCAATAGCAATAGAGAATATAAATGGGTACAATTTTGAAGCCTGAAAGATACATAAAATGAATTATATGCATTGGCCTCTTGTTTTGGAAATGGAACCAGGAAAATAAAAAACCAACTTAGTAGTATTGAAAAAGAGAGTAAATTTTGAGTTCAAACAAAAGACAGAATGTAAAGGGAAAAGGGAAAAGTGAAATCGGATTCCAGACAATTGTCAAAGTTGGCTGTGGCCTTCTCTTGAAGCATTATACTCTGATTTAGCATTCATCTTCTCTTTGTTCAATTTCATCTTTTAAGCATCATGTACTTGTTTCCATTACAATATCCAATAGATTCATGTTCATTGTATATGAGTATGCCAATAAATACAATCAAGTCTGGGTTTCTATCACTGAAGAAAAGTCTGAATTGCATAGATCACTTCCAAGTATAAAATATATTCTAAATCTCATGATCCAATCAAACAAAGAAAAGGGAACCATTTCAAATGAACTCAAAAGTATGGACGAATGCTCTAAGAACAGGACTAAAATCTGTATGTACCAAGTTTCAGCTAACCCTGTCTTTAGATGAAGAAATTGATGTAATGTGCAGCCTGCAATGACAGCAAAACAAAAAGTATATAATTAGCTAACTTGAACACTTGATCTTGGCTTCTCAACTTGTTAAATAGATCCAGCATGATGATAGAGATGATGAGAACCATTCGTCTGATTTATTTAGGATCTTAGTACATAGTCTAGATCCTACCATACTGAGTATAATATATTATGTCAAAAAATTATAGTACCTACACCTTATTTTTTTTTATATAGAGCACAATAGATTGTCAAGTACCAACTATAATCCAAATCTTGTCCGCCTAATCTCAACTGCCACCAAAGATATTCACTAAAAATCATGTGTAGTATGCAATCTGCTGGGATCCTATCATGGTATCACCTAATGATAATTGATAGTTAAAGCCAAACCAACTTAATTTTAAATTGGTCTTATGATCACAACAACAAAACAATCTAAGTACTAAATTATCAAATCAAATATTAACAAAATGACATCAAATTAAGGACATTCCACTATATCAAAGTGCCCCCATCAACTTATATTGACCAGAAATCGAACAACATAAAGTTCAGATTTAGAAACATTTTTAAAATTCATAACAGTTAGCTCGAATCTCCAAAAAAACCCATGAAAATACGCACGAACTCGTAATAATATTCTCTACAACTTTTGTGAAGAAAGAAAGTCTAAATTCACAACTTATAAAATGTCAATAATCACACAGATAACAACGATTAAGTTGTTAATTTGGGTTCAGGTCGTTACAATATATCCATATATAAAAATTTCAAGCCAAAAAATAGGGCACAAAAGATGTAGAAATCTCTTCTATAACCATACAATATAACCATACAAAAAATCCAGAGCAATTCTATCTTCTTATGTTCAATTTGTATATATAATAATCATACAGCACTGGGACAACTTCTGTGAGCTCTTAATTAGGATCAGCTCTTGGTTTCTTGGTGCGCTACCTCTCAAAACACAAATGGAAACCTACTAATCCTACTATTTGATTAGACCATTGTTATGATCATCATATAAGTTTTGGTGGTGCTCATGAAATACAAATGGAAATCTACTAATCATATTACTTATTAGATCATTGTTATGATCATTATCCTAATATTGGCATCTCCCAATCCACATATAATTAGCAATCCACATATACTTAGCAACCATTATATCATTGAAACCTCAACCTTAAGCACCACCCTAAAACCTAGAAACTATTACTCAAATTTAAAGTACAAAAAGAGCTTAGCTATTTATCTCAAAGTTCAGGACAGTGCACAAAAGGCTTCAAATGACTGCAGAGAGGCTACAACCGTAGGATGTAGAGGCTGATGAGATTGATAACACATCAAGCTATTATGCAAGGGACATAAAAAAAATTCATAAAATGAAAGAAAATTAAAAAAACCTTTGTCATGAGGAAGACGCCGGGAGAGAGCCCAAGAAGAGACGATTGTGTCTTTGGGAGGGATGAGGACCAAAAATAGCTTCTCTGCGATTATCTGCATAAATCCATTGAAATACTCAGTTGATGTCAATAAATAATTGAGACGGAAATAATTACTGTTAGTGGCTCAATTAACTGGAAGAGATGGCAGGAACTCAGAAGCCATTAGGTAATTTCCGTTACAATGAGTAATCCTAAGCAAATCATAATAGCTACGCCATAGAGCTAGATATAGTGAAACCTCGCTCTCTCCTGAAGGAGTCATGAGATTGTCGGTGTAAAGTGGCAACAATCTGACCACTAATGTTCAAAAAAGGTTGAGCCACTAATGTTCAAAAAAGGTTGAACCCCTAATGTTTACGCCTTCCCCCCTTTTCCACCCGACTCTTTGGTCTTAAGAATGCTGATTTTAAGAATGAGTGATTGCCCTTATCCGACCCTTACTCCCCAACCTGAAAACAATCTTCATCCTCATAGGGTTTCCCCACATTGTATTTAACTCTTCCTCGTCCATGGTTCTTCCCTGTGCATCATCGTTACAGTCTTTTTTTTCGTCATTGGTTGCAATATGATTGAATATGACTCTTACACTTGGATTTGATATCTTTCGTATAACTTGTCTTGCTCAATTATACGTTTATTATAGTGTTGTAGCATTGCTATAATAGCATTACTCATGGTGTCATTGCTATAGTAGCATTACTCAATTACTATAATCGCATACTCATGGTGTAGTAGCATACTCATTGCTATAATAGCATTACTCAATTACTATAATAACATTACTCATGGAGTCATTGTAACATTGCTATAATAGCATTACTCAATTACACTATTATACGTTTATTAGTGTCGTAAATTTTCAGAATTATAGGAATTGTAGATAGTGTCAATACATATGGGTAGGTCAAAATCTTCTGTACACCAAAAATAGGAAATAACAAATATTAAAAAGAAAAATTACCATGGACCGACAGCAATAAGATACTGGCACATCACCAAAGCTTGAAAATATTAGAGGTTTCACTGATCAATGAACTGCCCTTAAACCCTCCAGGCATGGGATCATTTGGGACAGACTTAGAAGGATTAAAAGTTGTCTAGATGAATTCAAAAGGTTGCACTCCTCTTGCCTGTAGCTTACTCTTTACCCATCGACAATCTTCTTGTCAAGATGTACACCCATACATAAAAAGATACAAATATACTTACCAACCAATTTTAAATAAAGAATTTCTGAAGAATTCAACACTTAGACTGAAACATAAAGGAACAAACTACAAACTTCAACTAAAAATTCCAGGTAAATGACTCCAAAAATAGTAGATTAATAGAAAGAAAATAAACTGTAACTCTTCCAAGTCTGTAATGAAATTAAGAATGGAAAGTAAATAATCCAGTTTAAGATTGGATATAGACCTTTGTCAAACATGCATGTCCTGGCGTTCTTTTAGTGGAGATGGAAGCTACTTGCTCACTTAAGAAGCTATATTCAAATTGAGACAGTTAAGTTTCTTACGGAATAAAAGAACAAAAAAAACATGAACAATGAATCAAATATGGACAACAGTTGATGAAAACTGTTAAACTTACTCATCATATGGATTAGCACAACTTTCTGTGGAACTACGGCAAGGCTCTCTCCAAAAACTACTGTTTTCGACAGATCTTCTATGACGCGGTGAAACTGGAGAGCATAGACGAACAACCCACTATAGAAAGAACGAAATTGATCAAAACATACATAGATGAAAATACCCAAAAATAACAAAATTAATCATACACAAAATCGATCGATAAAAAGAAAAAAGAAACAAATCTTAAGCTCAGAATAATCGTTTGAAATCTATTCTCAGAGTAATATGTTGGGTCTATGTCCAAAAGATTGAACCTTTAACCAAATCTAAATATAAATAATTAGTCCAGCAAGTAAATATAAAAACCCAAATCTAATTTAGATTAAACAGTATTGTATGTTGAAATCTAATCAGAAAAAAATCACGTATGAATTACTCTGATGAATAGAACCACTTCTACTGAAATATGATCAGTTGGTATTGCGCTTATAGTCCTGGAACTACTCTGTATATCTGAAATATATCCATTTGAAAGTTCAAACTATACATTGAAATCTAAATGTCACTAACCAAGTTCACAACTGTATGTAAATTGTAAACCCAAATAAGCCTTGTATCTGCTTAAACTTTGAACCTGCAAACAGGAAAAAAAAATCACCATGTAAACAGGTGAATAGCTGAAATTCGAAGACAGATACAAACCCACAAAACCAAATAAAAAAATACAAAACCAATTTTTGGGAATACATTGAGATTAGTCTCAGACTATAAAAAGTAAATATACCATCATTCTACTTCTTCCATCATATATTACAACAAGTAAATCAAGTCACAATCTTTATGCGAAGATCAAAATCCCCTAATATCAATACCAAAAGAGGAAGAGCACCTCTTACTCATATATCTATATAATAAAATTCAATTTTTACATATAGTACAAAATATTTAGAATCAAATAGATAACCATACAAAAAATTCATAACAGCACCACTGTTCTACCTTTCCAAACCGAATCTAAAGTATTACTATAAGAAGGGCAACCTCTGCGAGCCCTTAATCATCATGATCATATGATTATGTGCTACCTTTGGTCGGTTATGGAGTTATGTTGGTATTCATGAAAATCTTGAATATATATCAAACATATGCATATGCACATCCCCAAAATCAATGGCGGGACTAATTGTGTAACATAGCACACCATTGAAAAAAGATCACAATAATTATTGCAAAATAGAAGTTAATCAAATATTACAGGAATGGTATATTGGTTTTACATACGCAATCTACTTTGTTCTCTTTGTTGCCTCCAATATCTCATCCATTTTGATATATCAGCACACCATTCTGAACTTATGGTGGTATTCATGAAAACAAAAGGAAACCCACTAAATTAATATACGTTTGAAGCAAGCCAAACACCTAGCCCATCCCGTTAATACTTGCTACATCTGCAGATCTTATTTTCTCCAAGCTGCACAAAACAAACACAAAGACCAAACAGAGCAAACAATTCAATATAAACATCACCAAATACTCAAACCACAGGAAAAAAAAATGTAAACTCTTCGAAACAAAATAACAAAGAAACCAAATAACTACCTGTCCACAAAACATCGTCGCATACATCGTCCGTCTTCTTAGAGTTGTAATACCCATCAACCATAACAAACTTGCCAATAATGAAACTATGCACCTAAAAAACCAAACACTGATTGAAGCAAATGAGATGAAACCCAATACAACCCCAATCGTAAGATATTCAAAATGGGATGCATGACCAGACCGTTGATTTAGTAGCGGTTCCCAAGTCTTGCCTCTAGCATCAAATTCATCTTCAAGATCGTAATCAAGTTTATAATTTAAAACATGCTCTAAGAACCATTGAAAGTAGTAGAGGTAAGGCTTGACAGTAGAAAACATATATAAAAAAGCAATCACCCATTTCATAATTGATCTGGGATTATAAAGAAGATCTCACATGCCTGCTCTGTTAGAATTGCATAATTTTCCTATATAACAACCCTGCTTCTGAGCTGTTGATGATTGCTTTTAACACTCATCAAGCTACAACAAAAAAATCAATACACACAGAAAAAAATAAAATCACACATCTAGCTACAACACACAAATCAATACACTAAAAAAACAAACAAAAGTCAGATATACACGTTGACATATTTCACTCATGCCAACATACATACCTTAAATAAAAGTTGCATGCTATGGAATAGACTGTTTTCCATAATTATTATCCACAATATTGTTTGACATATCGAATAAACTATTTGAAAGAGCAAAAGGATCAAATACATATATTCAAGTTCCACACCATAACAACTACTTATAGCAAATACATATATTACTCAGTCACATACATCTATCACTCAATCATAACAGAGAGCAACATCTAAGAATCAAGCAAGACACACAATCAATATACATAACAAAATTATACCTTCACCGGCTTAGCCAATCGAGAACACCCTTTTACAATCTCTTCTGTCTTCCTGCGCATGTCCATCAAAGGAGAAAATAAAATCCCAGAAATATTAACGAACAAAAGCACAAAACTTTACATCCACTATCTTGCAAAAAATCACAAAACTTTGAAGCTATATTGAGTTTATGGACATGAGTTCGTTAATTCTTGCGATTTGAGTGCTGGGTCCATTGACTCGAGGGCCTACAGCAAAATCTCATTCACCATAGCCAAAACATCAACATTTATTAACCACGGGTTTTAGTTTAGTTCTAAATTTCTAATCTAAAGAAATATTGAAATTGTATAGCAAAAAGAATACACATAAAGCCCTCACCAGAATGGCAGAGAAGAAAAATTGAACAACGATTCGAGACAGAAATCGAAGACTGTCACCTTGACACACCAAAACCCCCAGAAAATCAAAATCAAAATTGAACACAGAAATGTAAAAAAAAGAATGAGAACCAAAAACCACTGTCGTCATAGAGATCTAGTACATCCTGGAAGTTGTCAAAACTCATACATGATTTTATCACACAAAGATCTAAGCTCCAAGCTCCGGGAGCTATATCTGACCCACGGATTTTAGAGCAGATGCAAGAAAATCTGAAAACTTCACATGGCTAAAATGCTCATCTCTTGGAACAAAAATGTCTAAACTTAAAAGAAACAGCATTGTCTCAGAATTGGGGTCTGCGTTAAAAGCATAAAGAAAATTGGTCATTATGCATTCATATATAGTTTATGCTTGTGTAACGTAAAAAAATAGTATGATCAACAAAATATGTTCAATACTATGTATATGATCAACAAAATCTGTTCAATACTATGTATGCTCTATGCCATATAAGTTTCAGGTTGTCAGAACTTGATCAAGCTAAAAAACCAAAGACATTGTTTAGCTAGATTTGTTTCCTCACCAGTTTCAGCCGGTTTTCGACCAGTTCTTCCTCTTCTTGGATACAGATATTTCTGTGATCCACCAAGTACAGGGCATGCATATTCTACACCCATGTTTGGGCTCCCCAGATTATTGTAGTAAGCATAGTCATAGACTTTGTCCCACTCCTTTAGCTCGCCAGATCCACTTCCACGAAGATTACTCAACTCTTCGTCCTTGTATGGGCGTAATAGCTCAGGTGTTTGAGATGGCAAGTAGGCGTAAAACAAAAATGAATCAAGCAGTTAGTGTAGTCACATCTACACATGGATTTATATATCAATTATGCATTTCAATGAATCACAGAAAGATTGATTTTTCTTTAAAGCTGAATAAAACTTCATCCAGATTTGTGAATAAATTTCATTTCATATGGGTTTAAACAGCAAAAAAAATTCATTAAATGAAGGGAATTTGGTGCAAACCAAATATAAAATGTGAAGGGCACCACCTTTCTTTTGTTGCAATTCAAGTTCCTCACTCTGCCTTCGCATTTCTCGGGGTCCTCTTTGTAACCCTGATATCAGACAGATCAAATTAACAAATGATAACACGGTAAAACCCCTAGCTCATATGATTCAAAATACACCAAAATGAGCTAAAGAGCCACACATACATATTGGAAAGCTAAAAAACAATCAATCAATTTTCTGATACAGAACAAAGAATATGATGTTTTGAGCAACAAATTTGAACTCTAAGCATACAAAACCTAATTAATATGAATTGAAGTGGCTATGTGATGTTTACGAATTGTATAATCTGATCATTCCTATTCCGAAGGTATTATATTTCACAAATTGAAGTGGATATGTAATGTTTACTCATACGAATCTATGTTAACCATTTCCATATAAGCTCACCTTAAAACCAATCCTCGAATTATGCCATAACGCATTAGAACTTCTACACCCTCACCCTCATGTTTTACATTCAATTCGTCGTGCAAGTTCTCTTAAGAAAAAGAAACACGGACCCGTCAGACCATTTTACTGATATGAGTTACATAAACAAAATCCAGAATTTAAAAGAGCAAAATATACACAGACCAAATGCCCATTCCGCATGCTAGGTTTTGCAGAACATGTATGTTATAATGAATGGTCCTAATATATATGTAAAATAAAGCATAATGAGATCTCTATCAACAACAGCAGGAACAAAAGGATTGAAGAATACATAGAGATCATGTTTCTTGCTTATAATAATCAATATAGCATTTCAACAACGATTAGGGGCGGGCATCAATGTGTGGCAGCAGTACCTATGGACGGGAAAGAAGGTTCAGCTGATGTATGTGTCATTGAGTTGGGTGGAACTATAGGTACATTGTCATTTTTTTGTTCCTCTAGGGTGGAGATGGTTTCCATTTCTCCAAGACTTTAAAGTTTAAACTGCTTCTCATGAGATCCTATAACAATCACTAATTTTTTCGTCATGCTTCTCATAATGTAGAAGATATTGAATCAATGCCCTTCATTGAGACCCTAGGCCAATTCTCGTATCGTGTTGGTAAGATGTACAAACTTGGCAAGCATGGCACTTTAATTTATATATTCTTGGAATTCACGACACTGCATTTTCTGATCAAAGTTTTCTGTTTTAGGTCCTGGAAATTTTTGCTTGGTTCATGTCAGTCTTGTGCCTGTTCTGAATGTTATGGGTGAGCAGGTAGTTATCTTACAGTGCTATATGACACATGAATTGTACAGGTTAATTTTAGTGGTTGGTTTAAGAGTTCTTTTTATACACCTTATTTTGCTTATTCTTATATATATGGAGTGTGTCACAGCATAATCTTGCACCAGTTTGACTAAGTAATTTTCCTCCTTTTATTGTTTCTTTTGTAGAAAACAAAGCCTACACAGCACAGTGTTCGAGCACTTAGAGGACAGGGTTTGACACCTAATATTCTAGCTTGCAGAAGTACAAAGGTGGATCTACATTCTTCTCTGCTTTTATATTTAAAAAATTTTAGTTGATAGAAGTGTAAATGTAGATCTCAGTTTTTTAAGTATATATATACATCAGTTTTTGTGTTTGTTAACATTTTTACTTCTCTTTCATCACTAATAGGATCAGAAGGCAAATGAAGCAATCTTGAAAGAACTAAACCTTCAAAGGTTTGTCTGTGAAATTTACTCTGCATTTTATTTGGTCAGCTGCATATTTGGTTTATTTTCTCCTGTTTTTTATTGTGTCAACCATATATATTTTGCTACTGCAAGGTGGTCATATAACCTTCCTTGTTACAGTGTTGCTAGAGAGATTACTTTAAAGGAATGGACAACCAGGACAGAAATTTCCTCTAAATTTTACTATCCCAATATAATCTAATACCAAGTACAATAGATTCAACTCAATGGCAGATTATCGATGGTTTGCAACTTCAACCAAGCACTTCAACACCCAGGTAAGTCATCTCTAGATGGCTTGCAGAAACACAAATAGATTGAAATACATAATAGTAAAGACAATAAAGCAAACTCCAGGTCTCAATCTAACTACTTCTTGAAGCCCACTGAAGTTAAAGTACTTACGTTTCCAGAGAACGATGGTGCGGTATCAAATTCGTTCCTGAATCTCCTCTAGCACTCTAGCAGCTCAATTCGTTTGCACAATCTGCACAAAACCGGAGAAATGAAAAAGTAATTCCATCAGGCAGATGGTAAGTTGATCGATTGATGACGGCAAGAAAGGAAGGAGATCGATCTTAAGAGCAAGCAACTTTTGTAACAACAATAAAATACCAAACACAAAATAAGAAGAGCTCACCGTCCAATCTCCTTAGTTTGCGAGAAAACCCAAACATTATGGTAAAGCAACAACTTCAACAACAGCCAAGAACTCTCTAGTTACCTAAACAAACACAAACATTAACTGCTCAATTAGACCATCAAGACCAGATTTTTAGTGGGTGCAAGCAAATTTACTTACCTAAACGTCTTAAAGTAGCGCAGCGCACAGGGTTGGATCGATGAGGATGGAAATCACGATGGTGTGGTACCAATGAGGATGGAGGCAGAGAAGATATGAGAGAGAGTGACCCAAAATACAAAGATGGAGAGGAAGGATCAGAACGACGACGGGGAGAGAGAAGCAATGATCGATTGCTCAACTTTCATGAATAGCAATCGACGACGTGGTCGATCCCTTGCTCCTCAATCCGGCATAAACAACTCATAAACAGGGATTAGCGACGTGGCCGAATTCAGACGCTGCAAATCCGCACCGTAGCTTTGGATTGGCACGTGAGTTGGGCGAGATGTGAACAGTGAATGAGGCACGGAGGCTACTGTTCAAATGAACAGTTGGACTACTGTTCAAATGAACAGTTGGACTACTGTTCAAATGAATAGTACTATTCATAAGTAGACCAACTCTGTTATATTGGGAATAATTCACATCAAGAAAAAAAGTCAAATAGTTCTTATGTTTTTACACGTTCTATTTTAGATGAGACTCCTAAAAACTGCCAAATTCATTTCTTCTACGAATTATGAATAACATTAGAAGAACCACAAGTGTTTTTTTCCTTGCTTAAACGCACAACAGAGCCCGACCAAAGTCGCCTTGGCAATTGTAAACAGATTCAGCAGAAGAAAATTCCAAGGATGCTTCTTGTGCATTAACCACAACGTAATTAACTGCACCAAACCAACATGAAAAAAAATTAAACCAAATCAAGAAAATGAAACCCTAAAGGAAAAAAATACGTACACCATAAACTAATTAATCAAACATGTCGCATGTGAGTACGTTACTTACTCGCTATGGTAAGCACAGCAATGCAGACAAAACTGATAATGCCGGGAGTAGTATGTATAAAGAACTCGGGAATCGCCCTTACGCTGACGACGACGGCGGCGACACCGATGGTGAGGGCCAGCTGAAACGAGATGATGGCGTAGTCTCGTAGACCTTGCGTATGAAGGCCCAACGGATCTGAGGCGTTTCCATCTGGTTAGAGTATAGTTTTTGAGCCTTGGTTTGAGCCTCTAAGTCGACTGCGCCATTGTTACCACTCTTCACGTCGCCACCCTTCATCACGAACTGTGCCATTGATAAGAGATTAATTAAAGTTAATTAATTATGAAGCACGCAATTTGACACAGGCGAAGAGAAGAAGAAGATGAAGAAGGTGACGAAGGAAGGAAAGGGATTCAATGGCGATGGAGGTTTAAGGTCGGAGAGTGATGGTGGTTTTTGCATGAGAATGGGGGAGAGAAATAAGCGTAGGGGACAAATGACGCGGTTAAAAATTATTACCCTTTTTACTCTCTCTTTTTCCTATATTTGTTGCCTCCGGACATGTAGTTACTTTGATTTTCTTACGCAGTAGATCAGATGCATGTGTTTGGTTGGATGGTTAGACATTAAATTCACATTGTAGTGTTTTTGGGACAATGAGACCTATTTAGACGTGTAAGAATTTTAAAAAAGAATGTACAGAGAAAAGAATGCATAGCTCATCCCTTTCATTTGAGTTAGTGGTGAGAAATTACATCCATCGTCTAATTTTGGAACGACAGTTATATAGATATGATCTTATGGACACATTAGCGGCAAAATCGATTTAAGAGCTCTAGAGTTGGTGAAACGTGAAACCAGAAATAATGGTTACAGTACAATCTTCATTTCACATTGCCAACACAGACACATTCCACGATCACTTGAGAAACTGGAAATGCAACTGTCATCGTACATTATAAAGAATGACCACTACTCACAACCATAACAGGCTCTCAACAAATGACTAGAGTACATAAAAATGAATCAACCTCTATCAACCTGCCTCCATTGGTGCTTCCCCATTTTCAGGCTTTTCTTCATTGCCATCATTTTTTTCATTTCCTTCCACATTCATGGCGTCCCAAACAGTTTCCATGGTACTTGCTTCTGTTTCCATGGTAAATACATCCGCAACTATCTCTATCAGCTCATCAGCATTCTCCTCTATGATCTATGAAACATTTTAAAAGATAAAAAAATTTGCAAATAAATCAGCACAGTACTATCTCTGTATCTCATAGCCTACAGGAAAAACAATATAAGGGACTCAAAGAGATACATGCTATAACGAAATAACAAAAATATGAAAGCAAATCCAAATTATTATATGCAATGGTAATCTCAGATAATCACAGTTTAAATCCAATAGTAACCTCAGAATTTCGAATGATTAAAATTTCATATGCTAGCATGTGGACTTATTTCCTAATCCCAGCCTAAACACGGTTCCAATTCTGCTACAATGCAGGGCAAACACACTGAAGATAACGAAATTAAAACGCCCAGAGAGAAAAAGATCTCGGAATGTTGGAAACTAGATTCAAAATAAGTGGTAATAACTCACCGCATATATTTCAACCACTTGAGCTGGCCTAGTGTTGATGATATTGAGGATCTTCTCATCCCCCAGGTGATATTGTTTACACTTCTCCTTGAACTCATCAATACTCTCTCTTGTTTGAGTATCAGCAGGAGTATTAGCCAGATAATCAAAAACCTAAATGAGACAAATCAACCATACATCACCTCTGAGAACAACAATGAATTAAATAAAACAATACAGGTGTTAGAAACATAAACTCCATCACAACCTTATATTCTGATGGTGGTACTGCAGATGTAGACCGTACTTCAGGCTTTTTCGAGGCCCCTTTAGATTTTAGGAATTCTAGCACTTCAAAGTTATTAAGCGCTCCCAGGTCAGCCTGTAGTCTGCAAAAAAGTTCCATTAGAAACCTGCAACTATTAAGGGCAAAAATATATTTTAAGTAATGGCTTCATCTTCATATCACCAAGAAATTAAAAGCAATTATAATGAAAACCACACATAGATTTTAAGAAATACATCTTCATATCACCAAGATCAGCGCTTGCAACCAATATCAGACAATACAATATCAGAGTGATGAGGACTTCCGATATCCACAATGAGTCAAACTTCAGATGCTTTTATGTTCAATCTGTTTCAGCAGGAAATGAAACAGTAAATGGCAAAGTAAAAAACTGTAATACAAATCTGAAAAGTCTCAAAGGGAAAAGCTAAAAATAGCTGCCTATCTTAAGAAAAGACAAACAGTCTCATAGGAACCAAAAGAAGCCTAAGATTTTCATGTTTTACTGACTAATGTTCAATGTGATCAATATCATAACATATGGTAACACCAAGAGCTGGTTGTTACATCAGAGTGTACTGAGGACTGGAAATTTGATGTCTAGGCCTAAATTGAAGAGAAGATATGATAGGCGATTGGAGGAATCCTGAAAGGGAAATACAAATTTTGACAGAAGATCCCATTACTTACCAGTGAAATTATCTCACACATCCCTTAATTGAAGATACAAATGCCTAGTTAGCCAGTACAAGAAGAAGACATGTTAGTGCTTTTCATGAACCCAGGTAAAATTGAACGACACCATCATGATATTTCAGAATCATTGGACTTGCATTGTACTGAATATTGGTTTAGGGTTTGAGGTTTAGGGGGAAACCAAGCTCAAGAAATGATTTCGCACTAAAGATAGCCAAAATAGATTTCAACTGAGCCACAAGCCACAGCTGCCTTGATCACACTGCTTCTAATCACCTTGGCTTTACTTTTAAGAATCCCTTTACTACATTGGTTTCCTTTGTCCCTACTGTTTCAATATCACTTTTGAAGCCAAGGCTGGCAAAATCCAGACTTTACATACTTCTGCCGGAACCAAGCTTTCCTAGATACAATCGGATACTAATCGAAGGATAGAGACTTCCAGCTGAGTTTAATACTGGCATCTTTAGACGCTTCCTAACTATAAGGTAGAGCTAAGAAACTACATGGCTGAAAAAATGACAGGTAGTTCTATCTTCTTAATATGCAAGAACCCAAAAACCCCATCAATCTAGTGAAACTATTTTTACAAGTATTATTGGATTTCATCCAAGACAGTTGGTTGAGGCATTTTATCAAACACCTTTAAGCATATGACCAAATTTTTCTTCTTTTACAACAATTCGCAACAGTATCAATCAAAACGTATACATTCAACATAGAAATTACTAAGTTGCCAATTGTTATCATACAACAGAGAGTGTTATTCAGTAAAGATTGAAGCAATACAAAAGTAGATAACACAAAAAGAAAGTACCCGGCGAAGTCTCGATGAATCTGGAAAGATGGGTTTAAGAAACTGGCGAGATCAGTGGCGGCGGAGACTACCGGAGTACAATTAGCCGGCGAAGGGGATGAAGGGTTTACCAGCTCAATAATCAATACGTACAGAGGTGACCCTATGCCACTTCAATAAAATAGCTTCTTTGCTTTTCTCTGTTCAATGTGGGATAGGAAGTATTGACTTGTACAACAAGAGCAACGAATGACCGATTGAAACAAAACCTTTGAGAATTGAGAATGATCCAGACGACAAGTCGTTTGAAACTGAACGGAGACCACGGATAAAGTCTATCTTCTTCAACCTTAGCTTTTCACTTTGACACTAAAAATTTGAAACCGTCGTCGACACCATGACACTCCGACATCCCTTCCTCCCTCAAGCCTCTCTAACCCCATCTCCAAAACCCTCCACCTTAAACCCTAAACCCCAATCCATCTTCCTCCTCAATTCCCCAATCTACCCCTCATGTTCTCTCTCCGTCCCCCACACCACCACCGACTCCGGCATCCTCTTCCGCGAAAAGCTCATCTACCTAGAAACCCATCTCAACGTAAATCCCCAAAAAGCCCTCCAACAAAACCCGAACTTCCGTTCCTGCCCTCTCTCCTCCCTCAAGTCCGTCGAACACTGCCTCGCCTCCATGGGCATCGAACGCGCCGCCCAGGGCCGTATCCTCGACATGCACCCCCAGCTCCTTACCGTGGACCCTCACTCCCATCTCTACCCTGTCTTCGACTTCCTCCTCCACGAAGCCCTCATCCCTTTCCCTCACATCCGCAACTCCGTCGTCCGCTGCCCTCGCCTCCTCGTCTCTGACGTCACCACCCAACTCCGCCCCGCCCTCACTTTCCTCACGCGCGACATGGGCTTCACGCGCGTCACTTCCCAGACCACCGTCCTGTTGGTGTCGAGCGTGGAAGGCACGCTCCTCCCTAAAGTGGACTACTTACAGAGCTTGGGGCTGAGACGGCACCAAGTGCTTAACATGGTCGTACGGTCTCCGGGGCTGTTGACTTTTAGTATTGAGAAGAACTACAGGCCGAAAGTGGAGTACTTGGTTGAGGAAATGAAGAGGGATGTGAAGGAGTTGAACAAGTTTCCGCAGTACTTTTCGTTTAGTTTGGAAGGGAAGATTAAGCCGAGGCATAGAGCTTTGGCTGCGCGTGGGTTTTGGCTTCCGTTGAGGGAGATGTTGAGGGTTAGTGATGGCGAGTTCAATGCCATGTTGATCGAGATGCGATTGGATCAAAGAGGCTAGCTGCTTGTAGTAATAATGGGTATTTATTTGACTTCGATTTTTGTATATGTATGTTCCTGCTTTTGTTACTTGTGTTCTAAGTTAATTACATAGCATCCTGGTTTTGTGTGGAGTGATGTGAAATATTGATATATTCGGGCAAGCACATTTTGGGAACACTGTTTTCTGTAAGCAGAATCCCTTGCTCAAATCATTTGATCGATAGATTACTGGTCCGGCTGTTTTGATTGAGCTTATGTTAGATGATCATAATTGTAGTCAAAGTTTGGAGTTCATATCCTTGATGTGGGGGAATCAGCTGAATAACCCCCGTATAAAACCCCTGTTGTTTTCTGCTCTAGCATTTGCCTAGCTTGCTGCTGTCTTTATGTGTTTCTTGATGGTATGGATAGATGCAAATTGTGATTAGAATTTCAGAAGACTAATATGTGACAATTTGAGAGGCTTGAGAGGCTTGTGGACTTCTATGTATGTAATTGCTGGCATGAGAACATATATATGTGGCTCCAATTGTTGGATTTGTGGTTTTTATAGCCTCAAATGGTGACATAGGGAAAAAGCTTGTTGAAGATATTTACTGGGCAAAAAATCTCAAACACAGATGGACATGATATGAATCGAGTTTTGGGCTCTAAACTCTATTGGGCTAAACACCTAACCCAAAGAAACACACCACAAAAAAGAAGGCAAGTAATGACTTGACGAGTAAGTTTCATAGAATTAAAGAGTGAATTAGTTCATAAAATCGAAGTGGTATAAGGATTGGCCAAAAAGTATTATTCTTTTCTCTTTTTCTTTCACCAACACAGTTAGCTAGGGCTTTTGTAAATTAGGGGTACTCAAATGGCTGTGGGCTTGGTCCATAGGATGAGCAAGGTTTTCCCTGCTGTGTTTTACAGAGAAAGATAATTTTCACGGTGAACTCTTCGTCTTTCCTTTCTTCTTATTTTGTTTCTGGATATTGTATATGTTTAGGGTTTAGGGTTTAGGTCTCTGGTATCAAATTCTCAACTATGCGCAGAGGAATGTTTCAACAATTGGAAAAAGGAAGTGGAAGACCCGTTTAAATCTTATGGCTTGATATGCACAGTAGACAATGTATATATCTTTATTAACTCTGCAAATTAATTAACTAGGTTTTTTTTCTTCTTTTCTTGAAATGAAATCGTTGAAATGTGTACGTGTAATCGAGCAGGAACGAAGTAGGATGGTGGTTGATCTCGAAGATCGGCAAGATAGGCGAGGTTCTGAATACTTAGAACATGGTTACTATGCTCTATATACTCTAGGAGCTGGACTCCATCCTAAATGGGTATCTTTCATCCTTTGTTTTTATCTACTATATATTATGAGTGATGTGATTCTTTCAATTTGATGTTGTTCTTCAACTTAAATTCTCTGTGGATGCTTAGGTTGAATACATAGTCGATGGCTCAATCCAAGTCAGTCTCATGCCGATGATTCGATACCCATTTCTTTGCAAGTCAATCTGAGAATGCATGAAGTAAACTTATTATTTTTTATTTTTTTATTTTTTTGAAAGAGAAATTATTATTTCATTATCTATTGATATTGAAATGTATAAGTTGTTTTCTTTTTAAACAACTGTGATTGTCATGAGAGACCTTTCAAAGTTTCAAATGCAAGTAGCTAATCTTTTGCTACTCTTTGCAGGACGCATTTCGTCACTAAGTATTACGAATTCTATGAAAAGTTTGAAAACGAACACGTGAGTATTGACTCCCTTTAAATTGATCAGGCTAGCTTTTAGTGTATATCTGCAGATTCACTTGCGTATCTATTCCATCAGTGCTCTAATCTTTCAGCGTTTTCCTGATAAATGGGATTGCCATCTTATTTACTCGGTAAGTGTTTGTTATTACTTATTATTTTGTGATTGAATTTGGTTCAACTGTTCAAGTAATAGTTACAAGTTGACTTTTTTTTTGTATGAATAGGAAAAAAGGATTGTTATTTTGGCCACTTCGTGTGAAGTAATAGAGTTGGTGCAAAGGCTCTTGGCGAAATCTGTTTACGGGACAATGACTTTTGAAGAAGCCTATGCCATCCAGAAAGAGTGTGAAGAAGAACATAATCATGCTTTGATGTCTTACCTTAAACTTTTGGGGATGTCTGACCTTAAACTTGATGATTAAAATTTCATATATTTCGAATTAAGCTTCAATGTAATAATCTGATTGATGAACTTGGTCTTTCACCAAGTTACTCAATCCTAGTCACTGCCTCTGAAGTTTGAATTGAGGAGTAATTCAAGTATTCTAAAAAAACATGTTTTGAAATAATCTCGGAAAAATAGATTTTATTTTTTATTTTTTGCCAGTCTTCTACCTATTCAGAAACAAAAAATCAAACGAGATCAGTCTGTTATATATATTTATTTGACCTTAAGTTATCGATGAAGGGATGCACAACAAAAGACCAATATGTTAAGCCTAACATATTGGTCCCAGCGCTTCAGCCGATAATGTGACCAATCAGTTAACGTTAACATATTGGTTTCAGGATACGTAGGGCAAAATTGTCAATTTACAGTAAAAAAACAGTAAAATACAAACAAAAATATCCTCTCAGTCCTGCCGTCTCTCATCGGCTCTCTACTCTCTCCTCTCCTCTCAGTCCTGCCGTCCCTCATCGGCTCATCTCCTCCACCATCTTTTCTGCTATGAACGCCGTCGTTGTGGTCTCTGGACTCTGGGTAAGCGAAACCTGGCCTCCGACGAAGACATCGGCAGTCTGCTCAATTGTCCATTAGGTTTCCGGCTTTCCGCGCTTCTACCGAGGATAAAACTTCTGCTGCTGTGGTATTTGCTCTGAAAAAAGGTAACACTTCAGACATGAATGGGTTTGTGAATTGTGATTGATTAGCTGTGGTTAGCATATCATACTGTCTAGGTTGCACTGAAACCACTCATTTGCATAAGACGTATGCGTTTTGTCGAATTGTTCTCTTTGGACAAGCTGTGCATTCGAGTTGTTCTACTGTTGCATCACTAGGCAGTTACCAATTTAAACTAAGAGAACAAGCTGTGCATTCGATTTGTTATACTGTTGCATCACTAGGCAGTTACCAATTTAAACAGATTGCTGCCGAATCGTTGCCCTTCTCTTGTTATGGCTCATGAATGCAGTAGCTTAAACCAGTTAAACGTCAAGACGGCGTAGCTCAACCATTTACTGTGTCAGACAGAGCCAAGCCAAAGTTCAGCACCATTTAACCATTTGCATTTCATTTATAGACATGAAAACAGGTGCTCTCATCGTGTCATAAAGAGGTATGATAAGCATGACCGAGTATCATAGAAAAGGAATCAATACACTTTTAAATCCAGGTGACAGTACGTCTGTACAGTATTACCAATTGTGTCAGCACCTCCCTCGTTGCATGGCAGCACGAACGACCTGATTGTCATAATCAGTGGTCTGTGATCCCATTTATTCCTTAAACAAGTCATGATTATGTGGGACGCACTACTTGATTGTAATCACATCTTGGATTTCCATCGAAGGCCGAGACCTTAGTGAAAACTCAGTGGACTAGCCGAATTCGGTGAACCACTATACATTTTGTGTCGGCTCTTCTACTTATCGTATTTACCCTATCGATGCTTCTGCTAAAGTCCCTTGCGAAATTTGGTAGAATCATTTGGCGCCGTCTGTGGGAACCGAAACGTCGAGTTCAAACCACGTACAAATACCATCATCCAAAAGCTCGTAGTTCCATCTGTTGTTGCGAAGGACAACCCAAGCCGAAAATGGTCATCTGATGATCCGAGCCTGAAATAAGCATCTGAATGGTCAACCCGAATAATCACATCTTGGGATCACTCACACTTCATTGTTGTTCAGACTCGAATGTTTGATGTTTGGATGCTTGATGTTCGAATGCTCAAGTTCGGAGGCTCGAGGCTGTCGAAGGTCGGTGCCGCAGGAGGGACCAACTTTTTTGAATGTCTGAGGTTGTATATAAGGTACCCATTCCGTTAGTAGTTTGAACACCATTGCACCGGTTATGTACTTGTCGAGTACCCCGTTGTTCCATTCCAATGTTCGAGCATGGTTCACAGGTGCGAGAGGTGGCGATCGATCGATGTGTTAACTGCATGTTGAAGTACGTGATTATCTTGATCGAGTATTCACGTATATAAAGTACAGAGGATGACCTCCAGGGGCGATGCATCTACTGGAAGCCATGCATGCATATGATCAAGTTTAGCTTAATTCAATCCGTTTAGCATGCATGCATTTGAGCTTGTGATTGAATACGTAAGACCCATCTAGACACGTTCACATACGTTAGAGGTGAAGTGATTAATTATGCTTTGATGCTTTAGATGTATGTGTAGGTTTCTTAATGTATGTGATGAGTGCATATGGATATGAGCGAGATTGACGGGGCAACTGGTTCATACAAAAGCATGCGAAATAGTTGGGCTTAATTAATTATGATTCGAATACGTATCAATTACGAAATTGTCGGAATACGAAAAGATAAGAGGGGCCCACTTCGGAAACGGCAACACAGTTTCGGAGTCTACCCGATAGGCAAGTGTCAATTATGCTTGCGCTATCATGGGCACGGTTGATACCATCATGACCTGCGCCATCGATCGGGACTAACGGACTGAGGTCTGGGACCTCCTGTTACGCATCCACCCAATAGAGCAACACCCGATAGACCAGTGGCAGTTATGCTTGCGCTATTATGGGCACGGTTGATACCATCATGACCTGCGCCATCGTTCGGGGCTAACGGACTGAGGTCAGGGACCTCCCGTTACGCATCCACCCGATAGGCAAGTGGCAGTTATGCTTGGGCTATCATGGGCACGGTTGATACCATCATGACCTGCGCCATCGTTCGGGGCTAACAGACTGAGGTTTGGGACCTCCCGTTACGCATCCACCCGACTGAGCAATACCCAATACATAAGCGGCTCCAAACAGCAACATCAGGTTACACTGATGGATACAAAACTACCAGCCACCAACACACATACATACATTCACTTCTACCCTTTTGCTTTCAGATTTAAAATGCAAAAATTCTGGCACCATAAAAACGAATGCATATAAACTTGACATTATTCCATAGGTCACCCTTGACATTATTCTACACTTGCATATAAACTTGTTTTCAAGCTCTATAATGTGACCTATGGTTTTCACCTTGAGCTAATATATGTGTGACCTATGGTTGTATTTCTCAAACAGCCAATCGTAGGGGTGAGATTTTAACTCGAAAACCGGCCCGAATGGCCCGAAAACTCGTAAGCTAGAAGAATACGATTGAAATCTGTATTCTTCTAGCTATGGTTTGGGTAGGAAATATTTAAGTATTTACAAATTTACAAATTTAAAATCTCAATGTAGAGAGCAACTGTGGATCCCCTAAGGTTTGAAATATTTTTGATTTCTAACAATATATTTGATGTTTATACGGATAAAATAATAAGTTAACAACATCAAATATAAGCATGATTGCATCATTGCATAAAGATGTTCTGATGATCAGTGAGGGATGAATGTCTTGATATTGAAGATGTTGCATTGTACTTTTTCCCTGATGATAACACTACTAGGTGTATTTTGGCTTCTCATTGCATGATTTTTATGCCTGGACTGTGTTTTATCAAAATATATTATGTCAACGCAGTCGATGACATTTCTTGTGATCAGGTAGCAGAGACTAAACTCATAGAGTTTCTAAGCCAATGTACAACGGCGAAGTTCGTGATCCAAGTAGAGATCGAGACGAGAGGCAACGACGGAGGCTAAGCGAGTGATGGCGGAGGCCGTGTGAGAGCGGCGATTAATTGAGTTGTATACGGGGATTAGAGAGGGAGACTCAAGAGAGAATGAGATATGAGAAAGTCCCTAAGGTGTTTCACACGAACATTTATGGGTTAAACTTATAATCGACAAATATCTAATTTTGCAACGGCGACTAATTTTCTATAGCAAATGCTAAAAATAATTGCCACGGCATGCAATTTTCGTCGCAAAAGGGCTTTTCATTTGCGACGGATCATTTTCTGTAGCTATTAGTAAGTATTAGCTACGGCATTAGTTGTCGTCGCAAAAAATCGAAGCTAATTGGATTTTTTGTTGTAATGATGTTTGAGTTGGGTTTGAATTTGAATATCAAGGGGACTTTGACCACCAAGGGATATCCCATTATGTAATCTTTGTAATAGGCGACATCATGGTTCATGTTACCGGGGTACTATGAGTTGTTACCATTGTCTAGGAGGGTCACTTTGTGAGGGAGTGTCCTCAGCTTGGCACTTTTAGAGGTGTTGCGGATCAGAGTGTTGGTCGTGATCAAGGTACTGCTTCTGGTGATCGTGCAACACAGTCTTCTGGACAGGGTGGTCAGCAGAATCGCGGCCAGCGTGGATGACTAGCGGGACAAGCTCGAGTTCATGCCATGTCTCTACGTGAGGGCAAAGCTTCCCCAGAGGTCATCATCGGTACATTGTACATTTTTGGTCATCCAGTTCTTACTTGACTAGATCCAGGGGCTACACATTCATTCATGTCATATAGATTATCATCATTGGCTACTGTACCTGCATCTCCACTCCCTAGTTTGTGGCGAGTGTTATGTCCATCTGGAGAGGTAGTGTGTGTCGAGTGGGTATATAGAGATTGTGAGATTTTTATTGGAGGTTATGGGTTAGCTGCGGATTTGATGTTGCTGGATATTGTGGATTTTGACGTGATTTTGGGCATGGATTTCTTGGAGAACCATTGTGTTGTTCTTGATTGTCACAAGAAGGAGGTTGTTTTCAGGAGTTCAGGCATGCCGGAAATCTTGTACCATCACATCACACCAGTGTTTTATTTACTTACTACTAAATTTGGTGGTAACATTTTATGTTGTTATGGAGAGGAGACGAAGACGGTCACAATAGGCAACAAAAGGCAACAAAAGTATCTCAATGCAAGTATTCAAATTTTACACTGATGGATACAAAACTACCAGCCACCAACACACATACATACATTTACTTCTACCTTTTTGCTTTCAGATTTAAAATGCGAAAATTCTGGCACCATAAAAATGAATGCATATAAACTTGACATTATTCTAAACTTGACATTATTCCATAGGTCACCCTTGACATTATTCTACACTTGCATATAAACTTGTTTTCAAGCTCTATAATGTGACCTATGGTTTTCACCTTGAGCTAATATATGTGTGACCTATGGTTGTATTTCTCAAACAACCAATCGTAGGGGTGGGACTTCAGCCTGAAAACCGATCCGAATGGCCCGAAAACTCGGCCCGAAACAGAATGGCCTGAAAAATAAAAGATATGAAATTTTTTGGCCCGAAACCAAGGGTGTAATCTGGTACGGTTTCGGTTTGGTACCCAGACCGAACCGATTGGTTCTGAATTTTTTGGGACACGTATCGCTATTTGATACGTTTTACATTCTGGCTATTGTACACTTGCATGCAGCTGATAGCTCCCTTTGATATATAGGAATTTTTTTTCCCATTCCTCTCCGTTCAGCCGAGCCCTAATTTTTTCCCGGAGCCCCAATTCGAATTTCCCTCGGCCGAGTCATGATGATCATTCTGCTTTTCTTCCATTAAAAGCAAAATATGATGTAGTTTTCTAAAGCTATATCAAAATTGATGCATTGATCAGTGTGTATATACTGATCAAAAATAGGATCAAGTAGTGTCTTTAGAATATTCTGTGTGTATATCAAAACACACAAAATATCTAACTAGTGCCTTCAGAGTGATACCATCATGACGTAGCAACTTTAGCCAGAATTGTAGTACATAGCAACTTTTGCTTAATGTATGTGATGAGTGCATATGGATGAGTGCTTCTCATTGCAGAATATATTCTCTATCACATACAGAATATAAATATGTTTTGATAAAGAGTGCATACTAAAAAATATATTACATAAAGGTGTTCTCAATAAAACAACCATTCATACTACTTGTTTCTACCAGATTCCGTAAGGATTCCAGCAGAGGTACGGATGGGGTCAATTCTGGTGATCCGAGTTGTCACGCGTATATCGTCATTTACCTGCTGTTAAAAGTAATACACGAAACAGTCGTTAGAAGCCTTGACGGGTTGTTCTCACCTTCGACTCACAGTCTATAACATCTCATAAATTATAAGAAATGTCAAAACACACAAATCATCCACATCAACCACACACAAACATATTTAGTATTAGTCGGAATTGCATCGTGGTGATCTCATGTTCGTCGTCGAGGCAAGACCAAAATTTGAACTCACCGGCGTTGCATCTCTCCTAAAATCTGATCCCGTTGTCCATGATTTAGTTTACTTCGTTGTGGGCAACGCGATGGCGTCGCGGTCCTCGTTGGCTGTGACGACCTGGAACAGAATCAGCAGTTAAGTCGCATTGTTGCAGAGTTACGACAGTGTTGAAACCGCCAGCTTTGTTAACGACTAAATTATTGGCCGAGAATTGGAGCTGGGTCTCTTCTCGAGAGTCGTTGTACGTGTAATTATGAGTTCGTGGGCGGTTCCGGATCGTTATTTGGACGACCAAGGAATTAGTTATGAATATTTGAAATTTCGACGGAAACGGATTTAAATGGCAGGTTTGTTCGCGACTAAATTACCGGACGAGAATTTGGTTTCGGCTTCTTCACGGAAGTTGTTCAGAATTTAATTTCGAGTTCGTAGGAACTTCCGGAGCACGATTTTGAGTTACGGAGATTTAATTGTGAATATTGCCGTTTGTTGATTAATTAGTCGATTTAAATGTGTGTTGGTTCAAAGGGTTGACTTTTTATCCGTTTGGCCGATGTGTTTGACTTTGGGTGATTATTGAAGAGTACGTCGAGACGAGTTTGTAGCCGCAAGAATTATCGGGATCGAAATCACGACGAGAAAGTTACGTGGGTTTGAAGTTCGTCGGAGTGGATAATTACGAGTTTCCTAATCGGGAAAGCTTTAAATAGTGGGGTTTCTATTTTGGGAAGTCAACATGTATCATTTAATTGGGTTGACTGGGTCAACCTAGTTTGACCGATGTGGTGCGACACCCACGGTGCTCCACGACGGCTCGCCGGCGACGATACCCTTCCGGCCACGGGGAAGGACCCCCTCGATGCGCCTCGATGCCCTCTTCACTTTCCCGGCCTCCGTTTGCGGCGAGGACGCCGGAGGAGGAAGCTTTTCCGGCGAGAAATTGGTGGATTTTAGGTGAATTCGGGTTCTTGGTTTCGATCCGAATTGAGCTCAATCAAACACTGGGTCTTGAAGCTCTCCTCTCAAGGATTCTAACCATGTAAGTATGAAGCTTTAATTCGATTTGTGGAAGGAGAATTTTGGGATTGAAAATTTGTGTACAATTCGGTTTATCATGAAATTGGGTGTGTTAGAGTGAGAATTGGACTTCGGTGCAGTTGACAAAGTTGCTCAGTGGACGATTTGGAGTGGAATAGGGGTGGCTCCACCGTGAAATTTCACGTCCGGCGGTGGCGCCGCCGTGGACGGCGGTCAACGGTCAACATGTTTGACTTTTTGGACTTTCGGCAAGTTGCATGTCATTTGACTCGAAATCGCGCTCCGATCGTAGTGGGGAGGTTCGTTTCTCGATTTGAGCATCCGAAAGTAAAACGAGGTATTGAGGTGTTATATATGGATTTTCGACGATTCGTCGTATTCGGATTTCGTATTTCCGAGGACGGTGGTTTCTCATGATTTGTCTTGTATTGTCGAGATATGAGTTTGAGATATGGATTTTGTAAATATTCAGGTGTTCGTAATCGTTCTTTTGGTGAGGGACTTTCCGCCGGATCACGGGTTAACGCGATACGCGTTACGCCAGTCTGTGAGTGGACATTTCTTTTCACGGATTTATTGCGAGTCTTTTATAAATGATTTACGAACTTGAGCATGCGGATTGATTATGATTTTACGAGCATGTGTTTTACGATTATGCATATACGAATATACGTATACGAATATATACATATGTACTTATTATGTTTTATGCATGTGCATGGAAATGATTTATGATTTGGTTTACACAGAGTACAGTCTCAGTATATGTTGTGGTATCGATACACATTGGCTTCTCGGCTAATCCCCGAGTAAGCTCCGGGGGGGACAGATATCCTGACCCGAGGCCTTTCTGGCTAGAATCACGTGTGGGTCTGGGATCCCGTGATTCAGACTGTGCTATCGCGTGGAAGCCCACGAGAGTCTCCGCAATATGTTTTACGTTGCATGCTCTGTACGTGAGTGGTAGCCAGAGTCTCCTCACGTAGCATTTGATTTTCATGCATTTGACTCGCATATGATTTTATACGTATATATTACTTGGTGAAAGACATTTATTTTCGTCCACTCACTCTAACGTGTTTATTGTCTTTCCCCTGGGCTTTTCGGTTTCCGTGCCCAGTTTGCAGTTCGGACTCTGGAGTCACACGTTGTGGTCGAAGGCATAGTACTCGAGCTACTTTATTTCATCCAGTAGGTTTATTGTTCTACCTACTGTGGTATGCATATATGATTATGTATTAGAAGTCGCTCTGAGTTTCCTATTGAATATGTTATACGATTTTACTCGGATTTCAGTAAAGTATATATTATATGTATTGTTTACTTTACTGTTGATATATTGAGAAATCCGGATGGGATTGGTGCCCACGGTTTGCTTTTTGTGGCATAGGATGAAGTGTATTTTCTGTGTGCAGGTAATGGTAATTCCACGCTAGTAACGAAACTCTGCCGAAATTTCGAAAAAAATTTGTTGGTTCGTGTTTTCGAAGGGGTTTGACTCCGGTTGAGGGAGCTAAATCGGGGTTGGGTCCTTTCAGCTTGGTATCAGAGCATTAGGTTATAGGTTCTGTAGACTTCTGTAGTCGTGTTTACTAAGGATATTTGAGAATGTACAGTATGTCTGGAATGGTGACCCGACCGGCCGGCGGATAATCATCAAATTCCGGGTGTTGTATGCTTTCAAATATTTGAAGTTCCATGATTACGTTCCACTTGTTGTGAACGATGTTGTATTCATTAGGATGCCTCCTGACGTGTTTTCCGTGTCGTTTCGGTTGTGGATCCTGTTGAGGATCAATCGACGCGCGATTTGCCAGAGAACAGTGGATTCGGATGAGTATTCTGGGTTCAGAGAATTGTGTGGCACGGTTTGCCTGGGGATGTGTATATGAGCGTCTATATGTGGCCTCAGAGCAGTGAATTGTGGCAGTGATGTTTGCCTGAGTCAGATTGTTGTATTTGGTGGGCTGATATTGTGTGAGTTCCGGTTGTGACTCCATGGCCTACATTCAGGGTGTTGTGTATATGGTAATGGTTTTATCAGGCTACCCAGCAATTGAATGTGGAGTGTTTACCCACCTGAGACAGAGATGCATTGTCCACATGTTTGTTCTTGTTTGCACGAGTTATGTGGCTTCAGAGGAAGCAGAGTACGAGGTTCGAGATGAGTTTGAACCTGAGTATCAGAGAGAGTCTGATTGATGTGCCTCGAGATTGCCGTGAGGAGCTTAGTGTGCTGCACTCAGTAGCGAGGCTATTAAGAAGGAAAAACGTACGCGGTATTCGATGTGATGGTTTGAGGAAAGTGGACTTAGTCGAGATTTTGATGAGGTTGAGTTCCGACACTTCGGGATCAGTGACTTCATCAGGCTGTGGTCTTTTTGATTATATTGAGGATCCTCTGCTGATCCGTTTGGTGATGGTGGAGATCACAGTGTAGCGGACTTGCTCCTGTGGCTTGAGTTCGAGTGATCGTTGGTGATCCTTTCACGCAGCAGGTGTTGTGGTGACTTGTGTTCGTGGAGCATTTTCAGTTGCTGTTTCGGTGACCAGGAGGGTCACGTTACGAGGGAGCGCTTTAGCCAGCCGATCTAGCGGTTCGGTAGTCCAGAGTTTACGAGGAGATCCTCATGTTATTCCTGCGGACTGACCAATGTACCCTTTTGACGAGTTCTTCAGCAAGTCGCGATTGACGTGGGCGACTAGTTGGGCATGTTGGAGTTCGTGCTATGACCTTGTTGAGGACAGACTTTTCTCCGAGGATTACAGTTGTTTGATATCCATGGCTATTGTACCTGCATCTCCACTTCCGAGGTCTTGGAGAGTGTTGTATCCATCCGGAGGTTGCGAGATCCTTGTTGGAGGATATGGCTTAGTTGTGGATCTGTTATAGCTGAACATCGTGGTTTTAGTGTGACTGTGAATATGGACTTACTGACGATGTGTTTAGCTGTGTTTGAGTGCCTCGAAATTGTGGTGGTGATTCGACGACCAAGATTTCCCCGAGATGCTGTTTCGCGGTGATGGTCGAGCGGATGATGGAGACGAGTTGTGTTGCCTGCTTAGCCCATGTTGTGAATACTACGGTTGCTGTGCCCGATATTGGTGACATTGTGGTGGATCCTGAGTTTTTCAGGTGTATTCCGGAGGAGATACCAGGTATTCTTCCAGTTTGGGAGATCGACTACACCATTGAGCTTGTATCGGGCGCTGGACTCATTTTACCGACGTTTTATCGTTCGGAGCCAGCGGAGTTGATGGAGCTATTGTTTTGACTCCGGGAGTTGCTGAAGGAGGTTTCAGGAGACTTCGTGCGACCCCGCGTATTTGCGTGGTGTGCTTTTGCATTGTGTGTACGGACGTTGGATGATTCGACGTGATGGTGCATTGATTACCGAAGCTCGATTTGCTTCAGAGGAGTGCGAGTATCCTCTGCTTCGGATTGACGATTGGTTGATCAGCTCGCGAGAGCTACAATCTTGTCGAGGATTGATTTCGGATCTGGATACCATCAGTTGTGGATCAATGAGTCAGATGTAGCTATGTTAGCTTTCGGATCTTGGTGCGGACATCAGGAGTTTTGGTCACGCCATTGGTTGACCAATGCCCCGTAAATCGTGTGGATTCGATGGACCAGGTGTTCAGACGGTTTTTGGACGAGTTGCGACCATGTTCGTCCGCAATTTCCTGATGTACTTCAGGAGTGTGGGCCAGCACCTGAGATGATTGTGAGTGGTTTTACGGACTTCGCGAGACGATCAGCTATTGTGAAGTTCAGCTAGTGTGAGTTTTGGTCGATTAGCGTGAAGATGTTGGGCTGTGTGGGTCTCCGATCCCATGATTCAGACTGTGCTATCGCGTGGAAGCCCACGAGAGTCTCCGCGATATGTTTTACGTTGCATGCTCTGTACGTGAGTGGTAGCCAGAGTCTCCTCACGTAGCATTTGATTTTCATGCATTTGACTCGCATATGATTTTATACGTATATATTACTTGGTGAAAGACATTTATTTTCGTCCACTCACTCTAACGTGTTTATTGTCTTTCCCCTGGGCTTTTCGGTTTTCGTGCCCAGTTTGCAGTTCGGACTCTGGAGTCGCACGTTGTGGTCGGAGGCATAGTACTCGAGCTACTTTATTTCATCCAGTAGGTTTATTGTTCTACCTACTGTGGTATGCGTATATGATTATGTATTAGAAGTCGCTCTGAGTTTCCTATTGAATATGTTATACGATTTTACCCGGATTTCAGTAAAGTATATATTATATGTATTGTTTACTTTACTGTTGATATATTGAGAAATCCGGATGGGATTGGTGCCCACAGTTTGCTTTTTGTGTCATAGGATGAAGTGTATTTTCCGCGTGCAGGTAATGGTAATTCCACTCTAGTAACGAAACTCTGCCGAAATTTCGAAAAAATTTTGTTGGTTCGTGTTTTCGAAGGGGTTTGACTCCGGTTTAGGGAGCTAAATCGGGGTTGGGTCATTTCATTGGCACCAGAATCTTCAATGATGTCTATCTCCCTCGTCGGCGTCACTCTCTCTCTAGAAATCTGGTCCATGTGTTAGTTTTGAAATCAAATCAAGTAAGATGTGCATGTGTTATGTAAAGGGTATATTGGGAAGGCTAGAAAATTGACGTGACCTGATTTCTACAAGATCCATTAAATGACCTTATTGGTAAAATTGACCATCTAACGCGTGTGTTATGTAAAGGGTATATTGAGAAGGCTACTTTATCTGTATTTTTCTATTTTTCTTTTAGGGTATTTAAAGGTCCAATAGGGGATCAATTAGTTCCCCGTATCTCTATAGCTTTGGTTCTCGATGGTAGGTGGCATAACAAGACACCAAATAATTAAGCTAACTTATTATTTGCTCTACTTTGGTCCCTGAAATTTACTTTGCTAAATATTTGTACCGGGTACTATTAGAAATTATATTACTGCTAGTTTGGAAGTTCTACAAATTATAAAACTGCTAGTCTAGAAGCTCTACTAGTTTGGATGCAAAAAATTATAGTTTACGCTTCTTAGGTAAAATTTGTAAATGGCTTTTTGTTGGTGTCTCATCATAAGGTCTTGGTCTTTGTAGATCGCTCCGAGGACGAAGGCCTGTAAGTCGTCCTGAAACATTGATCACATAAGTTTTTAACATAGAAATTGATGTATCTAAGTAAACCAAAGAATAAATTGCATGTATGGATACCTTCATGACCTATATCAGGTCTTAGCACATGTGGAATTTGAGCATAAATCTCCCTCTCTTTAGCGCCATCTCCCTCTGCAGTTGAATCTTGAACACAAAAAAAATTACCAGATAGTTCGCAGTGAAAAGTTGATCACATAAGTTTTTAACATAGAAATTGAAGTATCTAAGTAAACCAAAGAACAAATTGTATGAATACCTTCATTAGCTGTCACCGGTATCTTCAGCTTCCTCCTATATACTTGTGGATATTTGGATGAAGGTGCAGGTGAAATCTGAAGTGAAGATTGAGGTGTCCTAGACTCTCTCTCTTCAAAACAGAAATAGTAGCTAAAGTGAGCTAACACCAAAAAAAGAAGTTAAGGATAAAATAACAAGTTTAAACTCTAAATATAACCTTGTTCCCTTATTCCATTAATCACATCAAATGCACATTCCGAGATCCTCAAGTCTCTTAATTACAATACTATTTTGGGTGTATTTTGCATCGATGAAGCCTATGATATCCTCTATAGTGGGACTAGTCTCATGTGAAACAGTTTCATGACTCTCATCTGAACACATAACCAGATTTGAATGAACACAAAGTTTTCAGCGTCATCTGAACACAAAATGTTAACAACAGTAGACAGCCAAAAGGTCATGCGTAACTAATTGGCCAAATTATTGACAAAAAAAACGTTGTAGTGAAGTAACCATCTATATCCAAAACGCATAAATACTGCTGCCGCTGAACACAAAAGGTTAACAACACAATATACAGCTAAAATATCATGTTTAACTAATTGGCCAAATGATGACAAAAAAAGTTGTAGTCGACAACAATACTACTGCAGAAAGAAACTGTCAAATAGCAAGGTCAAGAAGAAATTTGTTACAAGATCAAGTAAATGCTTACCGAGGGGTGCCGTATGTGATGGCTGCGAGGATGGGGTCGCCGTATGTCCGTCGGACATTTGCCTCTCGTTGTTCTCCGTCTTCTCATCTGCAAGGTGAAAACTAGTTAAAGCACAAGACACATGATAATATGGAAAGATTGCACAAAAAAAGTTGTAGTCGACAACAATACTACTGCAGAAAGAAATTGTCAAATAGCAAGGTCAAGAAGAAATTTGTTACAAGATCAAGTAAATGCTTACCAAGGGGTGCCGTATGTGATGGCTGTGAGGATGGGGTCGCCGTATGTCCGTCGGACATTTGCCTCTCGTTGTTCTCCGTCTCCTCCTCATCTGCAAGATGAAAACTAGTTAAAGCACAAGACACATGATAATATGGAAAGATTGCACAAAAAAAGTTGTAGTCGACAACAATACTACTGCAGAAAGAAACTGTCAAATAGCAAGGTCATAATGCATTGGTAACTAAAAATTTTCATTGATGACCACAATGCATTTGTCTTGAACAAAAGTGCAGAATAAATTCACATAGACAAAAATGGCCAATTAGATGCATATAAACAACATTAACGAACTCAAAAGTGCATGTTCAACTTTCAAACCAAACAATACAGTTTAACATTCTATTGATCAAAATAAACTGTCATAATGCATCAAATACATAATCATGACTTGTTCAAAACAATACTGTCATACTGTCATAAACTGTAAATGCCGGGCTTGCGTCCAACCCAAACAAAAAAAGTTGTAGTCGACAACAATACTACTGCAGAAAGAAACTGTCAAATAGCAAGGTCAAGAAGAAATTTGTTACAAGATCATTTAAATGCTTACCAAGGGGTGGGGATGATAAATGCCCGTGCTCCTGCTCCTGCTCCAGTGTGGCCATATCCCCCACCTCCTCCACCATATTCTCCACTTGTGATGGCTGCTCCAATGTGGCCATATCCCCCACCTCCCCCACCTCCTCATCTATAAGGTGAAAATTAGTTAAAGCACAAGACACATGATAATATGGAAAGATTGCACAAGACACAAAACTAGTTAAAAATAACCGATAGTTACCTGCAATCTTCATCAAGCATTTATTCCTCTTCTTCAATGCGTTTTGATGGTGACTCCATGTTCTAAACCTCTTAATATTCTTTAGCGAAATAAAAGGAGGCACAATCAGCCCCTCCGGCTGAAACCCAAGTTGATTTGGGCAAAGATCGGGACGGTGGTCTGCTAGGGCCTTTTTGTGAAATGGATGCATCAAATGCCCGACATACTTTGTCATCTCTAGCTGCTCCGCTAGATGTGGGGGCAACTCCACCATACCATAGGGCATACTAACAAACTACAAAAAAGATATACATTAAAATAAGAAGATATTCAGCAAATTAAGAAAATTTATTATAAAAAGGGATAGAAAAAAAAGAGATAGAAAGAAAATTTACAACTTGAGTGGGATATAAAAAAAGTACCTCATCATTCCTAAAATTTGTAATGAGCTGCTTGTAGTTGATTTTCTTCAGTTTGTATTTTCTTCCAAGCTCTTTACTAAGCAATGGTGCCAAACTACGAGATAGTGGAAAATGACTACGCAGCTCCACGTCTTCAGAAATGAGCTCCTTCACAATATTAGGGAAGCGATACAATGCCCAAACCATAATCAAGTACATGTGAGAACCTACATTGCTCTTCCCTGATGACTTCTTAAACTGAGCTAAAGAATGATGAATGTGAGCAAGCATGGCAGCTCCCCATGCACACATCTTGATGTTGTCCTCAGACAAACATTCTAGATACTGCATGCTCACAAAGGTGCTATCTGTGGTCGCTAACAACATTGTGCCTACAATATATAAGGAAAATGCAGAGACATATTTCTCCAAATCCATATCAGGTACTTCTTTGGGTACTATCTCAAACTTCTCCTTCAACCAGGACAACCTAACAGATACACCATCTTTACATTTAGGATCCTTCTTCATCACTTCAGAAGGCGGCTTACCTAAGGCATCTATGCTGTTCGCACTTGACGCTACTAAAAATCCATCAATCCTAAGCCCAGTTAAATATGCTACATCTTCTGAACCAAGATGCATCTGCATCTCATTAACCACAAAAATTCCTCTCTCAACATCATAATGGAAACGGGATAAACAAATTCATAACAGACCCCAAGAAGATTGAGAAGTGAGTGGAAATATCTATTCTTGGGATGACCTATTAATGGGTTTTTGATCCTAGAATATATGAAAATGGCATTCTTATCTGTTGTCTCACTTCCAGCAAAATATATGTCCTGGTAAATTGTTAATGAAAAAAAAAAGTTTGTTCAGCTAAGTGATCAAGAAATGTCAATCTTAAACTTCCTTAGTAAACATTAGTAACTTTTAGTTACTAGCATGTGAACTTTGATATTATTGTTTGAGATATCAAATTGCAGTCACAGAAGTCTTTCATGCGAATGTCGAGGCCATGTGTGCTCAACACTGGCAGAGACGTTAAAATCAAAAATATGTGTGAATAGATTCGTAATGAACCGCAATAAGATTACATGAAGAGTGGAAATCCCAATATTTGCAATGACTTACCAATAGGTACATATATGATCCAATGACTTACCATTGACTTGAGGAGATAAATATCGACTGTATTGTTGCTCCTTTCGAATGAGACGCGCAACTCGTATATTTGGCAGAAAAAAATTAATGTGAACGATGTTATCATCACTAAAAACAGTTATTTTATCGCAACGGGTTGCGAATAGGTATTATATTTTTACTAAATTCATGTTGATTAATGAAGTATCTCAGGTAATGTTATGTGCGTGTACTCTCACTTCCACTGATTATATATGTCATAGTAAATTGTTAATGAAAAACAAAAAAGTTTGTTCAACTAAAGTGAGTGAGTAATGTCAATAAATATTAGACTTGCGTAGGTAAACAGAAACATCAGTTATTTTTACTTACTAGGATGACTGCATGCTTTGATATTGTTGGTTGAGATATCAAGTTGGAGTGCACCGAACTCCTGATCGAAGCTGTAGAGGCACATATATTAAATCTTGATCTTCCTGAGTATCATCAGCTGATTCATCATTGCAACTGGCCACAATGTTCTTGTAACGATCCAATTGCAAACTAAAATTACGCAATAATCGACATGAATTAAGTTTATTGCGAATTAATCGTATCGTGTGGTTTGTTAACAAATTAATCGTATCGGGACGATGGTCTGCTAGGGCCTTTTTGTGAAATGGATGCATCAAATGCCCGACATACTTTGTCATCTCTAGCTGCTCCGCTAGATGTGGGGGCAACTCCACCATACCATAGGGCATACTAACAAACTACAAAAAAGATATACATTAAAATAAGAAGATATTCAGCAAATTAAGAAAATTTATTATAAAAAGGGATAGAAAGAAAAGAGATAGAAAGAAAATTTACAACTTGAGTGGGATATAAAAAAAGTACTTCATCATTCCTAAAATTTGTAATGAGCTGCTTGTAGTTGATTTTCTTCAGTTTGAATTTTCTTCCAAGCTCTTTACTAAGCAATGGTGCCAAACTACGAGATAGTGGAAAATGACTAGGCAGCTCCACGTCTTCAGAAATGAGCTCCTTCGCAATATTAGGGAAGCGATACAATGCCCAAACCATAATAAAGTACATTTGGCAGAAAAACAAATGTCATAGTAAATTGTTAATGAAAAACAAAAAAGTTTGAGAAGTGAGTGGAAATATCTATTCTTAGGATGACCTATTAATGGGTTTTTGATCCTAGAATATATGAAAATGGCATTCTTATCTGTTGTCTCACTTCCAGCAAAATATATGTCCTGGTAAATTGTTAATGAAAAAAAGAAGTTTGTTCAGCTAAGTGATCAAGTAATGTCAATCTTAAACTTCCTTAGTAAACATTAGTAACTTTTAGTTACTAGCATGTGAACTTTGATATTATTGTTTGTTCATGCGAATGTCGAGGCCATGTGTGCTCAACACTGGCAGAGACGTTAAAATCAAAAATATGTGTGAACAGATTCGTAATGAACTGCAATAAGATTACATGAAGAGTGGAAATCGCAATATTGACAATGACTTACCAATAGGTACATATATGATCCAATGACTTACCATTGACTTGAGGAGATAAATATCGACTGTATTGTTACTCCTTTCGAATGAGACGCGCAACTCGTATATTTGGCAGAAAAAAATTAATGTGAACGATGTTATCATCACTAAAAACAGTTATTTTATCGCAACGGGTTGCGAATAGGTATTATATTTTTACTAAATTCATGTTGATTAATGAAGTATCTCAGACAATGTTATGTGCGTGTACTCTCACTTCCACTGATTATATATGTCATAGTAAATTGTTAATGAAAAACAAAAAAGTTTGTTCAACTAAAGTGAGTGAGTAATGTCGATAAATATTAGACTTGCGTAGGTAAACAGAAACATCAGTTATTTTTACTTACTAGGATGACTGCATGCTTTAATATTGTTGGTTGAGATATCAAGTTGGAGTGCACCGAACTCCTGATCGAAGCTGTAGAAGCACATATATTAAATCTTGATCTTCCTGAGTATCATCAGCTGATTCATCATTGCAACTGGCCACAATGTTCTTGTAACGATCCAAACTAAAATTACGCAATAATCGACATGAATTAAGTTTATTGCGAATTAATCGTATCGTGTGGTTTGTTAAAAAAAATTTCACCAAGCGAGAATTAGACTTTATTTTCTTCATGAAAGTTGTAGAGTATTTTATTTCGAGATCAGAGAATTTTTTTGGGGAATTTTTTAGATAAGTGAGCTATTTTTATGATTTTTGGAAGTCTGCGTGAAGAAAATATCACTACCGCCGTAAATACTATAGCCGACGATATATGTAAAACTATAGCCGACGAGATTCTGCGTGAAGAAAATATCACTACCGCCGTAAATACTATAGCCGACGATATATGTAAAACTATAGCCGACGAGATAAAAATCTCGTCGACTATAGTGGAAAAAATGAATTTTTTTAATTTTTTTTTAAAAACTCGTTGGTTATAGTACTATAGCCGATGATAATAGATAAAAACCTCGTCGGCTATACTATTACCAACAGGTTTTAACCAACGGACTTTAGCCGACGATATTTAAGGGTTGTCGGCTGGCTAAAACCTGTCGGTAATAGTATATATAGCCGACGAGGTTTTTATCTATTATCGTCGGCTATAATACTATAGCCAACGAGGTTTTTAAAAATGAATTTTAAAAATTATTTTTTCCACTATAGCCGACGAGATTTTTATCTCGTCGGCTATAGTTTTACATATATCGTCGGCTATAGTATTTGCGGCGGTAGTGTATTCAAAAGTATTTATTTAAGTCGATTTGATCTTGGCCGTTGGATTTTGATTATATGAAATCTCATCCGTTGATCTGATCAACTGCTTAATGATATAAATTGAGGAATTGTTTGAAATTAAATTAGAAAATTCAAAAAAAATAAAAAATCGGTCGACCCATTTTCAGGCGACACCCGTTTTACGACCCGACCCAATTCGAATTCGAACCCGCCGGAAAATGTCACTATTTCTAGCGTTCTTAGTATAGTTTTGAAGCTCTATCTCCTCTCTTTTGATTCATGCATGTATGTATTGTGGGTGATGACTTGGGGATCTAACCAATTCGATTTACCCGACGATTTTTGGGTTAAACCGATGGCGGTGCTCCGGTCATTTTCTGGCGACGGGGTGAGGTGGAATCGGTTAGGTTTCACCCCAGAAGTCAAACCCTTATGTTTGGGGGACGGAGAAGTGATGACGGTGTCAAAATCGATTGAAAACATTTTTGGCGATTTTTCAGGCCATGGGTTTTCAGGCCGATTTTCGGCCAAACGACGATGAGGTGGGTTTTGGGCTAGTTAGGAAAGTTGTTGGCCTCCTTGAGATATTTTCAACAAGGGGTTGAACGCTCCCATCTGAGCATTTTGCACCAGAGACGCGTGTGACTCACGCGCCGCCATTCACAGCGGGGCTCCGGCAAGGCAAAAATTCCAAATTTGACCGGGGGGTTTTCGAAATAGTTTTTGAGTTGATTGTCGCACGTATTATCGAATTACAGTATTAAATGAATATGTTATTTATTCAGAAGACCATGATCGAGATTTTTACGAGGGGATTTCTGCCGGATCACGGAACTAGCTGTGTATTGTGAGTTGACACTTTTACTTTCACAGTTGATCAGAAAGTCTATTTATTATTTATATTCAGCTCAGTTTCAGTTTTAGTTTTGGAGGCTAGATATATTCATACATTCAGTATGTGCATTGATGCATTAGTTACTTGGCTGATCCCCGAGTAGCTCCAGGCAAAGATCAGCTCTTTCCCTTGAAATTCACGTCGTCTTTGTGTTAGGAGTCACTAGACAAATTTAGGTGGCTAGAGGTTTTGAGATTCTCGTCGCCGCCTCTACTAGCACATGATACTCGAGAAGGGTCAGGTATCCTCCTACACGTATCTTTTCTACTATTTTTACAGTATTCTTGACTCGCTACTAGTTTTAGTAATTTTATTTATGAAAAGGCATATTATAGATTTTATGTTACATATCTTGGATATATTTTCGTCCACTAACTCTAACAGTTTTATTATTTTATGTGCCTTTCCCTACGCTTTTCAGTTTTCTGCGCCCAGTTTCCAGCTTATATCCTAAGATAGCATGTTAGTGACGGAGGCATAGAGTTCATGTCATTGAACTCATCTAGTAGGTTCCTAGCTTAACTTGCTAGTCCTGTGTATTATGTAAATTAGAAGTCGCTTTGAATACTGTATAGAGTTTACTTCCGTTGTTTTGTATTTTCCCATTCAGTTTTCGGATTTCTTATCACCTTCTGTAAACAAATTATATTTCTAGTGGATTCAGTGTTTGGTTGATTTGAGAAATCATGATGGGATTTGGTGCCCACAGTTTGTTTTTGTGAACATTTTAGAAGTGTGTTTTCTTTGCAGGTTTTCGGGTTTCTTGAATTTCAGTGGAAACCCTGGAAATTTTTTTATAGATTCTGTTGTCGTTAGGGCTTAATTTCGGTTTAGACAACTAAATCGAGATCGAGTCTTTTCAATTCTTCCTAGTCCATTGTAGCTTATGCTCAATGAGAATGCCAAGACATGTTCTTCAACATCTCTTGGGCTAATTCAGGCAACGAGATGACAATGCAGGATACTTGTCCCAGTTTGAAGTAGAAAATAAGACCATATTTCTGGACCATCTTTCTATGGCGCGGCCATGATGTGGCAAAGAGACTTTAGTGGTTGTCATCTCAATAAGAGGAAGAACTGTCAGCCCAGGATCAACTTGAGATCATTCTGAGTAAGGAACTTCCAATACAGAAGAACGAGGATGACTAGGACAACCAGACAATTAGCAAAGAGAGGACCCTCAAGGGTAACAATTTGAATTTGGAACATATATTGCTAATATCCCTATGAGCTAGCTAAGGACTATTGAGATCAAGAGGAGGATTGGATAAGCTCTGAAACTTGAGCACCAGTGGCAGAGCTACAATGTCAAGTCAAGTGGTTTCACTCAACATACATGTATGTAGAGAATACAAAACGTTGTACGTGTTTGATTTTTAGCTTGAGAAAAAATATGCATTATTCCTCATTGTGACCAAAATTAGTCAGATGATCAGCAACCATTTTAGTCATCAATACAATTAGTGGCGGAGTGTAACGGCCAATTTTTGAGAAGCAACAAAACGGACCGTGTGACACTTGCCTGTTAGTAAGTCAGCCAAATAAGTACCTTGCAAGTAACAATAATCCACACGATATTAATATAATATGAGGGACAAGAAAATATACAAGCGAGCAAGCAACCGTGTGGGCTGAGCGGCAACGAAGAACATAACAATGAACAAATAATTTAAGAATCGAATGGACAATCTCACAGTTCACAGGTGATTGAATCTCCTCTTTTATTGATGGTAAGACGTTTAGGGAGGCAAAAGTACATGTGCTTAATTACCTATACTAGTTCCTGAGTCCAACAGTAATGCCGACTAGGAACCCCTCCCTATATATGATATCTTAAATAATTTCACTTTGCAAAGGGAAACATTAAAATGTTTTAGGAGTCATAATGAAAGAAAAATTACTATTCTAACCCTAGCACACAAGCAATCAGCCACAGGCTTAACTCATGACCCTGGACAAGCTTGTTTGTGGCCTTACAACCTGTTAGGAAGTCGCACGGCATGCCAGTAGAGTGCGGCTTCTGACACGGAGCCACGTATGGGCTAGCACCGACTTTTGGGACAAATACAATTTGTTACTAGAACAATTGTAAATGTTATATTGGTATTGTGGTGAATATAATGATATGCATGGAAGAAGTCTTGGGTTCAACGGCTGAGCTTGTCAACTTTCCATCTTTTTCCTTTCTTTCCCTTTTTTGACCAAAAAAGGGTATATTTTTCAATATTTTTAGTTCTTTCAATTGTTTTTTGGTAAGTTTTCTTCAGTTTTTTTGATAAAAAAATGGCAGAACCTTTTCATTTTTCTTGTCCTTTCAAATTTTTCACCCAAATTATCACATTTTTTTTCGGTTTATTTTTCTTTTCATGTTTTAGATCGACCAAATTTAGGTCACCCTCATATTAAATTTTGGCTCTGCTCGTGCATATAATGAAAATCATTGTATACAAATAACATACATAGTTGTCTCATTCCAACAACTGCAGTAATATATAGCTCTCATCTGGTAGTATCTAACTAACAGGGTGTCCTGGTTCCAGGAAATTGCCGGAAGGGATCACGGTGGACTAACCCTCTGAAATAGATGTAAGTATAGGAATAGAATCAATAGATAATAGAGAAGTGGTGGACATGAATTGAATTTGATCTTATATAGAACCAACAGAAAAGGATAAAGGAAACATTGATACCTGAATGTTTTAATAATGCTTATGATTTTGAATTTGTACCTGAATGCCAGAACAGAGAGGTGTTAAAGTCAGCAGAATATTTACCAACATTACTAGAAGTCTAGAAATGTTGAACCTTTACTTGGCCGGCTACGATTGAATTCAGTTTAATAATTTTAACCAAGGAAAATGTGAACCTTAATTATCAAGCTGTCTTCCAAAAGGCAAAACTTCATGGCCTATCAGATATACCAAATCACAAGTTCACAATAGAAGTTGGATAGTGGTACTCTAAGTTTGCATAGTGCGATATCAAAAATATGAATTCTCACTCTTTATTATAGAGGAGCCATAACGGTTTACACTTTTACAGGGAACACTGCTTATAGCCCTTGGCTTTACAAACTATGCACCGTTTTTGGTGACTGAACTGTAGAAAAATTATCGCATGAAATTCTATACACCTAGCTAGCTAGGTAGAGGCCTCAACGAGAAATAAGTCTAACCTCAACTTGATCAAAAGCCTTGGTAAATAATTTATAGAAAAAAACATAGAATGACAAGCTAAGTATCACAGATACAAATAAATCGACCACCTTATTATAATTTAGACAACTAAGAACTAGGTTTAAAGCCAAAAATATAGTATCAATAAACTCAGTCCAATAATCAAATTAAAAAGACAAAATTACCCTTTTTATATAAAAAAAGCCTTGACCTAAAATATAGTAGTAGGTTAGCAGCCATCTCTCTCTCTCTCTCTGGCAGAAATGTAGTAGCATAGGTCAAAGGAGATTGCTCACTCCTACAGCGCATCCGCCGCATCAAATCTTAGCTAGGTCTCAAGCACCGTGCTTGCTCCCCGGCGCCTCCGCCGCATCACGGCTCGGTCTGGCACACCATTCCATCCAACGTCAACCTTGAGACCTTGTGAACTAGGTTATGCGCCGTCGTGCTCGGTCTTGGTCTTGAGAGCCTCAGTCCACCGTCGCACCTCGGCGTCGTGAGGAGGAAGCAAGCACAACGAGTTCCACCATCGGTAGAACTCGAGCCACACTCCTCTTGCTCGATGCCTCGGCCTTCGTGCCTCCTGCTCAGCTTATCGACCTCGCACGTCGACGCCTCTCTCTCTTAATCACCACCGCGCGCCTCGACCACGTGCGCTACCTCATTGCCTGGGATCGGTTCCCCATGCATTTGCTTTTCTTATCTCAATCTCCTTAAAGCCCTCCGCATCCATGAGCCTGGATTCCTAAATCATGCTGCTGTGTTGTTGTCTCGCGGCCTCTTAACGCTTCCGAATTTGTTTTGATTTATTCAGTAGCACCATGAGCCGCTCTCAGACTCCGCCAGCTCCATTTCATTCTCAAACCCTTACTATCTCGTTGGCATCCGCCGCTTCACCTCAAGGTCGGTTTTTCATTTCATTTATGTTATTGCAAAATTAAGGTGAAATTGTGAGAAAAATTATTGCTACTGTTCTTAAATTCTAAAGTAAAAATAAAATAAAAAACATTGCTACTGTTGTAATTCAGCTTTTATTGAGTTCACTAGTCCACTTTTTGTTGTTGAGTTGTATGTTGGATGAGTGTGGTTTCAGGTTAAGGAGAGAGCATGCAATGAATATGAATGTGATTGTGATGGAGATGATATTGATCAGTTTTGTGTCTTGTTCAATATGATTATTGGTGTGTACCTACTTAGTCAGATTGTGTGACCGCTTAGTAGCACAAATTTTTTATTTAAAAAGTTTTTGTCATATCAGATGAGTGTAACTATGACTTGCTCCAAAGTAGCAACAAAAATAGCCTCAACATAATAGCAGAGTGGCACAGTAGTAGTGTGATTGTTGCTATTGTTTCAATAGTTTCAGTTATTTTGTTTTCAACAGGAATATATTTATTCCTTTTCTGTTCCAGTGTTATTTGATTTTTCAGTAACAACATTTTTCGAATTCACAAATAAGGTTAAAAAGTTATTCTTGGTTGTTGATTTTCAGTAACAGTATCATATTTTACAGTAACAGTGCTATATTTTTAAATGGTATTTGATTTTTCAGTAGTAATATCATATTTTTCACTTTTGATTCTTATTTTTTTTTAGCAATAGTCTTTGTGCATTGCTAAGTCTAAAGGTGCTGTACCTCAACTTAAAATTATTGATGCTACTGCTCAGATTTTTTTGCTAAGCCTCAAGAACTGCTACAGCATTTTTGGGAAGTGTTAGTGCATTTCAGTTTAGAAATTGCTATTACATTTTTTGTTCGAGAACTGCTACTATATTTTTGGGACTGCTACTCCATTTTTGATTCGAGGACTACTACTATGTTATTGGGGACGGCTATTATTATTATTATTATTTCATGGAATGAATTGTATTAGAAAATATTATGGAATGTGTATCAAAATTGCTACTGAGTTTGTATCGAAATTGATACTCAATTTGTATCGGAACCTCTAATCAATTTGTATCGGAACCTCTAGTCAATTTGTATCGAAATTATTATTAAATTTGTGTTTGAATAGGTATTGAATCTTTATTGATTATGCTACGTACTAAATGAGAATAATCAATTCAGGTTGAAAAAAAATTGAATGAAATTTTTTTTTGATTGAAAAAATAATTAGACTATAACATATTGAAAATTTAACCCTTCACCATCCCGGCCTAAATACCTAATGCAACGAAATACACCAAGAAAAGGTAACTAATGACTTGACCAGTAAGAAAAGATAGTGAGTTGGTACAAATCGAAGTGGTGTACGTAGTAGTAGATAGAATCTTCAATTGGTTGTAACAAAATGTAACATCAAATGTAAAAGGAAAAAAAATCCTACTAGGAATCAATCTCTTTTTATAGTCTTCTTTGGTTTGGGTAACCAACATACAAACTCAATCACTCTATCTCAGTTTCATCATAAAACACTATAAAAATTACACACGTAAATCTCTAGTTTATTCACCACCGGTTTCACAGGGATTGGCTTCACCAAAAGGTATTTGCTTCGTATAATCAGTCTTTTGTCTACTATCTTTTACTTTAGGGTTCTGATACGCAAATTAAACGTAAAAAAATACGTACGTGTATAATTTAGTAGTTTTATACAAATAAAATTCATAAAAATTCCTCCAAATTTTTTAAATTTTTTTAGAGGAAGAAAACTAAGGAAATCCAATAAAAAAATACTTTTTTTCCCGAATCTTTCAAAAAATTCAGGAAACGTACGTTTTATTCAAAAATTTGCCGAATCGTGAATTAACTAACTAGGTTTTAGGGTTTTGTAATTTGTATTTTCCGGTGTGGATTGATGAACTTAGGGCCTGTTTGGTATGGCTTTTGAAAGCACTTCCAAACTTAAAAAAATACTTTTATCAATTTCATGGTGTTGGATTCCAATCGAAAGTGTTTTGAGAAAATTTAGGGAATCACTTATAAGTCTTAAAAGTGGATTTTTAGGAAGTGGTAGGTGCTTCCTCTTGAAAGTGATTTCTCTTGAAAGTGTTAATCTAGAAAGGGTGAGACTATTTCCACCCTATAATATACTAAGTTCACTCAGTCTTCTATCTTCACCTTTTTAAATTTAAAATTATATTAACTTTTCTAAGTTCACCTTTTTTCATACCAAAAATGTCTCAATCGGTTAAAAGGTTTTAAGTTTTATTTCTAAACTCCATTGAAAATTCAAGAACGGGCAAAACAAGGTGACAGACTTCAGTAGAGGTTCACTGAACAAAGTTAACATTTTCAGTAGAGTCCTACTAAAATCATCTTTGTATCGAATAAAGCATGTGTTTCAGTAGGGGTATACCACTACCAGCAAAAGTACTATAGCCGACAACGGAAATTCGTCGGCCTGTTCCCCAATTTCGTTGGCTAAGGTTATAGCTGAAGAACCTTCGTCGGTTATAGTCTCGTCGGTAGAAGGGTGTCGGCTATACTTATAGCCGATGAACTTCAGTGGTCATCGTCGGCTATAGTTCACTTTTATCGATGATGATTTCGTCAGTCAAACCTTCCCTGGTGGTCAAAAAAATGACCATAACCATACTATAGCTGACAAAAATATGTAAAATTTCGTCGGCTATTGTCCCAGATCTGAAAAGAAAAAAAACTGCACATCTGGATTTCTATTCCTAGAAATCTAGATTTGCAATTCCTTCACCATCCATAATCACTTGACCATCCAAATTCTTCATCAAACCATAATCACTTCACCAAACCATAATTTCACCAAATTATATTTCACAAAATTACAATATATTCACAAAATTCAAACCATAATCACAATGTTAGGGTTTTTTTAGCGGAGAAGGTGAGGCGACGGCGGCGGAGGGCGAGGGTGAGAAGGCGTCGGCGAGGGCGAGGCGGCGGAGGTATGAGAGAGAGAGAGAGAGAGAGAGAGAGAGAGAGAGAGAGTGAGTGAGAGAAAGAGGGAGAATGTTAGGGTTTTTGAGAGAGCGGAGTGGCGGTTTGGGAATATAAACCCGATCACTATAGCCGATGAAATACATCGTTATTTCTATAGCTGACAATGTATAAGTCGCCAGGTATAGTTATCACTATGGCCGACAATTTTTTTCAGCTAAAGCCAACGACTTTTTTTTTTGTCGGCTTAAAAACTTTAGCTGACGATTCTTTGCATCGTCGGCTAAAGTACAGTATAGTCGACGAAAAAAATGTGTCGTCGGTTTATTTTTTTAAAATTCATCAGCTATAGTACTTCTTTTGGTAGTGTACTGAAAAAGTTGAATAAATTCAGCAGAACCCTGCTAAAAATAAGCCTATATTTCAGTGAGGGTCTGCTGAACGGAGTCAAAATTTTCAGCAGACACCTACCAAACAAAAATCTGTTACTTATCCCAAGACAAATGTAATCCATAAAATATAAAGAAAAATATATGATATACTTGATTTCATGCTCCTAATTAGCGTATTATCTCTACATTATATAGTTTTAAAGAATAAAAGTAGTTTAGGCCAACCATTTGTATGTATAGTCTTTTATTGTAATTTTGTATGTGAATAATATAGTCTTTCAATAAATATCACAAATGTAGGGTGAACTTAATAGATTGTAGGGTGAAAATAGTCGCTCTCTCTGGAAATCACTGTGAGAATCAATCTCAAACAAGCACTTAGTTTTCCTCAGAATATAAGGATTATATGTTTCTGCTTTGTATCCCTATATAAGTACCTCGATTGTTCTCTGAAAATTCTCACTACAATTGTGTAATCCTTTACATATAGATGGCAATCATTAATTATTCTATGACGGAGGAGGAGGCCAACATGAAGGCCTTTCTATACGAGGATGTCCAGTTGACAAGAAGAGAGCTTGAGATTCTTAAAGGCCCTCGCTTTGTAAACGACGTAATCATTGAATTCTACTTCCTCCATATCACTAATCACCTTCTTGAATCCCACAAGTCACTCAAGGATGACATCTTGCTAGTTTTGCCTGCCGTCTCATACTTGCTGCAACAAGATTTCGGAGACGACTCTCATATCCAACAGTTTGCAGAGAGCAACAATGTTGCTAGTAGCAAGTTGTGATGTTTACGGTGAATAACAACAGTGATGGCGGCAACGATGGAGGAAGCCACAGGAGTTTGTTGGTGTACTACAGAAAATCAAACATGTTCGTACACTATGATAGCTTGGGAACCAATGGTCACTTCGCTCGAAAACTTTTCCGAGCCGTCAACAAATATATGGCACAACAAACTGATCGAAAGTAGCACCACCAACATGGATGTAGAAGTTGTAGTTATTGCTGCTACCATTTCTAGTACACTCACGGCTGAGACATGGATTTCAAAGATACTTGTACAGCCATTATTGGAGATATGGATTCCACCCCAACACTAGTTTACTTAACGAAATCCAAAACTACTACTACTAGTTTGATGACCCCATGCAACTATTTAATGAGAAGAAGTTTTTGATGAGGATGATCGAGGGACGATGAGGAGGAGGATGATTTATTCTATAGGTATGGTTCTCGTTGTCGCGATCGTCGTAACCCTAGATTTCATACTCGTTGGGATATGGAACCACATCGACGCCCTATTTTTTATCCAAGAAGAGGTTTAGGTTGGCACCATAGTAACTACAACAACGGGTACTATGATGAGAAATACGAGGGTTTTAAGGATGAACAATGCATGCCAAAGCAGACAAATTTCACCGACTGCGGTTTGTACGTGATGAAAATTGCTGAAGTGGTCTGTAGATGGTACTACCTTGACGAAGAAGCCACGCAGCAAGGGCAAGATCATCGTGATTTCTGTGACTGAGGGGGTGATGGCCGGTTTCCCAACGTGGATCAGTATGTTGATACTTCTTTATAATCCACAATGCGGCGTGATATTTTGGACAACATTCGGTTACGTGCCCTAGACTCTGGTATATTTGGTTATGGTCTATATTCTTCTGATGATGAGTCGTCCAGTGATGATGAGAGGCCAGTGATGATCAAGCCACTATCTATGTCCCGCTTCACCCACTCGAACCAATTTTCTCTTCTTGATGGGGTTGATGATGACGATGTTAAGAACCAGTCTCAATCAAATTAGTTCGATGATGATGGTAATCAAACGGCTGATTTCGAAGAAACACTTAAGGATTTTGATGGTGTTGCTGATCCTTGAGCTGTGGTTCCTCCACAATCTGTATCGTCATCTTCGACTACAAAAGATGAGCCGGAAGAAGTTAGTGATCCTAAACTAGTGGAAACGTGCTCATTGACTGATCAATCTTCCGATTATCTACTACAAAATGATGATCTTCTTGCAGGGAAACTAGCATGAGATTAGTTTTATCTTTTAGCATTAGCTATGAAATAGAGGTTAGTTGCTCTCCTACAATTCTCTATATCATCAGATTCTAAACATTTGTTTGCTAACTAGGAATTGTAATGCAATGCATGCTCGTGGAAACGGTGAAAATGTGAAATTGGTGAAAACCTCAAATGAAATGCATGCATGTTCGTGGAGACAGAAGTGCATGAATGATCTCCCATAATAATTCAGAGAAAGAAAAAGGGAAGACAGATTTAAAGTAGATATAGACAGATTATTGTTCGTGCTTTGTATTATCACATATAGTTCTTATTACTTTCACCACCAGCTACTCAGCTAGGCTTAGCTATTGTATTGCATGTGTCAAATCAAACATCACTTCAACCTGCACAAATAATGTCACACCCTCGTTCTCTTATGATCATCTGCCATGCATCATCTGTAGCTTGGAGAAAGAAACCAAACCAAACAAATAAAAAGAATGGTGGAGGTGAAAATTACTGACCACGGTCATGTGGCGTGGGAATGGGCAGTAGTACTGACCAGATAGAGAGAGCTCTTGTGGTAAAGTTCAAATTACGTGGTATGTGTGTATTTTGGAGGCAACGGCCCACCTCTTTATGTTTCTCTTTGTCAAACTGTCTCGCCTAACCCAGGAAACTAAGGCAATAATGTTGATGAGGGAAAAGACTAAGACAAAAAATGTCAGGGGGACATTGCCCCCCCCCCCCCCCCCTCCCTCCCGCCCCAATGGCCTCGTGAAGGTGATGGTTTCAGCATAATGTACGGCTCCTTAATTTGTGCTAGGAGCTACATGCAGCATTGCTTTCCTCCATCTAAACTTGCGCTGCTGGCATGGATTTGCTAGCTTCTGTCAATTAACAAATTGAAGTATTAGACATTGTTTTTTCTCCAGTCTGAAGAGGTTCCCTTTACTATGTCTTTCTGTGCTAAACTGATCAACGACATATAGTTAATTCCATTTAGGTTGTCTACCAAGTTTAATGTCCTTCTACCAAAGGTGAAGGGGGACAGGAGAACATAGAAACCCAAAGCATCGGGGCTGATCGATCCCTGTGGAAGAGGATGATGAACTTTTGTGTAGCTTGAGGTGTAAACCCTGTTCATTTTTCTTGTAGTGGGAAAAAAGAATAAGGCTAAAACTCTTAAATTCACCTATCCTGATGCGAGTAGCACTAAAGCCGACCCTAGTGAGAATGGTAAAGAGAAAGCGTAACGTACCTTAGCAAGTGATCGAGATATTTATTAGGATTGACTCATTTTGGATCGATGAAATTACAATCAAAGTTAGGTGGCATATATAAACTCGTTTTTGCCCCGGAATGATGAGTTAATTCCGGTTGCGTTTTGAGAAAGAAAGAAAAAATGTAAGCATGTTTTATGAACAAGCACAAGTATTTTGATAACTACATTTTTTTTATAAGTTGATAAAATTTCACCAAAGGGGATAAAGTACATTTTTTGGCAAGCGCCTCAGTTATAAATATTACCAGAAAAACTCACTTAGGTGACGAAATCATACTTCATCGCCTAAGAGAAATATTTTGTTTACTTGGACAATGAAACATAAAGCATTGCCTAAGAGAGACAAAATTGGACGTCTAAAAAATACTTAGATGATGAAACAAAAAGTGTCGTCTAAGAGAGAAAAAATGCATCGTCTAAGAAACACTTAAATGACAAAATCAGAAATCGTCGCCTAACTTAAAAATGTCGTCGTCTAAGTGGAATTTAAAACAACGAAAAATTCCATCGTAGTAATCGTACCTAATCGCAGAAATGGTACCATTTCGTCGCCTAAATCCATACCCTAGCACTAACCCCTCTGACCAAGACGACGAATGATACTCATTTCGTCATCTAATATGAATTTCATTGCCTTCGATCAAAGAGCACGACCATCTATACCATCTTAGAATGCAAATTTTTTTTGTCGAGGGCATAGAGTAAACAATTTTTGGACTGTGAATGTCGACTGTTTGAAAATCGCAATTATGAAGATTCGTATATCAACGTTTCCGTTTCGTTGAAGTTTCGATTCAATGGTTGACTACGCCGATCAAACCCTTAACGAACTTCGTATTTACTGAAAATTTGTCCACTTACATATTATGTTATGATGAATATATCCAACGGTTATTTTGTCCAAATTCAATTTCATTAATATTGATGTGGAGTGAATATAGGCATACGAACACTTAAGTACGTTATACAATATTAGTAGATATATAACATGTTTTTAGTCTTAAATCAATTTTTTATGTCAAATTTCAATTAATTTCTATCTAGTTGATAAATTAAATTTTTACGACAAGACAAACACCTGTAATTTGAAAAATGAATCTACGAATTATTTTTTACAATCGTTTCCGTCTTTTAACTATTTTTCGATAATCACTAAATTCATTCAACTGAATCCTAAAATAATCCAAATTGGGTTGAATTTTTTTTCTACAATATTGTATAAATGTAAGGGTTACATCTTACAGTTGATTTTTGATGTTTTTAACAAACTACTCAAAATTAATTTATCATATATTTATAAAAAAATTAAAAAAATTTACTTAGACGATGAAAATATACACATTTTGTCACCTAAGTGAATTTTTTTTTTCCGTCAGAACTTTTGCCTAATAGTTTCGTAGCCTAAGTGCAAAATGTTGGCCAAAAATTTTGTAGTCTAACTCATCACTGAAAGGACCCAACCCCGATTTAGTTTCCTAAACCGGAATCAAACCCCTTCTGAAAACACGAACCAACAAAAACCATCAAAATTTCGGCAGAGTAACGCTACTAACGCGGAATTGCCTTTACCTGCACCCGGAAAATACACTTCATCCTATGCCACAAAAATCAAACCGTGGGCACCAATCCCATCCGGATTTCTCAATATGATAACAGTAATGTAAATTAATAAATATAACTATACTTTACAAAAATTTGAGGAAAATCGTATGAAAATATATCATCAGAATATTCAGAGCGACCTCTAGTGTATAATTATATAAATATACCACAGCAGGCAGAACAAGAAACCTACTGGAAGAAACAAGGTAGCTCGAACACTATGCCTCCGACCACGACGTGCGACACCAGAGTCCGAACTGTAAACTGGGCACGGAAACCGAAAAGCCCAGGGGAAAGGCAAATAAAAACGTTAGAGTGAGTGGACGAAAATAAACATATGTCTTTCACCAGTTATATACATAATCAATGTAAAACAATGCGAGTTCGGAAAGTATATATGGAGGTTGCCAGGCGAATCTCTCAAGCCCGACGGTCAGGTGAATCGCTCAAACCCGACGGTGATAGGCCAGGGGAATCTCTCAACCCCGACGGCATACAGGGGAATCTCTCAACCCTGCCCAGAGGAATCTCTCAACTCTGGTAGACTACCGGTGATCAGCCGAGTAGCCGAAGCATCGATGCAGTAATGCCATCACCAATATACATAAAATAAAACCTCCGAAAATAACATATATCTCAACATCGTATAAAGTAAATACGGAAAATCATGAAAAATCACGAACTCGCAACAACTGTAAAAATATAAAAATGTCAACTCACAGATGAGCGTAACGCGATTCGCGTTAATCCCGTGATCCGGCGGAAAATCCCTCGCCAAACGAACGATCACGAACCCTTGGATAATCATAAAATCCACTGCTCAAATTCATAACTCGACACCTCAAATTATATCATGAGAAACAACCATTCCCTGAAACGTATAATCCAATAACAACGAAATCGTGAAAATCCGATAATCACACCACAAAACCTCGCTATAATTTTCGATGCTCAAATCGAAAAACAAACCACACCATTGAGATCGGGGCGCAATTCCGAGTGAAATGACATATAACTCGTCGAAAACCCCAAAAAGTCAACTTTGACCGGAGCATCGCTGTTGACCACCGCCGGCGGCGGCGCCGCCACCCAACCATGAAATTCTCCGGCGAACCAAGACCTATTCCACTCAAAATCATCCAACAAGCAACTTCCATAACTACACCAAAGATCAATTTTGACTCTAACTAGTCCAATTTCATGCAAAACCGAATTCTCACACAAACTTCGATCGATCGATTCTCCATGTACAAGAAGAATTGGAACACCATACTTACATAGGTAGATTCGTGGTGATGAGAGCTTCAAAGCCCAGTGCTTCATGCCTCTCAATTTGGCCAGAAAAAATGTCAACCAAAAACCCCAAAATCCACCAACTTTTGACCGGAAATTCATCCTCCTCCGGCGTCCTCGCCGTCGATGGTGGCCGGAAACACCACGGGGACGCCGAGGCGAGTCAAACGGGTCCAAGCACGAGGCCGGAGGTGGCCGGACGGCAACCCACCGCCGGCGAGCACTACAACATTTTTACACATTGCCGGCGACTTTTAAGTCGCCGGTAATGTCCAAAAACAAGGCCGGCGATTTTTGGACATTACCGGCGACTTAAGTCGCCGGTAATGTAATTTTTTTTTTTTTTTTTTTTACATTGCCGGCGACATGAATTTATGTCGCCGGTAATGTCTCGAAGCTAAAGACATTGCCGGCGACATAAATTCATGTCGCCGGTAATGTAAAAAAAAAAAAAAAAAAAAAAGACATTACCGGCGACAAAAATAAAGTCGCCGGTAATGTCTTTTTTTTTTTTTTTTTTTTACATTACCATCGAGGGATTGCCGGCGACGGACATTACCGGCGACAAAAATCGCCGGTAATGTTAAAAAAAAAAAAAAAAAAAGACATTACCGGCGATTTTCCGGCGAAAATCGCCGGTAATGTCTAAAGACATTGCCGGCGACTTAAAAGTCGCCGGCAATGTCTCCAAATGTTGTAGTGGAGCCGTGCCTCCCGTCGCACCTCCCATCCTCCTCCGAGTTGACTCTGTCAACTCCCATAAATTGCAGGTTTGACTTGCCCAAAATAGTAACCCACTTAAATACCTTCTATTTTAGGAAACTTCCAAATTAACTTTTCGACAAACTTCAAACAAACGTAACTTTCCCGTCGTAATTCCGTTTCCAACAATTCTGGCGGCAACAAACTTAACTCGACAAATTCTTCAATGATCACCCGAAGTCAAACAATTCGACCAATCCAATAAAAAAGTCAATGGGTCAATGCATCACAAGCTTATCTGATTAAACGATCAACGGCCGAAAATATTCACAACATATTCTTCGTAACTCGAAAAAATCCTCCGAAAGTTCCCACAAGCTCGACATTAAATTCTCTACAACTTCCACGAAGGATCCGAAATCAAATTCTCACCCGATAATTTAGTACCTAACGAAGCCGCCATATTAACAGATTACGACGAAATCACGACTAATCGCGAAACTCATAGATCAAGTCGATAACCACACCATTTACGGTTCGGGTCGATCAACGGTCCAAAACGGATCACAATCACAATTTGGATAGACTCGAAAACCAACGGATAACCTCGACAATATACCGAAATTTCAAATATTCATATTATATTCCTCGGTCGTCAAAATAATAATCCGGAACCGCCCACGAACTTGAAATCACGCGTACAACAACTCTCAAGAAGAGACTCAACTCAAATTTTCAGCCAATAATTAAGTCATGATCAAGTCTGACGATTCAATCAATTATCGAAAATCTGCGATTATGCGCTAACTCACGAATAAAGCTGATAACACTTCTGATTCTGTTCCGGGTCGTCACAATCACTTAGACTACAAAATCATATATGCTTTGGTAGTCTAAGTGATGACCTAGACTACAAAATCATATATACATTCGTGGTCTCAGTTATCAGTTAGACTATTAAATAGTTTCGTGGTCTGAGTGATGACCTAGACCATGAAATAATTTCGTAGTCTAAGTTGTACTGGGACGACGCAAATGTTACTTGCGTCGTCTAATCCTCACTTGGAAGACGGACCATTTTCGTTGTCTAAGTGATCTCTTAGACGACAGAATAACATATTCTCGTCGTCTAAGTACTTAGACTACGACACTTGAATGACGGACTTCTAAGTATTTAGACGACAAAAACTCGAACCAAGACAACGAAATAGTTTCGTCGTCTAAGTGCATTTTTCTTGTAGTGATCTAATATTAACATTATAATATTCATTATAATTCATCACCTTAATTATATCCAATTTACCCAAAAAATTTCAACAACATTAATATATCCAAATTAATGAAAATAACATCAATATACCCAAATTTATCCAAACATCATCAATATACCCAAATTAGTCCATATATCAAATAATCCATATTTTCATACTTATATTATCAAAAACAATCATACAATTACCAAATAAATCCATATCTTACCAAAATATTTATTCATAAATATAGATAATATATGTATATTATATTTAATATTATATATATACACACACACATCAAATACACCATATATATATACACATCAAATATATATATATAATATACAATTTCATCAATTAATATATCCAAATGTATATATATCCTAAATATATATCAATTAATTTCATCAATATATATCCAAATTTATATATTCATAAATATATATATATCCAAATATATATATTACCAATATATTTCAATATATATATATCCAAATATATATAATATATATTACAAAATATATTTCAATATATATATCCAGGCGAGGAGGGGGGAGAGAGACTTCGGCGAGGTGGAGGGCGGGAGAGAGAGGAGATTCCCTGATGGCGGCGACAGCGGCGCGAGGTAAGGAGGAGGATGGTTTGGGAATTTTTGAGGGAGAGAGATCGAGAGGATTTTTGGGAGAGAGAAAAATAAGAGCAAAGTCGATCCGGTTTGGGGATATAATGACCGACTTAGGCGACAAAATCAATGGTTTCGTTGCCTAAGTCAACTTAGGCAACAAAATGAACAATTTTAGTTACCTAAGTCATATTTAAATTGCCCCAAACAATTTGGCGCAAAATTATTGAACCGCCAAAAATTTAGCCTTAGGCGACGAAACTACATGATTTCGTCGCCTAAGCTATCTTAGGCGATGAAATATGAACAGCTTTCATCGCCTAAGTCGTATTTAAATTGTCCCGATAAATTGGGCAAAAAATTACTGAACCGCCAAAAAAAATTAGCCTTAGGCGATGAAACTACACGATGTCGTCGTCTAAGTTATTACTTAGACAACATCGCCTTCCCCAACTGTGGTCCCACTATTTTTTATGTTTCTTCCTTCATCTCGAGTGAATGAATGAAACTTTACACCATTCACAAAACAACCGGAGTAAATATAGTGCTTAACCGGCTTATGTGCCAACAGATGTTTTTCCCACAACTACCACCCCTCGCGATTATCAGATTTTTGTAGATCATCCATCTACAGAAATGTGAAAAATATATATGAATGTGTAATTTAATTTCCACCAAAAATTTGACATAGTTTCCCCTAAAAATAAAGGAAACCAAAAACCTGAATACACAAAACTAAGGCAAAACACTTTGCATAAACAAACACCGGTCAAATGCCATACGTACTATATATGAGAAAAGAGTTTTAAAATAATTAAAAATGTGTACCCATTGTCGAAAATAATCGGGAAACTTCTTCTTAAGCATCTTTTCAACCCAAGCAAGAGTCTTGTCCAGTTTGCGCCTCTGAATGTACTCCCTGTAATACTTCATGTAACGGTCGACCTCATCACAGTCTCACAATACTACCCAATACGCTTCTTCGAGTTCTTCTTTAGTTGATCCTTCATTTAATACTCCTTTGAACGGTTGTACAACATTTATGACGACTGAAAGATTGTGGCGGACATTTGGATTGGCTTGGACTGGATCCTTAAGGTACATATTGCAGTAAGTAACACACTCATGCATTAGGTATGTCTCTGCTATAGAGTCATCCGGAGAAAATTTATTTTTCACAAATCCTTTATAATGTCCGAAATGTTTGCAAAATCATACAATTAATAATTTGAAGAATAGTAGAAAGACCAAAAAATGTAAAAATGATGAACAACCGTTATAAATAATTGTACATACCTTTCTTGAGGATACATCTAAGTGCAGTGGACCGGACCAGAAATGAGCACTTGTTCGGATAGTTGGATCATGAGGTGAATCATAATGTCAAAGAAAGCAAGAGGGAAATTCTCTCTAATTTTCAAAGGATGTGCACTATTTCATATTGAAGTTCGAGGACATTTGACTTCTACAACTCTCTGGCGCATAACTTCTACCACCATCTACACAATGCTACAATTGGTTCGAAGACGTCACGAGGAAAATATGATTGAATTACTACAAATTAGACATTGCAGCATAACGTGATAGTCATGAGTATTTAGGCTAATGAACTTGTGATGCATCTCGTCAACTGCTCATGTAATATTGGCTCCATAAGTAGACGAATAATGAACAGTCTTAAACAAACTGAATACAAAACCCCTCTATGTTAGCTCCACTATGTAAGATGAATCTGACATCTTATTGTACACTCCTTTTCTATCTCTCCTCAACCATAAGTGGTGGCGTAAATTTATAGATTCTAGATCTTTGCATGCTTTGGGAGTATCTTTGGTCTTCAACTTAATACCCAAATTTATTCTAACCATGTTGTCGTGTACATTCTTTTCTATGTGCATGACATCAAGGTTATTCTGGAGTTTCAACTTGGACCAGTATGACAGTTCAAAGAAAATACTATTGTGATGCCAATAGCTGAGATCGTATGGAGGGTGTGGATTGAGTCTCTTCACTTCTTTGTCGTTGGTCAACAAACTGAAATGGAAGCTGTTCAACCTCTCTAAAATCTCTTCTTAGATCACTGACGGGGTTTAGGATTATTCTCTACTATCCTGTCGAAATAAGTCTCATCCTGTTGTCACGGGTGATTTTGAAGAAGCCATCTATGGTGACCCAGGTAACAAACCTTCCCCGTGTGCCAACTGGAGTTGACGTCGTCCAAACAGACAGGGCAACCATTGTATCCTCTGGTTGTGAAAGATGTCAACATCTCATATGCAGAAAAATCGTTGATTATCCATATGACAGCAGCTCCCATCATGAATATCATTTTAGTGAACTTGTCATAAGTTAGAACTCCATATTCCCACAATAATTTGAGCTCGTCGATCAATGGTCTGAGGTAGACATCTAAACACTTTCTCGGAGATTTAGGACCTGGAATTAGCAGAGTAAAGAGATTAAATTCCTTGTTCAAGCGCATCCACGGAGGCAGGTTGTACGGCATGAGAATAACTGGCTAAGTGCTGACGGCAGCGCTGTTACTACTCCAAGGATTAAATCCGTCTATAGATAGGCCAAGTCTAACATTTCAAACCTCTGCTGCAAAGTTTTCAAATTCTTTGTCGAAATGTTTAAAAGCCTCTCCATCTGCTGCGTGTCGTAGCACATCGTCATCTACTCACTATTTTGCGTACCATCTCATCGCCTGTGCTATATATAGAGACATATATAGATGCTGCAATCTGGGAATCACATAAAATAGCGAAGTACCTTCACAAGAATTTTCTTCTTCGAACTCTTACTATTCCGGTTTTGATATCTACAATTGTTGCATACAGGACAGTAGTCCAAATGTTTGTACTCTTTGTAAAACAACACACAATCATTTATGCTAGCGTCAATTTTCTTGCACTTTAGGCCGTGAATACTCAAGATCTTTCTAACCTTATAATTAATTTCCGGAAGTTTGTGTTGATCATGTAGCAACTTACATATATGCTACTGTATTTCGTCAAAAGTATTGTTTGACATTTTATTCTTCACTTTTATCTGAACTTCCTTCATTACATATTGCAACACATTCTCTCGACATCTAGAGTACACCGAGGTCTGGGGTTCGAGTAGCATCTTGTTGTACATTTCCATCTCTGTAGTGTCACCGGTCAAGCTAATAGCAGGGAATGTGTCATCATGAGTGATATCGTAACCTCCCTCTTCATGTTGGTGACCACCATAAATAAATTCTGAAAAACCATCATGGACCAAATCCATAGTTGGGTTCCAAGCAGGGCCGCCGCTACCGCTGGATGAGGCATCATGGTAACTGTACCCTGAGCTGAAGCCTGGTCCTGAGCTAAAGTCTACTACTTCACTGTGCTCACTCCACGTAGTGTAACTCCACATCATACTGTGCTTATATAGGTGTTGAGCCATAACGTTAGACGGAACAAACTGATGGTTGATACATTTTCTACGTACACGGACACCTGAAACGCTTCTTTCCCTGAGCATGTTCCGTCGAAAAATTCACAAAGTTTCTGATGCCGTCCATATACCGCACATCACTTCTATTTTCCAACTATTGTCCATATTTCTTCGTAATAATTAATAATAATTCTATTAACTATATAATTTTTTAACCAATAATTAATTAATCTAATACTATATATATATATTATCAATCAAATGCATTGCACATAACACGTAGTTGTAATGAATTAATTAATCAATCTTATACTATAATTAATCAGTTAATATATATTAATTAATTATATATATTATTAACTTTATATAAATCCAAGCGTTAGTTATGTATATTTCAACTAATTATTCTAACATATATATATATTAACATATATGCATGCATGTTTAATTAACTAATTAATTAATCAAATTAAAACATATATACCAATTAATTAACTAATTAGGTTACAATTATAACTTAACAATGCAATACAACAATAGAAGTAATGCTAAGGTCACCAGAAAGTACTATATATTCACACAAAAATTAATCACCGTACGTAATTACGTACGATATTAGATTCAAAAAAAATTAATCGAGAGAAACGAGTTAATAACTTCACTGATAAGGAGATAAGTGGGAAAAATTACAACTTCGGGAGTTGAAAATTTGAGTTTTGATGAATTTTTACCGAATTATTCGGAGCCGCCGGCAGTGGGTTTTTTTTAGTGATGAGAGAGAGAGAGAGAGAGAGAGAGAGAGAGAGAGAGAGAGAGAGAGAGAGAGAGAGAGAGAGAGAGAGAGAAGTGATGAGGAGATATTCTTAGGCGATGAAATGTTTCGTAGCCTAAGTATCATGTTTTGTCGCCTACATTATCACTTAGGAAGCGGAAACAAATTTGTCGCCTAGGTGGTAACTTAGGCGACGAAAGGCTCAAGTCGTCGTCTAAGAGTCCACATAGGCGACAAAATGTGTATCATCGTCTAAGTGTGTAATACTAAGCCGACGACAACAAATGGTTGTTATCTTAGTGTCCATCTTAGGCGACGAAACAAAATTGTTCGTCGCCCTCTAAGTGTACTCTTAGGTGACGACTCATGTGAACCGTCGTCTAAGAAAATACCTAAGCGACGACGATAACGATTTCGTCGCCTAAGTACCACTTAGGCAACGAAACCGTTAAGGTTTTGTTGCCTAAGTGTAGTTTTCTGATAGTGATATTTAGACGACGAAAACCCTAAAAAATCGTCTTAACGGTTTATCTTTGACGATGAATTATTGCATTCGTCGTCTAAGTGTTCACTAAAACGACAAAAAAAAATTGTCATTTCTTCAGTAAATTTTTTTCATCTAAAAACCTAGATGACGAAGTTTGTTTCGTCGTCTAAGTTGTTACTTAGACGATAAATCTTAGGCGACGAAACTTTTGATGCCTAAGTACTTAGGCGAAGAAAAATGCCTCTTAAGTGAAAAAATTACTTTGTCGCCTAAGTGCGTTTTTCTGGTAGTGAAAATGATGGTCTACATGGAAAATAGTGGGATTTATATCATTATGTAGGGCCCACTTAGCAAGTATGTGAGCCAATTCGTTAGCTTCCCATTGGATGTGCCTAAAAGAAGACGTAGGAGAACTATCCAGTAGGTCAATGATGTCAACCACAATGTCTTAGAAATCTGGAGGAATGTCATTTAGGTCTTGTAGTCCTTTGACGAGGATCAAAGAGTCTGAACTCAGTTGGTCAAGATAGAAACCATTATCCAAATTGAGCTGACATGCCTCAACAACAGCCATGATCTCCACATATAAAGACAAATATCAGTCCTCAAAACGCTTAGCAAATCCAAGTACAAAGTTGCCCATCCAATCATGGACGACAAGCCCAATTCCTCCCCAAAATAAGCTCTGATCGAAAACTCCATCCATACAGATACAATATCGGCCAAAAGGAGGAGCCACCCAATGCTGCTTCTGTCGACCCAGCTTAGGAATAGGTCTAATAACAAACATATAGTGCTCATGCCAAGTGAGAGCTTGTATCTTAATGGCCTAGCTAGCAAATTTCATATTGTTCCAATATTTGTTATTTTGTGCTTTCCAGAGGAACTAGATCATGGTCATCACTTACCCAAACGTAGCTGCTGATAAGGAGACTTCACATATCTGAAACCATATCTGAAAGGTGACCTCATGACTTCCTGATAACTACGTAGAGACAATTGAAAGACAATTGACTATTTTTGCAAGTTCTCTAATAACCTCTCACCAACTGAAAGATCATCGACTATTCTTGCAAGATATAAGTATACAATTCGACTTTCTAAACTTAGCATGCTTTCCTATCAGAAGGTATTGGATATGTGACGAGTTTTTATTTGCTCAAGAATACACTAGAAGTTAAATGATGTTTGGATTAGTCATAAAAAAATGAGGTTATTTTCCAGTTTTGTCCTCATTAATGCATATCATCCATGAATGACAATGCACTTGCATTGTAGTGCGTTGAATAATTTTACCTTCTCCACTAGCTATTCTATTTTAAGTGCAATTCTATTGTTTCAAAAAAGAGAGAGAGAAAAATAGAAACAGCTTTTTTGCTTCACGAGTCCTCAAGTGATAGTTTACCCTAAAAAATCAAAATTTTCTCGTTCGGCGGCCCAGGCATTAGTGTTGGCCTCTGGCCTCGTCGACGCGCTGTGGGTGCGGCCGGACGGGGATTTTGTTCCCTGGTGAATGTCGTGTCTGTTGATGGACGATAGTTGTTGCCGGAGGTTGATAGGGAGCACGGGTTCTTGGTTGGTTTTGCGGTGTCGCTGGGAAGATCTTATAGCAGATTGGTGGCGAGTGTTGGCGACGCGGGGATGGTTGGAAAGCGATCGACTTAAACTACTCTCTCGGTGTGCATCTTAGATGGAGCATGGAGTTCTACGGCCTGAAATGTGCTCGATAGGTATTCAAACGGTTCTGCGGTGGCTCTTGGGTATAACAGAAACTGATGTCAGGAAGGAGACAGTAGTTCTAGATGAGATACAGATCTGGTCAGATAGTGTCTGTGCTAGTCGGCAAGGGTTGGTGGACGGTGCGGGCAGTGGTGGGAGTCTTGCGGTGGTGTGGCTGCCACAAAATAGATTTTGGGCATGTTGCTTCCTCTTTGGGCTCTGGTGGTGCTGGGCTAGAGTTTTTACCCTAGGCCCAGGTAGTTTTATTTTATTTAAGTATTTTATTTTATGGTTTTTGTTAGTTGTAATATTATTTCAGCAATAATTAGTACCTATGCTTTGTGGCTAGGGGTAGTAAGGTGTCTTAGGTGGGCCGTCTGTGTGTGCGCTCGAAGTGTCTTGTCTGCTCTAGTGAGGGGGAACTATGTTAAATGGACAAACCCTCCTAGTGGCAGGATGAAATGTAGTGTCGACGACTTGATTGTCGTTCAGCAGCATGGGTGGAAAGTTGGACAATTTGTAATGATTCGTCGCATTAGTCGCGTTGTCTTTCCATTACCATGTCGCCATTATGGTAAAGCGGATAGAGTAGCTAATGTCGCACTCTCTGCTAATTAGTGTGTGTTTGAATACATATATGTTAGAAGTTGTCTTGTTATTATTCGAGAGGCTCTGATTGAGCTTATTGTAATACGGAGTTTAGGTATAATGTCCTCCCGGGTATGTATTCGACAGTTTCATTAGTAAAGACTTAAAGGCTGTCACCACCGCCCTTATTTAAAAAAAACGTTCACTATGATTTATGACCTATCCCACCAAACATATTATCATAATTTGATACACACATGTGACATATATATGAGAAAAACATATGTGCACTTTATTTTGGATGGTGCATAATATAGAAAGAGGACCAGATATTAGTCACTACCGAATTGGCAGAGTCCCTTTCTTTGATAGATACAACAGCTGCACTTGCACACGTGCATGTGAAGCAGAACCACCACGAGCAGCTCCTACGAGTCTCTGTATATAGCAAGCAGCTCAGCTCTGAGCTCTGCCATTATTAAACCAACGGATCAGATGTGATCAATTTGACGCATTTTCCATCACCATATGGCTGCACTTCCATCTTTATCCATGACCTCTCGAGGATAGAGGGGTCATGTTGTATATATAACTGGGTAAAAAAATTAAAAATGAAAGACATTCATGTATAGATGGAAGCAGCCAACCAGGTACGGAGAGAAAAGCCTTTTCCCAGTGAGAGAAATATAAGTGTCATTGTAACAAAAATATATATATATATATATATAAGTGCCGTCAAATCCTTCTCAACACTCGAACCCAAATAATTTTACCAGTCCTTTTGGAGTTTTGGATGGACTGGAAGAACAATAATTTCCAAATAATATGGCAATTAAATTATTTGCACTCATCTCATCATCATGAAACTACTAGTAAAATTGAGAACGATAAAAATACCGGATAAGATTATGGTAGAAGGGATTTATCATAAATATCTATTTATAATTATTTGAACAAATTTATAATTTATTGAACTAGAAATTATTACATTTACAACAAAATTCTAATTATTTTTTGTATCATATATAAATAATCAAAATAAATTACAATAATCACAACAATTTGTTCTAAAATTTATAAAAATATGCTTGTTTGAATACTTAATAAAAGCTTAACAAAATTACAAAAATGTCTCACTTCACAAGAATAGCTAACAAAACTATTCAAAGTTTATAAACTTGGGGTTAGAATTTCCCAAAAATACCGGTTGAGGTAAATCAATCAATCAACACATGCATGTGAAAAGAATAGAATCGAGTCGTTTACCACTAGCTAGCTAGTTATGTTCATGAATCATGAGTAGCTCAATAATTTGCCTATACTATTCACTCTTGCTCATTATTCTGAGGTTAGAGCATCTGTACCGGTCGGTGTTTTGCTCGATAAAGTTGTGAGTCAGGCCACAAGGTGCTCGACCAAACGAAAAACGGCGATGCATTAGTAAAAAGATTTGGTCAAGCTGCTCGTTGACTGAGAGCTCGAGCAACCGCTTGAGCATAATTTGCTCTGATGCATGCGTGAGCGTCTGACGGAGTCCACACCTCATGGGTGACGTCAGGCGTGTTAGTTTTTTTTATGTCAATGCACACGCCAGTAAATCAGTGATTTTTTTTTTTACGAACGAATAGGAAGCTGCCGCATGTCATGGGCTGGCTGCTTTTGAATTTCAAAGGGCAACTTGATATGGGCCTTTGATTTTAATTTCAAATTTTGATGCAACAGTCTCAATTCAAACCCAACAAATATTTATGTATTCAATGGAAATAAACGGGAATAACCCCAAAAAATTGTAAAAAAATCTCAAAAAATTTCAGAACCCTTCCAATAATTTTTCTAAAAATACTACTTTATTTATGAACAACTCACACCAATTTGTGCACAACAAATTTCACATCCCTTTCCATCTCTCCTCTCATTTTCTTGAGCATTTTTTTCAAAAAAAATGGGCACCCATTGGTTTCCTTCCGAAGATTTAAACATGTGCATTTCTTTCGCATGTTATAGCGTTGATGAATATAAAAGCAACAAACAAAAGAGGGACAAATTGTGGGAGACAATTCATGCCGATTATGTGCTAAATTGGGAGATTGCACAAGGTGAAACTCCTCCGAAAGAGCTAAGGACCCAAATCGCGCTTTTATCTCACTACAACAAGTTCAACCTACTCTTGCAAAAATGAAGCGAATGTTTGCACAATGCACGGAAGTGTATAGCTGGCGGGACTTCGCTATTGGATGAAGTAAGTTTCTATTATTTTATTATATATGATATAAATTTTATTTGATTATATGAATTAAATTATGTAACTTATATATCTAATTTGTTTAAATATGTAGTATTGTTAAATAGATAATATTTATTTTTTATTAGGTCAAGCAAGCTCAATCCTTTTACTATGCGGCCAAGAAGAAACCGTTTACATACTTTGCATGTTACGAAGCAGTTAAGAACCATCAATCTTTCGTTGCGGTGCTACCAAGTACTCCATCTCCGTATCCAAGTAATTACAAAGCTACTCCTTTCGCAACTGAATCATCTCTAACCATCAATTTGGGTCACAAAGAAGTGAATGAGACACCTCAAAGCAACGTGGCCGCTCCCTCGAGTCTGACTAAACCAATTGAAAATAAGGCGGCAAATGAAGCAAGGCGGCAAAAGAAATAAGGTAATACTCCTATTGAGCAATGAGTTGAGGTTTTGCATATCATTACAAGTGATCAAGCATCATGGCATACCTCAAGGAAGATGCATAATGAAAGTGAGCTTAATTATTACAAAGAGTACATAGAAATTCAAAAGCAGAAGGAAGCAAATGCGGCCGAAGAGTTACGACTCAAGAAATAAGAAGAGGAAATAATGATCATGACAATGAATTTGGAGGCTATGACCCCAATCTCGAAAATGTATTTTACCAAGAGAAAACTAGTAATCCTTAATGAAGGAGAACCTAGTCATGGAGAAGCTACCGATGAAACATATTCAGATTGTTATCACCAAAGTCGTGTGCTCTTTCTATAGTAGTTATAGTATTGTACTAAGAAAAAATCTAGGGTTGCCTTGTCATCATGTAAACTAAATTTTTGAGAAATAAAAATACAATTTATTTATTAAGATGAAATTGAAAAGCATATTTGTTACACATTAAATTAAAACACATACTAAAATTAAACACTCTTAATGAAAATACATAATAAAATTGAAACTCACATATTTAAACTAATATTTAGAGTATTTCACCAGTTTTCAACCTCCAGTTGTGCTTCACCAAGTTCTTCTAGAGCATTGTATGGATGTAAATAGATTCGAGATCGGCAACACGGTCGTGAAATCGTTGTATATTGCGTCCATCTCTTTTTATTGGCTCAAAAATAATTTGATTCCCTTGTGCATCCACTGACCCATCATAAATCTATGGGTTTTGCATGTCTTCTTCATTCTCCTCATCCTCATTCTCCACGTACTCTTCCTCAACAATCATGTTATGCAATATGATGCAAGCTAACATGATGGATGTGATTACCGATTTGTGGTGCAATATACAACTATGACGAATAATTGCCCAACGAAATTGCAAAATGCCAAAGCACATCTCCACATCTTTCTAGTGTGCCTCTTGTTTCTTTGCGAAGAGCTTATCTTGCGGTGTTTGGGATTGGAAATTATTTTGACAAATGTGTTAGTACCTTAGATATATTTCATCAGCCAAATAATAAGCGTTGGAGTACCTCTCTCCGTGGACTTTGTAGACGACAGTTGGGCTTCTTCCAGCAAGGATCTGGTCGAACACATCAGATTGGTGGAGTACGTACGTTAATGTCGTTTTTAGCTCCAGGACAACCAAAGAAAGTATGTCATATCCACGTATCATACGAGGCCACCGCCTCTAGGATAATAGTGGGGCGACCCTTTCGTCCCAAGCATGCCCCTTGATGAGCAATTGGGCAGTTCTTCCATTCCCAACGTATACCGTCGATGCTTCCAATCATACCTGGAAAGCCTTGACGTTGGCCTTTATCTAATTGTCGTGTGAGGTCCTCCGGTATTAGAGTGTGGAGGTATATATCTTAGACCATAGAGGTCAACCACTTGGCAACAAAACTCTTTCATACATTCCAGGGTAGTTGATTCCCCCATCCTTGTAATTTCAGTACACTGATTCGCGGCTGCCCATACGCCAACAATTGTAGAGCACCAATCATCTTTTGTTGGGGAAGAAGCTCTAACATTCCAATGATGTCTGCTCTTTGATGCTAAGATTAGTCGTGGTTGTAGAGATCCATCATGATAATGGTGAATCGGTCTTTGCTAATTCGGGACCTCCGCTGAAATTATTGCACGTTGAAGTTGGGTCATTCGATGAAGTAATCTTCCATGAGATTGCATCGCCTCGACTCCTTCTGTCGTGGTCGATTCGGTTTTGACCACGACGTGAACCACGACCTTGTGGTTCATCGTAGTATTGTGCTTCCTCCATGACCACCTGATTGACGAAGGATTGCTCCATATCGTCATCCTCTTGGTTTTGTTATTGTCTCCGCCTGGAAAAAAAAAATTGTGAAAGCTGCAAGGATTCATCAGAGTGATGATGTAGGAAATCTTAATAAGTGTTTAGGGAGATGTGTTATCTACTCGGATTGGAAGAGACTTGTAAATGGTACGAGTATAAAATGAGTGATAGTTGAATGTTTTATAGCCAATTCTAGATAATCTAATATTTGAAGATTAACACACATGTCACATCATCATTGGACAAAAATCTTACCGAAAATTCTGGTCAAATTATTTTGTCGATAACAATATCTGAGAGTGGCTTGTGTCACATTGTCATTCGCTAAAAATATTACCGGAAATCTCCTCCAATTATTTTGCCGATAACATTTTTTTATTAGTGAAAAATCTTTTATAGTCAATAACAACACGGGTCACATTATTATTGGTCGTAAATCTATCCGATAAATATTTTATTAATATTTTATAAAAAAATAAATGATAATTGCTCTAGCACTATGTGAATGGTTGCATTCAAAATTTGATTTACTATAGCAAATCATGGAATTGGTTTGCTCTTGCTATTTGGAGAATTTGCTTTAGGTGCATTTGCTCTTAGAGTCGACTACAAGAAACCTCAAGAAAAACACAAACCCTTTTTTTCTTTACATGTAAATAGGCTACAAAATAATTCAACTACGAAAAACGAAAACAGAAAAAGGAAAAGTTGTAGAAGAAAAATAGCTAGAAAGAACATAATAAAGTTGGGAGAGTACTGGTACGTGCTCGTGTTTCAATTTTATCTAAAAGGATGCCCAAGGGCTTCTCTTGGAAATGGATGCCCAATGTCCAAGAGGCTTCTCCTTAGTGTAGTAATTTAGTTTTCCTCAGAAAAAAATAAATAAAAATTTATCTAAAAAGGAAACTACAATACAATGACACTTGGTGCAATTTGTAATTGAAAAAGACACAGCTAGCTGTATAAAATCCTTGTATGAATTGGGGTACTAGGTAGAGGACATTTGATAGCTACATTTAGACCCTTTTCCAAGTCTATCATCGATGACTGAGCTACATATATTCCAACAGAACATTGAAGAGGAAGAAGATGAAGTCTTAAGCTTTCTGAAATAAGTTATGGCTGTCTGGCTAGCTTTACCTCAACTTCCTTCCATTCTGTGCCACACTGATTTTCATTGATTTAGATTTAGAATAAGAGAAAAATATATTATCATGATGATGATGAAGAAGCATCATAAGCAACAAGAGATGGAGAGCGTGGATATCTAAACAGAATCTTACATTCCCAACACCTCCCATGTCCCCCACGTCCTAAAGCTCCAAAGCAAGAAAATCGAATCTCGATCAATTTATAATATAAACACATCAAAATGCTAAACAAATCGATCAGTAATTTAAGTAATTTACTTACTCGGGAGCTAGCTAAGATTTGGGGGGTTTTCGTCTCTTGTGTAAAATGACTAATTAGTAGTACGTAACTAATTAGCTAGCTAATTAAATTAATTAACGGTTCAAGGCATGAAGAGCTTGCTGCCACACTTGCAGCGCCAAGCTTCGGGATAATAATCGAGAGGCGTGCTCACACCTGGCTGAATGGGGACGTGGACCGCCTTGCACGGCGAGCATCTGCCGCACTTGGATCTGCACCGCGGCGGCGATGAACCCGGCCCACCTAGTCTCTTCTGGGCCCCAATCGACGACGGTCCACCAAATGCTAATTCCGCATCTCCTTGCTTTTTTCCACCTGTTTAAATATAGAAACGTCTTTGGTTAATTACTTCAAGTTATTAATTAGATCGAAAAAACAAAACTTGATTACAAAAGGTTCAATCTTTCTGAACTTGGTAACAAAAGTTCCTATCTTTCTGATGAGCGAGCGAGCGAGTGACTAGCTAGCTTACCGAGTTGGGTTGGAATAGTACGGATGGCGGAGGCTGAGGTGAGCAAGAGGAGAGAGAAGGCCGTGAGAGTTGAATAAAGCTTAATGATGTGGTGGCGGTGGTGGCGCAGTAGTACGACGCCCATGGCTGGCTGAGGTGGAGAGCTTCTGTGTAGCCTGCTTACGTAGTCGTGATGAGTGTTTAAAAATTGGGTTCACAAATGAACCTGGGGAAATGTCTGAGACTACTGATCGAGAGGATCTAATATACGATGTGAAATATGGAAAAGTCTGCTGGGTTTGAACTCTCTCTCTCAGTTGGAGAGTTCAGAGAGAGAGAGAGAGAGAGAGATTGTAATGCCCGAGCGTGTGGATTTCTGAGAGGGGAGGAGTGGTCTAAGTCAATTGAGAAAATACAGATGGAGCTGCAAAAAGATCAAAAGTGAGATGGAGAGCCTCTATTTGTTTTATTTCTTGGCCAAAGGGATTGGGTCCCTTTCCTTCCCAAAGGTGCCCTTTGTTATAAAAACCCTGAATGATTGTGATGGATTTCAATAGTAACCTAGTTAAAAACCCATATCAAGGTCACCCATCACCGTAAAAAACACCATAATAAACACCATAATGGAGAAAGATATGAAAAAAATTACGGCTATACGTGTAGCTCGCTAGCCCTCAAACCATGACTTCTATGTTCTTAATCTGAGCATACATTTTCTTTCTACCTTACGTACGTACCTGATTCACATTATTGAATGTGTGCCAATATGCTTTGTAACGTCACTATAGCTAGCTTGTGTCTTTTTCTTTCAAATCTAAAACGTGTTCTTGTCAACAAATTTTGTTCGTGTCCATCTCATGTTTCAAAGATTTGAGATGAAATACTTATATTGATATACTTTTATACGATTCGCGTAAGACAAATGTTCGTCTCATTTTCTTACGTTCATCATCAAGTTACTTGTATTCAAATACTTTTATACGATTGCGTAAGATGAATGTACGTATCATTTTCTTAGTTCATCACCAAGTTACTTTTAAGTACCCAAAGAGAACAATGCTTACTTGGGAGACCCTAAGAGCATTCGCACCGGCGAGCTCTATCTCGAGCAAGTGGTGGGACCGGCAACGAGGTGCTCTAGTAGGACGAAATCGACGACGTAGCGGTGAGATCGGGCCAGCGTTTGCTCGAGCTAAACAGAGCTCAATCAATCGCTCGAGCATAAATTGCTTCGGTGATTGCTCAATCGCCTGGCGGAGCCCACGATTCGTGGGTGACGTCAAGTGAGTGGGATTTTTTTTTTCTTCAGTAAGACGCTAGTGGAAAGTTAAAAAAAAAGTGACGCACGAATAGGTACGCGACACCCTGTCGGGCCGGGATAGAAAATTTAAAAGCAACGGTCCACTAGATCTGGGCATTTGATTTTGATTTCGAATTTTGATCCAACGGTTCAAATTTAAAGAAAATGGTTATTTTTAATAAACTAAAATTAAAATTAATGCATCTAAAAATCATAATAAATAATTCGAGAGTCCGAAAAATTATAAAAAAATTTTTACGAGGTCGCAATAAAATTATAAGAAAGTGTATTTGTATTCATTTATTAAAAATAGTCGATTTTAAAAGCTCGAGTGTTACGACAAATCAGATATATTTTTAATCGATAACGATGCGTATCGCATTATGATTGGTCGTAAATATTACTGGTAAATAATTTAATAATATTTTATTACATGATGAATTTGATTTGTTGGAACGAAAAAATGTATAGAATGGATGAAAAATTTGATTTGCTAGAATAAAAAAAAAATAATTATTTGCTCTATCAACGGGTGCGGATCTCCTCTAGTGTGCTTTAGATCATTGGTGGAACCGTTATGAAGGATGATGAGCAAACCTTTTTCCATAAGGCGCATAGGGGTGCTCATAAATGGGGATACGAGGAATGACAAATAAAGGAAGGGTGGCTTAGATGTAATATTACCAAAAGAGGGTGGGTTTTTCAGGTAAGACAGTCCACCCGTGTGGAGGAGAATGGACTCCATGGAAGGAGAAGAAGTATGCCTGTCCCGTATGGGTCCACGGGACGAACAGAACCCTAAGATATATTCTATTCTATTCTCATTACTTTGTATACTATCCCAGTCCACCCCACTGCCCTGCCCAAGTGCCCACACCCCTCCTCTATATATCACTATTGACATACTATTTCTGATATTGACATACTATTTGTATAGTTTTACACCCACCACCATTATTGGTCTCCACCCTAAATTTTCAGGAGAGGGACCCTATAAACAGGGGAGCACATTTGATCCTACATGGGACATGCACATTGTCATTGTCATTGTCATTGTCATTGTCATTGTCATTGTCGTTTTATTTCGCGGAGGTGTATATTTGTTCCAAATGGAAATTATTTAGTGAAAGAAAAATGACTAAATGAGAGAGGTAGGAGTAGCTGGAGGGTAGAGTTTTATTAAATGAACATGAAACCCCATGATCTTTCTGTAAGTGCGGGCCTACGGTTTCAGAGGGTGAAAGAGAAAGAGAAAGAGGAAATGAAAGAGTGAGAAGCGACGTACTAGTGTAAGAGAGTCGGTGAATTCATCCGGGGTCGATATGTCAGTGACTAGCTGATTTGATTTGACAGGTTTTGGGTTTTGCTAGGGTTGCATTAAAGGCATACGGCTCCTGTAGCAGCTGCCATAGTTTAGGGAGAAGGAGGAGCCAATCGATGAGGCCGGAGGAGGAGGAGGAGGAGGAGGAATGATCTGGGGATCAACTCTCTCTGAAGCTAGCTAGCGCATGTTTTGAATTAATGCACAACCACAAGGCAAATCACTTATGTTTTTGGTCATGCCTTTATTTCCAAAAGGCTAGGGTTCATATATGTGCACGTAAGATATATGTCATATAGTTCTAATTAAGGGTTTATGAAGAGTTACCCATGTCGGTAATGGTTTTTCCTTAATTTCTTCTGAGTAATTCATCGTGCGTACGTACTAGCTAGCACTTGGTTTTAATACATCACGGTAGTATTCACAATTCAAAACACGAGTTTTAATTTCCTGCTCGAGCTGAAGTTCGAAAAGGATCGGAGTTGGTAGAACTCAGCTACACAAAATGCATACTTAATTATGTCGTAGCATGTATATTTTGATTTTTTCATTTGAGTTCTCTCAACAAAAGGCCTATACACGTAGCTAAGTTTTGTGCTCCAAGTTTCGGACATAAATCTAAAGGTACACCCTTTAACCTAGTCTCGGTGAAGTGATAGAGTTGTGATATCGATATGCCGGTTAGTTACACTTATGAAGGATTCCAGGAACAGAGTACTGTTTATTTTGAAGCTTAAATATGAATTTGAGACCTTAACTTTTGTAAGAAACTTGGCTAGGCTTTTAACTAGATCAAGTAATCTAGTTATACCCAGTTGGGCCTTAATAATGAGTTTTAGGTAGTGGCTAGGTCCTGGTTTACACAGTTGAAGGACTGTTGAATACATAAATAAGAGATAGTCCATAGTAGGAAGCAACCATTTACACACTCTGTTTTTGCATGTGGATGATTACTACATTCGACTGCAGAAGCTGCTAGCTAGCTTCGAAAGGGACACTTCACTAAACTATTATTAGGATATACAGTCCTTCATTTTTTCAAAATCGATAGTGAATCCCCTCGATCATTGATGGTAGCAGATATATAACCTACCTTGCTTGCATGTCTCTCTCTCTCTCTCTGCTGTAAAACTAAATCGATCGATCCTATGAAAGATATGCATGATCCTCTAACTGCTACTCAGCAGTTAAGAGATCAAGCTAGATATAAAGAAATGAACTTACCTTCAACCTTGCGGTTTTGATGGGAGAGCACAAGTAGTCAAGTACGTACTGAAGCTGCACTACTGGTATTATGAACTAGCTATGAAGTGGTTAGAGGACACTCTGAAAGTTGTTCAATCTTTACCAAATTTAGCAACCTGCTGCTGTTTCTCTTGACAGTTAATACGATATGATTGAGCCTCTTTCCAACCTGCCGCAAGCACAAGATATTGTAGCTGTAACTTCCGAGATTATATGCCATAGAGATTCGAAGATTATCGTGTGAACCGGGTTGAGCGTCGACCCAGCCCATACCCAGAACAAATACCACACCCCCTCCCCCCGCTGAGCACGTGCATCCCTTTTCCTTCACGAATGAGACTGGGTTGAGCGTCGACCCAGTTTACTGCAGGCGTACCAATAGAGATTGATCTAGAGTGAAGACTAATTAATGCTACAGATCGAAAGCAAGAAGATCGATCCTAAATCCTAAGCTCCAATTGGATATATATGGAATCCAAAGAGAATGGCCTGTTTGTTTATTAGATGGCTTATTATGGATTTGGAAGTTTAGCATTAATAATGGAAAAATCTCCCTCATTCCCAAATCCTAATCAATAATAATGAGAGAGAGTAATAACCTCGCAGATCTGATCTCCTGCAAATTCTCCTTGAGATTAAATTTGGTTTCTGTAAGACAATTTTAATTAACATGCATGCATGTTATGTTTGACATGGTGGTAATTACGCGTGCTGTTCATGATACTATTCATTGAAGGTTTCTCAGATGTTTACATACTCGATCGAATGATCGATCAGCTAGAGTAGTGGCCGGCATGGCGTACTATTTGAGGTTCGTGAGTTTGTGACCTATCATGATCATGCAATATGCACAACTGAGTTTGTGCAGTAGCTCGTAGATTTATAGATGATGCTCATATTGATGTGTATATATATCGATATGCGAAACTCAGCAAACTTAGCTCAAGAAAGACATGTCTTTATCAGTGTACGTTCAAAAAGAGAAACGCACCGATTCGTATTCCGTTAACTTATGTATCTTGGCCAGGAATAAGATGCGCAATATCAAATCGATGGATTATGATTGTGATGCAGTCCACGCTGCAATTTGGAGGCTAGGGATTTCTCCCTTGGTGTTTTCTGGCATGGAGCTTTGATAATTTACTTGAGATATAACGAAGAATTTAACAGTACGTTATTAGAAGTTACCGTGGATAATTGATGTATAAATTTGAAACTGAGGTTCATAACATCGACCAGACAAGCTATTTCTGAGACAATATATAACATTTATGATTGCATTCAAACAAATGAACATGCAAAAGGCTGAGGGACGGGAGCACAAAAGTACCACCCGCATGCTCTCGCTAGAATACTAGTTAGCTACACGTACGTTTCGATATGTAGGTTACATCAAAGCCATTTCTGAAGATGAGATAAGAGGCAAAGAGGCAGAAGCTAGCCTCACGTACACTCCACTTATATGTAAGAAAATGCAGCTTGATCGAACTAGAGATGGCGATAGTAGTCATCCGCGGTAGGGTATCCATTGGATATTTGACTCTAAGGGAAGACAATTATTAGTGAAAACGGGTAATGGATACCGGTGTATCCAATACCCAGTTTTTTAGAACGAGTATAGAGCGGGTATGATATTTTAATATTCATACTCATACTCACCCAATAAAAAAATATTAAATATAAAAATATTACATATTTATTTATTATAGAATTAATATTATGTCTAATAATTTATTTTTTATATTTATTTTTGAGGTAAACAATCATTTATTTACTTAGTACCCTAGCTTACTTATTTTGCTATACATTTTAAATAAGTTAGACTTGTGTTACTAGTATCTAAAAAATTATTGCACGAAATAAATTTATATTATTTGGATTGATGGATTTGCTTATAATAGTTTTTTATTATTAACATTTTTTTATTGGTAATGGGTAGGTACGGATATCCTAATATCCAATGGATACAGGACGGGTAATACCCAATATAATATTACGGGTACGGATATAAAATATGAACTCAGATATAAAATAATATTTTAATATTCATACCCTACCATACCCTATCCATTGACATCCACGACATGATCTTTAATATGTTAATTTTGTATAACATGTATAGATACGATTAACACGAGTAATGACAGAGAGAAAGATTCCTAAAAGGCTAAGACAAACTAATATGTTAATTGAGTACGTATTAGATAAATGTTAACGCAATTCAGAGATAATTTTGTTGGAGTATCGATTCTATCGTATTGCATAGAGTGCCAAATAGTACGTACCAAAGATCGGCCAGTTCCTAGTTAAAATATAAATCAATTAAGGTGAAAGCCGGTTACCTTGATTGAATCAAGAACCCAGAACCAAGAACAATACATTGAAGATCCATATATAGAATGGGGATCATGAATAGATGAGATGATCATTGATTTCTTACGGTCAATAATTTAGTCACTCAATTTTCGAAGGTCATTTAACTCGATCTGCATTATTTCACATATCAATTTGGTCATTATATGTCAATTTTTTTCCTTCTTCATCGGTTTTCACACTTCTCTCGCTTACACGTTTTCCTCAAAACCTTATTCCTCAAATAAAAGCACATGAAATTTTTTAATTTTTGAAACAAACGGAGTGACTAAATCGATAGACGGATTAAGAGTTCAGTGACCATTTTGATGTTTTTGAAACTTCAGTGATCAAACTGACAAAATTCAGTGATCATTTTTATTATTTTCTCTATAGAATGACAATATGCTAAGTATTCTCTCCTATTTGCCTCATCATCTCTGTTATCAGTCTCTTTGGCCGGCTGCAGTCGTTATGTTTCTCACTCACTAATAGAAGAGATAATTTTATGATTGAGTCTTGTGCCTCTGGTTTTCTGTTCAAAGATAAGGTCCTATAAACTTGGGGCCGAGTAGCGCCAAAACATTAAAAAGAAACTAGAATTGTCTCCTATTGTGGATGGGGAACCCCACGTACCATTGCACCACAATTGTTCAACACACTCTCCACACTTCGAAAATGGTTAGAGTTTAACATACTTAAAGTATCCTCTTTCGAATGCAAAAAATATTATCACTGATGCATCTAATTAAGTTTCTAAATAACATTAAGCGATTTTATACGATGAGAGTATCTCTGAGTGCTTTGGATGGTCTCACGGCGACCTTTGGCCAACCTGGGTGGGCTCTAGAAGCAAAGTAAATCTCCAAAATTTCCCACTTTCTAACGTGTAGATGCGGTTCAATATTTTACTAAAATAGTGAATGCATCTGGTGGACATACACACAACATGCTCATGCAATCCATGCACTTAAAATTCTATATTACCCGACCATATTGGAGTCGTAACTACTGCTCTGTTAGTGAAATCAAAGGCAACTCTCCTTTATTGGATCTGAGATAATATGACGAATCAAACTCTTGCTCTAATTATAACTAGCTAGTTTGAGTACCATTCTTAACTAGTTATAACACCACAAACAACACCGCCTCCTCTTGCCCTTTATACACAAAGCTAGCCAAGATAATGCCAAAGAGCTCCATCCGATATGGGAAGTTTTAGTCTCCTGACCACTAAGAATCAACGTCAACTTGATATGAACCTAGGATAAAAAATTCAACCAAAAATTCTTACGAACACCATCTGACCATGTGTGATTGTTACGAAGTATAGATCGAAGTGAAGTGAATTAGGGGTAAGATTGAGGTGAATCTGGATCAAAGTGAACCAATTTCATTCTCACCGTCCAGATCACATGGACGGTTGATGATTAGGGTAAACATCGCTCACTATAGTGGCATGTGAACACCTCACTTGCTCTATTTGCAAACGAGTCCTCCAAGAAACAAAAAAATTATTATCCCACCTGACCTACGTCTTCGGGGCACCTAGTACCTATTGAACAAACCTTTCTTCAATTCCTCTCCGATTCTAGTAAAGGGCACCAAGCCCCCTAACTTTGTACCCCCAAATTAGACTTTAATTTTTTAACTTTAATAGTTAATAATTAAGGATTAAATTGTAGCCCGGCATCATTCGGACAAAGGCTTACGTGGCACCCTAGGGTGAAACCCCAGCTCCCGAAAAGCCCTTCCACCCCCCGCACACTTCAAACACAAAACGCGAACTCGCTCCACGGACTTTGTTCTAGTCTAGTGTGAGACGCCGCGACCTCTCACTCTCTCTCTCATCACCACTTGACCCCAAAAAAATTCCATTTTTCGCCCCAACTTAGAAATTATCCCCAGATCGGCCCAGAACCATGAGCTCCGGCGCCACCGCCACCGCCACGACTACGACGACGACGTTGTTTCGTACCATCCTCGAGAAGCCACTCAACCAGCTCACCGAGGATGACATTTCTCAGCTCACCCGTGACGACTGCCGCAAATACCTCATAGAAAAAGGTCTCTCACTTAAATTTCCATTTTTGCCCTCGCTTCGCCGGTGCCGGAAATTCCAGCTCTTTCTCTCTGCTTTCCTCCATTTTTATTTTTATTTTTTTAATAAATAAAGCGGGGTACACGTGTCCGTACAGGAATGCGGCGGCCATCGTGGAACAAATCGCAGGCGATCCAGCAGGTTATATCACTCAAGGCTCTCCTCGAGCCCAACGATGACTCCGGCGCCGGAGTTCTCCGTAAGATCATTGCTTTGCCGCACAACCACCACAACGCCGCCCTGCGCGTAAGTTTTTTTCTTTCTTTTTTTATTTTTATTTCAATTTCTGTGCCCCTAGGTTGTCTGATTCCGAGTTTTTACTGTGCAGGCGGCTTCGAATTCGGTCGATTCAGCGAAGGAGGCCAGCGGCGGCGATGTCCGGGGTTCGGCAGAAGAGGCGGTGCAGTATCATAAGAAAGAGCTGCAAAACCCGGTTCAGCAGGACCGGCCGGCCGAAGCGGCTTCAAATGCCGTTAGTCCGAGGTGGTTTTAACTTCTTTTTTCTCTAAGCTCAGACATTTTCTTTGAATTTTACTGATGGATGTAGTTTAAAATTGTGATGAGCTTAACAACAATGAGATAGTGAATTATGGTAATTTATAGTGTACGAAACTAGTTGGTTGGCTGAGTAGAGTGAAATGTAAAATGGTAGGTGGAGGAATTTAGAAGTGGCTTCATGAGAGACCTGTAACCGAGTCCTAACGTGATTACTTTGGCCGAGTAGAATCAGTAGATTGAAGTGTAAATGGCAAGTGGGAGCAAAGTTAGATGTGGATTCTTGTTTTCATGTCTAGCTGAATTAGGTGTTAAAGAAACCCTACATCATAAAGGTGGCATCAAGTTTTACCATATTTAAAGCCCTGTCAGATTCTTTTTGAGATTATTTTTTTTATCTATGCTGCCATCCACAGTATGCCTGTTCTGAAGAGTCACATGTTAAATTAGGTTACTAATTTATGATGGAGCTTGAGATGTCATCGTTCTTGAGTAATACACTGTGTGCGCCTCTATATTTCTCAATTCAGGCATATATTGCTGATTCTCTGGAATTATTGGACGGAATGTGGAAAGTATGATTTTTTATTTTGGGTGTATACTTCTCGGGTGATGGGATTCATGACACGTCCATGCATTCCATCTTTCTTGAGATATGTTTTTATTAATTTTTAATGTGAAACATCTAATATTGTGCCAGCAGAAATCAGTGCGCAGCGGATGCATCTATTAGGCAAATGACGATTTTCTACTGCGGTAAGGTGAATGTGTATGATGGAGTGCCACCAGATAAGGTAAATGAAGTGTCTTCTTAGTGTGAACTCTGGATAGTGGAGACAAGCTTTGTAATGCAGTAATCTATGGCTTTGCAGGCACGTACAATCATGCACCTAGCAGCAAGGCCCAACCATTTGCTTCCGGACAATCAATTTAGTGGTATGGCACCAGCTAGACCTATGCGTTGCCAATTTCATGTAGCAAGTGACAAGGATGGTCCTTTCCCTCCTAATGCTGCAATCTCTCAGGCTATGCAGACAGGTATTTTCTGTGAGGGTTTTATGATTACCTTTCAAGATATTTTGGTTGAAATGAAGTTAGCTGGCGTTGACATTCAACTGAATTTGCATTTTGTTAGTAAAGATAAAATTCAAGTAGCTCTAAACATTGCTGTGTTTCTTGGAGGATTACTTTTTTCATACCATAATCATTCCGAATTCTCCTATATTACATTATGTAGGATTTCCTTAGTTGAAACAGTTTCAAATAGTTGAATACACAAATTCTGTCACTCAACTGCCTTCATCTTCTTTGTTTTAATATAAAATGCTAAAAAGTTCCTCAAGTCTGATGTCTATCAATCACAAGTCAGTTTGGCTAGATTCTATAAAAAAAGATACTTTGTCTTCACCAAAAAAGAGAGTTATTTCTGTAATAGTTTCTGAATACTACAAGGCTTTTAAAATTGAAAGTTGGAGTAAATGTTAGCCAGAAAGGGTAAATTGAGAAATTATGATCCCTGGATATATGATAATGATGGTCATTTTACTTCCCAGAGAAGATTGCTGATTATACACAGCTGTACTGGGATAAAGGGAACAACACTCGTGATCCTGGTAAGCTCTATAGTTTTTATATCTTGGCAGAGTACACGTAGAGTATGTTTCTTGTGTTCATCCTGACCGTAACTTAAACTGAAGTAGGAGAGACAACAACGTGTTCGGTTTCCGATTCAGATTTAGATTCTTTGTTATTAATACATATAATGACTGTAAATTTCGTACGTTAATTTGAAGGATGGTTGTATTTGTCTGGTGTCAAAGGAGGGATGTACATCATTCATAACATAAAAGCTCATACATTTCAATCGATATTAACCCTTCATTACTTTCAAAGCGTGTAAAAGGTCTATAGTTGTGAGTTGTTTTCTCTTTGTATGAAAGGAAATCCTCTTGAAGTATTTATAGGTTAAGGATTTCCTTTCTCTTTTATGTGTTCTTCTACACTCATGAATTGTAACTCTTGGCAGTAAATGTGAATAAATTATAAAATTAGTAAAGGTCCAAAATAAGTTATAGAGTTACGTAAACATAGCTGGTGATCTTGATATGTTTTCATTTTTGCATCTGCAACTGCAATTGCATCCTTAACATAAATTATTTGGTGCACCTAATATGTTTTATAACTGAGATAGATTTCTATCCCCTTTTCTATTGCAAACATCACCTTTTCATCTACTTTGTTAAACTTAACTCTACACAACTTTGAACTCAAACAAGCTTTTAAAAATTATGGTTAGCCTTTTAGTGTTGTGCTAGAATGCCTTTTAATGAAGTATAAGTTACACTGGTAAAATAAGTATTTTCACTAATTTTTTCTCCATGTAACATTTGCTGTAATTCTTAAATTGCAGAGGGTCAGGCAAGTAGAAAAGTCTCATTGCAGAGATACCGTGAAAAGCGAAAAGACAGGTACATCTGGTAGAAGCTATAAATTACTGGTTTAAATTGATTGTCACACTTAAATTTATGTGAGCCTTTGATCTCATCCCAATTATTTTCTCCCTTTTCGTTGCTCGTGTTCCTGTAAGGGAACGAGTAAAGATTAAGAAAAATATGGGATCATCTTCTAGCTTGGAGGCTTATTTGAATCATCAACTCGGGAGACATGCCTCAAATGGTAATTCGAGTAGGAGTAGCACGAGCTCACCACCCCAGCATCCTGAACTGCTACTATCAGCTGGCCATCAGCCAAAGATTCGACGTCTTCCTGTTGACCTAAATGAAAATGGTGAGCTGAACATGTCTGACTTCAATTCATATTGTGTTTCTAAGTTGGAAGCTTCTTGTTTCTGTCCAACCAAACAAGAAATGAGATTGGTTGTCAAAATCTCAAACTTTTCATCATACGCAGATATCCTGGAATGCTGAATTTGACTTAATTAGGTCATAAAGAGCTGGAGTCGATTAAGGAATCCGTCGTCTTAAATTAGCACCACAAAACACCTGATAGGAAGGGAGAGAAAACTAGTTTAACTGCCTCCAAGAGACTGGCCTTCTACGCGTAACTTGGGCTACTCTGCAGCGATGAAGTTTTCTCATTGACTTTTGCCTATCAGGAGGAGAGTTCTGACTGTTCAGTTTTGTAATTTGTAGGATTATGTTTCCATCCTCTGGGATGTGCTTTAGTGTTGAATGGTTCTAGGGTCGAGATGCAGAGCTCTCACGCGGCTATTCCCCCCTTTTAACTCGTTATGTATAAAGTTCTTATGTGGTATCATTCTCTGTGTCAAGAGAGCTTATTGTAGATGTTGAAGGACAAGTTATGTCCGTCAACATTTTGTAGCTACGGAGCAGTATGTCATGTAATCTATTGTGCTTTTGTTCAGTGGCCTACTGAAGTTGGCATATATGTGTTGCAACTAGTTCACTTCGGTTTAGCTATCAGAAATGTATAATTAGCTATAGTACCTCTGTTACAGTTGGTGTAATCTCATTCTTGGAGTAGTACATTCTAGAGTCATGATATATACACCAGAATAAATTTGTGAACAAAATTTGCCAAGAATGGTGTCCACGAGTATTTAAAGCAAGCCAAACCATACAAGTGGCACTATGCTCATGCCAGACACTAGTTTCAAATGGGAAACGACACCTTTACGTTTCCCTCATATAGACTCTGCTATCAAACCAACAGAGCTAGCCGATGCTGAAAACTGAGTTTACATGGCCATGGAGGTGAGTTCTTAGTTCTTGTTATTGCTATAAGGTCTTGTTAAATAATGGTTACTGATTGTTAGGGTTTGTCTTACTTGGTTATATGGAAGCAGGCATGGTTCATGGATGGGAGTGATGCAGACCCAAGACTTCCTCACCATCTGAACCCCAAGCAGTTTGTTCCTTTGGACCATTTGGCAGGTACTGTTCTATAACGTGTTTCTTTTTTTTTAACTATGAATTAGAGTTGACAGTGAATGAATCAATTAGGGTGATCAAGATTTGGTTGTGTTGCAGAGTTGGGTGTCCTCTACTGGCGCTTGAATCCGAAGGACTATGAGAATGATGAGCAGCTCCACCAGATTAGAGAAACCAAGGGATATAACTATATGGTAATCATCAAAGCTTCCCAATTTTGAGTATTTGGGAATGTTTTTCTCAATTTAATTGGTTTTATCAATAGGATTTGCTTGATATATGCCCGGAGAAGTTGGAGAATTATGAGCAGAAGCTGAAAAACTTCTACACAGAGCATATTCATGGTGATGAAGAGATACGCTACTGTTTGGAAGGATGTGGCTACTTTGATGTTCGAGACAAGGATGACCGGTGGATTCGAATCTGGATTAAGGCAGGTGATCTTATCATTTTGCCTGCTGGAATCTACCACAGGTTCACTCTGGATACCAGCAACTATATCAAGGTAAGAATCCACTGTCCCCAAGTTTTGATCACCAGATGATGTTGCGTAGTAACAAATAATCACCAATTGGAACACTATCATTTGAGCATGAATTTATAAGAGAATGGTTTAACAATGTGAATCTTAGTTAAAGCTAAGGCACCTTCATGTACAACCGCATGTTGCATACAAACTTAGACTTAATAAATTAGATAATGTGTATCTCAGCAGTATTTGGAATTTGACAAATGAAACATTGTAACAGACAAAAAGTAAAGCTAGTTTAGAATGAATCACAATTTTATCTGGTCAAAATGCAGCTACCTTTATGCACAATTCCTCAATCAGCTTTAGACATACAAGTAGAGATCAGTGTTCCGATCCCTAATGTTAACCTTCTATATATAGTGAAATGGTTCAAACTGTTTTATTCAATCACCAAATCATAATGATATTATGCAGCCGGTTTGCGATTTATATCATTCTAGAACAACATCTAGATCAATTAATTGGTTTGATTGACCCATTGAATGGTATTATGCAGTTGATGAGGCTGTTTGTGGGAGAACCTGTGTGGACTGCTTACAATCGACCACAGGAAGAACATCCAGCTAGGAAAGAGTACATCGAGAACTTCACCAAAAGAGTGGGAGTAGCATTGGAAGCTCATTAAAGACCTGTCTTATTGTAATGATCTTACAAGCAAGCTTTAGTATTTTAGAGAGGCTACTTACGTGCTGCTTGAAGGTTCACTAGTGAGTTCAAATGGAATGTAATAAACTAATAATGGATGTACTCTGTAATCTCTGGACCCATTTCAATATGAAGTTGTCCTCTTCTTGCATGGTTTTTCCTATATATTTTGGCTACATTAGCACATTTTGTGGTGAGTGATTTTCAGGCAATGGCGGAGCGATGATCAAATTGTTACTCGGGCTAATTATAGTCAACATTGTATTGTATAATTGAATTTTATAAAGTTTTTTGTTATTTCGCTACGATACTTGAATTTTAACATACTAAATTGAGGGAAAAAATAACATATTCTCATAAACTATAACTCATAAAAGTTCTAAACTTTTAACATGAAAGGACTAGATAGAGTAAAATAAATACCAAAAACAAGATCAAAATTAAGGATTGATGTTATAGACAAGTATTGAATAATTGAGTTTGCGTAAAGATTATGCAATACATGTTGAGAAAAAGCAAATAAGTCATGGTTTTTAGAGTACAATGTTATAAAGAGCAGAACTAGAAGGAAAGAAATTCTTGTGTAAACTATTTTTTTTATATGAAGTAGATTTGTTTTTACCTTTCAAATCTTACCTGGCTTAAGCCTGGGCTGGCTTCACCCGTGTTTTTAAGTACTATTTACTTGTAAATATAGTCATCTAAAACTCGGGGAACATCAATCACGTACCATATATAGGGGTAAAGAATTTATAGTCTTTCTCCCGTGAGAAACCCTAGAGGCGATGGCGGTGTCCATAATCAACCCTTCTCGTCTGGTGGCTACCATGGTTTTGGGCTGGCCTCTTGGTCATCTCTTGGCAATTTGTTTCAGCTGCCGGACGGGGAAGCGAGGCCAACCGTTTTGCTAGTGGTGGTGGTCTTTGGTACAAGTTTACAGGCTTGGTGGCGACATCGATGGTGAGTACCTGGACGACGGAAATAGACCATTTTCGTCGTCCAGTTGACTACCTGGACGACGAAGATGGTCTATCTCCGTCGTCTAGGTTTAAACTTTTGGTGGTATAAATTTCATCGCCATTTTTTTGGGGAACGGTTCAAATTTCACCTAGATCCGATATTTTTCCTCATCTCATTCTCAATCCTCCTCTCCTCTCCTTTCTCTCTCTCTCTCTCTCTCTCTCTCGAGTTAGTCTTAACTCCACGCTTAATTGGTGCACGTACAAATTTATTTTTGATTTCAGCCGTTGGATATTTCTCCCATCTCGAGCTTACAATGAGCAAATGTCACAAGATCACTGCACTCTCTCTCTCTCTCTCTCTCTCTCTCTCTCTCTCTCTCTCTCTCTCTCTAGCCTCCAGTCTGCCACCAACATCTCCGGCTCCGTCACGTTTTGGCCGGCCTATAACTAAGTCCTCACTCCTAGTGATTGCTCGAGGCAGGTGACCACCATGCCATGCCGGCCACTTCCTAAACACCGTACATTGATCTACAACCTCATTGTTTTTTTCGTCGTGAGTGCCAAACATTTGAACCACCCGGTGTTCGTGGAGCTACTCAACAAGTTGGAGCAGGAGGCTACGAGTAATGCGACATCCTCCGCATCCCTTTCCACGTTGTCGTCTTCGAGCGTGTTCTCGAAACCCTCCACCTCGGACGCGCCGCCCCTTCCTTCCCGTGACGTCATCGACCTCCTCAGTTCGCTCTCGCTCTCCACAAACGATCCGAACTTCGAGGACATGAATAGTTTTTGAAAAAAGGAACTAGTAGGAGTTGGCAAGAGAGAGTGAGAGCAGGAGGCCGGAGCCGGAGGAGAGATAGAGAGCAGCGACCAAACGTTTACTGGCGACAAAAAATTTGGTGGGCTAAGCTCATCATAAGCTCGTCGACTGTTGACTATTTTACCTAATTACATGGTGACACGTGTAACTTTCTAAAAACAGTAGGGCGTGGACGAAATGATCATGTATCCAAGCCGCACTCCTCTCTCTCTCTCTCTCTCTCAAAATTCGGCGACTCCCTCCCTCCAGTAATTTTTAAATTTTTTAACATGATTATGTTTTTAATTTGTGTTTGATAAAAAACCAGTAAATTGATAAATTAGTAAAAATAATAAATTAGTAAAATATTGGTAATTATTGCATGGTAATTATAGGAAATTTTTGTAGTTATGGTAAATTATGATAATTATGGTAATTTAGTTATGGTAAATTGGTAATTATTGTAATCATGGTGAATTATTGTAATTATTGAATTATTATAAATAATAAATTGGTAATTATGGTAATTATTGTTATTATGGTAAATTATTGAATTATTAAAAATAATAAATTGGTAATTATGGTAATTATTGTTATTATGGTAAATTATTGAATTATTAAAAATAATAAATTGGTAATTATGGTAAAATATTAATTATTGTAATTATGGTAAATTAGTAAATTAGTAATACATAAAAATAATAAATTGGTAATTATGTAATTATTGTAATAATTAAAAATTAAAAATTATGGTAATTATTATAATTATTATAGTAATTATATTTTTACAGCTCCTAGGTTAAAATGGCCTCGTGGGATAAGAAAAAGGTCCAAAAAGAGGCCGAAGATGCTCAACTTCGATGCTTCGCAGAGCAAGTCGGTTGGCAGTATGAGAAGGACAACGTCACGCCTCCTTCGGACCCTTCAGCTGGTCCTTCGGCAGCGTTGACTGGGAAAATTTTCGATGCCCAAGCTATACAGACCGATGATGGTGACGCCCCTTCAGGTCCAACATCAATGGGTCAGACAGCTCAGGCGTCAGCCTCCTTCGACTCTATCCCCTACAGGGTGCGGCGCAAGGTCAGGAGGGCCCCGTTAGACCCTTAACCGAAAAGGTCTCGAGGACTTGGAAATGGCGAAAAATCCGAGAAGTTGTTCAAGGCGACTTAACGAAAGATCCAGTTGCCGTACGACGATTTCACCGATAGCCCTCCCACCTCTTAGCTAGCTAGTCTCTCCTCACATAGCATCGGGGCAATCCTTCGCAACAAGGTTTGTATGGTTGCGCCTACCTAGAAGGAGTTTTCGGAAGATGAGAAGGGGAAAGGGTTTAAAGAACTTTCGGTATGTAATACAATTTTAAATTTATTTTCTAATAACCAATAAAAATTTTATTATGAAATCGTAATTTCATAATATATAAGAATATATTTTTTTATTTTTTTCTTGTACGTAGGAACAATATGAGGTGGATGATACACCGGAGATGCTTAGGCATATTAACAGCACCGCCAACGCCATCTACCGTGATTAGAAGTATAAACTTCACAAGTATTACCAAGAATTCGGAGGCTCGCCTACCCTCATAGAGCAGCGTCGGGATAGGGAAGATGAGTGAAACTGGTTGGTCGACTATTTCAAAGAAGAATTTTATCGGGTTCGTATTTTTTTTATTTAAATTGACGAAATTGAATTATTATTTTTTAATTTTTTAATGATTTATGTTGTCCAACAGAAAACCTCAAACATCAACAAGTCCAACAGGGAGAAGAAGGACAAACATCATACCTCCGGCTCCAAGTAGATGAAAATCGCTAAGGAGCAAAGAGATAAGGGCTCCAAACACCCTTATTTGGATGCTAGCGTCACCGCTTACGTGATGCCTGGGCTCGACAATGAAGTGAGTCAATACGGCATAAGTGCCGTATATATTTCTTCTTCATTAACGTAATTATTATTTATTATTTCTTAAATTGTTGTACAAATTTATAATTATTTAATTTTTATTATTATTTTCAGGTGAGGTTGGTAGAACAGGCGCAGAAGGAATTGGCTAACACGCAGCTTGCACACCTGGATATGCCGCATGAACACCTACCTCCTCTATCGATGGAGAGCCAAATTGCAATCGCCGATGAGGTATACGGTCGTCGAGCTGGCAAGGAGGTTAAAGGGTTGGAAAGCAAGGTTCCGCGAGATTTATCTTTTGACTCATCTACAGGACGTTCAGCGTGGAAAAATGCTCGGGATGCATCGGTCCAAGCAACCCTTGATGATGCTCGACTCACACGGGAGGAAACACAATCTATGTGTCAGGAAACGCTATCTAAGAGTCAGAGGCTTGATGAGCAACAAGCGCAGATAGCCCACCTCATCGCCCTCATGCAAAACCAGGTTCAAAAACAGTGTCAACCTCCTCCGAACCCATACCCCGACAACGACGACACGACTGGAGGTGGGGGACTCGACGGCGCGTCTGCTCCTCCTGTATTTTAGTAGTTTGCATTCTATGTATGATATCGTATTTTTCGAATGATTTAAATTGATGTATGTACAATTTTTAATTATTTAAATGACAATTTAGTTTTTTAATTAATTTATTAATATTTTTCTTTAAATTTTAATTTTAATTAAAAAAGTAAATATTCACTTAGACTACGAAGTATATACACTTTTGTAGTCTAAGTCTTCACTTAGACTACGAAAACATATATGCTTCGTAGTCTAAGTGATCACTTAGACTACGGAATATATACAAATGCGTGCACTACAAGAGAAACGGTCTTTTGCGGCAGCACAATGTGTGTCGCAAAAGATAGGTTTGCGACACACACGCGCGTGTCGTAAAAGACCACGTCGCAAAAGATCAATTTTACTCGCGACACAAATATGTGTGTCGCGAAAGACATATAACGTGCATCGCAAAAGATATCTATGTGTGTCGTAAAAACATCTATGCACGTCATAAAAAATCAATTTAGTGTGTCGCAAAAGATATTTCGCTTGTCGTAAATATAAGTTAACAAACATCCATTCAAACCAAAAATAGCAATCAAACTTACACATTAATTCAATAATCCAAGTAAACATCATTACAAATACATCGTATGAATCTATTCATAAGAAGTTTGTCTAGCCACTTTTTTACATGTGTTCCCATACTTTAGGCATATATTCGTAGGAATAATAACTCCATATGCACCATATGTGACACTCTTACATGAGCTTAACAACAATACAGATGCACTCCCTCCTCCAATACAGATGTTTGGGCCTAAATACAATATTTACTTTGGGCCTGGGTGGCCGAGGTCCAAGCGAGCGGCCCATCATGATTAATAGTTCCTGGCGAAGGAGTTAAGTTATACAACGTCTGGCGAGCTTCGCTAGAAGAAGACTTTGAGTTCTATTAGAACTGTGTCTTATCGAGCTGGATTCACGCGGCTTAGTTTCTATCATAACTAGTTAATAATAGCAGGAATCTTGGGAGAGTTATGATGGAAATAGAAGACCTATGAGTGGTATAACACGTATGCTGGTATCAGATTCAGACAAGATTACAAGAGCAGAAGGAGTTAGAAATAGAATGAATGACTATTTCGTAAGCGAGTATATAAGGAGAGCAAGGATCTTATGAAGAGCCCCCCCCCCCCCCCCCCCCCCGACAATCAATCAAACAACCTTGCTATACGCAAACAAACCTAGACGGTTATCTCGTCCTCGAGATTCCTATCTATCTTACAACCAGAAGGTCTGAGTGCTGTTCACCTATCGAGTGAAGGTATTTACGACTCCAAGGAAGCAATTGCAACCAGAAAGTTGAAGAGCGGCTCACTTGTAAGTTGGGAGCTTGGATACTCAAAGGAAGCGAGTGTTCTCAACACTTCGTCAAGAGATTGCTTTGCTCTGCACGATAAGGCGTGGGAGTATCGATTTCGAGATTCGGCAGAGAGATACACATATCAAAGTCCTAGGTTTCTAGGCAAAAAGGACATATTCGAGCAGGGTTGGTGCTCTCCCTGTTCTAATCGCTTACATAAGAAGTCAGGTGGCTGTGATCAGTCCATTTTCCGTTGAAGAACGGTGGCACGCCAGCATACGAAGCATAAGTAGGATAGACCGGCTCACGCGGTTAAAACATCCGAGATAAAAGAGACTGCTTCGCGGGAAGGATCTCTTCCGAGAGATATTTTTGCACTCGAACATTTTGACACGCCCAGTGGGACTGTCAATATTTCTTTGCATTTATAAGCGACAATTGGAGACCCTTATCGAAGGGTTTATCCTCAGTGTCGTAAACATCCACAACCGCTATACCGTGAACACACTTCTAATCAGTGTCGTTCATTGAGTAATCAAGCGGTTGAGGTTATCTTCGCTAGCAACTTTAACACTATGGAGTTCGAGGCTCTAAGCGAAGCAGAAATAGCTGCACTTACATACGAAAAATACTTGGCCTATGCAATCAAGCGAGACAACCACCAGACTAGTTATTCTCGATTATTCGAAGACAAACTCGGGCAACAGGCAGATCATCTCGCTGATCAGGCTAGCTCCATAAAGGAGATAGCGAGTGGTATTCGGGCTATACAGATAGATTTGAATCAAGAACAAGAAGATATAGAAGCCTTAAGTGCCCAGGTAACTAGTTTGGCAGAGGGTCGAGACCGCCTACGAGCTGATATCCATCGCCTATTGGACAAAGGATTGGAGGAATACCGCCGGTCCGAGGCTGCTATCGCCCAAAGAGTAGACATGGATCTAGGTTCTCTAACCAAAACCGTATCGGATTTGACTAGGAAAACCAGGCAAACTGAGGTTTTCCCTCTCGCTTGGGAGGAGCGTATAAATAAGCTCATGGATGATTGTAACGTAAAATATCCAAGATGCATGAGACTTATGAAGCACCGTTTCCTCTGAGCAAAGATGATCCTAATGAGTGGCATTGGCCAAAGTTTTACAAACATCAAACCTTCCAGACATTCTCTGGTGATGATGATGCAAATGCGGCAACACATTTGGCCTATTTTACCTTGCAGCTAGGTCAATTTGCCGAGGACGAGAGATTCAAATTAAGGGTCTTCGGATCATCACTATCAGGATCAGCCCTCGTGTGGTATACTGGGATCGAGAAGGGCTCGATCAGCGAGTGGAAGGAGATGGAGGCCTTGTTCATAGACCACTTTGGAACGGAACGGCCAGAGACTACCGTAGGAAAATTGGCTTCTCTCAGCCAATCGGTGACCGAGAGTCCGGTCACTTTCCTGCATCGTTTCCGTTCGGAGTACAATCTATGTAAGACCCCTCTAACTAAAGAATAGGTGGTCAAGATGGCCAAGAATGGGCTGGAGGACACGTACCACCAGCTATTCTTAAATAGCAAGTATTTCTCTCTGAACGAGTTCATCGCAGCGGTGACTAGAGCTTATAGCAATATCCAAGAGAGAGATAACAGGAGGAATGCGTCCAAAGGGACGTATAATAATCGAACCTATGACAGGTTAAAGCCAAAAACAGTGGCTTATGTTGAACAGATGGACGACTACGAATCAGATTCCGATGACGACCGAGTGGGTGCTGTTGATTTGATGGCAAATAAAGTGCTAAAGCCCCGCAAGCTTCAGAAGAATAGAGGTCCCATCAAACTCTCGACGGTGGCTTAGTAGCCAGAATTCGAAAAGTACACTTATGATGCCAATATGGCTCATGAGATACTGGACGAATTATACGGTCTGCGTGTTGTCAAGGCAGACTTTGGACCGCTCCCCACAACCGAACAGTTGAAGGGTAAAAAGTATTGTAAGTTCCATGGAGCATGGAACCACCTTACTAAAGACTGTATTAAGCTGAAGGACCAGATCCAGAAGTGGATTAACGAGGGAAAATTGGAGCTAGAAGGTTCGTCCAAGACCACAACATTAGTGGATTCTGAGCCATTCCCTGCTCCACAGGTGAACATGGTTGACGTGAGTTGGCCATCACCTAATAGAATCCTTGAAGATAAGGAGGCTTGGAATCAACCAGCCTATTTAGCCTATTCATTCAAGTTAGACATGATAGAAGAATACTTGGATAGGCTAAAGGATATGGGGCTGATCTTCTTCTACCCAGTCTACGAGCTTAGACACCTACGGTATAAGGAGCCAGCCCAACACTTTTGCAGGTTCCACAATCACTTCGGCCATCGAACATCGATGTGTTCGACCTTGAGAGATAAGATTCAGGGTCTGATCAATTGGCAAGTGGTTGTGATCAATGAGGGGGGAGAGATGGATTTTCACCCAGAATATCCTCATAGGACACCATCTCCTTCGGTCACAGATCCTCCCGTCAGCGGCACTTCTTGAGAAGATAATCAAGATAAACTGACTCAGGCGACGAAGAAGTCCAAGCGAAGGTCCAGGCGAAATATAGCATTTGTCCGACCTAAGCGGACTCGCATAACATATGACGCGTCCTAGCGAGAGGAGATATTTGCGAAGCTATGCCTATAAGGGATAGCAGTGGTACCTGACAATTGGGGATCACCAGACCCACATCCTGATGATGTTAGGGGTTTGCCCTATTGTCAGTATCACCACAGATGGGGACGTCACACTACGGCTGCCTGTAGAGATCTGATGTACAAGATTCAGCAGCTGATTGACGAAGGAGTAATAGAAATAGAACAAATACCTTCGCCTGGTTTAACGACTCTCATCCCCATGATAGTTGGAATGTTGGACGTAACATGTGATAAATCAAACAAGAGGAAACAGTCCAATGACCAACCAACTGCTGGCGAGAATCCACCTCACATACCAAAGAACAAAGGAAAAGAAAAGGTGGACCCCAGAGCAGATTCACCAGTGGCCCTTTATGCACACTGTAAACTGAGAAGTGGGTTGAAGATCTCCTTTGAGGAGTTGGCTCAGGCGGCCAAAACCTTTCCAGAATTATTTTCGAATAAGGATCATCAATCCCCAAAATCAAGACAAAGGGACACTCCAGCTCCCAAGCGATCACGAGCAACAACCAGGCCAGTGTGGCTAAAACATCTGAGTCTAAAGTTGCAGATACGCTTCCCAAGCCATACATACCTCCAGCATCAAGAAATATTACGAAGGAGGATGTGTGGTACATAAGGGAGAAATGAAAGACCGTCGAGGTAACTCCAAGCAAGAGGAGAAACCTATAGCGACGCTTTGGTAGGGCCAAGAGAGCATTGGATGCTTTTGAGGCCGGTCTTATCAAAGAAGAAGACCTGGAGTTCCCTCCAGAAGTGCTGCAGAGGAGATTAAACACCCTCGCGGCAAGCCCATTGGTGGTCTTTGGAAAGAAATCTCGCGAGCCTAAGGTGAGAGCCCAAAGACCAGGGGTTTTCGAGAGAAACCCAGAATTAGGAAGGAAAGGTAAAGAGCCCGAATCTACTCAAGAGATTCATCGTGCAGTTCCAAAACGATAACCAGTAAGGAGACGCCTTACCTTTGAAAAAGACACGGTGAAACCAGTAGGGCTGCAGACACCTCCCAAGGGAACAGAGGATACACAGAAACAGAGTACTCCAAGCAAGCCACCAGTCTTGCAATGGAAACCAAGGCCTCTAATTGTGGAAGAACAAGCGAAGGCCCAGAAATTAATCCCAGTTCCCAAGGAGAAAACTCCACCACCACTACCACCAGCAGCTATTGATCCTACTCCTGAGGATTCAATACAGCAAGTCGCTCACCTTGAAGTAACTACAGTGTCCAACAAGGATGGACAGTTGTTGGCTGACGGAGATAGTTACAACGATGATGAGGAGATGTTGGACTACGGTGAGGATGAGGATGAAGAAGCACACGATTGCATCGAGGAGAACACTACAGCCGTTAACATGGTGTATGTTCTATCTTCCAAATATGCTTTGCCCTCGCCAGCACCAAAAGGTGAATCCAGCAACATCAATAGTGTGTTGTTACAGGACGAAGAATCAAAATTGCCGGACAATTCAACACCGGATGACACACCAGAACTGGATTCATCAGACACAAAAGGACAAATGATGTTCTCCAAGCCCACCATTGACATGGCCATGCACATGCGGCCATTATACGTCACAGGACAAGTCCAAGGAGTTCAATTAAATAAACTTTTGGTGGACTCAGGGGCAGCGGTAAACATCATCACCTTTAAGGCATTAGCCCTTATAGGTGTTCCCAAGTCAGCTATCCAAGAGACCTCGCTTAGCGTCAGGAACTTCCAGGGTAGCATAACCAAGACCTTGGGAATTGTTTTTCTACAGGTACACATCGGGCTAGCCTCGGTCACTTACACATTCTTTGTGGTGGAATGTACATCGCCATATAGTGCAATCCTGGGGCGTGACTGGATACATCGAAGCTACTGTGTACCGTCTTCACTTCATCAGCAGATGCTACTATGGAACATGGAGTCAGGCGAAGCAGAACTAGTCAATGCTGACCCTCGCCCATATTCCATTTCTGCTAATGCATTAGAAGCCAGATATTACCACAGTGACCTTAGGCCATTGGAGGTATGTGGCGTTGACAGTAAGGGCCGCCCAGTCGATGTTACGGCCTCTGAACTGGCTCAGTGGGGGATTATCCAAGCAAATCAAGATAGTAAAAGACCCTACACCATTGAGCTACCATCCAGACGTTCTCCATGAGTGGGTCTCTATCAGAAATAGAGACCGAGGCTTGTCTTTCGTTACACGAACGCTTTCACAACTTTATGTTAGAAAGCCAAGCCTTTGAGAAGGTTCCAATGATTGCAGCATTGAAATATGTGGATGAAGATGTTGTACAAGACTTAGAGGAGGAGGACGAGATTCAATTGGCTCCAGCAGCTTTAGTTGATCTACCTCCTAAAGTCAAGGATCCCATCGAACACATTCAGATTGGGACACAGGAAGAGCCAATGTCTGTGGCTATTAGTACTTTCTTGGAGCCTGAAGAGAGGCTCAAGCTGATTGAATTGCTAAAAGAATACGCAGCAGATTGTTTTGCAGAGAAATATGATGACATGCGTGGTCTTTCACCAGATCTAGTTTGTCATAACTTGCCCATCATCGAGGGAAAGAAGCCTGTAAAACAAGAAATGCGTCGCATGAACACAGAGACAGCAATTCTAGTCAAGGAAGAGGTTGAGAAAATGCTCAAGTCAGGGATTATACGAGTAGCCAAATATAATGAGTGGCTGTCTAATATAGTCCCAGTCAAAAAAAAAGAACGGAAAGATGCGAGTTTGTGTCGACTACAGAGACTTGAACAATGCAACCCCTAAGGATGCTTATCCTATGCCAGTAGCTGATTTGTTGGTTGACTCAGTTTCCCGCCATAAGATGTTGACATTCATGGATGGTACTGCAAGATATCATCAGATCCCAGTGGCTGAAGAGGATAGACATAAGACATCGTTTCGATGCCCAGGCTTTGCCGGTGTTTTTGAGTACGTGGATATGCCATTTGGACTTAAAAACGCAGGGGCAACCTACCAACGAGCAATGAACTTGATCTTTCATGATCTTATTGGTAAGACCATGGAGGTATATATAGATGATGTGGTAGTCAAAACGAAACGCAGAAGTGACCATTTTGAAGACTTAAGGCAAGTGTTTCTCAGAATGAGGCAGCATCAACTGAAGATGAACCCGGCCAAATGTGTATTTGGCGTCCAGGCAGGCGACTTCCTGGGTTTTCTGGTTCATCAGCGTGGGATTGAAATACCGGATGATAAGAAACAAGCGGTTATCAGTGTAGCCCCACCAAAGAGTAAAAAGGAACTACAACGTTTATTAGGAAAAATCAATTTCTTACGACGGTTTATTGCCAACGCTGCTGGAAAGACACAATCAGTCTCTACTCTCCTTAAGCTTCAAAATCAGAAGGACTTTGTATGGGAGCCTATGCATCAAGAGGCCTTCGACACAAGTAAAGCCTACTTAACGAACCCACCTGTCTTGGTTCCTCCAAGACCTGGGGTTCCTCTTAAGCTGTATATTTCAGCTACAGAACTCTCCATTGGAAGTCTATTAGCTCAGGACGACACGGCAGGCGTTGAACGTGCTATTTTCTATCTAAGTCGTACCTTAAACGATTGTGAAACGAGATACTCTCCAATGGAAAGGTTATGCCTAGCCTTATACTTTTCAGGGTGTAAGCTGAGGCACTATATGCTATCCTTCACTACGTGTGTCATTGCACAAACAGATTTAGTGAAGTACATGTTGTCCAGACCGATTCTCCGTGGACGCATTGGAAAGTGGATTTTGGCTTTGTCAGAATTTTCTTTACAATATGTTCCTCAGAAGGCGGTAAAAGGCCAGGCGGTGGCTGATTTTTTGGCTCATCATCCCATGGAAGAAGTGATTGAGGGCCAGAACTGGATCTCGCTCGTATTGATTTGGCCCCATGGTGTTTGTATTTCGATGGGTCCAGTACGAGTACCATGGCCGGGGCAGGGGTAGCTTTGATCTCCCCACGCAGCCAAACTTATTCTTTCAGGTTGGACTTCAAATGCACAAACAATCAAGCAGAATATGAGGCTTTAATCATCGGATTAGAACTTCTGTTAGATATGGAGATCAACGATGTGCATATCTTTGGAGATTCCCAACTAGTGATCAGACAACTAGAAACAAAGTACAAAGCAGGTCCAATATTAGAACCTTACGCGAGGAGGGCCTGTGATTTATTAAAGTTGTTCACAGAAGTGGAGTTGAGTCATGTTCCTCGCGAGAAGAACTATGCAGCTAATGAGTTGGCTCAACTAGCAACGGGTGTAAGCTTACAAGATGGACTACGGGAGAGAATACTAAAGGTTGAAAGAAGAACCCTTCCATCTTTCCTTGCACGACAAGAAGATAAAAACGAATGGTACGTTGCTACACTTGATCACATCGACAATGACTGGAGACATGAAATCATCTCTTATATCCAGAATCCTAATAATCCGGTTGACAAGCAGATTCGATTCTTAGCTCCCAATTATGTGCTCAAGGATTCTGAGTTATATAGAAGGGGAGATGAATGCATACTATTGAGGTGTGTCTTTGGACGTGACGCTAAGCGGTTAATGAGAGAAGTCCATCTTGGGATTGCAGGGGCTCACCAAGCTGGTCCCAAGATGAGATGGTTATTAAGAAGACATGGCTTTTATTGGCCAGGAATGCTCAGAGACTGCATCACGTTCGCCAAAGGTTGTGAAGAATGCCAGAGACATGGTCCAGTCAACCATATGCCCAGAATACCATTACAGCCAATAATCAAGCCTTGGCCAGCTCGAGGATGGGCTTTGGACTTAATAGGAATGATTCATCCTCATTCATCTGAAGGGCACAATTTTATCATAGTGGCTACTGATTTCTTCACAAAATGGGTCGAAGCTCGACCCCTCAGGGTATCTTTAGCGAAGGCCATCCGCCAATTCCTGTTCGAAAATATTATTTGTCGGTTTGGTATCCCTGAATGTTTTGTTTCAGACCGATGGGTAGCCTTCATGTCTGGCGAAGTGGATACTTTAATGAAGGATCTTGGGATCCATTTTCTCCACTCTTCTCCATACTATGCCCAATCCAACGGTCAAGCCAAAGCGAGCAATAAAATCATTATTCATATTTTAAAACGGATGCTCGCGAGCAATGCCAGACTGTGGCATGAAGAACTTTTTAATACTTTGTGGGCTTACAGGACTAGTAAGAGGACACCCACAAGTACAACTCCTTATGCATTGATGTTTGGGCACGATGCTGTTTTGCCTTTGGAGATCAATGTTCAGTCTTTACGGGTAATGGAGCAACACAACTTGATCGGTGAAGACTATGTCCAAGCGATGTGGCAAGAGCATGAAGACCTCGATGAGAATCGCATACAAGCTTATGAAAGTCTACGTGCTGAAAAACAAAAGGTGGCTCGTGCCTATGACCAACGAACAAGGGGCATGAGTTTTGCAGAAGGAGAACTTGTCTGGAGAGTCATTTTACCTATCGGTGAGAAGACTGAAAGACGAGGAAAATGGTCAGAAAAATGGGAAGGGCCATACATAACATGGAGAGATTTATCTGGACGTTTCTTTGGATATTGTTATCTAAGGAACATAACATGGAGAGATTTATCTGGACGTTTCTTTGGATAGTAAGACCAGAGCAAATAGACTTGGGTCTGATTCATTCTCGCAAGGGACTTGGTTCATTTCACACAGAGAGAATGAAACCTTTTATAACCAGGAGTCACACCGGTTTAGTTTCAAGAGAGTAATTACACCCAACAATAGATAGTACATGTCCAATTAACAGTGGACCATGGAAGCGGTTTGTCTGCTCGCAAGAAGTGTATGATAAATGAGAAGATCCTTGGGGCAGGTAAAACGTATTTCAAAGATTTTGATTGTTTGACGCGATACGGATTCCAAGTTTAGAATTCAATTCCATTTATTGTTGGACAATCAAAGTAGTTAAAATTAATTACAGCCTAAAACAAGGCTGTATCAAAATTAGGAAAATGGCTTATTGCAGAAGCCCAATTTGGTTTTAAACCCAATTCAATGTGTTCTTAAAATAGTTCGAATGCATAAAGGGTTCGATTGTTTTACAACAAATAAAAGAGGCCTACATTGGAGGTCCAAAAATTTACAACTGGTGGATGAAGCTCCTTATCAAGATTTTAGCATGCTCTGAGGCCACCCAGGCTTGTCGAGCTGTTAAGTGAGCTTCGCTGGCTTTCGCACGTGCCTCTTGTAGGAGCTGAGCTCGGGTCTCGCCTTCATTCAGGAATTGACGCATTTCATCCCGATAAATGGGGATGTCGGTTTCTAAGGCATTTATTTCAGAGTTGAGTCTGGCGAGATCAGCTTCAAGAGCAAGCCTTTGGGCACGTTTGGTCGATAGAGCTTCTTCCCTTGTATCCTTCTCCTTCAGAAGCTTTTGAATCTCCTCTGTTTCCCGTTGAGTCTTTTGCTCCAGGGTTCTCGCTGCTTCAGTCTCACGCTCAGCCTTGAGTGTTAAGTCTTGAAAGACTTCGCTTTGGTGCTGGAATTCAAAGCAATTTTCTTCTAACTCATCCAGGAGAGGAATGAAATCTGCAGGGGCAGTGGCCCGCAAGCCCTTCACTTGTTTTGAAACGGCCTGAACATCCGTTTTGGAATCTAGGGGCCCAGAGAGAATTTCACGGAGCAGAGCTTCGATGACAGGAGGAGTGCTTAGTGTGCTCAGTGTGCCTACAAGTTCTTGAGTCTTGGTCGACTCTTATGCACTGAGCAGTTGAAGTTGGTGGTCTGATGATGAAGAGGGGATAGGAACTTCCTCGCTTGGAATTACAGGTTCTTCTTCATCGACACTTGAAGGATTTTCAGGCTGATCTTCAGTAGTTGTTACAAGTAGCTCGCCTGAAGTGCTCGCTTGTTCCCTTGGACTGAGGGAAGTGGTCTCTTGAACCTCCAGTTCCACAGGAACGTGTTTGGACTTTAAAACAAACAACAGGTTATGTCAGGACCAATATTATAAATCATTGATCCAGGAGTAAGGGTACAGAATTCTTACTTGATGGGGAGACAATGTTTGTGTTTCTTCAAGAGCTGGAACTTGTTGCTCTGGTGAGGAAGGATTCGATGCTTCGACCTCAAGGCTAGTCTCGACCAGGACTTGTGGTTGTTCAGCTATAAGCTCTGGTGAGGAGACAATTTGCTCAGCATCTGGGATGACTTGTTCGTTTTGGGTACTGGGACCCTCACCAGAGGAGGAAGGAATAAAGCAACCTTGAATTTCAATTTGAAGACGCCTGAACAGAGTCTCAGGAGCCACAGGCTGTTTCTTTTCCTCTTCCTCAAGCTCTGCTCGATGAACTCCAGCTAAGAATTGAACTATGAAATCCTTGCAACACTCTTTGTGGCTGGTAGTTATAGCCTTGTCTGCAGTGTTGGATATGGTACTGGACTCATCGAACTTCAGAATGAAGGCTTTGCAGTGTCCTTCATGGAGCCTTTCTCCTAGTGAGTCAATTACATAGAAGGCTTCGTCTTCTGCTTTGAGGACGAAGAAGTGATCGTTCCAACTCACTATGAAGACCTGGGGCTTCCGGCTCTTCTGAATTTGTTCCCATAAATTATCAAAAGAGGGAAGGCCGTTCAGGTTTGTAAACTTTTCAGGGTCAAAATACCCTATGAAGGAATCATCAGCTGAGAATTGAAGCGGCCTGATGTTCGCCTTCAGAATAGCATCCAAATCAAAATACTGGTCTGGGTGCTTGCTTGCAAGGGACTCGTCCTTGCATAACTCTTGCCACTCCCTTGAACCTTGAAGTAGGAGGTCATCGAACTGGGAGAGTGTGGGAATGCTATTCGGATTTGCACAAAACCAGTGTGCAATGGTGAAAGCTATGGTCGAGCAAGCACTAGATCCTGAGGCTTTGCTGCTCTTCTGGTCGAAATAAGCGAGGAAGACTTGAGCAGAAAGGCGTAGTTGCTTGTCTCTGCTTGTGACCCGTGAGTCCAACCAAACCTCACTTTCTGCCTCTGTGGTCCTTAGCTTGATCCTCTAGGGCTTTGAAGACTGTTAAGGGGGTCGGGGTCAATATTAGGATCAGTGATAAAATCAGTTTGTTCTGGATAAGTAATAGTTCGAATACTTACAGGTGATCTAGAACGCTTGGTCCTTTTCTTCTTAAGAGATTGAATAGCCACAGTCACATCCGGATCAGGGTTGTACTGTGAAAGGAAGAGAGGAATGGTCATTTATGATCCAAAAAGTTTCCAATACATGTGGAAATTTTTAATTAAAAGCATACATGTGGCCATGGGGTAGAACTTGAACAGGGGTGTGGCCCGATTAGTGCTTCCGAGTCTGCTTTGAGCGAGAATTTCTCACTGAATCCATGAAAGATGGCAGCGAAGCATAGGTCTGGTCCCTGGTGTCGTTTCTCTTCCCAGAGCTGGGAATGCCAGGCAAGATACGTTGGGGTGACCGACCTCGATGTCGATAGTGGCTTTGTAATGTCAGGAAGTATCACCATTGGAAAGCCAAAATGTGCATCAAAGGTTTCTGCTGCAGTGGGTTTGTTATCTCCTCGCCAGAGAGTATACTTGTTAACAGAGCAGGCGAGGGGCATAGGGGCATCTTGACTGAGCCCAAGCTGTCTGCAAAAATGGTTTGGAGCATAGAGCTCATACCCGGAGCTGGCTGAATCTGGGAGTTGCAGGTCCTGGCAAGTGTTAAACTTAACAAACAGGTTCCTCGCCTGATCATCTTGTTCAGGAGAGGGCATGAACCCACTTGAGAGGAGGCCAGGGTGGCGACGACTCAGAATTTCTTCGACTGCAGTATAAGGGAAGTCCTTGTGGGAGCAAAGATGTCTAAAGCAGTCGAGATATGACCATTGCTTAGTCCTGGGCAGTGTGGAAACTAGTGACTTGCCCAATAGCTGTTGTTCTTCGAACATAGGGGTTGCTGAGGGGCAGAAAAAGGGGAAGTAGATTTGCAACCAGAAGTCTACCATCCACAGTGGTCCTGATTGGTTCAGATCGAGCTTCGATAAGGATACTCGCCTGAGACCATAGTAGATGTAGGCGAGGACAGATTCGACCAAGCTCAGTGGTTCTTCGTTGTAGAGGCGTTCAGCGAGGTTGGTCCACGTCTTGATGACCTTTGCTGAGGTTGTACAGAACAAGTATTTCGATAGCCAATACTCCAGGAAGGCTATTCTTCCTTGTGGTGTGTTTTTCTCCTCTTGTGCAAAATGTTTCACCCAGGAGGAGTAGGATGAAGGCCGCACTGTTGACGATTGGAGAGGAGTTTGGTTGGAATCTTGAGGAGCCCAACTGTTTTCAGAGGCAGGAACTCCAAAAATAGTGTAGAGATTGAGCATTGTAATACTTACATCGCCACAGGGGAGTCTGAAACAGTTTGCTGTGCAGTCCCAGAAACACATGGCTGTAGCAAATGGGGACTTGTTACCCCCAGACGGAAGAGAAAAGCATAAATTGATGAGTTGAGCAATGCCTGCTGCTTCCCATCGTTCTTTGTCTTGCCTACGGCGTTGTCGGTACCAGGCGAGGTCGTCTGAGGTTGAGTGTGGCCATTTCTCAATGGAACAAAGGTTATCTTTTTGAGTTCATGTCTTCAGGTCTGCCGAAGGGTCTGCCTGGAGTATGAGGGATGAATTGCAGATGGGTTCACGAAGAGAAGTAAAGAGCTCTGGATTTAATGGAGAATCCAGAAATGGGCCAAGCAGACCTGTGTTTTCTTCGGGGTCTACAGTAAGAGTGCAGACGGTGTCTGGGTTGCATCGAACAATGACTTCCTTGAGCCGTCTGGAGAATTTCTTGGCGTCTACGGTGTCAAAAGGAATAAGAATGTCCTTACGAGGAGGCATTTTTCTGGGTTAGGGTTTGACGGCGGTGAGAAAGAAAGGTTTAAGCTTTTTGACTGAGAGAGTTAGAAAGTGCAGGGTTCTGAGCAATTGAAAGGGTTTTTTTGAAAGATGAAATTTATGGATATGGACTGTTGCTTTTATAGAAGTGTCAGTCGAGCGTCACACTTTTTCGAAGAGTTGGTTAAACGTGGCGTTTGAGTGATGGTGTAGCGTTTCAAGGTCAATAAGCACGTTGTTCAAGGTATATTCAAGTCTTTTCGCTTGTTCAGAAAGTTTCCAAGTTCAAGACCTGAGGGGCAATGCTTGGGCCTAAATAAAATATTTACTTTGGGCCTGGGTGGCCGAGGTTCAAGCGAGCGGCCCATCATGATTAATAGTTCCTGGCGAAGGAGTTAAGTTATACAACGTCTGGCGAGCTACGCTAGAAGAAGACTTTGAGTTCTATTAGAACTGTGTCTTATCGAGCTGGATTCACACGGCTTAGTTTCTATCATAACTAGTTAATAATAGCAGGACTCTTGGGAGAGTTATGATGGAAATAGAAGACCTATGAGTGGTATAACACGTATGCTGGTATCAGATTCAGACAAGATTACAAGAGCAGAAGGAGTTAGAAATAGAATGAATGACTGTTTCGTAAGCGAGTATATAAGGAGAGCAAGGATCTTATGAAGAGCCCCCCCCCCCCCCCGACAATCAATCAAACAACCTTGCTATACGCAAACAAACCTAGACGGTTATCTCGTCCTCGAGATTCCTATCTATCTTGCAACCAGAAGGTCTGAGTGTTGTTCACCTATCGAGTGAAGGTATTTACGACTCCAAGGAAGCAATTGCAACCGGAAAGTTGAAGAGCGGCTCACTTGTAAGTTGGGAGCTTGGATACTCAAAGGAAGCGAGTGTTCTCAACACTTCGTCAAGAGATTGCTCTGCTCTGCACTATAAGGCGTGGGAGTATCGATTTCGAGATTCGGCAGAGAGATACACATATCAAAGTCCTAGGTTTCTAGGCAAAAAGGACCTATTCGAGCAGGGTTGGTGCTCTCCCTGTTCTAATCGCTTACATAAGAAGTCAGGCGGCTGTGATCAGTCCATTTTCCGTTGAAGAACGGTGTCACGCCAGCATACGAAGCACAAGCAGGATAGACCGGCTCACGCGGTTAAGACATCCGAGATAAAAGAGACTGCTTCACGGGAAGGATCTCTTCTGAGAGATATTTTTGCACTCGAACAACAGATACCAGCAAAGCAACAATCCCACACCTCCCCTTTTTCTACCCAAGTACCTGCAAAAACATGATTCTTCGACTCAAACAAGCCTAATTTAACAAAGGGATGTATCTTCCATAAGTAAATCAAAAAACCAATTGCTTCCATTTTGTGGTTACATTCATGTCTTTAGTCACGAGTTCATACCAAGATTCATGCATACCAGGTGAAAAAATGGAAAGAAAAAGAACTGAATTTCATTACCTGCAAACTGTCTATATAAACTGGTATCAATCATATATTTTATGAAAATTAGGCCAGTTCAATCACAGTTTATATCAGAGCAAGACAACCAAAGTACTAAAGCACGTTTTCATTAAGGCTCAAAGCAATAGCAACAACCTCAGAATTTATTCCTCTGTCGGCTTACTTTATATAAATTTACTGAACAGAAGACATTCTGGGAAACAACACAGATTGAACATTCTATGTTCCTGTTGACTGGCGGCGATGGTAACCAAGGATTAGAAGTTGGGAACTGCATCTACTATGCAACAAATGCTTCACCTTTGGTTGCAGATCCAATGTCTCATAAAATAGGTGAAAGAATTGAGCAGTCTAATTTCCCAAATGTGAACATGTGGATACGGTCTCAACTTGAAAGGTCCATAGAAATATTCTCAACTCAGCCTAAGAATTTCACATGTTGGTTCACCTCACTTTATACTTTATAGTAGTACCTAGCTAGCTAGGTAGCTAGTACATGCTCAAGAAGTTTGTTTAATTCTATTTTCGTATGATTCTCTGGATTAATAATTCTCGTTTTTATTTATTTATATATTAGTTCTTACAAGTTCTTCATTTGTCTAGCTTCAATCAAGTTCTATAACTTTAATAGTTACATGTTTTTCTTGCTTATATAAATAGTTTGCAATTATGAAAGCTTTGATTTGTTTTCCTTGGAAAGAAACAGGTTGGTTTCATCTGTGACTTACATTTTTCTTGATTTTTTATGCACAAGCACAATGTGTGTGTGTGTGTGTGTGTGTGTGTGTGTGTGTGTGTGTGTGTGTGTGTGTGTGTGTGTGTGTGTGTGTGTGTGTGTGTGTGTGTGTGTGTGTGTGTGTGTGTGTGTGTGTGTGAGAGAGAGAGAGAGAGAGAGAGAGAGAGACAGACAGACAGACAGACAGAGAGAGAGAGAGCGAGAGAGCTTACACAGAAACAACACAATGGTCCTTCAGTTTAGAATTTCCAAATCTGCTCTTGAAAGTCAGTGAAGCTTCAGCTATAACTTCCAGAGAGAAAAAAAGAGAGCAGCTAGTAAGTATTCCCAAAGCAATTGCAAATTACTTGCAATCATAACTAAGCAAAGAAAATGGGTACTACTCTCGGTCTCTGTCTTTATATAAATAAAAATCAATCTTTTACTTTCATGAACTTTTTTCTTTCTTTTGTTATTCAGAGACTGACGTCAGCTCGAGAATGAAATGGAATAAGCACCTGTCCAAAGTTAACACTTCACAACATTCTAGCTCTCCTATTATCTTAAAACTCTAATAAGTTTATTCAAGCCACTACCTATATATTTATGCATTACCATCACATAACTAGAACCAGAAAAGAAAAGAAAATGCGATGCTCTCAATTTTGTTTTCAACAATTTAATTGTAACTGCACTACCAAGCACTAAACTTTGAGACATGGCGGAAAGAAATACAATCCTACTCACTATGCAAATTGACTCGTTGTGAACTTGATAATTGAAACTGATTTAGCTTTATGAAAACAAGTTGATCAAGTAAGAAGACACATACCAAGATGATCTAAAATAGTAGTCTGTTTTGCTCTTTCCCATGTTCTCTGTAAGAAAACTAAACTGAAATCTGTAAACCAAATTGAAAGATGATACCTCCGGTATCTATTGAACTACATATTTCTTATTAATATAACACTATAATACTTACCTCAAAAACTGATTTAGTTGACTTTGATGTATTTGATAGGCCATGTTATAATACCTCCAATAGATTCTTCAAGATTAGTGAACTCACTTGTTGCCCGGAATAGAGAAATGTCAAGAAAAACCTCATGGACTGAAACTTTCCAACAATCGTCACCTAGAGCAGCATGATGCACCAAAGCTCGTGGGTTTCTTGACAAAACTGCACCTGTTGCAACAAAAACTTATTCTTTTGCAAACCAGTTTAGCAAATAGATATTCCGTCCATCAACTTCTTGTATCTTTTTTGGTCCAGTACTTTCGGTCTTTTTCTTTTTTCCATCAACATGTCCAATAACTGATTCATAGTTGGAACTTATAATGCTTCCACCTTTATGTTTGTTCTGTGATGCACTATTAGATTGCCGAACACTTGAATTTTCTTTCCTTTTTCTCTGTCCAGAGTGTTTCACACTTGAGTGGTCCTTTAAGTGAAAAGAATTCAGTAATTAACCACCTGCCCCAATTGATTTTATAAACTAAAACATAAACTATAACCTTTATTTAAGGACTTACATTGCCATTCTCAGCTTTGTCTAGCCGAGCAGCAAGGCTTTGTACCAACTCCATTAACTGATCCACTTTTTGGTTTTGAGCAGTAAGAGCTTCTATTTGAGCGGCAACTTGGTTAGTGTGATGCCACCTTAGTTGTTCTAACTTCTCAGGTGACGTACATTCTTTTAATTCTGGGAATGAATGGAAGATATCTCAATACTTTCGCAGGAATTCCTCCTCGAATCTTCTTTGTGTGTTTATAAATTTTCCAACGAGATGCACCACATTTGGGACACTTGGTTTCATTTTCCAGATCCTTTCTAAATAAACAACAGTCATTGACACATGCATGTATCTTCTGTTGACCCAAGTCAAATGGATCCAGCAACTTTTTGACATTATACAAAGAACTTGGAAGAATATTATCCCTTGGTCGAAACCCTTTAAACATATCGATCATATCATCAAATGCGGCGTTTGTTAAACCATGACTAGCCTTGAACTTGTACATAGCCACAGTAGCAGACATCTGAGATGATGTAGAGACTCTATAAAGAGGACATTCTGCCTCTTCAACTAAAATTTTCAAATCGGGCTTATTATTTTCTTCCCTAGGTGCCACAACATTTTGATCCAAAAGGCAATCCTTGTACATTCTTTTTTTTTTTCAGGGATTCCAACATTTTCAGGTCCCTTAACGAGCTCATCCCCATGCCATGTGAAATTAGAATAAAGAGGGTATATTCCATAGCATATAAGGTGGTCATATACATCATTAAAGGTATAACGACCAATGCTTAGACATTTAACACACGGACATCTAATCTTATTTAGATTCTCCAGTCTAACCTGAATAGTATCAACAAATTTTCGAGCTCCTTCTTTGTATACAGTAGAGTTTCTATACAAAAGTGAACTATTTAGTATTTATCTACAGTCTACACTACAATAAAACAGTCTATAGTATAGTAAAACGGAGTTTGGGATTGTGAAAAGCAAACATTTTATGCTTAGTCCATTCTTTATCCATGCATGGTTGGCAATCCGTTCCACAATCTAGCAATACTCTGACAGCTTTAAACCAACTCAAGTTTGTGTTATTTGATATTGTATCCACCTGTACACACTCAACATAGCACAAAATGAAAAGTTAGATCACTAAAAATGCAGTTGTTTCTTCTTCATTACTATATGGTATCCTCCAATGTTTATTCACTTATGTACAATATTTTGTTCTTTTGTTTTCTGCCATCATCCTATCAGGGGAGATTCTCTTAATTTCTGGTCAGTTTTTCGTATCCAACAACAACAAATAAATATCTTTCCAACCCATGTACAACAAGGATCATGGGTTTTCAGAAATTTAAGCCACGACTCTATGAGTTTAGTCATTTCTCAAGGGAAACCCAAGTTTGAGACATACCAAGTCGATCCTCCAAAAAAACACAAGTGGTTGACAAAAAAAAGGTTCAAGCAGCGGAGGAAGAAAGAGAAGCAGGAGAGAAGAGCTGCCAATAAAAAAGATCCGCGTTGGCTTGGCATCAAGGGCAAGATGAAATGAGGCAAATTTGCTAGTGTCGAGGAAAAAACAGGTTTGTATAATGCACTAGAAACCCAGAAACATCACAAAACACAAATGCAACAGAACTCAAAACAAAAACAATAAACTGCAACTGTTCTATAATCGCTTCAGATACAAGAGAAACTATGATGTTTAAGAGCCCCAGAAATCGAAGCTATCATACCAATGAAAAGAACAAATTAAACAAGATGAACAATATCTGAATGTGTGGTTATCATGGGCTATCTTAGAACATGCAACATATCAACTTTACTGATTCAAGTCACTTTCTTTTAAGGCCGGTAGAGTAGCAAGTTTCCCGTTTCTTAACCATAGTATACGCCATAAGTTATGCTTCCCCCATTTTCAACTTAAAGGAAAGAAAACTTATAAGAGGTGAATAAAAAGCACTTTCTTAGGACATCCAATTACAGTATACAGAATAAAAGAAAAATTCTTTTTAAATATAAACGCACATATACTTTCATAGCCATACAACAAACTTCATAAGCAGTCCAACAGTATTTTATAAAGAATCCCAAGAACTTCATTTCCCTTATTAAAGCACTTGTATTTTTACAGCCAAACAACACTAAAATTTGTAAATACTTGTTGCCAATGCAGTAAAGTTACATGTTATTCACTAATTATAATGCTACAACCCTCGGGAGACAGAACAATGACATGTCCACTTATGGAAAGAAATAAACATAGCAGTGGTATGACTATATAGAAAAGATACAAGAACTAAACAACTATAAGACAAAAGAAACAGTATACATCCTAAAACAATACATGAATATTCTAATAGTTTCATATCTGAGCAAAGAAAGTAGGTTTACCCTGTCCAGTAGTACATAAGATATGTTAGTTTTGTTTCCACCCTCTTCAGTTTTTTTCCCCTCTTGTTACTTACCAGAGCTGTATATATTTTTTTGCCGATGACCAAATATAATACAATAAGCACCGATACTGCTTCTCGGGTTTTCACTCGTGAACAGTTTCCAGAGTTACGGAGGCTCCCTTGTGTTGTAAGTTAATATCTATCGAAATAATGGGAAGTTATAAATGATATTTTATTTGTTTATTTGGAAATGACTCATAGATGATCATTAGAATACCAAGTTAAGAACTGTGCTACGTGAAAAGTATATTGTCATATACTCATTCATATCCATGGTTTCTTAAAGTTGATGGCTGCCTTACTTTTGTTAACTTAAACACCAAGAGGGGTCATTAATAGCGTTTGTGTTTCATTCTTTATAGAGATGTTTTTCTTGTTTGTGTTGGGTATATACTTTCCGCATACTAGTTTTTTGCCATACTGTCATTGTGTCAAAGAGTTTGTATTTTCAGATTCTGATTTCTGGTAGGGATTCTAATTGACAGTCTCTTAACTTATATAGTATAGCACATCGGACTCATTGCATATCTGAGACCTTCACCTGGAAGAATTTGTGTTCATCCAGAAAAATGGAAAAAAGATGGGGACGGAATATTTTTGCCTTTAGCTTTTTAACAAAGCTAGGATAGCGCACCATTAAAGAAACCTTACAAAACTTTATATAAAGTTTCCACTCGAAGCTTTGCTTGTATATATGTAAGGGCCATTTTGTTTTCTCTTGCTTTCCCTTCCCTTAACCATGCACTCATGCACCTTCATCTAAGTTTTCTCCTCTTCCTCTTCACTTTCCAGCAAAGACTAAAACAAATCCAATGAGCACGAGGAACCAAAAGTTTTTTGTACTTCCATTTCTATCTTTCTGAAGAACTAACCAAAAACAAGAAAATCCATGTTACTTAGAAGTTAGCCGCCGCCTCTTCCATTTTTCTATCTTCCCTATACCTATCTCTATCTCGAGAACGTTCTTGGCCACTATCACGCTCGTCCAAAGAGCTACATATCAAGAACCATAGGCTGGGACCTATACCCACATGGGCGGTGGGGTGATTCTCTCAATCCTTCATATGGGGCACTAACTGATTATTGACAATCCATCCATTACTAAACAGTGCAGAATATCAGCTTAATCCAAGACCCAAGTAACACGAATTTTCAATGAACTTTCATTCAAAACTTTTAAGAGTTCACAACTATACTTCTATACTATATATGTTATGGTAGTAGTGTTCAACCATGTTATTCCTCTTATCGATCTATTTCAAATGGTAAGACAAATGAATCATGCTATATAGCAAGAACTATAAGCATTACTATACTATCTCAATACAGGGGAAACAATCATATATATATATATGTATATATATATAGGCAGGGAATTGTGGCACAAAGTCAACAACAAAAACCAACCTAAAGCACAAGGCTCATAGTACATCAATTGGAATATATTCAAATCTAGAAACGCAGAGAAACTAACCAATCAACGAATGATTGCTCTGAATTGAATATCGCCTCTTTGGCTCTGACCTCCGAAAAGCCCCAACGGATGCACCCAAACAAATCGTCAAACTCAAACTCATCTCAAAAACCTAAAGAATTTAAAAACGATGATGAGGAAGAGAGATATGGACCTCGGAGAGGTGAAGCGGATGTGAGGAGAAGAGAGAGTTGAAGCTATCGCCGATGACAAGAGACTCCCTCTCGATCGACGACTTGGAGAGCAGTTTGGTCTGGTTCAGCAGGGGTTTTGAATCGGTCGAACTAGGATGAGTGGACGATGCGGTGGCGGTGGAGGGGGCGGTGGCGGTGGCTATTATCTGCGTTCGTACTCTACTCTCTCTCTCTCGCCCGATCGGATTGGATTTGAATGGAGCTCGAGAAGAGAGAGACGGAGAGAGTCAATTGAGTGAGACCGAGAGAGAAGGAAGTAATCTAATGGAATAATGGCACATTTGTAAATACATGAAAACCGAACAAAAATTTAGGCGCGTGTTTTTAATCAGGAGGGGTTTCCCGCGTTACTCTTTCATTCAAATAATATTTTTGGAATTAAGATGGTTTTTAGATGTTGTCTTTTGCGACATGCCAAAATAGTGTGTCGTAAAAGACTAAATTTTCGAGTCTTTTGCAACACACATTTAAAGTGTGTCGTAAATGAAGTATATTGTTTACGACATACACAAAAAATGCGTCATAAAAGATAAAAATAAAACTCTTTTATGACGTACATTATAAGTGTGTCGTAAAAGACTATCTTTTGCAACATACATGAAATGTGTGTCACAATTTGCGCGTCGCAAAAGAGTAATTTTCCTGTAAAGGTGGTCTAAATGATCACTTAGACTACAGAATATATACATATACGTGGTCTAAGTGATCACTTAGACTACAGAGTTGTTGTGTGGTCTAAGTGATCACTCAGACATAATTGTTATTTGCGTCATCTCATCATAGCTTGGACGACGCAAAATCTCCATCATCCAAGTCACCTCCTGGACGACGGAAAGGTTCATTTCCGGAACTTTTCCGTTGTCCAAGTACTTAGACGACGACACTTGGAGGACGGACCCTAGACGATGGAGATTCCGTAGTCTAAGCACTTAAACTACGGAAAAACGTACCTAGACCACGAAAATAGTCCGTGATCAAGGTGTGTTTTTCTTGTAGTGATAGGTAGTGTACGATTTCCATGGATGCATGCACGACACGAGCATGCATGTATTATTTTGCAAGATTTTTGCATGCCTAAACATATTTAAGGGAATTTTACTTGGCCACCGGCTCCAATGACTGCCAGAGCTTCCACTAAATTCAATACCAAGTCCATCATCAGTTTCTCTACTAAATTGAAATTCCACTCCAATTCCATCATCATCAACAGCTTGAGACAATCTGCGAGCGCCTCCACCTCTCATATATAATTCCTCTCCATGGACAGCCTCTTTCGAATTCTCAAACTTCCTACACTCAGCTATTGCTACCACCACAACAAACATCACAGAAAACACTCCATCAAGCTTGAAAAACTTCCCCATCTTAATTTCCTCTCAGTTCAATTCACAATGATGATATGAACTTGATGATGATGATATGAAAGATAGACCAAGAAGCGCTAGCAGAGAGTACTTATATATATAGTCAGGGGAGGAGCGATACGTACTTGAGCTACGTACCTTTGTTTTGCTTCCCGCTCCTACAAGTCAGACAAGGAATTTTATGTGTGGATGGATATTAATTGGACTTCAGTACATTTATAAGCCGGTGCACTCTTAGTTAACAGTTAGGCAAGGATTTTTGGATTGGTTGCATGTTTGATCCTCCGCGTACTAACAAAAACAACTACGTACCTTCGATTCTCCAGTGCATTCATAAGCCGGTATACGGTGCACTAGGCCCGGCCAGTTTGCATGGCTCCGGTTGATCGTTATTGCTGTTTGCTAAAAGTAGCAATGCCTACTTGCTAAGGCATCTTTTATGGATCATGGAAGCTGCGGTTATGAACAGCCCCTTGAAATCTTTAATCCACGTTGAAATATGAATGTGCGTGCATAGGCTAGGTACGTACATTTCCGAGATTTTGAGAGATCCTCCCGTCGATCAACTGATATATTTATATTCTGGGATTGTTTCGTTAAAACGTACATGCATGAACAACATAACATTGATGATAAATGGAGTAAATGGACCCTCTCGTTTAAGTTTATCAAGGTTTGTTTTCGAACAGATCTAATGGATCGCAAACAAGAAGTTATGATGACATGTTATCCCACATAGATGCAATGTCACAATATATTTTGTAGTAGTCTTTCCATATTATTATTTTCCTGTATCAATGCTATAGGTATATCATTATTGACACATTTTATTATGAACAAAATATGGATATGGATCTATACAAGTGAAGAATGAAGATGAAAAACCAAGGTGATCTCATGGACTCAAGTAAAAACATGCATATGCACATCATTGTTTTTCACTGAGGATACTTAACTAGTTTTCTATCCCTGAACCCCTGGATTGACAGTTTATATGATCGATTTTATCAAAACCCCATATATGTTTATAAAATATTTTCTAAATCATATCTCTGGTCATTTGTATTTTGTAAAATGTATTTTGCTTTCACACAAAAATAAATTACCTTACCTTGATTTAAGGGAGACATTTTGGAGTTAAAAGAGCTCTTGTGTGGTCACCAAGCTTACTCATTTTGCTTAAAGAGTTAAGTCACGACTCAATGGAGTTTTTCTTTATTTCACAAAGTCTTTGTGTGGTGTTCAAGATTGTATACTTGGCTGAGATGGTTCCATTTTTCTCTTATGTGCCACCTTGTTTGGTATATATGAGAAATATCTTCTTTGTGTGGTGGCCAAGCTCTTGGTACTTGGCTTAGGATTAAGTCACATTTTATACACACTTTTTGTGGTCTTCAAGTTGTGATACTTGGCTGAGACAATTCGTCCATACCATATAGACCCTTACTTTGGCCAATATAAACACCAAGCTTCCCATAAACTCACTTGGTTGTTTTTTGCTTTGTATTATGGCTAGGTTGTCAAGATGTAGAAACTTTCATAGCATAGTTTCTTACTTATCTAGTGTCTTTTTCTCTAGTTGTTTATTATCTAAGGTTTCCTCTTGGTGAGTGTAAAACTTAAAGTTGCATCAAAACCTCTTTTCATACTCATTGCATATTGCATTCATGAGATCATTTTGGTAGTGCAAGCAACCCAAGAAGTGTTCTAAAGAACCAACTTTGTGATAGTTGTGTTCTAGAAATAAAGCTTCTAATATCTTTGTTGAAGAATCGAAGACATAAGACCGAGTGTATTTCAGACTAGTAGACATACTAGATAGGGATAGCAACGTGTCTTTCCATCTTCAGAAAGCTTTGCATGTGTAAACACTTAGAAACATGACCGAATACAGTTCTTAGTCTAGCGCGCGAGTCTAGATAGGATAGTACTATTACTTACTATTATCAGAGCTGTAGTCTTGTAAGGAGTGTCTTAACATGTACTCTTGGGAATTAACTATGAGAGTTGGATTCTAGGTAGAAGTTTTTGTAACCTTTGTTTGTAAACTCTTAGAGACAAGATAGAGTATAGTTCTTAAACTAGTGTGAGAGACTAGATAGGATAGCACCGTTTTTGCTATTATCGGAACTATAATCTTGTAAGAAGTGATTTTACATAATGGAAATATTTGTGTCCCTCAAGAGTTAAGGGCACACAGTTTTCTCTTTGTTGCAAGGTTTCTGTGTTAAAGAAAAACATCTTGGTATTATTTATCTCTTTACTTCCTTGCACTTTTACTTTATATCGTTAGGTATCTGCCATCATGATAACTTCATATATTACTATTCCTAATACGATTTTTTAATGAAAAAGTTGGTACAGGCCTGTTCACCCCAAAGGACAAGTGCGCTTGAAACTTTTAGCAAACAACGATTACAACTTAATTTACAATGACCGCAGACTAAGCCATAATCATCTTGGAGCCAAACTGGCCAGGCCTAGTACGCCGTCCGTACGTACTAGAGAATCGAAGGTAGTTGTATGTTTTTGTTGGTACGTGGAGGATCAATCATGCACCCATCCAAAATTCCTTGCATGCCTAACTAAGAGTGTACGTGCACCGGCTTATAACTGCACCGTACGTATCGCAAATTAAGCAAAGGTAGCTCATCGAGTACGTATCGCTCCTCCCCCTGACTATATATAAGTAATTAAATACGTAACATCATCAAGTTCATATCATCATTGTGAACTGAGAGGGAATTAAGATAGGGAAGTTTTTCAAGCTTGTTGGAGTGTTTTCTGTGATGTTTGTTGTGGTGGTAGCAATAGCTGAGTGTAGGAAGATTGAGAATTTGAAAGAGGCTTTTGGTGGTGTTAACGTTGCTGTGCATGGACAAGAATTATATATGAGAGGTGGAGGCGCTCGCAGATTGTCTCATGAGGCTGTTGTTGTTGATGATGACGACGACGACATTGGAGCCGGTGAAACGAGGAGGGAGCAGATAGGTCAGGAAGGGTATAAAGAGATGGGGAAAAGAGAGGACTACTCATGAGCACCATGGACAAGTCTGGTGAAGAGCCTGCTGCTGAGGAAAGCATTCCCATTGGTGATGAGTCCAAGTATATAAACGCAATCGAACCTTGTGATGGAATTGGAATGGAATATCAATATAGTGGAACCCTTCCCAGTATGCCGCAAATCCCTGGATTCCCCGGTGGTACAGAGGCAAGTGAATCTTCTAATGAAGTGGTTATCGATATTGAGGATTAATTCCGATCCAATATAGTGGAAGCTTTACCGGAGACAATATTGGAGCCGGTAGCCGTTGAAAAATCCCTAAAATATGTTTAAGCATGCAAAAATCGTGCATGCATGCATGGAAATCGCACTACCAACGTACTATATATATCCACAAGAAAATAAATGAATACCCTCTTAAATAATTGCATGTAAATGTGCTCTTGAAAATGTATTGCTCGCCGTTGCTCCATATATAATTGGTTTCCATCTCTTGAGTATTTTCGTCGTCACATTTCATAATCGTTCAGGAACGTATATATACAACGTACGTACGTACTTTGGTTTAGAACAAGGGCCGCCTGATTCAACAAAATATATGAGAGTAGTGCAATTTCATTCCACAATACTCAAATTTGCTCCGGAGATTAGATAAAGTCATATATCTAACACTTAGACATGGACAATGAATTCGAAAGAGTTGCTAGAGCAAGTAACCAGAATGCAGTACGCTTGTTCACTAATTAGGTCTTTGAATAATTAAACTCTATTGTCTTTGTGATCTCAAAATGCTATATAAATCTAGTAATCTACATGACAGCTCTTTAGATATACACGGGACTAGGCTGCAATGTTGATGATTGCTTTACTCTATTGTCTTTGTGATCTGCAAAAAAAAAAAAGGACAAAAGATCCCCAAAGTTAACATTCGACAGTAACATACTCTACTCATACCGAAAATTAACAATGTCAGTAACAAAGTTTTATAGAAAACTCGAAGAAAGATAGAGAAGCATCAGCAATGCATGTGTACTAGAATAGGCGTGAAAGGAAAGCAAGGATTAGACTTTTGGCCCTGAGTTTTGGGATAGAACTGGTATAAGGGAGGGGATGAATAGCTGGAAATCATACGAATGAGAGGTCTAGGAAACAGTGCTACCCTACTCTGAATTATCAAAGATCAAAGTATGTAGGTACTCTTATTTCCATGACCTCCCACCCCACAATTTCCAGCAACTCTCTCTCCCTTTGTTCTAGTTACTTCATTTCCCTACCATCTTGGATTCTTGGGGTTTTTACTTTGTGAATAAATTGGAATGGAAATTGGTATTGCATTGTATATATACTAGTCTATAGAGGTTAGCTTCATGAGAATTGAGGAGTCAGGACAGTCAAAGCTATGAGCATGATTTTGTTGGAGTTCTCAGTCTTCTCTGTTGCAACTGATCAAATTGGTTGAGCATGCTTTCTTTGTGCTTCTGAGTCTCAGATTCTAACTTTGCTACCAGGCATTGACTAGTTTGTTTAAAGTAGAGGAATACATCATACATACGTGAAGCAGAACACAAAGAGACTACATTATCCTTCAAAAACACAAAATACAAAGTAACTGGTAAATTAATACCAGGCCCAAAGTAGAACCCTGACCAAATACGGGGTCCAATAAAAGAGTGAGAACATACAATTCCAGGCAGCTTCTCGGCGCTGAACGTTCACACTTTTCACCAAGTGAGAGTGTGAGAGTGAGACACTCACTCAACGCTAGCCTAACTTGGCTTCAGAGTCCTTGTTGGCTAGCCATGCACATTGTTTCTCATGATTGATTAATAATCCGAGATGTTGGATGTTGAGATGGATCGATGAATAATCCGAGATGTTCTACAACACGCGCAAGTATAGAATAAACCACGACTAGCTAGTTCTATAACTTTGACTCCCAAATTTTCAATTTATGATCATTAGGCTGTCGATTCGATAATCAAACAACTGAACTAAGGTCATTTAAATAAATAATATCTAATATAGTTCTGTTTATTAAAATAAAATTTTAGTATAACACCCACATTAAAAATATCGATCCAAAACTGATCTATATGACCCATAAAAAAGAATCAATCATAGTACGACACTGTATGTCAGAAAAATGGTTGATTAATCTTTATTATGGCTATTAATCGGTACAAACGGTTCGGTTATTAGGCCGAATCAAAAATCGAATCGTATTTTTTAATCGGTTCGATTCGGTTTTCTTGATTTTTTTACAAAAAACCGAATGGTTCAGTTCGGTTTTTTTTTCCTATTTTTTTGGTTTTTTTAAATAAATAAAAAAAACTTTAAAAAAATACTGTTTCTTTCTATTAATTTCGAAAATTCGAAGATTTTCATTAGCTACTTTTTTCAATAACTTTGTAAAAGTGTAAAACATAGTTTATGTCAAATCGAATCAAACTACAACAAATATAATTACTCACAAATCACACATTCAAAGTTTCAAACCATAGCAAATGGCCAAATGTTTACCGAAAGTTTACATCACAAATTCAAAATTTCAAACATCAACGTACATAAACCAAAGTTCACACTCCATAGTCCAAGTTTTAAACAATCTACAATCCATCCAAATAAAAATACAATCCAAATATCACATAAAAACACTCAATTGAATCCATTCTCAAACTATACTCAACCTGTCCACCATTCTCACTTTCTCAGTTAGGGAGTTTTTCTTTGGCAACTTAGCATTCATTTTCTTAAACCTACAAGAACTCCAATAATCATTGTTAAGTATCAAACTATGGCACATACCAAATACTACTTTCATATGGGACAAAGAGAGATACTCAACAACATACCCAACAACATCAAACTTGATTGACACTTGTAAAACGACGTCGTTTTATTCATTTCGGTTTAAACAATTCGGTTCGGTTTTTTTGGAGCCGAAAACCGAAACCGAACCGAATTTTTCAGTTCGGTTCGATTTTTTATTTTTCGGTTCAGTATTTGTTCGATTTCGATTTTTTCGGTTACGGTTCGTTTTCAGTTCTTCTTTTTTTTTGGTTTTCGGTTCGGTATTAACAGCCCTAATCTTTATCACTGACCTATTGTGAGGATTTGTTTTTTCCTCCTTTGGAGCTTCGCTTCACTTCACTTCACTTTCACCATGTTGGTGTACAGTTTTAGCTTCTCATGAGTTGTAATTATTTCTTGCTTTCAAATATATGTTTCTGATTGAGGTTTTGGTCTTTGTATGTCCCCCTCTTCCATTGTATTTTTCTTTGCTATCAATGAAAAGAAAAAATTCTTCATCACTCTTGTCCCCATCATCTAGTACACTATGCATTTCGTTTCCTTAGTCTCCTCGGCCTATGTCTTGGCTCCATTGACCAAGACTTCTTATGCATAATAATATTCACATATCAGAATTGAGTTCAGGAGGAACATGACTGTTACTGGTAACGAGCATCTGCCTGAGGTCATAGAAGACATCAGTATCATGTATTGTCAAGAAAGTTGTGGCCACACCACTCTTCCCTGCTCGGCTAGTTCGTCCTATCCGATGTGTATACTTCTCTATGTCTCCAGGCATATCATAGTTAATTACATGAGCGACATCAGGCACATCAATGCATCTTGATGCGACATCAGTTGCAACGAGCACATTGTATCTCTTGCTCTTGAAACCTTCAAGGTTAGAGTCTCTTTCTGTTGGGATCCCTCGATGGAGGAGATCAAGAAAGTAGTGGGCTTGGGTGATCGAGGCGAGCGGTCTGGGGAGCGGTCTGGCGAGCGGCCCATCTCGATCAATAGTGTTCTATCGAGGAGTCTCGTTGTAAAGCGTCTAGCGAGCTTCGCTAGAGGAAGGCTTTGACTTCGATGAGTCAGTACATACCAAAGAAGGAAACCGATACATAAACGGTTTTGGTTTCATTGGGGAATCTGTTTTCTATTTGGATTATGTAAGTCTACATGCCTTGGTCTATAAAAGGTGCATGTAGGCATAAGGAAAAGAGAGAACACAAGTTGAAGAGCATTGAGAGTTCTTCTTTCTAGCATTGAGAGCTAGAGGTTTGGTGAGGTATAGGGAATTCTTGTTTAGGTGAGCAAGTAAGTTTGTAATCTTCTTATTCATCATAGTGAATTCAGGATACTCTCCCCGTGGACGTACACAATCTTGTTGTGGAACCACGTTAAAACTTGTGTGTGTGTTTTTCGATCTCTTATTGTTTGGTGTGTTAGCTTCCGCAACAAGCACAACTAATTAGTATCAACTGAGGACTGATTTCCCAACAAGTGGTATCAGAGCTTCGTTAAGAAGTCGATCGTCATGGGAGAGAAGTCTAGGATGTTGATACTGGATAGCACCAATTACAACAGTTGGAAGGGCAGGATGATGGATTTGCTGGTATGCAAAGATTTGGACTTGCCTCTTCAAGAAGAGGGCAATCAACCTGACTCTTACAGAGAGAAAGACACGGAATGGAATTCATTGGTGAAAAGGTCTATGTGTTACATACGTCGTTGGATTGACGATAGCATCATTGGGCTGGTACAAGATGAAACCACGGCATATGATGTTTGGAGGAGACGATGTACGCAGGAAAGACAGCAGGGAATAAAGTCCAGTTGATTAAGAAAATCACTCATATGCGTTATAGTGATGGTTCAACGATTCCTGCACATCTCAATGAGTTTCAAAAGGTAATTTCTCAACTCACAAAATTGGGAATTACCTTTGATGACGAAGTACAAGCTCTGTTGGTTCTTGGATCTCTTCCGGATAGTTGGCAAACATTGAGCGTTTCTCTAAGTAACTCCGCTCCAGGTGGAAAGGTAACAATGTCGATCGTCACATCCGCATTGTTAGGGGAAGAGCTAAGAAGGGAAAGTAGCAGTTCTTCGTCAAGGGAAGAAACTTTGGTGACTTCCGATAGAAGGAGGTCTAGTAACTCCAGTCGTGGCAGGTCAAGAAGCAAGTCACGGAATCCAACCGGGAAGAAGTTCCCATGTTACTATTGTGGGAAGACAGGACACTTCAAGAAGAAGTGTCACGAGTATCTGAATGATAAAGCCAAAGGTTGCTTGAAGAAAGACAAGAAAAAGGGAAAGCAAGATGATGAAGAAACTGCGAATATAGTTTCAGATTCGGATGGCGATATCTATTGTTTATCAGACTGTGGTGACTCATGCTTGAGTACATCATCCTCACAAGGTACAGAATGGGTTGTGGATTCAGGTGCATGCTTTCATGTGATGCCACATAAAGAATATTTCTCCACTTATAAAGCCGGTGATTTCGGTGAAGTGAGAATGGGTAACAACGGATCGTCAAAGATTTTCGGTAGAGGTGACATTGTCCTAGAGACTAAGGTTGGTGGAACCTTAAGGTTGAAGGATGTCAGACATGTGGAAGATTTCCGGTTTAATCTACTTTCTACCGGAAAGCTTGATGACGAAGGTATGGTTAGCACTCTCGGTGGAGGTGCTTGGAAGCTTTGCAAAGGTTCCCTAGTCGTTGCTAGAGGAAAGAAGTGTTGCTCTCTTTACAAGACTAGTGCCAAAATTTGTGTTGATGCGGTTAATACCATTGAGGGGGAGCCCCCTATGGAGCTTTGGCACAAAAGGCTTGGGCACATAAGTGAAAGAGGACTCGATGAGCTTGCAAAGCAGAAGGTGTTCTTTAAACCTAAGGGTACACATTTAAGTAAATGTGTACATTGTTTACTAGGTAAACAAACAAGGATAACCTTCGCAAGAAGACCAAGTCATCGAAGGGAAGATGTACTTGATCTAGTACATACGGATGTCTGTGGGCCTCTAAAGAAGAAGATTCTCGCTGGAGCGTCCTACTTCGTCACCTTCATAGATGATCATTCCAGAAAGCTATGGGCTTACTGTTTGAAGACCAAGAATGAAGTACTTGGTGTCTTCAAGACTTTTCACAGCATGGTGGAAAGGGAGACGGGGAAGAAGTTAAAGGTTCTCCGGTCAGACAACGGCGGTGAATACATTGGCCCGTTGGAAAAGTATTGCAAGACCCAAGGAATTCGACATGAGCAGACGGTTCCCAAGACTCCTCAACACAATGGCGTAGCCGAAAGAATGAATCGCACCATTGCCGATAGGATGAGGTGTATGTTAAGTCATGCGAGATTGTCAAGGTCCTTTTGGGGTGAAGCTTTGCAAACGGCGGTCTATCTCATCAATAGATCTCCGTCGAAGCCATTAAATGGTGTAGTTCCCGAGAAAGTATGGCGAGGAGGTGATGTCTCATATGAGCACTTGAGAGTGTTCGGCTGTAGATGTTTTGTCCATGTTCCAAAGGATGAAAGGACAAAGCTTGATGATAAAGCTTGGCAATGTATTTTTCTCGGGTATGGTGATGAGAAGTGGGGTTATAGACTCTACGATCCCATTGCAAAGAAGGTTCGTCGCAGCCGTGATGTGGTTTTTCTAGAGGACCAAACGGTGCTTGATTTTATGAAGGGTGAGGAACTAGATAACTATGTTGATGATCTAGTGACCTTCAAGGAACCGGTCATGCCAAGTAATGCTCCGATTACGGGGGAGCAAGCTGAAATTGAATCCGATGATGGTGCAAATCATGAGCCGCATGATGATGTGGGTGCTCAAGAGCTTGGTGACGACCAAGATGATATTGCAGACCAAGTGGTTGGTGAATACCTCGGTCAAGGATCGGATGATGAAGCTCATGAAGAGCTCGATAATGAACCTCAGGAAGTCGAAGGATTGAGAAGGTCAACAAGGAACCGAATTGCTTCTACAAGGTATCCGGTAAGTACGTACACACATTTTGTTCTACTCTCCGATGGTGGTGAGCCCTTAAGCTATGAGGAAGCTCTTAATGATGATCACAAGAAAGAATGGAATATTGCTATGGAAGAGGAGATGAATTCTCTCTACAAGAATCACACATTCAAGCTTGTTGATAGGCCACCAAAGAGGAAGATACTGAAGAATAAGTGGGTGTATAAGATTAAACAAGAGGATGAAAAGTCTAAACCGAGATACAAGGCAAGATTGGTGGTGAAAGGATTCGGAAAAAGACAAGGTGTTGACTATGATGAAATTTTCTCTCCGGTGGTGAAGATGACCTCAATTCGAGTGTTATTGGGTTTAGCCGCTTGTGAAGACTTGGAGGTGGAACAAATGGATGTGAAGACAGCATTTCTTCACGGGGATCTTGAGGAAGATGTTTATATGGAACAACCTCAAGGTTTTATCGCCAAAGGAAGGGAGCACAAGGTTTGCAAGCTAGAAAAAAGCTTGTATGGATTGAAGCAAGCACCTCGACAGTGGTATCGAAAATTTGGGTCCTTTATGACGAGTCAAGGTTATAAGAGGACAAGTTCGGATCATTGTGTGTTTGTGAAGAATTTTTCTCCGGAAGATTACATTGTTCTTCTCTTGTATGTAGACGACATGCTCATCATTAGAAAGGATATGATGAGAATCACCGAGTTGAAAGAAGACTTGGCGAAGGCGTTTGAGATGAAGGATTTGGGACATGCAAAACAAATCCTTGGTATGCAAATTACTAGGGATCGGAAGAAACGCAAGCTGTGGTTATCTCAAGAGAGATATGTTGAAAAGGTTCTCAAAAGGTTCAACATGGATCAAGCAAAGCCGGTTAGCTGCCCTCTCCCTCCTCAAACCAAGTTAAGCAAGAAGATGTGTCCTACAAGTGAAGAAGAAAGAGCTAAGATGAACAAGATTCCTTATGCCTCGGCGATAGGGAGTCTGATGTATGCTATGGTTTGCACAAGACCCGACATTGCTCATGCGGTGGGTGTTACAAGCCGATATCTAGCTAATCCGGGGAAGGAGCATTGGGAGGCCGTGAAATGGATAATGAGATATCTAAAAGGTACTTCCAAGTTATGTTTGTGCTACGGTGGATCGAAACCAATTCTAGAAGGTTTCTCTGATTTCGATTTGGCGGGAGATGTGGATGGTTCAAGATCTACGTCTGGGTATTTGGTCACTTTTGGTGGGGGAGCTGTGTCTTGGCAATCACGCCTACAAAAGTGTGTTGCATTATCTACAACGGAAGCCGAGTATATTGCAATTACTGAGGGTTGCAAGGAAATGCTATGGATGAAACGATTGTTCGGGGAAATTGGATTAAAACATGGAAGGTATGTGATTTATAGCGATTCTCAAAGCACTATCCATGTAAGTAAGAATCCAAGTTTCCATTCTCGGTCCAAGCATATACAGGTTCGCTACCATTGGATACGCAAAGTTCTCGATGAGAAGGAGCTGTTTTTGGAGAAGGTTCACACGGATGAAAATGGCTCAGATATGATGACCAAAGGTCTGCCAAAGAGTAAGCATGAAGTGTGCTGCACCAAAGCTGGACTCAGTTTGGTGCGTTCTCCCTTTCACTGAGATGTGATGGAAATCCCCTCTCCTCCATGGCTCGGGAGGGGAAGATTTGTTGGGATCCCTCGATGGAGGAGATCAAGAAAGTAGTGGGCCTGGGTGATCGAGGCGAGCGGTCTGGGGAGCGGTCTGGCGAGCGGCCCATCTCGATCAATAATGTTCTATCGAGGAGTCTCGTTGTAAAGCGTCTAGCGAGCTTCGCTAGAGGAAGGCTTTGACTTCGATGAGTCAGTACATACCAAAGAAGGAAACCGATACATAAACGGTTTTGGTTTCATTGGGGAATCCGATTCCTATTTGGATTATGTAAGTCTACATGCCTTGGTCTATAAAAGGTGCATGTAGGCATAAGGAAAAGAGAGAACACGAGTTGAAGAGCATCGAGAGTTCTTCTTTCTAGCATTGAGAGCTAGAGGTTTGGTGAGGTATAGGGAATTCTTGTTTAGGTGAGCAAGTAAGTTTGTAATCTTCTTATTCATCATAGTGAATTCAGGATACTCTCCCCGTGGATGTACACAATCTTGTTGTGGAACCACGTTAAAACTTGTGTGTGTGTTTTTCGATCTCTTATTGTTTGGTGTGTTAGCTTCCGCAACAAGCACAACTAATTAGTATCAACTGAGGACTGATTTCCCAACACTTTCATCTTGTGACCTACCCCCATGCAAAGTGGTCACACCATTATATCCATTCTCGACTAAACCGTTGGCCAGAGAATCTACACTTCTCCTAGTGTTTGCAAATACAATAGCAGTCTTGTGATCACGGAGTACTTCATCAAGTAGTCTCATCAGCTTGGCAAACTTGTCCGACTCCTTGCTGATCATGACCACATTCTGAGTGATCAAAGCAGCAGTCTTTCCAGCTGTGCCGATTGTGGCAACAACCGGATTCCTCAACTAGTTGCGGGCAAGTCGCTCCACAGCAGGAGGCATTGTGGCACTAAACATGTATGTGGTTCTGTCAATTTTGTTTTCATTTACATCTTCTTCATCCTCATTGTTGGGTTTCAAGTTGCTACGAGGCATTGCTTCCAGAACACGAACAACATCTTCTTCAAATCCCATATCAATCATCCTATCAGCCTCATCAAGCACAACATAGTTGCAACGATTTAAAACAACAAACCTCCTCTCCAAACAATCAACCAAGCGCCCCTGTGTGGCAATGACAACCTCGCATCCTTGTGCGATTTTCGAGTCCTGTTCCTGTATCAGCTGCCCACCAACAAAACAAACCATGTCAATAGCCAAGTCGTGCCCAAGCTTCTCATTCTCATTCTTAATCTGTTGCGCGAGCTCTCGAGTAGGGGCCAAAACCAAAGCACGAGGCCCTTGAGCCTCAATGTCTTCATTAACAGGAGGCAACTGAGAGATATACTCAAACATTGGAAGAACAAAAGCAGTAGTCTTGCCGGAGCCAGTCTCTGCAAGGCCGACGACATCACGATGTTGCATGCCAAGAGAGATTGCCGCCATTTGAATCGGGGAATCAAAGGCTTTTTGTAACCAGCCCTTGTAATATTCACGAGGAGTTAGTCACTTAATTGGCTCTCATCCCATTTCCTAAATGGCTTAGGAATCCCATACCCTTTGTAGGAAATACTGAAATCCTCTCTAAAATTTCTCCAATCCCTCTCATTCATCTCCTCGAGCCTCTTATTGGTCCAATGCCGATCGATACTCCTGTCAAAAACATCACAGACTACTTCATCAGCGCTGCCACAATGTATATATATAGGAAATTATAGAGTGGAGTGACACTACCGTAGATTTTATTCACTAATTTTGTTATTATTATTGTAAAATGAGATTATTTTTTAGTAATTTTGTACAATTTTTTGTAAATATTCAAACAAACACATTTTTACAAATTTGAAAATAAAATGTTGTCAATATTGTATTTTAGTTTAATTGTTTATAAATGATAAAAAAAAATTATAATTTTGTTCAATTTATTGTAAATAAATGTTTAAAGTAGATATGGGTTTAATTGCTGCCTTTTTCATACCGCTTAACATATTTTGGTAAGTTATGTATTTGAGCTGAGAGTGATTTGACAAAACATCTAAAATCTGAGTTGTGTTAAGCTTCAAATAATATATGAAATGCATATGACTTGGAGGGGATCGATCGATGTTGCTGGAAGATTGTTCCGGATTAGGTTCGGATAGTAGAATGTTGTGAATCATAGAAAAGGTTAATGAAACTAATGCTTCTAATGTTCCCCTAGCCTTCTAAACATAACTCGAATATATATCGATGTCTGAGCAGATGTATATTGTATAGTACTCCATACCATGATCCATTTTTCCTCTCACAAAATGGGATCCATGCCTGACCTTTCGACTAGTATATATGCTCCTTACCTGCATCCACAACTTCAATTCTCCATCTGCCCTAGCCTGGCCAATCCATTTCCATTCTTATGCTACATAAACACACATATACATCTTTTTCTAAAAAACAAAACACATATATGCATCAGAAAATTGTACTATTGCTCCTATCTTTTGATGCCGATGATCACGTATATATAGAGAACATACCATGTTGTTTTTTAAACAAACTTTTGAAAGTCTTGCAATATGTTGCAATATGTGTTCATGAGGACCACCACTATTCTATCTTTCCCTTTCAGAGACAATTCAGTGAATTCACGTCTGGTTATTCCAGTCCATGACATTGCTAACCTGATAAAACAAGGATCGGAGAAAAAAAGTAATACAAAGTATTTTCCAAGGTGCCATTAGAAGTTAGAACAGGGATTATCAAAACATGGCTAATTCAACTTAATTGCAATTTCAGGAATTCTCCTGCCCTTTTTAGCTGTTAACAACGATTAAACAAAACACACACAAAAAAAAAATTAGTACTATAGCCAACTGAGATTTGATTGTCGCACAGTAGTATGCACCAAATTGGGTAATTTGAACTGGGTAGTCCTTTTTTTTCCTTACAAATGATACAAGTACGTTAATAGTTAGATATTTTTCATTTTGAGTCACATATAGCTTCATGAATTCTTATTGAACTATTTGGCTTATATTCTGGCTGTTGCCTTTCGATATCTTCGTGTATTCAGAATGTTTGTCATCACCGATGTAAATGAACCAAGTAATTAACTTGCTTAATATAGGGTTCCAGGGACGAAAAGCTCCTAGTTGCCAAGAGATGGCTGCCAGTGGAGTATATATATAGTAGCTTCTTCCAATACCAACATTCATAAATTGCCATAGTTCAGACATCAGACATCAGACACCATTATCAGTTCTAAGAACTCTTTCGCACATTACAGTTTCACTTCTAAATGGCCTCTGGGCAGTTCTTGCTGACGTTTGAGGCCTTTGCCGAGGGGGCTCTAGATCTAAATGAAATAACAGAATATAAACAAAAAACATTATATGGACAGCTGGTTTATACCACTGATGTTCTTTTATTCAGTTATGAATTAAATATCAACATGCATTCTAAGACCTAATCCCAAAGAAACAGCATTTTAAACACAAATATATCAACAGCAACAAAATCATAAGGTGAGGCTCCAATGTCAGTTTAGCCAGCCATCAGACTCAGAGTAGATGACTAGTTTCATAGCATAAAATAATCATACTGCCCACTACTGAAGGATGTATGATTATTTTATGCTATTTTCTACTCTGAGTCTGATGGCTGCCCACTACTAGCTAGATATATGATTTTGATCAAATATCATACTAATTTGTCAACCATCCTAGCTAGATATAGGACAAATTTTTCCACAAATACTCTAAAATGCCAACTGATTCTTTGGCTTCCACCAGCCAATTGAGCAGAATGCAAAGCTATAACACCATGGCAGAATGGAAAGCTTAGCAATCTGAATGCAGATATGAAATATTAAAGACAGTAATCCCTATATAATTGGATCTACACGTGTACATACAAAAATTGAGTAAATGGACATCAGACTATAATGCAAACTTGAGTATCTAGCAGCTCAAATGACAAAAAAGTTAACATCTTTCACTATAAACATAAGACCAAAGATGGCAAAGAAACGTCTGCACAGATTCAAGTAAACAAGCAAGTATTTGAGAGATAAACAAAGGGGAAAGAGATGAACTTGGGAAACCTATGGTATGGGAGGAGTCGGAAAAAAACACACAACAAACAGTCAAACTCTGTTTGATTTGTCTTTTTTCGACCTTCCCATAACACAAACTCCCTCAAGGTCTCTGTCTCTTTCCCACTTTCTCAGTTAAACTTAAACCCATCTGGAACAACAAGCCCTTTTGTTATTTTAACAAGATTGGAAGTGGGGATTTGGTTTTTGAGGAGGAATCATGGAAAAGGAAGAAACTTTCCAAGAAACTTCAGGAATGGGTGGGGTGGGGTTGGGAAGAAGAAGAAGAAGAAGAAAGATGCTTTCTTTTGCTCAGTTAATACTTCTTCCCAACACACCTATTCCTAACAAACTTCTTGAAAGCTTTGCCTTTTCCATTTCTCTCTAGAGGTTTCAATAGCTGCTTCTTCAGCTCAGCATTCATGGTGTGAGAGCTAGCTAGGTTAACAGTCTATTTAAATAAATACATAAGCGAATAAAACGACGTGGTTTTGAACTAAAAGACACCATCCGAGTACGACATCGTTTGCAATTATGTTAGTTTATAAACGGTTCGGATCGGTTCATGGGCTTCCAAAACCAGAAATTTCCCTTCTTTCGATTTTTGCTCATTCGGCTCTCGGTTGAGGTGTTTTTGGGCTCGTGGTAGAAATGGTCATTATATCTGTGCAAAAGGTTGATAGATTTTAGTCTTGACAAGTTTATTAACTTGGAATGAAAAATATCTTGAATCGGAATGAAAATTTTTTAATTTCATTGAGCTGTTTACTTACCAATTAAAATTGAACAGGAATAAGAATGATTACGATTGATATTGTTTACTTAAGAAATCAGAATCAAAATTAGTTTAATTACTATAATACCCTTTAAATTGGTATATCTTTGTTTGATTCAACTATTAACAACATTACAGTACTAAAATGGTAAGCACTTTCAATTTTTAACATAACCTTGTGGTAGAAAAATGTTTCTTAGCTCCGTTGAATTTGTACATGTTTTCTTTGCACAATATTGATCTTCTCTTAAAACCAAACAGAAGTATGAACATGAACCATAATGTAAAGTAAGTATAGGATAAGGGATAAATGAGTAAAAAAAGAAGAAGAAGTAAAATGAAGCAGGTTAATTTTCTGATGCAGCATGAAGCAGCATATAGAGCAAAATAGTGATAAATAAACGCCGTTGTTTTTAGCGGTGGCTCATTCCTCCTTTTTTTCCCATCTGGTGGCGGCTCACTGGGGCTGGATGGAGACCAAGCCTTTGCTTTGTGGTTGCTGTCGGACGGGAGACAAGCCCTATAGTCCTTGGTATGGGTTCTTTGTTCTTTAGTTCTTGTAGGTTTTCAAGGGCTACGGTGTCGTAGCAACTTACATGGGTGGCAAGCAACAAATCTGGGTTAGCTAGGGCTCATTAGCATTGGTTTTGCTGGTGTCAGGGGGTTCTTTTAGTCCCCAGTTCTTGGATGGTGGTGAGTAGGTGGCCTACTGCTGCGGGACGACATCTTCGGCGATGATTTTTGATTGGAGCTCGTGGTCTTGGATGGCAGGTCCGGGCAGTGATGGGTGGCCGTTTGAAGTGGTAGGTTGCGGCGTTCACTCGGTGTGATGTTGTGTTACTGCTTTCGTTGGGGTTTGCTTTGGGGCCGTGAATTATAGGCTCATGTTTTAGGTGCTGTGTTTTTTGGGATTTTAGTTTTTTTCCTAGGTTTTAGTATATCTAATTCAATAAATGTCCTATGTAGTTAGGACCCTAGTCTGGTTGGGTCTAGAGAGTAACCCTGGGCCTAAGCTGTTGAGTTTTTTTTTGTGTTGAGTTTGTTGAGAGACCTTTATAGTCCTTTGGTTTAGGTAGGTAGCTTGATAATGGACTGGGACACCAATTTTTTTAGTCAGAGGTTTGGGACCTTCGTCGCCTTACTCCTGTTTATCAAGTTACACGAGTTGAGCGTCATTGGTTTTAAGGTAGTTTACTCTAGGGGGATCGTTTCTATTGTACCGGCCATCGGTCGATTCCTTGTAACTTACTACTTCAATGAAATTCTACCGTCTTACGTTAAAAAAATAAAGTAGCAGTAGAGACAAATAACAAATTAACCATAAAGTAACAAAAAAGAGAAACATCTATCTAAATAACAAGTTAAACCGAAGCAACAAAATTAACAGAGAAGCATCCATGCCAAATGAAACTAACTCAAAGCAACAAAGTAGCATATAAATTTTTAGAGTAGCAAAAAAGAGTATCTATGAGTTTTTGAATTTACATGAAGGCATTTTTGGTAGAAAAAGTTGATTCCGGGAGGGTTGATTCCTAACCCCTATCGCCCCCCTCCGAAATACAACTCCGGGTTTATCTCGGAATCATTCCTGATAAAAATGTGGGTCCCACCTCCATCCCATTTCCCTATGTGCAAGTAAACGTCAGAATTCAAGCATCCCGAAATGATTCTCATTCTTTTGATTTCTATTCCAAGTTAGTAAACATATCATTAGTTTATGTAACGGGGAAGAGTTCAAAGATTATTATTAATAACGAAAATATTGACTAAGCCTCTTATATATATATTAGTATATATTACCAGTAGAACAACTAATTAATGTAGTAAGAGACATCTTACCAGAATATAACATGGATATGAATTTGTATTACAGTGATATACTAATCATACAATCATACAAGTACATGAAGTAACATTCTAATATTGACTCTGATTAGCATTACATAAGTATTTAAGTATATATACATGCACCAGAATGTACCATCTAACCCCCCCCCCCCCTCTCTCTCTCTCTCTCTCTGTTTCATTGCTTCTCTGTTTTATTAGGAAAAAAATCACTCACAAGGGTCTGAACTTTCGCTAATGTATCATTATGATGCTCGAACTTAAAAAACTATCAAAGTGATGCCCAAACTCCCGAAATTAGGCTTGGGACTAAATAACCGAAAACCCGAAGAACCGGACCGAACGAACCAAAATGGTCGGTTTTGTTCAATTTTTTGAAAATAAAGTGAGACTTAAAGAAGGAACCGAACCGAATGAATAAAACTCGGTTTGGTTCGGTTCTTATAGTTTTTAACTCCTAAAATTGAGAATAACCGAATTTTACTTTTCTTGACATGTGTCGCTATATTATTGACTTTCATTTGAGCTTATGTGAGATTGAGTACAGCTGATTTTCCCACATATCAAAACCCTAATCTCTTCTCTTGCCTCTCTCATTTTCGATCTCTCCCTCTCGTCTCTAAGCTCTATGGCATCTCTACGATCTCTTCCTCTCAGTCTCTAATCAAAGCCCCAAAATTCCATAAGCCCCAAAATTCAACCCAAATTTCATTCCCTCAATCAAAATCCTCCACCCGAATCCCAAACCAATCTGTAAAACCCCTTATTTCCTCTTCCCCTAAATCAAAACCCTAAAATGAGTAAACCACCAATTTAGTCATCAACGAGTTTTGATACCAGTGATTCCAGTGGTGAAAAAGCTGGTGCTACAGCTACAAGCATTGCACCAGTCTATGTCGAAGCTGGTGCTTCTTCAAGGCCACGAGCAAAGAAGAGTTAGAGGAAGGGAAAGAAGGTTGCAAATCTTGATAGCTTTTATGTTGCTCCAAATAGGAAGAGAGGTTCGAAGCCTGGTGCACAACGATCGTTTATGTGGGATCACTTCGTGAATTACTTGGAGCCACTATTTGAGATGGTTGATGGAGTTGAGACAAAGGTTGGGCACACATCAAGAGCAAAATGTAAGCATTGTTTCACCTCTCTTGCTTGTGATACCAGTAATGGCACTAGCATTATGAGAAAATATTTAGAACTACACTGTAAAAAATATGTTGGTAGTAAAGATTAGGAAGAAGATAAGTAAGCAGTGTTTGATACTAGTAGTGAGTTGAGAAGGGAATGGTCACAACAAGGTTGTATAGATGTTGGCACTATAATGATTGTGGTTGATGAGTTACCTTTTAGTTTCATAGATGGGCTTGGGTTTAATTATTTCTGCAAGTATGTTGTTTCTAGATTTGAGGTGCCATGTAGGAAAATTATGCAAGAATTTTATGAGAAAGTATGTAGAAAAAAGAGAAAAAATTAAGTTGGAATTGAAGGAACCTACAATTTATATGACAACCGATACATGAATTAGTTGTCAAAACATCAATTATATGGTAGTTATTAAACATTTTATTGATGGTGGGTGACAAATGCATAAGAATATTTTGAACTTTTGTTTGATTCCAAATCATCATTGACCTACCATAGGTAGGATTTTAGAACAACATTTAGTTTAATGGGGTTTTGATACGGTGTTGACAATCTTTGTGGACAATGCCTCTACTAATGAGAAGGCTATAGACTATATGGAAAAGAAAATGAGTCAATGGGACAATCCAACAATGTATAGTGGGCAATACATGCATGGTAGGTGTCTTGCGTATATTATCAATTTGATTGTTAGGTTTTGATTGTCTTTAATGGACAAAGCAATGGCTAGTATTAGAAATTTAGTGAGGTATATGAGAAGTTCTAGTGTTAGGATTCATGCCTTTAAGATGTGTGTGGAGAAGGAAAAGGTTGAGTGCGAAAAGATTTGCATCTTAGATGTTCCAACAAGGTGAAACTCAACCTATCTTATGTTGAGCATTGTTATAAAATTAAGGAAGAGTTTTGATAGGCTGGATGAAGAAGAGGATGTGAAATATAAGAGATATTTTGATGAAGACGAGGAGGGAAAGGAGGAAGCTGAAGATGAGGTAGTATATCAAGTTGCTCAACCCACTGTTGCCACTAAGGCCACAAAAAAAGGGCTCAAGAAAGTAGGGCTACCCACTGAGGTGGATTGGGAACAAGCGCATATTTTTTTGCAATTTCTGAAAGTATTCTAAGAAGTGACAGTAAGAGTGAGTGCATAACTCAAGCCCACTGCAGCTGCTGCATTTCATTATGTTGTTTCCATCAAGGCAAAGTTGGATGACATTTTTCAAAAGCCACTTAATGTTGCATCTAGTCCTAGTGATCGAAGTTTACATAATATGGTCAAGAAGATGAAGTTAAAGTATAAGAAGTACTTTAATAGTGTGGATGATATCAACCAACTGTATGTAGTAGCTTTGGTGTTGGAACCTAGATATAAGCTAAAGAATTTTGAGATGGTTTGTGAAACAATGATCGGGATGGATAAAAATGAGGTCAACCAGAAGAGTGCAGAAGTGAAGAATCTCATTCAATGTCTTTGTCATCTGTATGGTGCTTCCAATAATGTCACTGTCACTAGCTTATCAAGCAGAGTATTAAATGTGAGTGGAGAGAGTACCCCACAAATGGGGTTGGGTGAAAGAGCTAAGAAAAAAAGAAGCTGAATTTTCTGGGGTTAATGGGAATTAAGATGGCAACAATGTTACAAGCATGGAATAAAGATTTGGAAGAAGGTGATGGGGTTATGGTTAGTCATGAAGTGGATAAATTTTGTGAGAGTCAATTGAAAAACAAGTTTCGGATGAGAAGTTCAAAATTTTAGAATGGCAAAGATTGAATGGAAGTAAATATCCTAATCTACAAATGGGTGCGAAAGATGTGTTATCCATTCAAGTATCAGCAATGGCAAGTGAGTCCAGTTTTAGCACTGGAAAAATGGTTATTAACCGTTATAGGGGTTCTCTAACTCCTAAGTCTGTTGAAGCACTAATATGTCTTCAAAACTGGATTTGCTCTACTACCATAATGGGGCTTGAATATGTTTCTGAGTTGTTTGAAATGAAGATGATGGAAGCAATAGGAAAAGGTAATCATTTTCTATTTTTCATCTGATTGTGCATATTTTTTTTTTCTTTTGCCATAGTTACATACGTATTTAAACTGTATCACTTAGATACTTACTAATATTGCATGCCTAATTTTGATTTCTGTAGATATGGAAAGAGAGAATAAGGAAAATGTTAAAAGGTCAGCTGCATTTTCAAAAGATGCAAGTACTGAAGTGGTAGAACCTCGACATAAGATGTTGAAGCTTAAGCCACCACAAGGCGCAAAGCTGAAATTGACCAAGAACAAGAGAAAACAGATTGTGTTGACCTTTAAGTTAGTTTGAATTTGTAATGTTAGTAAGTTAGTTTCATTTGGACAATTGAACCTTTGGATTTTGGAGTTTTGGACTTGTGATGAAGATTTTGAACATTTGTTATGGTTAGCTTGTGACTTTGTGCTTCGACAAATTGGTATCAGATTTTGGGTTTACTTGTGATGTTAGTGCTAGTCTGCGTGGTATTGAATTCCGATTTTCATTATTGGTATCAGATATTAGTGTTACTGCTTTGTACTTTTGAATTGTGATGTTAGTGACTTAGTTCTTTGTGTTTAGTCTGTTTACTTGTGATGTTAATATAATTTTAGATATGGTCAGCTGTAATTTTTTGCTTGGACAGATTAGTTATGGTCAGATGTAATTTTAGATTTTTGGACATAAGAATCATGAGAAACAGTTCTGATTTTGATTTTGAAAAACACATGAAAAAAACTGAAAGAACTGGTAGAACTAACTCGAACCGAATACCGATTCGGTTCGGTTCTATTTCGGTTTCAGTGTCTAAATTTGCAAATCTGAACCGAAATAACGTTTTCTCAGTTCGGTTCGGTTCCTAACAATTTTTACATATACCTGAACCGTCCCAGGCTTATCCAAAACTATATTTACGTGATACCTAGAGCTATTTTCCGTCACAGCTCTGTTAACACTGACGACGTTTCATTTTTTTGTTTGAAAACAAGGAAAAATGACTTTAATACCCTTGTATTTTCCTCTCTCTCTCTCTCTCTCTCTCTCTCTCTCTCTCTCACTCACTCACTCATTATAGAGACCAAAGTAGAAGCTCCACCGCTCCCCCCTCAAGAACGATACAACCCTTTCCCCACCACCACATCCTCAACTTCTGGCAACACTGCATCATTGATTCGCACCGGATCATTTTCAAATTTCGGTATGGCATATCCTTAAATACCATAGCCGGAGCTGCTCAAAATACTAATTAAGGTTAATACCTATAAAATTAGCCAATCAATCAAGTAATCAACTTGATCAAAATCAATTGATAATAACTAGAGATAGAAACTCAATTTTGGTCTGTGGACGAGAAGGACAATAGGAAGAAGAGAAGAAGATACTCTGGTACTTATGTTCATGGCAACGGGTAATCCATACCCACCCACCCCTATGTACCCACCTGCCTTCAACACTCCAAAGTCTAATGCTTGCCCAACCCCCAATCAATTCTCAATATCGAGTATTCTCACCACCCTTACCCAAACACTTCTAGCTAACAGTTCCCACAAACCTCTACCCTCGAGCTCATTCAATCATTTTCCTCTTGTACTCAAATTACAACTGACACTAACTTTGTTCCTCCGGAAATACATACATACAAGAAGGTTAAGTTCTTATCTCTGCCACAACCACATCCAAGGGGTTGATCCTCGGTGAAGCACAGTCCATCTGGGAAGGTCGGCTCTTGGCGGCAACAATTTCGTGGTGATCGGCAAGGCGAGCCTTCGAGCGTCAACTCCGAGTTGGGAGAGGAGAGAGGAGCAGAAGCTCGTTAAGAGGGAGAAAAGCAGTTGATAAGGTATTGAGAGAAGGAAGAGTTTGGTTTGGGGATGACGAGGGGGATGAGGTGATAAGACTTATAGAGAGGTAGGGGAGTTTGTCACAATGGGCAAGGCGTGAGGCCGATTTAGGTCGGGTGGATGGAGGCTCAGAGAGAGAGAGAGAGAGAGAGAGAGAGAGAGAGAGAGAGAGAGAGAGAGAGAGAGAGAGAGAGAGAGAGAGAGAGAGAGAGAGAGAGAGAGAGAGAGAGAGAGAGAGAGAGAGAGAGAGAGAGAGATTAGGTTTGGGTGCCCAAATCAATTTGGGTTGCTCTTAAATATTTTCTCACTACAAGAAAACACCATTTAGACCACGAAAACTTTAATGTTTCGTGGTCTAAGTGGAACTTAGACGACGGAGATCTTCTCCGTCGTCCAAGTATCACTTGAACGACGAAGATTGTGTTTCCGTCATCTAAGTGATGACTTGGACAACAGAGATATTCTCCGTTGTCTAAGTTTTCACTTAGACGACGGAGACAATCTTCTCCGTCGTCTAAGTGATGACTTAGACAACGGAAATCTTCTCCGTTGTCTAAGTCATCACTTAGACGACGGAGACAATCTTCTCCGTCGTCCAGGTGGACACCCTAAAACCCCAAACCCTAAACCCTAAGCCTCAAAACCCTAAATTACGAAACTTGCACTTGGACGACGGGGAGGTGCATCTCCGTCGTACAAGTGCAAGTTTCGTAATTTCACATCTAAGACAACGACCATGTAGACCATGTCCCAATGCATATTCTTTCTATCGAGACCATAGAGTAAACAATTCTTAGAGTGTGAGCGTCGACGGTTCCAAAATTGGAGTTACGGATTTTCGTGTATCCACATTTCCGGTTTGTAAAAATTTTGGATTTGAGGTTGACTGTGCTGATGAAACCCTGAACGAACTCAGTATTTAGTGGAAATTATTCTACTTATATATGGTGTTATGGCCAGTATATCCAACGGTCGTTTTGTCCAAATTCAATTTTGTTAATATCGATGTGCAATGAGCCTATACGTACCGACACTTAAGTTATACATATTAATAGATACTTAACAAGTTTGAATACGTAAATTAATTCATCGTCTTAAATCCCACTTTTTATATATACGATTCTTTAATCGATATTTGATGACAATTCCATTCAAATTACAAATCGAAAAATTCATTACAAATTATTTTAAAAAATTAATTTTACGGAATTTTCACCTAGACCACGGAGATGACTATCTCCGACTTCTAGGTGTTCACTTGGATGACGGAGATTAATTGTCATCTCCGTGGTCTAGGTGAAAATTCCGTAAAATTAATTTTTTAAAAATAAAAAATAAAAAATTTAAAAATTCACTTAGACGACGGAGATTCATATTTCCGTCGTCTAAGTGAAATTTTAAATTTTTTAATTTCTGGCGGTGTTTTTCCCACTAAAAATTTGGCAAAAATTTAAATCCACTTAGATGACGGAAATATGAATCTCCGTCGTTTAAGTGAAAATAATTGGCGGTATTTTTTTCCCACTAAAATTTTGGCAAAAATTTAAATCACTTAGACGACGGAAAATCAATATTTCTGTCGTCTAAGTGAAAAATTAGGCGGTATTTTTTTGAAAATTTAAAGCACTTAGACGACGGGAATGCTGTTTTTCCGTCATCTAAGTGTTTTAAAACCCTTTAAATTCATCATTTTCTCAATCTCTCTTCATTTTTTCCTCTCTCTCAATCCACTCTCCCTCTCCATCTCCCCCCCCCAATCAAACCACCCACCATATATCATCACCACCACCACCGTCGCCGCCACCACCGACATCACCACCGTCGCCGCCATCACCAGCATCACCACCGTTGCCGCCATCACCGACATCACCACCGTCGCCGCCATCACCGACATCACCACCGTCGCTGCCACCACCACACACCACCACCTACAACGTCGCCTCCACCACCACCACACACCACTAGCTACCGCCTACATTGTCGCCTCCACCACCGGCCAACACCACCGGCGCCGCCGCCACCACCGGCGCCGCCACCACCGCCGCCTATAATTAGTTTAGTTTTAGGTTTATTTAGTTTATTTAGGCTAGATTAATTTATTTTATTTTATTATGAATTTTGTATTTAAATCCATAATAATTTAAATTATTTATTCTTTATGAATTTTGTACGTATTATATATTATTAATAATTAACATTCAATAAATTTTGCAATATTATGAATATTGATATACAAATAAATTAAATGAAAAATTCATGAAATGCTAATTATTAAATTACTAATTAGCATTTCATGAATTTTTCATTTAATTTTTTTTTTACAAAATCACCACTTAGACGACGGAAATGTTGTTTTCCGTCGTTTAAGTGATTACCTAGACAGCGGAGATGGACGTTTTCCGCGGTCCAAGCGAGACTTAGACCGCGGACATTCTCCGCGGTCCAAGTCGCACTTAGACGACGGAGAATTCATTCTCCGTCGTCTAAGTGAAAACTTAGACCGCGGTCCAAGTCTCACTTAGACGATGGAGAATTCATTCTCCGTCGTCCAAGTGCTTGGACGACAGCACTTGGAGCACGGAACTAGGAGGACGGAGATTCCGTCGTCTAAGTACTTAGATGACGGAAACGCTCCGCGGTCTAGGTGCGTTTTTCTTGTAGTGTCTGAGTGTTTACAGTTTTTTGGGCTTTTTCCTAGACAATTACTTATTTATCTATTGTTTTCCTAAACAATATTTTCTAAGTGCTTATAGTTTTTTGGACTTCATTTTAATAGTTTTTGAAGTTCAGACATCATATTGATATATCAGCGAAAGTTCAGAGGTGGGTGACTTTTTTCCGTTTTATTTTGATATACAATGAATTTAAACTTTCTCCTTGTCATCATATTGTTCTTCTTATTATCACCACCACCTCAACCATACTTTCAAATTTATCTAGGATTTTTAGGCATCAAAGAATGTTGACGATTTTCCCAAAGAAATTGACTGGGTCAGAGTAGGAACTGTTACATCTGTAAGGAACCAATTTGAATATGATAAGAAACATAATATATTTTTTCTTGTGTTGTACTTTGCAAGTCTTTAACTTTTTAAGTTTCTCACCTTGTTTGTGTGTAGGTTGTTCTTGGGCGATTGCAACAGTAGCTGCTGTGGAAGCAGTTAACAAAATAGCATCTGATCAATTGATGATAATGTCCGAGCAACAACTAGTGAACTGCATTACACCAAGACCTGAACATAATAACTGCAACGGGACTAAGGGCAGCTATGTGGCTATGGCCTATGATTACATTATGAAGCACAGTATTGTTGAGAGTAACATATATCCATACCAAAATATAGACCTACAAATATGTGACACCGGAGCCACCAGTATACCAACAACCATAATAACTAGTTACAAACATGTTGATACTGAATTACACTTGATGAGAGCTGTGACCAACCATCCAGTCACTGTCATAGTTGACGTAGACGAAAATTTCAAAAATTACGACGGAATGTCCATATTTGAGGATGTAAACAATACATGTCTTACGAGAAATTCTTCTAGACATGTTGTTACTATACTTGAGTACGGGACCAAAAACAGAATAGTCTATTGGAAGATAAAGAATCCATGGGGTGAGCAATGGGGTCATAAGGGTTATATGAAAATGCGAAGGATTGATCCAACCAAGCCTTATAGTGTTTGCAGGATTGCCATGGAGGCTTCGTATCCGACCAATGATAATGTTTGACTTATAACTAAGCCATCATCTTTCGGATTTTTTTTTTTGGCAGCAATTTTATTTGTATCAACTATGATTTTTTTTGGGTAGGAGTATCAACTATGATTATTAGCAAAGTATAGTAATTCTAGGAATCTATATTAATCTAGCATTGTGTAATTTCCGCAGTAGCGTTGGGATGATGGCAGTTTAATTATGTGGTTTGCTTTATTTTTTTTTCTCTTTGCTTAAATTTTTGTTTTAACGTTTAAGCTTTTGATGTTCTATATAACTGAAGATGCATGCAGCCTATTTTCCATTGGATCTACAAGTGTACATACCAAATGAGTAAACGGGCATCAGGCTATAATGCAAACTTGAGTATCTAGCAGCTCAAATGACATCAGATGAAAGATTGTAACAAAAAAAAATGACATAAGATCAAAGATGACAAAAGAAACTTCTGCACACTTGTATTTGAGAGAGTAGGCAAGTATTTGAGAGATGAACAAAGGGGAAAAGAGACGAACTTGGGAAATCTATGGTATGTTTGATTTGTCTTTTTCCGAACTTCCCATGACACAAACTTCCTCAAGGTCTCTGTCTCTTTCCCACTTTCTCAGCTAAAACTCATCTGGAGAAAACAACAAGCCCTTTTTGTTATTTTAACAAGATTGAAAGTGGGGATTTGGTTTGGATGAGGAATCATGGAAAAGGAAGAAGCTTTCCAAGAAATTTCAGGAATGGGTGGAGTTGGGAAGAAGAAGAAGATGGTTTCTTTCTTTTGCTGAAATACTACTTTTTCCCAACACACCTATTCTTAACAAACTTCTTGAAAGCCTGCCTTTTCCATATCTCTCTCTCTTTCAAGTTTTCAATAGCTGCTTCCTCAAGCTCGGCTTCTTCCCTGTCAGTCAGTGACGACTTAGAGCACCTGCACCGGTGCTGCTTTTCAGCACGAGCAAGGCATGGGGGCCACCAAAGTCGTCGGCGACCGCTCGGCACGAGCAAGAATTGCTCGAGCGAGAGCACGAGCACGGATGGGGTCACGGAGTGGGTGAGACGAGGAGAGGCGGGGTCGACCGACGAGCAGCACGAGCTCGGCGTGCAGCGGTGCGTGCTGTCGTCGACGACCGCTCGTTGACGAGCTCGGAAGCTGCTGCTCAAGCAGCCACCGGTGCAGGTGCTCTTATAAAGTGCTGCGCGCACGGAAGTGTGAGCTAGCCAGCTAGCTCAACAGTCTCTATTTAATTAACTAATTTAATTAACTAATACACATAAACCGAATCAAACGACGTAGGTTTGAACTTGATGCCAAACGACATCAGCTATTTTAGTTTGTGGATCGGGTCGGTTTATGGGCTTTTCTGAGGCCCAACAAGCCAACCAAACCGACAAAAAGGAACAAAACATGTGGTTAACTCTGAAAGAGCATCACTACATTTGGGCATCAAGATTGAATAGATAGATTTGGACCCTCATCAATGCCGTTGGATCGATCTTTTAGAATAGTTGGTCATGTCGGGCATACACTATTGGTCTATTGTATGATTTCTATCAGCTTTGTTCTACACTCATCGATCTCATGCTGCTATCTCATTAAATTACTAGTTAAACTTTTTGCTTTAGCTATTTGTTTAATCAGCATTGGCCTGAAAGGCTGAAACACCACCTCTCAAAATCTTGTGCTACTGGTAGTTGAAGTATTAGCGTCACCCGTTTTGAAATGCATCATGATCATAGCATATTAAACAAATATACCAGCCTAAATCAACTCGTTCTACAACCTTCTGGTTTTGGTTTTAAAAATCATAAAAAGTGCAGATCCAATTATTGTTAGCTTCCTTTTTTAGTCGGATGCCCTTACCCCTCTGCCTCTCTCGGTTGTTTTAATGGGCCAAAAATGGCCTTCCAAATGATCAGGAAAACGGAACATTATTGTCACAATTTCTGTTTTCTTATTAGCTCATGAGATTTTGTCAATATTAATCAATTTCTCAAGTATCCTCACATATATTTCACCTCCGCTACTAAATTCTTGTGAGAGCAAGTACTCATTCCGTGCTTGTGAATATGAAAAATAAAAACCAATTATTCATTGTAGTTCTCCGTGCTTGAAAAGACACAAGACAAATACTTTCTGTTATTTCGAAAAAAAAAGAAAATATGGTAAAAAGTCATTTTTCCTATCATTCATCGTAGTTCCCGTAGGTTTACTCTTATTTCTTACTTTTCTGTAGCTAATATACAGTAATTACTATTTTTGACCTTTTGTGGTGTCACCACACACACATATATTGATATATAAGATGAACAACAAACTGTCTTCCCATGAGAAAAGACTTTGTATTTGAGTACATATATTATCACAAAAATGACCTGATAATATGTTTTTAATTTCTCAATAAACGATATTCAATGAGGAATTTTGGAGAGTGGACACGATATTAGTCACATGCAAGTATGCAACTCACCTATAAATTGCTGGCACACAACTCCCTTGTAGACTTTTGTCCAAACAAATTCAACAAATGGCCTCTTGTCATTCACCTCTTCGTCGGCTTTGTAGTCTCTCCGCCTCCGTTGGCTCCATAGCAACAACAACTTCAGCTCCTCTATTCCTCATCACAATCATTCCTGCTTAGTCATCCTTCTCTTTAACACTAACTCAAAGTCTCATTATATCTCTGTTCACAGTTGCTTCTATAACCCATTTGAACCTTTTGTCTCTTCTGATCAACACCAATTTTTTTGGTTTGTCCAAACTAGCTTCAAAGAGTGGTGACATTAAAAGGGACACAAAACCCAGATCAGAGATTACTAATGAACCCACAAGGTCAAGTAAAGGAGCCACCTTTACCTGTGGCAATGGAGAGACTTTTGGACCAGGGTCCTCCTCCGTTTCTGAACAAAACATATGAAATCGTCGATGACTCAACAAGCAATCACATAGTCTCATGGAGTAAAGCAAACAACAGCTTTGTTGTATGGGATCCTCACGCCTTTGCCATCAGTCTTCTCCCCAAGTACTTCAAGCACAGCAATTTCTCAAGCTTCGTGAGACAGCTCAACACCTATGTAAGTCTCTTCTCTTTACTAAGCCATTGCCCAATTTGTCTCAAGTGAGTGTAAAGTTTTGATCTTTAAGTCTAAATTTTGATATTGCAGGTTTATATATTACATATGTTTGTATAAATATGGTTTGGGGATTTTTGATGATGAACAGCTATAAAGGTTTAATCTTTATCGGCTTTGTTTAATGGCTTACTTGAAATGGACATTGTGGTTTGTTAAATGGTTTCTATAGTGAAAGTGCAGGAGACCAATATTTAATATATGCTGGGTAATAATACAGAGGGAGCTTCTTTTGCATTTGCTATGGAATTTTTTTTACGGCTTAAATCTTGGTTCAGCTAATTTATTTATGTGTGAGCTTTTGGACTTTCTGAGTTTGGTCATGAAGAAGTTGTTTGATTTGTTTTAATGTAGGGATTTAAAAAGGTTGATACAGTTAAGTGGGAGTTTGCTCATGAAGTGTTTCTCAGAGGGCAAAAGCATCTTCTTAAGAATATTAGGAGAAGGAGAACACCGCAGAGTGTTCCTCGGGCTTCACAGCAAGCTTTTGACTCTTGCATTGAAGTTGGGAGTTTCGGATCGTTAGATGGAGAAATTGATGAGTTGAGGCGTGATAAGGAGGTGTTAATGGGGGAGCTTGTGAAGCTTAGACAAGAACAACAAACTTCTAGAATTCACATACATGGAATGGAAGATAGACTCAAGAGAACCGAGATGAAACAGCAACAGATGATGACATTCTTGGCAAGAGCAATGCAGAATCCCAACTTTGTACAGCAATTGATGGAAAAGAATGATAGGAAGAAACAACTTGAGGAAGCGATTTCAAAGAAGAAAAGGCGCACTATTGAAGGGTCTAGTAGTGTTGAGGTTGGTGGCTTAGGTCAAGTTGGAGTAGAAGCTTTTGTTAAACTTGAACCTCAAGATTATGTGGCATTGGACATGCAAGGAATAAGTGGAACCCAAAATGTTCATGGTAAGGAAGTGTGTGTAGATCAGCAAGAAGAGGAAAATGAGAGTAGAGGCAAAGATCTGTCCGAGCTTTTTTGGAGAGAGTTTCTGAATGATGTTGTCGATGAAGAAATTGAAGTACTCGATGCTGAGAAAGAAGATGATGAAGATGTCCATATGTTGATTGAGCAGCTTGGCTGTCTTGTGTCCAAGCCTAAGTAATTAAAACGAGCTTTTTGCACATACAAACTCTTCTGCAAGAGCACCTTAGCAGGAGATCCTCATTTTGAAGTTTCCAAATCATTTCTTGGTATGAATGCAAGCACATTAAGCTTAGTTCGGTGCATATGACCTACTTTCTTTGGTTTCCATTTGTGCTACTTACAGAATCTCTCAAGATTCTTGGTTTTTTTGTGCACTGTGTCTCTTCCTTTCTTGTCTACAATGCAACTGTAATCCAGTCAGTAGTTGGAACATGGAAAAGGCATGCGGTTAATCTGGTTGTTCGTTTTGACCTCAAATTAAGTTCAATTGATTAATCAAATCCTTGACAGATATAGTTTGTTATGTGCAAGTATGCAGTTGGACAGCAAGAGGGTTACTCCAAATTAAACAAGTAGATCACAAAGAACTGAGATTATATTTTACTCAATTTGTGCCGTCTGCATAGTGTTGGTAATATAGAGCTTTTGTCATTTATTCATTTTTCTGAAGGTGGTGGAAATGGTTGTGGTATCACCAGTATGATAAATGACATGGAATCTTATTTTCATCTTGAAATATGACTGAATGCCATGTAGGTGTGTTTTAGTGTGTTTCTAGCTACTTATTTGTTGGTGTTCAATTAGTATGTGGTTTTGATCCTCACAGTGAATCCTATGTCCAAGTGTTTCTAGACTTTCTACAGATCCTTTATGCTGACACTCCTGACAACTTCAGATTAATTATGTGCTCCATTCTGATACTTATGTTAAAGCACTAACAGAGCAAAACCATTTTGATAAGAAAGTATGAAACTGTTCTGTTTGGAATGTCATGTTCATGTCACTGTAGATCAAGGTGCTGGTCATCTGGGGAGTTCGTTCAGCTCTAGCTAGCTTCCCCATCAGCTTCACCATAGAGTGAGGAAATTCCGCATTTTTGGCCTACCAATTGGAGATGCGGAACTTCTAGCAAATGTAAGCCATCTTCTGGCCTAATTAATTAACCAGTTAAGCATCTCATTGTTAATCATGTGGAGCGCTTAAACATGCAAGGTTGGCAAACTAGAGGTCTATATCTTTATGGGAATTATGGGCAAAAGGGAAAAAGGATGGGAAACTTAGGCTTCAATGTTATGGTGCATATCTGCAAGATGAGTTGGAATACATTTTACATGTCGATACGGAATGCTTGCATATATTGTGTTGTCTGCTATAGGAGATAAGGTTGCACATGCCTCGCATGAGCAGTTTTATTAGCTAGTGGCATATCATTCCGGTGGAATAAACACTTGAGCTTGTTGCCATATGCTTCAGTGTGGCTTTACAGATTGTACTTGGATATGATGGTAGTCCTGATGACTAGCTAGAATTCTTACTTCTTAGTTTAGACATAATAGTGCCTTCAAGCAACTCCATGAGTCATCAAGCATCTCAACTTTGTGAACTCTTTGAGGTAATCTAAACCCCAAGCTATCTGGCTAGGTTTTGAAGCTCAAGTTTCTCCGTTCATTACTATCACCAAGTGATTGACGTCAGGGCCGGTCCAATGTTTTGAAGGGCCCGGTGCGAGAAAAAAATTGGGGCCCTTTGAGGTTAAAAAAAAAAAAAGGGAAAAAAAATTAAAAAAAAGCAGGGGGCCTCGCTCGAACTACTGACCTGTTGCTGCATCAAACAAAAACGCCTCCTAAATCAACTCAACCAGACACCTAGTTTGTTAACAGAGATATCAATCATTTTATATATAAAAAAAATTCCACTTGACGGAAAAAAAAGGGGCCCTTCGCCGGCCGGGGGCCCTGTGCGGCTGCGCCGTCTTGACCGCCCCAGGGCCGGCTCTGATTGACGTATATGTTATAAGAAAAAGGTATGCAAGTTTAACAGAAAGGAGTAGAAGCTAGCTTTGGTTATCATTCCCTAGCACATTGGTTTTGCCAGACAATGTAGCCGAGTCTTGGTGTACTGATGCATGTTATGATTCCTTGAAGGATAAGAGATTTGGAAGGCATGGAGTTCCATACCTTTGTTTTCACATCATCATTGATCATCGGTAAGGGGAAGAATAGATGTTCCATCATTTGCAGTATATATCCATTCTAGAGTATTCTTCGTCGAGAATCCAGAAGACTTTATATTCTGTGATGTGGTATTTGGTGCGGATATATATATATCGGATGATGCATGTGATTTTGTTTTGGTCGTGAGTCGTGCGACATAGGCAAGCAATTCGAAACCCAACGGCATTCTTGATCAGCAAGACGAGCCAAAAAGCTACACATATGGACCCAGAAAATGATGCATGTCTTCATCTTCATGACCTCATCCCATCCCCACAGAAACATATATATATTTTTCAAAGAAAGAATGAAAGCTCTTCTTTAGCTACCGACACTTTCATCTCAATCAAACCATGGAGATTTACTCTTCTGCATTCCCTGCACCATGTATGCTTTGATAGTTTGATCTCATCAACCTAATATCCAAACACTTCCATCAATGATCACAGTACATAGACGTTCATAATGTACCAATTGATACATGAAGACACATATCATTGGGGCATTTTGTGCTCTTAGTAGACAGTAGACGTGCATGCATGTAAATTAATCTAGCTAGCCGAAACAAACCATAGATTAATGAGGACTCTTTCTTCACCAAAACTAAGCTTCAACTCAACTCGTGCAATGCTCGCAGACTTCAAATTCTTTGAGCTAGGTCAATGGTAATGGAAGCCATGGTGCACGTTAATGTGGTGGCACGTTCCGCACTCAAATAAGACTTTTGTGTCATTACATCGGATGGTTCACCTTAACAAGTTAATTAATTGATTGATAGACAACGACGTTGGTGCTATTAGCCGAACGCGTCTGATTTGCCGACGCTGCCTAAGACTGTTACCAAGTCACTACACCAAGAAAGAAAACTTCGGAAAAGGTCTAGCCAATGACTAAAATGCCATTATTATTCGAACACATTTTATATAGAACTTGTACATATAGATGGCGTTGAGGTCACTAGCTCACAAGCAAGTGATGCAACCAAAGCAACTATGTGAGATAGATTGTATTGGATAGTTTAACTCAAACAATAAGCATTTGCATATTGTTGAATAGTTACAACTTGTGAGATTAAATAAGCCGTTTTTAGTTTACCATACATTTAAGCATCTTAAAGTATATATGACGTTTCTAAGCATCATAAGTCTTGTGTCTAAGTTTTTAATTTAGGTACGATTAACTTGGACTTTGAATCAGCTTCGATCTCACCATTTAGTTTACATAGACGGTTAATACTTCTTACGATAAAATTTAACTTGTACGAGAACTTTCCGTATAAGTTAGCCCGCACATCCGGTATATATACTTTCGGGTAACTCTAATAAGTCTAATACCTTGTGCACATTTAAAAATAAAATAAAATCTTGTGGATAAATACACCATGGGCCTTTTCGTCAGGGAAAAAGATTGACCGACGCTGTGTCGTTTGTTTTCTGCAAAGTCGTAGTGACGACGACACTCGGTCTCGTTGGCTAGGAATTTGCAGACCTCCTCCTACTCTCTCTCTCTCTCTCTCTCTCTCTCTCTCTCTCTAGAAAGTGCTTCAAAACCTTCTTCAACAAGCTCGCTTCCCTCCAATCTTGTGAGTCACTCTTTCTTCTTCACGAGTACCACGCCTCAATCTCCACCGCACGACCCATCGCTCTCTCTATCTCTCTCTGTAATGCCATTGTCAACAACCAATCGCACCGCCGCGCCGAAAATAATCTCAGTCGCCGGCGTTCGCTTTCGCCGTCGAGTTCGCTGCATTTGACTGTGTAGGAATGGGAGCGGTGCCTTCGACGCCGCGCTGGGGGAGCAGCTCCGCCGCGCGACCTCTGGACACGGCGGAGTACCTGATCGGGACCTTCGTCGGCGACGAGTCGTTTCCTATTTCATCCGATTACTGGCAGAAACTTCTCGACCTGCCTCTCAATCTGCACTGGCAACCTGACCGGGTTCACCAAGCTTGCGAAGCTCTTGGTCAGTCACATCTCTCTCTTCTCTCTCTCTATTGTTTAAATTGCAGCACAGTAACGTAGTTAGGGTTAGATTATGTGCCGTATTGGCATTAGTGCTAATCGAATCGAGTATAAGACCAGTGCCAGTTGTAGTTTATGAATTTGGTTAAGGAATGAGTGGAATATGAGATTAGGATCAACTTTAGAGTGTTATGTTTCTCATTTCTGAGTGTGAAGCATTGTTAGAGAAAGCTGATCTCAGTGTAGATAGAGAAGGAGTGAATCTATAGATTCTAGTTTGTTGTGGGAAAAGTTTATGTGCTTTTGGTTATATAAGATTGTATCTTTGGTTCACAGGTTCAGTCTTTAACTAAATTCAGGTTCTTACCTAATAGCTGAATTCTGAGCGTGTTTTAGTGAAAAGGCTATAGGATAAATCCATTGGTTTTTTCAAACTAGGGGAAATAACTGCAATTTGCTTATTACTGAGGTCTGAGGGCATTTGAATGCTCTTTGATGTGTTCTCAAATATTTGTACTGCACTAGCTTCAGTTTAGGAATTTTCTATTTTATGGTAATTGATATGATGAAGTCCTAGAAGTTTGTGGAATGGAACATTTTCCTGTTGTTCAGTAGCATTGTAAAATAAGACCAATCACTGATAGATAAGGAACCAAAGTGTAAGATTTCCAAAACTTATGGTAAGTATGAGTTGGAAAAGATAAACACAATTTAAGTGTCTGTGAAAGTGTTAACTTTTTTTTTTTGCAAGTGGTTGGGAGTCAATTAGTTGGTTTCTCATATCTAGTAATAATTGAAGATTTATAGAGATTTAATGTTGCCATTAGAGATTTGATGTTGCCTGAAAGCTGCTTGTAATCTGAAAGTTCCCTAACCTCATGAGGATCCTTCTTGTTTGTTTTGGAGTATGGATGATTATAAATGTTATAGCTTTGGGGACTTGAATTTTATTATTTTCTTTTGGCCACTCTGCGGGGAAGTTAACATACTTGCTTGTTCTCAGATGAGTGTATTTTTTTTTTCATCTTAATCTGATATAATTTTTTTTACAGCAAAAAACAATCGTAAAACAAGGCATCTTGCAAAGCTTTTTGTCCATCTGGCATGGTGCTTAAAGGAAGCTATTTCAACTTCTGGTAGTCCTTCTTCTGTTTATGGGAAGGCTGTTAATGCATTGTACATCGCATCTATATTTCTGAAGTACTTGGTTGAAAATCCAAAAGGCGACAAGATGGAAGAGTTGTATTTGTCTCTAGATGAAAGAGAGCCAATGCCAACAGATATAACAAGAGGTAGTTCAGTTGCATTCTCTTTGCTACACGTGACATCAAAACCAAAAATGAGCTTTTCTCATGATAAATCTTTCATGACGTTCTTATGTTTAAATTAAGACTTCAGCCTACCTGAAACTCCAAAATGATTTTCATGTGCTATGGTAGAAGGATCGATCATAACTTAAATTTTTAGAATCCAAGGGAACATATTATTATATACCCATAATGGCTATTTATATTTCACGCATTTTTTTAATGTCTTCCCGGTTTGTGAGGTTTGATGGTGATGATCCAAAAGAGCCGAGTACTGCCCATTGTTAAGACAATCATTTTTGTTTTCTCCTCCTTTTTTCCCAGTCGTCATGTCTGTTTAGTGGTCTGAGAGCTAAATGGAGTAAGAATTAAGATGAGATGTACTGTTCAAATTGGGACATCATGACTAAACATCTCTATCTCTTAAATAATGCATTTTCTCCATTTTAATAATGGTCATGTTCCTCATCTCTTTTTGGTTTTGCAGATCTAAGCATAGAGGAATTCGTAATGTGTAGTGTCCTTACCTTTATCAGATCAATAGATGTAAGGTATATCTTCCATTACTCACTGGTACTCTAGTGTTCAAAGTATGCCTCTGTATTCCTAATGATATATTGTCTTCTTGTCACAAGTCCTGATACCTATCTCCTTCATTTGGAGCTGCTCAACTTCATGCTGGTTGCGATGTCAACTCAACTTCTCTCCGGGCCATCCCCAGGACCGGAAGATGTCAACCCATTTCTTGATGCAGCAATGTGTCAGGTACTGGACAAAAAGTGTTTGTGTTAGTATAAACTCTGGGTAGTGCAATTTTTGTTTCATCTTACACCACTTATGTAATTCACAGGAAAGCTCTTTGGTCATCTTGGTTGTTCGTAGACTGCTACTCAATTTCATCACTGGATCTTCCATATCCCCTACTTATTCTATATATTCTGAAGGAAATCAGCCCGGTGTTTTACAAAGAGTTAGCTCTGCAGCAGGTGTGGTGGGTTTTTTTTAATTAAGATGTTTCTTTCTTCAATCTTGTGTTTTATTCCCAGTTACCAAGCTTCTTTTTCTTTTCTTTTTTTTCTCAATTTGTTTATCCTTCTTTAGAGTGTCGTGGTTATTACTATTCAGAGTTTTTCGCCCTGCAATATCAAATCTTAATTTGGTGACAGAAGTGTCTATTGACTGCCAATTGTTTGACTTGCAGCAAATTTTATGTTGTTACCATTCAGCTTTCTCGTCAGCTCAAGTGCTGAAGGCTCAAGAAGGCTTTTGGCGGATTGCAGTCTTCATGTGCTACTTATTCTCACTCATTATCACAAATGTGTTGTGCCAGTTGTGAGCAACGAACCAATAACACAGAAAAGTAATGACACTACTACAAATTCGCTTTTGAAAGGGAGCAAGGATTTTTCTGATAATCCTTACTGCAAGGCCTTGGAACATGCGACAGATGTTGAATGTAACATGCTTTATGTCTATATCTCTTTATGTATTCTTATTATGAGTTTTTGTTCATGTGACTCAAGTAAACATTTTACTGGCTTGCAGTTGATCGTGTAGATACTGAGAGCAATGCACATAGTGGTCCAGTTTTGAGGTTACCTTTTGCTTCCCTGTTTGATACCCTTGGAATGTAAGTTTCATTTTGTTTCCTTTTTCTTTCTCGTTTGTAGACGATATAACTCTTTTGAGTTTATTATAGGCTGACTCTTTGTATGCATTATGTTTCGGATCTCTTGTAACATTATTTGCCTCTGCAGGTACTTAACTGATGAGGCTGCTGCCCTTTTGCTTTATTCTTTACTGCAAGGAAATGCTGATTTCCTGGAGTATGTCTTGGTGCGAACTGATTTGGATACACTGGTATGTAGAAGCAGCTTATCAATATCATGGGGTAAAAGAGACGGACCAGCTAAATATCTTTTGACAAAAGATTTTGTTTTAACAATATGAGCTATTTTTGTGCAAATAATGTCTTAAAAAAGTCGTAACTTACTGTGTTCTATGTCCTTCTGGACCAGTCATTTCTATATGCAGTGTGCTACTAAATAGAAATCACCCCTTGATACTGATCTGTAGTTTGATGATGAATGGACAGCTTATGCCCATCCTGGAAGCTTTATATGATGCTCCAAAGAGATCATCTAATCAAATCTATATTTTGCTGATCATACTTCTCATTCTGAGTCAGGATTCATCTTTTAATGCAAGCATTCACAAATTGGTAAGTATTGCTTTCTGTAGACAAACAAAAGTTTCTTTAGAGATGGCTCACGTTAGTTTGACTATCTCATGAACAGATACTTCCTAGTGTTCCTTGGTACAAAGAACGTCTCCTTCACCAGACATCTCTTGGCTCATTAATGGTCATTACTCTGATAAGGACAGTGCAGTATAACCTTTCTAAGTTGCGGGTATTCATCTAGCCTCTTTTACTGTGAACTTTTTTTAATTGTTACTGTTATTATGAATTTGCTACCAGTATATTGCGTGGGCTGTACTTAGGTTGTGATATATGTTATTTTAGAACTATAATATTAGCAATTTTTAGTGTTGGTTAAAGAAACAGTGATTGGGCACCCTTTGTTTGAAGACTTCTGAACTTCCTTGAATAACAGTACTTTGTTGAGTTTTAACAGGATGTTTATCTCCATACGACCTGTCTAGCAACTCTGGCAAATATGGCACCTCATGTCCACCGTTTGAGTGCATATGCATCACAAAGATTGGTCAGCCTTTTTGATATGCTCTCTCGGAAGTATGCCCTTTTCTATCCACCTTGTTTTATTTATTTTTTATTGTTTGTTTATTGCATGTGGTTTACTCTATACTTTTCTATTTGGTAGGGAGTTTTTATATTTTTATCGGTCCTTCTACGTCCTACTAATTTTTTTAGCATATCTCTCTCGGCATATTATCTTGTCTAGGTACAACAAACTAGCAGAGGTGCGAAATAATCAGATGACATTAGCCAAAGGCAACTCAATCGAAGACGATACTGTAAGGACCATATCTACCTTGCATAAATTATTGCACTTTTCAAATTGTTTTGCTTAAATGAGGATCACCCTATTTTGATCTCTTGTCTGCTAAGCTAGTAATTCTGTTGTTTCAGTCAACAGAGATGCATATATATACGGACTTCTTGAGACTTGTCCTTGAAATATTAAATGCAATCTTGACATATGCTCTGCCACAGAATCCTGAGGTATCATAACTTACTTTAGTAATGATCCATGAGTACATTGTTCTGTATCCATATTCCTTACTCTATGCATGGGACAGGTTGTATATGCGATCATGCACAGGCAGGAGGTATTTCAGCCTTTCAGGACTCATCCACGCTTCAATGAGCTGCTTGAAAACATTTATACTGTATGCTCCATGTCGACCTTTTCTTTTCCCCCAGCAAAACTTACTTTTATCTTGTTTCAAGGGGCAATGCTGATGTCATTTGGCTGCCATTTGCTGTGCTTAATAACTTGCATAAAAATCACTTCTTACAACACAATCACGATTTAGTGTACTTTACTTAGCTAGTTTATCTGGGTTTGTAGGTATTAGACTTTTTCAATAGCCGCATGGATGCACAAAGCACGGATGGAGAATGGTCAGTAGAGAAAGTACTCCAAGTCATCATCAGTAATTGTAGGTCATGGCGTGGTGATGGGATGAAGGTAAAAGCGTAAAAAAGAATATACATTGTTAAATAGTGGAGTTGTTCCTGGAGATTGTTTATAACTAATCTCTCGAAAATCATTTTTTCTTTCAGATGTTCACCCAGTTGCGCTTCACATATGAACAAGAGAGTAATCCGGAGGAATTTTTTATTCCATACTTGTGGCAGCTAGTTTTATCCCGCTGGTAATGTTCATTTCCTTATATTGAAGACAGGGTTAAAAAGCAATGCTGTTGTTGCTGCTACTTTCATTTTTCCTTTGGCCTCAAGTCTTTATATTCATTCCTCGTTTGGCCCTGCTAGTTTTATCCCACTGGTAACACTTGTCTCCTTATAATGAGGACAAGGATAAGGAACAACAGCTGCTACTTTCATTTGTCCTCTGGCCTTATTTTACTGTCGAAAATGTTGGATGCATGGATCTTGTTATTGGTTCTGCGTGATATCTACTGTCTGGTTGACTGCAGTTCCTTATTTAACAATCCGTTTTCCTTCTGCCCATGTCTACAGTGGAATCAGTTTCAATCCTAGAGCTATCAATTTATTTCCAATTGATCAACCATCCGAGGTATGAGTTAGTAACTTTATCTAGGGAAATTTCATTTTCAAGGATTTATTTGTTTAGAGTGCATCACTCAACTAGCATCTTTGATAAAATCAAAGTGAAAAATCCATCTTCTTTTGTGCAGAAACAGAATGATATCGAAATGGTGTCAGATAGTCTTGTAAATGGAGAGGTGGCCAAACAAGCAATCTTTCTTGATCGATAGATGGAATGTATAGGTAATGATGCCACAAGGGATGTTTGGTATTTCTTGGTGGATCTGTAAATATACATGAAATAGTAAGAAAAAGAAAAATGTATTCTTCTCATTCTTTTCTGTTTATATGTTTGCAACACTAGATAGTAAATACCGCTCTTTATGAGTAGATGTATTCCAAATTTTCGATGTAATGAATAAGAGATGATGCTCAATTCCATCTTTAATCTTCATAATGTTTGTGGTTCTGAAAATGATCTTAACAGTTGTCTATATAGGATGTCGGAGTATTGTACACAAATTTTATGAGTAGTGCAGTAGATCTTCTAGATTTAGTGCAGAAAAATCCCTTATCTCTTCATCTGTTTCATGTTATATTATGGAAGAATTATGCCCTATCTTGTACTTTGCCTTTTGAATCTAGGCTGATGTTTTGATTCTTAATCGTGCATATATATGGTTCCTGTGTTTCTTGTAATGGTTGGAAAGGGCAAAGAGATACAACACAGAGAGGAGTATGAAAATATAACCATCTCCATTGATATTTGCAAGAGCTAAAATTTATAACTGACTTTTACATCTCTAAGTTATCTAAGAGAAGCTTAAATAAGGGTTCCACCCTTGACATACTCGGTGAAGGCCAAAGCTACTAAACCTAACATGGCCAACCTTCCATTCCACAACTCAGCATCAGATGTCATGAGCCCCTTGGATTTGGACTCTACACTGACTCCTTGAAATAGAGGAATCGCCGAAGCAATCGATAGCAGAATACTAGTCCCAAGGAACAACGAGGCTCCACCGTCGGAGATTTGAGAGAACACATCCTGGCCCTTGAGCAGCTCCACTCCGAGAGCCGAAACAAATCCCACCATTGCAAGCCTGCCGTTGATTCTCTCCGGTGCCGGACCGCTGAACGCGAATACGTCGCCGAACTTGGTGCTGACCTTGGGAGTACGTGGCGGAGGTGGGACGGAGTTGGTGTAGGTGCCCGTGGTGGCATCTTTGGCGCTGGCTCTGAACCTGTAGATGGTTTCTCCTCACGTGAACCACTCTACAAAATTAGAAACAAAAACAACGTGGTTAGTAAACATTAACCTAATAACACGTACAAATTAATGCATGTAGCGTAGAGAACAGCTTAATTAGATAAGGATCATAGAGATGATTAATTACCGCAGACATGGAGCGGGCCCTCATGTTAGGGTACCTGTGAAGAGTTGGTACTCTCACTAAGCTCTTCTTTCTGGCACCATAGACGCCGGAGTTTCTTAGTGTTTAGCTTGATTTTTTCTCCAATCAGGTATGGGTGAAGAAGAAGATCACAAACTGTCTTTTTCGGTCGCGTTGTGCGTGCTTGAGGTGCCACTGTCGATGGCAGGATGTAGTTGATGTGTTTTGAGGCGCAATGTCTTTGCTTCTTTACAAGCGATTAGAGCGAGAAAAGCACCAACCTCGCTCGTAGAGTTCTATTTGCCTAAGTTGTTTCAAGACTTAAATTTTGTGTCTCTTCGTTGAGCCACAAAATGATCGATACTTTATACACATTGCGAGTACAAAGCAAAGCAATCTTTTAAGGTAAGTGTTGAGAACACTGTATAGGGTGATTTCTTGACTCCTTGAAATCTCCACACTTTGTCGGATGGACCAGACTCCTTCGATCACCGTCGTCAATTTGGTAGCTAAAGTGAACCTTAGAATCTTCACGCTCGGTCGATCAGGTGAACAAGATTCAGAGTCTGCTGTCGCTGAGTTGGGTGACCTCGTAAACCGCCGGAATCTCCACGTTCTTTTGGGTGAACCATACTCCTTTGATAGTCGTTGTCGTTGTTCACTCGCTTTGAGTAATGAATTGCTTGTATGCAGATTCGTGTGTGTAGATGTCTCGAAATCTTCTTAGACTCGTTTATTTATAGGTTGTGATGCTCTCTCTCCAATCGTTCTAGGAAACAAGTAGAACTAGGAAAGAAGGGATGTATCTTTCGTAAATCTTCCTAGCTTGCTTAGGAAACTCGTATGTGATATTCTTTCCCAGATTCGTAGCAATCATTTGTGGGCCGCAAAGGTCGGCCGTATCCATCTTGATCCATAAAATGTTGTAAAATGTTTAAGTTTATGAAAGAACCCAACCCTGATTTAGTTGCCTAAACCGAAATTAGGCCTTAACGACACCACGACTTACAAATTTTTTTGCTAGAGTTTACTCTATAAAACTTACAAACCAAAAATCTGCAAGAAGATTACACTTCACAGATAAATTCCCAGACACACTATGGACCACCATTGTCCATCCAGATTTCTCATAATCCACACTACAAGAAAACATCACTTAGACCACGGAAACGTAATTGTTCCGTGGTCCAAGTGACACCTGGACGACGGAAATGACTCCGTCGTCCAAGTACCACCTGGACGACGGAGAATACCATCTCCGTCGTCCAGGTGGTCAGCTGGACCACAGAGTCTTTTCCGTCGTCCAGGTGATCACCTAGACGACGGAGACGGCATTATCTGTCATCCAGGTAATCACCTGGACCTAGGAGTCTTCTCCGTCCTCCAGGTGATCACCTGGACGACGGAGAATTCCGTCTCCGTCGTCCAGGTGATTACCTGGACAACGGACCGACACGCCGTCGTCCGAGTATACGAAACGTACTTCCACTTAGACGACGTACCGACACCTCCGTCGTCTAAGTGAAGCATTATATATAGCTCGATGCCAAACTGATCGAATTCATTCCTCGATCTATTCATTCCATTTGAAGAAGAATTGAAGGAGAAGGGAGAAGGAGAAGCTAGGGAGCTAGCTAGCTAGAAGCTAGGCCGAGAAGAATCAGGATCGATAAGGGATCTCCGCTGACTAGCTAGTAAGCTTAATTAACGTACAGATATCGAGAAGGCCAGCAGGTACGTACGTACGTAGTTAAAATTTGCTTAATTAATTAATATATATTTAGTGAAAACGTACGTACATATATACATGCAAGGATGTTAGCTGATGTTAGCTATATATATATATGTACAGATCGATTAAATTACGTACGTACGTAATTGATGGATCGATGTAGATCGAGTACGTATAATTAAGCGTAAATTAATTGACAAATATATATATATGTAATAATTAATTAATTATAATATTTTGTAGCAGTATGGACAAGAGTTGGATGAAGTTGAAGAATAGATGTAATGTCCGGTATATGGATGGAATTAGCGAATTTGTGAATTTTGCGATAGAACATGGTCAGGGAAAGAAACGTTTCAGGTGTCCGTGTCAGAAATGTCTTAATTGTCAGTATGCGGAGGTTAATGTTATAGTGCAACACCTGTACGAAAATAGTATGATGTGGAGTTACACTACATGGAGCGAGCATGGTGAAGCAGTAGAGTTCAGCGCAGCAGACTTCAGCTCAGGGTACAGTTACCATGGTGCCTCATCCAGCGGCAGTGGTGCCGGACCCCCAGCTTGCAACCCAACTGCAGATTTGGTCCATGATGCGTTTCCGGGATGTAGTCATGGTGGACACCAACACCAAGACGGAGGTTACAGTACCACTTATGAGCATGATGACACATTCCCCGCAGCTAGCTTGGCCACTGACACCAGTGAGATGGAAAAGTACAACCGGATACTACTTGAAGCGCAAACCCCGGTGTTCCCTGGATGTCGAGAGAATGTGTTGCAATATGTGATGGAGCAAATGAAGATAAAAGTGAAGCACAAAATGTCAGTGAGTGCTTTTGACGAAATTCAGGAGCAAATATGTAAGTTGCTTCCTGATGATCACAATCTTCCTAAATCTCATTATAAGGTTAGAAATATCCTGAGCAGCCTCGGCCTAAAGTACAGGATAATTGACGCATGTCCGAATGATTGTGTGCTATTTTACAAAGAGTATAAAGAGTTGGACTATTGTCCCGTATGTGGCCAGTGCAGATTCCAGTTGAATAGGAAGAGTTCGAAAAAGAGAATTCCTGTGAAAGTTGTTCGATATTTTCCCTTGATTCCCAGATTGCAGCGCCTGTACATGTCTCTACACACAGCAGAGGCGATGCGATGGTACGCAGAAAAGCGAATAGATGACGATGTCCTGCGACACGCCGCGGATGGGGAGGGTTTCAAACATTTCGACAGAGAATTTGGAGACTTTGCTTCAGAGGTTAGAAATGTTAGACTCGGCCTATCTACAGACGGATTCAATCCTTGGGGAAGTAATAGCTCCGCCGTCAGCACTTGGCTAGTTATTCTGATGCCGTACAACTTGCCTCCGTGGATGTGCATGAACAAGGAATTTAATTTCCTTACCGTATTAATTCCAGGTCCTAAATCTCCATCGAAGTGCTTAGATGTCTACCTCAGACCTTTGATCGACGAGCTGAAACTGTTGTGGGAAAATGGAGTCCCAACTTATGACAAATTCACTGACACGATGTTCACGATGAGGGCTGCCGTAATGTGGACGATCAGCGATTTTCCAGCTTATGGGATGTTGGCAGCCTGCAGGACAAAAGGATATAATGGATGTCCTATATGTTTGGACGACGTGAACTCTAGTTGGCACGCGGGGAAGGTGTGTTACTTGGGTCACCGTAGATGGCTTCCTCACGACCACCCGTGGCGACAGGATGAAGCTCATTTCGACGGTACGGTAGAGAACAATCCTAAACCCCGTAGTTGGTCGGGCGAAGAGATTTTAGAGAGGTTGAGATATTTCGACTTTGGTGTGTTGAGCAATGACGCGGATGTAAAGAAATGCAATCCAATTCCTCCACATGATCTGAGCTATTGGGATCACAAGAGTATATTCTTTGAACTCCCTTACTGGTCGAAGTTGAAGCTGAGGAACAACTTGGACGCGATGCACATAGAAAAGAATGTGTGCGACAGCGTGGTGGGAACAATTCTCGGTATTAAGTTCAAGACTAAAGATACTCCCAAAGCGCGCAAAGATTTGGAATCAATGAATCTACGTTGTCCCTTGTGGTTGAGGAGGGATAGGAAATGAGTGTACAACAAGATGCCAGATGCACCTTACACAGTGAAGCCGACGCTTAGACGTTTTGTATTTCACTGGTTTAAGAGCGTTCGTTATCCGGCTACGTATGCAGCTACTATAACTGGAGCAGTGGACGAGGTGCAACACAAGTTTGTTGGTCTAAAGACACATGACTATCACGTTATGCTGCAACGTCTGATTCCAGTGGTAATTCGACCATACTTGCCTCGGGACGTCGTAGAACCAATAGTGGCATTGTGCAGGTGGTGGCAGAGGTTATGCGCCAGAGAATTAAAGAAGTCAGATGTGGTGGAATTGCAACAACAAATTGTGCACATCATTTGCAAACTAGAGAGGATTTTCCCCCCTGCTTTCTTTGACATCATGATTCACCTAATGATCCACCTGCCCGAGCAGGTGCTTATTTCTGGTCCGGTCCAGTACACTTGGATGTATCCTCAAGAAAGGTACGTACAACTAATTAATTAATTTGTTCCACTGGAGATTATATATATACTAGCCAGCTAGCTATATGTACTTATGTAATGTGTACGTTTAATTTTGTAGACAGCTTGGACAGTATAAATCATTCGTCAAAAACAGGTCGGCCCCGGATGGCTCCATAGCAGAGACATACCTAATGCATGAGTGTGTTACTTACTGCAACAGGTACCTCAAAGATCCACCCCCTCCCACTGCCTCCGATCGCAGTGCCCGCATCAATCTTTCTGTCGTCACCAATGTCGTCCGACCGTTTAGAGGAGTATTATAGGAATCGTTAACACGGGAAGAACTTATTGAGGCACATTGGGTAGTGTTGAGAGACTGTGACGAAGTTGAGCCGTACATGTTGTCATACAGGGAGAGGCTTCAGGCGTTAAATCAAAACAAGAGTTCGGCGTGGATTGAGAAAATGGTTAAGAAGAAGTTTCCTGATTATTTCTTCCAATGGGTACGTACGTACGACTCGGTATTAATTATTTAAATACATATCGCTCATGTTTGTAGAAAGTAAACCCTTATATTAATTTGCCCTTTTTCGCAGATGATTGATCTGCAAAAATCTGATAACCACGGAGGGTGGTCGTCATGGCCAAAGCACTTGCTAGCAGGGAAGCCGGTTAAACACTATATTTATCCCGGATGTTTTGTGAACGGTGTAAAGTTCCATTCATTGGCCCGAGACGAAGGAAGAAGAACACAAAACAGTGGGGTAGCGGTTGGGAAAGACAATGATCTATATTACGGGGCTATTGTATACGTGGTTCAGCTATGTTACGGGAATGATGTCAACGTTTTCATATTCAAGTGCAGATGGTTCAAGCGTACAAAGGAAGACCTGGGACTATTATCAGTCGATACAAACTCGCACTGGTATGAGGATGAGCCTTTCGCTCTCGCCACCTTAGTTCGGCAGGTGTTCTATCTCGACGATCCGAAAGTCGGTGAAGGGTGGAAAATAGTGAACCATATCTCTCACCGAGGAATATGGAATACAGAGACAATTGAAGGGACACCGGCGACGACTGAAGATGCTGCTGAACCAGAAAGAGACATTCCTGCCTATCAAGAGCCTAATATTTCTATGGTCCGCTCCGATATAATGGACCTGGTTCAAGATGGTGAACGGTTACCCATGCCTGATGGTTGTACAGATCTAACTGAAGATGAGATTATCGATGAGGTAGATGAAGAAGACGAGCAGGAAGAGGATGCAGACGAGGACTCAGGTTATTCGTCGGACGATGTTGAGTACGATGACGAGGATGAGCCGTCGACTAACGGGGATGAGGACGATGATGATTATGACAAAGAGTGCGGTCATACGACGAGGGAGATTAATTGGTAATTAATTACTGTAATTATTGTAATATATATATATGATCGATGCCGGTTTACGATAAGAAATTAATCTGAATTATATATCCTGGCCAACGGAGAAATTAATAAATATTGGCGCCAAATCTCAATCTCATATAAAACGTACCCTAGCTAAATCCTTGACCCTAAATCTAGCAGTTCGATCGGATCGATCGATAAATTTTTTAATTATATTTTTGAATCAGAATAATTGAACGGACACGTACACAAATGACCGGGGACGACCTAAACCGTAATCCCTAAGGCCCTAACCCCTGAAATCGGGGTCTATGCACCAGGACGACGGAGAATGGCCATTATCCGTCGTCCAGGTACACACTAGGACGACGGATATGGTCCTTCTCCGTCGTCTAAGTTCAGAAACCCTAAACCCTAAACAGTAAGGCCCTAACCCCTGAATTCAGGGTCTATACACCTGGACGACGGAGAACGTCATTCTCCGTCGTCCAGGTTAGAACCTGGACGACGGATAACTTCATATCCGTCGTCCAGGTATATACCTGGACGACGGAAACGCTCATATCCGTTGTCCAGGTGCAGATATCGTAATTTTTTCTAAGACAACGACCATCTAGACCTTCTTCCAATGCATTTTTGTTTCATCAAGACTTTAGAGTAAACAATTCTTGGTGTGTGAGCTTCGACGGTTCGAAAATCGGAGTTGTGAAATGCCTTGTATCCATGTTTCCGGTTTGTGAAATTATCAGTTTTGCGGTTGACTGTGCCGATCAAACCCTTCCCGAACTTATTATTTTATGGTCCTTTGAAGACAATTATATATTATGTTACGACGAAGATATCCAACGGTTGTTTTGTCCAAATTCAATTTCGTTAATACTCTGCTGCAAATGAGCGTCTACTCATGAACACTTAAGTCGTAAAGATTAGTCGATACTTAACATGTTTCAATACGTAAAATTAATCGGCGGTTCAAATTTAACTGTTCATATATACGATGCGTTCATCGATATTGTACGACTATTTCACTCGAATGACAGATCACTAAATTCCTAGCGAATTATTTTTAAAATTTTTTTTTACGTAATTTGAACCTGGACGACGGAGATGGTCATTTTCCGTCGTCCAGGTTCAAAAATCATGGCGGTTCAAATTTTTTTTTGTTTAATTTTTTCATGTAATTTTCACTTGGACGACGGAAACTTACCATCTCCGTCGTCCAAGTCCAAAATTATGGCGGTTCAATTTACCGCTTCCGTTTTTGGGACCGCTTGAATTTTCACTTAGACGACGGAGAATTCATTCTCCGTCGTCTAAGTCAAAAATCATGGCGGTTCAGAACGTCCCGCCGATTAATTACGCGCCGTTTCAAAATTTTGAAACCGCCACCTGGACGACGGAGAACATTGTTTCCGTCGTCCAAGTGCACTTAGACGACGGAGAATAGTGCTCCGTCGTCTAAGTGAAACTCTATAAATAGACTACGGCTCATCTTCTTTTTTCCTCATCACTTACAATCCTATCTCTCTTCTCCTCTCTCTCTCTCAAATTCTGGCGATTCTCCTCCGGCGACGACGCTCCGACAACACAACTCCGGCGTGGTTCGATCCTCCTCTCCGACGACACAACTCCGGCGATATTCCCGAAAACTCCGATTCGGTAAATTTCTATTTTTCCCTTATTTAAATAATTTTCATTTTATTAATTAATTAAATTCTAAATATAATTAATTAGTAGAAATTAATTTAGTAATTAGTTTTAAATATTTAATAAATGATTAATTGTTGTTATTAATTAATTAAATCATAATTATTGTTATTTAATACTAATTAAATGAATAATTGTAAATTTATTGTTATTAATTAAATAAATAAATAATTATTTTTATTAATTAAATAAATAAATAATTATTGTTATTAATTAATTAAATGGTTAATTATTGCATGCTAAATGGAAAATAAATTATTGCATGTAATTACGTGTATTTTTTAGTAAATTAATTAGTAGTACGTGTTCGATTTAAATTTAGTACATAGGCTTGGTGTAATTAAGTCGCACTCTTTGGAATAGATGGGGCCTCTTTTCCTTGCTTATCTCCTTAACCCCTCGTGATGTGTGGATTTCATCACCGCACACCATAACCTAAGTGAAGTTATGGACACGAGGTTGAGGGCGGAGTTTGCAAAGGACTTGAGGGAGTGTAAATTTTCGAAAAATTGGCCGAATGTCGGACATGGTGTCTAGAAACGGGTTATGACTGGTGACAGGATTTCGACTAAGAAATACTTTTGTCGAAATTAGTCATGCCTCTCGCGTTATCTCTATCCCTAACTGGCCATGTTTTTCGATTTAACCAAGGCTGATTAATTAAAAATTTACACTTTATCGCGCGGGTCGCACGTCCATTGAACGACCGAAAATGCCAAGCTAGTGTACTCTATTTAAATCTTAAACGTACTTAATTAATTAGCGTAAATTTTTAAGTTGTAATTATTATGGTAAGTAGGTATTTTAACACCGTACTCTTAGGTTTAAATGGCTCCGCCAAAGACGACATCCGGCAAGAAGAAAGCCCAACAAGAGGCAGAAGATGCCATGCTCCGCCGCTTGGCGGACCAAGTCGGTTGGGAATTACCACCGGAGGGCAACGACGCTCTCACCGTAGCGCCCTCTGGGGAAATTCCCGCTCCCCCATTCATCTCGAGCGGTGATGACGTCGACCCCTTCCAATCTCCGACGCCCGGTACCCATTCAACGGGAAGTACTCAGGCGTCCTCGACCGCCGAATCAATCATGTATAGCGCCCGCCGTAGGCAAATGAGGGCCCCCACTGACCCGGAACCGAAAAGGACTTGGGGTCTCGTTAAAGGGGGCAAAGCGGAGCGTATTTGCAAGGCGACCGGTAAAAAGATCGACTTGCCGTACGACGAATTCACCGGTGGCCCTCCCACAGCTCAGCTAGCAAGTCTCTCGGCGCATGGGATATGGTCAATCATCCGTAACCAGGTTCGTATCACTGCCCCTACTTGGAAGGAGGCGCCAGATCATGAGAAGGCAAAAGTCTTCAAAGATCTTTCGGTACGTAATACGTTCAATTTAGTTATTATATAATATTGTTAATCTCGGCCTAAAATTTCATAATATATACGATTATAATTTTCTATTTATTTTTGATAGGAACAATTTGACGTGGATCCGACACCGGCTATGTTTAGGCATATCAACCAAACCGCCAACTCCATCTACAAAGATTGGAAGTACAGGCTCCATAAGTACTTCAAAGATGTCGGTCCCGTGCCTCCCCCGGTAGAGCTGCAAGGGGAGAGAGAAGATGAGTGGGAGTGGTTGTGTAACCACTTTGCCGATGAACAATTTAAGGTATTAATTTATTTTTTTTATTTCAATTAAGATAATTGAATTATTTAAATTTTACTTATTCATTTTTTAATGATTTAATTATGTTGTGTAACAGAAATTCTCCGGTGTCAACAAAGCCAACCGGGGGAAGAAAGAGAAACACCATACTACCGGCGCCAAGCAGTTCATTCAAATAGCCAAGGAGCACAAGTATAAGGGTTCCAAACACCCTTATCTTGATGCAAGCGTAAGCGCGTACGTGACGCCAGGGCTCGATAATGAAGCGAGTCAATGCGGCGTAAGTGATATATATATGTGCTTTTAATTATAGTAATTATTATTTAAATATGATTTCATTATAATAAATTAATTATTCTTTTGTAGGCAAGGGCGATAGAGCGTGTGCATGAAGAGTTGGCCAACACTCAGCTTGCGTTCCCAGATGTGCCGCCGGAAGACCTGCCTCCTCTATCCTTAGAGAGCCAAATTGCAATCGCGGATGAGGTCTACGGTCGTAGAGCTGGCAAGGAGGTTAGGCACTTTGGGCCTAGGGTGGTACGAGATTTGTCGACGACCTCCGGCTCATCATCTACGGGAGGTTCGAGGCAGCGGAGAAGGAGTCAGGCTGCGGCCGTCGAAGCAGCTATTCAAGAGGCTCGACTGGCACGAGAGGAGAATGAGTCAATGCGGCAAAGACTTGACGAACAACAAGCACAAATAGCCCAACTCATCGCCCTCATGTAACAAAATTGAGAAGTATGTCAACCTCCTCCGAACCCATACCCCGACGACAACGACCCGGCTGGAGGCGGAGGACTCGGCGGCGCATCTGCTCCTCCAGTGTATTAGCTAGCTAGTAGTTTATTATCTCGTTTCTTTCCGCATTCCGAACAATATTTTAATTTTTAATTTATGGGTTTTTTCGATTATTCATGTATGTACAAATTAATTTACTTTGATTATTTAATAACTAAGTTATTAATTAATATTCAAAATTTAGTTTATTTATTTAATTTTAGCATTTTTCATTATTTAAATTAAATTAATAATAAATTAAATTAATAATATTTAATTTCAATTTATTTTTAAAAAAGAATTAAATATTCACTTGGACGACGGAGATTATGTTCTCCGTCGTCCAGGTGCAGAACCCTAAACCTAACCCTAAACCCCTAACCCCTAACCCCTAAACCCTAAACCCTGCCGTTCTCCGTGGCCCAGGTGTTCACCTGGACGACGGATAACTAATTCTCCGTCGTCCAGGTGAACACCTGGGCCACGCACAAACGAGCAATGCCTGTGGCCCAGGTAGACACCTGGACGACGGAGAATTAGCCTTTCCGTCCTCCAGGTGAACACTTGGGCCACGGATAATGTCCGCGGTCCAAGTGCACTTGGACGACGGAAAGTCTAATTCTCCGTCGTCCAGGTGCTTGGACGACAGCACTTGGAGCACGAACCTTGGACGACGAAGTTTCCGTCGTCTAAGTACTTAGACGACGGAAAACTGCACCTAGACGACGAAAATGGACCGTGGTCTAGGTGCAATTTTCTTGTAGTGCCATATATATAATAAAACTCAAGGTTTACAAGAAATCCAGAAAATATTTAGGAGTATAACTCAAACTGAACAACACTACACAAGTATTCAGAGCGACTTCTAATTACAAAATATACAAGACTAGCAGGAAACATCAGGAACCTACTAGAAGGAAAGTGTGATTTGAACTCTAAGCCTCCTGCGATGATGTGCAACAACGGGAAAGATACTGCAATCTGGGCGGCGAAAACTGAAAAACCCAGAGAAAAACATATAAATAATAAAACCGTTAGAGTGAGTGGACGTAAATCATAATATGCCGCATAAATAAATCCAACATGCTTTTCACAATAAATGCACATAAAATCATGGGAGTCAAAACAAACAATCCCAGGTCAAGTGCTCATAAAGACGTAACTCTCATGGGTACTGTGTGTGTGGAGGCAGTAATTTAAGTACATTTTTCTCAAAGTTACAACACACCCGGCTCAAGTTCTCATAAAGACGTAACTCTCCCGGGTACTGTGAATCACGGGTTAGGTGCTCATATAGACGTAACCCTCCCGGAGCATCTCGGGGATCAGCCGAGAGGCCATAACATCGATGCATCATATATCCATACTCAGTGTAAAAACAAATCACATGTGCCTCCAAATCAATGTATGCTCATAAAATGCATAATCATAAATGCATACTCGTAAATGCTTAATCGTAAAGCATACTCATAGACTCGTAAATCCACTGTGGAAATCAAAGTATGAAAATCAACGTGGGATAAAATGTCCACTCACAGATAACAGCTAGCCCTAAGCCCCGGTGAAGATCCGTCGCCAAACACTCGATCACGATCACCTGAATAACAGGGATATGATCAATACATATTCGATTTCAACATACGGAGCAAATACGTCAAGAACTCTGCGTTCTCGAAAAGCGTATCGCTCGAAATATCGACGAGGATAACAAAATTCTTAAAATATACCCAAACATTTTTTGTCCCAAATTAAAACACTCAATTCAACTTGAAAACCTCACGACTACGATCATGACGCGATTACGAGTAAAACGACATAAAAATTTCCAAAAACCTCAAAAGTCAACCCCTCGCCGAAGCTCCGCCGTTGACCACCGTCGGCGGCGGTGGCGTGGCGCCAACGGTGACATTCCCCGGCGAGCCATACACCAAAATGTTCCTCTCCTTAATCCAAACCAAACCCCCAAAACTAAAATCCCAAACCACCTATCCACTGGCCGGAATTTTCCCCGAAAATCTCGCCGAATTCTCCCTCTCCGGTCGCCACCACGGCACCCCTAAAACCTCAACCTTGTCCCAATTTAACAGCCCAGAAAGTATCTAGAGGTTGAATGAGAACTAAACCCCCAACCTACCTGAAACCAAACCTCGCCGAAAACCGCCACCCGATTTCGGCGAAAATCCAAGAACTTCACCGGGTTCGAACTCCCACAAAACGTAACCAATTCTCACAAATGAATACATGAATCAATAGGAAATCACAAGAGCTTTCTAACCATACCAAGAACACAGACGGAGGTGGCCGGAATTGTCAGGTCCGACGGCGAACCCAAACCAGCTAGGTTGGTGGAGGAAAATGGGTTAACGGGTCAACTCGGTCAACTCGGTGCAAATGTGTGATTTTTCGATTTTTTCGATTATTCGATATTTATACGTCGCGAACCAACCAAACCAATAGCTCAAATAAGTCCAACACATTCGGATAAGTACGACTAACTCGACGACAATTTCAAATATTCATTTTATATTCCCCGATTATCCGAAAAATCCTCTGAAACCTCCTACGAGTTCAAAATCAAATCCTCTACCATTTTCGCGAAGGAATTCAAACCAAATTCTAGCCCAATAGTTTAGTTGTTAACAAACCCAAATGTACAACCAACTCGCGATAAACACGATTTGTGTCAATAATCACATGATTCAAAGTTCGGGGGTTGTTACAGTTTATTTTTGGCCCAAGCACCCAGGAAGATAGATTGCATGGAAGCAGACATTTTATGTTTACTTTGTTTATAAAACACTCAAGTTAATGAGATCAAGAACTTAGCTGTGTGATATGAAGTGAAGAAGATGAAGAAGAAGATCTGAGTGATTGAAGTTAGGTGCCCTGAGCTGCGTTTATACAAGGACGTGATGGGGAACACTAACTAGTGAAGTGAACGGTGCATATTTAGGCACAACGTCATTCGTTACGTTTTGCCAGTGCTTCATGGACACGTGAAAAGTTATGGGCATGGGAGACGTGGATGAGGAAGAAGCCACAATGTTGTAGTCAGTGGTATTTGTGAAAGTCCCATTTCGTTCGAGAGGTCTTTCGTTTTTTTTTCATCTTTCCAGAAAGAAGGACTGATGCTTCACGGGTCCACGACGCGACTGGGTTTAGGGTTTGGAGCTTGTCGACACTTGGTAGACGTACACGAGAGACGATCTTTAACTAGCTGGCTACGTTTTCAGATTTCAATTTTGTTGGGAAGAAAGAAGATTCAAAAGAAGTGAAAGATAGTTAAAGTTCCTGCATTGTGGCTCGCAGAAAACAGGACAGAGCTCTAGCATTTTTCTCATAGAGGTGAGTTTAATTGGTTAACGTCTTTTGCAGACATGGTGGTTGGACACCAGGACGTGGCTCGCTCGATGCACACAAGTAAAGACTTCTACTATGTTACCTGGTAAGTGGAATCTTGGAAGTGACGTAACTATATATAAATCGATGACTAGAAAATTTGACTTATATCATTCCATGCAACAAGGAACGATTATTATCGATGATGATAGTTACTACCTTCATAATATAATTTTATCTTCCATCGCAAAAAAAAAAAAAAAATTATCGACGATGATAATTTTCTAGAAGCACGTAATGTCGCAAATAGTTAATAGTCCATGCCAATTACGGCAATTAGACCGAATCACATCGTTGTTCTTATAAAATGTGTTCTATTTCTCTCGCTCTTTCTATATACTACTTCTCTTGTGATATTCCAATCTCACTCGAGTCACTTCATAGTTCATATAGTATTAGATACTTGTACTAAAATTCCATATGCAGTAGAAGCAGCTTATTAGTTAAATCGTTTACATGCACTCTTCGCTAGCTACGTATAGGTCTAGAGAAGAACCGTGTATGATATCGATGATCATGGCTTGGATCATAAGGCAAATTTGTTTCAAGTGCAATGAAGTTGGGATTTCTTCTCACAAGTCACAAGTCTCCCCAATTTCCCTTTCACCAACGGATCCATGCATGCTATGTGACCAACTGACCATATAATTAAACGACAAACGACAGGATGATTGAGGACGCATATAATAAAGTCATTAATAAGATCCAATTATGTGAGTCTAAGCATCCAGTCACATAATCCCTTGGCTACATTGCTTCATAAATGAAACTTAGGGAGAATGCTTGACTTTGGAGCAATTAATTTGACTTAATTAGCTACTCCCAAATTAGTATATATGGAAATTCTAGTTTCTGTTGATAAATGACATACATTAATTTACGTACAAACTAACAAATTTATGGAGCAATATATTCAAGAGAACTTAACTTCCTTTTAAAGGAAAACTGTACGTTGTGCAGTTGTGCTGGTGGAAGTCGAAATTGTCGAAGTAGCCTGCAGCAATATCTTTACTGTACATTTTGTGCGCTTAAGTATAAACTAAGATATACATTTTGTGCGCTTGTAGAACGGGATATCATTCAAGTTAAGAACACCTCAAACCCTAGCAAACCTGGCATGGTGATTAAAATCCCCAATTATTAATCCGATGTTAAAAAATAAACCAAAGAAATAATAGTGTAATTTGAAGGATGAGTTCTGTCTAATCTCTTAAACGAAGAATTGTTTTCAGCAAACGAAGTTTTCATGGTTCTAACTCTTCGTTTGCTGTGGGACTGAATGGAATATGATTGAGGTGATTATTTCAATGGGTGCAACACGAGAACTTTCTAGGAGGTCACTCATTCTAGTATTATTCTCGTCTAAGTAAACTTAACTTCGAAGTTCTGATGAGATCCGGTGCATTATTGTTGGTATGATCGCACCGGCAAAAATAAAATAAAATTAAATTTACATTAAAATAAGAACAACACACCGTCTATTTATTACAGGAAAATAAGGACTCTAAACATAAGTTCACAGGATACTGGAAAAAGTTAGCTAGCACATTATTAAAACTCAGGAAATAGTGGAAAATAAGGATTCTAATTAAGCTGACATTCATAGAGAGCAGCACACCCCCTCTGAGCTCTAAACACAAACTAGATTGATCACTCGAATCTCTTATTTACTGTAGTAATATATAGATCTGAGAAGATCTGTTTGTGACAGCTGGTCACTCGAAAGGGACTAAGTAGGCTTGAGGGCCCAATGTGAGTTCAGCGGAATCCTCCTCCTCGACATCCGGAGGCCTCAACGTCAGCATGGTCGAGACCTCATTCTGTTGAGCTGCAAAAAAGGTATAAAAAGCTAAAGAATCGAACACCATGGATAGGTTTTACCAGTTAAAAAATCGAAGATTCTAGGTTTACCTGCCATTATCCTCTTCAAAATTTTTTTGGTTTTCCTAGCTTTGACAAATCATCTGTCGATGTTGGAAAGACTCACATATCCGTAAGTCAACAGACGGTCATAGAGGCGACGTTTTAAAGGCCGAGACAAGTATTTAACGCCTGCGCCGCCATCAATCGGGTCAACGAAAGTTTGGTTTAGAATGCCACTCAGCTTCGGAATGGACTTCCATGTCCTCCTCCGTTCCCCCATGATAAATGAAGAAGAATGCAAAGATCGAGTTTTTTAACATATAGAAAAGTATCCAGCTGCGTTTGTCAAAGTTAAGAGAGATGAATCCAATCTTGAAGAGGACAACTGGATACCAGAGGGTGTTTGCAACCTTCACATTAATCACCACCTTAACTTGGTCACAGTCTTCAACAAGGATCTCCCTTGAACCCACCAATTTCTGCGCACAGTCGACAATCTTCTCCTTAGCTTCATCTTTCTTGCCATTGTTCTTCACTGAGATGCCCAGACGCTTGAACATAGCATACTGTTCTGAGATCTCCTTAATAAACATAACAATCTCATCAAGGGTGGGGGAGGGAACAATGGTGGGAACGGGGGTGGGAACACTAAGGGTAAGGGTGGGTTATGCTAATTTGGAAAGAAAACGGAGAATTTTTTTGGAAGCCATTTGAAAAATGGGAGATTTGAAATGGTAAGGATCAATAGATGAGAAATCATTCTGTGCACAGTCGCCAACTTTTGTAAAACAAATGGACGGTTGTTAATACAATGTTAAAATTCATTATAAACGTCCATTTATTTAATAAAATTGGATACCCTGATGATTTTTATTTTGATTTAATTTTGTTGAGTTAATTCAGTTTATAAGATGATTGGTTTTAATTATATATATATATGGAAGTAGTTTGGATGACTTAGTATAATTGATTTTGGACATAAGTATTGATCTTAATAAAATCACTAAATATTAATTTCATCACACACTTGTTCACATAATTGTTATTTATTAAAAAATTTAACTGATTATTGAAAAACGTAATAACAAACCAAAGTCTTAATATTTATGTTAATAATACTATGATTATAAAAAAAACACCAAATCAAATAATGAATTTTTTGTTGATAATACTTTGACAGCATGAAAATAAGTATTTTTTTACGTGAAAATTAAGTTTGGAGGGGTACATATTTTAGAGTTCGGCTCAAGTTTAATAATCTCAGGTCCGGCCATGGTGGCAACTGCCTAATGAAGTCGATATCTCTCTTTCTCTCTACCTTCTGTACCTATAGATTCACACCTGATAGAGACAAAAAATTTAGCTTTGGTTTTGGTTGGTGCGAGAGAGAGTGAAGTGGTGTGAATAGGGTCATGTGAAACTTAATTTCATGGAAAGAGGGTGTTATAATGACAGAAAAATGCCTCTTTCCAAAAGTTTTGTCGAGAGAGTAAAGAGCTTCTCATGACTATGATGAGTTTGTTTAAATGCATGTATCAAATCTTCTCGCCAATAATGGATGATACTTAATCAAAGATCATATACTATATAACAAATTTACAAAGATCAATCATCAATATTACTATTTAGTATTATGACTTAGGCATCAGAGTGTCGAACTCTAACTCTCGTTTGCATATTGTGACTAATAATGGCCTAGCGCGGAAATGATCAGACGTAGCACCACCATCATTACCGTAAATCTGCTATTAGTAACCTAACGAAAACTGGTAGAAATAATTAATGTCGTCTGTGGGAACCTATCAAAGCGTAAACCATGTATAGATGCCACCATCCCAAAAGCCTGATAGCCAAACTTTGACAGCTAAAGATGGCAATCGAAATCGGTGACAGGTCAAATCATGTGACCTCATCAACTCATAGAATCAGAGCAGTCATCTCGAATATCGTTTTGAGTAATAACTATGACATGATGAAAGACAAAGCCTAAAACCATCTCGTCAAGGATTTGGAATTGGCCATGATGAAAAGAGACCGAGAGCGCTAAGCTCAGGGAAAACTAAATCAAAGACTAGCTTGAGGCATTCATGCGCCGTCGGGAAGCAAGATACGAAGGTCCCTAATAAGATGAGAAAGGAGATGACCATGAGGAGGAAGTCATCATGATGAATTTGTCAGGGGGACTCAAAAACCCGAATCTCATCGGGCTGACACTGTTACCCCAAAGAAGAAACCGAAGGGAGGAGTCTACATTTGAGAAATAAATATTTATCAAATTGAGAACACATTCTTCTTTTCTTTGTAATGTTGTTCAAATGTAACATGAGTCGGAAACATTTCTATTACAAGATAAAAGTCTAAAATTACGATGTAATGATCAATTTAATTATAAATTAGACATTTGTGTTTTCATACATGTAAATACTATAATGAGACATAATTTTACAAAATAAAAAATCTTATTACAACTTTAACATCAATTGATTTATTGTGTAGTTTATCGTATTAATAGCACATATGTAGTAATTTTGAAAAATTGATATTAATATTCGGGTCAAGCTATGGTAGCTTAAGAACTATTTTTTTTTCATTGTTTTTATTTTAGGAAAGTAACTAACTAATCATTTATTGACACCTGTCCATTTAAAAAATTATTTGTATTAAACGGAGAATGTGCGCATCGTTCTTTTATTCATAAAATTGTCCAAAAATTGTAACAAGAGTCCATTTTTTTAAGTACAAAATGGAGGACTAAAATTACAATCTAATAATCATTTTGATTAAAAATTGGATAAATTTGTTGCCAATTAAGAACTTCCCATGGTATATACTTTCGTGAGAAAGAAGCTAAGTTACAGTTGCTCTGCTAGGGTTTCATTAGGGTTTCTCTACGGCAGCGAGGAATCCCATCCTTTCTTGGAAATCGATGGACGTGTTGGCCTGGAATTGTCGTGGCCTTAATAAGGATGCGGCTCTTCAAGGTCTGCTTTGTATCTTGAGGCAGAAGGGCACTGCTTTTATCTTTCTCAGCGAGACAATGGTAGATGATATGGAGTACATGAATTCCATGAAATTAGAGACAGGCTACCTCAACGAGGAGGCAGTTTCAAGCATCGGGAACTTGGGAGGCCTCGTGTTGTTCTAGAAGTATGGAATTCGTGTGAAATTCTGAGATAAATTGACACACCACATTGATCTCGAAATCCCATGTCCAGAAGGCTCTGGTTTGATCTGGAGGCTCATTGGTTTCTATGGCCATCCTATGGCCTCGGAGCTACATCGAACAAGAGAGTTAATTCGGACTCTTAGCGACGAATGTTCATTCCCGTGTGTGCTTATTGGGGATTTGAATGAATTGCTTCATGCAACTGTGCAGAAGGGAGGTACTGTTCGTCGAGAAAATCAAATGCAAGGCTTCAAGGATGATATTACGTATGCGGACCTCTTTGACCTAGGTTATGTTAGGGCTGAACATACTTGGCAGCGAGGTATATATGGTGCGATCTCGATTAGACAGGGCCTTGGCAACGCCGACTTGGAGCGATGTATTCCATGCCTCCTGGTTGGAGCATCTTTCTCTAATGCATGAAGATCATGCTCCAATCCTCTTACATGTGCTCCAAATTATGCCTCCTAGTCGCTCTAGGAATCACCACCGCTTTCGATTCAAGAGCTACTGGACTGATCATGAGGAGTGCAAATCGGTGGTAGAGAAGGGTTGGAACAAGCCTGTCATGGGGACTCCAACTTTCCAAGCTATAGAGAGAATCAAGGCAACAAGGTACTCTCTTACCTCATGGAAACACAATGATTTTTGTAATCGATGGAGGGAGAACGATCAACTTCGGGAGAGCTTGTAGAGGTGCCCTACCTACTATTGCTAATCTTGTTTCACGCCGAGTACCGATTACCTCGGGATGATTACTATGCTGATGTTCCTACGAGGATGCCTATCACATTGGGTGGCACTGCATATTCACAAAAGAGGTGTTTAGCCAATTTCCTAACCTAACTAGAAGTATCCCTAGTCCAACTGTCCAAGGAATATCACTACTGGAGGAGAGAATCGGGGCGACGTAGTTATATTTCTACGTCGCTCCGATTTTAGATGAGGCGACGTAGTTTGCCTTTGATAAAAAGTACGTCGCTTCAATAAACTGAGGCGACGTAGATTCATAGTTGTCGCTTCAACAAAATAAGGCGACTAATTTGTCATTCGAAGCGACCAAACTAATCTACGTCGCTTTGAATAAAAACGAGGCGACGTAGATTGCTCAATCTACGTCGCCTCGTTTTTTTTAAATCTGGATCTACTCTTCTTCTTAAAGTCAAACCGTTCATAAAGTTAGAATTTTACAAAAACAGTTCCCCGTCGTTCTGCAGCTGTTCTTGGGCGATTTTGGGAGAAATTTGAGGAAATTGAGAAAGAAGGTTGTTCTTGCCATTGATTTGATTCTTGAGTAAGGTTAGTTTGATTTGTATCTCTTTAACCCTCTTTATGACCATAATATGTTAAATTAGAAGTGAAATTGAAGTTTTGGTGAAATGTTTGAAGTTGAATTGAATTTGGTGTTATGTTGTTGGTTTAGTGTTTGAATCATTGAATTGTGGTAAATCATGTTATGGGTTCATGAATAATGTTTGAAATTTGGTTAAGTTTAGTGAAATTTATTGATGATTAGAAGTGAAATTGAAGTTTTGGTGAAATGTTTGAAGTTGAATTGAATTTGGTGTTATCTTGTAGTTTTAGTGTTTTAATCATTGAATTGTGATAAATCATGTTATGGGTTCATGATTAATGTTTGAAATTTGGTTAAATTTAGTGAAATTAATTGATGATTAGTGTAGATTAGGTGTATTCGAGCCTTAATTAGTAGTGTTATTAGTGTTAATCATGAAATCGAGCGTATGGCTATATATAATTGTGGTGTTTATCAACTTAAAACTCCCGTTTGAGAATCAACAACTCATCTAGTTGATCGAGTTGAGTTGTTGATTCTCGAATTGTTCCATTTTTGGACACTTTAGGTGAACATGACTTTGTTGATCCTTTTGCTATTCGTGTGATTTCAGTTTCAGTTTTGGGATATGGTTTCGACAGTGTCTCCTTTCAATGTTCCCCGAGTGCAAATTAGGTTGTTTAGATATGTGTGCACTCGGGGAACTGTAGGGAGATGCTGCCGAAATTTCCCTAAACTGGAGCTGAAACGCATGGGTGCAAAAGCGTTGACAAATGTCGTGTTCCCCTGAAGGGGATAGGACCCAACCCGGAGGCATAAGGCGAATAAGTGTGGAGTTTTGGTTGAATCGCAACTGTGGCGTGGTAACTTTGTTCATATTGATTGTTTATGCAGACAGGAAACATGGACGGACACCCAGACAAAACTTGGATGACATATCATCGTGCTGATCCAAGGTACATCACAGGCATATTCGAGTTCATGAATTTTGCCCGGCGACATAGTAACGGAGCCGATTATTACTTCTGCCCGTGCAAACGTTGTAAGAACGGTCCCTTCAAGGTTATTATGGATGTCATGTATCATCACTTATCATACAGTGGTTTGAGTCCGGATTATACAGTCTGGCACCTTCACGGGGAAGTTTCTGGTGAACCTGCAATGCTCAATCAACGAAGACAGTGGCTTCAAGACAGAGTCGGTCCTTCTAGTGGTGCCGGTCCTTCAGTGAACCCACAGTTGGAGATTCTACATGATGCTTATCCCTATTATCCTGGATACCATGCAGATGCACCCCAACAATTAGTGGAAGATAATTCGGGCATGAACTTCAAGGACATGGTAGACGATGATTATGAAAAGTACGATAGATTATTGAAGGAGTCACAGACCCCATTATATGAAGGCAGTGAGGAAACTGTTTTGAGTGCCATATTAGATGCAATGGAAATGAAAAATGAAAATGGATGGTCGGACACAAGTGTTGACTCTTTATGTATTTACATTAATAAACTTCTTCCTAAAGGGCACACATTCCCCTGTTCATACTCGAGAATAAAAAAAATCTTGAGTGAACTTTCACTGGGTTACGAAAGAATTGATGCGTGTGAGTTTAACTGTGTGTTGTTCAGGGGGCGCTTGTAAACGAGAGGATTTGTCCAGTGTGTTATTCTGAAAGATATAAGCCATATACGAATGATATTCCCAAAAAACTAATTCGTAACTTCCCTCTAACACCAAGGTTGAAGCGCTTGTTTATGTCCCCACACACTGCCAAGAATATGCGATGGCTGGGGGAGCGGATATGCGTGGCTGGTAGCCTCAGCCACCCAGCTGATGGAGAAGCGTTTCAACATTTTGACAGAACTTTTCCAGGTTTTGCACGGGACTGCAGGAATGTGCGCCTTGGAGTAGCAACAGACGGTTTCAATCCATTCGGAACAATGGGAACTTTGCATAGTACATGGCCCATTGTTGTGATGCCGTACAATCTACCACCATCAATGTGCATGAAGAAGGAATATAACATGTTATCAGTGTTGATTCCAGGCCCTAAATCTCCCGGAAAGTGCCTTAGTGTACTCATTGAGCCGATGATCGAGGAGCTAATACATTTATGGGTCGTTGGAGTCCATACGTTTGATCGAGTAGACAATGAGGTATTCTTGATGAAGGCAGCGGTAATGTGGACTATTAGCGACTTTCCAGGTTTAGGGATGCTTGCGGGGTCAACTGTGAAAGGGTACAATGCATGTCCAATCTGTCTAGATGAGCTAACTTCAGAGCATATATGTGGGAGGATAGTTTATGAAGGTCATCGAAAATGACTCCAACAAGATCACCCTTGGAGATTGAGCAAGGCCTTTAACGGGAAGGAGGAGTTTGGCGGAAGACCCTATCAGAAGAGTGGAGATGAAATTTTGGAGGACGTTAGGTCACACGTTTACCCTATTCTTAGCCAACATGAAGACTTGAAGGTGCCGTACAATCCGAATAACAGACAGTGTTGGACTCAAGAAAGCATATTTTGGAAGCTGCCATATTGGTCATCATTGAAGATCAGACATTGCTTAGATGTGTGTGACAACATCCTTGGAACCATTTTTTTGATTGATAAGAAGTCTAAGGATGGTCCAAAAGCTCGCGCTGCTTTGAAGAAGAGGAATGTGCGAAAAAACCAGTGGCAAAGAGCGGGTGACAAGAGTACGGCGAAAAGATATCGCGTACAGGAGATCATATATTCGAGCCTTACCAAGAGGACACTCCCACGGTGATGCAATTTTACCCAGATTTTCAACTACTTTTGGACGAAGAAGGAGACGAGGACGAGGACGACGAGGACGAGGACGAAGACGAGGACGAGGACGACGACGAAGACGAGGACGAGGACGAAGACGAAGACGAAGACGAGGACTAAACTAATATTATTACTAACTTTATAATTCTAAACTTCATCGTTTCTTTCATATTCAGTTCATTACCTTCATCAATCGACGTCGCCTCATTTAAAAAAAAAAAAATTAGATACAATGAAGCGACGTAGATTGATCAATCTACGTCGCCTCATTTAAAAAAAAATTAAAAAAAAATTAGATACAATGAAGCGATGTAGATTGATCAATCTACGTCGCCTCAGTTTAAAAAAAAATAACAATAAAAATTAAATACAATGACGCGACGTACATTGATCAATCTACGTCGCCGAATTTAAAAAAATAAAAAAATAAATATTAAATACAATGAAGCGACGTAGATTGATCAATCTACGTCGCCTCATTTAAAAAAAATAAAAATAAAAATTAGATACAATGAAGCGACGTAGATTGATGAATCTACGTCGCCTCATTTTAAAAAAAAATAATAAAAAAAATTAAATACAATGAAGCGATATAGATTGGTCAATCTACGTCGCCTCATTGATTCAAATATAAAAAAAATTAAAAATAAATATTTAGTTCATTTAGTTTATTTAATTTTCATTTGATTAATCCAAGCGACGAAGAATTAAATATACGTCGCGTTGACATTTATCAAAAGCGACGTATATTGAAATATACGTCGCTTTGATTAATAAAATGAAAGGAAGCGACGAAGAATTCAATATACGTCGCCTCGTTGGCAATATGTATTCCAGATTCACAGTTTCTTTCTTCAGTTCCTCATTTCGTTTCCTTCTTCCTAAACCAATCGGCCTCGCCCCAAATCCCTAAACCCGTTCAACAAATCCCAAAACCCGAACCCCGAAACCGTAAATCCCCTCCACCACCACCCTAAACTCGCCGTCTCCTTCAATCAGACCACCCCGAAACCTCTCTAACGAAGTCTTCTTCAACCCCGAAACCAAATCGGAAATCCCCTCCATCGAACTCCAACCCCGAAACCAAATCGGAAATCCCCTCCATCTTCAACTCTCTCTAATCATCTTCGATCTTCAAAGCCTCGGTAGGCATCTACTTCTTTTTTCGATTTTTTCTACTTTTCAACTCTCTCTCTAATCATCTGTATGTGTGAGTATTATTGTTGAGTTTGTATCGGATTTCTTACCTCTGTTAATATTATGTTGCTCTTGCACTAATGGAAGACTTGATATCAGGTTCAGGGAGGAGCAAAAGAAAGCTTGAAAAGCCCATAGAGTACCAGTATAGTAATTTTGCTGGGATCTTATAAGGTAATAAATTTTGTCTATGCATTGTATCGTAGAGAATTCAATTTCGTCTTCTCGGAATGTGACTGGTTTGCAGTAGTAGATGAACATAGACACACATTCATGTCTCTCTCTGTGTTTCTGTGTGTACTCACAAAGTTGTACACACAAAGTTGGAAACAGATGCACATGTTTCATCTGTAGTAATGATTCATGAATCATGATATATATGCTTGTCGCAACTTGTATTTGCATATATATATATATATATATATATATATATATATATATAACTAGGTGAAATGATTATAGAGAAATGGCTATATGTGCTTAAATTAAAACTAGGTGAAATGATTATAGAGAAATGGCAGAATTCCATGTCTCTTTTAGAATACATTTATGTTGGAGATGAACACTGTTTAACTCCATATCCCGATCATGCCATATTGCACATAACAGATGCCGAAGGTGCTTAAATTGTATTTATGATTATGGATGAGTGGCTTTAATACTCCGAAATTATTTCTTTGTCTAATTGATAATAGTGCATTGGTTCCAAATGCATTTGTTCCAAATTTTGTTCTGTTTTTTTAGAGATGTTTAATAGTTTAATTGGAATAATGAATAGAAAAATACTAGTTGGTACTTCTCCTACAAAGAAAAAGGTAAAACCTTGCTATATGGGCTGTGATGTTGTATTGATGTGTTGATTGATGGGATTCAATTCCATCTATCATTTTGATTCTACTTGTGTATTGTGTTTTGTGTTCGAGGGATTCAATTCCTTCGGTTGTGATGATAAGGATATATTGAAAATTGATTGCTTATATGCGATAAATGAATGTGATGATGCTTTGTGCGAATGCGATAAGCTATATGTGTTTTGTGTGTAATAGGTTGACATTTATCATTCAATAAAACAATGTTATCTATTTAGTTAAATCAAATTATTATGCGTGTAGTCGTTTATAACAAACAAAGATACAAGAAGTTATCATGCGAACCATAACTCGAAAAAACCCCGTAAACAAAGGGAAGAGGGTTATAAATGAAAGAGCTCGTGTAAAATATGTTTGATGCTTATCAGTTTACATCACTCTTCTGAACTCTCTCTCCTTACTTTTATAAATTTCCCGCTCCCGATATTTTATTTTTTATTTTATCTTTTTCCCCGTAACAATTCTACTAAAACTGTTCAACCCCAGAGCTTCATGTTTAGGCTTTATGCCGAAATCGGACCATTTTCCTAACCTGTCTGTTTAACTAAGGGAAGGGTAACCTAGGTCTTATTGTGAATGTTGTTTAACTAACGTACGTTTAAATAGAATGGCTCCCGGAGATACTGGATACCAGAGGAAGAAAGCGGCGATCCAGCGTCGTGAAGCGGCAGCGGCGACAGCTACGGAGGCTACGGAGGCGGCGTGGCGAGCATTCAGCAGAGATGGGGCTTCCGGGTCGGGTTGCCCTACGGGAAACTCTGCGACCCCGACGATTCCAGAAGTAGGGGTTTTAACGCCCGCCCCAAACCTTGAGGATGCGATTCCTCAAGTGGATGACAGCGACGCCACTACGGCGTCACAACACCCTCCCGCCCTCAGCATCCGGTGCAAGAAGACCAAACTCCCCGACATGGTGGACATGGCAACCGGAGATCCGACGACGCAACAGCGCGGAGTCGTTGTCGGGACGAAGACGGAGTACCTCGTCTGGATGAACAACAATAGGCGACTACAAGTCGCTTACTCTACGAGGCATCAGGGGCCTGCGACGAGGGAAATGAGGAGTCTGATGTGCAGAGACATCGGTAGCATCATCCGCGGAAAAGTTCCAATGCTTGCACCTAGCTTTTTGGGACTTAGCGATTTGCATCGCGATATCGTCAGTAGAAGTCTTGAGGTATACTTACTGGCTTTAGCTTACTTACCTACTTGTAGTAAATGTAAATATAACTTTTACATAACGGAATTTAAATGTGTTGTGCTAGACGAACTACGACATCCCGGCGACTGATGTGGAGATGTGGAACTTCATTGATGCGACGGCGCAAACAATCTACAAGGATTGGAAGTACGATTGCCATCAACATTATCTCCACGTCAGCCAGGAGACTCCGGCCGAGTTTCTTGGGAGGGAAGACCAATGGGCGTGGTTAAAAGCCCACTTCGAAGACCCTGCTTACTTGGTGAGCTTCATAAACTATCCGCACAGTTTTGGTAGCCAACATTCGAAAAATATGCATGTTTATCTATTCTTATTTTAAAATGATTTTTGTGTGTGTGTGGCAGCGATTGTGCGAACGGAACCGAGGAAACCGAAACAAGAACAAGGAGCAGCAGCTCAACCACCATTCGGGATCCCTCGCCCTCTCGTACCGAAGCGAGGTGTTGGAGAAGGAGGGTCATAGAGCGCCCGCCGTCCAGACGTGGATTAACGTATACCAGCCGGACAAGAATGCGGCTGAGAAAGTGGTAAGCTCAAATAGGTTCACGTTATGTTATTTCAATTATTTTTGTTTACTATATTATAATATTATTTATTTGATCTATTTTAATTGAGCAGGCGGCAGTGAAGCGTCGACTCGATGAAGTCTTGTCGCAACAAGATAGTGTTGCGGGCCCAGTTGACGGCGATGAGGTTTCCCAACCCCAGCCTCTTCCTCTTGATACACAAATAAATATCATAGAGGAAGAGGTGGGTTCAAGGCCCGGGACCTCTATAAGAGGTAATAAATCTCCTAAACCACCGTCATTCATCTCGATTTATGTTTTGCTTTACCATAGAGTATACTAATATTTGTTCTTGTTCGACGTTACAGGGGTAGGGCGCGCTATCACACGCGACCCCAAACCGAGAGGAGGGGCCCGAGTACAGGAAACCCAAACCCGAATGCAAAGGGAGATCGCTGAAGCCAGAGAGGAGGCGCGCAGATCGAGCGAGGTGGCACAGAAGGCCATAGCGGATTACAGTGCGCTCGCCCAAAGGATGCAAGAAATGGAGGCCATTATGCGTTCATTCCAGGCTGCGAGTCAACAACTTCAAGCTCCTCCACCACCTCCTGGCTCGTAAACTGTATCTAGGCTTTGTATAAACTTGATTTGTGTAAACATGATTTGTATAAACTTTTAACGTTTTGATTTGTGCCAATTTTTTCTATATAACTTGATTTGTGGTTGAATGCGTTTTTGTGGTTAAATGGGTTTTTGTGTTTGTAAATTGCGATAGGTCGTGACTTGGTACAATAATATTTAATTTTTATTTTTTTATTTTTGAATAAAGGAGGCGACGTAGATTGCTCAATCTACATCGCCTCATTGTCTAAATAAAGAAAAAAATTAAAAATTAAATACATTGAGGCGACGTATATTGAGCAATCTACGTCGCCTCCTTTATTCAAAAATAAAAAAAATAAAATTAAATACAATTACGCGACGTAGATTGAGCAATCTACGTCACCTCATTTATTCAAAAAGAAAAAAAAATCAACATTAAATACATTGAAGCGACGTAGATTGAGTAATCTACGTCGCTTTGTTTATTTAAAAAAAAATTAAATATTAAATACACTGAAGCGACGTAGATTGCGCAATCTACGTCGCTTTGTTTATTTAAAAAAAAATTAAATATTAAATACACTGAGGCGACGCAGATTGCGCAATCTACGTCGCTTTGTTTATTTAAAAAAAAAATTAAATATTAAATACACTAAGGCGACGTAGATTGCGCAATCTACGTTGCCTCATTGAGCCAAAAAGAAAAAAAATTTAAAAAAAAATAAAATGAAGCGACGTAGATTGAGCAATCTATGTCGCTTCAGGGGGCGATAAGATGAAGCGACATAAAAATTTTTACGTCGCGTGAAATCAAATGAAGCGACGAAGATTGGTTCTTTGTCGCCCCAATGTTGGAGTGATCAATCTGAAGCGACAAGACGAGGCGACGTAGTTTTGGTCACAAGAAATCGAGGCGACGTAAAATCGAGACGAGGCGACCACCAATTATCGTTGCCTCGAATCTCTCCTCCAGTAGTGTATGATTTTTCGAGAATGGATTTTTGAGTGCTCATCAAAATCTGACTAAAGAGGATTTCGGATTGTTCATAGTTCTTGCTTGGTCAATTTGGTGAGAGCGCAACCAATGGCTATGGTACGAGAAGGAGAAGACTCCTATCCTGGTTAGCTTCCAAGCAACTTTGTACTTCAACACTGTCTGGTCTATCTTTCAAAAGAAGAAGGGCACTAAGAGAGCTCGACCTGCAGTTACGTGGTCTGCTCCCTCCCTAAGTTATCTTAAACTGAATGTCGATTCTTCTTTCTCCATAACCACTAACAGTGGCGGTCTGGGATGTGTGCTCTGCGAACATATAAATACTATGATAAGATATTTTACAAAACAAAGAACCTTATGTTTGGCACCAAATTTCCCAGGAGTCTGTCTCAAACCGTCTATTTCTTCTTGAGCCATATATACTGGTTAGTTAGATTTTTGTGGAAAGAGTACGTATGAGAAGATGTACGATTCCTAATGACAAAAAGAATCCGATGAAAATAGGAGATATATGGGAGTTAGGAATAGAGATTGAGGTAGGAGAAGTGGCCTTTCATCATAGATATGAAAGTTTAGAACTAAGTACAGCAACATTTTTTCCACTAGCGCTGCGACACATGGATTGTCTTGGTTCTCGAGCTCACAGGAAGATGTGGATGGAAAACACACGAGTATGTACAAGTTTGTAGAGAGGGGAGTGATTTGTGAGGTAAGCAAGCTAGGGTTTGATCGAGGTTCTGAAGTTGGAGCAACGATGTTTTTGAGTCCACGTCTACGTACGTACATAGTTTGAGCTTCTAGTAGGAATTATACACGGACCATGCATCAAAGAATCTTTTTCTTTGGTTTTGTTGGAGATAAAAAGAAAAGGAAATTTGGCTGCTTCTTTTCTAGCTTAACAGCATTTGTTTGATAGCTATGCAAATTATGTGTAGGTTGCGTTGGCCACATATGTGGTCATGAAAGAGACGTCTCACAACACATATATTGTTCTTAGCAAAAAAAAAAAATACACATATATAGATTGTTTCATTCGAAAACGTTGTAGACTTGTAGATTTATTTCGATTGTAGATTTGTAGAAGCAAATAAGTTACATTCAAGCTAGGTACGTACGTAGAGGAGTTTAAGGGTTTAGGGATATTGTCTTTCTTCTAGAGTTCTAGGTTATTCTCTAATTGGACTTAAATTTTACCTTCTCCGAGTGACTACGTACTAGCTACTTGAGAGTTGCGAGCACATACTTGAGTTTGTGGACCATAATAAAGCAGCCATGTAAACCCTTCAGTTTCACTCTGTTTGCCCGAAGAGATTACAAGAGTTGTTGTGGGACACTTAATCAAACAAGACTCAAAGATGAAGCAAGTGTGTTCGAGATTTGGCCGGCAGAGTCCTCGCTGAAGAAGTCTTTCGAATTCTCTAGAGCTGTCCATATTCCTCTCTATAAGAAAACACCTGTACAGACACATCGAGCGTAATTCTTAAGATACGCAAGGCAATAATTAAGTTTGTAGAATAGAATGAAACAGCACACATTGAACAAATATATACTGGCTACAGTGAAACTACATAATTACCAAATTTGATTAACAGTAAGAACTGCAGAGCTGACTTTACAGCCACTTTGAAGGTGTAGTTGCAAAATTTCACACAAACTTTGAGAAAACTTCGAATTCTCGATCTCCACCAACTTCATCAATGGGCACATCATCACAAATTTCTTTCAAATCCTCTTTTGTAAGCTTAACATCCAATGATCCGATATTGGTACCAAGGTTCTTAATTTTAGTAGTCCCTACAGCATATACACAATTCAAGGCTTCAAGTATGTCCACTGTTCAAACCATTTTCACTAACACATGTTTTGGTAGCTGGAGCATACCGGGGATTGGGATTATGTCATTGCCTTGATGAAGAAGCCATGCCAGAGCTAATTGAGGAACACTACATGAATGCCTTGCAGCAATATTTGCCAGTTTGTTGTAGAAAACTTTGTTCTTTTCCAAATTCTCGCCATTGAACCTTGGATGGATAGACTGTTACAAATTAAGAACAAACAATGTACGTCATATACTGCTAAAATTGTTTCTTTTGATAAAGGTACATATAATTAGAATGAACAAGCTACTGAAGCTAGGCACTAATATGTTTCTCTTGTATACCAACAAACTTTCTGAAGGCAAGTCCCCTGGGACTGCCTTCCCACCAAAGAAGCCACGACCGATCGAGTGGACTGTATGACACAATGCCTATTCCAAGTTTCCTGTAAATGTCAAAGCATACGAGATGCGTGTTAAGTGTACGAAAGATGCAACTTCACCAAAGCTTAAAAAGTTGGGGTTTCAGAGGTGAAGTTTTTCAGACCGGCAAAGAGGAATAATTTCATTTTCGATCTCTCGAGTCCATACTGAATACTCCATTTGTACAACAGTGATGGGATGAACAGCATGAGCTCTCATTACTGTGTTGGAATAATTTTCAACAATATGAAATAAAGAGAGCAAGAGGTTTGTCTATTGAAAATCAACAGACATGTCCAATAGAAAATCAAATGGATACAACTCTTAGTGAAAAGATATGTCTATTGGAAATAAACCAAATAGATGCAACTCTTAATGAAGAGGCATGCCCATTGGAATATAACAGAAAGATGCAATATTTTATGGTGAAAAGGCATAATCACTTCTATAACTAGGAGTGATTCTCTGTAGATTCATATAATCAAAAGTTCATTCTCTTCTCTCAAGTTCTCCATCATTCTCTAGTTTTTAAAATAACAAATCTAGAAACTATTATTCTGCAGAAATAGTTTCTAGTAATTTTGATGCTCTTGTAAAACCTTTGATCAAGTGTTGGATTGATCTTCGTTAGTGCAAACTGACGATCAACAAATAACAACTTGCTAGGCTTCATTGTATCCTAAAGGCTTATTTGATTATTCCTTTTTGCACACTAAGTAGTGAGGCAAATAAAGTCTAAAGGAAAGCGTAAACCTTTACGTGCCTTTGAAGCATTTTCTTCTCTTGCTATACCCACAAACACAAAATTTTCAACAATCTTTAGACTTTATTTTCTATAATGAAGTTTGATCGATTTGATGGAGAATATTTCCGAAAATGGCGAAAGAAGACTCACCTCGTGCTTACATGCCTAAAGATAATTTATGTGCTAACAACACCAAGACCCGAAGATATTGAAGATGAGATCTTATCCATGAAACAAGTATGAGACATATGGAATCAAGATGACGAACAATGTAAGTATTACATATACAATTCTCTAAGTGATGAATTAGTTTCTTACTTCAAAGAGAAGGAGACATCAAAGGAATTATGAGATGCATTGGAAGAGCAATACATTTATACGAATCCTACAAGTAAGATCTTTCTAATTTCTAAATTTTTTAAAGTATGAAACAGTGTATACTAGATCTATCGTTGAGCAATATCGTGAAATTATTGATATACTTCACTTGCTCACTCAACATGATATTCATATGGATTCACTCATTAGTATTTCCTATTATTATGAATAAGCTTCATTCTTCATGGAAAGACTTCAAAAGAAGTATGATAAATAAGTTGGAAGGGTTGTCCATAGAATAATTGGGTCATCATCTTCAGTTTGAAGAGGAATACAAAATTACCTACAAAAGGTTGAACTATTTTCTTCATATAAGAAAAGAGGATGCGTTGATGAGAAAATAAATTATTCTTTTTCTATTAATAATGATTTGATTGTTGGTGAATCTGATCAATTCAAAAACAATCATGGGAATAAAAAAAAGATAGATTCGATGGAATAAGGATTATTCAAGTCAAACTTCAAACAAGAAGATAATGTATTTCTTATATTGCAAGAAACGTGGTCACATCATGAAATATTGCCATATTCTAAAGAACCAACAAAGGGGTTTTAACTCCAAGGAGAAAATTGTGGCAATAGTATTTGAAGTGGTGAATGCACTTCGGGAGAAAATTGGAGTTCGTTTATGAACTTTACAAACGTTTCGGTGACTAAGAATGATATATTGATATGTATATCATGATAGATATTTTTGTACTAAATGTGACATATAATTTTCTATATTTATTTTACTTTTGCACATTCGCTTGGTTTAATCGTTGGCATATTTTCGGTTTCAATTTAGAGGATGCATGTCATCTCTTAGTTAAATAATTTATTAAGATCAACACTGGAATATACAATACGTATGATATGTTGATTGCATTTATTTTAAATCGTGTTTTTATTGATTTCATATTTATATGCCTAGCTTATTTTTTTTTTTGAAATTGGAACGGGGTAAAACTACCGCGTCAACTTATATTAATCAAAAGAAAAATGCAACGGAGGGGACAAAGAACCTTCACTCTGCACCACATTGTTTGCATTACACATATCCTTAAAAAGAGAACATCTTAAATAATCATAGGTATCTCCTCATTTTAAAACTCGTCTAAATTAGAACAACTAGCAAGGTGGGCAAGTCGACTGGCCACACCATTTGCTTCTCGTGGGACATGTCTCACTTGAACACCAGCAATAGTTTGTAAACAAGCTCGACAATCCTCAATCATACCTCTAATCTCTGAGCGATCCTCTTGACACGCATTAAGCGCGGACATAGTTATAGAACTATCACTCTCCAAATCTATATCCGTCCAGGCATGATAAATTGCAACAAAACAAGCTGCCTTTAAGGCCTCAACCTCCATACTATTATCAAAATGCCACATCCACGCATCAATAAGGTTCCTAGAGATTAGATGAATTTGAAGTATATCAGCCACCTCCGTTGGAGTCAAGAGTTCCTGCAAAATATCTTCAAGCCATTCATGGGACGCTGGGTCAATCACATCGCTTACCTTCCACTCCTCAGTGCCCTCCATGACTAAGGAAAATGGTTTAAAGCTACACGACCTTGGAATTCATGGGTCTGACCAAAGAGACACATTACTATCTGTTCCAATACGATATCTCAACCCATGCTTGAGGACTTCTCGCCCTGCAACTATGCTCCGCCAAGTGTATGAGTCCCCACTTTTAACCTCAACAGATAAAAAATTGCCATCTGAGTAATACCTCGCACGTAATAGCCTAGAAATAAAAGATTCCGGATTTTGAAGTAACCTCCACCCTTGTTTTGCTAGGATTGAGAGATTAAAGGTGTGCATATGTCGAAACCCCAGACCTCCAGAACTCTTAGAGACACAAAGCTTGTCCCAAGCAACCCAGTGAATCCTCCTATCTTCATCATTTGATCCCCACCAATATTATTCCATAATTTGCTACATAGTATAGCAAAGATGCTTAGGAAGCTCAAAACAACTCATAATGTAAGTAGGGATCGATTGTGTCACTGCTTTGATGAGAATTTCCTTTTCCGCATTACTGAGAAGTTTGTTACGCCATCCACGAGTACGCTTCCGAATTCGCTTTGTCAAGAAACTAAACGATTTATTCTTCGTTTGAAAAACCTCCATTGGGAGCCCCAAGTACTTGTCATGCTTACCCTCTCAACCTTCAACAACCACACCAAACAATTTTTCTTGAACATAGGAACATTGTGGCTAAATGACACCTTGCTCTTTTCACAGTTAACTTGCTGTCCTGATGCTCTTTCATATAAAGAAAGGATAGCCTTGATCTCTAATGCCTCAGCGACCTCAGCCTTAAAAAATAAGAAGGAATCATCAGCAAAAAAAGAGGTGGCTTACACTAGGAGCACACGTACATATCGTCACTCCATGCAACCGTTGCTCCTCCTCGACCCCTGCAATGAGACGAGATAAGGCTTCACTACACAACAAAAAAAGGTACGGGGAATCTCCTTGCCGGAGTCCCCTTTGAGGCCTTACACACCCAAAAACACTTCCATTTACAACAAAAGAATATATGACAGTGTGCACACAACCAAGAATCCATCTCCTCCATGTCTCATTGAACCCAAACTTCATCATTACCACATAAAGGAAATCTCACTTAATCCGATCGTATGTCCTACTCATATCGAGTTTAAGGGCAGCAAAACCAACGTTACCTCTCCTCCTCTTTTTAAGAAAATGAGAAACTTCGTATGCCATAATGGAGTTATTAGAAATCAGTCTCCCAAGGACGAAAGCACTCTGGAAAGGGCTAATAAGCTCATTAAGCAATGGCTTAAGATGATTGGCAAACAATTTCGAACCAATTTTATAAATAACATTGCACAAACTTATGGGTCTGAGTTGGCTCATATTCCTCAATGATTTCTCCTTCAGGATGAGAGTGACATTATTATGATTTATCTGACTCAACAACATCTCATTACCTACAAAGCTCCTTACCGTGTGTACCACATCTGTTCCAACTACTCACCAAATATTTTGATAAAAGCAAGGAGAGAACCTGTCGGGCCCTAGTGCTTTGGACGGGTTCATCTGCTTCAGAGCTCTATACACCTCCTCCTCAGAAATGACGGTGGTAAGCCTTACATTCATCTCTTTAGTAACCAGCTTTGGCAGTCTCTGAGTACACCTTTCGATATTTGTTGGCAAGACCGAACTGAATAACTTCTCAAAATAGGACACAACAATCTGCTCAATCTCGTCCTCCTCAGTACACCATCTCCTTTCATCATTGAATAAGCCGGTCAAACTATTTTCTTTTCTCCTATTTGACGCCCTCACATGGAAAAATTTAGTATTTTGATCACCCTCAGTGAGCCAAAACACTTTGGCCCATTTGTCTCCAGAAATCCTACTCACACTTCTCCCAATCCCTCAGCTTTTGTTGTGATTAGTTGCTTAGTTGCTTCAGGAACACGTTTTCTGGTTATGGGGGTTGTCCAGGTTTTATGCAAAGACCATGTTCTTCATCTGCTACTCCACTCCGTGACCTTGCTTTATGGACAGAGATCCAGCTTTACTTGTTGATTATTAGGGACTGATGGATATAGAGTAGCTAGTAGGTTTTCTAGTTGTTTTCTTTGGTGTATATAAGACGTTGCTTCTATAAGTTGTACATAATTAAACATAGACATTTTCAGATATTCATTCAAAACTTCTTAATGGTATCAGAGCAGAGATCCTCTTAAAGACCCGCTTCTATTTTTATTTCCTTATAACCATCGTTATAATGCCTCCCAAGAATGTTCCTAAGTTTGAGTCATCATAAGCCGGAGCTGATTTGGTTCCCATAAGATCAGAAACCATTGATGGTAATCCAAACCAAAGCCTAACCTATGTTCCTCTCAATGAGGTCAACTACCTGTCTTAAGCTAGGACTTGAGAAGGAGCAGTTTACTCACAATGCCTTCTTAAGCAAGATTATGACTGAACTTGAATCTTGGAACTTTGCTGAAGCTAGTATATCACCACAGTGGTAGCAAGCTATGAATGATGAACTGAAAGCTCTTGATGAGAATCAAACATGGAGTATTGTCCCTCTCCCCAAAGGACAGAAGCTTGTAGGAGCCAGGTGAATTTACAAGCTAAATACAACTCTGATGGCACCCTTGAACGTCATAAAGCAAGGTTGGTAGCTAGAGGCTTCACACAGACTTATGGTATTGACTACAAGGAGACATTTACTCCTGTGGCTAAGATGAATACAATTAGAGTTTTGCTGTCAGTTGCCATGAACAGTGGATGGTCTCTTTATCAAATGGATGTAAAGAATGTCTTTCTACATAGGGATCTAGAAGAGGATGTTTACATGAAGCTCCCACACGGTCATCCTAGAGAAAATGAAGCTGAAATGGTGTGTGAACTTCATAAAGCCTTGTATGGCTTGAAGCAGTCACCTCAAGCTTGGTATTCTAAGTTAAGCTCAGTGCTTCTGTCATCCGATTTTAAAAGAAGTCACTCAGACTCCTCTCTATTTGTTTGAAATGGTAAGAATGGGAAACTGGTTGTGTTGATGTACGTTGATGATCTTATCATTTCAGGAGACAAAGAGGAAGAGATTCAATTTCTCAAAGCAGCTCTTCATGATGCCTTTGCAATTAAGGATCTTGGTTCTTTGAAATACTTCTTGGGAATAAAGATGGATCTCTCCTCACATGGCTTGTTTCTAAATCAGCACAAGTATGTCATTGATCTCCTAAATGAAGCAAGAATGACATGATGTAAACCGACTCGAACTCCTCTAAGCAGCAACATCAAGTTGGGCACTCCAAGCTCTGCTCTCTCAGATGTATGTAATTATCAACATCTACTTGGTAAGCTTATTTATCTTACCATAACTAGGCCAGATCTCACCTATGCAGTAAGTCTAGTGAGTCAATTTCTGCACTCACCTAACTCGTATCATCTCAGCATTGTCAAGAGAATCTTGCATTATCTGAAAGACACGATAAGTAGTGGCATTTTCATGAAAAGAAACACTCATTTCAAGATTATAGGCTACTCTGATTCTGACTGGGCAGGAAATGCAATGGATAGGCGATCCACTACTGGTTACTGTAGGTTCATTGGAGGCAATCTTGTTACGTGGAAAAGTAAAAAATAGTCAATGGTAGCTCGAAGCAATGCTGAGGTAGAATATCGTGCAATGACATCCATTGCTTGTGAGCCCATCTGGTTAAAAGCTCTATTGAGAGGCTTTGGCGTTGAGCAACTCACTCCAATTCCTCTTCACTGTGATAATCAGGCTGCCATGCACATTGCCGCCAACCCTGTGTTTCATGAGAGTACGAAACACATTGAAGTTGACTGCCACTTCATCCGTGATCAAGTTTAGTCCAAACTCATTGAAACTATGTACACAAGATCCTATGATCAGCTGGCAGATGTATTCACCAAGGTTCTTGCTTCCGCTCATTTTGATCGACTTCTTTCTAAGCTTGGATCAAAAATTCCCTCGATCCAGCTTGAGGGGGAGAATTGTGATTAGTTGCTTAATTACTTCAGGAACACGTTTCCTGGTTATGGGGGCTGTCCAGGTTTTATGCAAAGACCATTTTCTTCATCTGCAACTCTACTCCGTGACCTTGCTTTATGGACACAGATCCAGCTTTCCTTGCTAATTGTTAGGGACTGATGGATATAAAGTATCTAGTAGGTTTTCTAGTTGTTCTCTTTGGTGTATATAAGTTGTTGCTTCTGTAAGTTTTACATAATTAAACATAAATATTTTCAGATATTCATTCAAAACTTCTTAATTTCTAACTACGCGTGCTTAGTGTCCGGCAATGTCGACCAGAACGTATCAAAGAATAAAGCAAGTTTCTGCTTGATCTCCTCGATCTCCTCCTTCAGTTTTCCAAACTTCACCGAGTTCCACTCCATCAGTGCCCTTCTAGTCTCCCTAATTTTCTTACAACAAGAACTAAAAGACTCCGTCCCAGCTACACTAGCCCAGCTGCTTTCAATAACTCGACTACACTCCTCTTCCCGCAACCATAATTCTTCAAATCGAAAACGCTTCTTTTTTTCTTTTTCCATCGCTTCTTCTTTTTGTTTGATTTTTCCCTAACCTCCATGAGAATTGGGAGATGATCGCTCTGCTCGGGACTCAAATGCAAAACCCTTGAGAGAGAGAACATATTCATCCAAAGTGTATTAGCAACAAATCTATAGAGCCGAGACTTTATTATTTCTCCACCATGAACACCCTTCCATGTAAAAGCGGGGCTTGTAGGACGAAAGTTTAACATATCACAATCATCAAGAATTTTCGTGAAGGCTTCCATATGATTTTCTCTTCTAGGAGGGCCACCTTCCTTTTCACTACCCCACAGTATTTCATTAATGTCTCTTCCAAGTAACCATGCTATATCACCTTGGCTTGAGAGAGTCCTAATAAAAATCCATGTGTGAATGCGGTTTTCAAGTTTTGGTTGCCCATATATACCTGCAAATCTCCACGTACTTCTTTGTATTCATTGTCTCCCCCACAATAACATCAATATAGAACTTTGAATAATTGCGTAGTGATACCGTGACCTCCCTATTCCAGAGTAAACAAATACCACCCGAATGACTAAAATCCCCTTTCTTTTTTTCTTTAAAAGAACAAGAAACCGCAAAACAATTACGCCACCCTAATTTATTTTTAATACCCTCCATCTCCTCCGACATACGCCACGTCTCACTAAGAAAAACAAGATTTGAAACGCATCAAAGCAGTTTTTATGTTAATAGACTTAGAAGGAAGTTGGGCTACTACAAAGGCTATAATGTGGAGCCGATTGGTACAGCCGGAGGGCTTAAAATTTGGTGGAGACCTACTGTTGAAGTTGATATTATTGAATACTCCCAAAATTTCCTTGATTCAATGATCACTTCTAGGAGTATTAGAGTTCCTTGTAGATGCTCTTGGGTGTATGGCCCTCCATATCAGAAGAACGAGGAAGTTTTTTGGAGACTTGGGGAACTTCAAAGCAGAGCAGATGGCATGCCAAGAATGGTTATTGGAGACCTCAATGAATTCTTGTGGAGCTGTGAGAAGAGAGGGGGTGCGGCCTGGCACGAGGGTGGGTACGTTCACTTGAAGGATTTCATTGATAACAATAGCCTTATTGATATTGGTTTTGTTGGAGAAAGTTTCACATGGGTGAGACATGAAGATGGTGTCATTTTCCTACAAGAAATATTGGATAGAGGACTCTTTAATGATGATTGGATCATGATGTGGCTGGAATCTAGAGTCACACACCTCTCTAGGGTGGGGTCAGACCACTGTCCACTTTTAATGGAGATCTTTCCTAAGTCAGAGAGGAAGGGATTTGTCTTTAAATTCGAAGCTTATTGGGTAGATGATGAAGAGTGTAGAGATATTGTACTTGGAGGGCATGAAACTATAATCATCCCATTACCAGTCAAAACAAGTGGAAAGCAAATCTGATTACCATCAAAGCCAAGTTGTTGAAGTGGAGTAGAGACACGTTTCATAAGGATAAGGCTGAGATACAGGCGTGTTTGGAGGAGGTGAACTCTATTCAACTTAAGAACCATGAAGGGGATGGTACTAGGCATCAAGCTCTTACTAGCAAGTTGAGTAAATTATGGAGGAGAGAGGAATTATATTGGCAGTAAAGGTCTAGGATCGAATGGCTGACTGTTGGTGACTCTAATACCAAATTCTTCCACCTCACTACAATCCAGCATAGATAGAAGAATAAGGTACTAAAAATCATGGATGTTGATGAGCTGTGGCTTATAGGGGAGAATGAGATCAGAGTTAAGTTTGATAAGCATTTTAAAATGGTCTATACTAGTAGTGGTACTAGATCTTGGGGTAGCTCCTTGTGTGGGGTAAGAAGGCTAGTGAGTGATGATATGAATGCCTATCTACTATGTCTTGTGACAATTGAAGAAATGAAAGAGGCAACGTCCAAATGCGGGCACTAAAAGCACCAGGGCCTGATGGTTACTCAGGAGTGTTTTATCACAAATACTGGGATATTGTGAATGAGGTTATGGTGGAAACTACATAAGATTTCCTTACTGGTGCTGTCAAGTTGGAGAGGATGAATAAGACCCATATTGCCTTGATCCTTAAGGTTCCCTATTCTGAGAATACTTCTCAGTTTAGACCAATAAACCTATGCAACAATTCATACAAGATTTTGTCAAAAGTATTAGTAAACAGATTGAAGAAGATTTTGTCAACTATGATATCTTGTAACCAAAATGCCTGTGTTCCAGAGAGGCCGATACAAGATAATCTTATTTTGGCACATGAAGCGTTACATGAAGCTAAAAAGGAGTAGTGGAAGAAATGAGTTGGCTTTGAAGTTAGACATGATCAAGGCCTATGATAGAGTGGAATAGGACTTCCTGGAAGAACTATTGCTTTGATTTGGTTTTGACTGGAGATGGGTTAAACTAATCACGAGCTATGAAAATACCATTTTCTATTCGGTGGTACTCAATGGTATTCCTGGTGCATTCTTTAGGCTTGAAAGAGGGGTCAGACAAGGTGACCCTTTATCACCTTATCTCTTTTTGCTTATTAGTGAGGTATTGTCTTTAACAAGGCAGTACAAAAGGGTTTTTTGTGTGGCATGAAGTTGGGAAGGGGTGCTGATGATGCACTATATCTATTGAGAGATGACCTGCAGAACTGCCAGAGGTTTGTTGAGTTGATGGAGGGGTGCTGTGTGCATCAGGACAATGCGTTAACTTCCAGAAATCAAGTATGGTTTTTACTCCAAATACACTGGTACAATGAAGCATTTGATGAGTTTGTTACTCAAGGTGAAGGCTACTAAGGATCCTGGTTTGTATTTGGGTATGCCGGCTATATGGGGTAGATCAAAGAATAAAGCACTCAGTTATGTAAAAGAGAGAATTGTAAAAAGAATGGCAAGTTGGAAGTCTTCTACGTTGTCTATGGCTGGAAGGGAGTTATTGATGAAGTCAGTAGCAGCAGCGATTCCTTCCTACTCGATGTCTTTTTTTTCAAGTATCCTACATCATTCTGTAATGAGATAAATATCATTATGATTAATTTCTGGTGGGGTAAGAACAACGATGAGGGGAACAAGATCCATTGGCGAAGTTGGAAGTTTGTGTGCCAGTCAAAATAGAAGAGTGGGATGGGATTTAGGGATATGGAGTCTTTCAACCTTGCCTTGTTGGGGAAACAAGTGTGGAGAATCCTAACTGATACTAACTCTTTAATAGCAAGGGTGTTGAAAGTTAGATATTTTCCCAACGGTGAGTTCATTAATGCTACTAAAGGGCATCATTCCTCTTGGTGCTGGAGTAGTTTAATGCAAGGGATGCTGTCATAAGTGGTACTGCTTAGTAAGTAGTTAACAGAAACAAGATCAGAATATGGCATGACAGATGGATTCTTGATCTTTATGTGGATCTTCTCACACAGGTCAACACTCCTGCTTCTAACATCCCTATTCTGGTAAGTAAATTAATTGATAGTGATACTATGAGTTGGAGCTTACATCATGTCAGAGATATGATCTATGATGCCAATGTTCATAAATACTGAATATCCAATTGGGGGATTTGACTAGAGAAGACAGGTTGGTGTGGAGGAGAAGCAGAAGTGGAATGTATTCTGTTAAGTCTGGTTATCACTTGATTTTTGAGAAATTTCACAAGAACTGCCCTATTCTCAATCATTCGTCGGAGGTGATCGATGAGAAGTTATGGAAGCTAGTTTGGAATTGTGACACAGTACCAAAAGTTATGAATTTCTTTTGGAGATGCTTTACTAAGTCCATTCCATGCTTTTTGAACTTATATAGAAGGAAGTTGAGGGGGTCATTGCAGTGTATGCTGTATGGAGATGGAGAGGAGTCAATGGAGCATATTTTATTATTGTGCCCTTGGGTAGAGTAGGTTTGGTTTGGTTCTAATCTTGGCATTCGGATTGATAAGAAATCCATCACAACTCTGATGAAATGGATAGAAAATATGGTGAGTAAGACAATGGATAAAATTGAGAGGAGGATATTGGTTTCCATGATCAGCTTTTATGGATGGAAGGTTTGGAAAGCTAGATTTGATTTTGTCTACATCCATAGGGAGGTGTCCCCTTGAGAGGTTATCCATCGTGCCAATTGATTGTTTAATGATTACTGGAAAGTAATTGAGGGGATCATAGTGATTCCTAAGGTTCCAAGGAGTATTGTGGGGTGGCAGAAACCTCCTCTTAATACATACAAAATCAACACAGATGCTAGTTGGGAGGAAGGTAATGGAAGAACGGGTATATGAGTAATTATAAGGGATTGCAAGGGTGATATTATGGGAGGCAACAATTGTATCACTTTTTGCAAGTCAGTTTTTATGGGAGAACTTAAGGAGGTGGCAAAAGGCATGGACTTGGCAAAGGACCTGGGACTAATGAAGATAATCATTGAATTCGACGTTCTCAAGGTAATTAACACTTTCAAAGACAGCAGGAGTAAGGTGGACTGGAGATCCTACAACCTAATCAATGCAGTCCGAAGAATTCTGGTTTTGAGAGCATCAACTGGGATTGGATCTCTCAGATAGCCAATGGTGCAGCACATGCTACAGAAAGGCTAGGACTTGGGGCGATGGATTGTAACCGATGGGAAAATTTGCCACCACCATCTCTAATCGGAGTTTTAAGGAATGATGGCTGCCCAAGTCCACATGCTTAAGGCTGTTACAAATCTTATGTACAATTCCTATGCCCTTCTCCTCTGTGAGTATGGTGGAGATTCATACCAGAATATGTGTTTCTTTTATTATTGTTGTTGGTTACCAGTTTTAGCTTTTTCTTGTATTGACAGTCACTACTGACTGAACTCTGCCATATTTTGGCGTTTAAATGAATGATTCATTTTCATTTCCAAAAAAAAAAACACAAACATGATCGAGTGGAAAAAGCTTAACATGGCGACGCCGCTAGCCATGAGCCACGAGCCACATGCAAGGACAACAACAGCGATTCTCTTTCGAGTTCAATCTCTTTATGTCCACCCAAACTGAATACATCACTAATAGTGGTGATATACTTATCGTCCAACTACCCTTCAAGCTTTAAAAACCATTAAGGTTCCTCGTTTGGAGCTACTACTATTTGAACATGACTTGATCACAAAGATCACTCGTGATCTTGAAAGCTTGGGAGTTCTTGAAGAAGGTGTGCAGTCGGCCATTGGCGCCAGAATGCGTTACGAGGTATTGTACCAGCTGCCTTCTCGTACTCATGAGTAGAAAAATATTTCAGAGAGAATTCAATGATTTCATTCATCCCAATTTTGGGGTTAATATAGCTTTACAATGGTTTCCCAAAAGGAAAAGATATTCACAGAATCCTATCATATTTACAGAATTTAATTCTAATTACAATAGGAATATTCTTTCCAACACTCCCCCTCAAGTTGGTGCATAGATGTCAATCATGCCTAACTTGTCAGTCCATCCTGCAAATGCATTATGTGACAACCTCTTTGTGAGTATATTCACCAATTTCTCTTCAGAAGCTACAAAAGGAAAACATATATTCTTCTTATCAAGATGATCCCTGATGAAATCTCTATCAATCTCCACATACTTGGTTTGATCATGTTGTACAGGATTATGAGCAATCTCAATTGAAGCAGTATTGTCACAATGTAAATCCATGGACTTATGGAGCTTGAAACCTAGCTCTTTCAATACATTCCAAATCCACAACAGTTTACACACTCCATTTGTCATTCTTCGATATTCAGCTTCAGTACTAGAACAGGTAATCACATTATGTTTTTACTGCGCCAAATTATTAAACTCCCACTAATAAAGGTGAAGTACTCAGAAGTGGATGTCCTATTAGTCTTATCATCCGCCCAATCTGCATCATAATAACATGTAGCTCTAAAATCACCATTCTTTGAAAATAGTAAACCTTTACCAGGTGCAGACTTCAAATATCTGAGAATGTGCATCACAGCATCCATATGCTCTTCACTTGGATCATGCATGAATTGACTGACAACACTTACAACATATGAAATATCAGGTCTAGTATGTGACAAATAGATCGATCTTCATACTAACCTTTGATACCTGCCCTTGTTTGTTGGAACTTGACTAGGACACAACTCCAACTTGTGATTCATCACAATAGGAGTATTAGCAGGTTTATAATCCAGTATTCCTGTTTCAGCAAGAAGACCAAGTACATACTTTCATTGTGACAAGGTGAGTCCCAAGTTGGATCTTATAACTTTAATCCCCAAGAAATACTTCAACGGGCCCAAGTCTTTCATTTCAAACTCTAGGGACAAACACTTCTTCAAATCTTCCATCTCAACTAGATCATTACCTGTAACAACCATATCATCCACATATATAATCAGAGTAGTAATCTTACCACCCTTACATTTGATGAACAATGTATGATCAGAGTTGCTCTGTCTATATCCAAATTTCTTTATAGCTCCAGAAAATCTTCCAAACCAAGCTCTTGGAGATTGCTTTAATCCATTCAACGACTTCTTCAGTCGACACATCTTTCCAACATCACATGGCCTACAATTAACACCTGGAGGAATATCCATGTATGCTTCTTCTTTCAGATCTCCATTCAATAAAGCATTCTTCACATCAAATTGATGTAATGGCCAATCATGTCGAGTTGCTAAGGCAATGAGAATACGTGTAGTACTAATTTTTGTCTCTAGAGCAAATGTCTCTTGATAATCCACTCCATACTGGTGAGTGTAGCCTTTTGCAACCAAACGTGCTTTATATCGATCAATGCTTCCATCTGCCTTCAGCTTCACTGTACACACTCATCTACATTCAACTATCTTCTTTCCAGGTGGTGCATAAATAGTCTCCCAATTCCCATTATTTTGTTGGGCTTCTAATTCTTCATTCATAGCTTGCTTCCACTTTGGATCCACCAAGGCATCCTGCACATTACTGGGAATAGATACTGTTGATAATTCATCAACAACAAGTGCATGTGATCCAGACAACCTATGGTGAGATACAAAGCTAGCAATAGAATATTTGGCTTTGGCTTTTATGGTTAGTTCATATTATTTCTTTTGTTTCTCGTTGAGACATGCTAGACATACTAACCTATGCACTACCCAATTTAATATTATCAGTACGTACCTCAGGTGAGACATTTTGGGAAGGCTCTTCAGTTGATGGAATAGAAGGGGGGTCTTCACGAGATATTACGTCAGAAGAGGATGAAGGTTGAAACACAGTTGATGACGCTTCAGCTTCAGTACTCGAAGGGTCGAGAGTGTTGCTCAAAGGGTCGAGGGTGTCCTTCTGTCCAATTCTGATGTCATTCTTCGATGGGTAGAGGGGACGGGTGGAGGGGAAAGCTCGACGGGTCAAAGACATAATTCTGTCTTGCTCCGAGTTCCATATTTGACGGGTCAAGGGGTGAGTTCGACTGGTCGAAGGCTTCATTTTGTCTCTCCCCAAGTTCCAGATTCGATGAATCGAGGGAAGGGTTCCACTGGTCGAACTAGGTTCCTAATGTTTCTGTCCGAGTTCCAATTTCAAAATGTCTTTCCAAACTCTCCAATTCTTCAAATTCTGGTAAATTCATAGGATTTCCTTCACATATACTTCTCTCCCCCTGAAGGGAAGACTCTGAAACTCCCCCTGAGTAATATGGTTCAAATTCATGAAAAGAAACATCTAGAGAAACATGCATTTTTTTTAGAACTAGATCATAACGACGGTAGCCTTTTTGGAACTCAGCATATCCAACAAAGACACACTTCACAGCACATGGATCAAGTTTGTCTCTCAATTATTTGTTAATTTGAACATACACAGTACACCCAAAAACTTTTGGCTCCAAATTTGGCAAAGATGACACGTTCAACAACGCATGTAACTTCTGATAAGGATCTCGAAACTCAATAACACGAAAAGGTGTGCAATTAATCAAATATGCAGCAGAATATACAGCTTAGCCCCATAAATTTCGAGGCACATTCATTCCAAACAAAGAAGCACGAATCACTTCCATCAACTGTCTATTCTTTCGTTCAACCAATATATTCTGTTGAGGAGTGTAAGCAATGAAAGTCTGGTGTCGAATCCTATGAGTGCCTAACTAAGCTGACATCTCACCATTCACATATTCTCCGCAATCGTTAGACTGGAGAACCCGGATTTGCTTCTGGTACTAGGTTGCCACCATCTTGTGAAATTCAGTAAATCAATGGAACACATCACTTGTACACTTTATCAAAGAGACCTAAGTCACAAAATAGCAATATCCAGAACGAGAAGAGGTTCGTGCAAGACTCCAAATATCAGAATGAATCTTCATGAATGGAACTGAACATTTGTTCAAGCTTGGCGAATAAGTAAGACGATGGCTCTTTTCCAGTTCACATATACCACACTGAAACTCGAAGCATTCACACGAGAAAACAATTGAGATTGAAGCTTCTGCAGGTAATGAAAATTTAAGTGACCAAGACGATGGTGCTATAACCACACATCTTCCTTAGCTTTATCCAAACTAGTGGTATTATTCGCCTGACTTGATGATTTTAATTGTTGTTCTCCATTGCTTGTCAAATCAAGGTAGTACAATTTCTCTCTTCTAACACCATAACCGAGAACTTGTCTAGTCAGAATGTCCTGAAAGATACAAAAATCTAGATAGAAAGTTACAAAACATGTAAGTGTCGAAGTTATTTGGCTAACAAATAAAATGTTATATGCAAGAGAGGGAACAATAAGAACGGAATCAATTGACAGATTATCAGAGTTTGACAGGACCTTCACCAAGAATAGGAGATGGAGATCCATCAGCAGTAGTCATAACATGTTGATGAGATGAGTTAATGGTTTGTACTAGACTGAGAGTATTTTTCATATGATTAGTTGTACTAGTATTAATTATCCAATTATTATTCGCAGATAATGCAGAGAGAGATGATGCCTTATCCCTCATACCTAACCCAACTATATTAGCGGAGGCAATTGATGAATGCTCTTCCTTTGAAATAATAGCAGATCTAAGCGACAACTTCAAGTTTCAAGTTGTAAGGATTTCAAGATTTAGGATTTCAAGGGTATACTTTGGGATTATGGATTTTCAAATTCAAGGATTCAAGTTCAATTTAAGGGATTTTCAAGGCTTTGGGATTTCAGGTGCAGCGGAAATTTTTTTTTTGTAGTGGTAATTCAGGATTTCAATTCAATTCAATTCAGAGTTTTTCAAATTCTAGGAATTCACACTGATGCCAAGAATCCTAATTTTGGGGTTAATATAGTTTTACAAGTAGTTTCTCAAAAGGAAAAGATATTCACACAATCATATCATATATGAAAAATTTAATTCTAATTACAAAATAAGAATATTCTTTCGAACATCATATTATTCTTGGTGTCAACATCTATGAGGAGACTATTGAGTTGCTTGACCGGAATGATGCAAGTGAGGAAGTGGCAGTGATATTGGCCAAGTTGGAGAAAGTGAGTATTGATCGTTCAAAAATTGTTAGACATGATGTAATTTAGTACTTATATTTAAGAGAAAGAGATGCTAGCATACTTATATTTAAGGCGACAATACTTACAGTCTAAATAAACCCACATATCAAAATGATGGACCTGCTGCGAGACGATGCTACCAAACTTCAATGTTCCTGTGTTCGGGGTGGTATGATCGTTCCCTCCAATAGAGGTTATCTCTTTGTCACGATGGTTGCTCATGTCAGTGCTGCTTTCCATATCCTTTCGTTCATGAGAGTTAGCCTAGAGTTCTACTCTCAATGAAAGTACCAATTTGTGAAAGCAGATTTCACCTCCCATCTAGCTTGAATTATTGTGAGCCTGCAAAATAAATCGGAGCACGGTGTGGTACTGTGGTTAGACCCCTCGCCCAATGCTTAAGTAAGAATTTATCTCAAGAACCAAAGAGTAATTAGGGCAGAATAACGTTACATCTGACCATGTTAGGATAGTCTATTAATGGAGATCGTATTAGGTCTAAGCATAGTCCTTATCGAACCAGACTACTTTACTTTCGGAGAGGAGGAATCCATTAAGGAATGGATCTCTGTATCCAAGTTCAGTCACGCTACATTATTACCACGAGACAAAACTGACTCCCACAACCCAAAGCAGTGAAAGTCTACCAACAAGTGGCTTGTCTACCTACCCCTAGCTACACCATCATCTAAAGGTGAGGCTTTACTCTTGGCTCTTCATACTTCATTGGCTGATGATTTTGGCAGCATCAAGGTCTCCCATTTGAAGTAGAAAATGGGTCGAAAGGTACATGGTATCCAAGAACAAGGTTAAAAAAGTGGTGGAGGCCGAGGGGGATAATGATAGTGGTACAACAATGGTCGGTTCTCCTAAGTTTTGTAAGAAGAGAGTCAAGGGAAGGAGGCTTTCCATGGAGGAGGATTTGGTGCCAAATGGGGAGTCATCTATTGAGGTGGGTACTTTGGTCCCTACAATAGGGAAGGTTCTGGTCATAGAGAGCGTTAAGGACCCTATGGAAGCCTAGAAATAGTTGGGAGTTTGTTAGACGAACATTACCTTGGTTTATCAGTATTGGTGTTCGTCTTTGAGAGAGAGGCATGTCCTGATTACTTTGTGTTTTGTTTTGTTCTAACAATGGGTGGAGAGCAAGTTTAGTTTATCTTGATTAGCTTAACAGTAGTCGATTCTCTCGAGCCTTATGGACGTCTACTGTGTAACATTGTGTACATTCTATCACTAAAATGCCTCTCTTTGGCTGTCAATAAAAAACAAAATCATTTACTCTGCATAAAACTACAACTTTTTTTTTCTTAAACTAAAACACTAGAATAAGTTTAAGTATTTATAATTTCATACAAAGGCAGGTATCAATATTACTAGTTCTAGGTAGCGATGTTTTCTTTTCTCCAACTATAGCGGCGGCCCCCTTCAGCCTTGCCGCCAGGTTTAAATGACGTTTGGCTCTCTAGACGTCGTCCGTAGGACACTCTCGTTTGGTGTCGCATCTTGGCCCTCTTTCTGACATGGTCTGGATGGTGTTTTGTTGGAGGATTTACACCCCCACACTTAGTGAGTTATTAGCTAACTCATAAGTATAAGAATGGTCTTCACCCGCAAGTGTATAAGGACAAGTAATAGTATAGAAAAGAAAATCAAGTGTCGAACTCACGAGGAGTAAGCATTTAGATTTCTTAGCTTGGAAATGAAAGCACAAAGACTACGACTCACTAAACAATACTTTACACTAAAAAGAAATAAAATGTAAAAGTGAATCTCATATCACTAAGTCCTTTGGAGACTTAGCATTGCGAGGGATGGTGAGATTAAGATGAGTGATTAACGAAGTTTGACTGGTTGGTTATTATACTAGAATGCGGAAACTAAATAACACAAATTCAAGATAAGGAAAGTAGGCCGGCTAGAGAAGTCCCACTAACCACATGATGCATCAAATAATGTCCCGGTTTATGTATAGATTAAGTCCGTTCACACAAATTAATATCCAAATCGTGACCTTTTGTGTCACGTTTGGTCTTGAACCCAAGTTCCTAGGTCATATTAAGCTCTAGATGACTTGAGCCTAACATTGAAGTATTTCGTGAATCGGAACCAAGACCCAAGCCATTTTGGAGCTTGCATCTCGATTGTATGTCATGTTGTGAAGTCAACAAGCAAATCGTGTGGAATATGTGGAAAGGTTCCCCTTCTCAAATCTCTATTGGAGAATCTGAGAGAAAGTCTATGTGATTGCCTCAACTCGCACCTAGTGAGTTACGAGTTAAATGAGTCTACTATTTGCCTCAATAACCTTTTGGATTTAATGTGTACTGAACTAGAGTTCTTCAAGTCTATAGAGACTCAAAGAAGCTCTAGTCCATGCTAAGTACTAGGGAATCAAATCTTAAGATAAATCTCATAGAAAATACCTTAATCATGTTTACATGCTCATGTTTTCTTAAGTGAGTAGTTAATTCATTCAAGGGTCATTTTTAAGTCCTTTAACACATACATCAACATAACTAGAGTCAACACATGTATATGAAAACTACACAACAAGCTCAAGCATATAAACATTCCACAATCTCACAATGAACTCATTCGCAACACAAGTTTTCGCCACATACACTAAAACCATGAAACCTACATAATCCAAGACATGTTTATCACATCACATGGCTAGGGTTTGAACCCTAGCCTCCCAAAATCTACTACTCACTACCCATAACAAGCATAGAGTCTAGATACATGATTGAAATACAAAGTAGGATGAGAAATAACCAAGAGTCCCCAAAAAGCTCCAAGGTCTTCTAGCTCTCCTCTCCTTCTTGCTCCAAAGCTCCAAGAGTTGAGTCACGCACCAAAAACTAGAGGAATGGTGATGTAGATGAAAGTATGGTGGTGGTAATAGAGGTTTTCAAGCCTTTTGGTGGTGCTATGGGTGTTTGAGAGGTAGAGAAGATAGCTATTTGAATGGGGTATGGATGGAGGCTTAAGAGAGAGAAAGAGTAAAACTATGAGAATCTGAACATTTAAGTGAGTTATGTTATGTTATGTTTTGGCTTTGAAATATTTCAAAAATAACTTAATACATGATCCACAATTTTAGGGGCATGTTGGTGGTCGAAAGATGACTCATCCAACATGTGAGTGACACATGACTCTTCAAAATATATTCTCCAATTGGGATTGTGGGCTTGGACTTGAAGTCTTGGGCCTTGACATCTTCTGGCAAGGATTCGCCGGAGTTCACCGTTGACCGGCCAGAGTTGACTTTGACCAATGGCTGACTATTCGTCATTTTCTCGATTTTGCTCATTCTTCTCCAAATACTTAGGAAAATTGCTTGGCTTCTTCAAAAAGTGATCAATCTCCATATTTTAGCTCGTTTCCTTGCAAACTATCAATTTCCTAGCATAACAAGGAAACTTATTAAAAACGATTCTTTATTCCAAGAAGGCAAGTTTTAAGCTTAAAGTTAGGTACATAATTGTAACACAATTATGGTCCTAACATGTGTTGAGGCTTTTTCGGGTTGATAATGCAGGAGGAGTAGAATATGGGAGGAGGGCTCCGCCTTGCTCGATGTCGGCTTCACTCGATTGGGACCATGCCCTTCCAAGGCGTGTCTCAAGTGATCCTACTCGTCCCTGAAGCCGACAACGGAGACATAGGTATGAACGGTTGGTGGACGTAGGGTTCAAACTATATTGGTTGTGCGGGACGTTGGAACTGATACAGTCGGCTACACTCGTGTTCTGGAGGCGAGGATGTTGATCGGAGCTCGCCATGGCTGGTGCTCTTCTACGTCGAATGGGGCTTCTGGGCTTGAAGTTGGGGCAGCTAAGCCTGGATGGATTTGGGACCCACACGACCAATACTGTGGGCCTGGTTATTGTGGTCTCTTGGTAACATATTGAATTTAAATTTCTATGGTTTTTTAGTGTCACATTTGGATTGTGAGAATCATTTGAGTTGACATACTTACCATAATTGCGTAGTTAAGGGTATTGTTAACTCTGTTTATCTTTGATTCTCGTGATCTTGATGTAATGCAAGTAAGTTTATATTTGTTGAGGTTTATGATTTTAACGTATAGTGCTAATAAGTGTAATAGTGTAACACATAGACTTATGATCGTGACATTCTTTATGAATGGTTCACCTCCACTCCAGAACCTGTTTTGGATGCCATCGATTACAACTTTAGTCGTATTTATTTAATAAAATGGTCTTCCGCTTCTTACGGATGGTCGTTTTCCACAAAAAAAAATCTCATACAAAGGCATTGCACCTATATAGCTTAGATAGTACTTGTAAATACTAATTAAATAGAAGCAATTGCTTCACACAAAACATAAAATAGAAGCAATTTTTATATGTGAAACTAAGAGAATTTAATCCATCGATCCTTAGAGACAAGCCAAACTCTCTATGTACGGAAAATTATGATTCTCGTCGAATTCAGCAATAAGAATTTTGACGTCTCCTGCTAGAACTCCATGAAATAGAAGTGATTCCTTATTGGTATTCTCAAATGTTGTCTTGAATGTCTTGTTCTGAAGATTATAAGATACTTTACCAGGCATATGCACCAACATATGTAGTAGCTGAAGAGTCATCATTATCATTATCACGAGAGAGGTCCAAGACAACTAAATCAACATGGTATTTGATAAACCAGCCAGAATAGACCCTGCCCATCTCCATCACATCAAATTGTGTCTTGCACTTGTCATAGATCTCAATCAAGTACAAACGGCCACCGCACTCTCCAAAATATAGAGGAGCCAAAATCGGCCATGTGGAATCTGTGTGACCTAATGATAATGATGAAACATGACTTTTTACGAACGTAGGAACAGGTGGAGAAGTAGAGGCTACCATCATACGTTCTTGAGCAATGTCAAAGTAGTATAACACATGAAAGACATCATGTATTGTCCTGTATACGAATTCACCTCACTAGGAATCCAATTTAACATGAGTTCCTTTTCTTCTCCAATGAACTGCTCCATTGCAATAAACTGCACAATGGCTGCTTTCGTGGTCGAAGCGATGGGGTCTGTACATGTCAATGGTGCTGGGGTAAACCTCGAGATTCTTATACCAAGATCGAGTCTTTGACGAGTATATGTCTACGTTGTAGTACCAGTCATAGTTAGAATAATCTTTCATGATAGCCACGTAGACCACCTTGTAATAAGGTGATATTGAAGGGTCAAAAGCCAAACCATGTCGTGCGCAGACGATATAGGACGACTTCTATCGCAGTGCCTTGATCTTGGAGGAGACAGAGGCAAGAATTGATTAGTCGTGTTATTGACAACTAACACGTCATCGACATGATAATAATAATAAAAATTGTCTGAATGATCACTAAATTTTGTCAACAATTTGATTACTGATGTATAAATTGTGATTTTTATACTTTTCCCACTATATAATTTTATTATGCATTTCTTTCATAATCTTATCTATATAAACAAAATATTTGACAAATTAAAATGTTTAAAATAGACAATTGATAGACAAAGTTAAAGTCCAGTGACATTTTTGATATTTTCTAAATTTCAAATCAAATTGTCGATTGTGATAAACTTCAGTGATCATTATAACTATTTTCCCTAATAATAATCCATAAAGTCATAATAGCAGAGGAAGAGGCCGTTGCAGGCTTGAATAACCCTCGACCTGGTGTCATGTTCCAACGAATCAATAATTTTCTTGAAGGGATTCCAAATGAGTCTTTAGGATTATTATTACCTAGAGGAATGGACTTGAAGTAGGTGCTGTCTGTTAATTCTGTTAGAAAAGAAAGCAGAGATCTTGAAGGAGGTTTTGAGGTCGGAGATAACATGGTGGCAGTGCTTGGTGTTGGGATCCCTCGATGGAGGAGATCAAATGGGCCTGGGTGGTCGAGGTCTGGCGAGGTCCAGCGAGCGGCCCATCTCGATCAATAGTGTTCTATCGAAGAGTCACGTTGTAAAGCGTCTAGCGAGCTTCGCTGGAGGAAGGCTTTGACTTCGATGAGTCAGTTGACTTCGATGAGTCAGTACATACCGAAGAAGGAAACCGATACATTAACGGTTTAGGTTTCATTAGGGAATCCGATTCCTAATTGGAGTATGTAAGTCTACATAGTCTATAAATAGCATGTAGGCATAAGGAAAAGATAGAATAGAGATCACAAGTTAGAGAACATAAGTTGAAGAGCATTGAGAGTTCTTCTTTCTAGCATTGAGAGCTAGAGGTTGTTTTTTTCTGGCACTGAGAGCTAGAGGTTGGTGAGGTATAAGGGAATTCTTGTTTAGGTGAGCAAGTAAGTTTGTAATCTTCTTATTCATCATAGTGAATTCAGGATACTACTCCCCGTGGACGTACACAACTTTGTGGAACCACGTTAAAACTTGTGTGTGTGTTTTTCGATCTCGTACTGTTTGGTGTGTTAGCTTCCGCAACTAATTAGTATCAACTGAGGACTGATTCCCAACAAGTGGTATCAGAGCTTCGTTAAGAAGTCGATCATCATGGGAGAGAAGTCTAGGATGTTGATACTGGATAGCACCAATTACAACAGTTGGAAGGGCAAGATGATGGATTTGCTGGTATGCAAAGATTTGGACTTGCCTCTTCAAGAAGAGGGCAATCAACCTGACTCTTACAGGGAGAAAGACGCGGAATGGAACTCATTGGTGAAAAGGTCTATGTGCTACATACGTCGTTGGATTGACGACAGCATCATTGGGCTGGTACAAGATGAAACCACGGCATATGATGTTTGGAGTAAATTGGAGACGATGTACGCAGGAAAGACAGCAGGGAATAAAGTCCAGTTGATTAAGAAGATCACTCATATGCGATATAGTGATGGTTCAACGATTCCTGCACATCTCAATGAATTTCAAAAGGTAATTTCTCAACTCACAAAAGTGGGAATTACCTTTGATGACGAAGTACAAGCTCTGTTGGTTCTTGGATCTCTTCCGGATAGTTGGGAAACATTGAGCGTTTCTCTAAGTAACTCCGCTCCAGGTGGAAAGGTAACAATGTCGATCGTCACATCCGCATTGTTAGGGGAAGAGCTAAGAAGGGAAAGCAGCGGTTCTTCGTCAAGGGAAGAAACTTTGGTGACTTCCGAAAGAAGGAAGACTGGTAACTCCAGTCGTGGCAGGTCAAGAAGCAAGTCACGGAATCCAACCGGGAAGACGTTCCCATGTTACTATTGTGGGAAGACAGGACACTTCAAGAAGAAGTGTCACGAGTTTCTGAATGATAAAGCCAAAGGTTGCTTGAAGAAATACAAGAAAAAGGGAAAGCAAGATGATGAAGAAACTGCGAATATAGTTTCAGATTCGGATGGCGATATCTATTGTTTATCAGACTGTGGTGGCTCATGCTTGAGTACATCATCCTCACAAGGTACAGAATGGGTTGTGGATTCAGGTGCATGTTTTCATGTGCCGCCGCATAAAGAATATTTCTCCACTTATAAAGCCGGTGATTTCGGTGAAGTGAGAATGGGCAACAACGGATCGTCAAAAGTTGTCGGTATGGGTGACATTGTCCTAGAAACTAAGGTTGGTGGAACCTTAAGGTTGAAGGATGTCAGACATGTGGAAGATTTCCGGTTTAATCTACTTTCTACCGGAAAGCTTGATGACGAAGGTATGGTTAGCACTCTCGGTGGAGGTGCTTGGAAGCTTTGCAAAGGTTCCCTAGTCGTTGCTAGAGGAAAGAAGTGTTGCTCTCTTTACAAGACTAGTGCCAAAATTTGTGTTGATGCGGTTAATACCATTGAGGGGGAGCCCCCTATGGAGCTTTGGCACAAGAGGCTTGGGCACATAAGTGAAAGAGGACTCGATGAGCTTGCAAAGCAGAAGGTGTTCTTTAAACCTAAGGGTACACATTTAAGTAAATGTGTACATTGTTTACTAGGTAAACAAACAAGGATAACCTTCGCAAGGAGACCTAGTCATCGAAGGGAAAATGTACTTGATCTAGTACATACGGATGTCTGTGGACCTCTAAAGAAGAAGACTCTCGCTGGAGCGTCCTACTTTGTCACCTTTATAGATGATCATTCCAGGAAGCTATGGGCTTATTATTTGAAGACCAAGAATGAAGTACTTGGTGTCTTCAAGACCTTTCATAGCATGGTGGAAAGAGAGACGGGGAAGAAGTTAAAGGTTCTCCGGTCAGACAACGGCGGTGAATACATTGGCCCATTGGAAAAATATTGCAAGACCCAAGAAATTCGACATGAGCAGACGGTTCCCAAGACTCCTCAACACAATGGCGTAGCTGAAAGAATGAATCGCACCATTGCCGATAGGATGAGGTGTATGTTAAGTCATGCGAGATTGTCAAGGTCCTTTTGGGGTGAAGCCTTGCAAACGGCGGTCTATCTCATCAATAGATCTCCATCGAAGCCATTGAATGGTGAAGTTCCCGAGAAAGTATGGCGAGGAGGTGATGTCTCCTATGAGCACTTGAGAGTGTTCGGGTGTAGATGTTTTGTCCATGTTCCAAAGGATGAGAGGACAAAGCTCGATGATAAAGCTTGGCAATGTATTTTTCTCGGGTATGGTGATGAGAAGTGGGGTTATAGACTCTACGATCCCATTGCAAAGAAGGTTCGACGCAGCCGTGATGTGGTTTTTCTAGAGGACCAAACGGTGCATGATTTTATGAAGGGTGAGGAACTAGATAACTATGTTGATGATCTAGTGACCTTCAAGGAACCGGTCATGCCAAGTATTGCTCCTACGGGGGAGCAAGATGAAATTGAATCCGATGATGATGCAAATCATGAGCCGCATGATGATGTGAGTGCTCAAGGGCTTGGTGACGATCAAGACGATATTGCAGACCAAGTGGTTGGTGAATACCTCGGTCAATGATCGGATGATGAAGCTCATGAAGAGCTCGATAATGAACCTCAGGAAGTCGAAGGATTGAGAAGGTCAACAAGGAACCGAATTGCTTCCACAAGGTATCCGGAAAGTACGTACACACATTGTGTTCTACTCTCCGATGGTGGTGAGCCCTTAAGCTATGAGGAGGCTCTTAATGATGATCACAAGAAAGAATGGAGTATTGCCATGAAAGAGGAGATGGATTCTCTCTACAAGAATCACACATTCAAGCTTGTTGATAGGCCGCCAAAGAGGAAGATACTGAAGAATAAGTGGGTGTATAAGATTAAACAGGAAGACGGAAAGTCTAAGCCGAGGTACAAGGCAAGATTGGTGGTGAAAGGATTCGGACAAAGACAAGGTGTTGACTATGATGAAATTTTCTCTCCGGTGGTGAAGATGACCTCAATTCGAGTGTTATTGGGTTTAGCCGCTTGTGAAGACGGCATTTCTTCACGGGGATCTTGAGGAAGATGTTTATATGGAACAACCTCAAGGTTTTATCGCCAAAGGAAGGGAGCACAAGGTTTGCAAGCTAGTAAAAAGCTTGTATGGATTGAAGCAAGCACCTCGACAGTGGTATCGAAAATTTGAGTCCTTTATGACGAGTCAAGGTTATAAGAGGACAAGTTCGGATCATTGTGTGTTTGTGAAGAATTTTTCTCCGGAAGATTACATTGTTCTTCTCTTGTATGTGGACGACATGCTCATCATTGGAAATGATATGATGAGGATCACCGAGTTGAAAGAAGACTTGGCGAAGGCGTTTGAGATGAAGGATTTGGGACATGCAAAACAGATCCTTGGTATGCAAATTACTAGGGATCGGAAGAAAGGCAAGCTATGGTTATCTCAAGAGAGTTATGTTGAAAAGGTTCTCAAAAGGTTCAACATGGATCAAGCGAAGCCGGTTAGCTGTCCTCTCCCTCCTCAAACCAAGTTAAGCAAGAAGATGTGTCCTACAAGTGAAGAAAGAAGAGCTAAGATGAACAAGATTCCTTATGCCTCGGCGATAGGGAGTCTGATGTATGCTATGGTTTGCACAAGACCCGACATTGCTCATGCGGTGGGTGTTACAAGCCGGTATCTAGCTAATCCGGGGAAGGAACATTGGGAGGTCGTGAAATGGATAATGAGATATCTAAAAGGTACTTCCAAGTTATGTTTGTGCTACGGTGGATCGAAACCAATTCTAGAAGGTTTCTCTGATTCCGATTTGGCGGGTGATGTGGATGGTTCAAGATCTACGTCTGGGTACTTGGTCACTTTTGGTGGGGGAGCTGTGTCTTGGCAATCACGCCTACAAAAGTGTGTTGCATTGTCTACAACGGAAGCCGAGTACATTGCAATTACTGAGAGTTGCAAGGAAATGCTATGGATGAAACGATTGTTCGGGGAAATTGGATTAAAACATGGAAGGTATGTGATTTATAGCGATTCTCAAAGCGCTATCCATGTAAGTAAGAATCCAAGTTTCCATTCTCGGTCCAAGCATATACAAGTTCGCTACCATTGGGTACGCGAAGTTCTCGATGAGAAGGAGCTGTTTTTGGAGAAGGTTCACACGGATGAAAATGGTTCAGATATGATGACCAAGGGCTTGCCAAAGAGTAAGCATGAAGTGTGCTGCACCAAAGCTGGACTCAGTTTGGTGCGTTCTCCCTGTCATTGAGATGTGAAGGAAATCCCCTCTCCTCCATGGCTCGGGAGGGGGAGATTTGTTGGGATCCCTCGATGGAGGAGATCAAATGGGCCTGGGTGGTCGAGGTCTGGCGAGGTCCAGCGAGCGGCCCATCTCGATCAATAGTGTTCTATCGAAGAGTCACGTTGTAAAGCGTCTAGCGAGCTTCGCTGGAGGAAGGCTTTGACTTCGATGAGTCAGTTGACTTCGATGAGTCAGTACATACCGAAGAAGGAAACCGATACATTAACGGTTTAGGTTTCATTAGGGAATCCGATTCCTAATTGGAGTATGTAAGTCTACATAGTCTATAAATAGCATGTAGGCATAAGGAAAAGATAGAATAGAGATCACAAGTTAGAGAACATAAGTTGAAGAGCATTGAGAGTTCTTCTTTCTAGCATTGAGAGCTAGAGGTTGTTCTTTTCTGGCACTGAGAGCTAGAGGTTGGTGAGGTATAAGGGAATTCTTGTTTAGGTGAGCAAGTAAGTTTGTAATCTTCTTATTCATCATAGTGAATTCAGGATACTACTCCCCGTGGACGTACACAACTTTGTGGAACCACGTTAAAACTTGTGTGTGTGTTTTTCGATCTCGTACTGTTTGGTGTGTTAGCTTCCGCAACTAATTAGTATCAACTGAGGACTGATTCCCAACACTTGGAGACGCACTTAAAACGAGCAAGTGATCGAGCCGGCAACGAAGTAAGGATCAGAGAGAGGAGTTCTTCGATGTTGCCTACGGTTTTTGCTGCCGTTATGTAATCATCGCTGCGAAACATGGACCTTCTTCTTTCTTTTCTTTCCTCCAGCTGGTCCATTAGGGTTTGTTTTTCTTTTTATAGGCAGGAATAGGTTTTAGATTTGGGTTCTCTCTTAATACGAGACCATATATAAGAAATAGGATCGGAGCTAAAGTTTAAGCTGGAGGAGTTTTATAAGGAGCAAACGATCGAGTAGTCCCCATGCTTGTTCCTTTTGTTGCATATAAGAGTATGCAATATGATGATTATAGATTATCCCATCAAATCATTGAAGCCATTCAGGCCATGCAACATAATTGCATAGGTAGTATCCAGGCACGCAATATTCACATATTTTATTTTTTCAAAACAGTAAACGTACACTAAAACTAATGGCTCGCCTAATTTATATTGATCCATAAATAAATGTGTCACCGGATTAAAGGCATGCAAATCTACATACAATATGTTCAAATGTTGGTAGTGACCAAATTTAAATGATGAATTATAAACGCGGATAAAAAAGACATGTATAAATTGTGGAAATCAGCAAGATTAGTCATAATTTGTGTCATTAAAAAAATGTGTAAAAATATCAAAAAATATTAAGCCTGAAAAAGATTTTATGAATTTCCCTTTTTCTCTTAAATGTGAAAAAACCACCATGTTTTCCTAGTAAGTTTGGTGCTCTCAACATACTTATAAATAGTGGTAGATATGTTGTCAAGACATGAATATGTTCATCATGTCTACCCATGGCGTGCACAATCCACAAGTTACAACACTCCGAGAGCAACGATATACAAAAATGATCGAGTGGAAAGAGCTCAACATGGCGGCGCAAGAACACCAACGTCAATTTCCTTTCGAGTTGAATCTCTATAACTCCACCCGAACTGAGAACATCACTAATAGTGGTCATATACTCGTTCGTGATAGTGGTAAGATCCTTCAAGCTTCAAAAACCATCAATGTTCATTGATTGAATCAGGGCCGACCCTGGGAATAGGCCATATAGGCCGGTGCCTAGAGCCCCCAAATGTTGAGGCCCCCAAATTTGAAAATTTTATATTATATATATTAATATATATATATATATATATATATAAACTATTCAAATAGCAAGATATCACTTACGTAGTTACGTACTTAACGTACGTAACCAATACTCTAATAGCCCAACTGCCCAACCCAAACAAGGAAACAGTAGGTAAGCCCAAACTAAAATAAAACCCTATGGCTATACCCAAAAGTCTGCTATTTTATTGCATCTCATTGATCTCAATCGTCTTGTCTGCTACAGCTAGAGCAACAACGAGCTTGAAAGTTATTTTGTAAAACAACGATATTCTTAGTATACATTTGAGTTTTTGTTACATTTTTTTTTTCTTTCTATCATTACATGTGAGGCCCCAATTTTTTTTACCGCCTAGAGCCCCCTGAAACTCAGGGCCGGCCCTGGATTGAATCTACTACTATTTGAACATGACTTGATCACGAAGGTCACTCGTGTTCTTAAAAGTTTGGGAGTTCTTGAAGAAGGTCTGCATTCGGACATTGTTGTCGGAATGCGTTATGAGGTATTGCACCACCTGCCTTCTCGTCCTCATGCTATTCTTGTTGTCAACATCTACGACGAGACTCTTGAGTTGCTTGACCGGAATGATGTGATCCTCCTTGGGGCTAGAGGGGGCCATGGCCCCACCGGCAATTTCCACTTTTGCTTCTAATTTTGATCAATCACACTTGTTAGATTCAATAAAAGTGCTCCTTTCGGCCCCTCTGGAAGTGTTAATTAATTTCGAGTTGTTTCCTTGTTATACTCTTTGTTACTTTTTCGGAAGAAACATGCATCGATCCTTCTTAATCAGAGATGACGATGATGATCATACCTTATTGATGTGTGCCATCTGTAAGGAGGCCATTGTTGGTCAAGCTCTCCGGCCTTGTTTACAACTTTACCACGAACATTGCATTGTTCCATGGCCGAACAGCAAACGTACATTGTGTAGATACACAATCTGATTGATCGACAACGTCTTGGATCCATATCGATTTCTTTCTCTTTTTTGCGACCAATGTATTTCATCTTTTAATGCCCTTTGAAGTGCATATTATTGATGCCTCAATGATCTTACACTTCAATTATACATACTGATTCTACCGGCTAGGTCATGCATGGAAGCTCAATAAAGGCAAAAAAAATACACTCTAAAAGTATCGTTGCAAACACAAGATGATAACAAATTGTATAAATCTACCGTACTCTTGTTACACAAATGTTACAAAAACAACGTATCTGACTTGATCTTGTATGAGGCTCATCCTGTTGTTAGAATACAGAAACATGAACCTAGCAACTCAAACTCGATTGTATCCAATCGACTTGCTAAAAAGTTGACGAATGTATAAAACTTGTAGACCACTTGCTGCACACAGCATAAGGTACTCGGCCAGCGTATACATCACAACCCGCTTCCTCGTGCTCTCATTTGCTGGTCGAAACAAAAACAAGGCCAGAGCACGTAAGGGCGACACAGCTTACCGTCTAAATAAACCCCTAACTTATGAACTTAACAAAAGGCTGACCACATTGATATTCAGGTATATATTAATTCAGTACTTATATTTCAGAGAAAGAGGCGCTAGCATACTATTTCAATATATAAGGCACATATCTAAAGGCTGGAATCATTGTCATCTTTAGACAAAGAAGAACTTACTACGACGATGGCGAGCATCACGTGCTTTCAAGTACTTTTGCTCCAATGTAACCGACTCCAATGCTTCTCTAAGCTCAGCTATTTTAACATTGATAGGGTCTAGGTGTTCTGCAATAACAACAACATACCAAGGTTAAAAGCAACACAAAAAGAATGAAAACTTTTTAAGAAGAAGAACAAGCCACAGCTTTAACTGTTCTGGCTTGCAAGGCAAAGAGCATATCTGGATTAGAAAGATGGGTATGAATATACATACCATCCTTTGCAATATCGTGCTCGGTGGGAATATGACCGACATGTATGTTGAAAGAAACAGTCTCTGGTGTTGAGTAGGGATTGTGAAAACAGAACTTATACATTCCACTCCTTGGGGCCTTAAACTCAAACTTATCTCCAGATGTTCCCTTTGAAGTGTGCACTGTATTACCTCCGGGAGACGTTACCTGCATCATACAACATTAGCAATATCCTTCTCCCTAAAAGTCAATTTCAAAGAACGTATAGACATTTAGACAAGAAGTCGCTGCCCAAACAAATGCTATAGAGTAATTAACTATTATAAGTTACAACTATAGCTAGACATTTACAATACATGCATATATCTAAAGATAAAGAAAACTTGTCTCAATAGCCAACTTAAAAGACATATAGCAATAAGTTCACCCCTCCAATCGATTTGTGAATCAGCTCAAGCCACACAACCTCGAAAACACATACAGCAACTGCCTCCTAAGACCAGATATCAGTCTTCTAGTAAAACATGTCTAATGCTCTTGGGATAATACCAAATAGACAAATAATAATTACAAAACAGTGTTGCAAATTTGCATTAGGTGCTGCAGCATGGAGAAGGCTGTGGACAGCCCATTCTACTAAGTCTAGAAACCTGAACCCCTTATCTAAGACTCATCCACAGTCAAATTTCAATATACATTTGCCTCGAGATGAAAACTGTGACTATCGAGTAGAACACATTAATGGCCAATCGAAACCACGTAACGAAAAATGGCAGTTCAAAACTGGTTATATCTAAAACTAACATGTAGAAACTAGAAGGGTATGTGATGTTTTGTTAATAGACAAACATGATGGCTCCCCATGCTACACCTCTCTAAAGCTCAGAAACATATCACTCCACATCTACATTGTTAAACCCCACACATCCGTCTCAAATTATAGATAAATCTTGAATCTTCCCAACAATCTAAAGATCAAGCAACACACTCAACCATATCAACATTCAAAGTTTCCATCTTCCTACTCTTCGGGGAACAGAAAATCACATCCGGCGACATAAACCAAGATACAAAGTATGCATAAACAGGGGCACACTGCCTCTTTAACCCTATCTATACAGTAATTCCTCTGTCCCTTCATCTCTAATATCCTCAATTTCGCAATTTCACAATCAAGACTTTATTCCACATGCTATTCTTACTAAGGTCTACTTCAACTTTACTGTATACAAATCAATAAGCTTGGAACACCATAATCAATAATTGACTTTCAATCAACCTGAACCAAACTATATAAACAAATCTATTCCACAGCAAACAACACCCCTAAAAATCAATTCCGCCACGAAAAACCCTAAAATTACAAAACCTGCCACCAATTCAGATGTAATTTCAGTAGAAATAAGTAGAGGACTCACAATTAAATCGAGACCAGGATGATCGGAAGCCCAGAAGATATCATGATCGACCACAACGAAGTTTCCAGAAACTGTGTCGCCTTCGTAAATCACATACTCGTAAACACACTCCATGTCGTTAACCGTCACAGATAACGACGCGATTCTTCCGACGAAGCTCAGTAGTAGAGTCCCGATCACAATCGCCGCTCTCGTCATCTCCATTTTTTATTTTTAAAATTTTTTTTTTCTGGTTTTTGAGAGCTCTGAAGGTTTGTGACGCAGACAAAAATGGAGCTCTCTTCTCCTCTGAAGAGAAGCACTCGGTTCTTTTTCAGTTCAACGTTTTTAACGGAACGTGTCGCGTTATTATAGGCTGGTGACACGTCTCTCTTGCCAGGTCATGAGTCGAATCGATTTTTAAGTTTTCGGGTCTTCTTTACGTCGTGTGGGCTTCTGTGGTTTGGGCTGGGCTGTTTTCCATTCTTATAAATAAATAGCAAAGCAAAGGTGGGTTTGTAGCCTTAGCAAGGAATCGATGGAAAAGGAACTCAAAAACCCTAATGGTATGCAAGAGCGTTACGTCGTCAGCAGAAACCATAACAGAGATGGAAGAGCTTCTTGATCAGATACTTGTAAGGCTGCCGGGGCTATCTTTGATACGTTTCAAGAATGTCTCCAAGCACTGGTTGGCTCGATCTCATCTCTGATGCCAACTTTCGTCGTTGCCATACTCTTCGAAACCCTAACCCTAGGATCTGAGATTTTTCTCTAGCGAAATCCGAGATGACTCGTTCAAGTCTATTGCTCTAGGAAGCATGATATGTGGGAAAGATCCCTTTCGATCTCTTAAAAAATCGGTGCATGATGGTTCCGAGTTGAAGATTCTTCAGTCGTGCAATGGCCTCTTTCTTTGCCATGTTCATCAGAAATAGGGATTGCATGCAACAAAGGATCAACCCGTATATGTTATTAATCCCACAACAAATGAATTCCGGGCGCTTCATCCTCCAAGTGTACCTGTTACTGTTAACAGATTCTATCTGGATAAGCCTTTACATTATGGTTTGGCTTTTGACCCTTCCAAATCGCCATACCACAATGTGGTGTGTGTGGTTCACTCAGTGGGCACTTATTCTGGGGATGTAGATCGAACGTGAAGGCGAGCACAACAAAATCGATGTTTACTCATCTGAGACCCATCAGTGGAAACATATGAAAGTTCCTTTCTTCTCAAGTCCCTCTGACCTCTGATGCAAACAGGTCCCATGACTTCAAGAGTACACCGTTGCACTTTGACAACTAGAGTAGCGAAAGCGCAGTGTACTCCAACGGTGTACTTCATTTGATATCACAGACATGTGGAGTAAATTTTGGTATTGGATTAATTAGATGGTGAATTTGAGAGACAGGAAACCGATGTAATGTACTACTTTGACATGGATGAAGAACGTTTGGGTCTCGTGGATACTCGTCCCCCTGTTCCCTTGGCTGTCACAAGTATTCCTTTAGAAAATAAGCTTAACTACCAGCTGGGCGAACCTTCCCGGTACAAGTCTCCCATATTCGATGTGCAGTTGGCTCATAGAAATTTCGGGCAGTGCAATGGTCGTTTGTACTTGATTGAGATATATGAGCATTGTAAGACACAATTTGATGTGATGGAGATGGAGATGGACTATTCTGGATGGTATGTCAAGTATCATGTTGATCTTAGTCCCTTACACGTCGCGGCTTTATTTCCCGGACAAGATTGGAATGCTTTTGTTGTCTTGGGGCTTTTTCAAAATGCAGCGGTGAATCAAGAGGGGGATTTTTCAACTGATCTAGCTCTGCTGCTTCAGATGCCTGGTACGGTCATATTTTATAATCCTAGCGACAATTCCTACAAGAATTCTGTTGAATTAGCCGATAAGGAAGTGTTTCTAGATCTAAATCATAGTTTAAGGAGTTGTATAACATTTCTTCGTCCATATGACGAGGAGGATGGCAAGTATAACTTCCCCTACGTGGAGACTTTAGCTTTTGTGTAAACACCGAATTAATATATGTATGTTCTGCTTACTAAATAATGTAGCCGACTTAATAATATATTTTACACTTACTCAGTTTGTCATTGTCAAACTATAGCACGTGAGATCGATCAAAGAAATGATAGCTAGAGATACAGCATCAATCCATTAATGAGCTTGATTTTAATTGTTGGAAAATTGTGGGAGTACGTTTAGCTAGCCAGTCTTATCTTTACTGCATGTATTGGAAAACATAATATGCGATTATGCAACTACATATGCATAGTGCATATATAAGCATTGATATTCCGATTTGTAGTTTGTATTTTTTATAAGCCGTATGTGGAATAGAAACACTGCATATATATATATATATATATCAAATGGATATATACTAGAGTGAAATATATGAACTTTACCTTAACCTCAAAATGCTCACGTCAAGAAGGTAATCCCATGCCACTTTCCTTTGTGTTCTTCCGCATTTCCTTTCATTTACACAGGTCCTCAGGTACTACTCAAGCTTGTCGTTACTACAAATGAAACAATGCCGAGATACCATATAAAACTTCTTCCAATTCAAGCTTTTATTTGGTGAATTTGCCTGCAGATATATATGCATGCATAGTAACTGTACGTTCGATCACGCCCTGTCCAATATTGTCCTCTTAGTTATATACACCAGTAGTCATGCGAACGTACTTTGGTGATTTGCTTGCAGTTATCCGGTTATCCCTACACGTATTGGTGTACGTTCAAGCTGTACATGTCTACTGTTTTACTTAAGTAGCTAGTCCTCGCTCTTCTCCTCGATCTTGTTCTGTTATACGTATGTTAGTTTTTCTATATGTACGTGCTGGCTAGATCGGCCTTCTCATTAAGCTGACGGCCGCCTGAGATTTTTAAGGGTTTTGGAGCTTGATTTATGGGGAGCTAGTGTAGTGGTTTAGCTCTTCTGGAATCTGGAGAGTCATCACTCATGCATATATGTTCGTTCCTCTAGGCTCTAGCTATATATATATGTGTGTGTGTGTGTTCGTTCCTCTAGGCTCTAGCTATATGTTCGTTCCTCTAGGCTCTAGCTATATATATATATATATATATATATATATTACATACGTAGCTTGCATCAAATCGGTTGCCCTTCCTAAAGTTCGAAGCATGTAGTTCTCTAGTATTATCTTGTGGCTCGATATATGTCATATATTCTTCCATATTCATATATATCATTACGATCGAACTAAGTAACATCCTCATGAGACTAGTGTACACTATTTGCATATACATCATCATCAATATCAATTTTTGAATAGTAGGGATACGATCAATACATAAAGAATCACAACATATGGAGCTAATACGTCGAGAACCCCGCGTTCTCAAAAGACGTACCGTTCGAAATATCAACGAGGATTATAAAATTCTCAAAATATACCCAATTAACCCTCGCCCCAAAATTGAATACTCAAATCAACCCAAAAACCTCAAGACTACGCTTGGGACATGATTACGAGTAAAACAGTATAAAACTCCCCAAAATCCAAAAAGTCAACCCTTCACCGGAGCTCCGCCGTTGACCGCCTCCACCGCTGCGGCGTCAACGATAACCAATTCCGGTGAAAAATTCAAGAACGCATCTACTCCTCAAGCCCAACAACTTCATTTTCTACTATCAAAGACAATTCCAACCACACATGCTGGAATTGAGCTGGAAAGTTACAAACTCCATGGATTCCGACGAGCTCCATACGGCGTCCAATCCCAAAATTATTTCACCCAAAAGCATCTATAGGTTGAGGGGAGCAAAACCCCCAACCCTAACGACTCCAAATCATGCCGGAAACCACCACCCGAATCTGGCAAAAACCCAAAACTTCACCGAGCTCGTTCTCCTTCAATACTTCATCAATTCTCACAAAATCAAGTGCAAACCAATAGGAAATCACGAGAGGATTCTAACCATTATATTAGTCGTTCTAAAATGTCTCATTCAAGCAAAATACTTCAACTCGCGTAAACGACCACCATTTGCTAGTATAGCAGGATTTCGTAAAGCCACCACAAAATCAGCCTTCTTTTATCAATAAATTTGACCTTAATATATAGGCAAAATAGCTTAAATGGTCACTAATCTTTGCCCAAAATGACAGTTTAGTAACTATCGTATGGCATATGTCAAAATTGTCACTCCCGCTAAGATTTCATTTTCAAATTGGTCATTCGACCTCAAACGTTTGTTAAAAAAAGAATATTTCGTTTATTTGTAGGGGTATTTTTGTCTTTTTATCCTCATTTGGCAAAAAAAAATCATTTATTAATTATATTTCTCAGACATGTCTTCAGTTAGCCAATCACGGCAACTAAGTCAGCCACTCGCAATGACTGAATTAGCCACTTGCGGCAACTGAGTTAGCCAATCTCACATCTCCACACCCAAACCCCATCACCACCACCGCTTTAGCCTCCCTCACCCTCCAATCCGACCTGACTTCCCTCCCTTGGATCCTCTACGACCTGACCCACGACTGGACCCCACTCACCATCAACCAAACCCTCAAGCTTCTCTGGAACCACGACCCCAAAGTTTTCCTCTTCTTCAAAACCCTCGACCGCCACCTCACCTATACCTACTCTGCCGGCTTCTATAACCATGTCGTCGACATCGCCGCCCCACCTATACCCACTCACCCACCTCTTATAACCCCACCTATACCCACCCCATCTACATCTCCCTCTGGGCCTTCGTCCCCCGAATGAAATCCCTCCGGGTCGGCCTGAATCCGACAACATTCTCCATCATCACCGAGCACTACGTCGCCGCCAGAAATCGAAGGCCACTGAGCAGATCGACGCGAGGCGTCAGAGAAACATGGTCGTCGAGCTCGAGGTTTCGAAGCTGAGGTCGAGCTTCGAGGAGGTAGCCGCTGGAGGATCCGAAATGTCAGCGGGGAGAGAGAGAGAGAGAGAGAGAGAGAGAGAGAGAGAGAGAGAGAGAGAGAGAGAGAGAGAGAGAGAGAGAGAGAGAGAGATGCAATTGTACATTTTGTAATTTTTGAAAACTTATAGTAATGGCATTATTGTAAATATATAAAATTTAATGATAAAAGGACATTTCTACCCATCACAGGTTAAGTGTGTAACGTCTAAATTAGACGGAGTGACCATTTTGATATAATTTAAGAAAAGATTAGTACGTAATCATTTTGATATATGTCATACAATAGTGATTAAAGTGTCGTTTTGGACAAAGATTAATCACCATTTGAACAATTTTGCCTAATATATATTCCAAGAAAAGTTAGTCTAGCCCGTTCTTCTGTCTTATTGGTCATATTTTCAATAAATTAGACCTCAATATTCCAGAAAGTTAGAGAGACACACCAGTAATGTAAAATTTATCCCAATTTAATTTTGGAATTAATTTATTACGTACATAGTACCGAATACTGGTAGTAGTGGAACTTCAAGTTACGAATGTAGCTATGAGATACAGTGAAAACCTTTTTGTTTTTGTTTGAAAACGATAACTTTCATCCAACCAACACGAGCTCGTGGCTAGGATTAGGAAAACCCCAACCTCAAGAACATAAAATGGGCAAAGAAAAATCCTAGACAAGAACTTAAATTACATTTTGAGGGCAAGGACACCCGTCGTGGTTATTCGTTAAACCGAAACGAAATATAATAGTGGCTGGATTGCAAGTCTACGAGCATAATGGTTATGAGGGGACATGCTGGTTCCCGTTGTTGACAAAGGACTTGATGATCCCCGTGGCCGATAAAGCCAGAACAATTAGTCCTACTACAGTTGCACTTCCTGTCCAAAGATCCTTGAAATATACTTGTTTCAATATCGCCCACCGGCGATTCCATGGACTCTTGTTATAGTGATTATTAAGGTGGACATAGATTTTCCAATAGCAGGATATGTCCATCCTAATGTTCACACAAAGGGAATTAATGAGCTTTTCAACCGCTTTGTTGCTGCCAAGCAAGTTAACCACTACTCCATCCTTGATTAACGCATCCATGTCTTCCACAGTGTTGACAAGTTGACTAAGCAGCAAAAAGTAACTGGAAATGTAAGCTCTTTTTGGATACATGAGTTGTTCCAGGGCTATGAGGTTTCTCATGAGGCTCTCTGCCTCGTATGTTGCCCAGAATCGTGTGAGCTTCAACTCCATGGTTTGTGGCAGAGGCGTACTATCAACAGCCTCAAAGGGTTCTTCAAGCTGATGTGTAAGCGTATCCTTTATGCCCATTTCTATGATTGGCGTAGTCTCCACGACAAAGGCTTCTTCAAGATGCGTAAACCTCACCCCTGCTGCCTTGAGCTTTCTTACATCATAGTCCAACATCTTGTAGGTACTAATACTCGGCTCTTTCACTTTCTCTGTACATACAAATTGCCTTACCAAATCAGTGAAATGTTTGGGTTTTGACTTATTCTCACGCCTTAGTCTCTTGGTATATTCCTTGAAGAAATCGCAGGCAATGGAAAAAAATGGATGCTCATCAACAGCGTTTGAGGCCGGTGCAGATGCAGGTGTAACGGCATTCCCATTCAAATCGCGCATGGGAATCGCAAAGTCGTACAGTTCTCGAAGAAAAAAATAAGGAATCTGATTTTCAAAGAGTATCAAGTCCGTCTGTACAGCTTTCTTCATCCAAGGTGACCTTAGAATGTCGAAGCTCTGTGTCTCGGATTCCGACATAAAGAGCTCAATGATGAAGCAAGCATCAACTAGAATGACCATCTGGAGGTTGACGTTGAAGTTGATCGTACCTGCATAACAATTATGAATTTTGTCCAGATGTTGGTTGACCAACCCTTTCAATTCAAACTCGGTCTTTGAAGAGCGTTCAAGAAATTTGTTGTAATATCTCTTCTTCTGGCTTTCCATGTCCTCCAGTTCTGGGTTGCCATTGTGGAAAGGGCCTATCGAAAGTAACTGAGGAGTGTATGATTCTTTATGTACATTGCGGAGTTTGCTGGGAACCCTATAGATGCAACACTCCTCAGTTGTCGTCTCAACGGGAACGGCTAGTTCAATTGAATTCGATGCCATTTTGATCTGAAATGACAATCAATTATACCAAACACAACCAACTAACGCATGACCAAATACGTACATGAATTATATATAACACAACAGTACAGATGCCGTAAAACCTTACAAGATTTGTATGCTGTGAAATGATTTGGCGCCGGCTGGCAGGTATCTCGCAGCAGTCTGATCACTGATAGGTTCTTGATCAAGTTGGCTCTATTTTCCTGATAGCCTTCTTAATAACTAACTCAAATACTCAATAATGTGATTTGATGAAAATGCAGAGTAATTGTTATACAGGGAAAACAATGTAACCGTGTCACAGACCAAGTCTTCAAGATGGATGCTTATTAAGTTCAATGAATGTCATGGGTCCCAGCAGCACGATGATGTCTACTGGTCAGTCCAGAGATAATGCACCAGGAAGGAGATTTTCTGAGATTTTTAGTTAACGCGGAATTGAGATACCGGATGACAAGGATGAAGTAGTTCTTCACGCAATCCCGCCAAAGAGTAAGAAGGAACTACAATGCTTATTGGGTAAAATCAATTTCTTATGGTGGTTTATTGTCAATGCTGCTAGAAAAACACAACAATTTTGTACTTTGCTCAAACTTCAGAATCAGAAAGACTTTGTTTGGGAGCCTATCCATCAAGAGGCTTTTGAAACCATCAAAGCATACTTGGTGAACCCACCAGTCTTGGTACCACCAAGGCCAGCGGTTCCTCTAAAGTTGTACATCTCAGCTACTGATAATTCTATTGAAAGTCTATTAGCTCAAGACGACACGGTAGGAACGGAACGCGCTATCTTTTATCTCAGTTGTACCTTAACAGATTGTGAAAAAAGATACTCGCCAATGTAAAAATTGTGCCTAGCCTTGTATTTTTTAGGATGTAAGTTAAGGCATTACATGTTATCCTTCACCACGTGTGTAATTGCACAAACTGATTTGGTGAAGTATATGCTTTCGAGATCCATATTAAGGGGAAGGATTGGGAAGCGGATTCTGCCCTTGCCAGAATTTTCTTTGCAGTACGTTAACCAAAAAGCAATCAAAGGCCAAGTAGTGGCTGACTTTCTGACTCACCATCCAATGAATGATGTTCGTGAGGGGCCTGAGCTAGAATTAACTCGTATTGATTTAGCACCTTGGTGTTTATACTTTGATGGGTCAAGCACGAGTACTATGGTTGGGGCATGAGTGGCCTTGGTCTATCCATGCGGCCAAACGTTTTCTTATTCTTTCAGGTTGGATTTTCGGTGCACAAATAACCAAACGGAATATGAGGCACTTATCATAGGCTTGGAACTTTTACTAGATATGGAGATCACATATGTGCACATATACGAAGATTCCCAGTTAGTAATCAGACAACTTGAAACCAAATACAAGGCTAGACCAGTATTAGAACTATACGCTAAACGAGCCTGTCAATTACTCAAGTTGTTTATCAAAGTGGAGTTGAGCCATGTTCCTCGCGAGAAGAATTATGCAGCAAATGAGTTGGCCAAACTAGCAATAGGGGTGAGCTTGCAACATGGAGTACGTGAACGTATACTGAAGGTTGAACGAAGGACTCTGCCATCTTTCATCACTCGCCACGAAGAAAACAATGAATGGTACGTTGCTACACTCGATCACATCGATGTGGACTGGAGACAACCTATTATTTCCTATCTCCAGAATCCTAATGATCTGGCAGATAAACGGATTCATTTCTGAGCTCCTAATTATATACTCAAGGATGAGGAGTTATAAAGAACAGGAGAGGAAGACATATTCTTGAGATGTGTCTTCGGACGTTTTGCTAAGCGATTGATGAGGGAAGTTCATCTAGGGGCACATCAAGCCGGTCCAAAGATGAAATGGTTAATACGACGACATGTCTATTATTGGCCAGGTATGCTCAAAGATTGTATCACGTTCGCTAAAGGTTGTGAAGATTGTCGGAAACATGGTCCAATTAGCCACATGCCCAGAATACCATTATAGCCTATAATCAAGCCTTAGTCAGCTCGAGGATGGGCTCTGGACTTAATTAGAATGATTTATCCTCATTCATAAGACGGGCACAAATACATCATAGTGGCTACTGATTTCTTCACAAATGGGTTGAAGCTCGACCTCTCAGAGTATCATCAGCGAAGGCCATTCAGAATAACGGCGTTTGCAGGTGCAGGTGTAACGGCATTCCTATTCAAATCGCGCATGGGAATCGCAAAGTCGTACAGTTCTCGAAGAAAAAAATAAGGAATCTGATTTTCAAAGAGTATCAAGTCCGTCTGTACAGCTTTCTTCCTCCAAGGTGACCTTAGAATGTCGAAGCTCTGTGGCTCGGATTCCGACATAAAGAGCTCAATGAAGAAGCAAGCATCATTTAGAATTACCATCTGGAGGTTGACTTTGAAGTTGATCGTACCTTCATAACAATTACGAATTTTGTCCAGATGTAGGTCGGCCAACCCTATCAATTCACACTCGGTCTTTGAAGGGACCTTCTGGAGGTTGACTTTGAAGTTGATCGTACCTTCATAACAATTACGAATTTTGTCCAAATTTCGGCCGACAAACCCTTTCAATTCAAACTCGGTCTTTGAAGAGCGTTCAAGAAATTTGTTGTAATATCTCTTCTTCTGGCTTTCCATGTCCTCCAGTTCTGGGTTGCCATTGTGGAAAGGGCCTATCGAAAGTAACTGAGGAGTGTATGATTCTTTATGTACATTGCGGAGTTTGCTGGGACCCCTATAGATGCAACACTCCTCAGTTGTCGTCTCAACGGGAACGGCTAGTTCAATTGAATTCGATGCCGTTTTGATCTGAAATGACAATCAATTCTACCAAACACAACCAACTAACGCATGACCAAATACGTACATGAATTACATATAACACAACAGTACAGATGCCGTAAAACCTTACAAGATTTTTATGCTGTGAAATGATTTGGCGCCGGCTGGCAGGTATCTCGCAGCAGTCTGAACACTGATAGGTTCTTGATCAAGTTGGCTCTAATTTCCTGATAGCCTTCTCAATAACTAACTCAAATACTCAATAATGTGATTTGATGAAACTGCAGAGTAATTGTTATACAGGGAAAAAAAATGTAACCGTGTCACAGACCAAGTCTTCAAGATGGATGCTTAGTAAGTTCAATGAATGTCATGGGTCCCAACAGGCCGATCGTGTCTACTGGTCTGTGTAGAGACAATGCACCAAGCTTAAGTTCATTCTTTAATTTGATTTGTAAACGAATTGGAGATAGAAAAAACCGCAAGAAGATGGTTCACTAGCCATAGTGGTTTTTTATTTGCTTGTCAGTATAAATAAGAAAAAATAGAATAATTAAGAGTTGGGACTTGAGAGATCGATTTGCCTCTCACAGACCATTCACTCTTGTATTCTGGATATTTGCATGTAAAATACGAGGCAATTTCCATGTGTTTGCCATGTGAATTTATAGTTGAAGTCCACATGCCATTCTGGCTTTCTGCTGTGAAGTTGGTATCTGTTTTGATGGAGCTAACTAACTCATTTAATGTTATTTGTGTTTGAGGCTGAAATAAATATTTCATATTAAGCTTGAAAGGTTGGAGCCTTGTCGAGCGGCCCAAGTGAACCGAAGTCTTGGCGAGTGGTTCGGTTATAAATAAAGCTTGGCGAGCGGCCAAATAGAATAAAAGAGTCTGTTTCGATATCAATTTAGGACTTTAAATTAAGATAGCTGATCTACGTGGCTTAATGTTTATCTGACATTTCCTGCTTCGGTTAGGTTTTCTTCATGAAAAGAATTGTGATAACATTGAAACTATATAAAGATAAGATCCGTGTGCTGGTAAGCATCGAGAGTTATATTGAGAAGCAAAGAGTGGAAGACGTACAAGATATTTGAAAGATGACTACTGAGCAGTATATAAGGAGAGTAAGAGCATTTGAGAAAGGGTCCCCGATCAAATACAAAAGCTTTGCTATACGCAAACACCTAGACATCTCGTCAGAGTGCTTGTCACCAATCGAGTGAGAGTATCACGATCAAAGAAAGCAACGCAACTGGAAGATTGAAGGGCTTGCCACATATCGAGTGAGAGTTCGGATATTCAAGGAAGTAGTGTTCTCGACACATCGTCAAAGAAGTTGCTCTGCTTTACACTCGTAAAGGGTAGTGTAAGGTATCGATTTCTGTGGCTCTGCTAGAGACACAAAAACTCCAAAGTCCTAGGTCACTAGGCGAGAAGGATCCATTCAGGCAAGGTTGGTGCTCTCCTTGTCTTAATCACTTAATCAAGAAGTTAGGCAGCTTACACATTTCACATTCTGTCAAAGATGGTGGCACGCCACCACATGAAGCACAAATAGGATGAGCCGACACATGCGGTTAAACTATCCGAAGTCAGTAAAAGAGACTGTTTGCAAGAGGATCTCTACGCGCTTCTTGCCAGAGATATTTTGGAGTCAAACATTTTGGCAGGACTACTGGGACTATCTTTTTCGTGTCTTTAAGCGACAATAAGGGATCCTTACAAAAGGAAGTACCCTCAGTGTCACAAACATCCACAACCGGTCTACCGTGAGCACGCTGATAGTAGGTGTCGTTCACTAAGCAATCAAGCGGTTGAAATCATCTTCGCTAAGGAATATCACTCAAACATGTCATTCAAATCTTTGAACGAAATAGAGATTATGGAACTTACGTTCCATGAATACTTAGCCTATGCAGCTAGGTGCGACGAACATCAGACAAACTACTACACGGCTCTTGGCGGACGAATTGAACAACAAGCATATCTCCTCACTACTCAAAGCGAGAAAGTAGACTCGGCATTGGCCGAAATCTAAGCGTTGAGAGTAGAACTCTACAGGGACCAGGAGAAGAGAAAGGCAATCAGAGCCCAAGTAGCAAGTCTTGCAAAAGATCAGGATAAATTGATGATTAACATCATGCAAATCTTGTGAACAAGTTTGGATGAATACTGCTGACAAGCGATGGCACTGTTTGAAAGGATAGACATGGATATAACATCTCTAACCAAATCTGTTTCTGACCTCACCAGAAGGACTAGACAAATAGAGTCTTTCCCGCCCGCATGGGAACAGAGGTTAAATAGGTTTATGAACGATTGCGACATACATCTCGCCAAGATGTATGAATCATATGAGACACCATTTTCTCCTATGCAGAAAGGCGATCCAGATGCTTGGCAATGGTCAAGATACTACTAACATCAAACCTTCCAGACTTTCTCTGGCAATGATGATTCTAACGTGGCAACTCATTTAGCGTATTTCACACTGCAACTAGAGCAATTTGCCAATAACGTTGGCCTCAAGTTAAGAGTCTTTGGATAATCTTTGTCAGGATCAGCCCTCGTTTGGTACACGGGATTGGAAAAGGGCTCAATCGACGAGTGGAAGGACATGGAGGCTTTGTTTATAGATCACTTTGGAACGACAAGACTTGAAACCAGTGTTGGAAAGCTGGCTTCCTTGAGCCAATCGGCGACAAAAAGTCGGCTTACCATCCTACACCATTTCCGGTCAGAATATAATCTAGGCAAGACTCCACTAGGTAAAAAAGAGGTAGTATAGATGACCAAGAATGGTTTAGAGGATACGTACCACCAACTATTCTTAAATAGCAAGTACATTTCCTTGAACGAGCTTATTACGGCTGTAACTGAAGCTTACAACACTATGCAAGAACAAGACAACAAAAGGAATGCGTCCAAGGGAACGTACATTACTAGGTCTTACGACAGACCACAACCAAAAACTGTGGCTTATATAGAAGACATAGAAAACCAGGATTCAGACTCTGATGGAGACCAGGTGGGGGTAGTAGATTTATCAATGAACAAGGTTTTGAAACCCCGCAAGCTTCAGAAGAGTAAGGGCCCCATTAAGCTTTCAACATTGGCTTTTACTAAGCCAGAGTTTGAAACATACACGTATGATGCCAATTTGGCTCATGAAATCCTGGATGAACTCTACAATATGCGAGCTGTTAAAGAAGACTTCAGACCTCTCCCCACAGTAGAGCAGTTACAAGGAAAAAAATATTACAAATTCCATGGAGCATGGAATCATATTACGAAGGACTGCATCAAGCTGAAGGATCAGATCTAGAAGTGGATAAATGAAGGTAGGCTAGAGCTGGAGGAAGCATCCAAGGCAGTAGCATTAGTAGACTCTAAACCTTTCCCAGCACCTCAAGTTAATATGATTGATATCGGTTGGTCGTCAGCCATAAGCCATGCAGGAGGGGCTGAAGAGGAAAACAACACGGTTCTTCCACGTTATACCTTTCCACATGATAGGGTGGAAGAAATTTTGGACATGTTGCATGAAATGGAGCTTATTGTCTATTGGACAATATTTAAACTGAAACATCTAAAGTATGAACGGCCAGGCGACCATTTCTGTAGATTCCACAACAAGTTCGGACACCGAACAACAACGTGTTCAACCTTGAAAGACAAAATTCAAGGTTTGATCAGCTGGGAAGTGGTTAACATTAACCAGGAAGGAATGGTAGCATGGTATCCTTAAACACCATTGCCTTCCCTAGAAACATCCCTTTCTCACGATGCATCCAAGCCCACAAAAAGAAGGAAAAAATCAAGGCGGAGGCCTAAACGCAATATTGCGTTTATCTGACCTAGGCGAGCTAAGATCACTTATGATGCATCAAAGGGAGAAGAGATATTTGAAGAGCTACTCCAGGAAGGGATAGTAGTGGTTCCTGATAACTGGGGAACGCCAGACCTGCATCCTGAAGATGTAAGGACCTTACTACCGATTTCATCACAGATGGGGTCACAATTCCACGAACTATTGCAATAATTTAATGTTTAGAATTCAGCAGTGGATTGACGAGGGAGAAATACTGATAGAAGAGCCCTCGTCAAGTTTGGCGACCGAAGAAGCATTGATGGTCGGGATGTTAGAACTGACTAGGGCCAACCCAAGTAAACGCAAACATATCGTCGATATCCATACCACAAACGAGAGCCCACCTAAGAAACAACCACCAAGATCAGCTAAGGGTAAAGAAAAGGTGGACCTAAAAGCAGAGTCGTCAGTGCCCCTTTATGCTCATTGTAAGTTCAAGTGCGGGCTAAAGATATCCTATGAAGAATTGGCAGAAGCAGCCAAGGTTTTCCCGGAATTATTTTCAAATCAATAACATTATCAGCCACGTAACCCATGGGAGGCAAGAAAAATAGATTCCCCGGCACCTAAATGTTCACCAGTGACAGAGAAGGTCAATGAAGCAAAGAAGTCCAAATTAGAGATAGCTGACACGCTCGCTAGGCCTTACGCTCCACCAGCTCCAAGAAACATTACTAAGGAGAATGTATGGTACGTGAAGGAGAAGGAAAAGACCATCGAGGTAACTCCAAGTAGAAGACGGAACCTTAAATGACGATTTGGAGAAGCCAAAAGAGCATTGGAAGCTTATGAGATGGGCATTCTCAAAGAAGAAGAATTGGTCTATTCCCCAGAGAAGCTGCAGTACGTGACGGTTGAACGAACTTGCAGTAAACGCTTTGGTGGTTTTTGGGAAGAAGTCTTGCGAGCCTAAACTGTGAGCACAACGACCAAATGTCTTTGACCATAACCCAAAATTATGGTCCAGAGACAAGACACCAGAACCTATTCATGAGGTTCATCGCGAAGTCCCAGCGTGTAAATTAGCGAGACGACGTCTCAGTATTTACGATGAAGCGATGAAAGCAGTGGGGCTGAAACTCCACAAAAGGAAAGAGAACATGTCAAGGGACATGTCACTTGAAGCGAGACCAAAGGCCTACAATGGAGACTAAAGCCTTTGATTGCAGAAGAATGAAAAAAGGCCAGTCTTGACAAGACCTTTCCCCCACTTCAGAAACAAAGTTCTGGAGTATTTATGCCAACAACTGTAGAACCTACACTTAAGGTTCAGATTCAGCAGGTCGCTTCCCTAAAGGTCACCGTAAACATGGATGTTGAGGAAGAGAAGCCTGAAGAGGACAACGATGAGGATGATGAAGAGTTGTTGGACTAGGTGAAGATGAAGTAGATGACATAAAATTAGAAGAATATGTGGATGAAGTAGACACTAATAAAAACATGGTGTTTGTCTTATCCTCCAAGTATGCAATATCTTCACAGAAGATAGCAGTGGTCGAACTAGTCTTAAGGAAAGATGTAAATCACTTGGCGATGCCAAAAGATGAAGCCATACCAACATAACAGTTAACGCTCGCCAAACCATCTGAGACTGATTCACCACTACAGAAGGGACACATAATGTTCGCGAAACCCACCCTGAACATGACCATGCACATGCAGCCATTGTATGTGACAGGGTTGATCCACATAATTCAGATCAACAAGCTTTTAGTGGATTCTGGGGCAGCGGTGAACATTATCACCTTCAAAGCGATGGCATTACTAGGGGTTCCCAAGTCTGTTATCCAAGAGACAACTCTTAATGTCAGAAACTTTCAGGGTAGTATATCTAAGACTTTGGAGGATTGTCTTTTTACAGGTACACATTGGTCCAGCCATCGGTACATACACATTCTTTGTAGTGGAGTGCACAGCTCCATATAGTACAATTCTTGGGCATGACTGGATCCACAGGAGTTATTGTATACCTTCATCCCTTCACCAACTGATGTTACTTTGGAACATGGAGTCTGGCGAGGCAGAAATTATTGATGCAAATCCTCGTCCATACTCTATGTCTGCCAATTCTTTGGAAGCCAGTTATTACCACAGTGACCTCAGACCACTGGAAGTATGTGGCATCGATAAAAAATGTTGCCCAAATGGTGTGACGGCCTCTGAACTAACTCAATGGGGTATTATTCAAGCAGATCATGATAGTAGCAGACCTTACATCATTGATCTACCATCCAAACCATCTCAATGATCGGGTCTCTATCAAGTATAGAGGTCGAGGCTTGTTACTCTCTGTACGAACACTTCCAAAAAAAAATTGATGGAGAGTCAAGCCTACGAAAGGGTTCCAATGATTGCGGCATTAGAATATGTGGATGAGGATTTATTAAATGAATTAGATAAGGAGGAACAAATCAAATTAGCACCAGTAGCCTTAGACGATATTCCTCCTAAAGTAAAAGATCCAATTGAAAAGGTTAATCTTAGGAGTTCAGAAAAGCTAATATTTGTGGCTATTACTACATTCCTAGAGCCTGAAGAACAACTGAGGCTTATTGAATTGCTATAGAAGTACGCTAATTATTTTGCAGAAAAGTATGATGACATGCCAGGACTGTCACCATAATTGGTTTATCACAGCTTGCCTATCATGGAAAGGAAGAAGCCGGTGAAACAAGAGATGCGTCGAATGAATACAGAAACAGTAATTCTCATCAAGGAAGAAGTTGAGAAAATGCTCAAGTCCAGGATCATATAAGTAGCCAAGTACAATGAATGGCTATCAAACGTAGTCCCAGTCAGGAAAAAGAATGGTAAACCCCATACCCAATGCTAGTAGCCAATTTGTTGCTAGATTCAGTGGCTCGTCATGAAATGTTATCATTCATGGATGGGACTGCTGGTTATCACCAAATACCAGTGGCAGAAGCAGACAAACATAAGACCGTGTTTCGGTGCCCAAGTTTTGCAGGAGTGTTTGAGCACGTAGACATGACGTTTGGACTCAAGAATGCAGGGGCAACCTACCAGCGAGCAATGAACTTAATTTTCCATGACCTTATTGGCAAACCCATGGAGATACATATCGATGATGTGGTAGTTAAAAGGAAATGCAGAGTTAATCATTTTGAAGACTTGAGACAAGTGTTCATCCGAATGACGCAGCATCAGTTGAAGATGAATCCAACAAAGGTTTATTTGGAGTACAAGTAGGAGATTTCCTGGGATTTTTGGTTCATCAAAGCGGAATTGAGATATCGGATGACAAGAAAGAAGCAGTTCTTCATGCCATCCCGTCAAAGAGTAAGAAGGAACTACAACACCTATTTGGTAAAATTAATTTCTTATGGCGGTTTATTGCCAATGTTGCTGAAAAAACACAACCATTTTGCACTTTGCTGAAGCTTCAGAATCAGAAAGACTTTGTTTGGGAGCCTATCCATCAAGAGGCTTTTGAAACCATCAAAGCATACTTGGCGAACCCACCAGTCTTGGTACCACCAAGGCCAGGGGTTCCCCTAAAGTTGTACATCTCAGCTACTGATCATTCTATTGAGAGTCTATTAGCTCAAGACGACACGGCAGGAACAGAACGCGCTATCTTTTATCTTAACTGTACCTTAACAGATTGTGAAAAAAGATACTCACCAATGGAAAAACTGTGCCTAGCCTTGTATTTTTCAGGATGCAAGTTGAGGCATTACATGTTATCCTTCACCACGTGTGTAATTGCAATAACTGATTTGGTGAAGTATATGCTTTCGAGACCCATATTAAGGGGAAGGATTGGGAAGAGGATTCTGGCACTGCCAGAATTTTCTTTGCAGTACGTTCCCCAGAAAGCAATCAAAGACCAAGCAGTGGCTGACTTTCTTACTCACCAACCAATGAAGGATGTTCGCGAGGGGCCGGAGCTAGAATTAACTCGTATTGATCTAGCACCTTGGTGTTTATACTTTGATGGGTCAAGCACGAGTACTATAGCTGGGGCAGGAGTGACATTAGTCTCTCCATGCGGCCAAACATTTTGTTGTTCTTTTAGGTTGGATTTTCGGTGCACAAATAACCAAGCGGAATACGAGGCACTTATCATAAGCTTGGAACTTTTACTAGATATGGAGATCACATATGTGCACATATACGGAGATTCTATGTTAGTAATTAGACAACTTGAAACCAAATACAAGACTAGACCAGTATTAGAACCATAAGCTAAATGAGCTTGACAATTACTCAAGTTGTTTACCAAAGTGGAGTTGAGCCATGTTCCTCGCGAGAAGAATTATGCAGCAAATGAGTTGGCCCAACTAGGAATAGGGGTGAGCTTGCAAGATGGAGTACGTGAACGTATACTGAAGATTAAACGAAGGACTCTAGCTACCATCTTTCATCACTCGCCACGAAGAAAACAATGAATGGTACGTTGCTACACTCGATCACATCGATGTGGACTGGAGACAACCTATTATTTCTTATCTTCAGAATTCTAATGATCTGGCAGATAAGCGGATTCGTTTCTTAGCTCCTAATTATATACTCAAGGATGAGGAGTTATAAAGAAGAGGAGAGGAAGACATATTCTTGAGATGTGTCTTCGGACGTGATGCTAAGAGATTGATGAGGGAAGTTCATCTAGGGACAGCAGGGGCACATTAGGCCGGTCCAAAGATGAGATGGTTGATACGACGACATGTCTATCATTGGCCAGGTATGCTCAAAGATTGCATCACGTTCGCTAAAGGTTGTGAAGATTGTCGGAAACATGGTCCAATTAGCCACATGCCCAGAATACCATTATAGCCTATAATCAAGCCTTGGTCAGCTCGAGGATGGGCTCTGGACTTAATTAGAATGATTCATCTTCATTCATAAGACAGGTACAAATACATCATAGTGGCTACTGATTTCTTCACAAAATGGGTTGAAGCTCGACCTCTCAGAGTATCATAAGCGAAGGTCATTCGCCAGTTCTTATTTGAAGATTTCATCTGCAGGTTTGGTATTCCTGAGAGTTTTGTTTCAGACCGAGGGGCAGCATTCATGTCTAGAGATGTAGATGAGCTCATGAAGGATTTTGGAATACATTTTCTACATTCTTCTCCATATTATGCCCAATCCAACGGTTAAGCTGAAGCAAGCAACAAGATCATCATACACATCCTTAAATGAATGCTTTCGAGCAATGCCAGATTGTGGCATGAAGAGTTATTCAATATATTATGGTCTTATTGAACAAGCAAACGCACCCCAATGGGAACTACTCCTTATGCTCTAATGTTTGGCCACGATGAAGTCCTACCATTGGAAATTAACGTACAATCTTTAAGGGTAATGGAGCAAAACAATCTGATCAGTGAAGATTATGTACATGCTATGTGGCTGGAGCACAAAAACTTGGATGAGAAGAGATTACAAGCTTATGACGGTCTCTGTGCTGAAAAACGGAATGTGGCTCGTGCCTATGACAAATATACTAGGGGCATGAGTTTTGCAGAGGAAAATTGGTTTGGCGAATGATATTGCCCGTTGACGAGAAGACTGAAGGCCGAGGAAAATAGTCAGAAAAATGAGAAGGACCATACATCATAGATCGACTCTTTGGCAAGGTTGCTATCTGGTTACGAGATCGAGAAGGAACAATTCATGCTAATCCTATTAACGGACGTTATCTTAAGAAGTACATACAGCCAGTTTGGGAGTATGAAGACCTGCCATCAAGCACTTAATTCAGTTCATTCACACTTCTTGTTCTTTCCCTCGCATGAATGAACTGAAGGGGCAACACATAGGGATTTAGACATAATTAGCCTATACTTGGGACTAAATTTTTTTATTTTAAGCTTTGTTAATACAACCTGTTAGCCTATACTTGTGGCTAAATCTTTTCATCTTTTCTAATTAAAGAGTTCATGCTCGCCAACTACTGTGGCCAAGTTATGTACAAACTATGTTTGAATTTATCAATATAAAAGTAGTATTGCATAAGGAAACTCTTTGCTTTGAATATAAACAGATTACATTGAAATGAAAGATTACAAAGGCTTTGCAGCCTTAAGCTCTGATACCATATGCATACATGGAAAAGAGGGACCTCAAGAGACAAAAGAAAGAGGATTTGAAACGCCTTAATGCATTTAGAAACTGAGTTGTTGCTAGCGAGGAAGACGAGGTGAGTTTTCCCACGGGATTGTGGCTTTGTCACTCTATAGATACTTAGGGTGATTCAGCCAAGGCAACACCTGGACATAGATCACTATCTAGTCCAGGTATGGACATGGATATCACTATCTAGAGTCTATAATATCAAATGTTTTATCTGGAGGATTTTCCAGATAAGAAAGCCAAAGCAAACTTGAAAAAATGAAGTTCATCTCGCGAAAAAGTTTGGAAGGTATGACCACAAGTAGTGAATAAGAAGGCTGAAAGATTAAAGGCAAGGAAAGCGAAAGAGTTTTGTTGAGAAGTGAGATTTTGTTAATGTGGACATGTGTTTTTATATTACATCATTCGAGTGACGCAACTTTTTAGAGGAGTTGTGTAACATGGAGCTTGCGTGTGATGTTACCATTTGGAATAACAGCGCGTCATTCGAGTAATATTCAAGTCTTTTCGCTTGCATAGGTAATTTAAGCTCAAGGCTTGAGGGGCAATGTTTGGGCCTGAAATAAATATTTCATATTGGGCTTGAAAGGCTGGAGTCTTGGCGAGCGGCCCGGTTAGAAATGAAGCTTGGCGAGCGGCCAAGTAGAATAAAAGAGTCAGTTTCCACATTGGTTTAGGACTATAAATTAAGATAGTTTGCGCGGCTTAATATTTATTTGACCTTTCCTGCTTCGGTTAGGTTTCCTTCAGGAAATAAGTTGTGGTAACATTGAAACTATATAAAGATAAGACCCGTGTGCTGGTAAGCATCAAGAGTTATATTGAGAAGCAAGTAGAAGATGTAGAAGAGAATTGAAAGACGACTATTGAGTATTATATAAGGAGAGTAAGAGCATTTGAGAAACGGTCCCCGATCAAATACAAAAGCTTTGCTATACACAAACACCTAGACATCTCGTCAGAGATTCTATCCCTGCAACCAGACGATCAAAGTGTTTGTCACCAATCCGGTAAGAGTATTGCGATCAAAGAAAACAACGCAACTGGAAGATTGAAGGGCTTGTCACATATCGAGTGAGAGTTCGAATATCTAAGGAAGCAGTGTTCTCGACACATCGTTAAAGAAGTTGCTCTGCTTTGCACTTGTAAAGGGTAGTGTGAGGTATTGATTTCTGTAGCTCTGCTAGAGACATAAAAAACTCCAAAGTCCTAGGTCACTAGGCGAGAAGGACCCATTCAGGTAAGGTTAGTGCTCTCTTTATCTTAATCGTTTAATCAAGAAGTCAGACAACTTACACATTTCACATTCCGTCGAGAAATGGTAGCACGCAAGCACACAAAGAACAAACAGGATAAGCCGATACTTGCGGTTAAACTATTTGAAGTCAGTAAAAGAGACAGTTTGCATGAGGATCTCTATGCGCTCCTCGCCAAAGATATTTTGGAGTCAAACAATTTGAACACTAAGGCAAGTTGCCTTATAGCTTATTAACTATCCCTGCAGAAGCCTTCAAAGAAGAAAGCCCCATCTTCATGCCACTTGATGATGTCTTGATCTTCGCTAGGTTGCTACTGAAAACTATTTATCAACAACCCCATATTAGATATCAAACAACCCATCATCTACACAACTGTTTCTGAGGATTAAAATAAAAATCCTAACTCGCATATATTAATGAGACATGGTGCAAAGTCACCGAAACCACAGATTCACAACATCAAATACGGTAAAGCTAAAACTAGGGGACAACATTACGTTTAGTCAAATAATACACAAATGTTCAGAGAATTTGTCACATCTATCGATCAATCATGAATTAGGTATTTATACAAGCATACTTACAAGTCAAGAAGGAAACCTAATCAAATACAGAATCTTATTTAATTACAGAATATATACTTCCTATATATACAAGGACTGTGACTCACTCCAACACTCCTCCTCAAGTTGGAGCATACAAATCTCGAATGCCCAACTTGTCAAGTGAGTTACTGAAGGCTCTAAATGAAACAGTTTTAGTAAGGATATCAGCTAACTGCTCCTCGGAATAAACAAATGGGAATGTGATAATACGAGCATCTAGCTTCTCCTTGAAAGTGTCTATCAATCTCCACATGCTTTGTCATATCATGTTGAATAGGGTTATGTGCAATCTCTATTGCAGCAGTGTTGTCACAATAAAGAGGCATTGGCCGCTTCTGCTTGAAACCCAAATCACTAAGCAAATATTTACAGGTCACAGACACCTTGAGCCATACCTCTGTACTTAGCTTCTGCACTAGAACAAACCACCACATTTTACTTGTTGCTTCTCCAAGGGACTAAATTTCCACCAACAAATGTAAAGTAGCTAGAAGTAGAACGTCTGTTAGTAATATTACCTGTCCAGTCTGCATCAGTGTACCCACTAGTTTCTAAATCTCCATGCTTACAAAACATAAGCCCTTTACCAGGTGCAGACTTCAAGTACCTCAAGATTCATATGATCCTCACTAGGATTGTGTATTTACTGACTCACTACACTAACAACATAAGCGAGATCAGGTCTAGTGTGTGACAAATAAATCAACCTTCCAACTAACCTTTGGTATCAAGATTTGTCTATAGGAATTTGATCAGGATATTCTACAAGCCGATGATTCTGCTCAATAGGTGTATCAACCTGTTTACAGTCAAGCATACCAGTCTCTGCCAACAGATCTAAAACATATTTCCTTTGATTCAGCATAATACAACCCTTACTTTGAGCTATCTTAATACCTAGGAAATACTTCAAGTTCCCCATGTCCTTCATCTCAAATTCAGAAGATAACTACACTTGTAAGCTATTGATCTCATCAAAGTCATTACCTGTCATAACTATGTTATCCACATAAATAATTAATGCTGTCAACTTTCCTTGGCGATGCTTTAGGAACAACGCGTGATCTAAATTGCTCTGTCTATACCCAATCTTCTTCATGAAAGCTGTGAATCTTCCAAACCACACTCTTGGAGATTGTTTCAGTCCATATAAGGACTTTTTTTAATTTGCACACCACATTCTCACATGTAGAAGTACCAGATCCTAGAAGAATATCCATGTAAATTTCTTCATTCAAATCTCCATGAAGAAAGGCATTCTTCACATCAAACTATTGCAAGGGCCAGTCCAAATTAGCTGCCAAAGACATAAGAACACAAATAGTATTGATCTTTGCTACTGGTGCAAATGTCTCATCATAATCCACTCCATACTTCTGAGTGTATCCTTTTGCAACCAACCTCACCTTATACTTGTCAACCAATCCATCTGCATTATGCTTCACAACATACACCCATCTACACCCAACAGTCTTTTTTCCAGGTGGTAACGATACCAAATCTCAAGTACCATTCTTGTTGAGAGCGTCAATCTTAACCTCCATTGCCTTGGCCCACTTCTCCTCCTTGATTGCACCTTGCACATTACTAGGAAGAGAAACAGTAGATAATTGATTCACAAATGCTATATAGGGTTTAGACAATCTATGGGTTGACACATAATTAGCTACAGGATATGTGGCGTCAGCTGACAAGAGAGGTTCATACTTCTTTGGAGGTTAACCACGGGTTGACCATACTTCTTTGGAGGTTAACCACGGGTTGACCTAGCAGGTAAGACTCTTTCAGGAACACTAGAAGTAGACACAGGGACACTATTACATACCTCAGGCGATGATAGGCTAGGAGAGATCATTGATGGTGAGGGAGAGATTAGACTTGCATGTACATCTTCTTCAATAACTGGTGACTGATTACTGACTAATTCTCCTCCTTTCGACATGTCAGACATTTGTTCAACATGGTGAACACAGTAAAAACCTGGAATAGTCATATTTTTTTGGAAATCTTCGATGGGTCGAAGATGGTCTTCGATGGATCGAAGACCACACTCTGGTCGATCTCGGGAACCCCCTTCGATAGGTCGAAGAGGTTCTTCGATGGATCGAAGATCACACCGTGGTCGATCCTAGGAATCCTCTTCGATGGGTCGAAGAGGTTCTTCGATGGAGCGAAGAGGTTCTTCGATGGAGCGAAGAGATCCTTCGATGGATTGAAGACCACTGTCTGCACGATCCAAGGAACCTTCTTCCATGGGTCGAGGCTATTTTTTGATGGATCGAAAAGGACTTCCGACTGGGACACTTTCAACTGAAATACGATCTCCTAGTTCCCCAAATTGGTCTTCATAAAATACATTCTTCTCCTCCTCATGAAGAGTTGCTGAAGGAGAGAAATAACACATGTCTTCACTGAAAGTGACATCCATGGTGACATAGAACTTCAGAGATGGAGGATGATAACACTAGTGTCCTTTCTGGTGAGTACAATAGCCAACAAACACATACTTAAGAGCACGAGCCTCCAATTTAGACCTCTGATTCTTATAGAGATGAACACATGCCACACACCCAAAAACACGAGCAGGAAGTTTATTTAGAGATGGTATGGTAACGAACTAAGACAATAACTCAAATGGAATTGAATTCTAAAGAGCAGCAGATGGCAAACGATTGATAATATGAGAGGCACACAACACAGCTTCTCACCTCAAATTCTTGGGCATGTTGGCACTGAGTAACAAAGCCCCCGTCCCATGTCCAAGAGATGTCGATTCTTCCTTTCTGAAACTCCATTCTGCTCTGGTGTCTGAGGACAAATAGTCTGATAAGCAATTCCATGCTGCTGAAAATAGTCTTGAAAATAGTGGTTGATAAACTCTCCTCCATTGTCAGATCGAAATATCTTCACACATGCAGTGAATGCAGAAAACACAACATCTTTCCTTTTCAGCAACACAATCCATGTTAATCTTGTAAAGTCATCAATAAACAAAACAAAGTATTTCATTCCTGCCAGTGTAGAATTCTTTTAAGGTCCCCATACATCAGAATGAATCAACTCAAACGGTGCTGAACTAGACGACAAACTAGGAGAATAACTAGACTTATGACTTTTAGCAAAAACACAAGTTTCACAATGGAGGTTTGACTCCTTTATTCCCACAAATAAGGAAGGCATAGATTTCTTCATGACCCCAAAAGATGGATGACCAAATTGACGATGCCATAGCCAAATCTCCTTCACTCGATCAGAATGCAATGTCAAGGCAACAATTGGTGATGGCACTCTTGTCTCCCCGCTGTACATGCAATTCAAGTGAAACAGTCTCCCCCTCAGATCTCCCTTGCCTATTATCACCTGGGATGAAAAATCCTGAAAGATGGCATACATGAGAAAAAGTTTACAGAACATTTGTTTTGTGAGTTCAATTCAGAGACAAATAATAGGTGATGAGATAGAGAAGGAACATAGAGGACATTATGTAACATAATGGTAGGAGTAACTTGAATTGACCTTATGAAAGGACCCCACTCCGATTTAGTTGCCTAAACTGAAATCAAACCCCTTCGAAAACATGACCTTAAAAAAATAAAAAATTTCGCCAGATGAAAGGACCCAACCCCAATTTAGTTTCCTAAACCGGAATCAAACCCTTTCTGAAAACACGAACCTTCAAATATCATAGAAATTTTGGCAGAGTTTCACTATATCGCGGAATTACCATTAACCTGCACCCGAAAACACACTTCATCCTATGCCACAAAAGCCAAACCGTGGGCACCAATCCCATCTGGATTTTTCAAAAACATAACATAATGTAAAGTAATAAGCAAAACTGTAACTTTAAAGAAATCCGGGAAAATCATATGAAAATATAAACATCAGAGTATTCAGAGCGACCTCTAGTATATACATATATACACAAAAGTAGGCCAAACAAGAAACCTACTGAAAAATGAAGAGTGGCTCGAATACTATGCCTCCAACCGTGACGTGCGACACCTGAATCCAAACTACAAACTGGGCACGGAAACCGAAAAGCCCAGGGGAAAGGCAAATAAAATCATTAGAGTGAGTGAACGAAAATAAGTATATGTCTTTCACCATTTACATAACATAAAAATAATGCGAGTTCTTAAAATAAATGGAGGTGTCGGGCGAATATCTCAAGCCCGACAGTGATAGACTAGGCGAATCTCTCAAGCTTAGTGGGCACATCAGGCGAATCTCTCAAGCCTGGAACTGGACTACCGGTGATCAGCCGAGCCGAGTAGTCAATGCATCGATGCTAAGTAAATGCCATCACCTCCAAAACAATAAATAATCTCAATACTGTACTGGAAATAAATACTGAAACCAAGAACTCGCTACGACAGTGTAAATAAATGTTCACTCATAGATAAGCACAGCGCGCAGACGCGCTAATCCCAAGATCCAGCGGAAGATCCCTCGCCCAACGTACGATCTTGATCCCCTGAATAATCACAAATACCACTGTTCAAAATCATATTTCAAAATCTTGAACCACATCTCGAGAACCAACCATTCCCGGAAACATATAACTCGATATCGATGAAATCGTTGAAAATCCAATAAACACACTATAAAACCTTGCCACAAATTCCGATGCTCAAACCAAAATATATATAAACCTCACCACTGCGATCGGTGCGCAATTCCATGCAAAACAACATAAAACTTGTCGAAAATCACCTCGGCCGGAAAACTGTTGCGCGCAGGGTCGCTGCCGTCGGAAAATTTCAACCTAAACATGGATTTGAAGATCTCGACATTTCCAACAACTTTCTAGTTCAATGTTAAGCCTAAATTTGACCGGAAAATGTCCAAATCTCACCTTAAAGTCGAAAACCCTCGCCCAACAACTTTGACAAGCCATAACTTCTTCATCCGGCAACCAAATTGAGTGAATGACCTATCAAAAGAAAGAGGAGCTCAAGCCCAACAACTTTTATGAAGACACCACGGCCAAAAGATACCAGAATCGAGCTCAACGATGGCGAAGAACCCACGACCCGAAACGGGTCAAAACCACCCACGGGTCAACGTGGTCAACGACCCAGTTTCCCAATTTGGAAAGTTTCCAAAATCATCACGTATCCATCCAGTATTTATATCGTACACGTATCTTCCAAATCACATCGAAACCAAATGGATAAATACGACTAAATCCAACGGCCGAAAATATTCATAACTTATTTCCCGTAACTCGAAATAATCCTCCGGAAATTCCCACGAACTCGAAATTAAAATCTCTACAAATTTCGTGAAGGATCTCAAATCAAATTCTTGCCCAATAATTTAGTTGTTAACAAGCCCGCCATATCAGCCAATTACGACAAAATCGCGACTAATCACGAAACTCGCAAATCTACCCTTTCCGGTTCGGGTTGTTACAAATCTACCCCCCTTACAAAAATTTCGACCTCGAAATTTCGAAGCCTGCCAACTGAAAAATAAGGACACTGGCTCTGCATACTGCTCAAACTCCCAAATGATTACTTCAACTGAATGACTCTGCCATCAGGCTTCACAATAGGAAATATCTCTGTGCTGTAATCCCTGCACTCTCAAATCTAGAATCTGAACTGGCTCCTACACAATTGTCAAGTCTTCCAGTATAGGGAACTGATAGGGTACTAAACATGCAATAAATCTGAAATGTAGTTCCACCACATGGAATACAACATACACACTGGCCAACGCTACAGACAATGCCAAACTATACGTCACAACACAAACTCGCCCCATGATCACATACGGACCAAAATAACGTGGTAAACTCATGACTCAACCTACTCACATCTACATAACTTCTCTGCCGATCACGGGCAATTATCAACCTGTCCTTGCTAACCCGAAGGTTAACAGTAGCGCATTCCACTAAATCAGGACCAAAAGCCATCTCATTCCTAACTCGCTCCAACACAATGGAGTGCAACACTGTTCCTCATATACAACTTCATATAATGTCATAACAATACTGGTCTGCAAACTGATACTGCAAGCAAACTCGAACAAATAAAACTGCTGGTCCCAAATCCTTCTGAAATGCAATTCACAGAACTACCACATGTCCTCCAAAGTCTGAATAGTCCTCTCAGACTACCCACCAATCTGAGGATGGAAAACTGCACTAAACTATAATCTGGTCCCCAATGCTCACTGTAATGCTTGCCAAAACTTTGTTGTAACTGATTATCTCGATCAGCACTCCGGGACACAAGCATACCATGAAAATGAACAACCTCTGCCAAATACAGCTATGCCAGGCTGCCCACTAAAATCTTTCCTGGAAGTACAAGGAAAACAACTGATTTCGTCAAACGGTCCATAATAACCCAATAACTAGTATTACCATCCGAAGTACGCGGTAACTGATACACGAAATCTATAGTGATATGCTCCCACTCCTAATCTGGAATCTCCAATGGCTGTAACTTCCCAGCAAGTTTCCGTCCCTCTGCCCTCACTTGCCAACAAATGAGGCATCTACTCACATAAGCTGTTATTTCCCTCTTCATGTTGCGCCACAAGTAGTAAACTCTAAGTATCTGATACATCTTCGTACCACTAATGCATAACATATGTAGAACAATGAGCTTCAATAAGCATCTTTCTCTTCAGATTATTGTCTCTGGACCCACCTACCCTCACTCTGCACGATAAAGTGCCAACATTCCTCAACTGATACTCTGCTGGAACACCATTCTGAATCGCATTCTTCTTGTCCAACAAGTAGGAATCCACATCCTGAGCCTCACAGACCTGATCAAGTAACACAGGTAGATCCTGGAACTAGCCAACAATGCTCCATCATCTCACTCTAACTCAGTTCTCGTAGCTCACAACTCAGCTAACAATGATTTTCTTGCAACACGTACATGAAACATAGAAACTCCAAATTTCTGACTAACTGCATCAGCAACAACGTTGGTCTCCCCTGAATGGTAGTCAAAGTACAAATGTGCAGTCACAGTCGTTAATCAACCCAATCCATCTACGCTGCCTCATGTTCGAATCTGGTTGAATACGTAAGTAAATGAAACTCAAGTGATCAGTGTACATCCTGCACTGCGCTACACGCCATACTAGTAGTGTCTCCAACTCTTCGATGCTAACACAAAGACAGCTACTCCCAAATCATACATAAGATACGTAACTTTATAAACCTTCCACTGCCTGGAACCATATACCATCATATTGCCCTGCTGCATCCCAACACGACCAAAATCTAGTTTTGAAACTTCACTATACATAACATAATCCTTACTGACATCACATAATGTGAACACTGGCGTAGTAATTAACCTCTCATCTAACCACCACATGTAACTCTCATCACAGGTATCTGACCATTTCAAACTCAACCCTCTAATCGAATCTGATGATACTCAAATCTGAAATCAATCTCTGAAAACTGAAGCCCCAATAAGCTGATCAAACAATCCATCAATCTGAAGTGAAGGATACTTGCTCTTCTCTGGAGCCTGATTCAGCTTCCATTAGTTGATGCACAACCCCATCGAACCATCCTACATCCTCATAAAACATACTGGAACACCCCAAGGTAAAACACTGAATCAAATGAAGCCTTCCTCAAACAACTCCTGAAGTTGAATCTGCAACTCCCTCAACTCTGATAAATTCTCTGAAAAACATCTGGATACTTACAGATAGCCTCAACATCACGAACATCAGGTACAACAACCTCAACATCACGAACATGTGCCAAGTACGGCATACATCCTTGCTTCATCATCAGCTCAGTCTCATTGCTGAAACCACACATAGTAGAGAAGCATTTCTTTCACCTCTAAGTAAGATCTCTGGCACGACTGGACATCAAAGGACTACAATATTCATGCGACGAACAACCACTCCGTAGCTAGTCCATACCTCCTGCAAAACTTATAGTCTCGATACCCCACATGATACTTACACTCTCATCAACCGGATACAACACTCTCCACAAACCTAGAAGTGAAGATATAAGCATAATAACCATGGATGTCAAGCAATGGTAACCTCAGGGAAACTCTGCCCTCACACAGAGTCGTGGCATGAACTCTGGCATGTCCAACTAACCGTCCACGTTAGTTGCGACTTGCTGATTGACTTGTCTAGAAGTCTGCGCTGGTCAAACTCCAGAAATGGTACCTTGAACTCCTCTTGAACTCTGAGCTGCCGAACCACTAAAACAGCTGACTGAGGATGTTCCCTCGTAATGTGACCCTCTTGGCCACCATAATAGCAACTGAGAGTGCTCCTCAGACACAAACCCCACAGTGACAATTGCTGTGTGGAAGGATCACCAACGACCACCCTGACTCATACCACAGGAACTAGTCCACTAATCTCTGATCTCCTTCTCCACCAAACGGATCTTCCGCCTTGTCCAAATGACCCTCAACATAATCGAAAAGGCCACAACCTGATGAAGCTATTGATCCGAATGTGCCTGAACTCAACCTCATCAAAGTATCTCGACTAAGTTCACCTTCCTCAAACCGACATGTCTGAAACCGCATATGCCTTTCCTTCTCAATGTCCTCGCCTCTGAGTGTAGCACATCAAACTCCTCACGGTTGTCTCGAGGCATAACAGTCAAAATCCCTTTGATGCTCAGGTTCAAACTCATCTCGAACCTCCTGCATTGCTTCCTCTGAAGCCACATAACACGTGCAAACTAGAACAAACATGTAAACAATACATCCCTGCCTCAGGTTGGTAAACACTCCATATTTCTGTTGTTGGGTAGCCTGATTGAACCATTACCGTATAAATAATACCCTGAATGTAGGTCATGGAGTCGCAACAGGAACTCACATAATACCAACCCACCAAATGCAATGATCTGACTCAAGCAAACCAACAACTACCACAATTCTCTGCTCTGAAGTAACATGTAGGCACCCATACACTGCAACTCGATCGAATATAATGTACAGTGTGAGCTTAATTAGTAGATACATGTCCAGTCCAACCATATCTCATTGGGTAACAGCTAAGCGAATTATGAGGTACTTGAAAGGAACTACTGAGATGGGAGTTTTCTATAAGAAAGGAGGAAGCACAGATATCTTGGGGTACACTGACAGTGACTTGCTGGTAAGTTGGATGATCGCAGAAGTACTTCTGGTTTTGTATTTTTGCTAGGATCTGCAGCAGTCTCATGGTGTTCGAAAAAGCAACCTGTAGTGGCACTTTCAACTACGGAGGCGGAGTACATAGCGGCAACTCTCTGTACTTGTCATTGTGTTTGGCTTAGAAGAATACTTGAGAAGCTCGGGGTCAAGAATGAAGAAAAGACTGTGATTGAATGTGACAACAGCTCCACCATTCAGTTATAAAAAATCCAGTTTTCCATGTGATAGTTGCATATTTATGCAACGTTTATGTGCTTAAACAAACCGTATATTTAACTCTTTTGTTTTGTTTTTAAGTAAATTAATATTATTATTTGTTTTTAGGTATTCTGGAGATTAATGAAGGAAATGAGATGAAATAATATATTTTGGCGAGGAAACCTTGGCGAGAAGGTTTGTCCTTGGCGAGGAGCAGCTTGGGAGATAATTAGCTCTTGCTAATTATATTTTATTATATTTTGCTTGTGAGTGGACTTGGACTTTTGTGAGCAACTTGGATTGAGATGATTGAGTTAAAGTAGAATTGATGGAGTGCACGTGCAAGCCAACTTGGTTAATTGGCTTGATTGAAGAAAAGCAATTTTTGCTTGCTTGGCGAGGAAGAGCAAGGAGAGAAGAAAAGTCCTATTATAATAATGAGATTAAGAAGAGTTTGGCTGGATTTTGGAGTCTTGCACGTGGGTTGCTAGCTAGGTTAATTAACCTAGCTAGTCTGGAGCATATAAATAGCTAGCAAGAGAACGTACGCGGGGACGGACGGAGACCATTCGATAATTTTCTCTTTTCTTTTTAGACTAGAATTTTATGATTCCATGAGGAGCTAAACTCCATTGTTAAGGGGCTGTTTTGAAGCCCCGTTCATGATATCTAGATTGCTTATGCACGTTAACTAAGTTTTGTTTTTGTTATGTGAATGAGGTTTCTTTGTTATTTATACAGTGATGATTCTTGATTATGTATGCTTTGAGTGCACGCTTAGTATGCATGTTTAGGAATCTAATTCTAAGAAAATTGATGGCTGTTGGTGATTATTACCTTCCTCAAGTTTCAATCGTAGAACCCATACATGCTTGGTATAAGAAACCCTAGGTCTAGCAAGACACGACCGTAGTGTACTTGTAAAGCCTTGTAGATTCTCAAACCCTTTCTAAATCTTAATGCTTTTCTCTTAGTTAATTCGAGTCCGTGACTTCGGGTTCTTTGAGGGATAGACAATATTGATAAGCAGACCTTCAATGTTGTAAACATAAGGATCGGGTAATAGGTTGTGTTCACAGCTCGGGGCCTTCCTGGGAATCTTTCATTCATAACATTTGCATTATTTAGTTAAGCATTTGTCGTCTAGATGGAGTGACGGTGGTGGATAGCACTTCCCTTAACCTATTTTATCATTGATTGTCAGTTTTACTTTTACTCTGTTTTCTGTTTCAGTTTCGTAATCTGTTTTGCATAATTTTGTTCGCCAACCAAACCAATTCCGATTGTATCGAAATTTCGCGTGTTAATCCGTCACTGTGTCTATAGTGTCCTGTATTAATTTCATGATTTTAGGTTGAGTCTAGATATTTTAATTAATTACATTAGTGTCCAGTGGTCGAGTCTGTCAGATTTCTGACTTTCGTGTCTGTTTGTAGTTTAGAATATTAAGTCTCATCTTTCCCCGTGGATTGACCCCTATACTATTATATTGCATTGACAAGCATATTGAGTTTATTATAGGGTAACTTTGAGGGTGGTTAAACACTCGATCACCATGGCAAAAGTAAGCATATTGGTGTACGGTTCCACTTCTTGAGGGATCTTGTGAGAGAAGGAGTGATTCAATTGAATTATTGTAATTCACAAGTTCAGATTGCAGATATCATGACAAAGCCTCTCAAGTTGGAACAGTTCTTCAAACTCAGAACAATGCTGGGAATGATTGAAGCAGCAGAAGTAAGCTAAATGCAGATGCTTTAGCTTAAGTGAGGGAATGCTGGTTAGTTAATCGTTTACTTGATTGTTTCTGTTTCAAAGTATATGAATAATGCCCTGTTTCTTAGGGACTTGTAGATAGAGTTGGACTCTGTCTCCTCAATTAGTGACCGCGTTATAAGACATGTAGAACATGGATTTGTTAGTGCTGTTACTGCTTATTTCCCATTCCTGTTTGTAAGGCTATATAGCCACAAGTTTGTTTTCAATTGATTGAGAGAATTCCCTCCAACCATATTGTTTGTGCATTCCATACTTTGAGTTCTAACACCTCGCACAATCCCAAATCGACTTCAATTGTTCGCTCATCGGCTTGACAATCCATCACTCTCTCTTTAATTCGAGATTGTTCCGCCTGATTATTCGTCTTCTTTCCTTCCTGTCAATTCCCGAATTCCAAGTCTCTAACATCGATCATGGGAACATTTTGATGTTAGGAATTTATAGCTAAGGAAACGATTCAATGAATTCATCTTCTCTTTTTTTTGAGAGAGAGTGAATTCATCTTCTTAAAAATCTTTCTATAAATATGCTAGCAATAGATTGCCAATCTTAGTCTATCCTTCACTTGTTCAGATCCTGAATAAGGGATATTCAAGATATGAGCAAATGTTGATGATTAGTATCAGCGATATGGGTGTCGAGCATTGGGCGTGATCAGGAAAGGATGGGGTCCGAGACGGTTGAGGTTGGGCGATAACGTCTCATGATTAATGTCAGGTGGTGACGATGAAGAATTAAGGTTGGGCGATGTCGGTGAAGGATTGAGGTTGGGCGATGTCGGTGAAGGAATGAGGTTGGGCGATGTCGGTGAAGGAATGAGGTTGGGCGATGTCGGTGAAGGAATGAGGTTGGACGATGTCGCTCTCGGGTCTTGATACTGCTAAGATCAACAACGGTTAAGGAGAGACGGAGTGATCCGCCTTCAACCCTCCGATGCCTAAGTCAGAAATGATATAAAGATTGGATAGAATAACGGTGTAGTAAGTCAAGAGCGCGTACCATTTAATGTTCAGTTGACCGGCATATATTGGTGGTTGGAGGTTGGGCTGTCTTCTTGTTTTCGATGTGGGACTTGGTGTGTGTGCTGCTCTACTGGATGTTGTCTAACCGGTGTTGGTGACGGCGCGTGAGCGTTATCCCGATCGGATATCGGGCGGGTTTGGTCATCGAAGTTGGAGCTTTCCTGGCGGTGGGTCCTGTCGTGGTGGCGGTGAGACATATTATAACGTATAATTGAGGTCGCCTAAGCACGTGTGTAGGTGATTAAGCCGGGTATATGTACAAGTCCCCCAACTTGCTCAGCCAAGGGGATCAACCTTGGTTGGCGAGTTGAAAAAGAAGTGATACCGGGCGAGATCACCATAACGTGCTTCGGCGGCGATGTGTACCTTTGTTTGGGAGCCGGGTATCATGCCATATAGTCCCCCAACTTGGCGACCTAGGTTGTGCGCCTTGGCTGTGGGTGCCCTTGTACCTGCACATGTCATTTGGATCGGCCTGGGGCGAGATCGGTGAGTAGCTAGTTCACCGTTCTGCCGAGATCTTTGTTGTTTGAGCGTTCGTCCGTTTGTGGGCGCTATGGTAGGGGGAGCTCGTTTGGATTGGTAACCCTTAAGTCCCCGAGTCCGTTCCTCCTAGTGGCCAGTAATGAAGAGTGAAGCCGCATAATGAAGAGTGACAGTTTATCTGCTTGTGGGCGCTATGGTAGGGGGAGCTCGTTTGAATTGGTAACCCTTAAGTCCCCGAGTCCGTTCCTCCTAGTGGCCAGTAATGAAGAGTGAAGCCGCATAATGAAGAGTGACAGTTTATCTGCTTGTGGGCGCTATGGTAGGGGGAGCTCGTTTGAATTGGTAACCCTTAAGTCCCCGAGTCCGTTCCTCCTAGTGGCCAGTAATGAAGAGTGAAGCCGCATAATGAAGAGTAAAGCCGAGTGGGGAGCGATATCGGTGATGAAGGGCGATGGGCGATATTGGAGATGGAGAATAAACCGCCCATATTTTGGTTATTCGCTTACCTTCATCGGCGTGGTTGGTGTGGTAATTGTGCCTGTTCTGCCTATCATTAAATGCTGGCTGGTGTCATGATGCCACGTGGCCGAGTAGGGCGTGTTGGGGTTCCCAAACGTCCCGTCGTAGCCATAAAGCGTGATGATGGTTTTTTCGAAAGCTGTGTCCCTCCTCGAAACGGTGCGTACCGGTTCTCGTTCCAGACCTTTCTACTTCTGGCTGACACGTGCCGGGATCCCCTTGACCGACGTGTCTGTTCCAACGGTTGCGATCTCGCCGTTTTGTCTATATATATGCTTCGTTTATCATATGTTTCCTTTCTTTTCTGCGTTTCTTGCTTCTGAACTCCTTTGGTATTTTCTGTCGTCGGATTCTCCCGTTTGCCCTCTGCCTCCGTCGTGCTTGTCGCTGCGCCGCCGTAGGTTCTCCAGTTCTTCCTCAACCTCTGGTAAGGACTTGCTGCTTAGTGTCTTCTGTGGTTTTTGTTGTTTCATATTTTGGTTTTGCTCTGGGTTTTGGGTTGTCTGTGTTTGCCCTCTTTTTCTTCTCTTGTTTGTTTTGTTTGCCGGGATGGTATGTCGCCTAGGAAACTAGTTGCGGGCTGGCGAACCGTTTAGGTTTTGACATTGTCCGTGGCTGTTTCGTAGGGGCCATGTCTTCTTCTCGTAACGACGCCGACACCGTCTCTGGATCTCGCCGTTATGGGCTTGACGGGCCTCTTCTATGGACACTCAGTGATGGTCAGGAGGTTGATGAGCCTGCTAAGGCGTTGTCCATGGCGGAGTTGGACAAGGTGAGGTCCGAGTTTCAGATCGGTGCTGGTGTTATTCTTAAGTCCCCGGCTCCTGGTGAGCAGTTTTCTAGACCGCCCAAGGGTTTTATCGCCGTTGATCGCGCTCAGCTTCGGTACGGCCTTCGCCTGCCTCTTCATCCCTTCCACGAGTACATATTCGGCGAGCTATGCTGTGCCGTGGGCCAGGTATCGCCCCTGATGCTTCAGGTGTTGAGCGCGATGTTCACATTGTGGAAGCTAGCCGGTCTCGACTACCCTACTCGGAACGAGGTGCTGTACTATTTTGACGTGGCGTATTCCACGAAGAAGGGTTGTGGTGGGACGCTCTCGCTCCGTCAACGACGTAAGAGTTCGTTGGGATTCACCGATTTCGCGAGTTCGTGCCCTGACTGGCGGAGTGAACACTTCTTTGCGAGTGGGTGGTCGTCATTCTCCCGAACCCGTGTTCCAGCTCGGTTTCGTTCCCGAGGTGACGCTTCTATGCCGACGTGATCCTCGTCAGTGTGTCGTTTGCGTGCTTTGTCTTACTTGTTTTTATTTTTGTAGTTACGCGTCAGTATTCTTTGACCGCTATGGAAAAGCGGCGTTGTCATAGGATTGAGAGCGGTTTCAGTGAGAAGTTTAAGAGTGTGTACTTGCTTGCTGATTACCGGATTATGGAGATGACCGGTCTCGCCAAGGCGCCCAGTATGCCGCCCTTGCTTGCTTGTTTGTCTGTTTGTGTTGCTTGCTTTTTTGGTTTTGTGCTTTTTGCTGTGTCTTGGTGTCTTATCTTTCTTCTTGTCTCTTGCAGTCGGGTATACAAATCAGAAGCGGGATCGTAAAATGTCGAGTTCTTATGGCGATATCGACGAGATTCTCGCCGAGCTGGCGGCGGAGGCTGCTAACGCCAAAGTGATCGATCTCGATGTGCGTTCTGGGAGGAACATTGTCCTCTCGGAGCAGACGGACCTGCCTCCTCCCCCGGAGTCCCAGACCGATACGGTGGGAAGCTCTGTTCCTGTTCGGGTTGTTGACGGTCAACCCGAGAGGTCTCCTCGCTCTCCTGCTCGTCCGAAGAGGAGGTCGGAAGGCGAGGCCACCCCTTTTAAGCGCCTGAAGAAAGCGGGCGCGGTTCCTGAAGCTCCCATCCCCGTTCGCGATGATGAGGAGGACGCTCGTGTTACCGTTGCAGTCCCCGGTGCCGGAGCAGATGCTGCTGACAGGGGCGGTGCTGCTGAAATAGGTGATGCCGATAATCTTTGGTACTTAGATAAGGAGGATACTTGCCTTCAGGTTGATGATTCTGACATTCGTCCTTATTGTCTTTTAGACGGTGTTCCCCGGGGTGATCCAAACCTTGCCGTTGACGGGCGCGTCGTCATTGCCCGATCAAGCAACTGGGAAGGACCGCCACCTTATTCGACCGAGATACTCGCTCTCCTGCCTCCAGACGTGGCTACCGTGGCCGATGTTGAGAGTGGGGCCGAGCAGTGTCTGCGGTCGTTTGCCGCCTCTCTCCAGCTGATGTGTCATCAACGTCATACCCTGGTGGCGTCATCCGAGGAGCTGGCTCGCGTCAACTGCCTTCTGTCGGAGAGGGATGAGCAACTTGTGAAAGCGAGCGAGGAGTGGCAGTCCTTGCAGCAGAAGCATGAGGCTTTGGAGAGCGAGAAGAAGCTCGCTGACGAGTGCCTGAACGCCTCCTATATCCGTGGTCGTCAGCTAGAGTTAGAAGTTAAGGAGGAGCGGCAGCGGGCTGAAGATTTGAAGGCTCGTTTGGGCGCTGCCGAGGGCCAAGTTACTGCCCTGCGCGGCCAGGTAAAGGAGTTGGAGGATCGGCGTGAGCAGGAGCTGATCGACGCCGTGGACGATTTCAGAGCCAGCCCTGAGTATAATGCTGCCGTTAAGAAAGCCTTTACGGACGGCCTGCAGCAGACTCAGAAACGCTTCTTTGACAACGGCTGGGTGAACGAGAAGTATGACGCTGACCTGAAGCGTATTTCTGAAGAGCGCCGGCTGAAGCGTGAAGCTCTTATCAAGGTCAAGGAGGAGCAGGCCGAGGAGGAAGAACGGCAGCGGTTGAATGTTTCCCAAGGTATGACTCCTGATGGTTTTCATCCATTAACGCCTAGTGCGTCTCCTTCGACCCCTCTAACCCGTCATATTCGTGATGTTGAACTTTTTTCTCAGGCCCGGAGTGAGAGGTTGGCTGGCTTGTATCGGGAGCGGTTTCGTGAAGACGGCGCTGCAGATCTGCTATGAAGCTCGGGCATCTTTTACCTTACAGTTGTATCGCTTTACTTTTTGCTTAGTGTAGGCCTATTTGAACTTTTGTACTCCTGCCGTGATGGCCTATGAATGAAATGTCAATTTTTCCAAGTGTTGCCCGGTATCGCCAACGATGAAAGGTCTGAAAAAAATTCGTTTGTCTGTTTGTGGAATCAAAGTGTTTAGGGTGACCAAAGTGTACTCTAATAACGTCTAAGAATGATATAGCGTTTTGCATTTTTATCGAGATAACCAAAGTGTCCTAGCAACTCGTATGTAAGTGAGACGGGTGTTTTATAGTGGTTCACCAATTTGGCTACTCCACTCGTGCCTCGCTGGGCTTTTACTATGCTCACTTTTTTTTGTTTTACAGGTATCGACGTCTGGGGACGCGGTATAGGCAAACGACAAAGGTCTGAAGAATTTTTGTTTCATCGGTGGTGGTGCCGGATGACCAAGCGAGATGAGTCCCGGTGTGATGGTGCTGACCGATTGGCTCCTTCGTCCGTGCTGCTACTGGTGACAATATCGGAGGTGTTCTGTATTCCATGTGCGCGGTATCCTGAGGCCGTTCTTGTCTTGGAGGATGAACGTGGTTGGCGTGACGCTCTCGGTGATTTTAAAAGGACCCTCCCATGTTGGTGCCAAGCCCTTAGGTTTGGGGATGACCTCTCTCCAGACCATATCCCCCACGTGGAGCTTCCGTGCCTTTACCCGTCTATTGTAATGACGGGCCACTAGTTGCTTGTTGGCCGAGAGCGCGATGACGGTGTCGTCCTGCCGTTCTTCTCGGAGTATGTTGGCCATGTTTAAGCCGTGCTCGTTGGTGTCCTGGTCGTATCCCTCAAGCCTCGGGCTTCGGTGTGTGATTTCTAATGGTAAGACGGCCTCGGCGCCGTATACTAGTGAGAACGGCGAGTCCCCGGTTGCCTCTGTTGGTGTTGTCCGTATCGCCCAGAGAACCTCGTAAAGGCTTTCTGCCCATTTGTGGCTGTAGTCCTCCATTCTTCTTTTCAGGCCGTTCTTTATTTTTTTGTTTGCCGCCTCTACTTGGCCGTTTGTCTGAGGGTAGTACACCGATGCGAATACCAGGCGAGTTCCCAGGTTGGCTGTGAACCTCTTCATCTCATCGTTGTTGAATTGTTTCCCGTTGTCGGTGACTATCGTCAGCGGGGCTCCGTATCGGCAATATATGTCTTTCCAGAGGAAATTGATGACCTTTTTTGTGGTGATGAGGACGAGCGGTCTGGCCTCGATGTATTTCGTGTGGTAGTCTATGCAGACGATGATGTACTTGAATTGGCCTGAAGACGCCTTCAGTGGTCCGATTAGGTCGAGTCCCCATTGTGCGAATGGTATAGGGCTAACGATGATGGACATTGGCGCTGCCGGGGCGTGTATCCGGTGTGCGTGCTGAGCGCAGGCCTGGCATTTGTCGACGATATTTCTTGCGTCCTGCCGCATACCTCTGTAGTAGAACCCATATCGGAGTAGTTTGTGTATGATGTTATTTGGTCCGCCGTGGTTGCCGTACTTGCAGTCGTGGAGGTTTTTTAGCATGTCCCTGCCTTCCGTTTGCGTGACACATTTGAGCATTGGGAATCCCCTTTTGTTCATGTATAGTTGGCCGTTTTGCATGCTGTAGTATGCCGCTCTCTGGGCGAGTTGTCTTGCTTCTGTTCGATCGGTTGGCGTTGTTCCATCAGTGAGGTATTTGGTTAAGCCTGTTCGCCAATCTTCCTCTGGCGTTGCCGGTGGCGTTGCCGTGGTTATTGTGAATATCTCCTGAAAGCTTTTGGATATGCTTGGTCGTTCTAGTGTTTCCACCTTTGTGTGTCCTCTTGTCGCGATTTCTGGGGCGGTTGCTAGTCTTGCTAGGGCGTCAGCCCTCTTGTTCTGCTCTCTTGGAATGTGCGTTATGTTGTAGAAGGAGAATTTGCCTGGTAGTGCCTTTACGTATCCTAGGTATGCTGACATTTGTGTCCCGCGTGCCTCGAATTCCCCGGTTACGTGATTGACTGTGAGTTGGGAGTCGCTGAATATATTAACATTCCTGGCCCCCGTATCCAGGGCGAGTTGTAGACCGGCAATTAGGGCTTCGTATTCGGCCTCGTTGTTGGATGCCGGGAATGCAAACCGTAGAGCGTATTCGGCGTATGTTTTGCCGGGACCGGTTAGGATTGCCCCCGCTCCTGCCGCTATGGCTGTTTTGGATCCGTCGACGTATAAGTTCCAGTGTGAGGATGTAGTTACCTGGGTTGTGGGTGACGTGCTGGGTGCTGGCTGTTGCTGGTTGGTGATTGTCGGTGTCAGTTCTGCAATGAAATCCGCTATTGCCTGTCCCTTTATTGCTCCTCGTGGTTTGTATTCGATGTCGAACTCGCTGAGTTCTATCGCCCATTTGGTTAATCTTCCGGAGTGGTCGGGGCTGGCCAGTACTTGGCGTAGTGGTTGGTCCGTTAGGACGTGTATAGTGTGAGATTGGAAGTACGGTCGCAAGCGTCTCGCCGATGTTATTAGCGCTAGGGCCAATTGCTCGAGCGCCGGGTACCTTGCCTCTGCGCTTTCCAATCCTTTTCCGGTGAAGAATACTGGTAATTCGGTGTCGGTATCCCGTCTGACTAGTGCTGAGCTAACCGCGGTGAGCGAGGTGGCGAGATAGATGTATAGGACCTCACCCGGAACTGGTGCGTAGAGGAAAGGGATGTGTGCGAGATACTGTTTGATGGCGGTTAGCGCCGATTCGCACTCGTCGGTCCATTCCACTGCCTTCTTTTTGGTGAGTCTGATTGCTTTGAAGAACGGGCCGCACTTGTCTGTATATCGTGCTATGAATCGGGCCAGTGATGCTAGTTTCCCTGTTAACGCCTGGAGTTCCTGTTTTGTTATCGGGCGAGTTGTGTCGAGGACAGCCTGGACTTTTCCCGGGTTAGCCTCGATCCCGCGTTGGCTCACCATGTACCCCAGGAATTTCGTTGTTGTTACTCCGAAGATGCATTTTGCCGGGTTGAGTCTCATGCCGCTGCTGATGAGTGTGTCGAGTACTGTCTTGAGGTTTCTTACGTGGTCCTCCCGGTGTCGGCTTTTGACAATTAGGTCGTCTACGTAGACTGCGACGGTGTCGTTGTCTAGTGGTGCGAGCAGCTCCGTCATGAATCTTTGGTACGTTGCTCCGGCGTTTTTCATTCCGAAAGGCATGACGTTGTAGCAGTATAGTCCTCGGTCGGTGATGAAACATGTTGCTTCGCTGTCCGCAGGGTTCATTTTGATTTGGTTGTATCCGGAGTAGCAGTCCATTGTTGATAGGAGTTCATGGCCGCTGGTGGCGTCTGCGAGTTGGTGAATCTGTGGTAATGGGAAGGAATCTTTTGGACATGCCTTGTTGACGTCGGTGTAGTCTACGCACATTCTCCATGTGTTGTTGCTTTTTTTGACCATGACGACGTTTGAGACCCACTCCGGGTAGTGGATCTTTCTGATGAACCCTATGTCCAGTAGCCGGGCTACCTCCTCTCTCATGGCGCTGTACTGTTCTTCGTTGTATGCTCGCCGCTTTTGTTTCTTTGGGATGGCGTCGGGCGAGATATTTAGTTTGTGTGAGACGATGTCCGTTGCTATTCCTGGCATGTCGGCGTATGACCATGCGAATACGGAGCCGCATTCCCTGAGTATGTTGACAAGAGCGGTCTCGATTGCTGGGTCCAGGTTGACCCCGATCTTGATGGTCCTTTCCGGGTGTTCGTCCGAGATGGAGATAGGCTTTGTGGCTGTCTCGGCTGATGGGCGGGCCGTTAGTGATCCCGCTCGTGGATCTTGGGGGGCCTCGCGCAGTCTGTTTCCCTTTAGTGCGCATACCTCCCTCGCCGGGTAGCTGGCGTGCTCTGGGGATCCCGGTAGGGTGGGCGTTGTTCCTCTGACGGTGCACACTCCCCCGGTCGTTGGAAATTTCATTATTAGCATTCGTTGCGATACGATGGCGTTTATTCTGTTTAGGGTGTTGCATCCGATGATGGCGTTGTAGAATGACGGGGCGTCGACCACTAGGAACTCGATGTGTGTCTCGGCGCTGCAGCCCTCTTGTCCCAGAGCGACTCTGAGGTAGTCACTTCCCAGCGGCTGTATTTGGTCGCCGTTGAAGCTCACTAGTGGGTGGTGGTCCTCCTTTAGTTTAGATGGAAGTCGCTCGAGTGCTTCGTACGCCGGCCGGAATATGACGTTGACTGAAGAGCCTGTGTCCACGAGGCATCGCCCGACGCTGCATAGGTCGATCACGGCGTCCACGAGGAAGGGGTAGTCTTCTGATACCGGCGGTCTTTGCTGCTCTTCTGATTCGTGGAATGTTATGGATCCCCAGCCGGTCCTGGCGACCTTTGCCGGTCCCTGTCGTAGGTTGCATATCGCCCGTTCGTTTCTCCGTTCCGTCTTGGACTTGCCGCCTGTGATTGCGTTGATTCTTCTCACACTATTGATGTTCGTTGTTGGGCGCTTCGGTTGAGCGTCGTGTCCCGTCCTGAACGCTGATAGGTTTCCTTTTTCCAGTTGTGCTTGTACTGCCTTTTTTACTTCGTGGCACCTTTCCGTGTCGTGGGATTCGTTTTGGTGGAAGTCGCACCACCTCCCCGTGTTCCTGTAATCTGTTGCTCGGTATGACTTTTTTGGTAGTGTGAATAGCTCTGGGTGAGCCGTTAGGATGTCGGCGTACTTGGTGTTCAGTACGCTGAATACCGGTTGTGGTAGCGGTGTGGTGTAGTTTGCTTTTTCTTCTCGTTGTCTTTTCCCGCTGTTGGCGTAACCTTTGCCGTTGTTGGCGTAATTGTACCTTCCGTTGTTGTGCCGTTGTCCGCCTTGGCGCCACCGCTGTTGGTCCTGGTCCTGCGACCTTCCCTTATTCCTGGGTGGGGTTGCCCGTGATCGATCGTTGGCGGGGAGCGCTTCCTGTATGTTTGGGGTGAATGTGTTTACCTGTTGCGATGTCGTGGGATTGGAGCCGAAAGTTTGCAGTTCTAGTTGGGCGTGAGATGTCACGCGGTCTAGTAGGTCGGCGTACGTGGTAGCTGGGTTCTCGTTGAGTTTCCAGGTTAGCGATCCTGGTTGTAGGGCGTTTCTGAGTACGCAGAAGGCCGAGTCGCTTGATATGCCGCGGCAGTTGGCGATAGCGGTGTTCCAGCGAGAAACGAATGTGGATAGTCCCTCCGTGGGTTCCTGTTTTATAGCCTGCAATTGATTGTAAGTTAGTGAGCAACTCGCCGATGTAATGTATCTCTTTAAAAAAGCTTTAATGAGTTCTGGGAAAGATTTTATGGATTTTGGCGGGATGCTAAAGAGCCAGCTGAGGGCCTCGCCCGTTAAGCTCTCCATGAATAAGTAACAGCTTGTGGCGTCGTCGTGGCCCCTGCCGGTTGTAGCGGATGTGAAGACGTCGATGTGGAGGGACGGGTCTGTTTTTCCTCTGTATCGCTCTATTTTGATTTTCGCCAAGGGATGTCGCCCACGGCGCATGATGTCGCTCGAGAACGGTTCCTTGCGCACTGCCGGGAGTGTTCGGTCAAGGTAGCTGGGTTCTGGTTGTGATAACCGTCGTATCATCATTTCGAGGTCGGCCACTCGTGCCGCCATCTGTTCGCTGAGTGGATCGCCTGTATTCGTTCTATTGTTGACGTGTGGGGGGGGGTGATACTGGTGAACGGGTGAAGTTATATGGTTCTGGGCCGTCAACGACTTGCAGTCGGGGGTCTCCTTCCGGTGATCCTGGCTCTTGGTTGCCGGGTTGGGGCGTTCCTGATGATGGGCCTGGGTTGGCCCTCCTGTTCTCCGTGGTTCTTAGCCCCGTGGATGCCCCGATGTATCGCTGGTGCTCGAAGTCCCTGGCCTTTTCGAGCTCTACGCACCTTTCCATGGCTGCCTCGTATCGGCGTTGCATGTCGGTGATATGGTTACGCGTAGTGCCCACGTGGCGTTTACCTGGTCGCTGGAATGTCTGATCGTCGTGTTCGCTGTCGTGATGGGTTTCCCGCTGTCCGGTACCGGGTGATATTCCTAGTGTCAGGCTGGTGTCCATGCTCGCCGCCTGCTGAGAGTTTCGTGGTTTGAAAAAAAAATTTCTTGTGTGCGATTCCCACAGACGGCGCCAATGTTCAGATCCTGAATAAGGGATATTCAAGATATGAGCAAATGTTGATGATTAGTATCAGCGATATGGGTGTCGAGCATTGGGCGTGATCAGGAAAGGATGGGGTCCGAGACGGTTGAGGTTGGGCGATAACGTCTCATGATTAATGTCAGGTGGTGACGATGAAGAATTAAGGTTGGGCGATGTCGGTGAAGGATTGAGGTTGGGCGATGTCGGTGAAGGAATGAGGTTGGGCGATGTCGGTGAAGGAATGAGGTTGGGCGATGTCGGTGAAGGAATGAGGTTGGACGATGTCGCTCTCGGGTCTTGATACTGCTAAGATCAACAACGGTTAAGGAGAGACGGAGTGATCCGCCTTCAACCCTCCGATGCCTAAGTCAGAAATGATATAAAGATTGGATAGAATAACGGTGTAGTAAGTCAAGAGCGCGTACCATTTAATGTTCAGTTGACCGGCATATATTGGTGGTTGGAGGTTGGGCTGTCTTCTTGTTTTCGATGTGGGACTTGGTGTGTGTGCTGCTCTACTGGATGTTGTCTAACCGGTGTTGGTGACGGCGCGTGAGCGTTATCCCGATCGGATATCGGGCGGGTTTGGTCATCGAAGTTGGAGCTTTCCTGGCGGTGGGTCCTGTCGTGGTGGCGGTGAGACATATTATAACGTATAATTGAGGTCGCCTAAGCACGTGTGTAGGTGATTAAGCCGGGTATATGTACATCACTCATTCTCTTCTCTAAAGTCTCAATCTGTTAATAGGGGCAATCCTTCTGTTTTCAAATGTTTAAATTTGGATGTCAATGCGTTTTTCAGAGCCGATATGCTTCTTTTAATCATATTCTTGTTGCAGGCAATCCAGGAGTTTATCTCCACAAATCCATATATTGGTGAATCCATACTGCATCCAATTTGGACTAGGCAAAGGGCAGCAATATTAAACGTTCGCCGTCTGGGCGTTTCAATCTGTGGCTCTGGCTCCGGCGTGCTTCTTAATTTACTTCAGTTTCTTTGTATTGGATGAGTGGAAGAATTGGTTATTGTTCGGAGTGATTGATTGTAAGAATAAAGAATTTGATCTGAATCGAATGGTCTGTTAATCTTAGTAGTACTTGGAGATTGAGGTGTCCATAGTTTAGTGTTTTAGGTGTAATTACATTTCCTATAATTTTTGGACTTTGGAGTATCATTTGGATTTGGATAGACATGGGAATTAGTTCTCTATATCACTAAATCAGATAGAGTTAAATGCACATACATTGTCTAACCTCAAAATCCTCTCCTCGATCGATAAGGTGATCCCACTTTGGTGTTTGTTCTCTCGGCTTTTCACATTTCCTTTCAACCATACACAATTAATTCCTGATGACACCGATCGAGAACAAGCTTTTTTGCATGTAATTAGTGCAAATGAACAACTGGGTTTCCTCATTATCGTAACTCAAACACATGACATACTAGCGTACTTCCTAACAATTTGTGTTCTTACAACCGTAGCTATCTAGTTATAGGACGTCGAACTCAGAGCTTGCATCAACTCGGTTGCCCTCGATCGATCTTGAATTTCGAAGCACTCGTGAAGTATGACCTTGTGGCTACTGTGAAGCATTTTTCGTTGTTCATTGCTTATATAAATATATATATATATATATATGCTACTGCAATATTATTCCGCTAGGATATTCACTGATACAACTGGGTTCATCACCACAAAATCGTTGAGCACCAAAGATCTTCCAACACCATTGTTTGCCAGCCACGTCAATATGACTGTATGAAGTGGGATTATCTTTATTCTACTCATTTCCTTGTCTCCATCAAAATCTTTCTCATTACCAAAACAGCCCCTTGTGTTGATTACCGAGGATTGAGACAGAGAAAATGAGTAGAATAATCACGAGGATCATAATTGTTAGGTTTTCTGCAAATTGAGCGCATAGATCACTGCCGTGACAAATATAAAAAGTTAAAAACGAGCTTTCGAAGCTCGTACTTGCCCTGTTAAGGATCGGCAAGAAAGCACAAGATATCAGATATGGGCTTCAAACTTGCTCTTAATTCTGAAGGATATCTTAGTTCTATTAAAAAAATGATACTAGATTTATTTAAATCTGTCTTGTGAAAATTGAAAGACTTTTTTGCAAACTAATAGTGTGTCGATTCATCATCGTTGATTGCATTAAAGAATTATGCACAACTCTTTGGCGTCTAAGGACAGTAATTAACGACAATGTGAAATATTTTGACAAGGTCTGTTTAATCTGCACCCTCAAAGGAATTATAATTTTGTTTGTGACAAATTAGATTAAGAGTATGGATGCTAAGAGCATTTGCATCGGGCAGATTTTTTGCTCGAGCAAGGAGAGAAATCGGTGGGGGGCTGTACCAATAGCACGAGCAAGATGGAAAAAATGGTGCCGCGGTGTCGTTGATGGCCGGCGACTACACGTTGACGATGGAGGCGAGCAGTTGCTCGAGCAAATCTCACACGAGCAGATTGCAGATCCTACTGCCACGCGTCCCAGTTTCTCTCTTTTCGAACCTGATCTCACTCTCTACCTCCGAGTGGTATTGCTCATCCTATTTTTATACCATTGCACGAAAAAGTAGTATTGCTCCTCCTATTCCATAAATAGTGTTTGCTCCTCTCAAAATAGAAGGAGCAAGACAAATAGGAAGAGCAAACCAGTGCAGATGCTCTAAGAGCATCCCCATCACTAGGGTTATAAATATTAGTTAAATTTATCAGAAAGTAAAATTTAACAACCTTGTTTTTACTTTTCAGTCCAACATTGAGTCAGTTTCAAGTTATTTTGAATTATTTTGTTACTCATCTCTACAATCAAAGAATGGAAATAGAGATACAGAGTTTAACATTGAGTTAAATATTTTGTTAAATTTAGTTAGAGATTTAACAAAATATCAAATTTAATTTTTGTTTAGGGTGTTTGTTGGAACTGTGTATTGTTAACTTTTTCTTAAATTTTAACTTTTATTTTGAAATACGGTATTTATTAGGGATGCTCCTAATACCTTTGGGACCAGTTTGGTTATTAGGCATAGCAAGACATGCTCTCATGTTTAACCACTGGGCTGTCCTAGAGGCAGGACATAATTTTTTTTTTTACTTTGTCAAGGGTAGCCCAAAAGTTACGTAGGTCCAGAAGAGATTTCTCGGCCCATGTGAAATGGTCTAACTGTACATTACAGCACAATGCTTGGTCACTTTGATGACTTCATGATTTAAATTTAGGTTGAGGAGCACACCCAACTAGACAAGAACTACTAGATCACTTGAAGTGGTTAGGCATGACGCAATCTTAAGAGATGTTTATAATGTCAATAAGTTGTAATATATTAATGATAAAGACTTATACCGTTATTATTAGAATTACATAATCACATCTCATTTAAAATAAAATTATTGTGACATGTATACGAAGTTTTTTTTTTTGCAACTCGCAATATACGTGAAGAAACTAGAGCGTATAACTGGAAATTTGGAGTCAATCATACAAAGCTTAGAGCATCCGCACCCATTTTCCATCAACTGCTCAAGCAGTTGCCGGAAACTGCTCTGGCAGTTGCCAATCCCAGAACTGCTCAAGCAGTTCCAAAACTGCACGCACCAGTTCACCAACTGCTCTAGCAGTTACTATTCGCTGAGCGAATGAGGGTGTGACACGTGTTATCACGTAATTACGATTTCGACAAAATAATTGAACCGGATTGCCGGTGAGATTTCAGACCACTGAGATTGCGACACGTGTCATCTCCGGATAACGATATGTGCGAAATAATTGGGGCCGATTGTCGGTGAGATTTCCGACGAATGAGATTGCGACACGTGTCATCTCCGGATAACAATATCGACGAAATAATTGAGGCCGATTGTCGGTGAGATTTCCGACGAATGAGATTGCGACACGTGTCATCTCCGGATAACGAAATAATTGAAGCCGATTGTCGGTGTCGGTGAGCTTTTGGTATAAAATTATCATCTCTCTCATTCCTATCACACCAATCACCACAATTTCCAATCCTTGAATCATCAAATTTCGATGAATCCTTTTAGCTTCGACAACTTTTTTCGAATGAGGCAACTACAAAACGAGGAGGATGACGAGATAGAGCAATCTTTACTATGTGTGCTTAATTTTCATAAATGTGCTTTCAATTCAGTAAGTGTGTTTCGATAGTTGAAATTGTGTAATAAATATGATGTGTTTGAATTTTAAATGTTAGATTATGCCTCTACGCAGACAAGTTATTTCATAAAGCACATGCAATTTTATTTCTCGAAAATTCAAATACATAATGGAAAGATAATGAAAACATAATGGAACGATAATGAAAACATAAACAATTTTTTTGCAATTTTTTTGTAAATATTTTGGGTATTACCGTTTATATCCGTTCTGATTTTTCTGGTTGAATCTGAGCCGTTGGATCAACTTTTGAATTCGAAATCTACGGACCAGATCAACTGGCCCGTTACTTTTTTTTTTGTTTCTGCCGTGCCACGTGGCACGTACTGATTGGTTGGTAAGTTTCTTTTTTCACCTTTTACCTTAAGTTAAAAAAAAAAAAAAAAAACTGGCGTCAGCTGACGTCACCCACGTGAAGTGGGGTCCGCCAGCTGCGCGAGCAGCAGCTCGATCTCTTTCTGCTCGAGCTCGAGCTCTCCTCCCCTACGACCTGCTCGAGCAAGATCGCCCCGGTGCGCCCCTCATTTTCGGCCTCCGAGCACTTGCCGGCGGGCCCCTCCCTCGTGCTCGAGCAGATGCCGGCGAAATCCGCCCCGGTGCGGATGCTCTTACGTAGCAAATAACCCACAATAGAAAATGATCACTACCGAAGATTATTACACAAGAAACAAGACCAGATCGATGTAATTTTCCGCAAAATCACTAAGGGTGATATCGTAAACTAAACAGTCCATTCTCGAATCCAAATTCATAAAAGAAGAACCAGAAATAGAGCTCCAAATTTCACACTCTTCTCTTCTTTTGTCTTCTCTTCACTTCTCTTCTTTTTATATATTTGTTTTTTCTGGGTGGTCTGTGTTCGACTCTCTTTTGATCATCAACCAAAGATCCACAAAAATGCTTGCAGTCTTCGACAAATCTGTGGCCAAGAGCCCTGAGGCTCTTCAAAGCCCTGAATCGGGATCAGTCTCTGCTCTCAAAGATGGGTTTCTCGCTCAACACTTCTCCTCTGTTCACCCTTCATCCGTCGCCGTCAATCTTGGCTCCGCCGGACTCTTTGCCTATTCCACTGAGAAGCAAAACCCTCTGCTCCCCAGGTACACTACCCATTTCTTTGTTTTTGATCATTTTGTGTTTGGTTGATCCGAGTTTTTATAGTTTGTGCTTGTTGTTTTTGTGATCTTGGGAAAATGGTGTGGCTTGGATCTTTTGTCGGGTGTGTTTTGGGTAAGAAAGTTTTTAGCTTGAGTGACGTTTGTGCTAGATGACGATGTTATGTTGTATATGTATATATGAAAATAGAGGTTTGAATTTGATTGTTGTAGAGACTTATTTGGGGTTTTTCTTGATCTTATGTATGTGCTGATAGTTGATACAAGAGAAAACAGACAAATGCTTGCTTGATAGTTTTGGATATGAGCCAAAGAACAGATTTGGGTCTATAGTTATTTTAATGATAAGATGAGATCTTAGTTTGTATATGTTAAAAGTGTCTATCTTTCGTTCCTTTTGTATTGTTGGAGGTTGAGTATGAAAATTTGATTCGTTTTCATCTGATGTTGTTAGGCATTTTGCGGTTGTGGACGACATTTTCTGCTTGTTCCAAGGCCACATTGAGAATGTAGCTCTCCTCAAGCAACAATATGGATTGAACAAGACAGCCAATGAGGTGATCATTGTCATTGAAGCATACCGAACTTTGAGAGACCGTGGTCCTTATCCTGCTGATCAGGTTGTGAGAGATATTCAAGGGAAGTTTGCTTTTGTTCTCTATGACACTGCCTCAAAGGTCTCCTTTGTAGCTGTTGTAAGTTCATTCTTTCTCCCGAGGATGTATCATTTAGCTGCTCCCCTGTTCCTCTTATTTTTATTTTTTTTTGACTTCCAAGGATCTCTTTATTACTATCTAGTATCCGATGATCATTAACTTCCACTACTGAGCAATCCTTTGTCGTGTGTAGGATGTTGATGGGAATGTTCCTTTCTTCTGGGGAACTGATTCTGAAGGCCATCTTGTTCTATGTGATGATGCGGAAATTGTGAAGAAGGGCTGTGGGAATTCTTTTGCGCCATTTCCTAAGGGTATAAGTTTTGATATATAACACAGTACATCATTACGTAGAAACTTTTGTGTAGCATTTCTCTGGAGTCACAAATGTACATTTACGCTGCCACAAATATATATGATGGTACTGAAAAATAAGGAAGGTGAAGATTTGGGTGCATTCAAATTTCCATGGTATTAGCAATCAACATCAATGCAACTAAATACTTCAGATAATCACAAGTAATTTATCTTTGGTTATACCACATGTCAAACACCAAAATATTTGGGGTCTTGCTTCCTGCTGTTTCTTGTAACAAGGAATAACGTTGCTATAAGATTGTCTCTGAGTTGATGTGATTTCCACTTGATTGATTAGTATTTGAGTTTGACTGCTAAAATGTTTCCTGCTGGTGCACACACAGGGTGTTTCTTCACATCTTCTGGAGGCTTGAGGAGTTTTGAGCACCCACATAATGAGTTGAAGGCAGTCCCAAGGGTGGATAGTTCAGGTCAAGTGTGCGGTGCAATTTTCAAGGTTGATGCTGAGGCTCGGAAGGAATCTAGTGGAATGCCGAGAGTTGGGAGTGCTGCTAACTGGTCCACAAATTACTGAGTTCAAGTCTAATTCATCTGGCAATGATAGTGACCGATACATATATTGTTCATGCAAGTGAGACGTGATTGTTACATGTTGCTTCAAAACTGAGCCAAAGGGGGCATAAGCTTTTGGCATAGAACTTCAAATAATATTGCATAGGTCTAGACATGATGATATTGAGTAAAGCTTCTACTATGTTCGTATGGAGTGCAGATTCTTGATGTGTGCAAGGGTTCATCTTATTTCTCGTTGAATTCCTAACTGGATTGAGGTTTGATAGAGGGAAAGAAGCATAACTTGAACTCATGAAGCACACAAAAGAATCATAACAATTATATAATTATCCGCGTTAGTACCATCATAGGATACCGATTCAGTTGGTTTCCTAGTAGAATCTGTAGTGGGAGTCGTATTCTCTTCGTAAATACAGAGACCACAGAGCTAATCAAGGGTCCGACAAAGAACAAAGGGAGATGCTTCTTTGGAGTTTGTTTGCGGTTGCTTCGTGTTTGGTAATAAGAAAACTATTCCCACGTCGCATACCATGGGATAAATTATGTTATCGTCGAGTCGATTGTGTCACACCTTAGTGTTCGTGATCGTGTCCGACTGTGCTGTGTATGCAAGTGTTGGAGATCAAGACATTCCTAGTCCTCCTCATCCACTCCCATGGTTAATACTCCCTCAATCTTGTCCTCAGGCTATCTCCAGTAGTCTGAGTTATAATTTAGTCCCTCAAATATATTATTTTAATAAATAATGAGGACTATATTTTGTGTCATCTCTAATCCGTAAAAGTATAATTTTAATTTTTATGTTATTTTATTAATTCAAACTTTTAAACTTATATATATAAATTCATTCAAACCTATATTTACTCAAATCAACAACTTTCACTGTTGATCTGCATACTAATATTTTAATTTCTTTGTATTTATTATATTCATTGATGATTTATGTAATAAATAAATTATTATTAATATTTTAAAATATTACATTATTTATATTTATTTACTATATTACCGTTGCATATATATATATATTTACTGATTTTTTTTAAAAATATTTCTAATGTTTTTAAAGTATTACACATGATACATTTATTATTTTGATTACATTATTTTATAAAAATATTGTGATAATTATTGGAGTTAAAAAATTAAAATTAATTAATTAATTAAATGATGTCACAATAACGTTTTAATTGATATCATCATTAATTAAAATTAATATTAGTCATTAGAACTTCAATTTAATAGTGTAAGTACAATTGTGGTCCTCACAAAAATATAGCCTATGACTTATCCACAATTGTCATATATAGCCCAGCATTTAGCCCAATCGGGCTACATTTAACATTTTTGGTATAGCCCTGCCCTGGGTTGGAGATGATTTTTTGTTGATTCTTAGGCTATATCAAGTCTTTGGCTCTGGACTGGAGATGACCTAACTAATTGAGTTTTTTTTACCTTTACGAAGGCAAATTAAGTCGGCAAGTTGGCGCTACCCGAAGCAGTTCGAGGAGCTTGGTTTCAAGGATGTTCTAAAAGTTGGATGATCATGATCAAGGACAATGATCTAGACTCTACTATGTTTCCAGTGAATCTAATTTCCAGATCCCTTCATTAACTTCCACCTTTGAGAACGATTCCATCTTTTCAAAGCTTGGTAGAAACAGACTGTTGCGTAAAAATTGTACAAAAAGAGTATAAATTTCACCTAACATAATTTCACTCGTATTCATTAGAAGAATAAAGCATTCATTATTTTTTGGTTCGAGGCATTGAAGACAGTATGTGTCTCTTAATTACAATCCTCTTTTATAGGGAAACATCCTTTGATTCTATTCACGAGAAACTAACTGAGAAAATAGTTGCTTGTTTATTTTGGCAGCTGCACCTGAATATCATAGGTTGCCTACATACTCTGTAAGGGATCAAAACACTCGTAGTTCAGAGATTTGGAATTTTGGACTTTATTTTGGATGTGGTGATATTTTGGTCTACTTTGCCTTTTGTGGTGCTTCAGCTGTTTATGGCTAGATGTTCACTATTTTGGCGGGCCACATTTGAGTGGTGAATTTATAGATACTGTTTGGAGTTGCGGTTGCATCTAATTGGTCACTAGGTTGCCTACGTACCCTTTTGAGGGATCAAACCATCGTAGTTCTATGTCAGAGGATCATGTGAATTTGTTTTTAGGATAACCAGGGATTCAATTTATATTTTGTGGTTGCATCCAAATTTTGTGCCGGATTGCCTACATACCCTTTGAAGGGATCAAACCATTGTAGTTCTATTGGGTGCATACATATATATTTTTTATTTTTTATTTTTGGCTTTGTGCCAATTTAAATTATTCCAGTTAGTTGTTTAGAACCGTTATCTTCATTTTTGGAGAAGTGACGCCGGAGAACTAATATTGAGCTCGGAATAAGCAGGTGGGCTTTGGCTTGCATGAGCCCAAATTTTATATGGACCATGGCCCAACCCTTTTCTTTCTTTCTTCTTTTTTTTTTCGTTTTTTTCTTCTTTTGTTCTTCCTCTCTGCTCCACGTGCACACCACCGGCCATTCTATCATCTTTCCTTTCTTCTTTGATTGATGACACAACACCTAGCTTCTTTCTTTTCTCCTCTCTTCTTCGTTCAACAGCACAACAGCTGCTTTTTTTTTTTTATCTTCTTTTGTTCGTTCGCATCAAACACAGCAGCTAGGCCACTGAAAATAGTCAATAGATCCAATTGTATAACGCAAACAAAAATTACAAGAAAAGAGAAACAAACAGGTTACATAGTAAAAATTCTTGTGGGAAAATAATTGTAGGATCCTTCAAGGATGCCTCACAATCTTCACTATGATTCAAACAAGTACAATCAAAAACAGTTATACAAGGTGTTTCTACCGAATTACGCGCGGGGGCGTAAAGGGGCAGAAGCAACAGAAATAGACTTCCTTCCTTCCCTTGGTGCGTCCGAACGGTGGGGCTGTTCGGATGGGCGGATTCTTCCTCTTCTTCCTTCTTCGTGCGTGCGGGATCTCCTTCCTGTCGGGTGCTTCCTTCTTCTCTCGGGCGTTCGGGTGCAGCTGTTAGAAGAATACAACAATGAAGCAGGCGGTCAGGGGTCAAGACGGGGTGGCCCGCCTTCAACGCTCCGATGCCTAAGTCAGAATATGTATTGGATATAACAGTCAAGCGAACGTGCGAGCAGTGCGATATGGATCGGGTGAGATTGAGTCCAACGTGTTGTGTTGAGATTCAATGGAGTGTAAATTAGTAGTCGTGAATGGGTCGTTCTTACCTGTAATAAATACCTGATATATATAGGTGGTTGGGATTGGGACCTGGTGGTGTTCTTCGATGTGGGATTGGTGGTTCCTGCTGGTGTGTGATTCGCATGTTCGGGCGCGCCCCCCACGGGCGCGTGTGCGCCCGGAGGGGGTGGGTCTGGTGAGTGAAGTTGGAGCCTCCTTGGTGTTCTTGCATGTGGTCCGGTAGGTGTTGCTAATCTGCTTAAGTGGATAAGTATGTTAATCGTACAACTAATTACGCAATACTAACAAGTCCCCCAATTCCCCAAGTCAAAGAGCTCTTTCTTGACTGGGGAGTTGAAAAAGGGTGTGCGATTAACAGGAATACTTATCCGGTTGAGCAGCGGTCATGAACCTGTGACCCCCCAAGTCCCCCAACTCTCCGGTCAAGAAAGGGCTCGCATGAAGGAGCGGGAACTGGGTGTCCGAGTGTGTACCTGTTCGTTTGGTGGTGTACCTGTGCATGTTCTGGGGCCGGCGTCTAAACTGATCTTGCTAGTTTAGGACCCGCGCGCCCGGAAGGTGTTGATATAGCAGGTATACAAATATAGGGGCAAATGAGCAGATAGATAGGTAAGTAATGATATAGGTATAGATGTTTTTTCGTGACACAAACGGTGGGATGCCGCTGTGCACCGCGTACGTCAACGGGGAGACCGTCGCGCACGGTGTAGCGTCAACGGAGTGATCAAGATCGCGACGTACAAACGCGTACAGAGGGATGGGGACCCGTACCCGTACCGTCTTCAGTCTTAGTACGCGCAACAGAGGGGACGTGCCGCATGCCTGTGCCGCCTAATCCGGCTTGCCTTCAACGCCCGGGGAGGGCGGGACCAATGCCCGCAGCGTTCATCGGTCATCGGCACGATCAAGGGGGGGACAGACCGCTCGCCCCAAGCCATCCGATGTCGGCTTGTCGTTCGTTAACGTTACGCTCATGGAGAGGGCGGATGCCACACCCCGTGCCGCCCATCGGTCTTAGCGCGCGCCAAAGAGAGGGCGAACCCCATGCCTCTGCCGCCTAATCCGGCTTGCCTTCTACGCCCGGGGAGGGCGCACCCTAGCCCGCCACGTTCATCGGTCATCGGCACGATCAAGGGGGGGACGGACCGCTAGCCCCAAGCCATCCGATGTCGGCTTGTCGTTCGTTAACGTTACGCTCACGGAGAGGAAGAACCCCACGCCCGTGCCGCCCATCGAACTTAGCCCCGCTAAGTCGGCTTGCCTCTTTTGCGAACGGGAATGAAGGGCGCACCCATCACTCACGTCCTACTCGTTGCCTATAGGGGGGGACGAACCTCACGTCCCTACTAGGACTTAGCTTGGCACGGGGGGGAAGAACCCCACGCCCGCGTTTTGCCAATCAAGTATCGTCAGGAGAGGGGACGTATCCCATGCCTCTGCTAGGAATGAGCCGCCGCACGGGGGGGAAGAACCCCACGCCCGTGGCGTCCATCGAACTGTGGTGTACTCAGAGAGAGGGCGGACCTCATGCCTCTGCCGTGGAACAATGCGGCGTACGGAGGGGAAGAACCCCACGCCCGTAGTGCCCATGGCGCGGGCAAGAGAGGGGACGGACCCCATGCCTGTTGCCGCCCATCGAACTGTGGTATACTCAGAGAGAGGGCGGACCTCATGCCTCTGCCGTTTATCCGACCTGCCTGTGTGCGACCGGTGGGGACGTACCCCACACCCGGCGCCCGTTGGTTTCAGGGACTGCAAGGGGAGGACGGGCCCCTTGCCCATTCGTATAGGCAACCTGTATTGTCTGTGCGCGGGGGGAACGTATCCCACGCCCGTGCGTCCGATAGCCTCGGCGCCTGCAACCTGCCAGGGCCGAGCTAGTGTGTGCGGGGAGAACCCAGCGCCAGTGGCGCCCGATGGAGTTGTACGCGCCATGCCCGTTGCCGCGTAAACCGTGTTGCCAGTCCGTTATTGCGTGCGCCCGGTGGTGCGTACCTTGCGTGGTCGTGCGGGGGTGGTCTGACTTGTGTTGAACTTGGTGATGTGCTGATTGAGTGGGATGGTTGATGTGACGGTTCGTTTGGTCTTCTCCTGGGAAACTGCTGTGATAAGTGCTGGCGTCGTGGTTAATGCTGCTTGTCGTCATGATGAGCCGAAGGGCAGGCGTCACGCGCGTGGGCGCGTGGAGGGTTGCATGGTTGACACGTGTTGGACTGTTGGAGGTCGTGCTAGGGTTGAATTTTAGGCGGAAAGATGATGGGTTTTGCACGGTTACTGAGGAGAAGTAAGTGGACCGGGTGGTGCCACGCGTCCCAATCCTGCAGTGGGTGTTGCATATCGGACGGCTGGCGTGGACTGGCTGAGATCGAGCGATTGGTATAAATAGGGGTAGGGGGTGTGGGCTGTTCCAACACTTTCACCACTCGGAAAAAGCTCTGCCAAAATTCCCTGCGCTCTGCTCCCTGTATCTGTTCTGTAGTGGTGCTCTCTGTTGCCGGAATACGTTGCCGTCGTTTGTACCAAGTGATGTCGTTCGAAGCCTGTGAGTCCCCGTTGTTTTGTTTGTGTTGTTTCTGGTTGTTGTTTGGGTTTTTTCTGGGTTTTTTCTGTTGTTCTCAAGAACAGGGCTTGTTCTTGAGGTGGGGTGGGTTAGATCTGATTTGTTGTGGGTTTTGGTATTTCTGGTGTTTGTCTACTGTCCGCTTGCTAAGTGTTGGCCCGGCCGTGCGTGGGGTTACACGGGCGGGAGTCCCCAGTAAATGCGCGCTCGCCCAGTATTGAAATGTTGTAACTGTCTGCTCGTGCGTTTGCAGCGAAGAAGAGATTTGAAGTGAGCAAGCGCCGGATGCTTGGGTTGTTGGGTGGTCCGCCGGGTGTGGTGGTAAAAACTGAACGTGCGCCCCCAACGGGCGATGTTGAAGCCCCTGTTCTACCTGTCCAAGTGCCACAAGCGGATGTTCCTGTCCTGCCGGCAGGCGGTGTTGCTGAAGCCGAGACGCAAGTCGAGGCAGAACGTGAGCAACAGCTGGTCGTGCTGGATGGTGATGTGACCGAGCGGGAGGATGCTCGTGCGCGGACGTCGGTGAGCCGTGCGCTCGTGGTGGTACCTTCGTCCAGTCAGGCGGTTGTCCCGAGTCCGGGCCCAAGTGCTTGTTTTCCAGATCCTCCTCTGGACTCGGATGCGCTAAAGTCTCCCCCGCACAGGGAGAGTGGGGAACGTGCGCGGAAGAGGGTGCGAAAGGAAGACTCCGCTCCCCGCCCCGCTCCTGGGTCGGGCGATGATGCTGTGGAGAGGGTGCGTCAGGTCCTGGAGAATGAAGCTGCTGTGTTCGCAGTCGCGCTACCTCCAGCTGAGGAAGCTCCTGCTGATGTCCTGGATGGAGTGTTTGGTTCTTGCGCTCGGATGATGGAGCAGGCCTTCCGCTACCGCTCGCGGGAGGTTGCGGAACTTGCACGCCTCAGGGCTGGCGAGCGGAAGCACCGGAGGGCGATGGATATGGCGGTGGCTGCCAGGGAGAAGGCCAACGAGCTGGTGCACCGATACGTCGCTCGGGTGAACGAGGCGGATATCCGGGCGGGAGAAGCTGCTGCCCTCGAAACTCTGGCCAAGATTGACAGAGATAAGGCCATGGCCGAGGCGGAGTGCCTGCGCGGTGAGCTGACGCGCGTTCGTGCTGAAGCAGACCGCCGGGTTGCCTTCCTGGAGTCTGAAATTGAGAGGCTGTCGGGCTGTCGGGCGTATGAGAGGGCGGTGGATGCTTACAGGGAGCATGCCGAAGCTGAGGCAAAAGCCGAGCCCGTGGTCAGGCGGATGGAGCCTGGCGAGCAGGCGGAAGCTGAGGTAGCGGTGTCATCGGATGAAGGGGAGGAGATGGATGTGGAGACAGGGGCGGAGTAGAGTAGTTGTTTTTTTTTTGGTTTGTAATAGAGTAGGGTTTTGGAACAACTTTGAATCTGAATGGAATTTCTGTACTTCCCGCCTGTGTGCCTGGACTGTTTTTTTTTTTTTTTTTTTTTGGGCATCTTTTGACTAACTTGTGCAAGCATGCAAAGCAAAATTGCATTCAGTGGCCTATCCCCAGTCCCCCGAGTACATGGGCGGGCGGGTCAAGGACAAATGAACGCGCAAATACAAACTAACGGAAGGAGAAACAAGTACAATACGATCAAATGCAATAAACAACATACTTCCCCGAATGCCGGACGCTCAGTGGGCGGGGTATTCTTCCTTTACATGCGGCTGTTCGGATGATCGGGCGGTCCGTTCCTCGCCCTCAGCAGGTTACAAGAAGTGTGGCCTTGCGCCGCTCGTGCATGGATCTCTCCTCCTGATCCGTGGGTCCCAAGGCAAGGACCTCCTGCCTGCCCCGAGTCTCCGAGGTTTCCTCCTGGTTGTATCCCTGGATGTGCCCGATCCCGTGCTCGGTTGGGAATCTTCCCAAGAGCAGGTGCCCTGCGATGATCAGTTTCAGTTTGCAAATTCCAGGCCTCCCAAGTATGGCGTTGTAGGGGGAGGGGGTGTCCATGACGATGAAGTCCGTCCGGATCTCGCTGTGCGGGGAATTGGGCGCTCCAACCTCGACCCGCAGGTTGTCGCTCCCGATAGGATACGAGGTCTCGCCCGTGAAGCTGGCGATGCATTCGTGGTCCTGCGTCATCTTGCTGGCGGGCCGGCCAAGTGCCGTGTACGCGTCGAAGTAGATTATGCTCACGGACGCCCCGTTGTCGATCAGCACCCTCCTCACAAGGAATTGGTCGATGATCGCGTCGATCACGAACGGTAGGGTGCTGTCCCTTGGATTCTCTTCCTCGTCCTTCGCCGTGAAGCTGATGGTGGGCGCCTCCTTCCGTCGTGCTCCGGGCGCTCTCCCTGCCCCGATCGCTAGCACATCCCTGCTCGAGCGGTCGGGCGACGGTTGTCTCTCCTTGCGCTTGCCCCCGGATATCGTGTTGATAGTCCCACGGGTCCTGGCGCCCACCTGGCGCTGCTGTCCTTCCGCCCTGGGAGCGATCGTCCGCTCGTCCATGTCTTCGAGGGCCTTCTTCAGCATGATGCAGCTGTTGGTGTGGTGGGTGGTGGCGTTGTGAAACTCGCACCATACCTCCGGGAGTTGGCCGGTTGGTACCCCCGTCTTCGCCATGTTGTTTGGGGGCGGTATTCGGTGTCGGTGCAGGCGGAGCAGGTACTCGGGTGATTGCCCGTAGATCGTGAAGACCTCCTGTGCTGCCGGCCGATAGCGTGGTGCTGGCGGAAAACGGGCATCCTGCGCCTGGTTGTGGTTGTTGCCCTGGTACCCGCGGTAGAAGGGCCTCTGGAAGTTCCGCCGGTACACGTCTCGGTTCCTCTTGAAGCCCCCGGTTGGCCTCTCGCTGTCTGCCGGCCGTTGTGGTTGAGCACCTGTCGTCCCGGGTCTGCTAGAGCTGGGTTCGGAGGCGGCTCCGTACACCCGTGTCTCCACCAGTGCCTTCTGCACAATCAAATCCATGATCTCGTCGTAGTCGAGATGCTCCTTCCTCACAAGTTTCTCTACGAATGGGGTGGCGAGCAGGTTGTCCATCAGAGCGACCTTGGCCACCCGCTTGTCAAGGTCCCTGCATGTGCTCGCGAGCGTCCTCCATCGATTGATATAACTTGACAAGCTCTCGTCCGCCCCCTGGCGGACCTTCAGGAGGATGCCCGCGGTGTTGTACCTCCCCTGGAGCCGATAACGCCTCTGGAAACTCTCCGCCAGCTCAAGGAACGAGTGAATGGACCCTGGCGGGATCTCGTAGAACCAGCTCCGTGCCTCCTCCGCCAGTGTTTCCTGAAACAGGAAACACAAGGTTGGGTCCGAATATCGGGTTCCGTCCGTGGTGGACCGAAACTCGTCCACGTGCGCCCGTGGATCCCCGCTCCCGTCAAACCGAGCAATCTTCGTTATCTTCGCATGGGGATCCCTTCCTCTCTCCAGTATATGTGCCGAGAACGGGCTGACCCGGGGGGCAAACGTCCCGCCCTGACCGGCCAGCTTGTCCTTGCGCAAGCGTGAAACTTCCTCTGCCAGCTCCTCCATCCTCCGTAGGATCGCGCCGTTGTCCGTCGGGGGTGTCGATTCCTCCGCAGGCGAGGACGCTCGGCTGTTGTTCCTGGTGAACATGTATCACTCATCATTGGCGGTCTCCTGGGTTCTTTCGGACTGCTCCAACTGTCGGCCAATGAGCATCTCCAGTCGCTCCTCCATTCTCCGGCGAGCCAGGCGCTCCTCTGCTCTCTCGAGCGCCGCCTCCCACAATTCCTGGGCCATGCCGTTGATGCTCCCGTCGTCGTCGCTCCTGTTGGTCGTTCGTGCGTTCCGCTCCGGTGAGCCTGGCGGTGTCCCTCCTCCGGGTGTGTTGCTGCCGTCAGCCATTGGATCGAGCATGTGGACCTTTGGTGTCGGTGGTGTTTATACGAGGTTTGCAATTTGTAAGTTTCCCACAGACGGCGCCAGATGTTTCTACCGAATTACGCGCGGGGGCGTAAAGGGGCAGAAGCAACAGAAATAGACTTCCTTCCTTCCCTTGGTGCGTCCGAACGGTGGGGCTGTTCGGATGGGCGGATTCTTCCTCTTCTTCCTTCTTCGTGCGTGCGGGATCTCCTTCCTGTCGGGTGCTTCCTTCTTCTCTCGGGCGTTCGGGTGCAGCTGTTAGAAGAATACAACAATGAAGCAGGCGGTCAGGGGTCAAGACGGGGTGGCCCGCCTTCAACGCTCTGATGCCTAAGTCAGAATATGTATTGGATATAACAGTCAAGCGAACGTGCGAGCAGTGTGATATGGATCGGGTGAGATTGAGTCCAACGTGTTGTGTTGAGATTCAATGGAGTGTAAATTAGTAGTCGTGAATGGGTCGTTCTTACCTGTAATAAATACCTGATATATATAGGTGGTTGGGATTGGGACCTGGTGGTGTTCTTCGATGTGGGACTGGTGGTTCCTGCTAGTGTGTGATTCGCATGTTCGGGCGCGCCCCCCACGGGCGCGTGTGCGCCCGGAGGGGGTGGGTCTGGTGAGTGAAGTTGGAGCCTCCTTGGTGTTCTTGCATGTGGTCCGGTAGGTGTTGCTAATCTGCTTAAGTGGATAAGTATGTTAATCGTACAACTAATTACGCAATACTAACACAAGGAATGGATGAAAAGAAATATATTCCTATTAACATGTTTGTACTGAAGTCTTGAATCTGCAGCAAGTAGAATATAGAAACACCTTTCCTGGTTGAACTAGGAGAACACCTTCTCTTGGTTGAACTAGGAGAACACCTTCTCTTGGTTGAAACTCTTCACTGCCTTGGATTAAAAGATCTCTTTCGCCATATGAATGTAGACATGCAAAATTTAGACGTAGATACTTCAACAAGGAACAAGTACTAAAAAGTTCAAGCTCGGAGAGATCACCAATTTCTTTATAAAAGTGTGCTTATATATCTCATCCAAACAACACTACACCTCATCAAATCAAATCAATTTGTTTTTAAAGATGGAGATAACTCAGCAACCAACTATTATTCTCTGCAATATAAAATCAAAGACGTTTAATAAGATAGAGTCCTTAGCTATAATCAGATCAATCAACAATGATATTATAGCCCTAGTAGAATTCTACTTCCTTAAACAGAGCACAACGGAATTTAAGCATAATTAACACAAGTATCAATTATCACAGCTTTCCTAATTATGCATGATCTAACCAAAATACTAGAAGAGATCTCATCCAAGTCAGCAGTTCTACTTGCTGACTTGTGTTTTGAATGAATAGTCAAACAATGTACTAACAATCTCCCCCTTTGACTCTTCATTCAAAAGACAATGATTCAGACCTACAAATAAGAATAGAACATTCCAATATACAGAACATAAACTGAAGTTAGAAAACTAAAGATATCTCTACTAATATAAAGCCAAGCGGCTTTTGGTGTCATCCCATACCAAAATATTGATTTCCCAAAATGCCCATAATAAAAAAAAGTATTTATTTCTTATTATTCATTTTAAAAAATCAACAAAATGAAAATAACTTATATAAATATGTTTTTACTCTCCTAAACTCTCATTTGCGTCTCTCCGCACACATCGAGTGCGGATTTTTTCTAGTTCAGTACAAAGCCAAGGGACAACAAGGTTCAAATTCTTAGATTAAACAACAAAAGAAAAAATAGAACACATCAGCAGATCTACTCTACTACCCCTTTTTGGATGAGGAGTCAAAGGTTGCAACGACGAGAATAAGGATCCTGTCCTAGATAGTGGCAATAGGCCTCAGGTCTAGCAAAGCGGAGGTCGTAAGCATCCGCACGCTATTGCAGACGTCAAAGATCTACAGTCATTTGGGTCGAGTGCTGCAAAAGGGTGTGGACAGAGGCGAAGAATTGGTCTTCACGAGCGAGAAGACCAGCAATCTGCCATTGCATTACTGTTTGCACAGCAATAGAACGAGTAAGATCCTTCGCCATCTATTGCTGCTCATCAAATCTTTAATGTCTGGAAGATCGACGGTGTGGGGTGGAGGAGCACGACGACGACGATGACGAGCAGCACCGGAGGAACCAAAGAGGCGATCATTCTGAGAATTAGAATATCGGAACCACGACATGATGAAGCGTAGGAAGTAACCGCTAGAGGGTTGAGCCTGAACTTCTTGAACTGTTCTTCCAAACGATAAACTAAAAACCAAGTGAGATCTTATAAGGATAAACCGTCAGTGGTTAAAAAGGAAGGAAAATCCAACCCTTAATGGAGAAGCAAGCAAGCAAATCAAGGGACAAAACATAGGGTTTTTCTTGGGTAGGTGACCAAGAGAGAAGAGGAAAAGATCCACTAAATCTCCTAAAGCAATCATGAGAGTAAGAAAAAAAATTATATCAAGATAAAAAATTAATTTTTCAAGTATCCCAAGAGAGAAAAAAAAAACCACGTTGAACCACTACAAGCAATCAGCTTGATGATGACCTATATTGTCCTCAATGTAATTAGTGAAAAACATAGAATCAAATATGGAGATATGGATTCACCAAAAATAACTAACTAATTAGCACACCAACAAACTAGCACACTAACAAACTAATTAATAAAGAGGAAGAGAAAAGAAATCAAAAATCTGTGCGTCGATACTCCATTGGGTTGCGTCCCCAACAAGCGCTTATTTTTTAATGTCTTATAGCTTAGACATGATGCACTTTTTCAGGTACATGGAACAACAGGAGCTTGGAGGCGCATCTCCTCTACATTAGGATCCTCAAAAGCATCATAGTATGGCTTTAGTCTGTGGTCGTTCACCTTGAATTCATTCCCTGTATCCAGTGCTCGAATATGGATGGCTCCATGAGTAAAGATCGATCTGCGTGATAATGAATGAACTGATCCAATGGGATCTCAGCTTTCCAGGAAACAACTTAAGTCGAGAATGAAAAAGTAATACTTTCTGTCCGACTTCAAACGACTTGTTCTTGATCATCTTGTTATGAAATGCCTCAGTCTTCTCTTTGTAGATCCAAGAACTCTCATAAGCTTCATTCCTGATTTCTTCAGGTTCATCCAACTGTAATTTTCGATGAAGTTCAGCTTCATCATGAGAAACGTTGAACATCTTCACAGCCCAATAAGCTCTATGCTCCAACTATACCGGAAGATGACATGCTTTCCCATAAACTAATATGTAAGGTGACATTCTAATAAGTGTTTTGTAAGCAGTTCTGTAGGCCCATAAAGCATCATCTAAATGCTGACTCTAGTCCTTTCTGTTAGGCGCCACAGTTCTCTCCAGAATCTTCTTGATCTCTCGGTTGGAAACTTCAGCTAATCTATTTGTCTGAGGGTGGTATGGCATTGACACTTTATGAGCAACTCTATATTTCTTCATCAATGCCGCCACCGTCTTGTTGCAAAAGTGACTCCCTCCATCACTAATAAGTATACGAGGCATGCCAAACCTGGAAAAGATCTTAGTACGAAGTAAATATGCAACAACTTTCGAATCATCTGTGCTTGTAGCTCAAGCTTCAACCCACTTTGAGATATAGTCCACTGCAAACAAGATATAAGTGAAACCGTTGGAGGTAGGAAAAGGTCCCATAATATCAATTCCCCAAACATCAAATATTTCCACGTTGAGGATATAGTGCAACTGCATTTGATCTCTTGGTCCAAGATTCCCACTGTGTTGACATTTGTCACATGAAGCACAAAACTCTATAGCATCCTTGAATATAGTCGGCCAAAAGAAACCGTTGCTCATCTGGAAAACGTTCTCTGATGTCAACGTCCTCCTTAGTGTTATGCACAATACATGACAAATGATCTGCTACAACATTCTCTACTCCTTTCTTATCTCGAACCTCAATGTCAAACTCTTGAAGAAGTAGAATCTATCGAATAAGTTTTGTATTGGCATCTTTCTTTGCCATCAAATACTTCAATGTTGCATGGTCAGTATAAACGATTACCTTAGTCTGAAGAAGATATGATCAAAATTTTTCTAAGGAAAAAACCACAATAAGTAGCTCCTTCTCAGTTGTTGTGTAGTTCATCTGAGCTTCATCCAAAGTCCGAGAGGCATAGTAGATGGCATATGGCTTCTTGTCCTTACGTTGCCCTAAAACAACTCCAACTGCATAGTCTAATGCGGCACACATAAGTTCAAAAGACAAGGACTAATCCGGAGCACATAGAATAGGAGCAGAAGTCAAAAGTTCCTTCAATTTGGCAAAGGCACGTTGGCAATCTTCATCAAAGGAAAACTTTATATCCTTCTGAAGCAAACGACACACGGGTTTGGCAATGTGTGAGAAGTCTTTGATGAAGCGTCTGTAGAATCCTGCATGTTCCAAGAACGAACAAACCTCCCTCACACTTGTTGAAGATGGCAGATGTCGAACAAGATCCACTTTTTCTTTGTCAACTTCAATTCCCCTTGCCGAAATAATATGGCCAACCATTATGCCTTGCGTCACCAAGAAATGACACTTCTCCCATTTGAACACCAACTTAGTTTCTAGGCATCGTTGCAAAATTAGCTCCAAGTTACTAAGGCACGAGTCAAAACTATCTCTAAAGACATTGAAGTCATCCATGAATACTTCAATGATCTTCTCAATGTAATCTGAAAAGATGGCCAACATACATATCTGAAAGGTGCCTGATGCGTTGCATAAACCGAGGGGCATTCTTCTATAAGAAAAAGTACCAAATGGGCATGTAAACGTGGTCTTTTCTTGGTCCTCTTTAGCAATGCTAATCTAATTATAGCCGGAATAGCCATCAAGGAAGAAGTAGTAAGCATGGTCAGTCAACCGTTCAAGCATCTGATCAATGAATGGCAAAGGGAAGTGATCCTTTCTGGTGGTGGCGTTCAGTTTCTTGTAGTCAATGCATACTCGATTTCCTGTAATAGTTCTCTGAGGCACTAACTCGTTATCCTCATTCTTGACAACAGTGATTCCAGACTTCTTCAGAACGACTTATACTGGAGACACCTAACGACTGTCAGATATAGGATAAATCACTCCATAATCATAGATCTTGATCACCTCCTTCTTCACAGCTTCCATCATTGGTGGATGAAGTATGCGTTGAGCTTCCCCACAAGTTTTGGCGCCATCTTCAAGCAAGATCCGGTGAACACAATATGCCGGATTGATTCCTTTGATGTCTGCAAGTGTCTAACCTATAGCTGTCTTGTGTTTCTTCAACACCTCAACAAGCTCGCGTTCCTGTTCTGACTCTAATGTTGTTGAGATAATGACAAGCAATGTTTCCTCCTCCCCTAAGTAAGCATACTTTAAGTGTTCTGGTGAGACTTTCAGCTCTAACTCTGGTGCTTGAACAATTGAATGAAGCATCTTGTTTTCCCCAAAAGTGATTGGCATAGGAGGAGAATATCAAAGATCTGCTTGGGCTGCATCTAAGAGAGACAAAACTTCACGAGCTATAGGTACCATTTTGAGCCAGAGGTCTTCAAAATGGGCATCATCCCCGAGTCGTGTCTGCCCCACTTGTTCTTGTAAAACATGGTCCAACGTGTCATCCTTCCTTGTGTCCAAGTGAGCTTGTGCCAAAGTGTAACAATATCCACTGAAAAGCATGAATTGACACTTGCTGAAGGATGTCGTATGGCGTCAAAGATATTGAACTCAATCTTTTCTCCATGCTGAAAGTTCCACTAAACAAATAAATTTTAATTCTTGTAGTCCTCATAAATGGATATCCCAATAACATTGGCGTGGTGTTAACGTCACTATCTTCAATATCTACAATATAGAAATTAGCTAGGAAGATAAGTAGACTGACTTGGACAAGAACGTCTTCCACATAACCTCGTGGATAAGTCTCTGAACGATAGGCTAACTGAATGATCACATCATATTTCTTTAATGCAAGAAGGCCTAGAGCTTGGTACAATGTATAAGGCATGATGTTTATAGAAGCTTCAAGGTCCAGCATCACATTGTTGAAAGATCTTGAACCAACAACGCAGGAACAGAAAAACTCCTAGGATCCTTCAATTTTGGGGGTAGTCGTCATTGAATGACTGCAGAAATAGTCTCATTCACCTTTACAATCTTCTTCTCTCTCATTGTCTCCTCGTGGTGCACAATTCTTTCAAAAACGTTGCATACTTAGGCACTTGTTTGAGGCACTCGATGAGGGGTAAATTTACTTGCACCTTCTTGAATATCTCTAAGATCTCTTCATATGTCTCTTGCTTCTTCTTGTTCACTTAGCGGCATGGAAATGGTTCTGTGATAAACAGGGAATTAGCATGAGTCTGCCCATAAATTCAACAACCTGGCCCATCTGCTTCTTTAACTCTGCTATGTCATTCCCCTGTTGGGCTTGAGTGTTCCGCAAAACCTGTGTGGATGATGAGAGCTGTCACAACATCTTGTCATAATCAGGATTGGTGAGAACAGGCTGAGCTGGAGCACTTGTGGCATTAGAAGGCCTTTGCTGAGTCGATTGCTATTGCTAAAATGGATGAGATGCAGGAGGGTTAAGGCATCCATCATTGTTCCTCCACTGAAAACCAGAATGGTTATTTCGAAACCCTTGATTGTAGTTGCCATAATTGTTGTACCGAGGAGCACCTTAGTTGTTATGAAATTCCCCTATGGCATCGACTTCCTCCATCCCCTGAGTAGGTACATTCTAAAGACATTGATCATTGTGATGTTCATCAAGCAGGCAAATCCCACAAACCAACGTTGCAGGTGGCTGTGGCTGAGGTGACTTGGCCTCCAAAAGTTTGGTAATCAATAAAGTGAGCTTGGCCAATTCTGCAGTAGTGCTTGATGACCACACTTCACTAACTTTTCTGCTCTGGTGCAACGTCATACCCTCATACTGCTGAGTATTGAGAGCACGCTGGTTTAATAAAGCACAACCTACAGTTGTAGGCTTCTCTAGAAATGTTCCACTAAGTGTTGCGTCTAAAAGATCTCTCTCAACAGTCCACTATGTTATTGGTTATTGGTTTATATCCAATATGTTGGTGCAGCATAATCAGCATAACAGTACGCATAATCAGGGTCTGAACAAGAGCAGCACATAGTTTGGTTATTGGTTTATATCCAATATGTTGGTGCAGCATGGCTGCACTCCTACTACACACTACTGCTAGGAGTCTAAAGAAGTACGAATTTACTATTATGTTGACATTGGGACTCTAGAAGTGTAGCTGTGATGTGTTGCTTTTATAACTTTAGTTATGTGTTGGTGCAGTGGTAGTAGTACTTGGTTGGTTTGTGTAATAAGTATGGCAACTTCTCTAAAGTGCAGAGGAAGCTTCCTACTTTACCATTTACAGGTGTACTTTTAGGCTATATATTATATTTCCTTGTTAGTTTGTAACATACTAAACATTATTCAATACAGAGAGAAAATTGTCCCAAGCTTGTTTTTGCTTCTTTTTGTTTGTCCTTCCTTTAACCCTCTAAATTTCAACATGATATCATAGCAGAGTTGATCTCTGCCTTTGATTGCTTCGGCATTTGTTTTCGTTCTTGCCCTGATATCATGTTCTCCGCAAGATATCAGAGCAGGATAGTAACTTTTATGTTTATCATCCATTTAAATTTCATTTTTTTGTTGTCGTTAAAAACAACCATTCCCCGATCGATCTACTATCTGGTGACGTCATCAAATACCGTCCCCAATCGAGCTGAGCAGAGAGGAAACAAAACCCCACCAAAGGCGGAGGAGGGAAACAGTGGCGCATCATGAGCAGTTTGTTATTCTGCCTCTCTCTAAAATCATAGATTTGATCTGGTCTTCGCTTTGCTCTTCTCGAGGTCTTATCTGGAAAGATTGAACTGTCGATCTTCTCCAACAACCAGATTGAACGATCCACACCGAGCAGCAGCACATTACGTGGACCGAGCTATACCGATGTCGATCAAATCGAGTGCCTCTTACTAAAACGCAGCGGCTACACTCAGCACCTCGACTCAATACTAGTCGATTTCCATGGCTCTGAATCAAGAACTCAGTGACTCAACAACTCGCCTCAGCATCCGACTGAGTCAACTCAGTGACTTAACTCAGTGAGTCAGCTCGACAATCTTACTCGGGTCGAGTCAACTCGGCAGCACAACTCAGTCAACATTGGGTAATCTCTTTTCGTTTGACATCTCTAGTACTTGAATCAGTGTGTTAGTTGTGTAATTTTTGGAGATATCTCTATATTCATGTGGAGTTGCTGTGCTTGCCGTGGAGTTGGTATTGTACTATGGAGTTGGTATTTTACTGCTGGTGATATGTTGATAGGCTGCTAATCATATACATGTTCATACTCGGGTGGATTTTAGTAGTGGGTGCAAAAGTGTTTGAGATGTTATGTGCTCTTCTTCAATTGATCTGTTCGGGATTTCCATCCATCCAATTTATCTTAAATCATTTTCTACATCATAATTGTGATGAGTCAGCATGAAATATTTTCCCCTTTGTGGAATAGTTATTTTTTGGAGGAGTTGCATTCAACTACCTTCGCTCATTTAGAGTAATTTTATTCTTGTATTTTTTTTTTCAGAAATTTGTGGTTTCAGGCCATTGGTATAATACCGAAAAAGTTCGCCCTTTTGTGGTACTTATGGAATTCAACTCTCCTTTTATTTCTAGAACAAACACTAGAAACTTTTGGAGTTGAACTTCCCTTTATTTTCTAGCATAATACTAAAACCTTGGAATTAGCTAGGGCTAGAGCTAACATTAGAAATTTGTTAGTAACGCTAGGGCTAACCCTCCAATTATGCCACACTTAGTCCTTTAATTAGCTAAATAAAAAGAAATTAAAGAGGAAATAGGGAGGAAAACATCAAAAAATATTTACAAGGAATATTCCTCAGCCACTTGTCACATGATGACTCACCACTATAGGTAAATGACCAAGATGCCCTCAACAATGTTGGGAGTGCATCTACTCCCACATTTCTAAATGAGAGAAGATGACTCCCACACTTGCCTATATAAAGAGGTCTCACACCTCATATAAGGTAACTATTTCCTAGTGTAATAATTATTACTTGTTATTCCATGCTTCTAACTTAGGCATCGGAGGGTTGAAGGGGGGTCAATCTCGTCTTCACCTCTAATGCCTGTTGTATGTTGTAGGAACAGGGTCCGATGTCTCTATCGAATGCCTCAACGGAATTCGGTAGAAATAATTGGCACCGTTTGTGGGTTTTGTACATCTGAAACTATATACAAACACCACAAGAAAAATATGTCGCCCCAAAATTTCGGCAAACGCTCAAAATCCCGGTAAAAATTCTGGCGAATGGCCCTCCTCCGGCGAACGGCCCCTTCTCCGACGAACGCCCCATCTTCTAAGATAAAGTTTCTTCTCTCTTTTCATTTTATCACAGTGGCCCATGTAGCCCATCACCCACTACCTTTGGTATACAACGGGCATGCATACATGTATATACATCACAGGCGTTCACAACTCATTTCGAGCTCCAAAGTCTATTTTTCAAGCCCACTACCAACGGCTCGTCAGCACAATTTACCAATGGGCAATCAAAGCAACATACGGAGCAGTAGGGACCTACTCGGCATGGGCCTCCAAAATCCACTTGGGCCCAGAATTGGATTAAAACATAGAAGCTTCATTACCAATCCTTCACCACACAATATTATACAATTAAATTTGTATTCTGAAGGAGTTCACCAAGAGATAAGTTTTCTACTCTATCCTTTTCGCTATTATAGTTCAAGCATGCTTATTATTTCATTCAAGCCTTACATGCTACACAACTTGTGCATGTAGCTTACATGAATTAATTTTATTAATCAAGCATGTCCATAATAGCTCTAAAAAATACATGTGCTATATGGAAATTGTTTCTAGCTTAAACGATCAATTGGTTCATAGCTAATTGAGTCTTATTGAGTTGACACGAGTTATGTAATATCCTCCGCGATATACTTTATGTCAAAGGTTCTGTCGTCTCCGACAACCTCTTGATATTTGCTCATCGACTCATATACTTGACTCAATTATACATGACTCAATTTCGACCACAAGCAACAATTCTTCATTTACGCTACAACTTATATTCTCTAAATACTTACCGAACGCTAATATTTAAGCATGTGTCAATGTGATCTAATTAGCTCGTTACAACAACTATTTACTCATTACAGGCCTTACAAATACGTGCTTCAAACGCATTTCAAGTATGCCATGGCATATTCTGAAATCACATAATATTCAAGATATATATGCTTCACTAACGTGATAGGGGACTCCATCTTATAAAATCACCTACATATTCGCCTACAAATAGGCAGTGTTAGCGTTTGAATGCTTCACATGCAGTGGTTGATAATATGATGGCTGCCACATGTCCACAATACTGAACCGCTTCATGCCCTTTCAACAGAACGGACTTCGCGATTAACTTCACCCCAAAAAAAATAGGTTACGTCCGAACGCGACAAGTCAACCCATCTTAGATGTTTCTAAATGTGGTAAAGTTTTGGGCAACAACCACATTTCAAACAGGCGTTGTCACTGTGTTACCCCTGAAAAAGCAATAACGTAACCGCTTCCCATCCGAATGCCCCAATGGCAAGCTCGAACGCTCTCTACCCACGCACGACGTTCCTCTCTTAGCGCTCGTTGCCCCAGCGCATGACGTTCAAGCTCAACACTCGTTGCCCAGCGCACGACATTCCTCACTTAAATGCTAGCCGTTCTTGCACTCAAAATTTCAAGCTTAAAACACTCTGGAAAGCACTACCCGCCAACTGTCCAGTTCACGACTATTCTATCCAGGAGACCAATCTTGGTTGAGAAGTCGAGGAAACTCGGGGCTATGCTACGCTACACCAGCCTAGTGGTTTACTAAGTGTGGCTACATTGGAGGTTTCAGTTTTTTAACTCCCCAATTAAGATCGTTCTCCTTGACTCGGGGACTTGAGGGACTTGTTAGAACCGCTAGGGCTAACCCTCTAATTATGCCATACTTAGTCCTTTAATTAGCTAAATAAAAAGAAATTAAAGAGGAAATAGGGAGGAAAGCATAAAAAAACATTTACAAGGAGTATTCATCAACCACTTGCCACATAGTAACTCACCACTATGGGTAAATAACCAAGATGTGCTCAACAATGTTGGGAGTGCATCAACTCCCACATTTCTAAATAAGAGAAGATTGTTCTCACACTTGCCTATATAAATATGTCTCACACCTCATATAAGGTAACTCTTTCCTATTGTAATAATTATTACTTGTTACTCCATGCTTCTAACTTAGGCATCGGAGGGTCGAAGGCGGGCCAATCCCGTTTTCACCCCTAACGTCTTGTTGCATGTTATAGGAACAGGGTCCGATGTCTCTATCGAAGGCCTCAACGGAATTCGGTAGAAACAGTGAACTCCCCTTCATTTTCTAGAACAAACACTATAACCTTTGGAGTTGTGAATTTCCCTTTATTCTCTAGTCTTGTATTAGAAATTTTGGAGATGATAACTCCATTCTTTGTGTCTTCAGTTTCTTTCCAGCCTCAAGAAGCTCATTTATTCGTCTTCCTCTTCAATTCAGTTTCTCTATTGTTTTTCTTTGATCATCAATCATTAATCATGTTCTTGGTCTTCTTATAGTTTGTTCATCATGTGGATAACAAGCTATTCGGTTTATGTATTCTGATACTTGGTTTGATCATTGGTAGTTGAAGTTTCCATGAGTACTGCGATAGGGGGAGAACATTGAAGTTCTTTGTTGGTTTTGGATTGATTATGGTCTGTTAGGCCATTTTTTTCTTCGTTTACAGCTCATTATTTGGGCATGTAGCTTGCTTGTGAGATTCATGGAAGTTTGGCCTGGTTAAGAGAGAAAAACTCCTCAGGCATTATGAAAAGTGTTAGACCTGGTTAAGAGAGAAAGCTCGTTAGGCATTATGAAAAGTGGAAGGCCTGGTTAAGAGAGAAAAGCTCCCCAGGCATTATGAAAAGTGTGAGATTCATGGATCTCCAATATGTTGGTGCAGCATGGCTGCACTCCTACTACACGCTACTACCAGGAGCCTAAAGAAGTACAAATATACTATTATGGTGACATTAGGATTCTAGAAGTGTAGCTGTGATGTATTACTTTTTATAGCTTTAGTTATGTGTTGGTGCAGTGCTAGTAGTGCTTGGTTGGTTTGTGTAATAAATATGGCAGCTCCTCTAAAGTGTGGAGAAAACTTCATACTTTACCATTGTAAATGTGTGTAGTTTTAGGCTATATATTATGTTTCCTTGTTAGTTTGTAACATACTGAACATTATCCAATATAGAGAGAATAGTGTCCCAAGCTTGTTCTTGCTTCTTTTTGTTTGTCCTTCCTTTAACCCTCTAAATTTCAACAGGATATGAGAGCCAGCCAGTATTTAGAGACAGTCTTGAAACGAATCAGAGATAGCGTTGGCAGACTTACAAGGATTTGATTAAGAGGTTCTTCGATCTCTATTAGGGCATCCACATCTGTTGGTAGAGCAAGAGCTAGAGCAAGAGCAAAATTTTGCTAGAGTAAAGCAAATCCCTCTTTTGCTCTAGCAAATCAAAATTTTCATGCACCCATACACCTTTTTGCTAGAGAAAATCCAATTCATCTTGTTATAAAATATTATTAAATTATTTACCGGTAAGATTTACGACCAATCATAATGTGACACGTATCATTATCGACTAAATATATACACGATTTGTCGTAACACACTAGCTTTTTCGTCTATTTTTAATAAATGAATACAATTACACTTTCTTCATGAGAGTTGTAGAGTATTTTACTGCGAGCTCGTAAGAATTTTCTTATAATTTTTCGGACTCTTGAACTATTTATTATGATTTTTAGATGCATTAATTTTAATTTTAGTTTATTAAAAATAACCATTTTCTTTAAATCTGAACCGTTGGATCAAAATTCGAAATCAAAATCAAAGGCACAGATCTAGTGGACCGTTGCTTTTAAATTTTCTACCCGGCCTGACAGGTGTCGCGTTCCCATTCGTGCGTCACTTTTTTTTTTTACTTTTCATTGGCGCGTGTGTTACACGCGCTTTACTGAAAAAGAAATCCCACTCGCCTGACGTCACCCACGAGCCGTGGGTTCCGCCAGGCGGTCGAGGAATCACCGAAGTATTTTATAGTCGAGGGATTGATCGAGCTCTGTTTTGCTCGAGCAAACACTGGCCCGATCTCACCGCTGCGTCGTCAATTTTGTCCTACTCGAACACCTCGTCGTCGATCCCACCACCTGCTCGAGTAAGAGCTCACTCGTCGGTGCGGATGCTTTCAGATTTCTGCCGATGTAGCGCTCACTAGTTCTTCGTTGCTCTCCATCAATTCCCAAATAAGCCGAAGTGGCAAATCTTGCTTTCCTTCTATACGAACGAAAAACAGCCCAAACAAGTAATTAAGCCCAATTTAATACTGGCGTGGCTGGCAATGATGATGCGTGGCATGGTCGTGGAAACACTCCTCCTTCAGGCCAACATATCTTTGGTGATCAACAAATTCGAGGAGGTAGTGTGATTTGTAAATCGTTTGGATCTATGAATATATCTTAACCAACTTAATGCGATTGAACGTAATAGCGCAAGCATTATTGAATCCTTGTACACTTGTCAGACCAGGATGTTACTTCGTCTAGTTCGATCGTAATGTCTATATATATGACATATATCGAGCCACAAGGTCATACTCGAGAAGTACGTGCTTCGAATTTCATGAAGGGCAATCGATTTGATGCAAGCTACGTACGTAATATATATATATATATATATATATATATATATACAGAGAGTTTCAAATGCGGACGTCCGCATCATGAACAGTACTTACGGATTTGGCTTTTCCGGCCACTTCCCGGCCGAATTTGGGTAAACTTCGTTCTAGACATATGTACATACACCTGTGTAGATCATTTGTTTAGAAGAAACTTTTGGCTAATTCGTTCTCTAAGGCCCTCAAAATCGCGTTTCAAAAAAACTGGACATTATCCGTAGTCCATGTATTCACCTGGACGACGGAAACACTATTTCTCCGTCGTCCAGGTGAACACCTGGGCCACGGAGATTCCTAGCTTCTCCGTGGCCCACGTGTTCACCTGGACGACGGAGACATAGTGTTTCCGTCGTCCAGATGAATACATGGACCACGGATAATGTCCTTATCTCCGTGGCCCAGGTGTTCACCTGGACGACGGAAACACTATGTCTCCGTCGTCCAGGTGAACACGTGGGCCACGGAGAATGGCAGGGTTTAGGGGTTAGGGATTAGGGATTAGGGGTTAGGGGTTAGGGGATAGGGATTAGGGGTTAGGGGTTGGGGGTTTAGGGTTTAGGGTTAGGGTTTGTGCACCTGGACGACGGAGAACTTAATCTCCGTCGTCCAAGTGACTAAATAATTTAAAAAAAAAATTAAAAAAATTAAATATTATTAAATTATTTTATTAGTAAATTAATATAAATAATGAAAATAATCGAAATTAATTATTTAAACTGAATTATTAATATTAATAAATGTATTAAATAAATAATTAATATTTAATTACATACATGCACGTCCAAATTAAAAACCAATAAAAATTATAAATTATTGTTCGGAACTCGGAAATAAAGAAACGCGATAATTAACTAGCTAGCTAATACACTGGAGGAGCAAATGCGCCGCCGAGTCATCCGCCTCCAGCCGGGTCGTTGTCGTCGGGGAATGGGTTCGGAGGAGGTTGACATTCTTGTCGATTTTGCTCCATGAGCGCGATGAGTTGGGCTATTTGTGCTTGTTGTTCGTCAAGTCTTTGCCGCATTGACTGATTCTGCTCCTCCATCCGTCGATTCTCCTCTCGTGCCAGTCGAGCCTCTTGAATGGCTGCTTCGGCGACGGCCGCTGCCTGACTCATTCTCCGCTGCCCCGAACCTCCCGTAGATGATGAGCCGGAGGTCGTCGACAAATCTCGTACCACCCTAGGCCCAAAGTGCCTAACCTCCTTGTCAGCTCTACGACCGTAGACCTCATCGGCGATTGCAATTTGGCTCTGTAAGGATAGAGGAGGCAGGTCTTCCGGCGGCACATCTGGGAACGCAAGCTGAGTGTTGGCCAACTCTTCTTGCGCACGCTCTATCGCCCTTGTCTACAAAAGAATAATTAATTTATTATAATGAAATCATATTTAAATAATAATTACTATAATTAAAAGCATATAAATTTAATATATCACTTACGCCGCATTGACTCGCTTCATTATCGAGCCCTGGCGTCACGTACGCGCTTACGCTTGCATCAAGAAAAGGGTGTTTGGAACCCTTATCCTTGTGCTCCTTTGCTATTTGAATGAACTGCTTGGCGCCGGTAGTATGGTGTTTCTCCTTCTTCCCCCGGTTGACTTTGTTGACACCGGAGAATTTCTGTTACACAACATAATTAAATCATTAATTAACTAATAACTAGAATTTAAATAATTCAATTATCTTAATTGAAAAAAAAATTAACACCTTAAAGGTCTCGTCGGCAAAGTGGTTACACAACCACTCCCACTCATCTTCTCTCTCCCCTTGCAGCTCTTCCGGGGGAGGCACGGGACCATGTTCTTTGTAGTACTGATGGAGCTTGTACTTCCAATTTTTGTAGATGGCGTTGACGGTTTGGTTAATATGCCTCAACATTTCCGGTGTCGGATCCACCTCAAATTGTTCCTATCAAAAATGAATAAAAAATTATAATCGTATATTATGAAATCTTAACTAATATTAACAATATGATATAATAACTAACTTGGACGTATTACGTACCGAAAGATCTTTGAAGACTTTCGCCTTCTCATGATCCGGCGCCTCCTTCCAAGTAGGGGCAGTGAGACGAACCCGGTTACGGATGATTGACCCTATCCCATGCGCCGAGAGACTTGCGAGCTGAGCTGTGGGAGGGCCACCGGTGAATTCGTCGTACGGCAAGGAGATCTTTTTCCCGGTCGCCTTGCAAATACGCTCCGCTTTCCCTCCTTTAACCAGACCCCGAGTCCTTTTCGGTTCCGGGTCAGTGGGTGCCCTCCTTTGCCTACGGCGGGCGCTGAACATGATTGATTCGGCGGTCGAGGACGCCTGAGTACTGCCCGTTGATTGGGTACCGGGCGTCGGAGTTTGGAAGGGGTCGTCGTAATCACCGCTCTCGATGAATGGAGGAGCGGGAATTTCCCCAGATGGCCCTACGGACGGACCAGATGATCCGTCCGGATTGAGGGCGTCGTTGCCCTCCTCGGGAACCCAACCGACTTGGGCCGCCAACTGGCGGAGCATGGCATCTTCTGCCTCCTGTTGGGCTTTCTTCTTGCCGGATGTCGTCTTTGGCGGAGCCATTTAAACCTAAGTGTACGGTGTTAAAATACCTACTTACCATAATATGAACAACTTAAAAATTTACGCTAATTAATTAAGTACGTTTAAGATTTAAATAGAGTACACTAGCTTGGCATTTTCGGTCGTTCAATGGACGTGCGACCCGCGCGATAAAGTGTAAATTTTCAATTAATCAGCCTAAATCGAAAAACATGGCCAGTTAGGGATAGAGATAACGCGAGAGGCAGGACTGATTTCGACAAAAGTCTTTCTTAGTCCAAATCCTGTCACCAGTCATAACCTGTTTCTAGACACCATGTCCGACATTCGGCTAATTTTTAGAAAATTTACACTCCCTCAAGTCTTTGCAAACTCCGCCCTCAACCTCGTGTCCATAACTTCACTTAGGTTATGGTGTGCGGTGATGAAATCCACACATCACGAGGGGTTAAGGAGATAAGCTAAGAAAAGAGGCGTCATCTATTCCAAAGAGTGCGACTTAATAATTACCAAGTCTATGTACTAAATTTAAATCGAACACGTACTATTAATTAATTTACTAAAAAATACACGTAATTACACTAAATAATTTATTTTTATTTAGCATGCAATAATTACAACATTTAATTAATTAATAACAAGAATTATTTATTTAATTAATTAATAACAATAATTAATCATTTATTTAATTAATAACAATAAATTTACAATTATTCATTTAATTAGTATTAAATACCAATAATTATGATTTAATTAATTAATAACAACAATTATTAAATTATTAAATATTTAAAACTAATTACAAAATTAATTTCTACTAATTAATTAATTATATTTATTATTTAATTAATTAATTAATTCAATTATTTTAATAAGGGAAAAATAGAAATGTACCGATTCGGAGTTTTCGGGAATTTCGCCGGAGTTGTGTCGTCGGAGAGGAGGAATGGAACCACGCCGGTCTTGTATCGTCGGAGCGTCGACGTCGTCGCCGGAGGAGATCGAACTTCCCGGAATGAGATTGAGAGAGAGAGGAGAGTAGAGACGGAGAGATAGAGTTGTGTAAGGGATGAGGAAAAGAAAATGAGCCGTGGGCTATTTATAGAGTTTCACTTAGACGACGGAGCAATATTCTCCGTCGTCTAAGTCCACTTAGACGACGGAAACGGTGGTATCCGTCGTCCAGGTGAAGGGTTAAAATGTTTCGAAGCGGCGCGTAATTAATGGGCGGGACGTTTCACCCGCCATAAATTTGGACCTGGACGACGGAGAATGGATTCTCCGTCGTCTAAGTGGAAATTCAAGCGGCGCCGAAAATTGAGGCGGTAAATCGAACCGCCATGATTTTTCGAGTTGGACGACGGATATGACGTTATCCGTCGTCCAGGTGTTCACCTGGACGACGGAAAATCACATATCCGTCGTCCAGGTGAAAAATTCATTGAAAAAAAATAAAAAATAAATCGAACCGCCATGGTAAATTTCACCTGGACGACGGAGAATGACGTTGTCCGTCGTCCGGGTGTTCACCTGGACTACGGAGAACGCCATTTTCCGTCGTCCAGGTGAAATTTACGTTAAAAAAAAAAGTTTAAAATTAATTCGCTAGGAATTTAGCGATCTGTCATTGGAGTGAAATAGTCGTCCAATATCGATGAACGCATCGTATATATGAACAGTTAAATTTGAACCTGAAAATAGATTTTCGTTTTGAAAGTTGGTAAGTATCGAGTAATCCTTACGACTTAAGTGTTCATGCGTAGAGGCTCATTTGCAACAGAGTATTAACGAAATTGAATTTGGCCAAAACAACCGTTGGATATGTTCGTCGTAACATAATATATAATTGTCTTCAAAGGACCATAAAATAATAAGTTCGGGAAGGGTTTGATCGGCAGAGTCAAACGCAAAACCGATAATTTCACAAACCGGAAACGTGGATACAAGGCATTTTCGCAACTCCGATTTTCGAACCGTCGAAGCTCACACACCAAGATATGTTTACTCTAAAGTCTTGACTCAAAAAATATGCATTGGAAGAAGGTCTAGATGGTCGTTGTCTTAGAAAAAATGTCGATATCTGCACCTGGACGACGGATATGAGCGTTCTCCGTCGTCCAGGTTACTACCTGGACGACGGAGAATGACGTTCTACGTCGTCCAGGTGTATAGACCCTGAATTCAGGGGTTAGGGCCTTAGGGTTTAGGGTTTAGGGTTTAGGGTTTGTGAACTTGGACGACGGAAAATGACTATTCTCCGTCGTCCTAGTGTGTACCTGGACGACGGATACTGACCATTCTCCGTCGTCCAGGTGTATAGACCCCGAATTCAGGGGTTAGGACCTTAGGGTTTACGGTTTAGCTCGTCCCCGGTCATTTCAGTGTCCGTTCAATTATTCTGATTAAAAAATATAATTAAAAAATTGATCGAACGATATCCGATCGATCTGCTAGATTTAGGGAGTCGGAATATCTCATCGATTATGGTTTAGCTCGTCGACGGAATATCTCATCGATTATATATATAATTAAGTACACATGCAAAGTCGAAGATATACGTACGTACACAACTAATTACATTCTCCTAGCCTCTCCTTATAATATATATTTATATTAATTAATTGATTATTGATCGATGATGCATCGATTATATATTACAAAAATTTGACCACTTAATTACCAATTAATTTTTCTCGTCTTAGTTAAGTAGTCATCATCATAATCCTCATCATCCTCGTCGCCGGTATCCGATTGCTCATCCTCCTCATCGTACTCAACATCGTCCGATGAATAACCTGAGTCCTCGTCCGCGTCCTCTTCCTGCTCGTCTTCTTCATCTACCTCATCGATAATCTCATCTTCAGTTAGATCTGTACAACCATCAGGCATGGGTAACCGTTCTTCATCTTGAACCAGGTCCATTATATCGGAGCGAATGACAGAAATATTAGGCTCTTGATAGGCAGGAATGTCTCTTTCTAGTTCAGCAGCATCTTCAGTCGTCGTCGGTGTCCCTTCAATTGTCTCTGTATTCCATATTCCTCGGTGAGAGATATGGTTCACTATTTTCCACCCTTCACCGGCTTTCGAATCGTCGAGATAGAACACCTGCCGAACTAGGGTGGCAAGAGCGAAAGGCTCATCCTCATACCAGCTAGAGTTTGTATCGACTGATAATAGTCCCAGGTCTTCCTTTGTACGCTTGAACCATCTGCACTTGAATAGGAAAACGTTGACATCATTCCCGTGACATAGCGGAACCACATATACAATAGCCCCGTAATATAGATCATTGTCTTTCCCAACCGCTACCCCACTGTTTTGTGTTCTTCTTCCTTCGTCTCGGGCCAATGAATGGAACTTTACACCGTTCACAAAACATCCGGGATAAATATAGTGTTTAACCGGCTTCCCTGCTAGCAAGTGCTTTGGCCATGACCACCACCCTCCGTGGTTTTCCGATTTTTGCAGATCAATCATCTGCGAAATAATCGGGAAACTTAATATAAGGGTTTACTTTCTACAAACATATATGTATTTAAATAATTAAATACCGAGAAGTACGTACGTACCCATTGGAAGAAATAATCGGGAAACTTCTTCTTAACCATTTTCTCAATCCATGCCGAACTCTTGTTTTGATGCATCGCCTGAAGCCTCTCCCTGTATGACATCATGTACGGCTCAACTTCGTCACAGTCGCGCAACACTACCCAATGTGCCTCAATGAGTTCTTCCCGTGTTAACGATTCCTTTAATACTCCTCTAAACGGACGGACAACATTGGTGACGACAGAAAGATTGATGCGGGCACTGCGATCGGAGGCAGTGGGAGGGGGTGGATCTTTGAGGTACCTGTTGCAGTAAGTAACACACTCATGCATTAGGTATGTCTCTGCTATGGAGCCATCCGGGGCCGACCTGTTTTTGACGAATGACTTATACTGTCCAAGCTGTCTACAAAATCAAACGTACAATAAGAATAAGTACATATAGCTAGCTAGTATATATATAATCTCCAGTGGAACAAATTAATTAAGTAGTACGTACGTTGTACGTACCTTTCTTGAGGATACATCCAAGTGTACTGGACCGGACCAGAAATGAGCACCTGCTTGGGCAGGTGGATCATTAGGTGAATCATGATGTCAAAGAAAGCAGGGGGAAAAATCCTCTCTAGTTTGCAAATGATGTGCACAATTTGTTGTTGCAATTCCACCACATCTGACTTCTTTAATTCTCTGGCGCATAACCTCTGCCACCACCTGCACAATGCCACTATTGGTTCTACGACGTCCCGAGGCAAGTATGGTCGAATTACCACTGGAATCAGACGTTGCAGCATAGCGTGATAGTCATGTGTCTTTAGACCAACAAACTTGTGTTGCACCTCGTCCACTGCTCCAGTTATAGTAGCTGCATACGTAGTCGGATAACGAACGCCCTTAAACCAGTGAAATACAGAACGTCTAAGCGTCGGCTTCACTGTGTAAGGTGCATCTGGCATCTTGTTGTACACTCCTTTCCTATCCCTCCTCAACCACAAGGGACGACGTAGATTCATTGATTCCAGATCTTTGCGCGCTTTGGGAGTATCTTTAGTCTTGAACTTAATACCGAGAATTGTTCCCACCACGCTGTCGCACACATTCTTTTCTATGTGCATCGCGTCCAAGTTGTTCCTCAGCTTCAACTTCGACCAGTAAGGGAGTTCAAAGAATATACTCTTGTGATCCCAATAGCTCAGATCATGTGGAGGAATTGGATTGCATTTCTTTACATCCGCGTCATTGCTCAACACACCAAAGTCGAAATAGCTCAACCTCTCTAAAATCTCTTCGCCCGACCAACTACGGGGTTTAGGATTGTTCTCTACCGTCCCGTCGAAATGAGCTGCATCCTGTCGCCACGGGTGGTTGTGAGGAAGCCATCTACGGTGACCCAAGTAACACACCTTCCCCGCGTGCCAACTAGAGTTCACGTCGTCCAAACATATAGGACATCCATTATATCCTTTTGTCCTGCAGGATGCCAACATCCCATAAGCTGGAAAATCGCTGATCGTCTACACTACGGCCGCCCTCATCGTGAACATCGTGTCAGTGAATTTGTCATAAGTTGGGACTCCATTTTCCCACAACAGTTTGAGCTCGTCGATCAAAGGTCTGAGGTAGACATCTAAGCACTTCGATGGAGATTTAGGACCTGGAATTAGTACGGTAAGGAAATTAAATTCCTTGTTCATGCACATCCAAGGAGGCAAGTTGCACGGCATCAGAATAACTGGCCAAGTGCTGACGGCGGAGCTATTACTTCCCCAAGGATTGAATCCGTCTGTAGATAGGCCGAGTCTAACATTTCTAACCTCTGAAGCAAAGTCTCCAAATTCTCTGTCAAAATGTTTGAAACCCTCCCCATCCGCGGCGTGTCGCAGGACATCGTCATCTATTCGCTTTTCTGCGTACCATCGCATCGCCTCTGCTGTGTGTAGAGACATGTACAGGCGCTGCAATCTGGGAATCAAGGGAAAATATCTAACAACTTTCACAGGAATTCTCTTTTTCGAACTCTTCCTATTCAACTGGAATCTGCACTGACCACATACGGGACAATAGTCCAACTCTTTATACTCTTTGTAAAATAGCACACAATCATTCGGACATGCGTCAATTATCCTGTACTTTAGGCCGAGACTGCTCAGGATATTTCTAACCTTATAATGAGATTTAGGAAGATTGTGATCATCAGGAAGCAACTTACATATTTGCTCCTGAATTTCGTCAAAAGCACTCACTGACATTTTGTGCTTCACTTTTATCTTCATTTGCTCCATCACATATTGCAACACATTCTCTCGACATCCAGGGAACACCGGGGTCTGCGCTTCAAGTAGCATCCGGTTGTACTTTTCCATCTCACTGGTGTCAGTGGCCAAGCTAGCTGCGGGGAATGTGTCATCATGCTCATTGGTGGTACTGTAACCTCCGTCCAAGTGTTGGTGTCCACCATGACTACATCCCGGAAACGCATCATGGACCAAATCTGCAGTTGGGTTGCAAGCTGGGGGTCCGGCACCACTGCCGCTGGATGAGGCACCATGGTAACTGTACCCTGAGCTGAAGTCTGCTGCGCTGAACTCTATTGCTTCACCATGCTCGCTCCATGTAGTGTAACTCCACATCATACCATTTTCGTACAGGTGTTGCACCATAACATTAACCTCCGCATATTGACAATTAAGACATTTCTGACACGGACACCTGAAACGTTTCTTTCCCTGACCATGTTCTATCGCAAAATTCACAAATTCGCTAATTCCATCCATATACCGGACATCACATCTATTCTTCAACTTCATCCAACTCTTGTCCATACTGCTACAAAATATTATAATTAATTAATTATTACATATATATATATATTAGTCCATTAATTTACGCTTCATTAATTATACGTACTCGATCTACATCGATCCATCAATTACCTACGTAATTTAATCGATCTGTACATATATATATATATATATATATATATCTAACCTCCTTGCATATATATATATATATATGTACGCCATCTATTTCACTAAATATATATTAATTAATTAATTAAGCAAATTTTAACTGCGTACGTACCTGTACGTTGGCCTATAGCTTCTCGATATCTGTACGTTAATTGAGCTCCCGGCCCTTATCGATCCTGATTCGATAATTCTCGGCGCGCGCGCGCTTTCTAGCTAGCTAACTCCCTTCTGCCTTCTCCCTTCTATCTCTCCTTCAAATTAATGAATGATCGATCGATATGAATTCAGTTTGGCATCGGGCATGCATATATATAATGCTTCACTTAGACGACGGAGTAGGTGTCGGTCCGTCGTCTAAGTGTTAGTACGTTACGCACTCGGACGACGGCGTGTCGGTCCGTTGTCCAGGTCATCACCTGGACGACGGAAAATACAATTTCCGTCGTCCAGGTGATCACCTGGACAACGGAGAAGACTCCGAGGTCCAGGTTACAACCTGGACGACGGAGAATATTATATCCGTCGTCCAGGTGATCACCTGGACCTCGGATCCTTTTACGTGGTCCAGGTGATGACCTGGACGACGGAAATTATATTTTCCGTCGTCCAGGTGATGACCTGGACCACGTAAAAGGCTCCGAGGTCCATGTGATCACCTGGACGACGGGTATGATATTCTCCGTCGTCCAGGTGATACTTGGACCACGGAGCCTTTTCCGTCGTCCAAGTGTAACTTGGACCACGGAACAATTACGTTTCCGTGGTCTAGGTGCAGTTTTCTTGTAGTGCTAGCACAACGCAAAACATGTTAATCCTGTGATCCGGCGGAAGATCCCTCGCCAAAAATACGATCACGATCTCCTGAATAATCATAAATACCACTGCTCAAAATCAGATTTCAAACCCCTGAACCACATCTCAAGAACTAACCATTCCCGGAAACATATAACTGGAATATCGACGAAATCGTCGAAAATCCAATAAACACACTATAAAACCTCACCACAAATTCCGATGCTCAATTCAAACTATAAACCTCACCATTGCGATCAATGCGCGATTCCGAGCGAAACGACATAAAACTTGTCGAAACTCACCTCGGCCGGAGCTCTGCCGCGCGCGGGGCCGTCGTAGCCGCCGCCGACCACTGGAAAACTCATCGGCCCAGAAAATTGTAACTTACATATGGATTTGAAGATCTCGACATTTCCAACAACTTTGTAGTTCAATGCTAAGCCCAATTTTAACAGGAAAACCTTCAAAACTCACATTGAAATTGAAAATTCTTGCCAGAATTCATTAACTCCGATTTGCCACCACCGGCCATGGCAAGGTGCAAGACCACTTCTAAAAGTTTTCTCTCCCCAAAGGCTATAAAACCCCCCAACAAGTCGACCCCAATCGCCGCCGTCTCCGCCACCTCCGTCGCCGGTGAAATTCGCCGGAATTCCCTAAACTTTAACAAGCCATAACTTCTTCATCCGGCAACTAAATTGAGTGATCCACCTATCAAAAGAAAGAGGAGCTCAAGCCCAACAACTTCCATGAAGGAACCACGGCCAAAAGATGCCAGAAAATGGCACATCGACGACAACAAAGGCTCGGCCCAAAATGGATCAGTTTTGACCCATGGTCAACGCGGGTCAACGGCCCAGTTTTCCCAAATTAGAAAGTTTCCTTAATTGTCACGTATTCATACCGTATTTATACCATACACGTACCGTCCAAAACGAATCAAAACCGAATGGATAAACACGACAAAATTCAATGGCCGAAAATATTCATAACTTATTCCACGTAACTCGAAATCATCCTCCGAAAACTCCCACGAATTCAAAATTAAATTTTCTACAACTCTCGTGAAAGAACTCATCACAAATTCTTGCCTGATAATTTAGTCATTAACAAACCCACCATAACGACCACTTCCAACAAAACCGCGACTAATCACGAAACTCGCAAATCAAGCCGATAAACATACCATTTCCGGTTCGGGTTGTCACAGTGATGTTATATGTGTATTTACCTTTTGTTCAGTTCTATATTGGAGAAAATACATGTTGTAACACTTGGTATTCGTTTGTGGTTCTTAATCAGATGCTCTTCTCAAGGTGACTTTGACAATTGTGAAAGAAGTGGAGGATTTAGCTGACATAGAGTAGTACATTCTATATATATTCCAGCTTAATTAAACTTTAGTTAGAGGGTTGTTCTTTATGAAAGACAACTTGCTTTTGTATAGTTTCGGCTTTTAGGATCGTATTAAACAGTTTTAGGTACTTTTATATGAAGTGTATGAATGTATGTTACTTTTTGTTATTTGTAGATTTGACTTATGCTATACAAGCTAGTGATATATGAATGCATGGCCTGTTATTGATTTGGTACAATGGATGTTAAACTTGTAACTGTTGTTGCAAGAATTTTATGCGATGCATTACGAGAGTGATTATTGACCAAATTGTTTAAGGCCAACACAATTTTAGTCAAAAGCATTGTTTGATAACAACCAATTTGTCTAAAGCGAATTGTTTTATATAAAAAACACAATATTACTAGATATAAAACTATTGTATGCAAGCGTTATATAAAATACCACACTATAGAAGATCATTATAGGAATCAGAGTATAACAAGTGATGATTCCACAAAAGTATTGTCCGACTCAGATATTACTACAGAATACACTCAATATCAATTGTGTGACAGATTTCCTCACAACAATAAGGCATAAAAAAGCTTTATGTACATTTCATACAATAGAAAAGAGTACAAATATTGTCGTCTCAATGTATGTATGCAACGATAACGATTACATGACTATGGAATCGAAGCTTTCCAGACAATACTTTTACTTATAAATATCTATTGTCTAAGTTCCATTCAGACAACGACATATTTTCCATTGTCTAGTATGACTCATTACCTCAGCTCAGTGGACAACACTCAAACCCTATATCATAAAATGATCCAAAACCATTGTCTGAAGCCTTTTTTTGTGTAGTGTTGACTCATGATTTAGATCTAGAAACACTTCCTTATCGGCTAATTCAACAGATTTCTTGAAGGTATTGTTACTAGGATTATAAAATATGACCGTACCATGCATATGAAGCAGTAAAGCTAGATCAGTTGAAGAATCCCCCTCTTCATTCACCGATGCATCTTGAAAAAGGCCCAAGACAACAAAAGCATTCATATCTTCTCCTGGAAATATAGCTGTGACTATGGGACTAAGATCAAAATGATACTTGACATACCTCCAGAATATTCCATCTCCATCACATCAAATTGTGTCTTACAATGCTAATATATCTCAATCAAGTACAAACTGCCATTACACTGCCCGAAATTTCTATGAGCCAAATGCACATCGAATTTGGGAGACTTGTAGGGGGAAGGTTTGCCCAGAGAGTTAAGCTCATTTTCAAAAAGAACACTTTTGACAGCCAAGCTAGGGAAAAGGGGGACGAGTATCAACGAGACCCAAACATTCTTTAGCTACATCAAAGTAGTACATTACAATGGTTTCCTCTCTCTCAAATTCATCATCTAATCCCAAGCCAAATTCCTCTCCACAGGTTTGTGAAATCCAATGAAATGCGCCATTGCACTACACGACGCTTTCGCTACTCTTGTTGTCAAAATGCAACGGCGTACACTTGAGGTTATAGTGCATGTTTGCAGCAAAGGGACTTTGGAAGAAAGGAGCTGTCAGATGTTTACACTGACCAGTCTCTAATGAGTAAATATCAATTTTGTGGTGCTCGCCTTTACGTTCCACATGCCCAAAATAACTGGCCATAAAGTTAACCACACACACCGCATTATAGTCTGGTGATTTGGAAGGGTCAAAATCCAAACCATAATGTAAAGGCTTCTTAATTAATCTGCAGTACATCTTAACCTCGAAAGGTACACTTAGAGGATGAAGTGCCCGGAGTTTGTTAGTTGTGGGATTAATGACATATACCGGTTGATGCTTTGTTGCATGCAATCCGAATTTCGGATGAACATGGCAGAGAAGGAGGCCATTACAAGTGTTAGTATAGATCATTACACCACCTAATTAGTGAATACTTAATCACTAAACGGGTCAACACTCCTTTGATTAATCACAAGACGGCAACCAGAGCTCCAACTTCACGCAAGAAACCATCTCCATCCGAGCAACCACGCTCTCGAACATGCACTTCGAATGTTCGGGTCAGAATCAAGAAACTCCCACATCGAAGAACAACAGTCAATCACATGTTCACCCACCCATATAACCAACTCATTTATTACAGGTAAAAGGATCCGAGCACTCAACTCTTACTATTGTTGTTATATTCAATACATTATCTAACTTAATTAAACATCGGAGTGTTGAAGGCAGGCAAACCCCGTCTAAGCCTCTGATGTTTGTTCGTTTTGTATTGTCTCTAACAGTGAGGAAGCGGAGCAGCGTTTGGAAGCTAAGCTCAAACAAATACTACCACCACCATCAAATTACCTTACCCGTGCTTCTACTAACTACTCCCTGTGGAATTCAGTAGAAACAACAAGATTGAAGAATCTTCAACTTAGAGTCGTCATGCCCCGATTTCTTGAGAGATTGAAAGGGATGTTTACCACATATCATGCTTCCTAGAGCAATCGACTTGAACAAGTCATCTCGGATTTCGCTAGAGAAAAAAAGCTGAGATCCTAGGGTTAGGGTTTCGAAGAGTATGACGACGACGAAAATTGAGATCAAAGATTAGAGCCAACCAGTGCTTGGAGACAGTCTTGAAACGTATCAAAGATAGCCCCGGCAGCCTTACGGTTTCTGCCGACGACGTAAACGCCCTTGCATGCCATTAGGGTTTTTGACTCTTTCTTGTCCATTGATTCCTTACTAAGGCTACAAACCCAGCTCTGCTTTGCTTTGCTTTTTATTTATACGAATGGAAAACAGCCCAGCCCAAATCACAGGAGCCCACACGTAAAGAAGACCCGAAAACTTAAAAATCGATCCGACTGATGACCTGGCAAGAGAGACGTGTCACCAGCCTATAATAACGCGACACGTTTCGTTAAAAACGCTTTACTTTGTTGAACTGAAAAAAAACCGAGTGCTTCTTCTTCAGAGGAGAAGAGAGCTCCATTGTTATCTGCGTCAAAAACCTTCAGAGCTCTCAAAACCCAGAAAAAATTTATAAAAAAATAAAAATAAAAATGGAGGTGGCGAGAGCGATGATTGTGATCGGGATTCTACTACTGAGCTTCGTCGGGAGAATCGCATCGTTATCTGTGACGGTGAACGACATGGAGTGTGTTTACGAGTATGTGATTTACGAAGGCGACACGGTTTCTGGAAACTTCGTTGTGGTTGATCATGATATCTTCTGGGCTTCCGATCATCCTGGTATCGATTTAATTGTGAGTCATCTACTTATATATTACTGCAATTGCATCTGAATTGTTGGCAGGTTTTGTAATTTTGGGGTTTTTCGTGGCTGAATTGATTTTTAGGGGTGTTGTTTTCTGTGGAATAGATCTGTTTATATAGTTTGGTTCAGGTTGACTGAAAGTCAAATTTTGATTATGGTGTTCCAAGCTTAATTGATTTGTATTACACTAAAATTGAAGTAGACCTTAGTAAGAATAGCATGTGGAATAAAGTTTTGATTGTGATGTTGCGAAATTGAGGATATTAGAGATGAAGGGATAGAGGAATTACTCCATAGATAGGGTTAAAGACGCTGTGTGCCCCTGTTTATGCATACTTTTTATCTCGGTTTATGTCGCGGATGTGATTTTCTGTTCCCCGAAGAGTAGGAAGATCTGTTGGAAACATCGACTGTTGATATGGTTGAGTGTGTTGCTTGATCATAAGATTGCTGGAAGATTTAAGATTTATCTTTAATTTGAGATGGATGTGTGGGGTTTAACAATGTAGATGTCGAGTAATATGTTTCCGAGCTTTAGAGGTGTGTAGCATGGGGAGCCATCATGTTTGTCTATTAACAAAACATCACATGCCTTTCTAGTTTCTGCATGTTAGTTTTAGATATAACCAGTTTTGAACTGCCATTTTTTCGTTACGTGGTTTCTATTGCCCATTAATGTGTTCTACTCGATAGTCACAGTTTTCATCTCGAGGCAAATGTATATTGAAATTTGACTGTGGATGAGTCTTAGATAAGGGGTTCAGGTTTCTAGACTCAGTAGAATGGGCTGTCCACTGCCTTCTCCATACTGCAGAATCTAATGCAAATTTGCAACACTGTTTTGTAATTATTATTTGTCTATTTGGTATTATCCTAAGAGCATTAGACATGTTTTACTAGAAGACTGATATCTGGTCTTAGGAGGCTTTTCTATATGTGTTTTGAGGCTGTGTGGCTTGAGCTGATTCACAAATCGATTGGAGGGGTGAAATTGTTGTCTTTTAAGTTGGCTATTGAGACAAGTTTTCTTTCTCTTTTAATATATGCATGTATTTTAAATGTCTACCTATAGTTGTAATTTATAAAAGTTATATACTGGGTAGCATTTGTTTGGGCAGTGACTTCTTGTCTAAATGTCTATACAATTCTTTGAGATTGACTTTTAGGGAAAAGGATATTGCTAATATTTTATTATGCAGGTAACGTCTCCCGGAGGCAATACAGTACACACTTCAAAGGGAACATCTGGAGATAAGTTTGAGTTTAAGGCCCCAAGGAGTGGAATGTATAAGTTCTGTTTTCACAATCCCTACTCAACACCAGAGACCGTTTCTTTCAACATACATGTCGGTCATATTCCCACCGAGCACGATATTGCAAAGGATGGTATGTATAAATTCATACCCATCTTTCTAATCCAGATATGCTCTTTGCCTTGCAAGCCAGAACAATTAAAGCTGTGGCTTGTTCTTCTTCTTAAAAAGTTTTCATTCTTTTTGTGTTGCTTTTAACCTTGGTATGTTGTTGTTATTGCAGAACACCTAGACCCTATCAATGTTAAAATAGCTGAGCTTAGAGAAGCATTGGAGTCGGTTACATTGGAGCAAAAGTACTTGAAAGCACGTGATGCTCGCCATCGTCATAGTAAGTTCTTCTTTGTCTAAAGATGACAATGATTTCCAACATTTAGATATGTGCTTTTATATTGAAATAGTATGCTAGCGCCTCTTTCTCTGAAATATAAGTACTGAATTAATATATACCTGAATATCAATGTGGTCAGCCTTTTGTTAAGTTCATAAGTAAGGGGTTTATTTAGACTGTAAGCTGTGTCGCCCTTACGTGCTTTGGCCTTGTTTTTGTTTTGACCAGCAAATGAGAGCACGAGGAATCGGGTTGTGATGTATACACTGGCCGAGTACCTTATGCTGTGTGCAGCAAGTGGTCTACAAGTTTTATACATTCGTCAACTTTTTAGCAAGTCGGTTGGATACAATCGAGTTTGAGTTGCTAGGTTCATGTTTCTGTATTCTAACAACAGGATGAGCCTCATACAAGATCAAGTCAGATACGTTGTTTGTGTAACATTTGTGGGCAAGAATACAGTAGATTTATACAATTTGTTATCATCTTGTGTTTGCAACGATACTTTTAGAGTGTATTTTTTTTTTTGCCTTTATTGAGTTTCCATGCATGACCTAGCCGGTAGAATCAGTATGTATGATTGAAGTGTAAGATCATTGAGGCATCAATAATATGCACTTATAAGAGCATTAAAAGATGAAATACATTGGTCGCAAAAAAGAGAGAGAAATCGAGATGGATCCAAGACGTTGTTGATCAATTAGATTGTGTATCTACACAATGTACGTTTGCTGTTCAGCCATGGAACAATGCAATGTTAAGGTTGTGACCGGTTCGGTTCCATCCATTATTTTTAGAAACCGGAACCGGAACCGTTCAATATACATACGGTTCGGTTCCTTGTATTTTTTAGGAGGAACCTATATGGAACCGAACCGCAACAAACCGGTTCGGTTCTACGGTTTTAACAGTTCCTAACTATATAAAGAAAAATCAATAAATAGCCTAATTTAGGAGAAAAAGTACGAAAAAAATACAAAATAGAAAATTAAATATATCAACAAATCACTCGATCTGCAAGTATCCAACAATCATCGAGTCCTTTTAGTTCAAATATATTACAAATTGAAAGCTAAAATAAGTTACGTCAAACAAATCTTTAAATTTCTTGTTGAATAGAACAACTAATTGCAGCAATTATAGTCCGCAAAAACTTCTGAACCAAATACTACATATGTACCTCAAAGTTGCTTTCTATTTAACAAACTAATTTTTGGTAACTTTTGTTGCCCTTGCATCATCCACATTTTTTTTAAGCGTGAGGGTTTTTTGGTGAAAGTGTGAGGGTTGTTGACTAGGTAGATTAACTAGATTTAGCATTTTGAGAGGATTTTTTTCATATACTTTATAGTTAGAAAGGAATGATCTTCTATACCCATGTCTATAGTACATAATATAGACTTTACAAGACTACCAATAATATATTGACATGTGTTATTTTCATATTACCGGTTCTTTTCGGTTCCTTAAAATTTGTAACTTAGGAACCGAAGCCGGAACCGAAACATTTGCACTTGGAACTGAACCATCAATGTTACTTTGCAAAATTCAAAGAACCGAACCGAACCTAACTGTTCCGGTTCGATTCGGTTCGGTTCTCCGATTCTTCGTGGAACCAGTCCCAGCCCTAAATAAAGGTGTAAACAAGGTCGGAGACGGCGGAGAGCTTGACCAATAGTGGCCTCCTTACAGATGGCACACATCAATAAGGTGTGATCATCATTGTCATGTCTAACTGATTATGAAGGATCAATACATGTTTCTTCCGAAAAAGTAACATATTCTTCTTAACTTACTTATAAAAATGTCTCTAACAATAAAACTAAAATTATAATTATTTTTAATTAGTCTCAAATAGTACCTCAACTATGGATGAGATACAACTTAAGTATCCCAACTTTTTGGGTGAAGTGACAACTTTGGTACCTCACCTAAATAACGGGGTGATCTTTGACAGAAATTAAGGGTATAAAAGTCTAATTAGTTGCTCCCGTTATTTTCTTCCATCGACTCTGCCACGTTAGATTTTACACTCCATATAATCTCTCAAGCCTTATAACCCAGATCTTTCTTTATTCCCACTGCAAAATAAGTCGCACCATGAGAAGACAGAAATCTATCTGTGGCACACTGACTTCCAGTCATCAACTATAGATGCAGAAAGTTTTAATAATTCAACCTATTCAATGAGAACTGGCAACCTCTAAATGTCTGAGGTATTGACATCAATTTCGACTAAACTGGCCAGATACTGGGATAATTGTGGTACTAAAATCTATCCAAACTCAGAAGAGAATATAAGGACTAAGATCTCTGAAAATATGACTCCTGAATTCTTGACAAGAGACTTCTGACTTCCTTAAATCTCAGAATAAGCCTGACTACTTGGAGAAATTCCTATAAAGTCTATTGCCCAGTTACGGGAATCATGTAATATATAATATATTTAGCACTACTGACCATCATTTGGTTCCAGTTCCAGTGCCTTCTTGACACTTTCAACTGCCGAGTTGATGTCATTTAGTGTCATATAAGAGTCGGATGACAATCAGCCAGCAAGCACTATTGATTCAATTAAACAGAGTCTTCACAGTGTCCTCCTATTGGTGTCTGGACCAGTGTTTGCCATGGACACCATTCCTTTCCTCTCATGCTTAATCTCAAAGTTGTCATCATCACACTTGGCACCGTAATCAAAATTCAAGCCTTTTAAGCACCCACAAGTTAAAAATCGAGACTTTACGTCACCCACAAGTTAAATTACAGTAAACCCCAAGTTTGTTCTTTTCAATAGAGATGAGCATCTCTATACGTGGGATGGTAATTTTGTAAATAGTATGTTTTGTAATGGTTAAGTTATCGTAACTTTTGGTGTCATCCCATACCAAATTATGAAAATCCGAAAATACCCCTATGAAAAAATAAAAGCAGCCTCAAGAAAAAAAAAACAGAAAAGAAAGATAAAGAAAAGAAAAACCCACGGGAGACCAAAAAAAAAAAAGGTGAACAACAATTTTGTCCAACAAAAACTGTCATAGAAGTGGATAAAGTAATGGGTGATCTGATTTAACACGTGTGTACACACGGATGATTAAGCTAGTATTTTCTACGCGAAATACTAGTACTACTAGATCCACACAGTAGAAATGACTAAATTCTAGGGTTTTTCCTCTCCTCTCTTTCAGCTTAAGGAGCGGTCTCTGCGCTCCTCCCTTTCGATTTTGGTTTTCCCTCCAATGCTAATTTATCTTATATCTCTTCTACTCCCAAACCCTAATCAGATCTCCGTTCTCAATCGCCGCCGCCGGCAAAGGCCGACTCTTTGCTTCAATTGTCCCACCCTAATCTCCAATGCAAGTCCCCAATTCCGATGACACCGCCGCCGCCGACGACGAGTCCGATTCAACTCCGCCGCCGCTCGATGCCACCTCCGCCTCCTCTGTCGACGCCGCTGAGGACATCGACGTCTCCGGCAAAAGCCTGGAGTTTCCGGTTGCGGTGGAGAGCAACTCCGGCGGTGGCGTGGGAGCTCTGTATGTATACAAGAATGTGTATAATTTATTGCCGAAATCTGTTGGGAGATTGAAGCGGCTGAGGACGTTGAAGTTTTTCGGAAATGAGATTAATCTGTTTTCGTCGTCGGAGTTTGGGAACTTGATTGGGTTGGAGTGTTTGCAGCTGAAGCTTTCGTCGCCGGCGTTTGATGGTTTGCCGTTGCATAAGTTTAAAGGGTTGAAAGAGCTTGAGCTTTCGAAAGTGCCGTCTAGGTCGTCGGCGATACCGATATTGAGTGAGATTGCTGGGCTTAATTGTCTTACAAAGCTCTCTGTTTGTTACTTCTCTATTAGGTAATTTCATATCTTGTGCTAACATTTGATGCTTGGCAGTATGAAAATGTGAGATATAGTGCTGCAATATAGATGACGTTTTTACTAGTGTGACTACTTCGAGTCTAAGCATTGAAGGTTTCAACATTAATGGGTTTTAAAATGGATGAACTCATGGTACTACGGTCATGTATGAAATTGTCATGTTAAAAAAGAGAGAAGAAAAAACTATGAGCTGTATAGGTGAGGCTTTAACAAAGAGCAAGCTAACTTCAGTATGTGTTCCTAGGGGGGTTACTTTTGGAAGGAGATAATAATTTATCTTAATGATATTTGCATGCTATTGGTTCCCTCCAAATCTGGTGTCCTCACAACTTGTGCTACATTTTTTTGTTGTTGCCTGAGTATATATTTCACAGTAAAAAAATGAAAATGAAGTGTTGCATTATGGATGAGGTTTTTAAAACTAGACTGCTTGGATGTCTAAACATTTAAGCTCTAAATTATTTTAGCTTTAGGCCGGTTCGTTGGTCAGTGTACTTGAATTGGGTTTTGAATTTGTGGAGCTTATTGTACTATGATCACTTATGAAATTGCAATTTAGTCTTTATGGATGGTGTAGTATTCAGCTACGAACAAGCATTAGTTATATGAAGGAATTAAACCTCGATGTATACTGCCTATGCTATAGTGTGGGCTTTGCCTGGAAAATTTAGTGTTGTTGCAACGTTACATATCTTAAATGTTTTCTGCATTTTTGAATCATCCAAGTAGGATGAAACGCTTCTACAGTCATTTCATTGTAGAGGTTGAATCCAATGAAATGTCTTTGTTAGAATCCCATCATGATCTTGTTGGTGATCTTGGATTTTTGGGATATGAAAATAGTGCGTCATAAGATGTTATCTTTAAGTGAATTCTTTTATATCATATACTCTCAATGAATTTGAGTTTGAAATGGTTGAATGTTCATGCATTTAGGCCTCTATAACATGGTGATCATTGTTGTTTTATCAAGTTTATTATGCAGGGGAAAAGTTTCCTTTGTTAACTTCAACTTTTCTGTGGTATAATTACTGCAGATACCTTCCGCCTGAAATTGGCTGCCTAAGCAATTTGGAATACCTAGATATTTCTTTCAATAAGATGAAGAGTTTGCCGTCCGAAATTAGTAACTTACTTGCCTTGGTATCGTTAAAAGTTACCAATAATAAATTAGCAGAACTACCTTTGGCTTTGTCGTCATTGAAAAGGTTGGAGAACTTGGATGTGTCCCACAACAGGTTGACAACATTGGGGCCTCTTGATCTCAGCTTGATGCATAAGCTTCAGACTTTAAATCTCCAGGTGCGTGCTAGGAACTATGATCATTATAATCAAGTATTCCTTTCTAGTTTTAAACTTTTTATGAAAAGTATTCCTGAATCTGGTTACTTGGACGGAAATGTGTTTTTATTCCAGAACTTACTTAACTTGTTGATATCATATCCGTCTTGGGGTGTTTTTTTTTTAATTATTGTTAAGATTAATTTTTAAACCTGTTGTGCCCACCCACCTAAACCCTTCATAAAGGTTTAATGTAGCAATGTTTGCTCAAAGTATAGGCTTTTATGCTACTTGTAAGTTCATAACCATGGTGCGCATACGTTCCTTTTACTCTGTTAATAGCATTGCATTCCTTTTACATACATCAGTCTAGGTGCACCCCTCTCTCTCATGCACCTGATTTCCTTTATTGGCTGGAATAGCTGCCCAGTGCTTCCATATCTGATAATTATTGTAGCAGTTGTATATGCGGTACGCTTGTGGCAGTGTGTAATGCTAGCAATGAATTTCCACAAGCACAATCTCCTTGGAAGTTTCTATAGAGTAATTATTACGTAGCCCATAGTGTAAGTTGGTATCTGATATGGTTATTTATGGTTCAGCACAACAAGCTTCCCATCTACTGTCAAATACCTTCATGGATCTTTTGCAATTTGGAAGGTAATGGAAAAGATATGTCCAACGATGATTGCAGCAGTACCTCTGTCGAAATGGATGTGTACGAAACTGCCATTCAGAAGAATGATGAGAACTGCTTTCACACGGGTAAGGTTCTATTCCGTTGTGGTGTACTGTAATTCACATGAACCAATGTCATATAGTTTTGTAAATTTTGACAGGCTCCCATCATAGCTCATCAAGTACACCTGGGCCTTCATCTACTAGTAGGTGTTTTACAACTCGGAGGTCAGCTGGCCGCTGGAAGCGACAGTTCTTGCAGAGGAGAGCTCGTCAAGAACGCTTAAATAACAGCAGAAAGTCGAAAGGTCTGGATCTTCCTAAGCTGAGCAGGAAGGAGGGTGAAGAACGTAGACCAGGCAATACAGATGCTACCTCCAAATCTTATCTGGAAAGTGCACCTGATGAGTCTGATGTTATAAATTTGGACGAGGGCTATGATAAAAATGTACTTTCTGGAGATGATGAAGGTGAAGACATCTCTGCGCATCACAACATGTGTTCGAAGGAGGAGCTATCTGTAAGAAGTCACTCATCTCTAACAGGTTACTCTACTGTTGTGGATAATGAGGATGAGAGTGATGCATCATCAACTTATAATCGAGAGTGTGCTGGTGTGCAAGATGACGTGTCATATCTAGAAAAATCAAAAAGCAGTTCCAAGTCCAAGAGGCCTCGAGATGGTGATCTTGATAATAGGATTCTTCAGGATCCCAAACGTTGGAAGTGTGGAGATTGTAGTTCAAGCCTATCTTGCAGAAACTTATCTTGCAAATATAGTAATATGTCATTTTGCGGTACTGAGGACCGTCTTCCAGATGGTTTTTATGACGCAGGACGTGACAGGCCTTTCATGCCATTAGAGAGTTACGAGCAAATCTTCCATCTGGACTCCCGTGAAGTTATTCTCATGGACAGGTTATTTATGCATGCCTTTATGTTGATAAAAATACATGTTATCCTCTTCGGTTCCTTGGGGGATGCTAACACGATGATTCTCACTATATTTTTTATTTTACCTTCAGACTAAGGGATAAAGAGTTGGATGCAATATTATGCTCTGCCCGAGACATGGTATCTCATTTGAAGCAGCTAAATGGTTTAAATTCAGATAGAGTTCTGGCTGATGAACTACAGATTGCACTATATCTTGCTCTATTTGTGTCAGATCATTTTGGAGGGACTGATAGGGCTGCTCTTGTTGAAAGGAGACGAAGAGCTGGTGGTGGTTCAATATCCAGGAAGCCTTTTGTATGCACCTGCTCAACTAGGAATAGTGAATCTAATAGATTGAACCCCAAACAATTCCAGGAGACTGTTGAAGACATTGCCTTTTCTGATATATGTGAGAAATCTATTCGTTCCATCAAGACCAGACAAAATTCCGTTGTAGTTCCTATAGGGACCTTGCAGTTTGGTGTTTGTAGGCACAGAGCGCTGCTATTGAAGGTGATACTTGTACTTTCATTTGTTCTTTCATATCAGATTTGTTTGTATGTCTGTTATTTGCCTAAACGTTTTATTATTATTATGTCATAGTACCTCTGTGATCGGATGGACCCTCCAGTCCCTTGTGAACTTGTTAGGGGATACCTGGATTTCATGCCACATGCCTGGAATATAATATCTGTCAAGAAAAATAACTCAATTACGAGAGGTGACTCGAGTAAGGGAGGTGACTTGGTTGAGAGAGATGATAGACGGGTTCGTATGGTTGTTGATGCATGTCGTCCACATGATGTAAGAGAGGAGACAGATCCGGAATATTATTGCAGGTCAGTATCTTATTATTTATGAATTCTTGGTAGTTTCTTTTTTATTTTTCTTTTGTAAATATCAAGTTTCATTACTCGTTTCATCATAATCTTAACGTCATCTCCTTTTGAGGATGTCACTTGGTGTCATGTTTGTTGATTAATGGCGCTTGAGCTGCAAAACATGTAGAAAGGCCAACCCTTTCTTCTTTGGTTTACTTCCCTCTGCCTCTCCTACTATTTCTGTTCAATCAATAAGGTCCGAGTATCAACTTTGCTGGCTCAGAATCTTTTGATCTTTGGAGCACAACACTTTGTACTATATGTATCTTGTTGATGATTGCGCTTTAGTCAAATTATGTAAATTAACCAAACCCCATGTTCATTGTATTGCCTTCTGATCTGTTGTACATGGCTTACGATTTCGTTTTTTTGAATTATGAATTTTTACACGTGTCTGAAGTTTTATGATGCTATAGGTATATCCCTCTTAGTCGGACGAAAACTTCATTCTCCGGAAGCATCCCCAGTCATGCTTTTTCGTTTCCTTCATTCTCTTCTTCAGATGAAACTCGAACAGAGTCTGGTAGTTCTCTTATTCGGTGTAAATATGGGTCAGCTGATGCAGCAGCAAAGGTATGGTTTCTTAAACCTAATCATACTTATGCAGTTCTGGATCCTCTTGGAATTATGTAGGATCGTGTAATGACCCTAGGCCTGTTAAAAAGTTTCAGGGGATTGATGATATGTCTAGTTTGGCATTGCTCTTGGAGCTGCTTTTGGCAAAAATTCCTTTCCCCAGAAGCAGCTTTTCAATGTCATTTTCAATAGTAATGCCAAACCTTATGGCTTTATTGATTATTTAGCCATCTCAAAGTCATTCGTAGAAGTCTATGTTCAATCATTCTCCTGCCTCTTTGTTTTTGATGTTGCATATGAAGTTTGTCTTCATTGTTTTTGAAGTGTAGGTCATGATTCTATATCATGTTTTTCCCCCTTTATCTCAGATATTACTGGGTGATGTGGCAGGTGCGTACTCTAGAGGTATATGCAACCTCCATGGATGACATTAGGAACTTTGAGTATAGCTGCATAGGTGAAGTTAGAATGTTAAGTGCTTTGCAACACCCCTGCATAGTCGAGATGTATGGGCATCATATATCGTCCAAGTGGTCTCACTCTGTGGATGGTAGCTCTAGGTACCGCATGTTGCAATCAGTAATTTTCATGGAGTACATAAAGGGGGGCTCTTTAAAGGTGATTTTCACTGTAGCTGATTATTAAGTCCATTGTTCTTTCTTTTCTTTTCTTTTCTTTCTTGGTAAAGTTTTCATTTTCATCATATCACAGGGTTACATAGAAAAACTGTCAAAAGCAGGTGATAAGCATGTTCCAGTGGAGTTGGCTTTATGCATTGCTAAAGATATTGCTTCTGCACTGGTGGAGGTTCACTCAAAACAGATTATTCATCGTGACATTAAAAGTGCAAACATTTTGATTGATATCGATAGGAAGACAGTTGAAGGGACACCTGTTGTGAAGCTTTGTGATTTTGATAGGGCAGTGCCTCGTAGCTCATACATGCACACATGCTGTATTGCACATGTTGGGATACCTCCTCCTGATGTTTGTGTTGGAACTCCCCGCTGGATGGCTCCAGAGGTTCTACGTGCAATGCATAAACGAAATACTTATGGATTGGTAAGTCCTCTGGTCTGTCATCTTTTTTAGATAATTTAGTTAAGCAGAACCCAGATGATGCTGTTGAGAAAGGATTGAAATTGGGTAAGTAGGCTGATGTTATAGAGACATAGAAAATGCTGTTTTTAATGCCATGTTTTCATCACTAAAATTAAGACTGATTTACCCGTTGACTTGAGAATAGTGGCAATATGTATTTAGCAACTATGAGAAAGTCATATAGTTCAATAAGTTCATTACAAAAAGCCAGAACTGCTGCAAATTTAGTAATTCTCCTGTTGGTACAAGAAAACATATTTTTTAAAACATTGAATAAACAATCTTCTGCAACGCCTTGAAAATTTGAAACTTTATGATTATCTTTGAAGTGTTGATATGCTTATGGCCAGTTGTTTGAGGTGTTGTTTGCATTCAAGTTACTGTACATGATCCCTTATATATATATAGATTAAGATTTTGCAAGGTCTAAATTTTCTATAGTTAAGGATGATATGCTTCAGCTCAAATGAGTTAATGTCGTCCAATATCTTCAGTGTAGATGCAATAGTGTTAAAGCAAACAAAATTCCTTTATCAAGTGCCTAATCATTGCTTCTTCACAATACTTCATTATGAGTCGAGAAATGATGATCCTTGTTAAATATTGTACACCACTATCCAAGGTTAAAATTGAGTAGAAGATATAAAGCTTATAGCAATCGATCCTATTTATTTATGGAGCCTTAATCCTTCACATAATAGGATTTATAAGACTAAGAAAGTGTTACTGGTAGAAAATTCAAAGTGGACCTGAAACACTTAAACTCGAACTTATGGGTTTCAGACCATTAGAAAGCGCAGAGTTAGGGGACTGTTTTGGCCCCTGGTATTATTTAATAAGAAAACTTGTAGTGCTAGATTTCCGGTAATTGTTTGTGCTCAGATTTTCGTGGCAACTGATGATGTTCACTCCGGGGACTAGTAAAGTATTTATATCAAGTTATCAACTAGTAGTATTTCACTTTGTCCTTGTAAATTTGGCAAGTAGTGTGTGGTACATATGCAAGATCCACATGGGTTGCCAAGGGTTCATACTTCATGTATTTTTTCTTCTTTCCCTAGTTTGTGAAGCCTTGCTTCATCAAAGTGCTAAGTCTTATATTTTGCTTACAGGAAGTTGATATCTGGTCATTTGGATGCCTCCTTTATGAAATGTTAACTTTGCACATTCCTTATTTGGGATTACCTGAATTGGAGATTCATGACTTTGTAAAGGTATATCTCTTGAACTCTGTCTCTCACTTAAATATGGTGTTTGTAGCTCTCTTAATTGGATAGGTTTTTGAGCTTCCATCTAGATGTATTTGAATCTATAATTACTGTATACCTTACTAGTTGTCCAAACACTAAACACAAGTTTGTATCATCCGGTTGATGCTGTGTGAAACAGAGAAAGTGGATATGTGTGGATATGTTAGTTTGATAATAAACAGCTGCCATATTTGGTGTCCTCTGTAGCGAGCTGCTGAAATTGGTTTCTTCTCTTGAAGTTGGCTTATTGGATTACCTTCTTAATATTGTGGTTGCTTCTCATATGTAGATGGGAAAACGACCAAAGTTGCCAGATGAGTTAGAGGAGCTCCAGCAAGTGGATAGACCTGCCATGACACAATCTGCTTCAGAGGTTGAGCGAGCAGAAGCAGACTTAGATGTACTAAGATTTCTTGTTGACTTGTTTTTCCAATGTACCGAGGAAAATCCGGAGAGTCGTCCAACAGCTGACAACCTCTACAAACTACTGGCTGAGCGCAGCACCCAGTTTACAAATTCAAAAAGTTAGAACAGAGGCTCAGTTTAGGACAGAGGCAAAGCTGCTTCTCGGATGCAGCACACAGTTTACAAGCTCAAGACTGCAGATTGTGTAGTCAGATTGCATTAAATTTATTGACTTGGGCCCAAGGTTTGCAATTGTAGTTGCTCTGTTAGGTTAGGTAGCTGTGTTGTATCATGTCAACTGTATGTGTAAATGTGTTTAGGAGGGGATTACAGACTTGCTTCCTGTGATCCAACCGAGAATCGTGATTTTTGTAGGTTTAGGGAGAGTTGTCTTGCAGGCGTAGTCAACCATGTATTAATTCTATACTATAGTGTAGACCAGATTAATAATTCAGAAACAGTTCATAATTTAATCAGAAAGTTTTGGTTTTTGGCAAGTTATATGGTATATGTGGATAAAGCACACTAATGCTCTGATATGATGCGCTCTTATATCGTTTTTGGTAAGTTATATGTTTGATATCCTATATGCAGTAATTATAGTCTAGACTACATAACATACTATGAAATGAAGAGTGTTTTTGATGGAATTATTGGTCCTGAACTTGTAATTGAAGAAAGATTGAACAAGAGATGATGAAGTAATATAGAAAGAGGAAGACAGAGGACGAAACCAGCCAAGCCGGCCTAAATGTTGCACGCTTGATGTGAACTTGGGCTTGAAAATCCCAACCCCGTCTCTGTACCGTGCCAGCCCGCAACTTGGGCTTGAATTTTTTAACTTAGAAGCCAGTCATGGTATACATAAACATCCTAAACCCAAGAGTTGTCATCACGGGTTTCAGTTTCCTAAACCATGCATCCCATCTCGACCCGTAATAATAAAACAAGACGGACCGAGATTTGATGAGGCATGTTCTGCACTGTCGTGTTGGACCAAGATCGTAATCTTGTAGAGCTTTCTCGATACGACCTGAGCCATGGCACTGGCTAAGACCAAGACTCAACTCGATCTCGGAATGCTTGTTGTATTCGAAGACGGCCCACTCTACGGATGTAAGCCGCATTGTCTTCAAATATACTAGTTGGTGATATCGTAGTATTTGACAATCTACTAGACTCTTGCATATGGTGTATAACTGATATAAGCCAAACACACGCATTAACCGCTTCATGCAAAGCTATAATCTCATAATGATTCGAGGAAGTAGCAAGAAGGGTCTGCTTCGTTGATCTCCAAAAAATCGTCGTGTTCCCCATGGTGATTACATAACCGGTTTGGGAACGTCCTTTGTGTGGGTCAGAGAGATACCCAACATCAGCAAAACCAACCAAGACATCACAATGTGTCTCTGAGTAAGGGATCACATTGAATGACGACACGATGCTCACAGTTGGATTGTTCTTCAATGGGTCGAAGATATCAGAGTAAAAATCCTTCGATGGGTCGAAGGCGTGTCTCTGGTCCGTCCAGGATGCAATCTTCGATCCATCGAATGATTCATTCGATGGGTCGAAAATCCCTAGATCAGAATGTTGCGATCCAACCATCCTTTTTGGGAAATTTCAAGCTTCTCTCTGTATTCTTTGTAGGGGAAGAACAAACCCAAGTCAATAGAACCTTTTAAATTCCGGAAGATATTCTTCACATCATTCCAATGATGTTGTGTAGGAGCAGAACTAAACCGAGCTAGCAAGTTTGCAGAGAATGCAATATCTGGACGAGTGCATTGGGCTAGATAAAATAGAGGTTGAATGGCACTAAGATATGGTACATTAGCTCCCAAAAGTTCCTCATTATCATATTTTAGACGGTAAGGATCCTTATTGGGTTTCAGACTACAGACGACTATTGGTGTGCTAAGAAGGTGTGCTTTGTCCATGTTAAATCGCCTGAGCATCTTTTGAACATAAGTAGATTGTAGATAAGTATACCACCAACTTGATGTTCCAGCTCTAATCCAAGATAAAATCAAGTCCTACCAAGGCCTTTCATTTCAAACTCGGATTTCAAATAACTAACCGTCTCATTGATTTCATCAAGAGACCCAATAATATTCATATCATCAACATAAACCACTACAATTGTAATTCCTGAACTTATTCTCTTAACGAACACACATGGGCACAGATCATTGTTCTTGTATCCCTTCCCAATCAAGTATAGTCACTGAGGCTTGTATACTACATCCTACCGGAATGCTTCAATCTATACAGTGAACGTCTTAATCTAATCGCATGAGCACTTTGTGGTCTAGAGTCACTTGTATTGGGTATGGCAATACCATCACACGCTCTCATATATATCTCTGAATTAAGGTTTTCATAGAGATATGCAGTCACCACATCCATTAGCTGCATGTTCAATTTTTCGGACACTACCAAACTGACAAGGTAGAAAAAACTAATGATGTCCATAACCGGAGAGTATGTCTCCTTATAATCAATGTCAGGGCGTTAATAGAATCCTTGCGCCATAAGTCTAGATTTATACTACATAACTTCATTCTTCTCATTACGTTTTCGAACAAATACTCATTTATGTCCAACCGGCTTAACCATTGGTGGGCATAGCACAACCTCACCAAAAACTTGCCTTTACTTTAAAGAATCTAGTTCAGCCTGCATTGCCTCTTTCCATTTCAGCAAATCTGCTCTCTTCTGACAATCAGCAAATCCGCTCTCTTCTGACAATCAGCAACTGAGCGAGGTTCCACATCATCGTTGTCAATAATTTCTTGAGCAACGGAAAAAGAAAAAGCATCATCAACTACCTTGGATGATTTATCCATAACTAGTGCGCATCATTATCAGCTATTGAGATTTCACCGTTCTCTGACATCACATATGGATATGAAGCATCCTCCAGAGATGTCATTTGTGATTCTAGGACATAACTATAGTCAGGAACAATCTCATTTGTGGGATTTACCACATTGATGACGAAAGAATTTTGTGCCTGGATGGCCTGCCATTTCACCAGCAGTTCATAAGTAGATTTTCTTGGTCTCCCCTTCTTCTTGGTAGGAACCGAGACCGACGCTACTCCATCCATATTGGCAAGAGACACATTAATCTTCCCTGGAGTTGTGTTATACCACCCTTTAGAGACTTCAACCTTGCAGGAACATTTGCAGCAGGAATGTCTGATCTCGTCACTTATGCAATATAAGTAAAGGAGTCAGGCATCGAGTCTGCTAGCTTTTGAAGATCAAGTATACGTTGCACTTCAATTTTAGTTTGAGATGTGCCATCTTCTGGAAACATATTATGAGGAGTTATCCACATCAATTCTTGACGTTCAATGGGAATAGAGGCATTTCTATCTCCCCCTAACGTCGGGAAGTATGTTTCCTCAAAGTGACAATCTGCAAATCATGCAATAAATATATCTCCTGTGGAAGGTTCTAAGTAGCGAACAATAGTTGGAGAATCACAACCAACATATAATTGATGTTGAGGACCCATCTTAGTACGTTGTGGGGGCGTAATTGGCACATACACAACACAACCAAATACGTGTAGATGTGAAATGTCAGGCTCATATCTAGTTACCAACTGGTATGCGCTGAATCGTTGGCGTGTTACGGGTCTCAAGCAAAGAAGCATTGTTGCGGACAATACAACATATCCCCAAGCATATACTGGTAAATTTGTATGCATTACCATTTCCCTGGCCACAAGCTGTAACTGCTTGATTTGTGCCCCTACTAAACCATTCTGTGAATGAACATGATGAACGAGATGTTCAACTTCAATCCCAATTGACATGCAGTAGTTATCAAATTTTTTTGATGTAAACTCTCTAGCATTATCCAATCTAATTAACCTGTTTGGGTTCTCCAGTTGGTGAGCCTGGAGCTTAATAATCTGTGCTAGAAGTTTTGCAAATTCAACATTCCTTGTAGATAGCAAAGAAACGTGTGACCATTGCGTTGATGCATCTACCAAAACCATAAAATATTTAAATGGTCCTAATTTTGGATTCATAAGTCCACATATATCACTATGGATTCTCTGTAAGAATGGTATGTTGTCACCATTGTCAACCGCAAAAGAAGGCATAGCCTGTAATTTTGCCAATGAACAAGTTTTGCAAAAAGATCAATGAGCATAAGAGATTTCTACAAAAGAATTTTGTGGACCAATACTAGGTGTCATATTCGGTGTTGAGACCGATACCGGATTAAGATTGTTAATCAAAACCGATGGGTATTTCCACAGGTTTCTTTGCTCTGAAAAATAGATGACCATGAGAGGTTTTCAATATTTTGATCATCATATCACTACCGGGATGTCCCAATCGAAAATGTCAAAGCTTATAAGAGGTTAAGTCACACACAGTAATGAGAGTGACTACATTAGATTCAATGATCCTCACTGTAGTAAGATATAATCCACCACGAATTGCCTCTAACTTTTCCAAAGTGTGCTTTCTACCACACTATTCTGAAGTTATGCATAAGAATTCTTTACCATTCTCACAATGAGTTTCCAAATGTAAACCGTTGGCTATAATATCCTTAAAGCTTAGAAATGTTCGGTTGGCCTTAGGCGCATATAATGCATCAGTGATGTGAATACATGTACTATGTGTTAGCACAAATTGCAATAAACCACACCCTTGTATAACCAATGTCGAACCAATCATGGTAGTTACTAATGCATTGTATGACACAAGATCCATAAATAATTACCTATTCTGTAGTAAAGTATGAGTAGTACCACTGTTTGCTAGACACTCAATCTCACCTTAAAACATCAACAAAAGAATGTTAATGAATTAGTCGTTACGACTTCACGACCACTTTAAGTGAAGACTTCAATATTTTTCAAAGGGTTGCGACCCTTATAAAGTGCTGATATGACATAAGAAAACCAATGTAAAACACATCAAAAACACCAAATTCGGGTAGAAAATTTGATGGGTCGAATCATGTCCGAAGAACCTCTTCGATCAATCGAAGAAAAGCTTCTATAAATCGAAGAAAACCATTTTTTTTTTGTTTTTCCCATAGTCATTTTCAATGGGTCGAAGAATCTGTCCCAAGAGACTTCTTCGATGGGTCGGAGGCTATATCTTCGATGGGTCGAAAATGTCAGACAATGAGTACCCGAGGACCACCTTCGATTTTTCGATGGGTCGAAAGTGACTGACGAACCGTTCCGGAATGTAACCTTCGAATTGATAAAAAATTCCTATGATCATTAATTTTTCCTCATTTTTCTTTATGATACTTTGGTGTTATAATTCCATAGGCGATTGTATAATTCAAACCATTTATAAAAATGAAGTTTAATAACCATTCTTAACAATTTTAAATACCAAAAAGAATAAATTTTATTACTTTGCCAACATAAAAACTTACATTAAAGATTGTCTTATTCAAAAAATCATGACTAAAAATAAATTCAAAAAGATCTAAACTTGATTACATAACAGAATATGATCTTGATATATATGCTTATTCAAAATCCCCAATCTCCAGGCATACTGATGTAGGGTCTGCTCCAATAAGATTGGCTTCATCGCAACCCTCCATCTCTCGATCTTCAGTATAATTGCTCTCATGTGTCAAACTACACCTATAACACGGTGACAAACGAGAAGAAGTATGATGAGAAGAATTTTCATTATTCTGAGAACCAAAATTAGATTGATTCTTGCTGGAGTTATTGTTGTGGTTGTTGTCTTGGCGAGTCCAAGTCGTACTCCGACTATTTCTTCCTCTTCCACAACCTCTACCACGACCTCCCCTACCACCAGTGTAAGGTTTAGAACGACCGTTCTTATTTTCCTTACGAATCTTCCCACCAGTGTAATGAGTCTCATGAACCTTTTTAGTACCAGCTAACAACACATTCATGAGATCACTAGATGTTCAAATTCTTCCAGCTCAACATCTATGTGATATTTAGGAGCAAGTGTATCTATGGAAGTGGACAAGATGCTCAAAGACTTCTCGATCATAACCAGATCAGTCATATGAACCCCGCAAACCGCCAACTCTACTTGAAGCTCTAGCATAGCCTGATTAAAGTCATTAATCTTAGGATAATCTAATAACCGGATTGAATCCCTTTTTTCCTGATATTTTGGTAATTGTGCGTCATGCACATTGTTAAGCCTTTCTTTCAAAGTCGCCCACAAATCCGCGGGGTCATTCTTTAAGAGATATTGCTTTTTCAGAACATGATGAATACGCCGCCTCAAGAACATGAGGGTTTGAGCTTTGCGATTCAAGAGGATCTTAAGTTGAGCTTCATTTGGTGGTACAAAGTTCTCACCAGGTGGTGATGGTGGTGTTGGTTGGATAGTATATGTCAGATTCTTACTGAGAAGTGTATTCTCAACATCTGACATCCAACGGTGATATTCTACTCATTGTAGATCAATGATGTCAAATTTGGACCTACGTGGCTCATTCAATGTCATATATAAAAGAGATCAAGAGAAGTAATTAGTATCAATTGAATAACCACAATAACTAATATCAAAGTTAGTGAATAAAAACTGTGATCAATGATGTTTGGTTACAAAAAAATCGATGCAAAACGGTGATTTCATACCACACCCAAAAATCGTGACTCTCACAATTTAGTCATAATATCGACGTCCCTTTCATTATGAAATCACAATTAACCGTGATGTTCACCAATAACCGTGACTCCCCCAAAATCGTCACTAATATCAACTTTTTATCACATGTATTAATCCATAGGAACCAGGGTATAAAAAATAAATCATGGTATAATAAAACTTAGATATAATCCTAGATCTAGGGTGTTGCGGTAATTAAGATTAGTAACCTGAATTCTAAATCTAAGAAGGTTAGAAAATTTACCACGAGTGTGTTATGTTTGGTATGAAAAACTTAGAAAGTTTTGAAGTGAAAACCACTGAAATTCGGCGGTGTCGATTGTGGTGAGATTCCGGTAAGTCTAGTCGGCGATGGGGTTTGTGGTGTTTAGGGTATTTTGTGTGTGTAGGAATTTGGGCTGACTATCAACTCAAGAGTTGCTAATAATGTGTTGAAGGAGAAATAGATACACAAGAAGATATGATCTAAAAACTGTATTTTATTCATTAATAGATAACCTTAAATATGCATTACAATCTGTTATAATCAATATTCCCTATAAATCAGAGATTGAGCGAATATCTACTTCTACTCTAATTAGGACAAGATACACATCGAGATACCAAAAATATTATTTCCTTAAATAGAGATTAATTATCATTGTTTTCAATTATTAAAAGGAGAAATAGATACGTAAATAGATATGATTTGCAAACTGTAATTTTATTCATTAATATATACCTTAAATATGCATTACAATCTGATACAATCATGATTTCCGATAAATCTGGGATTAGGAGAATATCTATATCTAATCTAATTATGACAAGATACACACCGCGATAACATAAATATTATTTCCTCAAATACTGTCATTTATATTGTGATTTTAATGGATGATGCATAGCATCTTGGCTCACTAAAAACCTTACAAAGCAAATAAAAATTCACTGAAAAAACAACTGCTTGGTTGAAGGAAAAAATATTGCAACGCATCAACTACATAAACAATTACATGTCATGTAAATTTATCCTAATGTCTACAAAATTGCACATTTCAATGCATGTTAGGCACTTCATGAATATAAATTTTAATAAATACTTGATAAATGTGCATGACTGCACAGCTGCCAGAACTTCTAGAAATGAATTCATCGGTAAGATATTTAGCCATGTTGGTGGGACTTTTGAGACATCAGTTGTATCCCGGTATCCTCGAAGAAATGGAAAAATCCAGCATGAGGTTTGTAGAAAAATAAGACCACCATCAGAGCTCAAATCACTCGACGACCGCGCTTAATTGCACCTGGAAAACTGTAATTTTATCAGCCTCTCTCTTTTTTCCGTGTGTTTTAGTGAGTGAGAGTGACTGTGTGCAACAAGCTCAAGAGATGGCCGCCGCAGCAGATGTCCAAGATCCTCGCATAGACAGAATTGCCGCCTCCATCAGAGCCATACCCGACTTTCCCGAGCCAGGTACTACTATTACTCACTTGGGTTTTCTTTTGTTTAGATAAAATGAGCTTGCTTTTGACTTGGTGGGTTCGATCGATTTTGGGTTAAAAAGTGTTGGCACAAGTGATGCAATTTGATATGTGGCTAGTGGGTAGTTTTGGGTTTTAGTGGAGTTATGGTCATGAATGGAGGCTTGTGTGTTGTGTTTGAGACTCTCTTCAACTGTTGTCATAGGGATTGTGTTCCAAGATATTACTACCCTGCTTCTGGATCCTCGGGCTTTCAAGGATACTATTGATCTGTTTGTTGAGAGGTACAAGGACAAGAAAATCTCTGTTGTTGCAGGTAATTTCAATCTCGAAACATGCTTTTCACTTTTGCAAGATCGACCTGTGTCGAGTAATAATCAAATTCCAGTAAAAGTATGTGCTGTATGTCATTTGTTGAGAGCTCAGCTAAATCCAAAGCGTAGTGTTCTGCATTATTGTATGTGAATATGTGATCGACTCAGGATCATTTTTTTTATGTGCTTCTTCCTGTTATAGTGGTTGCTTGTGCTGCGTGGCTTCAATTTATTGTATTTTGGTTGATGTTGTAATCTGAGATTTTATCAACGGCTACGTTCAGGTATTGAAGCAAGAGGTTTCATTTTTGGCCCTCCTATTGCCTTGGCTCTTGGGGTTAAATTTATCCCTATGAGAAAGCCAAACAAGCTGCCTGGTATGTTGTTCTGCACTTGTCTTATCAATTCCCTCTTTCTTAGCCTTGAGAAGTTTATGTATAAAAGTGAAATCCTTTCTCATCAGGAAAGGATGGCGTAACTTATTATTCCACTTTAGATCCGTCGGGAAAGTAAATATATTATTCTATTAGTGAATACTGCTCATAGATGTCAATGAATGGTTTATCTATAATAAGCTCTTTTGTTTTACAGTAAGGTTTATGGTTTAGCTATAGATAATGGCGATAGTGCATATGCCAATATAGTTGAGTTTATTAGAATGAGAAGATGAGTAGTTATGCTCTTGGAATGCAGTCTCTTGATAGAACAAGGATAATGGAAATCCTTTCAAAGTATATAAACAAAACTACCACCTCCAAAGAAGACCTTAACTGGATATTTGATAATAGTGCTCTGTTTCAGCTTCGATACAAAAACCTAATAACATAGTGAAAACTGATGGACATAACATATATATGGTCATAGTGAATAAAAATTTCAAGATGATAAATATCTTCTGAAAGTTTACTTGGCATGATGAGGATTGATGTTATATGAAAGGAAATGATAAGGAGCGTGGTGAGCTAATGAAATTAGCTTTCACAATTGCATATAATGCTTACACTTGGTGGTTCTGCCAGGGAAGGTTATTTCTGAAGAGTACTCTTTGGAGTATGGAACGGACAAGATGGAGATGCATGTGGGAGCTGTAGAAGCTGGAGACTGTGCCTTGATCATTGATGATCTCATTGCAACTGGAGGAACTTTGAGTGCTGCAATCAGGCTACTTGGTGTGTATCTAAGCTTAAAGTCTACTTTTGTCGAGTGTTTATTGCCTCTTTTTTTCCAGCTCAGCCGTTGAGTTATTTCTCCCCTATTTTGAGTGGCACCCTAATTATCTTGCAAAAAAGAGGGTCTATGAAATGGTCAGGGGAGAAACAATTGCTGTGGGGTGTTGTACACTAGCAATTACATATATGGATCGGTTAGTGATTTACCATGAATACTTTCCTCATTCCTTGCATATTCCAGCAGACAGAAAAAACTAGAAGAAATAGAATTGTACTCATTAAAGATTGATGAAAGAACCGAGTCTTCTTTTGCATCAACAAACCTCATGTATTCAAAAGATCATTTCAAAATACAAGGTTGTGACATCATAGTGATAATTAAATTTTATCCAAGTAATATTTTGTCATCTTTAGGTTATTTGTGTGAGGTTGGGATGAAATTGTATTTGTATCTAAGAACATTCTTGTTTTGCTATTAATGGTTTTGTTTCTGGTTGCAGAACGTGTGGGGGTGACAGTGGTTGAGTGTGCCTGCGTAATTGCACTGCCGGAGCTAAAGGTATGACTGTGACCTTTGGCTTTATAACTGTACAGCATTTAGTTGCAGACATGATTATCTCCTGTTTCATGTGTAATTATATAAGGTGGATGAGTTTCAAAAGCTGACTTGTAGTATTTTTCAAACATCATGCTCTGGCCTCGTGTTGCACAAAATGTAGATCAGTATATGTTAGAAAACTGAACATGGTTTGAGAGTACTCTCTATAGTGTTAGTTATCCAGCTACTGAAATACAAGACTAGTCTTTAATTCCAAATGAATAATCATTAATAGATTGCTGATGTGCTTATGTGGTGTGTTACAGGGTAGTGAACGATTGGGAGACAACCCATTATTTGTGCTCATCAATGCACCTGGACATGATTATCGCCTGGTTCATGTGTAATTATATAAGGTGGATGAGTTTCAAAAGCTGACTTGTAATATTTTTCAAACATCATGCTCTGGCCTCGTGTTGCACAAAATGTAGATCAGTATATGATAGAAAACTGAACATGGTTTGAGAGTACTCTTAAAATCTGATAGCGTTAGCTATCCAGCTACTGAAATACAAGACTAGTCTTTAATTCAAAATGAATAATCATTAATAGATTGCTGATGTGCTTATATGGTGTTTTTCAGGGTCGTGAACGATCGGGAGACAACCCCTTATTTGTACTCATCAATGCACCTGGAGCACGATTCAAATTCTTACCTTCTTTTTGAGCTGCAGAATTTCATAAAGAAACTCCGTGTATAGGGGTTGTAACTTGTAAGGGATTTGTTTACTTTTGATGGTTGAAGATCTAAGAAAACTTGTTCATGGCATGTACTAAGCACAAATAAGTAGAATTTTTACTTGAAATGGCCAAGTGTATGGTAATGCTGCAATGAAACTATGAAAGATTGTTTACGAGTGGGCGTTGTTACCATCTGCTGGCTATCAAGCCTTATGTTGTGATCATGCGTTTGGTGGGCTAACTGACGCTATATGAGTAATGTGAACATTCCGGAGGGGCCTGGGTCCACAAGCAAGAAGCAAGATAAGAAGAATTTCAATTATTCTGAGAACCAGAATTTGATTGATTCTTGCTGGAGTTATTGTCGTAGTTGTTGTCCTAGTGTGTCCAAGTTAAAATAAGACTATTCTGTCTTTACCACGATCTTCTCTATCATCATTGTAAGGTTCAGAATGACCATTCTTCTTTTCCTTTCGAATCTTTCCTTCTCTACCATCATTGAAGTCTACTGCTTCACCATGCTCGCTCCATGTAGTGTAATTTCACATCATATCATTTTTGTACAGGTGTTGCACCATAACATTAATCTCCACATACTGACAGTTAAGACATTTTTGGTACGGACACCTAAAACGTTTCTTTCCCTGACCATGTTCTATCGCAAAATTCACAAATTCACTAATTTCATCCATATACCGGACATCACTTCTATTCCGCAACTTCATCCAACTCTTGTCCATACTTCTACGAAATTTAATAATTAATTATTATATTAGTCAACTATTCTATATATATATACAGATTTTCAAGTAATTATATATGAAACTATTATATATATACACAAATTTTCAACTACCTTAATATATTAAATTAAATTATTAATTAATTACCTTCAATAATTACCTTTATTAATTATTGGTGAATATACGTACTCTACATCAATTACTTTAATATGTCTAACATGCATGTACGTTTTAACTAAATATTAACCAAATTTTTAAACATCCATGCATATATACGTACTACTGGTCTATATTAATTAACTAATATATATATATCATCAATTACCTAACTTAATTATAAATATATATTAGATGTACTAATTATTAACAATGCAATCAATCAAATGTACAATTAATTATATATATAAACGTTAAATGGTGTTGGAAAACTAACTACGTACGTACGTACCTAGCCTAGCTTCTCCGATATATGGCGAATCGATGCTCGGATATAGTGCTAGCTAGTTAGAATTTGCATGCGCCATGTAAGTACGCGTGAGAAGATTTTGATCAAGAGAGAGAATTGAATGATCGACATATATATGGAGATGAAGTTGAGATGAGCGAGCGGAGAGGAAGAGAGTTCAATATGGACATTATATAATGCTTCACTTAGACGACGAAGCGTCGATGCGTCGTCTAAGTGACCACTTAGATGACAGACTCAGCACGTTTCTGTCGTCCAAGTGTATACAAGGACGACGGACTTAGACCCCATCGTCCAAGTGGTCACTCAGACCACGGGGTGTCGATCCATTATCCAAGTGGCCACTTGGACGATGGAAAGTCTTTTCGTCGTCCAAGTACGTCTGAGACGACGGACATTGTTTCCGTCTTCTAAGTGCGTTTTTCTTGTAGTGTTCTAGTATTACTTTTTGCTATTTAGTTTAGGTAAATTTACTTTTTCTAGAAACTTTATACCAGACAAACACACACAAAAACGCCGAAAAGTCCTTATTTACTAAGGCAAGAGAAACCTGAGGACGAGAAGGTTTCTTCCTCGGCCAACAATTGTTGAAGAAGTCGCATTCGCGTGCAAATCTATCAAAACCTCGCTTGGTCAACAGGCCGCGAGTTGGCAAGTCTGCGCATTCAAGGACACTGTGAGCCAAAATCCAACGTCTGTCAACAAAGGCTATGACGATTTTTGTGCAAACAGAACTTTTAGGCTTTAGATTGGGTTGAATATTTTCTTGCACATTTACCAAACTAAATGTTAAATTTGAAAAATTTCCGGAAATTTTAAAAAGTTTGGGAAATATCGGGGATATCGATAAAAATTGAAAATTTTCAGAAAATTTAGGAATATAATTGAGAATTTTTCATGTAAGTCCAAAAAATCGAAATATCACCGATAATGTCAATTTTACACTCCTTCATCTCAGCTCATTACATTAATTTCTTTATATAGGTAACAATATAACACATGCAGTATACCCATACTGACTTATTGTACACTAGATTTACCAGCTATACTATTACATTGGTTGTTACGTACGTAGCTCTTCCTTCACAATGGGAGAAAATTATGGTAAAGGCTGTAGGGCAAGTTTCTTCACTTCTCTTTTATCTTATTTCAGCCACAATTGTTGACTTATGAGCATAGCATTACTTTCAACATTATAGGCGATACTGCGATAGACACAAAGTGTCTTTTTACTCGGTAAAAGAATAGTAGTGCACGCCTTTATTTCAAAGAATTCTTTCTTTAGCTGAAAATCTCTACCAAAATGGTGCACAAATATAATGAAATACTACAGCAAGTAATTTCCACAGGACAATAGATGGATTCTGTTTCAGATGATGAGGAACGATGAGAAGAACAAAATGATGGGAGAAATGGATCTCCTCATTTTGCTTTGTCAAGAAAGATCTCATATTAGTTAATTTATGCCCCTACCTTTTATATTATGAACTCATACTCCACTTGAAAGTTCAGACTTGATGAATCTTTGGAAGAAAATGTCAAAAGGATTAACATCACGCACTTTTCTTTTCAACACTATGGTAGGTGAACATTACAACTGGGATGCCGGCTGAGGGGATTAGGTGCACCAATCCATGGCGGAAGCGCCAGGACTGTGGCGGCTTTGGCTTAATCTGTGAGGCTGTGTGAAGGATTGCCTTCCAACGAAGCTACTGATCTATTGTCCTAAGGGCTTTAAACCAGTCAATGATGATAGCTGAAAGTTTTACTCAGAGTGAATATGCATAGCAAAATGAGTAGGCTGTAGGCTTTAGTTTCTTGAATGGTTCAACCTATTCTACAAAAAAATGTATATGTTACTTGATGAACAAATTAACTTGTTCTGTGGTAGGTGAAGTTGAATTGGTTAAGGTCTCAATCAAGAGCTCAGCAACCCAAAATGAATACAATAGCTGCTAAAGGTTGAAGATTTGGAGTATGCCTTTTCTTGGACAATACCCAAAATCTTCAATTTAGTCATACAATAGCTGCTATTAAATTAAGTACAATAGCTTTTCTACAGTTAGTAGTTATGACTTAATGGACTTTAATATGTATGCCAAGTACACAATAACAGATCCATGCGCGCTGTACCTTTTTCTGTTTCTTGCTCCAAATCTCCATTTCTTGCTACAAGTAGTACACAATAACCTTTCTTCATGATGTGCTTAAAATTCTGAAATGGTGGCTCATGCTATCTGTAGTTACATGGACTATGTCTTTGGAAAATGAGACAGAAGCAAGAACCTCTGCCAGGGTTCATAATTGGGAGGTAAAATACTGAATCTTTGGTCTTCCATCTTTGGTAGCAGAACTCGTTACTACAGTGTCAGTTACCTAAGATCCAAAGGAGAAGCTGGTTGATACCAATGGAGCTGGTATGTGATTTTTTGTCCCTCAGTTCAGTTTTGTTATATATACTTTGTCGATGAGAGCCAGAGATATTAAAATCTAATGAGCTAGTAGAGAGGGTTTGATGCAATGAGAGGCAAAGCTGCATATGCAATTCTACTAACAATTGGCCTAGGAAAATACCAGATCTGTAGATGCTTTGAAATATGATAACAATAGAAAATTTATGTTCCATTGTTAACGATGAAAACACAGAGAGAGTTAAATGGTCCTGTACATGTATCAGTCCTTAAGTTCAATATATAGATACATGTGCCCACTGCGTTTCCTGGTTCTTTTACCAAAAGCAAGAACACGTTTCTTGTCCATGTCCGATAACAATGAGATCCAGCGAGGCTATTGCAGTCATCATCTCTACTAGGATCCAAATTAAGATTCCTTCATGTATATGATTCTATCGCAGCCTAACAGGCCAGGCGTAAGGCCCAGAAAGCCTATATTTGCATGTATGCGTACGCAAAGTCCGAAACAGGCTTATTATTAGTAAAACGCAGCTCGATTACTTAATTTGGGAGACAATCTGTAATCTATATGTAACTAGTTCAACTCGTACTGCTCGATCATGAACCGATCGAAATAAGTGAAGTAAACGAATAATATCTACCTAGCTCGTCTTAATGATTATAGCCAAGGGGCAGCTGCTGCAACTGAGCTGAGGCTTTTAGTTAAGTACGTTAACCTATAGTATATAGTTCACTATCTAAAATAATGAAGGTGACAGATGAGAGAGAGTAGATTATGAAGGCTGGTTTGCCTCCATCATTTGGAACACAAACACATATGTATATAGCTAGCTCATCGATCTCGATCAGCTCCGCCTCACTCGTTACATACCTGTGGTATATCCGTATATATTTCTGACCTAAACCTAAAGGACCACTCTATACTACATATATATGTAGTCCACTGGTCCTCATCATCATCATCATCATCATCTTCCATCTCTGCCATCCTACGACACCAGCACACAGGGCACCATCAGGGACCATATATTCTTAATACCTAATAGATTAGCAATGATAACACGCACCCCAAAACCAAATCTATCTCTCTCTCTCTCTCTCTCTCTCTCTCTCTCTCAAGTTCGGCAATTGATCTGTGCAAGCAAGAGAAGCAGCAGTAACCCTACATTGTTATTGCAACAAGTAATCCGTCGGAAATGCTATGATGCCACGGCTATATCATCGTGAAAGTTGCTCTCGCATGCGTTTTACAATGAAGCGCGCAGTAAATTCAAAACCTTCATTGCAACGAGTATCTTTATCGTTTTTGAATTTCTCGAAACACTTTCCATATCTGCGAAGTGTGTACAACCCCCATGCATGCATGCAATTTTAAGGTAATGAGAATTGAGAGGTGGATCGAGACCGCAGATAGATGATCGATCGATTTTTCATGAGATGATTATTCTATGTATACAGAAGACGTGTGTGACTGAGTGGCACGCTTTCTAGTACAGATAGTTTTTACCGTTCTTGTGATCCCTCGCTATGTTATGCTCCATCCTTTTCTGGGGTCAGTTCAGCGTACAGTACTAGCTAGTAATGCCAGCGACAAAGATATAAGCTCACTGCCTTTGCTGGACCACGGACTTCCTGCTAAAACTTGTTCTGGATCAAAATGGCAATGCATTTCGATCGAGCATGAGTGGGGTCCTGCCCAAGTTTCCAATCGAGCACAAAGCTTCACATAATGTGTAACCAAGAGCTAGTTACGTTGTCTAGCTAGGTTATCTACAGATGCATGCACAACCAATTACTTATACGAATAAGTAGTATCGATAGAATAATATATATATATATACACACACACAAGAGGTGGCATGGAGTCGGATATAGGCTTAATAAATCAAAGGAGAAATTAGATAAAACTCCTTATTTTAAATTTTTGAAAAAAATTTAGGTGTATTTTTCTTCAAGAGTTAGTCCCTCGATCATAATTAAATTATCAAATAAATTTTCTATTTCAAGCGTATCACTCAACTTTATCATTTCACATTCTTCCTATAATGCCTAGCTTTTTTGTTTTGTTTGAAGAGTTTCGAAATACAAAACTTTGTTTCTTTCCATATATAATTAATTTAATTGACTTGCTAAACAATTATACTTCATATTTTGTTTACCTAAAAAAATTTTATTATCAATTTACTTACAATTATGTTCATGATTAATTTACCTACATTATAATATGTTTGTTTATTAATATAAGTATTTTTTTTATCTTTCAAAATTAAGTAAATTATCAACTTTTGAATAGAGGAAACATAATATTATGTTTAATTAATTTGTTGATTAATATACCCACATGAAGTTTTTTTTTATCTTTCAAAATTAGGTAAATCACTACCAACATAACCACTTTAGGCAACGAATTTTAAAACAACGCGCAACGAGATGGTAAATTCGTTGCCTATAGTTCACAATAGGCAACGACAAGGGTTTTCGTTGCCTATTGTGAACTATAGGCAACGAATTCGTTGCCTGTAGAAGTCAGATCGTTGCCTAATGTCTGGTTTATAGGCAACGAAAAAAATCGTTGCCTATTCATATCGTTGCCTAAAGTATGGTTATAGGCAACGAAAAAATCGTTGCCTATAGTTTAATAGGCAACGAAAAACAATATAGGCAACGAATTACTATTTCGTTGCCTATAATTATTATTATATCAGATCTAGCCAGCAGCTCCCCCATTCAAATCAAAATCGGTGGAAAAATCTGAAACGTTCTGGAATCGCCAGTGCATTTCAGGATGGACAAGAGTTGGATGAGGCTGGATAGAACTGATGCAAGATATGGGCAGGGAATTAGGAGATTTCTGGAATTTGTGGAGGCTAATTGTGGAGAGTTGCCAGTGCATTATTGTCCATGTAAACAATGTCGGTGTCGCGGCAATCGTTGTCCCATTGCTACAGTTGAGCGACACCTTCATAGAAACGGATTTTGGAATAAGTACACCCGTTGGATTTATCACGGTGAAGCATCAGCAGCCGATCCGCATGATCATGGACAATTTGCTGATACTGCGAGTTCATCCAATTATGATCCCACCAGGAGGTTCATCGACGATATGTTTCCTCATGAGAGCGGTGTATTTCATGATTCTCAAGCACCCGTATATGTTCCTCCAGAAGTTGAGAATTTCCCTCACATTGAGCCAGTCCAGCCATTACCTAGAGTTTATGTCAACACACGTGGTATGGACAAGTACCACAACCTGATTCAGATGCATCAAACTCCGTTGTACCACGGATGTCCTAAGACAGTCCTTGAAAGTGTGATGGCAGTGATGCAGCTAAAAGTGGAGACCAAGAGCACCGTGGCAGCGGTCGATAGGTGGATTCAGTTGACTGGTGATCTGCTGCCCCCCGGTCATCGTTTTCCCCCCACTCATCGTAAGATACGACATGTCCTCAAAGATCTTGGACTTTCCTACACCAAGATTCACGCATGCATGTATGATTGCGTTCTCTTTTGGGGTGTAGACGATGACGGGAAGGATCTATCAAAGCTTGATTACTGTCCGGTGTGTGGTACGGAAAGGTGGAAGTACACTCCTGCAGGAAACAAGAAAGCAGTGAAGATACTTCGGTATTTCCCACTTATTGATAGGCTGGAAAGGTTGTTCATGTGTGCATTCACGGTGAAAGCTATGAGATGGTGGGCTGAGAGGACTTCGCCTGACGATGATATCCTTAGACACCCTGCTGATGGTCAGGCTTGGAAGCACCTGGTGAATGTGTTTTCTGATTTTGCAGCTGAAGTCCGAAATGTTTGGCTGGGGCTATCGACTGACGGATTCAACCCCTTCGGCAACATGAGTCAGAAGTACAGCATATGGCCCGTTATATTGGTACCGTACAACCTTCCTCCGTGGATGTGCATGAAGAAAGAATATAATATGCTGACTCTGTTGATTCCAGGGCCAGGTTATCCAGGAAAGTGTCTGGATGTGTACATGAGGCCATTGATTATGGAGCTTCAGCACTTGAGTACAGTTGGTCATCCCACTTACGGCAGGTTTAAAAATGAGATGTTCCGAATGCGTGCTATGCTTGTGGGCACAATCAGTGATTTTTCAGGTCGAGGGATGTTGTCGGGAAACCCAACCAAGGGGTACATGGCCTGTCCAGAGTGCATGACTGCCATGTTTGGACAAGCTCATTGCTCGAAGATTGTCCATATGCGTCACCGATGTTGGCTTCCACGACATCACCCATTTCGCCAGGACGCCCAGGCTTTTGACGGCACTGTAGAAGAAGGTCTGCAACCCATGGGATGGACTGGAGATGAAATCTTAGAAGTCCTGAATGAGTATAATTTTGGGCCATTGAGCAATCATCCTGAGGTTGTTGCGACTATACCGAAGATACCCGACAGGTATAAGTTCTGGACACACAAGAGCATCTTCTGGGAACTCCCGTACTGGCGGATGTTGCCTATCAGGAACTATCTAGATGTCATGCACATAGAGAAGAATGTGTGTGAAAGTGTGGTGGGCACCGTTCTAAATTGGCAATGTAAAACCAAAGATGGCCCTAAAGCTCGCGTTGATTTGGAAAAAATGAAACTGCGGGAACATCTGTGGTTGAAAAAGAAGGGGAGAAAGATGCCCCAAGCTCCTTACACGGTCACGCGTGACGAGAAGCATGAAATTTTTGTGTGGATGGCTAACGTCCAGTATCCTTATGGGTTTGCTGGAAATATAAGTCGGTGTGTTAACTACAGGGACAATAAGATTTATGGATTAAAGAGTCATGACTGCCATGTACTACTTCAACGCCTCTTCCCTATTATGATTCGAGGGTACTTTGATGATGAGGTGGTAGAGCCATTAGTGGCGCTGTCAAGGTTCTTTCAAAAGTTATGCACCAGAGAAGTGAAAATGTCAGACCTCGAAGAAATGCGAAAGGACATCATTTTTATCATGTGCAAGTTGGAGAGAATTTTCCCCCCAAATTTCTTCGACATCATGCCTCACTTGATGATGCATCTTCCCGAGCAATTGATGCTCACCGGTCCCGTTCACTACACTTGGATGTATCCAATGGAGAGGTATATACCTTGCATTTTTATGATGTTTGCTAATTAAGTCTTTATATATTAATTTATTCTTGTTCTGAAACAATAATAACAAGCTGTTTTCATCTTTGTAGACAACTGGGAGACTACAAAGGGTATGTACATAATACATCTGCACCTGAAAGGTGTATCGCCGAAGCATATCTTGCGCACGAGTGCGTAACGTACGTCAAACTGTATTTGGGAGCGCTTGAGGACCCACATTCGAATATGTCGGTAGATGAACCCCAGTTCAACCTTTCTGTAGTCTCTAATGATGTTTACCCACATAGTAGGTTGCACGGGGAGTGGGAGTTGACACCATATGAGTTAGACATTGCACACTGGTGTGTACTCATTAATTGTCAAGAAGTTAAATATTGGAAAGACACACACCTTGGAAGTCCACAGGTTCGCGGGGATGTTGCGTACCACAACCGGACCTTTGCAATTTTTTTTGGCACATGGGTGAGTATATATTCATTTAGTCATAATATATATGACGTGTAAAAGCAAATTGTGACGGTTATTTATATGAAATGTCGTATCTAATGTTGACGGTTATTTGTTTCAGATGAACTATGTAGAAGATGATGGTTACCCACAATGGTCACACGCATTGAGGCTCTTGGCTATGAAACCTATATCATCAAAAGTTTACGCGATGTGTAGGGTCAATGACGTGAAATTTATGTGTCAAGAAAGAGACAACAAGGTGAAGACACAGAATTGTGGGGTAATGGTGCATGGTGGGGATAACGACCCTGACTACTACGGTGTACTCCATTCAGTGGTTGAACTCATGTATGGTGAGCGCATGAAAGTTTACTTGTTTAAGTGCAGATGGTTTGATACTCGTCCGGAGAACGTTCGCATCGATCAGTATGGATACATTTCCGTGAATACTGCCACAAGCTGGTATGAGGAGGATCCTTTCGTTCTTGCCACATCGGTCAAACAAGTGTTTTACCTTGACGATCTTATGAACAGACCCCCGTGGAAAGTAGTAAACCATGTGCAAGCTAGGAATGTGTACAGTGCTGCCACACTTGGTGAGAATGAAGATGATGAAGAAGTTGCAGCATACCAAGAGGCAAATGGAATTGACATTCCGGAATCCGATACAATTTGCCTTAATAATGTTCGACCTGGTATTGTGGTTCAAAATTATGGAGCAGCACTTCTAAATGTTAATCCAAATGACTTTGATGAAGACTCGAGTGACGAGGACGAGGAGCGACACCTATTACCAGACTTCAACTATCAAACCGCGTCAGACTCTAGCGATGATTCAGATTCTGATTATCAGCCTTAGTTAGAGATGTAATTGAGTATAGTCTTCGAGCTTGTATTGAGTTGATTAACTCCTAAATGTATATATGTGTTGATCGAATCGAAGTTTACTTGTGTAATTTTTTGGATTAGTTTAATGGTTATTTTCATGTCTGTTGTGGAAAACATGTGAATTTCGTTGCTTATAAATTGAATTTCGTTGCCTATTCTATAGGCAACGACAATTTCGTTGCCTTTAATAATAATTTCGTTGCCTATAGTATAGGCAACGACATAAATCGTTGCCTATAGGTTGACTGTCGTTGCCTAAAGTTAAGGCAACGACAGACTCGTTGCCTATAATTACTCCTCGTTGCCTAAAGTATAGGCAACGATTCTTTTATTCGTTGCCTATACTAGGTGGAATAAATCCCCCAGTCGCGACCAGCGCCGCCGCAACGAAGGGAACGACTGCCCACACAACTCTCGCCGGATTTCTGCCCTCGCCCGAATAGTACGGTTCGCATTCTCTCCCTCTCTCCTTACTTGAATATATAAACAACGTGATTTAGGTTGATTTTAGTTGGATTTGTGTTGGATTTGTGTTGTGATTTAGGTTAGGTTGTGTTGGATTTGTGTTGGATTTAGGTTAGGTTGATTTTAGTTGGATTTGTGTTGTGATTTAGTTTGTATTGTTGAATTTAGGTTTTATTTAGGTTGGATTTTGGTAAGGTTATGCTATGTTGGATTGTTGATTTAATTAGGTTGGGATTATATTGTGGATTAGAGGATTTAGTTTGGTTATTTAGTTTAGGTAATTAGAATTGGGAATAAGTGTGATTTTAGTTTGGGTTGTTCATTTTAGTTAGACAAAATTTAAATTTAGGTTAGTGTAGCCTCAATTGTAAGCTATTCATTATGTTATTTTGTTGCAGACATTAATAAAAATGTCCATGTTCAAAAGATTGATTCCCGGGAAAAGTGGGAAACAGAAAGGAGCTTCCTCCTCGTCACCTCAAGGAGCGACACCTCAAATGTCCTCCGGGTTGAACCCTCAAGGACCCAGGAGTGGGTCTAGGTCCGTTGGTCAGAGTTCTGGAAGCACCGTACCGGACAGTCTTGAGACCGTCTATGTACATTCCAATCGTCACCTCCAACTATATACAGCAGCCCAGGATCCCCAAGGTCCACGTCACTCGGTGTCTCATGAACGACCCTCCCGCAACAGCAGCCGAAACTCCACCACCGTCGACGGTGTTCACTCAATCAGCAGCGAACGCCCAAATAGTACGAGGGTACTCTGGCCAAACCAGCAGGACCCACCGCGTATGCCACCTCTTCCCCCCAATCCGGCGACGCCACAACCTAATTCCGGATCATCTGGGCCATCCGGCAGTGCATCCCGCACGGATTCTGTGCACTTATGCCCGCCCAGGGACTTGTTCTTTCCTACGCTTATTCCGAAGATACCTCAGCTCGACCTTAACAACGTGGCCATATATGATGAGTACCCGTTCACGACGCCTGAGGAAGCATACACATATGAGCTGTTCTCTCAACCTCTGTTGAGTGTGAGGGTTAAGGGCCAGCTCACTTACGAGAATGGTAAGTTTATGTTCTTTTAGTAGATACAGTACATTAATTTAGGTTCTATTTCTTAATTTCCTTCTTTTGTACCGTGTCTTAGGCACCGTCGTCAACCCTAAAGCTAAACCGAGCAGAGGTACCACAACCGGGAAGGGTATTGAAGATCGAGTTGGTGACAATCGGGCTCATATTGATTATGAGGACGATGGCTCGGCTATCGAGTATTCTGACAAAGGGATGTATGCTAGCCAAGCAGGATTTGTCATACGTGATTTCGTCCCGATGTTGTGGGACTCGTGGGGTTCAGTTGATGCTCAAGTGAAGGCCCGAGTGCATAATGCACTGTCGGTGAGTTAAATTTACATTAATTTGTCATAAAAATAGACGTTCTTATTATTATAAGCCACCAAACATACATATTTATGAGGCTAATTATGTATACGTGTATTGCAGCAATGGTTTATTATTGACGATCGGCTGAAGCAGCCCGGGGGGTGGTGTGAACGAAAGCTCACGTCTAGGTGATGTGATTTTGGATTTATATAAGGCTAAGTATCCTAAATACGTTAGATTTGTGAATATAAAGTGTTGGTTATATGATATTTTTGTTGCATCAATATAGGTATCGAGAGTGGAAGTCCCACTTGAAGACGTTCTGGCAGCAGAACATAGATAAAGGCCGAAATGGCACTCCAAGTGAGTTCAGATACCGGGAGTACGAGTGGAACTGGCTTATAGCCCACTGGAAGCATCCCAAGCTTGTGGTATGCACATGAATTGATTTGCGTACCTAAATCTAAACTAATATTATTATTATTAATTTACCTACATTTTATGATATATTATTTTATATACGCAAGAGGTAGTAGGTAAATCTCTATCTATGTTATTAATTTAATATATAGGTAAATCTCTAATATATTGTGTAGGTAAATTAAATTATACAACTTACATTGTTTATACGAAGTAAAGATAGTGAACTGTATTAGTGATTGAGAGGCTAGAAATTAAAACCAAAAATAACAAAGATTAAATTATTTCCCTGCAGAATAACATGAAAAAACCTAGAAATTAAAAGAAACAATTCTAGGTCAGAGGACTAAATATGTGAAAAATAAATGGGTTGGATTTTAATCACAAAAATTAATGTTGCGAGGATATTCTCTAATTTATGCTATATATATAATTGGCTAATAATTGTGCACATTTTCTTATTCTACAAGCACATTTCGAAAGAAAATGCTAAAAACCGAGCGCAGAACGTGAACCCACATCATTGCGGTTCCCGAAAGTATGAGAGATGGACTCTACGTGGGGCAAGGTTGGAACCACAGACCGATCCTCTCGTGTATTCCATCCGACATGGGTATCCGAACAACCCTGAATATGTTGTAAGTATCTAATAAATATTTGTCCATATTTGATACATCTCATGTTTAATTAATTCTTGTATTTTACTCAATTATTAATGCGTCACCGATTTTGCATTGTCTATTAGGAGAGATTGGTTGAGTCGATCCCAAAGGTGCGTGCTAAAGTAGCTCGAGAGCTGCATCAGGGGTGCACGGAGGAGGAGGTGACCCAGTATGCATCTCAGGTTGACCACATGACGCCCATTAATGCGGCGAGGTGCGTGTCAGATGCGCTTCCCGTTGGAAAGAACAAGTTTTGGGCCAAGGGGATGGGTTACAGAGGAAATGGAGTCTTGAAAATGACTCCAGAATTCTCCAGCGGGTCCAGCAGTTCTAGGTCGTCCGGCCTACAAGAGCAGATTCTGAGGCAGTAGGAGGAGATTCGGAGGCAGCAGGAGGAGTTGGAGGAGATGAGGCGTGCCAGGGAAGCCATGGAGCAGGAAAGAGCCCGTGAGAAGGAGCAGCACGACCAAATGTGGGCATTCTATCAATCTCAGCAACCTCGGGGGGCTTCGCAGCCGCACCCACAGACTCAGCCAAATCTGTTCACGCCTACAACACAGCCGCAGTATTTTGGGGGTCACCAGCAGCCGCCGTTATATGGGGACCACCAGCAGCCGCCGCAGCAGCATCAGTTTTTTGGGGGTGCCGAGCAGCCGCCGCCGCAGCATCAGTTTTACGGGGGTGACGAGCAGCCGCAGCTTCATCAGTTTTACGGGGGTGACGATCAGCAGCACCAGGAGAGTTCACACGAGGAGTTCCTCAATTGTGTTAACTTTGATCAGTAGCACGTAGCTAGTTTTTGATTTAGGTTGGAATGTGTACGCTGTTGTGGTTTGAACTCATGTAAATGTTGCAGATTCTGGAATTGGGCCCAATCCAGAATCAAGTATTTTTTTAAAAAATTACACAAACTATAGGCAACGAAATGGACCAATTTCGTTGCCTATAGTTTGCCAGAAATACAACAATTCAAACTATAGGCAATGACATTCTTGACTATAGGCAACGAAATTCTTTAGTATACGCAACGAAATTCTTCAGTATAGGCAACGACGTCGTCGTTGCCTATAGTTTCAAAGGTGGTCAAAGTTGACCTGTCGGTGGGTTTTAGGCAACGAAGAAGTTGTTGCCTATAGTGAAACTATAGGCAACGATTTCCTCTAGTCGTTGCGTATAGTTGAAAACCCTAACCCCTAAACCCCGAACTATAGGCAACGAATGGGTTTGATTTTTCGTTGCCTATAATATATTCAACGATGAAAAGGCAACGACGGTATAGGCAACGAATTTTCGTTGCCTATACTTATAGGCATCGATTTTCCAACTATAGGCAACGATTTGAGATCGTTGCCTAAAGAAGTTATTCTGGTAGTGAATTATCAACTTCTGAATGGAGGAACTAGGTAAATTCTTATTTATGTGTTCGTGGTGAATTGTAATAAGTTTTTTTTGAAAAAAAATTCTAGGAGAATATTATATTCAATTTAGCGAATTTACCTAGCTGCAATGTAAATAATTTACCTACTATTTGTTTAACTACTAAATAAACCAGATCTACCTACATGTTTGAGTTGTCTCAATTTGTATGAGTTTTTCAAGAACTGGGATTGATATATAGACTAATGGAAAATTACCTAAATATATAGGTAGATTGTGGTATTTTAGTATGTTATTTTTAGCATTTAATAGTGTCCTAAATATCGATATACCCTAAGCTAGTTAAACAATACGTACACTAAGAGCAACTCCAACAATATCACAGAAAGTTTGCTTATTTTGTTCAAAAATGAAGCCGAAACCTATTTTAGCTAATCAGTTGTATAAATTTACTCCAACAATATCACTTAAAATGTAGTTAGATTTAAACATATGCTTAGTTTTGATTGGTTGATAATAAAATATTTATTTATTAATATATTATTAATTACATTTACAATCTAAAAGGAAAGTATTAATTACAATATTGAATGTTTCGTTACCTATAATTTATGTTTTCGGTATAGGAATAGGGGATGAAAACATGAAATATAGAGAATCCCTAAATTGGCTAATAAGATAGGGGAGCTGCTGAAGTGAATTTTAAGAGAAAATCTTTATATTTTAACTAAAAATGATTTATAAAGAATCTGCTGGAGTTGCTCTAAGCCATAATTCATAATCAATTCCCTCAAATTAGTTGTGAACTTCACCAAATAATAGCCGCTCTCTATGATGTTGTGAGGACATCGGCGGGATATAGTTACCTTTTCGTTTATTTTCCCATAATCAGAGGTTTTTTTCGTGTTTAAATTGTCCACGGGAAAGAACCTCACTCTGAAGTTAATTATTAACATTAATGCATTACAATAATATATGTATGTTGCCCGCAACTAGAAAACCCTAATCCATGGAAGCAATGTGTTTTCACGACGTACTACTTGTGGCCGGCATGGCTTGAATTAAATCTAATTGATGGGCCGATAGCTAGAATTCTTGGTCATGTGTTTTCACAAATAGACGTTCTTTTGTAGCATTAGGTAAGATACTTTCTAAGAGTACATTATAAAACGGAAGGGAATATATTCCTTGTTGAAAGATCTCTAAACCAAGTTGTGTATGCTAACTTGTTTCTTTGTTTAAAACAGAAAATTTATCCCACATGAGTTTCCAAATCAAAAAAGAAGGAAAATAAGCATATGAAATCTGAAAAAGCATCCGATTTTTTATATTACAAGTTAACATCCGATTCCAAAGGGTGTCTGCAGTTCAAGTATACTAGAAAAAACCTTTGGGTGTGGAGGTGACACTAAAAAAGAGAGTAGGGAGGTTAATATTTTATTTTAATTATTGTTTTGAAATTTGGTTTTCTTTTTACTAGCATTCCTGCACGCGCATATGCGCGTGCGAAAGTCGTCGCGCTTGCACGTGCGACTTATCGGTGTAATACTCAAGAGTGTGCAATTATATCGTCTTCACTCTTATAAGTGAAAGGGATCATCAATGAGAAAGTGACTAAAGAGTACACATGAGTCCTAACAAATAAATAGAAAAGAACCTATTAGATTAATTATCTCTAAAATGCATCGAATCTAATGGAGACTGAACTTCCTTGGTGTTCAACGAATTAAGGGGATGAGCTGATTCCCTTTAATCATGAGACTTCGACATTTGTAACTAACAAAAGCAACTTTATTCAACTTTCCCCTGAATATTTTCAAACAAAAGCAACTACACAACTAAAGGAAAACTAAATTAACATTCACTCTTATAAGTGAAAGGGATCGTCAATGGGAAAATGACTATAAAGAGTACACATGAGTCCTAACAAAGAAATGAAAAAGAACCTATTAGATTAATATTCCAAACGAATGAACATTGGCCCTTCAAACACTAAACATGTATCTTAATCATTGAATTTATGATGGATTGTGGATGCATCAAGGTTATGGAGCTTAATTATTGTCAATTCAATACTGCAAGGTACACATAGTTTAGTTTATGTTAAAATCCAGAAACACATTCATAAGCAAATGAGCTTCTTCATGTGAAAGGACCCAACCCCGATTTAGTTTCCTAAACCGGAATCGAACCCCTTCGAAAACACGAACCAACAAAAACCGTAGAAATTTTGGTAGAGTTTCGCTACTAACGTAGAATTACCATTACCTGCACGCGGAAAATACACTTCATCCTATGCCACAAAAATCAATCCCATCCGGATTTCTCAATATATCAACAGTAAAGTAAAATAATAAATATATCTGTGCTTTACTGAAATCCGGAGTAAAATCATATAGTATACACAACTGAATACTCAGAGCGACCTCTAATGTATAATCATATACGTATACCACAGTAGGTAGAACAATAAACCTACTGGAAGAAACAAGGTAGCTCGAGCACTATGCCTCCGACCACGACGTGCGACACCAGAGTCCAAACTGCAAACTGGGCACGAAAACCGAAAAGCCCAGGGGAAAGACATGAAAACTGTTAGAGTGAGTGGACGAAAATAAATGTCTTTCACCGAATAATATATAAGTTATAAAAACATATGCGAGTCGAAAGTATAAATAATCAAATGGTACACGAGGGAGACTCTAACTCCTCACGCATACAGAGCATGCATAAAATCCCACGGGGTCACTCGTGGACACATCCGTGCTAGTACAGTCCGAATCACGGGATCCCAAACCCACACGTGATTCTAGCCAGAAAGGCCTCAGGTCAGAGGTCTGCCTCCCCCCGGTAAAGGCCTCGGGTCAGGAGTCACAGCCTCCCCTGGTACACATCCTCGGGGATCAGCCGGGATGCGAGTGTATCGATACAACAACATATATAAACTGTACTCTGTGTAAACCAAATCGTAAATCATTCGATGCAAATGCATGAAACAATATATAAGTGTATATACGTAATATATACTGGTATAGGCATAAATGTATAACACATGCTCATGTAAATCGAAATCTCATATGCATGCTCAAGTTCGTAAAAAGTGTATAAAGACTCGCAAACAATCCGTGAAAAGAAATTGTCCACTCACAAACTAGCGTAACGCAGTTCGCGTTAACCCATGATCCGGCGGAAAGTCCATCTCCAAACAAACGATCACGAACCCCTGAATATTCACAAAGTCCATTTCTCAAAATCATAATTCAACAATTCAAATCAAATCACGAGAAACAACCGTTCTCGGAAACACAGAATTTAATGTCGACGAATCGTCGAAAATCCGATATTCACACCTCAATACCTCACTGTACTTTCAGATGCTCAAATCGAGAAACGAACCTCCCCACTGCGATCGGGGCGCGATTTCGAGTGAAACGACATGCAACTTGTCGAAAACCCCAAAAAGTCAAAGTTTGACCATTGACCGCCGCCGGCAGCGCCACCACCAACCTGAAATTTTCCCGGCGGAGCAACCACTAGTCCACTCCAAATCACCCACTGAGCAACTTTCTCAACTGCATCGAAGGCCAATTCTCACTCTAACTAGTCAAATTTCATGTAAAACCGAATTGATACACAAATTTCAAATCCAAAATTCTCCAAGCACAAATCGAATTAGAACTCCATACTTACATGGTTAGAAACATTGAGAGGAGAGCTTCAAAGCCCACTACAAATTGTAGCTCAATTCGGCCGGAATCGAAAACCACCATTAACCCCAAAAATCCCAAACTTTGGTTCAAAGTTTCTCTCTCCACCGTGAGCCATGCCGTGAGTGGTGGCCGGAATTGAGATGAGGGGAGCTAGGCGAGTCGAACGGGGTATGGGTCGAGCCCGGAGGTGGCCGGAATCCCATCGCCGCCATGGAGCACCGTCGAGCATGTCGCACATCTTCTCTCTCCACCGAGTTGACTCGGTCAACTCGGTCAACACAATTAATGGCAACTGTTGACTTTCCCGAAATAGCAACCTTCTATTTATAGGCCTTCCCAAAATGGAAACTTCGTAATTATCTTTTTCGACAAACTTCAAATACACGCAACTTTCGCGTCGTAATTCCGATTCCGATAATTCTCGCGGCAACAAACTCGACCCGACGTATTCTTGAATTATCACCCGAAGTTAAACACTTTGACAAATCGGATAAAAAGTCAACTGTTCACCGAAACACAAACTTTAATCGACTAAATAATCAACAGTCGGAAATATTCACAACTTAATCTTCGTAACTCGGAATAATGCTCCGGAAGTTCCCACAAGCTCAAAATTAAATGCTCAACAACTTCCGTGAAGAAGCTGAAACCAAATTCTCGTCCGGTAATTTAGTCGCTAAGAGCATCACCATTTAAATCTGATTACGTCGAAACTTCAAATATTCATCATTTATTCTTCAGTCGTCCAAATAACGATCCAGAACCGCTCACGAACTCGAAATCACACGTACAACGACTCTCGAGAAGAGACTCAGCTCCAATTCTCAGCCAATGATTTAGTCGTTAACAAACCTGGCGAGTAAATCCATTATCGGAAATCTGCTATTACTCATAATCTCACGGACCTAGCTGATGACACTGCTCAATCTATTCCGGGTCGTCACATCACGTTTCCAGTAAAAGTCAACCGTGCAGATCATCTACTGTAAACTAATTGACTCAAAAGGAAAAACAAATTACATATTGGTTACTGTTCCAATTTCTTAAGATAAGCTATCAGTAATCTACTCAACTATAAGTTAAGCTGATCAAAGCTGATTGAGCAAAACTGAAAACCCACTAATCCAAACATGCCATCTTCATCAAACAATAACCACTATAGATTCATGTTTCCAAATAACGCCAACCATGCAGATCATCTACTGTGGAGAATCCAAATGGGTCAGTGAGGTCCTGCGGAGAAAATTAAAAATCAAGACCAAAAGGAAGAAGAAAGTTAGGCAGATGATAATACTTACATTCCATTTTTCGGGTTACGGATGGCAAGAGCGCGCAATACAGGTTGTTGCTTCATCAGTACCAACAAACTAACAATTCAAGTGATCGTTCTAGCCATTTTTACAAATAATCATCGCTACTACTTATCAGCGCGACCAATAACTTGCCATAGGAAATCTGTTGTGCATGCCAACTGAGTCTTGTAGATAAATACTATTCCAACTTCATCTATTTCTTCAACTCAGGTCAAAATTACAATATATACCTTTAATAGAAGGTGACACAATATCATATCATAGCATTTAAGAGAGCTTGTATACAAAAATACAGTAGAACATTGATATAGTATATATGAGTCTACATCCTCTAGCATAGAAATACAAAGTAACACATTATTATATCATATAATAGCATTCAAGAGCGAGAGCTTGTTCACTCAAATAGAGCAGAACATTGATAACATATATAATTAAGTCTACATCATATCCATAGCATAGAAATAAACACAGGGAGTTCTTACGCTAGCTTTTGGCAAACATAGAGACATTTAATCATGGGCTTTGCATGTGAATCTTATCGGGCTGAAGAAGCACCACGCTTTATTACTTCAGCCTGTGGCAAAGTTGGGCCATTTTACCTAGAATCATAGTGCTTCACATCTTGGATTGATCATTGCTGTTTATAGGCCCAGTAAGATTGTTTTTTTAGGCGGGAATCATCGGTGAGTTTTTCTCTATTTCAGTATTTCCACAATTCATTGCGATTTAAAGCATGAATGACCCATCTTTCTTCCAGATAATGGGCTACATCTTTACGAACTTTACTTTTGCTCTTCTTCGATTGAATCGACCATCCTATGTGAAAATATTAATACAAATTTGGCATATGTTTCTAGATGCATATTACACCCCAAATATCTCAAATTATAAACCTGAAATGAAAAGATGAGAGATGTAGAGAAGAGAACGTACATGCAGTAGGATTTGGAGAAGATGGCAATCTTGTTGGAGTAGATAACGTTCGGCACAAACGCCGAAGACGAAGTCAAGGCTTGTACGACGTCTTTTCCCAGCAACATCAGAAACGCAACCACCACGACGATGACCATCTATGATCTCCGCATCATCCTCCTCCTCTCCGTCGTTCAACGCCACCTCTCATAAATTTTCAATCTTATATAGATCATTTTGGGCCCATTAACAAAAACAAAACATCAGGAAATCTAAAACACCATTTTCTTTATCATTACCAAAATCGATTTTGATACAGAGACAAATACAAAATCGAGCTGCCTATTATATCACTGACACAAACAACCTCCTCAATTCTTGTTCACCTCAGACTTTCGTTTTAATAATGAAAGCTTTATAGATAGAATCATTGTTTTAAAGCTGCATTTCAGATATGTTCTTAGCAAAGAACAATGTAGTACCTAAGAAGAGCAGTGCCACAAAAATATTCTTGGAGATGGAGAGGTTGCCTCCCACCCACGTACATCAAAAAGAACTTCTGCAAATAGGTAATATCTCCTTTTGGCGACTGCAGCAGCATAAATTGCATAAGAATCTCAAGATTTGAATTCAAGTGTCAAATTAAGAAGAAAACATAGATAGTTATGATTGAGTTTGCTTAATTTTTTTTCTTCCTAATTTCACTATCAAAACATTGCCACATATTTTTTTCATAATAGCAGCGAAGCATGATTAATAAGGGAGTGAATTGATCGAACATGAACGAACCGTTGATAAAGAAGAAAATTTGAGGGCATATCCTTTATAGATAGAATCCAGAGGCAAATCGATTTTCGATATCTATGAGGAGTTGGAGTTGGAATCATCACCTTTGTAGACGCATCTGACGCATCCGCTTCCCTTGCAGTCGCCGGGATCCGGCACAGGCGGAATATCTTTACCCGATTTCTCCGGCTCTTCCTTCTTCTCTGTCGTCGTAGTCATGCCGGCTCAGTTGAAGTTGTCAGATATGCTATACCCTTTCAACAGTCCTCCACCGCTATCCCTCACGACCCCATCAACCACCAAATCGAACGCATCTCCTGGAAAAGTGAATCAGTCAACCTCTCCTGGTACTTGATTTATGCAAAATAAACAGTGTTATAAGCAGTGCTTTACCCCTTCAACAGTGTTATCGTCTTCTTCTACCACGCTCCGGGGGATTGGGCGGCCGGTGGAGGTGTTTGCCGGACTCGGAGAGATTGTTTGCCGGACACGGAGAAGCTGTGGATCTCGAGGTGTTTGCCGGACTCGGAGCTTTGGACTCGGAGAGGCTATTCGCCGGCGGCGAGACGACGAAGGAGCTTTGGAGTCACAAAAAAAAACTTCCCAAACTGTGTCACTTTTAGGCAGAGGCTTTTAGGCTCAGTGGGAGTTCACCTTTGTCACTTTTACGATTTAATCCAAATGTGTAATTATTCTTTTGTCTTGTTTATTAAAAAAAAGGGCACAATAAGGAATTGATAATGTTCTACCTTGTAAACTGACGTGAACTCCCTTTAACCTTCCTAAGCCTCTCTGCCTTAATTAATAGAGATTATTAAGGGGTTATTTTGAAAGTTCAAAATTTAGTATATTGATGACACCAAAAGAGAGTGCTTGACGAGATACTGCGTCTATCATCATCATCATCATTCCCATAACTGCATCTAAAAACTAATAGTTAAGCCAATTACAATTACAATGACATATGTAATCTGCTATGTCGATATCAAATTTCTTAATTAATGTTGTATCTTGGTTTTGTACTCGAAGAGCTGAGCATCAAAAATTTCCTAGAAATGAATGGTATGCTATATATGCAGCAGCTGGCATCACTACCACGAATTCATCAAATGGAAAACTTGCAAAGAAAAGGCTATGATCAATGTATACATTAAGAAGAGGAGCTTAGATAGAAAATGAATTGAATTAATAATGTAGCTAGCTATACACATTTGGAAATTAGATGGAGATGGATGCTTTCATTTCTACTTTCATGTTTATGTGTGAAGCATTATATATTTGCAAAGAACTGTATATGTAAAATGGTCCCATAATTTTGCAGGGTCCCCTAGCTACTAGTGTTCCTTAGTCCCCAACCTAAGAGCCATAAGTTTATATATGAATCATGAATTATATAAATAGAAACACCAACTCACTCTTCACTAATTGTCTGCAAAAACTGCATGGGGGATAGTATTCTCGGCGTGATTATATTCAATTTATTTGCATCACTTGTTCGGGACCAGCTCCAGCACTTACATCTTTTATTTTGTTCTCATTTAATAATTTTGCTTAGCTTTTCTGTCCACCAATTACAAAATAAAAGGAAATAGTGATAATTCTCAATTTTCCAATCAGCCTCATCCTCAGCCTCTCTCTATTTAAACCCTCCTCATCTTCTCTATCTTTTCCATCCATCATAACCCTAAAAGCCTCTCTCTAGTTAAATTTATATATATTGCTTCTTCTCCAGAGACTCTTATGAGGAGGGTGGGAGATTTAGTATATATGACTATATATCTTCATGCATGGGTAATAGTTGAAGCTGCCAGCATGATCTCAACCTCTCTCGGTTTTCTGAGGGAAGATCAGATCATGTGGTAGTTTCACCTGTTGTTTGTAGCATGAGACAGATCAAAAACCTAATTCATCAAAACCCTTTATCGTTTTTTGCTCCAGATTTTAATTCCCTGGTTTTTGCGAAAGGTATGTTTGGAATTTCGGTCCCATTTCTCGGTAGTTTATAGCTTCTTTGATTTGTGGCCGGTTATATATGGACGGCGTTTTAGTTCTGGTCATGTTTAATTTCTTGTTGGTGGAGAATTGTAATTAGACGGCAATTACTGACATCTGGTTTGACGTTTTTAATTAGGGTTTCCAAGGATTAGATTTTGTCTTCTGTTCACGTAGTTTGAGAATTCTAGATTCATCTGAAGTAGTAGTACCAAATACTTTGGTGATTCAGAGCTGCTAGCCATGGCTAACACTGAGACTTGAGAAGTAACTTAACTAGTAATTAACTATTTTGGATATAGTCTTCCTGGTCTCAGTTAATTAATTTGACATATATGTTGAACCGTATATAATTTTCCAGTTGGCTGGTATTTATTTTACAGTTGAGATTGACAGACCTAATCAAAATCTTTATCTATAAGTTTGTCTGGAATTGCTTGTCTTGAATTTTGGTGCACTGAGATCATAAAATTAATAGGGCTGAATGCAATTGAAAATAGCTAGAGTTAATTTAGTTAGACAATTCTGTTAGGGTTTTAGTTTTCATTACAAGTGTTGATCATGTCATTCAACTCATTCGTTTGGTTAGCAAAAGATCTGATTCAGAATAGCTTACTCACGCAATATGTTGATTGATGGAGATGTCTTAAGACAGTCGGAGATTGGATCCAAAATTACATCTCAATGATCGATCTAGCTTGTTTGTTTTCAATATGAAATTTGAAGCATGAAATGGTTGGTGTAATATTTCATGATGATGAATTTTCTTTAGCCTAGAGCAAACATAACTTTGTTTTAAAACAGAAATGAGAAAATCGACCATTGAATAACTGACCAGCAAAAGAATTAGACATAACTGTTTGGCTTAGCAGAACATGTTTGCGGGTTAATTGGATCTGTTCCCTTTCAGCTAATAGAGAGATGGTGGCATAAGTGTATAACATTGTATAGTTCAATGAACTCATCTTGTTCTTCCTCGAAATCTCATGTATATGAAATTCAAGATGATAAGTCTCTAAAATTCTTTTGACTATATATGTTGATGAGACATGTATGTTCCTTACCGTGACTCTTAATGGGGAATATATGCTAGCTGCATATCATATACATAATCTGTGTTCTCAAGTCTTCCAAATTTGTTATTCCAATTGTGCAACTGTGCAAGTAATGCAGTTGATGTAATTTATGGACTGTGAACCCATGTGAAGCAATACTTCACAATTTTTACACTGAAAAGGTTAACAATCTCTGCCAGACTCTCACTCTCTCCATTTTTAAGAGTTGGTTGAACTTTGAACCTCTCACCATCTCTTGGCACAATGTCATGTATAAATGGAAAAGATTCCAAACGTGGAGCTTTCAGTTTTTCTCCTTGGAAACCAAATAGTGGCAATAACGTCAAGTGCATGTGTTTGAGTCTCCCAACTCTTTCCCAGACTTTTCATCTGTCGATATCTTTCTCCACGGACTTGGAAGTTTAACAGTTGTTCATACAAGTAAACTACACCGACCTCCCTGTGGCAACACGGTATGAAAGTAGATCTCTTCATAGCTTTGAAGGGACGTATTGTCTTATGGCTTATTGTATTCATAAGAGATAGCTGAAGAAGAGGTCTTGTACTCTTATTAGAGGGTGGTCAGTTGGATTAAAGTAAGTTCGAGTCGACTTCATTGTAATCTCGCCCGAAATTGATATTAATGTGAGCTTTGAAAGAAAAAGTTAGTTGCTATAATAAGCTACAGATCAAAGACAATTAGAAACATTATCATTTTTCTCTCTAGTGAAGTTCTCAAAAGCCATTTAGCAGTTTCAGTGAGGCAACACAATTCCTCCCACGATATGGAGTTGGCTGAGATTTTGAGAGAACCATCTATGATCCATTACCTTTCAATTCCCTTAATCTTAAAATGCACGCATGATAGATTCTAATGCTTCCTGGTTTTTTATGTATATTCTTGACCATATTTGCACTAGTTTGCTCATGTTCAGTGCCTGCTGCTCCCTATTGAGTTTGATGTTGCAAGTTTTATTCTCTTATCTCAGATACGCAAACATTTTCTACATAACTATAAACTTAATCCATTGATTAGCATTTCTTTACAGAGCCTAAAACCGACGAACTTCCCATAGTGGGTGGTCTACACTGCAGAGACCAAGGACTAGTTACCTATGATCAAGGACCCGAACTCTAATACTATAATCACTGATCTAAGCTGGAAATACCTTTCTTATCTTCCCTCCTACTTGGTTAAACCAGGAGACCTTGAACCATGTATGCTTATGTTTCATGACTAGCATCTTTCTCCACGCAACTGCACCAACTCTCCCCAATTCTAACAGTAAAACATTACTCTCTTCACATTCTCCTTCAAAGCTGGCAATGGGCGGACACCAGATTCTCCTGCAGCCCGTGTACCCTTGCCAGCATGACCGATAGAGCCGTTTTCCTGCAGATCGGGCTCCATATAGAATCGGGCGCGAAAAGCAGCCAAATGTGCATAATATGCTGGAGGAACTGCATAGAAAGCCATACAATAGGTCAAATCAAATTTCACTTTGAACATAGAAATGATGCGTACGCTATAAATTACTCTTCAATAGTACAAGGAAGAACAACTTACCAACAGAAACAGAGCGCGTGCACCTTGCATATGTGTAACAAAGGTTATTTGTCAAAGACTGGATTCCATCGGGAGTAAAATTATTCTCATCCCATAGGACATGGTAGTGAGCTGGCCGACTTGTCCCCTGCCATAAAAGAACTTTCATAAATCCCATACAAAGTAAAGAAGTGACAAGGGAGAGAGCGAGAAATAAACAAATCTTTACCTGTATACCAGCATGGCTGCAAAGATAGAAATCAAATTCTGTTGGATGGCATATCTTGGTATCAACCACGGTACCTGAAAACAACAACAATAAAAGACGGAACACCTCTGTAAGAAATTTTCTACAATATGTAAGGTGAAACATTCCAAGAAAGTTTAAGCTTACCAGGTAATATGTTGCCACTCTTGTCTACACTGCTCCTATCCCTATGGTTATTAGCAAATAGTCGTGTGTGGTGCCGCTTTTGTACTACAATGAAAGTCACTGGTGGTTGATAGTTCGGTTCCAGAGAAGCACACGCCTGTATGTACATTACTAATTATCAGTACTACAAAAAATTTCTCTAATTCTTTTTCTGGTAATAATGAAGCAATACAATTCTCACCTTCCTGATTGCATCAAGCTCATAAAGTAAGACCTGATAAAATTGCCCTTCACTGACGCCATCCCTGCTTGAAATTATTTATATTCAGAAAAGACAAAAGCTAAAAAGGAAACAAGAGACAACTTGAAGCATATGTAACACAATGAATTGAACTAGCAGCACCAATCTGAAATTTCATAATAAAAGACCAAGAGGTACACAAAATGACCTGTAAAATATAATCCTTAGCGGCTTCTGCCCAGTTGCTTTCCTAAAGGAAACCAAAAGATCCCTGCAGAAAGGAGAACATGATATTTGATATAAATTCGTAAACTGAACCTAGTGTTAAAACCTTAGAAAACAATAAGGAATGACAAAAGATGGGGGGAATATCGATGTTCTTGTTTAAAAGAAAACTGAAGAACTCTATATTCAGAGAGTTTCTATGTTAGTGATTGTAGAGTCCCCATACCGGATCATGCCGCCACTGACTGTGCCCCGAACAGGGTCCTGCCATGTCTTGTACAAATCTTGTATCAGTTCTTGTCTGTGAGCTTGAGCACAAACTAACCCAGCATATTTGGTCACTTCAGGCCAGTCCTGGGAAGCCACCACCTACAGAAGTAAAACATCAACTATCTTTAGCATCAAACCTCTCAAATGTCGACATATATTGAAGTTTCATGCAGTGAAGAATTTTACCGCGGCAATAGAGGGGCTGGTATCTTCTCCATTCTCCGGGTGAGTCACATCAGCTCCAAAAATTATGGTTGGTATATCACTGACTAAAGGTATCCTGCAGCTAATAGCATCCAAAAGAACAGTGTTTCTGCCACCCATCTGCACCATGGATGAGTATATTACTATTAGGATATAGTATTTATAGAGCCAAAAATGATAAGGAAGGTGGAGATTGCTTAAATAAACCTTTTGAAATGAATGGAATATCAGAACAATGATCACTGCAGAAAAAGAACTAAATTTGCTATAAAAGGTGATTATACAGATAGAGAAGAGCACTTATCAATGTTCTCAAAGTCGTTTCGTATCTTAAGTAAAATGTCCTAAACACAGATCATTCCAGCTTAGCAGACTCACAGACCAGTGAGACCACCAGGTAATCTTTCATCCTCAAAACTTCTAATACTAATGCACTAATAGGCTATACAATAGTGTAACTAATTGGAATGTCATAAATGCATGAATGCATAATATTGTGGAATGAACAAACCTTAACATTTATCTTTAGGGAAACATTAGCCAAATACTGTTTGCTGATCTTGAAAACATGCTTTGTGAGACAGCACTGAGAAATTAAACCAAGATCTGTTTCACATATTCTCTTGATATCACCTAACAAGATAGAATCCGGTTAGAACCAAGTTTTAAAGCTCAAAATCCAAATTTAATGAAATCAGGTTGAAACCTCGTGAAAATAAAATTACATAGAGATGTATGGCAAGTACGACCTACCATATAGGGACCCATTGTTGTCAGGCAAAATAGCTAATAAGAGCTCTAATTCTTTTCCTTTTGTTTTGTTCATGGATGCATGAAAGACATGCTTTAAAGCTTTCTCCACTTGCTCAGGCCTGGCATTGTAGATTGGAATTACAGGTTCTGTATTAAATTCCTACAAGACAGCAGAATAAAGTTTCACAAATCCCATCCACATATGTTTATGGAGAAAGCTTCACATAGAAAATATATACATACCATGCCGGATACTTGACACATTTGCCCAAGTTCACTACAAAACCCACGAGCAACACTCTCCTGCACACTCCGTGAGAAGTTGATACAGGCCCAACGGGTAACAGTCATTCCATTGATCATTTTCTGCATTACGTGAAGAACAGGAACCAAAAATATCAGCAGTAGGACACTAGAGGTAGACATTAAGACTAAGAATCTAATGCTCGAATAACATCAGCTGGCATTATGGAATGAAATGAAATGTCCTAAAAGCAAAGTGCTAGATTGAACAAGGTGAATAAGATTTATTTGTGATAACAAGACACAGGTGTGATGTGAAATTTCCATGACTCGAATACATTAGACATAGGGTGCTTAAATTTAGCAAGTCCTGATGTTTCCTTGAAGTATAGACAAATAGAAAGCAAGATTTCAATAGACTAGTACCTTGTTCACCATGTTCCACTGACCAACTTGAGGCAAACAATTTTTTTCTTTTCCATTTTCATGATACTTGAGCTGCAAGTAAAAGCATCATTAAATGGTGAACTATGAGAAGGCATTTTTAGTCAAATATTACAGTGAAGAGGAAAGCAATACCCAAGGCGCAGGAAGAATTCGAGCCTCAACTGAAGCTAGCTTTTCACTGATTTTGATCCCAAACTCGTTAGCATAAGGGTCTTGGTCATAACCGTTCTGTTGAACAGTCTGTTTGTGGAACCAAGAAAACATATGATTTTAAAAACAGCATAACCGTCATACACTGTCAACAATCATCAATGACATTATGCCATACTCGAAGAATACTTTTGCTTCCTAGACACCATAGATGTGCTCTATATACATGAGCTAGCTACACTTGATCTTCAAATAACTCCATTTTCTTTGCATCGACACCTCCACTATAATTGTGAGCCATAAAATCCAAAGTTTTAAGTTCATTTTATATGTACTGTAAGTATGTATATAAACCAATCTACTAGCCGGTTTCTTACTCTCTTTCCCCCACACCCAGGACTCATTCAAATAAATATAACATTCCTAATGCGGAAAGCAAGGAGATTTAGCAATACGATATATTAAAAAAAATACCTGCAGGATGTCATTTTCACGATCCCTGGGCCTTTGACATGTAACTTTTAATAGATTAGTAATTTGCTTCTCATTCAACCTTTTTGTATACCGTTGTCCCTCAACAATTTTGCAGGCCTGCAAAAGTTTTAAGTATGTAACTCCAACAAAAGACTTACAAATACAAAAAAAGGGGAAAAGTTTGATGACTATGACTGACCTCCATGGGTAAATAATTTGCCTTCTTCTGATTTCCGCCAACTTGAAGACAAGGAAGATGTCCATGTTGAATAGTAAATCCATACATCTCCTGGAAGTATTCAATTACAGACTTCATGGTCGAATTCTCATCAACAGGAAACCTGGTCCAAGAAATTATCAGCACATAGTACCTTGAACACTGGCACAAAATGATCACAAATTAAGACAAAAAAGAAATGACAGCTATCATTCCATTTTTTGCAAGTATCATAAAGACTACATGATCAATTTTATGCTAATTTCAAACTTACACAAGCTCTCTAGTAGGTTGAGATGTCAGTCCTGACACTCTATACTTTCTTCGAACACTCCCTCTGTGGGTAACTTCAACTTTCACTCCTCGAAGAGCCTTTTTAATCTGGCAGCCATTAAGAATATATATTACTTAAAAAGAACCTACATACCAAGGTGCATACCTCTAAAATAGAAAAGAAATATCACCTTTACACGGTCAGCATCAGATAATGTCCTCGACAATACATCTTTTCCTAGAAGTTGGGTTACATACTCTATTACAGGGAGAGGCTCAATAAATGCAGCTGAAGCCATATCTGCAAGATGTGAAGATAGGTGAAGAGATTATGAGTGAGATCATTTGAGAATAACCATAGATGAATTTTGATGTTTGTTCGTTACAGACTAAATAACAGCAAATTACTCACCAATATTGAGGGAAAGCCCCATTTGGGTGGGCCTTATACTCTGGTAAAATCCGCACCAAGACTCCAACCCCTCACCAAGTCGTTGCGGAGTTCGTATACTAGGTGAAAAGAAGGATCTCCCAATGGGGCAGTACCTGCACCAATAAAGTCTGTATCGTTAATAACGTTTTATCACTAGAAGAGGATACAGTTACAAGTCTTATGAGAAATTTTACTTCTTTGATGCCAGCTCTCTCAAGACAATGTCAAGAATCTGGAGAGCCTCCTGGGGAGCATCAGCACATTTACCGCCCAGAAATTGGTTCAAGTGGTACATGTTTGCTCGTGCAACAAACTTGATGACCACCTTATATTCCTTTTCTTTTCTGAAAATTATACACAGGTACTCTAAAATTAATCCTTTTGTATATATGGTAATAAATCAAGTTACTCATCATGTACTCTATTCAATAAAGAATCACGATAAATATTGTTAAAATGTCTTTCACTTTATATGTTATCTATTGTTGTGTCATAGAAAAATGGAGGCGATGGCCTTACTTTCGCCCATCGATTTGTCCTTCTTCATCAGTAAGTTTAACGTTGAACTCCTTCCACACAAAGGGTAGCTCACCAGCAGTGTACAGACTCTTCCGACCATCATAAGCAGGCAGTCTCATTCCTAAGTCAGATTCTCTGTACAGTCTCACCAATTCTGCCATAATGGCTCTGTTCACTACTCTTGATGTAACTTCCGGAGTAATGCAAACCTGCAAACGTCGGACCACTGATGGTGAGAACTGAGTAGGTTAACAAAACATTGAGAACAAAACTAAGTCTCATAAATGCTAGTAGAAGAAAAGGACATGATTAAAACAGTAAGCTTTTCAAATTTCTTCTGCAATGCAACAGCAACAGTATAAACAGTATTGAACAGATTAAGATCAAGGGGGCCCAATTTCTATAACAGAATAGAAACATCAAATTAATTAATTCTATTTATTTTGCTACAGCACAATGATAAACATGTCTTAATTATAAGAAAAAGACCCATCAAAGTTAAAGAGATCTTACATCATAATGGTTCAAGTCCTTGTCTGGTAACTCTGCAAAGAAATGGTTGGCCTTTACAACACACTTAATCCCGACTTGTCCATAACCCGGCCTTGGTGCAAAGCTCAAAGACTTGCTTGAAGTAGGAAAACCCATCTCCATTGCACACAGAGTTCCACCATTCTCTACAGAACCATTTTCGGTAACAACTTTATGACCTCCGGCACCCAAGTTTGGCGAAGCCGGAATGTGAGCCACCGTGCAATGCCGAGAACTTGGCCGCATAAAGACATCGCCTTGATCAGATTTCCGGCCACCTCTGCCCCTTCTCCTTCCCCTGTTCTTCAAAGGAGGTGAAGTTTGGTTCTGGGTTTTTGGGTTTAGAGGTTCTTGGGGTGGTGGGCTCTTGCCATTTTGGGCAGTCTTAGGTGCCTTCTGAACTGGATTCACTGAGTTCTGTAAATGGGTTTTGATCACAAGGTGTTGCTCTGAGCTGTCTTTCATTTTCCGTATAGGTATGTTTGGTTAAACTGAAACTAACATACACAAAAGCACAAATCTTTCTTCACTCAATTCTCCAGAGATTCAATACTAGTTATATCACTGAAAAAAGAACACAGAGGAACTGCATGTCAGCCACAAAAAAACTAGACACAATAATGAAAGGTACGAGTAAACAAATATCCAAACTTGAGTTAATACTGAAGATGAAAAGCAACACTATTCTATTCTCAGTACATTTACCCAGTTAGAAATTACATTCACATACAAGTAACAGCTACAGCTATCTTCTGTGACTTGAAATTACATGGATAATAGAACAGATATACATAGCCAATCAATCCAAAACATTTGCTATAGAAGAACTATAGAACACGAAACCCCAAACAGAACTCAATGCCAGCTTTGCAAATTCATCAAAGATCTAATTTTTATAAAATTTGAAGAGACAGTACCCAAAACTTAAGTGTTCATTGGGATGGTTCTATAAGCTAGCAGAGCCCAATGAGCATGAATCTTCCAGACAATTACAAAAACAAGAACGAATAGAAACTGGGAAGCGGTAGATGCCAAGGAGACAAGACCATTGTTCTAATATACGTCTGTCTTCTACTCCAAACTGAAAATTTGTTTGCAAATATCACACACAAAAATGAATAAGCCCAAGCAGATAAAAACACAGCTAAAAACACAAATATCTAAAACAGATATAATAATGATACGAACTGTGTAGAGAGATTTGAAGCAAAGCCTGTTGAGTTGTGACTACTCTTAGGAGTTAGGAAACCAGATTACCAGAATAAAAAGACATCCAGAAAAGGCCAAAATTGAAGAACAAAACCAAGGAGAAGGAATAAACATTGAAAAGGGCAGAGAGAAAATCACTATTTGATGGATATCCAAAAATTAATGCCAAAGTAGAAGTCGAAAAAAAAAACCATTAAATACCAGAGAGTCCCAAAAGAAACAAGCAAACAAGGCTTAAAAGACTAACTCACCATTCACCAACCAACTGCTCATTTCAGCTCTAAGCCACACTTCTGAGTTTCTCAAACTCAAACTGAACCAAGAAGTGTTCTTGAACAACAAAGATAGGTGAAGTAGTGATTCAAAAAGGTAGGAAGGAACTTAAAAAGAGATGGGTTTTCAGATTCAGCGAGAGAGAGAGAGAGAGAGAGAGAGAGAGAGTGAGTGAGTGAGAGAAGAGAAGAGAGGGATGGGGATGATGATGAATCTTTATACACGCATGCAAGTGCTTTTGGTGTTTTCTTTATCACGTGTAAAAGGCTTGTTGTGAGGAGGAGACCCTTTTTCTTTGGCTTTTAAAAACAATGGCTGGAAATGGCTTCTGAGAATATAAACCCATTTCTAATCTCTTTATCTCTCTCTCTCTCAGTTTTTGTTGGTGTTTTTTTTATCTGGGCACACCAGGCTCACTAAAACACAGAGTGGCCTCGGGGACGACGTTGGGCTAAAGCAAACAACGCAGGGACCGTTTTAGTTTTTTATTTTTTTAAACAAAACAAAAACAAAAGAAAGCGACCAGGGAAGGAAATGGGTGTGAGTCCAAAACAAGGACCGAGTATTTATATAAGCAATCATACACAGAAGAAGAATAATTCGAACTTGCAGTAGTCCTTCCCTCGCTTCTCTCTCTCTGCAGTGTAGGCACTAGGCAGAGAGCGAGAGAGAGACCCTCCTTCTCAGTCCCCACTCCACTCTGTCTAGTCCCTATATATCTTGGCCATTCATATTATGAATCCGGTTCGACCCCGGTTCATTGGGTTTTGATCTCTATGTTTTCTTCTGTGTAACGCTTCCATTCTTGGGATGAGACCCCGGTTCGGAGCTGTTTTCTTTTCTTCTTTTACCTGCTTTGAGTTTGGCCCGAGTAATTCATTGCATAGGGCTCTATTGTATCCCAAGTGTTCGCTTATATGGACCAACGCATAGAAGTGTGACATGATTTGGCAACTACCACTATTTGCTATGTTCAAATTAATCATCAAATGTGAAACTCAATGCTCACTACATTAAGATCAAGACGTTTCATATTTTGAATTTCTTTTGGCATTATATATTTTTTTCCATACAACTAATACAAGGAAAAATTGAAGTCTAGGTGAATTGTAGCCTAGTGGGAATGACATATACATGATTAATGAGGTCACGTGTTTGAATGTCAGGGGCGGTCTTTGAACAACGCAAGAGGTTTTGCAACGACCCGAACCAAAATTAGTATGTTTATCTTTATTAGTCGAGATGATCTACGAGCTAATCATTATATGTCATCTTTATCGAGATTCGTCATTCGTCAGCTTAATTATCAAAATTTTATAGGTTATGATTCTGGATTCTCTTTCTTCACGAAAGTTATAGAAGATATTATTGCAAACTCAAACTTGTGTATATTTTTATTTAATTTTTTGAAGGTTCAAGCTAATTGTTATGAATTTTGGAAGTTTGTAGTAGAAAGAAATTATATTTAAAAATCTACCATTGGTTAAATTATTCTAACTGTCTGATCAATCAGAGATATGATCTAGGCCATCGATTGATTTTAACCTTAGGGTATAAATTTCAAAATTTCTACCCGGATGGGCAGACCTCATTTTTCAGAACCTGAATACCAACTTGGAGAACTGAACCGACCCTGCTTTTGACCCGAATCGTGACTAGACTGGAATTTCTCCGACCGGCCACCTCTTACCGTCGGATCAAACGAAATCGACTCCCCTTTCCATCTTCAACCTCCTCATCACCTCAACTTCAACATGCATCGACTGTGGGGGAGAATTGACTGGAGGAAAATTCTAGGGTTTTTCTCGTTCGGCCTCCGCTGTCAGCGAGAGCTTCAGCCAACTCTGACCACAAGACCACCCAAATTTTGAAGCCCGTCACTGTAGGAGTTGTTTTCTACTGGTCTCGAGCTGTGTCGTGGTCCGATGAGGCCGATTGGCCATTTCCAATTCTGGCAAAATTTTGGGATTTTCGAGGTAAATTTCGGTTGATTCCTTTGGTTTTAGGTGTTATGGCTTTGACGAAAAATTTTGGGCTTGTGAAGATCTATCATTTGGTGTATCGTTTGCAGGAATCGTAGAAGGTTGACTTCTGCCGCCGACGTGCACAACGGAGCTCCGGCGACCAGAAGATAAATTCTTCATAGAAAGTTCTTTTATCCAATTTGTGATGATTTTTGGTGCAGCTTCATGGAATTCAATCGATTTTTTGTAACGTTGCACTTCATGCACATGTTTCAAGGTGACTCGACATTCGACAATGTCAATTGTTGTATGTCGAGTCTAGGATGACTTTATATGGAGGTTGAGCTAGGCCTCAGCAATGGGTCGGGCTAGGCTGGGCTTAAACACTATTTCTTCAAAATTTGGGCTGGGCTTTTTCAAAAATTTCAATCCCGTGGGTCTGGCCTTAATGGACTTTTCAAGCTAGGTCGAGCCTATTGGGCATTTTATATTTAATAACATAAAAATATAAAAATTAAAAAAAATTATAATTTCTTTTCTCTTCAACTCTTCAAGAGAGACTGCGATAAAAAAAACTCTTCAAATGAGACTTTATTGCTTCTCTAATAATTAACAGACTTTTTTTGAGCAAATGGGGAATAGGATAGAACGTACTGTAAGGAAAATAAATAAATACTATAAGACTAAAATTTCTATTATAATACTAACACTATAATTAGTTAATTAAATATCACTATACTTAGTTAATTCTAAGACTGTAAGACTATAATTAATTAATTATGAATTCTTGAATGTTTGATTTGGTGATATATAAATCATTACTATGTGGCTTTTGCCCCTTACTGTTGTTGTTGTAGTATATGACTATAAACTATAATGCATAATTGTATATATAACAAATGTTTCATATAAAATGTATTTGTTCATGGGTCGGGCCGGGTTTCTAGGCCGGCCTCGGCGGGCTTTTGACAGACCGGACTTTTCGGGTCTATGGGCTTTGGGACCTCAGCCCGGGCTTTTTTGGGTCTAAATTCGGGACGAACCGGGCTTGGGCTTAATAGGCATCGGGCCACGCACGGGCTTTTCAGGCCTATGGGCCAAATAATGACCTATAGCTTGAGCGGTACAACACTGTGATTAGGATGAAGACACATTTTGTCGATTACAAAGACGAATAAGAGTAACAATTCACAAGTGTTAGAAGCAAAGGTATTTTTCGACGGAAATTTCGTCTCAGATTCCTTTATCCCTTTTAGTTGCATAGTCAAACTGTTATTAATTGATTTAGATTTAGATTTGGCTTAGGAGCGCCTAGTACGACTTACGAGTCAGTTTATCGACGGTTAACTGTCTGGCAATCCAGGTGAGTGGATAATTTGTTTTTCACTGATTGTAGCGAGTCTAGGAACATGATTATGCATTTATTTTTGTAAAGCTTTATGATTTATGATTCCTGATTACGTTTATGTTTATGCACGGAGGCACTTATGTTATGTTTTACAATTTACGCGCACGTTATGTCTATGATAATGCACCGATGCATAGGTCATCTGGTTGATCATCTGGAGCGGCCCCGGCGGGGCATTTCAAGTCCTAAATCCGGTTACGAGTACGATATGATGGCCTCCACTCACATGTTATTTTATCTCTTAGATTCGCTGTATTTTTATTGTCCTTTATTTTTGGAGAAAGGCATAAATACAATGTTTCACGTTACTTTAAGATTACTATTTTCGTCCGCTCGCTCTAACGGTTTTTTGTTTTTATATGTCTCTCCTCTAGGTCCTTCGGTTTCAATTGTCCAAGTTGCAGAGTTTCTTTGGGGGTCAGGCATGTAGTTCGAGACATAGCATTATTCACTATAAGATCTGAGGATGATCCTATGGATTAGTATTCTAGTTACCATGGTACGTATAGAATGTCTAGTTGCTATGATGTCGCAAACATGTTCTTCCTTTTAAGTTTAGAGTTGTGAGTTGACATCAGAAAAATTTTCTTTGACTTATGAGTTTAGAGTTTTAGAAATTCCACTTCAATTTTTGAATAGTTTATATTGAATGTATGTTAGTATGGTCGTTAGGGCATAATCAGGGTTGAGTCTTTTTAAGTGCAGCCGCATAGGGCCTCCGACTTTCAACTCCGTTTTTCCTTCAATTTTTGTTCCTTATTTGTTCCTTTTTCATTTCCCTTCATTATTCTATACATGTTGAATTATTCATTATTGTACATTGAGATATCCACCATTAATTTTATCCCCTTACACAGATCCGGGCCAAAGCGGTCAATCTATTGACTAGTGTTTTGCGCACTAGATGCAACTCAATGTTTGTGCATAGAGATCGAGACATTTTATTTCTTAAAGTAACATATTGAAATCATTGTCAAGATGTATTGAGCATCAAATTAGAGACAAATTATGTCTAATTTTGTCGAAATTATTTCTGTTGGGTGAAAAGAGAGATTGAAATAAACTCTCATATGGCCAAGGATTTCAACGTTCAATGATGGGCATCAACGATCATGTGTGGAGAGGCTCATGGGGTGATGTGATGAGGGATGATGGACCTGGAAGAAGTACGGTTACGGATGTGGTCGCGTTGGATTCGTGGGGCAAAATTATGTTAGTAATGACAAAAATCACAACTACATAGAGGAGTAGTGATTGTCTATGATGACTTGTTGGACTTGGAAGGAGATTTGGGTCCTATCCAAGTTACATCATTTTATTTTGGATGGTTGTGATTGGCGCCATGATCTGGATCAGTGATGATCGATGATCATTGCTTTACTGAGAATTAGGCAGAGAGGTTGATCGGCCTCATCATCCCAAATCAACACAACTCAGATTTGCTAGTGACACTTCATAAAGGACAAACTAATAAGCAAAACGAGAAAAATTCAACGATCATAATTGATTGGTATTTTAGAAAAAATTCATGAAAAATTGAATCACATAAATGATAAATCAGATTATGCACTTACGGTTATTTGTATTTGTGTCCGTTTGTTTGGTAGTAATAAAATCGTCATTTACACTAAATGTAATAGTTAAAAAGTTAAAATTTATTTTTTATGTCGGTTTTCTCTTTTTTCCATGAGTTTTTTATATTGTCATCTCCCTATGTGCGGCACAACCGACACTCTTGGGGTTACTTCTTGCTCGAGCAGATATCTTGGTTGTCCTTACATTGGTTTTGTATGTAGGAAATGAGGTTATGCAAGTTCTTTACTTGGGAGTGTGCCTCAGTTAGACCATTTCCAACCATCCCAATTATATACCTGACCTTCTCCAATTTTGGCTCTTCAATAATGCAAAATATTAACTTTATACCTCAAAATATAAGGACATATACCTGAAATGAGAACGAGGACTCAAAATGAGTATTGGGACTTAAATTTTTTGATGGGTCATGCAAGAACATAGTGTTGATTTGAAATGAGGTATGAGACCTTATCGTTGGAGATGAGAAGAACTCATATGAATAATAATTTTAGGAGGACTCATAACTCATTATGAGTCCTCTTATGGTTGGAGATCTTCTTAGACTTAGTTTGAGATTTAGATGAAAATATAAAACTTTTAAAAAATACAGTTCAAAATAAGTAACTATTCCCATGCATATTTCTAACCGTGATTTTTGAACTAAAAAAATTTAATTTTTTTAATTGTTTTATCAAACACTCATTCTATCAAAATAGTTAAAAAAAAGTTGGTTTAATCCCAAAACTCAACCCCAAACAGGGCCTAGGCCATCTCCAATCCTAGAGGGCTATATTTAGCCATGGACTATAATTTAGCCCCTTAAATATAGTATTTTAATGAATAGTGAGAGCTATATTTTGTGTCATTTTTAACCTGTAAGGGCTATAATTTTAAATTTTATATTATTTTATTAATTCAAACTTTTAAACTTATATATATTCATTCAAACCTATATTTTAATTATTTTATATTTATTATATTCATCGATGATTTATGTAACAAATAAATTATTATTAATATTTTAAAATATTATATTATTTATATTTATTTACTATATTACCGTTGCATATATTATATTTACTGAAATTTTTAAAAAAATTCTAATATTTTTAAAGTATTACACATGATAAATTTCTTATTTAGATTATATTATTTTATAAAAATATTGTGATTATTATTGGAGGTAAAAAAAATTAAAATTAAAAAATTAATTAAATGATGTCACCATAATGTTTTAATTGATATGATCATTAATTAAAATTAATATTCACTACCACATTTTGACCCATTGCCGGCGATTTTTAAATCGCCGGTAATGTTTTTTAACATTACCGGCGATTTTTGCCGGAAAAATCGCCGGTAATGTTTTTTTTTTTAACATTACCAGCGACTTAAATGTAAGTCGCCAGCAATCACTACAAGAAAACATCACTTACACCACGGAAACGTAATTGTTCCGTGGTCCAAGTGACACCTGGACGACGGAAAAGACTCCGTCGTCCAGGTGGGTACTTGGACGACGGAGAATACCATCTCCGTCGTCCAGGTGGTCAGTTGGACCACGGAGTCTTTTCCGTCGTCCAGGTGATCACCTAGACGACGGAGACGGAATTCTCCGTCGTCCAGGTAATCACCTGGACCTCGGAGTCTTCTCCGTCCTCCAGATGATCACCTGGACGACGGAGAATTCCGTCTCCGTCGTCCAGGTGATTACCTGGACAACGGACCGACACGCCGTCGTCCGAGTATACAAAACGTACTTCCACTTAGACGATGTACCGACACCTCCGTCGTCTAAGTGAAGCATTATATATATAAGCCCGATGTCAAACTGAATTCATTCCTCGATCTCTTCATTCCATTTGAAGAAGAATTGAAGGAGAAGGGAGAAGGAGAAGCTAGGGAGCTAGCTAGCTAGAAGCTAGGCCGAGAAGAATCAGGATCGATAAGGGATCTCCGCTGACTAGCTAGTTAGCTTAATTAACGTACAGATATCGAGAAGGCCAGCAAGTACGTACGTACGCAGTTAAAATTTGCTTAATTAATTAATATATATTTAGTGAAAACGTACGTACATATATACATGCAAGGATGTTAGCTGATGTTAGCTATATATATATATATATGTACAGATCGATTAAATTACGTACGTACGTAATTTATGGATCGATGTAGATCGAGTACGTATAATTAAGCGTAAATTAATTGACAAATATATATATATGTAATAATTAATTAATTATAATATTTTGTAGCAGTATGGACAAGAGTTGGATGAAGTTGAAGAATAGATGTGATGTCCGGTATATGGATGGAATTAGCGAATTTGTGAATTTTGCGATAGAACATGGTCAGGGAAAGAAACGTTTCAGGTGTCCGTGTCAGAAATGTCTTAATTGTCAGTATGCGGAGGTTAATGTTAAGGTGCAACACCTGTACGAAAATGGTATGATGTGGAGTTACACTACATGGAGCGAGCATGGTGAAGCAGTAGAGTTCAGCGCAGCAGACTTCAGCTCAGGGTACAGTTACCATGGTGCCTCATCCAGCGGCAGTGGTGCCGGACCCCCAGCTTGCAACCCAACTGTAGATTTGGTCCATGATGCGTTTCCGGGATGTAGTCATGGTGGACACCAACACCAAGACGGAGGTTACAATACCACTTATGAGCATGATGACACATTCCCCGCAGCTAGCTTGGCCACTGACACCAGTGAGATGGAAAAGTACAACCGGATACTACTTGAAGCGCAGACCCCGGTGTTCCCTGGATGTCGAGAGAATGTGTTGCAATATGTGATGGAGCAAATGAAGATAAAAGTGAAGCACAAAATGTCAGTGAGTGCTTTTGACGAAATTCAGGAGCAAATATGTAAGTTGCTTCCTGATGATCACAATCTTCCTAAATCTCATTATAAGGTTAGAAATATCCTCAGCAGCCTCGGCCTAAAGTACAGGATAATTGACGCATGTCCGAATGATTGTGTGCTATTTTACAAAGAGTATAAAGAGTTGGACTATTGTCCCGTATGTGGCCAGTGCAGATTCCAGTTGAATAGGAAGAGTTCGAAAAAGAGAATTCCTGTGAAAGTTGTTCGATATTTTCCCTTGATTCCCAGATTGCAGCGCCTGTACATGTCGCTACACACAGCAGAGGCGATGCGATGGTACGCAGAAAAGCGAATAGATGACGATGTCCTGCGACACGCCGCGGATGGGGAGGGTTTCAAACATTTCGACAGAGAATTTGGAGACTTTGCTTCAGAGGTTAGAAATGTTAGACTCGGCCTATCTACAGACGGATTCAATCCTTGAGGAAGTAATAGCTCCGCCGTCAGCACTTGGCCAGTTATTCTGATGCCGTACAACTTGCCTCCGTGGATGTGCATGAACAAGGAATTTAATTTCCTTACCGTATTAATTCCAGGTCCTAAATCTCCATCGAAGTGCTTAGATGTCTACCTCAGACCTTTGATCGATGAGCTGAAACTGTTGTGGGAAAATGGAGTCCCAACTTATGACAAATTCACCGACACGATGTTCACGATGAGGGCTGCCGTAATGTGGACGATCAGTGATTTTCCAGCTTATGGGATGTTGGCAGCCTGCAGGACAAAAGGATATAATGGATGTCCTATATGTTTGGACGACGTGAACTCTAGTTGGCACGCGGGGAAGGTGTGTTACTTGGGTCACCGTAGATGGCTTCCTCACGACCACCCGTGGCGACAGGATGAAGCTCATTTCGACGGTACGGTAGAGAACAATCCTAAACCCCGTAGTTGGTCGGGCGAAGAGATTTTAGAGAGGTTGAGCTATTTCGACTTTGGTGTGTTGAGCAATGACGCGGATGTAAAGAAATGCAATCCAATTCCTCCACATGATTTGAGCTATTGGGATCACAAGAGTATATTCTTTGAACTCCCTTACTGGTCGAAGTTGAAGCTGAGGAACAACTTGGACGCGATGCACATAGAAAAGAATGTGTGCGACAGCGTGGTGGGAACAATTCTCGGTATTAAGTTCAAGACTAAAGATACTCCCAAAGCGCGCAAAGATTTGGAATCAATGAATCTACGTCGTCCCTTGTGGTTGAGGAGGGATAGGAAAGGAGTGTACAACAAGATGCCAGATGCACCTTACACAGTGAAGCCGACGCTTAGACGTTCTGTATTTCACTGGTTTAAGGGCGTTCGTTATCCGGCTACGTATGCAGCTACTATAACTGGAGCAGTGGACGAGGTGCAACACAAGTTTGTTGGTCTAAAGACACATGACTATCACGTTATGCTGCAACGTCTGATTCCAGTAGTAATTCGACCATACTTGCCTCGGGACGTCGTAGAACCAATAGTGGCATTGTGCAGGTGGTGGCAAAGGTTATGCGCCAGAAAATTAAAGAAGTCAGATGTGGTGGAATTGCAACAACAAATTGTGCACATCATTTGCAAACTAGAGAGGATTTTCCCCCCTGCTTTCTTTGACATCATGATTCACCTAATGATCCACATGCCCGAGCAGGTGCTTATTTCTGGTCCGGTCCAGTACACTTGGATGTATCCTCAAGAAAGGTACGTACAACTAATTAATTAATTTGTTCCACTGGAGATTATATATATACTAGCTAGCTAGCTATATGTACTTATGTAATGTGTACGTTTGATTTTGTAGACAGTTTGGACAGTATAAGTCATTCGTCAAAAACAGGTCGGCCCCGGATGGCTCCATAGCAGAGACATACCTAATGCATGAGTGTGTTACTTACTGCAACAGGTACCTCAAAGATCCACCGCCTCCCACTGCCTCCGATCGCAATGCCCGCATCAATCTTTCTGTCGTCACCAATGTCGTCCGACCGTTTAGAGGAGTATTAAAGGAATCGTTAACACGGGAAGAACTTATTGAGGCACATTGGGTAGTGTTGCGAGACTGTGATGAAGTTGAGCCGTACATGATGTCATACAGGGAGAGGCTTCAGGCGTTAAATCAAAACAAGAGTTCGGCATGGATTGAGAAAATGGTTAAGAAGAAGTTTCCTGATTATTTCTTCCAATGGGTACGTACGTACGACTCGGTATTAATTATTTAAATACATATCGCTCATGTTTGTAGAAAGTAAACCCTTATATTAATTTGCCCTTTTTCGCAGATGATTGATCTGCAAAAATCTGATAACCACGGAGGGTGGTGGTCATGGCCAAAGCACTTGCTAGCAGGGAAGCCGGTTAAACACTATATTTATTCCGGATGTTTTGTGAACGGTGTAAAGTTCCATTCATTGGCCCGAGACGAAGGAAGAAGAACACAAAACAGTGGGGTAGCGGTTGGGAAAGACAATGATCTATATTACGGGGCTATTGTATACGTGGTTCAGCTATGTTACGGGAATGATGTCAACGTTTTCCTATTCAAGTGCAGATGGTTCAAGCGTACAAAGGAAGACCTGGGACTATTATCAGTCGATACAAACTCGCACTGGTATGAGGATGAGCCTTTCGCTCTCGCCACCTTAGTTCGGCAGGTGTTCTATCTCGACGATCCGAAAGCCGGTGAAGGGTGGAAAATAGTGAACCATATCTCTCACCGAGGAATATGGAATACAGAGACAATTGAAGGGACACCGGCGACGACTGAAGATGCTGCTGAACCAGAAAGAGACATTCCTGCCTATCAAGAGCCTAATATTTCTATGGTCCGCTCCGATATAATGGACCTGGTTCAAGATGGTGAACGGTTACCCATGCCTGATGGTTGTACAGATCTAACTGAAGATGAGATTATCGATGAGGTAGATGAAGAAGACGAGCAGGAAGAGGACGCGGACGAGGACTCAGGTTATTCGTCGGACGATGTTGAGTACGATGACGAGGATGAGCCGTCGACTAACGGGGATGAGGACGATGATGATTATGACGAAGAGTACGGTCATACGACGAGGGAGATTAATTGGTAATTAATTACTGTAATTATTGTAATATATATATGATCGATGCCGGTTTACGGTAAGAAATTAATCTGAATTATATATCCTGGCCAACGGAGAAATTAATAAATATTGGCGCCAAATCTCAATCTCATATAAAACGTACCCTAGCTAAATCCTTGACCCTAAATCTAGCAGTTCGATCGGATCGATCGATAAATTTTTTAATTATATTTTTGAATCAGAATAATTGAACGGATACACAAATGACTCTGGACGACCTAAACCCTAAACCCGAAGGCCCAAACCCCTGAAATCGGGGTCTATGAACCTGGACGACGGAGATGGTCATTATCCGTCGTCCAGGTACACACTAGGACGACGGAGAATGGTCATTCTCCGTCGTCCAAGTTCACAAACCCTAAACCCTAAACAGTAAGGCCCTAACCCCTGAATTCAGGGTCTATACACCTGGACGACGGAGAACGTCATTCTCCGTCGTCCAGGTAGAACCTGGACGACGGAAACGCTCAAATCCGTCGTCCAGGTGCAGATATCGTAATTTTTTCTAAGACAACGACCATCTAGACCTTCTTCCAATGCATTTTCTTTTCATCAAGACTTTAGAGTAAACAATTCTTGGTGTGTGAGCTTCGACGGTTCGAAAATCGGAGTTGCGAAATGCCTTGTATCCACGTTTCCGGTTTGTGAAATTATCGGTTTTGCGGTTGACTGTGCCGATCAAACCCTTCCCGAACTTATTATTTTATGGTCCTTTGAAGAAAATTATATATTATGTTACGACGAACATATCCAACGGTTGTTTTGTCCAAATTCAATTTCGTTAATACTCTGCTGCAAATGAGCGTCTACTCATGAACACTTAAGTCGTAAAGATTAGTCGATACTTAACATGTTTCAATACGTAAAATTAATCGGCGGTTCAAATTTAACTGTTCATATATACGATGCGTTCATCGATATTGTACGACTATTTCACTCGAATGACAGATCGCTAAATTCCTAGTGAATTATTTTTAAAAAATTTTTTTACGTAATTTTAACCTGGACGACGGAGATTGTCATTTTCCGTCGTCCAGGTGTTCACCTGAACGACGGAGATTGACCATCTCCGTCGTCCAGGTTCAAAAATCATGGCGGTTCAAATTTATTTTTGTTTATTTTTTTTCATGTAATTTTCACTTGGACGACGGAGACTGACCATCTCCGTCGTCCAGGTCCAATTTTTATGGCGGTTCAATTTACCGCTTCCGTTTTGGGACCGCTTGAATTTTCACTTAGACGACGGAGAATTCATTCTCCGTCGTCTAAGTCCAAAATCAAGGCGGTTCAAAACGTCCCGCCCATTAATTACGCGCCGCTTGAAATTTTTTAAACCGCCACCTAGACGACGGAAAACACTGTTTCCGTCGTCCAGGTGGACTTAGACGACGGAGAATAGTGCTCCGTCGTCTAGGTGCAATTCTATAAATAGAGTTGCACCCCCCCTCATTTTCTCATCATTCCATCTCCTCCTCTCCCTCTCCTCTCCTCTCCTCCGGCGATCCTCCTCCGGCGACGCTCCGACGACATATTTTTCGGCGTGGTTCCTCCTCTCCGACGACTCAACTCTTTCGATATTCCGACTCGGTAATAATTCTATTTTTTACCTTTTTTACTTTTTTGTTAATTAATTAATTATTTAATTAATAAATAGTTTTAATTTATTAATTAGTTTAAAATAATTAATGGTTATAATTATAATTATTAATGAGTTGTTATTATTAATATTGGGATAATTATTATTAGTATACATTAATTATTTGGTAATAATTTTATATTTGTTAGTTAAAATTAAATAATAGCAATAATTATTATTGTTAATAATAATTAATTATATTGGTAAATGAATAATTATTATTATATGCATGATAAATAATAATTTATTATTGTAATTATTTATTGTTTTAATTAATTGATAATTAATTACGTGTATTTTCGAGTAAATTGCATGGTAGTACGTGTTCGATTTAAATTTAGTACATAGGCTTGGTTTAATTAAGTCGCACTATTTGGAATAGATGGCGCCTCTTTTCCTTGCTTATCTCCTTAACCCCTCGTGATGTGTGGATTTCATCACCGCACACCATAACCTAAGTGAAGTTATGGACACGAGGTTGAGGGCAGAGTTTGCAAAGGACTCGAGGGAGTGTAAATTTTCGAAAAATTGGCCGAATGTCGGACATGGTGTCTAGAAACGGGTTATGACTGGTGACAGGATTTGGACTAAGAAAGACTTTTGTCGAAATTAGTCCTGCCTCTCGCGTTATCTCTATCCCTAACTGGCCATGTTTTTCGATTTAACCAAGGCTGATTAATTAAAAATTTACACTTTATCGCGCGGGTCGCACGTCCATTGAACGACCGAAAATGCCAAGCTAGTGTACTCTATTTAAATCTTAAACGTACTTAATTAATTAGCGTAAATTTTTAAGTTGTAAATATTATGGTAAGTAGGTATTTTAACACCGTACTCTTAGGTTTAAATGGCTCCGCCAAAGACGACATCCGGCAAGAAGAAAGCCCAACAAGAGGCAGAAGATGCCATGCTCCGCCGCTTGGTGGACCAAGTCGGTTGGGAATTACCACCAGAGGGCAACGACGCTCTCAATCCGGACGGATCATCTGGTCCGTCCGTAGCGCCCTCTGGGGAAATTCCCGCTCCCCCATTCATCTCGAGCGGTGATGACGTCGACCCCTTCCAATCTCCGACGCCCGGTACCCATTCAACGGGAAGTACTCAGGCGTCCTCGACCGCCGAATCAATCATGTACAGCACCCGCCGTAGGCAAAGGAGGGCCCCCACTGACCCGGAACCGAAAAGGACTGGGGGTCTCGTTAAAGGGGGCAAAGCGGAGCGTATTTGCAAGACGACCGGTAAAAAGATCGACTTTCCGTACGACGAATTCACCGGTGGCCCTCCTACAGCTCAGCTAGCAAGTCTGTCGGCGCATGGGATAGGGTCAATCATCCGTAACCGGGTTCGTATCACTGCCCCTACTTGGAAGGAGGCGCCGGATCATGAGAAGGCGAAAGTCTTCAAAGATCTTTCGGTACGTAATACGTTCAATTTAGTTATTATATAATATTGTTAATCTCGGCCTAAAATTTCATAATATATACGATTATAATTTTCTATTTATTTTTTATAGGAACAATTTGACGTGGATCCGACACCGGCTATGTTGAGGCATATCAACCAAACCGCCAACTCCATCTACAAAGATTGGAAGTACAGGCTCCATAAGTACTTCAAAGATGTCGGTCCCGTGCCTCCCCCGGTAGAGCTGCAAGGGGAGAGAGAAGATGAGTGGGAGTGGTTGTGTAACCACTTTGCCGATGAACAACTTAAGGTATTAATTTATTTTTTTATTTCAATTAAGATAATTGAATTATTTAAATTGTACTTATTCATTTTTTAATGATTTAATTATGTTGTGTAACAGAAATTCTCCGGTGTCAACAAAGCCAACCGGGGGAAGAAGGAGAAACACCATACTACCGGCGCCAAGCAGTTCATTCAAATTGCCAAGGAGCACAAGGATAAGGGCTCCAAACACCCTTATCTTGATGCAAGCGTAAGCGCGTACGTGACGCCAGGGCTCGATAATGAAGCGAGTCAATGCGGCGTAAGTGATATATATATATATGTGCTTTTAATTATAGTAATTATTATTTAAATATGATTTCATTATAATAAATTAATTATTCTTTTGTAGGCAAGGGCGATAGAGCGTGCGCATGAAGAGTTGGCCAACACTCAGCTTGCGTTCCCAGATGTGCCGCCGGAAGACCTGCCTCCTCTATCCTTAGAAAGCCAAATTGCAATCGCGGATGAGGTCTACGGTCGTAGAGCTGGCAAGGAGGTTAGGCACTTTGGGCCTAGGGTGGTACGAGATTTGTCGACGACCTCCGGCTCATCATCTACGGGAGGTTCGGGGCAGCGGAGAAGGAGTCAGGCTGCGGCCGTCGAAGCAGCCATTCAAGAGGCTCGACTGGCACGAGAGGAGAATGAGTCAATGCGGCAAAGACTTGACGAACAACAAGCACAAATAGTCCAACTCATCGCCCTCATGCAACAAAATCGAGAAGTATGTCAACCTCCTCCGAACCCACACCCCGACGACAACGACCCGGCTGGAGGCGGAGGACTCGGCGGCGCATTTGCTCCTCCAGTGTATTAGCTAGCTAGTAGTTTATTATCTCGTTTCTTTCCGCATTTCGAACAATATTTTATTTTTTAATTTATGGGTTTTTTCGATTATTCATGTATGTACAAATTAATTTAATTACTTTGATTATTTAATAATTAAGTTATTAATTAATATTCAAAATTTAGTTTATTTATTTAATTTTAGCATTTTTCATTATTTAAATTAAATTAATAATAAATTAAATTAATAATATTTAATTTCAATTTATTTATTTTTTAAATTAAATATTCACTTGGACGACGGAGATTATGTTCTCCGTCGTCCAGGTGCAAAACCCTAAACCCTAAACCCTAAACCCCTAACCCCTAACCCCTAAACCCTAAATCCTGCCGTTCTCCGTGGCCCAGGTGTTCACCTGGACCACGGATAATTAGCGTTTCCGTCGTCCAGGTGAACACCTGGGCCACGGACAAACGAGCAATGTCCGTGGCCCAGGTATACACCTGGACGACGGAGAATTAGCCTTTCCGTCGTCCAGGTGCATACATGGGCCACGGATAATGTCCGCGGTCCAAGTGCACTTGGACGACGGAACGTCTAATTCTCCGTCGTCCAGGTTCTTGGACGACAGCACTTGGAGCACGGACCTTGGACGACGGAGTTTCCGTCGTCTAAGTACTTAGACGACGGAAAACTGCACCTAGACGACGGAAATGGTCCGTGGTCTAGGTGCAATTTTCTTGTAGTGAATGTCCCGTTGGTAATGCAAAAAAAAAAAAAAAGACATTGCCGGCGACATAATTTCTGTAGCCAGTAATGTTTAAAAAAAAAAAAAAAGACATTGCCGGCAACATAAATGTATGTCGCCAGCAATGTCTTCTTTTTTTTTGCATTACCAACGGGACATTGCCGGCGAATGTTAAAAAAAAAAATACATTACCGGCGATTTTTCCGGCAAAAATCGCCGGTAATGTTAAAAAACATTGCCGACGATTTAAAAATCGCCGGCAATGGGTCAAAATTTGGTAGTGATTAGTCATTAGAACTTCAATTTAATAGTGTTTAAGTATAATTGTGGTCTCCACAAAAATATAGCTCAGAACTATTGTTAATATGCATTGAATCTTGTTTGTGTACTGGTAGCATTCAGGGGCCTAATCTGAGTCATATTGGACTTAGATTTTCTGTTGGGCCTACCATTCGGGAGTGTGTGTATATATATATATATATATCATTTAGGTTATTTAACCTAGTGTGGTATTTTGTAATTTGTAATATGGTTTCCTCAAGATAATAAATTTGTTATCCTTCTGTCGTGGACGTAGCTAACACATCGTTGGTGAACCATGTAAATCTATGTTCTTTCTTACATTCGTTATAACAGTTATACCATTGGCCATATATAGCCAAACATTTAGCCTAATCAGGCTACATTTTGTATTTTTGGTATACTCCTGTCCTGGGTTGAAGATGATTTTTTTGCTAATTCTGGGGATATATCAAGCCATTTTCCCTAGACTGGATATGGTGCCATCCGTCGAGATGGTAGTGTTTTTGGATGGTCCTTATACGCCGGTGCTTAAAAAGTGCATATAGATTGAGAGTTGAGACTTCTTTCCTATCATATAATCGGCTGATTAGACGAGTTAATTATTGTTTTTTGTTTGTGTTCTTGAAGACCTGAGACAATTATTTTCATTGATTTAAATGTGTTATCTTCTTAGAACTTTAAATTTGTTTAGTATAGTAATTGAAATATTGAATGAAAAAGAAAGTAGTTGTACGTTGAGGAAGAATTCATCTGTTTTTGTCCAAACACCATTTCAGTTAAAATTTGAAAAACATTGTTTGTTCCTAAATTACAACCTGCCAAGTTTCTGACTTGTGGTCATGTATCAGCAAAAATCCAACTCATGAGTTTGAAACAACTTGAAAGCCCTCCGCGTCTCTGACCGCATTGCCTTGGATTTTTGGTAATAAAACTCACTTACTGAGAATCTGAATCATGAGTCATGAGTTCATGAGAAGATCTTGTGATGTGAGTACCACAAGCAAAATTTACTACTAGTCTACTTCACACTCGTATTTTATTGGATGGTTTTGGTGGCATGCTCACACAAGTCCACAGTACCATAAATGCACCAAATCATTACTCCCACTAAGACATAGTTAAAGGCTTAAAGTGATGGAAATGGGTTTGTAGGAGGGGGCATGGGATCGTTTTGTTTCGGTATAGGAATGTTTTGTTTTTTTTCCCATTTTCTTGGTAGAAGAATGGTGCATTGGGATACCTAGCTATGATACGTGGGCAAGCTTTGTTTTGTTTTGGGGTCATAAATTAGAAAATTAGGAGAAAGGGTATGTGAGTATGTGGTATAAATTGGTATATTCACCATCCCTATTCACAATGTAGTGTGTTTGGTACCAGTGTTGTGTTGTGGACAAGAAAGAGGTATATTTGATATTTAGGGAAGGAATAGAGAAGTGGTGGAGGAAGGAAGGAGGATGAAGAGTTTCCCAAGTGGTTTTGGCCAATTGAGGAGGAGGAGAGTGCGTGTGGTTGGTCTGAAGCTCCACATTAACATAATAGCAACACATTCCTCAAGGTTGCACTTTTTGAAGTAGGTCGAATGCTTCATCTAGACCTTTATCTCAATCCTCTCAAAGTTGTTGTTGAGTGCTTTGGTTGGGGACATTGTGCTTCAAAAGTGTTCAAAGATTAATGTAAAGGCCAAAGAGGGGGTGGTATGTATAAAGTTTATGAGACACACTGCGTCTTCATCACTACTTTTCACTCTATAAATGTGCAGCTAGCATGCAGCACATCCACAATGCACACAGATGTGTGCGCTTGTTCATAGCTATCATCATTTTTCAAATGATTTTCTGGTGAAACATATTTCGTTCTTAAAACTAACCAATAGTGGGAAGATGTCTTCTTTTACAGATAGAAGGACTTGAAAATATTAATACATGCATATATATACAAGCCACTTATTTTTGGTTGCAAATTGTTTATTGAGAAAAAGAGGGTAGTAAATTGGTTCAGACTTTACTAAATATGGTTCGAGGAATAAAATACGAGAGCTTCTGACATCAACCACCCACACAACTACGAAAGTAAAGAAGTATGAACAAGCAGGAAGCTACCATACGGTGACATGATGCCCAGCTAGCACCAAAAGCATTTATGGTTTTCCACCCTACTAAGAATTTCTTATATATGTTGTTGTTTAATTATCTGCTTTATTTCTTGCAACAAAAGCATTTTAATAGTAGTCACTTTAACAAAGTTTACCAGATATATATATATATGAAAAGGGAGAGGAAGGATTTTGTAATACAATAGTTATTAGAAAGGGAATTTTTATTGTCTAGGAGCCGTCTCTCCTCCCAAATTAGGCTAGGCTAGCTAGGGTTTCTTGTCTCGGTGAGAAAAAAACGTTCTTCGACAGATGGATATCTTCCTCTATCTTCCAACGACAGTCTATATCGGCCACAATGGGGCGGCGCACTCCGCATCCGGCGTCCACCTTCGCCCTCATCAAGTCGATCGATCACGAATCAGTGGTCTAGCTCCGCCTAGCTCTAAGGTACGTAGTGGTGGATAAGGTGTTTGTTATATGGTTGTAATGAACTTGATGTGGTGGTAGGACAATAACGATTTGTAATGTAAACAAGTGCATGCAATACCATGTAGAGCAAAACCCTAAGATGGAATACGCATGCTTTTCAAAGTTAAAGATCACTCGATCAATATGCTTAATAAAATCTTGAAGTCTAGAGCAGAAAGCAAAAGAGATCGACCATGCACAAGTAGCTGGCTTAATTAGATGTGGGAGCTAGCTGGGATCGATCGACTACAGCCAGCTGAAGGCTGCCGTTTGCCGAAAGCAACAACATACATAGCGACGTCCATGCTTGGCCTTTGCTTCAAGATTTCATCTTCCAAAACCCACACATCAAAATCAAGCGTCTGAAATTTCATGCTTGAAGATTCAAACCTTCGTTTTGCGTATTTTAAGAGAGAGCTAGCTTAGCTAAAGATGATACATGGAAACGGCAATTGAGATTGTGTCAGATTTTCTCTCTTTAAAAACAACGTACAAAAGAAAATGCAGGAGCTGTCGCAAAAACCTAGCTATTAGCTTTGTCTCTCATCCTCTCACCTCATCTCCTTGGGTGGAATGAAAGTGCAATTTCATGCCCAGATAATTAACCTAAAAACTTTGAGATCGATGTGCCATCTCAACTGCACATTCTTCGAAGGTCCCAACCAAATTAATTTGTCCAATGTTGAAGAAGAAAAGTCCAAATTTGTTACTGTTTGGTGGTGGGGTGAATTAGTTTCTTTCAATTGTAAAGTTGATCATATATAGTTCGGGTTTGATTGAGATCCAACCTGAATGTGACTCATAGATCCTATTCTAATAGTTAGCTAGTGCTGTTTGTTCAAATGATAAAAAAAATGGAGGATGGAGCTTACTTTATTTCGACAAGAATCTTTGAACAATTCACAAGACTAGTCCTAATGATTTGTTGGACCATTGTAATTATGAAATCGTACCTCTTGCATTTCGTAAGTAGAAAGACTTGAGGAATCATAGCACAGGAGAAAAAAAGAAAAGTGAAAAGAAGAATCTACGTCAAAGTTAAATTGTGAAGTTAAACAATGAGTGTAGGATTCAAAATTATCTTGAAATTTTGTTCCGAGGGAGCACAATAGATGTACGTCAAAGGATTATAGTTGACCCTGTCAACAATAGCAGAACTTTGCCTATATGATATTGACGGGACGGGTCACTTTGCTTGTAGACGCTATAAGGCAAGTCGACGTAAATATGATGAAATGAATAAGCTAAAGAACCATAATGTATGCAAAGTAGGCTATCAGATTTTAGGTTATGAACTTGAGTCACAAGAAGACTCTGACAGTCAAATCTTTTCATCTTTTAATAAAGAAAAAATTATTCACAATTACACTATTAATTATTTTGATCTCTCGGTCTCAAATTGATGTTAAAAATTAAATAACGTCATTAAAAATAAATCATGTGCTATGCACATACCATTTTATAAGAGCTTTTTTAGACTTTTACTTTTTATTCGATTTTTTCTTTTTCAATTTTTCCTCTCTCTCTCTAGAAAATGTTCCTTTTTCGTCAAATCGAAATCCATAACCATGCCGATTGATTTTAGCCAGAAAACCCTTCCTCGTTCTTATATCTAATCTTATTACACTTTTTGCAAACAGATCAAACATCTGCATCAATTAGTGATCAGTATTTAGTTGCACCTATCATGGTCACAACCCCTTTGTTCATCATTAGAGTATAACCTCACCACCTCCGATATCAATCTCCTTCGACCTTTTCTTTCCTATTCTCACTCACAACCACACCACCTTCGTTTATAACTTCTTCTTAATTTGGGAAGCATTCTCCTCGAATCTCTGAAATCACTTTCCCTCTTCACCTCTTCTTTTTTAATCTCATTGTCAACTACTCCACCTCTTCCGCTTTCATCATTATCTCCTATCTTCCTGTTCTTATCATCAACATCTTCTAAATCACTTACTCTCTTGGCAATTTCACCTCCATCTTCCCCCAAATTATGAATCTTAGTCTTTCTCAATGCTCTGTTTTCAGCCTCAAATTTTCGATCACCATCACTCTCCTACTCATTTGGGGGGGGGGGGGGGGGGGGGGGATGAATTTATTTTTTGACTGAAGGAGATGGAGTCATTAAATTTTTGACGACATCATTTTTTTTAACGACTGTTAGAGATGGAGTAATAAAAGTGATTAACGGTGTAGTTTGATAGTGACCTTAATAATATTTGTTATCAATGAGTGATCAAAGTTTACCTGTCATACATGAGTGATCATCCGAGTAATTTTTTTTAATAAAAAAATAAAGACAAAAATAATAATACACTATTCCTAGCTAGGACGTGATAAAGCATTAAAGGAAAAAATTAAATCATGGTATCCGAACTGTTTGGGTCAAGTCAAAAAGGTGCCCGAACACTAAAAACTATCAATATGGTACCCAGACTCTTAAAATACTATAAGTGTGATGCCTTGAGCCATTTTTCGGCTCAAATGATGATGTGACAGATTGGTTGAAAATAGAGGTAAAAAGACAATAATGCTCTTTTTCTTTTTTTTGTATTTTCATTTTTTTTCTTTGTATTTTGATTTATTTTTTAAATATATTTTCTTCTCTCTATTTTCTCTCTCCTCCACCCACCATCGCCTTCAACGACGTCGTCTCCTCTCACCTCTTTGCCGCCACCCACTCCACCTCTTTTAGCCTCTATAACCCCAACAATCATTTCTCCCCTACCTCCACCATCTCCCTCAACGACATCATCTCCTTCGCCTGCTTTCGCTCCAACGCCCTCCTCCTCTCTGTCGTTGACCTCTCCGGCCAAGTCCAAGTCTGTGACTTCAAGACCCGCACCGCCCTCTGCCGCCTCCGCTCCCACACCCACCCTATCTGCTTCGTCCAGTTCCCCCACCGCGACAAGCTCCACCTCCTCTTCGCCGCTGACGATGCCCTCGTCAAATACTGGGACATCGCCAGAGAAACTCCCCTCCGTGACTTCAAGGAACACAAGGACTACGTCCACTGCAGCGATTGGTCCCCTGCCGATGACAACACCTTCCTCATCGGATCTTATGATCACACCATCAAGCTCAGGGACGTCAGGGACGACTCCGCCGCTGTTGTCGCTAAGCTCAACCATGGCAAGCCGGTCGAGGACGTTACATTCCTCCCCTCTGACGGACTAGTGGCCACGGCCGACGCTGATACTGTGAAGATATGGGACCTGATTAGAGGCGGGAGGCTGGTGTGACGACCCGAACCGGAATTGGAATAATAATCGGCTTAATCTGCGAGTTTTACGAGTAATTGAGGTTTATCGTAATTAATCGGTTATGCGGTTTTGATCACGACTCAATTTTCGGACACGAATTTGATTTGGGTTTGTTCGTGGAAAATGTAGAGAATTTGATTTCGAGTTCGTGGGAGCTTTCCGAGGATTTTTCGGATAATCGAGGAATATAAAATGAATATTTGAAATTATCGCCGAGTTAGTCGTGTTTATCCGTTCGAGTTTGAGTTATCTGAATTGCGGATAGAGTTGATTCGCGACGTATAAATAGCCGAATAGTCGTAAAGTTGTCGCAAAAGTTCAAAAATGGGCTGTTTGACCGAGTTGACTGATTCTGGCCGAGTTGACCGAGTCAACCCGTGTTGACTCAGTGAGTCACGACTCGCTGTCGTGGTGGCTGCCGGAATACGGCGCGGTTGCCGGAAAGAAAGGTAAGGTTTTGAAGCTTAGGATCTGGGCTTTCATTTAATGTATATATGGTGTGTTTTGGTGGCGGTTTGCTTGATCGATTTTGAACGTGAAGTTTGCCGGAATCGGGTTAAACGGTAAGGGGTGCTCTGGTGACTTTCCGGTGAGTTTTTGGGTTGGAACAGGTTGGGCTCGAGCCAAGGGTGAAAACCCCCTTGGTTTGGGAGGTTTTGGTGGCGTATCGGCGCCGGAATCGGCCGAAAAAGTTTTCCGGCGATTCTTGGCCATACCGCTTTCGAGCTGTTTTTGGAGGGGTTGCCGGTGGAATTGAGGGTTGGTGAAGAAGAGTTTTAGTCTTGGATTAAGGAGAGGAAGCTATGGTGGTCTTGGTCGCCGGAAAATCTCTCCGGTGACGGCGCGCTGCCGGTGGCGGCTGCGGTCAAAAGCGGAGCTCTGGCAAGGAGTTGACTTTTTGGATTTTGACAAGTTTTATGCCATTTTACTTGTAATCGCACCCCGATCATCGCCTTGAGGTTTTCAAGTTGATTTGACTGGTGGATTTTAAGTCGAAGGTTTTGTGGAGTATATTTGGGGTTTTTGACGAGTTTTCTGTTATCCGAGTTATATATTTTCGGGAATGGTTGGTTTCCGGCGTGTGATTCAGAGTATTGAATTGTGATTTTGATCGGTAATATTTTGTGATTATTCAGGGGATCGAGATCGTACGCTTGGCGAGAGATCTTCCGCCGGATCTCGGGATTAGTGCGTTTGCGCGCTGTGCTTATCTATGAGTGGACACTTTTCTTTTCACTGATTGGTTGCGAGTCTCTATAATATGTTTTACGAACATGAGCATGCGTATGAGATTATGATTTACACGAGCATGTGTTTTACGATTATATATTACCAATATGCATCGACGGATATACTTTCATAATTATATATTATGAATACGCATTTACATTATGCTTTATACATTTGCATGAACTATTTATGATTTGGTTTACACAGACTACAGTCACAGTATATATTGTTGTATCGATACACTTGCATCCCGGCTGATCCTCGAGGATGTTTACCGGGGGAGGCTGTAACCCCTTACCCGAGGCCTTTACCGGGGGGGAGGGGGGGGCAGACCTCTGACCTGAGACTTTTCTGGCTTGAATCACGTGTGGGTTTGGAATCCCGTGATTCGGACTGTACTAGCGCGGATGTGTCCATGAGTGACCCCGCGGGATTTTATGATGCATGCTCTGTACGCGTGAGGAGTTAGAGTCTCCCTCGTGTACTATATCATTTTCATTCATTTAGACTTGCATATGTTTTTATAACATATATTTGTGACGACCCGAACCAGAATCAATAATGTAGTCGGCACGATTCACGAGTATATGCGTAATCGCGGTTAGTCGTTAATTGTGTGATTTGCCGATTTGATTCACGACTTGATTTTCGGCTGAGAATTTGAATTGAGTTTCTTCACTGAAGTTGTAGAGCACGTGATTTCGAGCTCGAGGGAAGTTCTAGATGATTTTTCCGATAACCGAGAAATATAATATGATTATTTGAAGTTTCAGTTTTTGACGAGTTTATCCGTTTGTTTCGTGGTTATCAGAATTGTAATGGTTATCCGTTTCGAATCGTCTATCGACCCGAGGCGCGAGTATAAACATCAGAAATAGTCGAGAAATAGTCGTAAATCACTGTTTAAGGTTTGACTGATGTTGACCACCTGTTGACTTTCCAAATTTGGAAACTTTACCGTTGACCGTGAAGGAAGAACGTGACCCGTTTGAGCTCGCCGGCCGACCCGACTTTTTCGGCCACCTCCGTCCACGCTGTGGGTACAGTTCAAATCCCCTTGAGTTCCTCTTTCGTTTTATGTTTGAGTTTGTGGAAATTGGTTATGTTTTATGTGGTTTCGAATCGGGTTTAAATCCCGGATTTCGCCAGCGACGGGGGTCTGTGCTCCGGCGAGTTGTGGAGGTGGAGAGGATGGGGTTTCAACTCCCCTAGCCTCGTAGGTGCTTGTGGAGTGGTTAGTTTGGAACGAGGGGGTGTTTTCTGGCGAGCCCGTGGTGGTTGCCGGAGGAGGATTTCAGTTTGGGTTTGAGTGAAATTGACATGGTTCTGGTTTGAATTGGCCTTAGTGGTAGTTGAAGAAGTGGCTGGGATTGAGGAGAGCTTCAATTCTGGAGCTTCCTCGCCGGAGAAGGTCACAGTTGATGGCGCGCCGCCGTCGGCGGCGGCGGTCAACGGCGGCGCTCCGGCGAGGGGTTGACTTTTTGGTTTTCGATGAATTTAATGTCATTTTTCTCGTAATCGCGCCCTGATTATCGCCTAGAGGTTTTCGTATTGATTTGGGTATCAGATTTTCAGTCGAAGGTTTTGAGTGGAGATTTCGGAAATTCAGTCGATTATTTTGTACAGTTTAATATGTTTTCGGGAACGGTTGGTTTCCGTGGTTAAGTATAGTGTTGTGGGCTATGGTTTTGATCAGTTGTGTTTTGTGAATATTCAGGAGATCGTGATCGTGATCGAGATCGTGCTTCAGGCGAGGGATCTTCCGCCGGGCCACGAGATTAGCGCGAGTGCGCGTTTTGCTCACCTGTGAGTGGACATTTCTTTTCACGGATTGATTGCGAGTCTCTCATATATGATTTACGAACTTGAGCATGCAGTTTGATCATGATTTTATGAGCATGTGTTTTACGATTATGCATATACGAATATACGTATACGAATATATATACATACATATTATGTTTTATGCATGTGCATGGAAAAGATTTATGATTTGGTTTACACAGAGTACAGTCTCAGTTATCAGGGTTGTATCGATACACATTGGTTTCTCGGCTGATCCTCGAGTACGCTCCGGGGAGGACAGATATCCTGACCTAAGGCCTTTCTGGCTAGGAATCATGTGTGGGTCTGGGATCTCGTGATTCAGACTGTGCTATCGTGTGGAAGTCCATGAGTGACTCCGCAATATTTACGATGCATGCTCTGTACGTGGGTTGGAGTCAGCGTCTCCTCACGTACCATTTAATTTTCATGCATTTGACTCGCATATGTTTTTATTACATATATTAAACGGTGAAAGACATTTATTTTCGTCCACTCACTCTAACGGTTTTCATGTCTTTCCCCTGGGCTTTTCGGTTTCCGTGCCCAGTTTGCAGTTCAGGTTCTGGTGTTTCACGTCGTGGTGGGAGGCTAGTGATCCGAGCCACCTGTGTTTTCCAATAGGTTCTTGTTTCGCCTACTGATGTGTATATTGTATATATTTACACTAGAGGTCGCTCTGATACATTCTGATACATGTTTTATGCGGATTTTCTCGGGTATATTATATATTACAGATATGTTTTCTGTTTATTGATTTTGTTATGATATTGAGAAATCCGGATGGGATTGGTGTCCACGGTTTGGCTTTTGTGGCATAGGATGAAGTATTATTTTCAGGGTGCAGGTTAATGCAATTTCACGTTAGTAACGTTACTCTGCCGAAATTTTGTAAGACTTTTGTTGGTTCACGTTTTCAGAAGGGGTTCGATTCCAGTTTAGGCAACTGAATCGGGGTTGGGTCCTTTCAATATTATTTGGCGAAAGACATTTATTTTCGTCCACTCACTCTAACGGTTTATATGTCTTTCCCTGGGCTCTTTGTTTTTAATGCCCAATTTGCAGTTCGGATTTTAGTGTCGCACGTCGCAGTCGGAGACTTAGTATTCGAGCTACTTTTCTTTTTCAGTAGGTTTCTTGTTTAGCCTATTGTTGTGTATTTATGTATATATACTAGAGGTCGCTATGAATACTCTGATGTTTATATTTTCGTATGATTTTCCCCGGATTTCTGTAAAGTTACAAATTTGCTTATTATTTTATATTATGTTATGATTTTGAGAAATTTGGATGGGATTGGTGCCCACGGTTTGGCTTTTGTGGCATAGGATGAAGTGTGTTTTCGGGTGCAGGTTATTGGTAACTTCGCGATATAGTGAAATTCTGCCGAAATTTCGATGGTTTTTGAAAGTTCGTGTTTTCAGAAGGGGTTTGATTCCGGTTTAGGAAACTAAATAAGGATTAGGTCCTTTCAACTGGTGCATTCGATGGAGAGCCATAACAAGATTGTGACCTCGATCTAGGTTGCCAAAATCGGGAAGGTGAGTGAAGAAGAGGCTCAATAGTACAGGATTCTGAGTGTGGCGTTGGATGGTTACTTGAAGGTGTTTGATGAAAATGAGGGGGAAAGATGATAAGTAATTAACCCGGGCAGTGTAATTGGTGCGTACGGTGGTGATGGCCGGAGGGTGGCGATTTGGCAATCGAGAATTAAGCGATGGTCGGTGGATGAGAAAGAAAATAGAGAGAAGAAAATATATCTATACAAAATTAAAATACAAAAAAAAATGAAAATACAAATTTTTTTTTTAAAAAAAAAAGACATTAGTTTATTTTTACCTCTATTTTCAAACAAAAAAATTGCAATGTCATCATTTGAGCCGAAGATTCGCCGGAAAATGGCTCGAGGTACCACACTTATAGCGTTTTAAGAGTTTGGGCACTATATTGATAGTTTTTAGAATTCGGGCACCTTTTTAACCTGACTCGAAGAGTTTGGACACGGTGAATTTTTTTCAACACTAAAATTAAAAGATAAAAGACTAATGGACCAAGGTATAGCCCAAACAAGAGATCAGTCATTGCAGGTTTGCAGCACACAAAAAGCCCATACGTGTTTCCATGGGCCATCTCAAACCTCAATCAAAAACCAGCTTGCTCAAATAAGTAGGCTTTTTCTTCGATTCTTTCGTTGCAATATCGCAACTATGAGCAAGTCTTGTCTTGTGATTTCCTCCTTTGATCTTCTGAGGCATATTATGCAAGGAGGGCTAAAAGGTTAAAAGTTTTAGCACTAAAATGATCTGTAATAAGAAAGAGCTACAGGCTCAAAGAGTTATATTTAAACTAAAATGACTATTTAGAGGACTAAATTTAGCCTGTGCCAAATTTTCTACTAGTGACAAAGATGGAACCCACTGCCTTGTGATACTCTTTTATTGGTCGTTATGAAAAAATGAGGAGGGGAGATATATAATTGAATCAATTTTTAACCGCCAGTAGTATGTATAACGGCTATTTAATATATTTTATTACTAAAAAAAGTATTACATCTTGACACGTGCATTAATAAATTTTATCCGGATTATTTTTTATTAAATAATAATAATAAAAAGCTGAAAATCTTATCGTTGCCACTTTAACAATATATCTAATAAAAAATATCTGGTAAAATAATTACAGCACTGAATAATTGTATCCAAATATATTTTTCGAATAATATAATGATTTTAGTTGAAATTGAATTTTGGTTAAATTATGATTTAAATATTATATTAGTTCGTATGTCTATATGACTTAAACTATAATTAAATGATGATCTAATTTTGACAAAAACAATAATTTGATTTTTGATTTTGACTTTGACCAAATTTAGCTCATTTTTTATTGAAGAGAATAAACATTTAATTCATGACTAAAATTAAACAAGTCCTATTTGAAGGACTAAATTTTAGCCCCGACCTAATAAATCCCTCCCTTTCTGGAGTAGGCCTCGGCACATTTGATGCATCAGTTTTATAGAATTGTAAGGAGAGGAAATGAAGAAGTGAAGACGCGAATAGAAGACCAACGTCACTCAAACACAATGAAGAGGACTTGTGTACATGGTGACACTGCCGGTGTCATGCAAATTTGCGAATGAAAATAAATCCTGCATATACCATACAAATTCGACTACAGTCATTACACATTAGATAATTTTTGTTTTTATAAATACAAAAGTGTTTTAAGGCTTCTGAAACCTCTGAAATGGTAGTTGTAATAGCTAGATCAGTTTTGAATCCCTGTTCGAAAAAAAAACACAAGGGTCAGCTCGGTCAAGAGTTTAAGATCAAGTCCCCCACTTGTATAAACTAATTTGTATTGCTTGACCCATAGATAAACACTAATCAAGTAATCAGACATAGGAAATTTCTTAATGCAAAGATTGAATCCGTGATTAGGAAAGAACAAGAAATAAAAGACAAAGAAAATTAAATCAATTTTTTTATTAAGAGTTGATTGTAAAGCAGATAAAGATGTTCTTGAAAAAGACGTTAAAAATTTAATTTCTAAACAAATATTTGCAAAATGACAGTCTATATTATTTATATTTGATTTTAAAATTGAGTTTATTAAAGGAGAAACTAACTCTCTCCCTAATTTTTTAACCAGAAAATTTATTATAGGTACAAAATGAGCCAGTCCAGCCGAAGCTCTAGAGGAGGAAGATATTCTTCCGGTGGAAGAGGCTGAGGCAGAGGGGAAAACATCTTCCCAAGCTTTGCCACCCAAAGTTATTCAAACTCTTCTCTCCCTTCTCAATCTAGAAGGAGTGAGCCTGCTGATGCAGCAGATTATTTATCCTCTGGCAAGACCCAAGAGAGCTTTTCAGCAGCTCATAAGGAACCTGTTCTTCCAGGTCTAAAGAAACTTTTAGAAGAACAAATTTTTATTCTCCAGAAAGGAGATGAGAGATATTTTAACTCTCCTAATACTCTGGCAAGAAGGTATTTTGAACCTGAAGCTAATTTTTCCCTTTTAGGGAAGAAAAGTAGAAGATATTATGAATGCATCCTTATGGAAGCTGGTTCAGTGAAGTTTCATCGTATGAACCAGAAAAAGCATACCGAAGATATTTCTTTCAGCAAAGCATTTATTCAACGTATCATTCATATCTCCGAATGAGGTCTTAATCCTAACAAGTCAATGAACTCGAAATTTATCCAGGTCAGTTATAATTATAGGGATTACATTGAAGCTTGGAGCAATGTCTTTTATTATCAAAATAAGGCTGAAAAGCACACATGGCTTATAAGGATAGAAGCTACTATTTTAAAACAGGAACTTCCTTAATGGTTCTACAGCTGGTTCCATTCTATGGGTCCAGGAGATGACTTCCTTTCTGAGGAACTCTCGAAATCTTATGAAGAGTATATTATGAATAACCTTAAGTTCAACGGAGTCAGGGTGTTCAGTGGGAGTAATCTTCTCCACTTTATTGCAAGGTTTAGCCTCCCTTGGATTTGGCAATTGACTTATTCTGTTTGTCATCTAGAAATATGAGTTTTATCTCTTAACTGCCACTTCCATTATAAATGGTGATCTAGATTTGATTATAATCCTCCTTTAGTCAAGATAAAGGAGTGTATTGCTGCCTTCAAAAATGTAGAAAAAGAATATTCTCCTCAGCAAGACCTCAAAATGGATTTTGTTATTCCCTCATTGGCAGATCAAAAGGCCGCATTTCCTTTAGCTTGTTCTAGAGAGCTTAAGGAAAAATTATTGCAGCAGCCCTTGTCTCAGATTGATGACAATATAATTGTCTTTTTCAAGGAGACTTCTTCTAAGACTTCTTCAACTCCCGCTTCTATGACGGAAGAAGAAGAAGAAGAAGAAGAAGAAGAAGAAGAAGAAGAAGAAGAAGAAGAAGAAGAAGAAGAAGAAGAAGAAGAAGAAGAAGAAGAAGAAAGAGAAGAATACTTTACCCAGAATAATGAAGACATGGAAGATTATCTGGGCAATGTTCAACGAATTCTTGGAATCATTGAATGATGAATTGCCTCAAAGTTCTAAGAAGAAAAAGAGCAAGGCCAAGGTGAAGATGAAGCGAAGCTTTTGTCCACCTTCCTTAGGGATATTTTCCCATTTTTTTATTTTAAGTTTTGTAATAACTTAAGGAATCATTCTCTCTTTTCTATTTTTCACGTGTTTGATGGGGCCCTTTGAGTACCCGGCGTGATTTTCAGGAAAGCTGTGATTCTTTTTTATTTTCTTTGTCGGCCATGTAGTAAAATGTCTTTTGTCTTTTCCTATTACTGAATCTTGGAGTAGCCTCCGGTAGCCGGTTGCGCTTCTTTTTGGGTCTTTTAAGTAGAGTTCTCCTTTAGAGTTCTACAAGTTTTAGTTTTCAGAAACATTAGCTCCATCTTCTCTCTACCCTCTCCCTCTTTCTATCCATTGTAACTAGAGCTTGTATTGTAATCCTATTGTAAACACTCTTCAAATAAATAAAGTTAAAGATTTTAGCTGGTCCTGTGTTTGTTGGTATCAGAGCTAGAACCTTATCGGACGACACCATAAGTCGCGTAAAAGAGCACCCATTGCGCGAAAGAAGCGATACAGGGTAAGTTTTCGTAAATCGTTGACAACCATATAAGGCAAAGTCTCTTTCATTTTCATTCATTGAATATGCTCAATTCTTGTATGTTAATTATTTTGAAATGTTGTCTAAATTATCTAGAACAAGATCTTTTAGATCATGTTGTCTCTTGAAGAGTTATATTCCTCAAAATATTATCAATCATATTAAGAATGAAGAGGATATTGAATTCTCTAATATTGAGAATCAGCTTCATAGCTAGAGTCTCCCGAAGGTTAAACCTTCAATGATATATTCTATGAATATGTTCAATTTGAATATGGCTATGGCCATCAAAACAATTAAACAAACTATTCCTATCAGAAAAGAACATGACACCATTCAGTTATTCCAACATGAAGAAATCAGGAGATATAAAGATAAATACAGATATTTTCATCTAAGTATGGTTCAAGTGGCTATTCGACCACTTTCCAGTGAAGGCTTAAATGCCTCATTATTGGTTGCCTTAAGAGATTGCAGACACCTAAATTTTAATGACTCCTTATTAAGAATCATTCAAACGAGTCTATATAATAGTCCAGTTTATTTTAACTGTTTCCCTAATTTTTGTGTCTCTTTGACAGACAGAAATATTCTTGATGTATTAACATTAAATATTAAAACCAGTGGTTATAATCTAAAAGAAGGATATGAGCCACTAAATATTACATATCGGGTGTATTACAAAGTAATGAATACCCTAAGCCCAAAAGCAAAAAATTATGATACAAAGGGAAAAACAGTCTTAATTGAGACCAATTTGTTAAAATCAGATGTGTTTATTCCTCAGACGATCCAATGGCAGCATATTAAAACTCCTGATGAATGGATGCTTGAATCCGCCACTCCATCTAAACCTGTAGAAAACAAAAGAGTTGAAGAAATTCTACAATATGATGATGGAGATGTTATTATCAAATTTGATAACAGTAGAAGATCAACTAGATTATCATTCTCGAATGATAGTCTATCTTCTATTTCATAAAAAAAAGGTGAGAATATTCACTCGCAAAAGTTTTATACTCCAAACCAATCTATAAAAGCCTCTTCGTCAGACACCAAGGCTCCTAACCTAGTTTTTGATGGAACTTGTACGTCGTCTCAATATATTTCTCAAGGGATTTACCATGAAGAACCTGAGACATTGTCTGAATTCAATGATATTTCATTAATAAATGTCATTTCTATTCCTTTCACTTGATTTTATGCAAGAAAAATATCTGCCTTTCAGAAAATGGTTCTTCTCTAACTTCACTGAAGAAGAACAAAAAAATTATAAAACCCTTTATTATGGCACTATTGATTCACAAAGGAAAGTCATTTCTTTCCCCATTTGGTTTTTAGAATATTCTATCAATGAAAATTCTCCATGTCTAAACGTGCTTAAGTCCTTAGAAAAGAATTGGATCACAGCAAAAGGTAAAATAATTACCTCCCACTACCACGTTTTGCAACATTACTGGCGAGATTTCCAAAAACAAGGCCGGCGACCGGGAAAGTCGCCGGTAATGTTCATCATTACCGGCGACTTACTCCGTCGTCGGTAATGTCGCCAGAATTTCGCCGGCAATGTTTCAAAACATTACCGGCGACCTCCTCCGTCGCCGGCAATGTCAAGCCAAACATTGCCGGCAAAATTCCGGCCGGAAAATCGCCGGAAATGCTTGGCTTGACATTGCCGGCGATGGAGGAGGTTGCCGGTAATGTTTTGAAACATTACCGGCGAAATTCCGGCGAAAAGTCGCCGGTAATGTCTCCATTTCCGGCGATTTAATGAATCGCCAACAATGCCTCTTATATTAGATACGGATCGCAGCAGCTCATTCATTTGGATCGAAAAAAATCCGGTGAAATCGAAAGAAGGAAAACGCTCTGAAATCGATCCTTCGGTATTGTCAAAATTAAGGCGCGCGTCGAAAACTCGATCACTCAGGAAGCTATATATATATAGGTACGTGTATATATACGTATATGTGTATGTATATATATATATATGTGTGTGTTGATCAAATCCAATTCGTGAGATATGAAATGTTGTTGATGTCACCGAAACGAGAAAACTGCTTGTAGTTAATCTTATCTTGTGTCTGAATCAACGACTGATATTATCGTAGTGTTATCGGAGGCAGGCTTAAGAGAGCCTCCTACCTAGTCAAATACTGAACTGAAAAAAGAAGAATACCATCATCGAGTACTGAATCGAATTCAGAGATTAGATCGATATATATATATATATATATGCATGCATGTGTTGATTTAATTAGAGTTGAATTGAGATATCGCGTCGATTATTAGTAGTGAATGTGTGTATATATAATACGTAAAATTGTTAGAATTTTCAGGATGGACAAGAGTTGGATGAGCCTCGAAAGATGGGATGTCAGATATCACCAGGGAATTAGGAGTTTTGTGAATTTTGTGAAGGCTAATTGTGGAGACACTACACTTCATTATTGCTTGTGTAAAGAATGTAAGTGTCGCAGCGATAGATTTCGTTTTCCCATTGATAAAGTCTAGAAGCACCTGAGTAAATACGGGTTTTGGGATAAGTACACTTGTTGGATTTATCACGGTGAAACACCGTTAGCGGGTCCGCATGATCATGGAAAATTTGGTGAGATGGCTAGTTCACGCTATGATCATGGAGATTTTGCTGAGAGGGGCAGTCCATCCTATGATCCAACATCGATGTTAATCAATGATATGTTTCCTCATGAGAGCGGTGTATTTACTGATGAAGCACCAAATGTCCCTCCCGTCGTTGAGGGTTTCCCCCATATTGAGCCAGTCGAGCCATTACCTGGAGCTCATGTCAACACAAGCGGTATGGACAAGTACAACAACCTGATTGCATTGCAACAGACTCCGTTGTACGACGGTTGTAGTAAGACTGTTCTTGAAAGTGTGATGGGAGTGATGCAGCTCAAAATGGAGAACAAAATGTCTGTCAAAGCTGTTGATTCTTGGCTGAAGTGGACTGCTTCGCTACTGCCACCCGGTCATCGTCTTCCTACCACTCATCATAAGGTGCGACATATCCTGAAAGATCTTGGGCTTTCCTACATCAAAATCCATGCATGCAGATATGATTGTATTCTCTTCTGGGGAAAAGATCTTGAAGACCTTGAAGCCTGCCCGGTATGTTTTACAGAAAGGTATAAGTTGACTCCTGCAGGCAACAAGAAAGCTGTGAAGATACTTCGATATTTCCTGCTTATGGATAGGCTGGAGCAGTTGTTCATGTGTTCTTTCACGGCCGAAGCAATGAGATGGTGGGCTGAGAGGAATTTGCCTGACGATGACACCCTTATACACCCTTCCGACGGAGAGGCTTGGAAGCACATGGTCAGGGAGTTTGATCATTTTACAGCAGAGGTCCAAAATGTTTGGCTAGGGCTTTCATCTGACGGATTCAACCCTTTTGGCAACATGAGTCTTCAATACAGTATATGGCCAGTTATTTTGGTACTGTACAACCTTCCACCATGGATGTGCATGAAGAATGAATACAATATGCTCACTCTATTAATTCCGGGCCCATGTTATCCAGGAAAGTGTCTCGATGTGTATTTGAGGCCTTTGATTGAGGAGCTTAAGTACCTGAGTGAGTGTGGCCACCCCACTTACGATAGGTTCAAAAATGAGATGTTCCAGATGTATGCCATGCTTGTTGGCACCCATCAGTGATTTTCCTGCCCGCGGTATGTTGTCGGGCAACGTTACAAGGGGTTACAGGGCTTGTTCAGAGTGCATGACGGTTGATTATTGCAGTTCTCATTGCAGTAAAATTGTTCAGATGCGTCACCGTTGTTGGCTTCCATATGATCACCAATTTAGGCAGGATCCAGACACGTTTGATGGGACTGTGGAAACAGGTGTGGCACCCAGGCGATGGACAGGGGAAGAAATTTTGGAAGTGTTGAATGAATATGATTTTGGTCAGCTGAGCAATCATCCTGACATAGTGGCGTCAATTCCAGACAAGCCCGAAAGGTATAAGTTTTGGACACACAAGAGCATATTCTGGGAACTCCCCTACTGGCCCAGGTTGCCTATCAGACACTACCTAGATGTCATGCACATAGAGAAGAATGTGTGTGAAAGTGTGGTGGACACAGTTCTTAACTTGGAGGGAAAAACAAAAGACATCCCTAAGGCATGCATTGATCTGAAAGCTATGGGATTGCGGAAACATTTGTGGTTAAGAGATGGTAAGAGAAAAATGCCGCAAGCTCCTTACACCGTAAAGCCGAAGCATAAGCATGAAATTTTTCGGTGGCTGAGTAATGTCAGGTATATATTCTTATGGCTATGCAGGAATTTGGCCTTAAATTTTTACCGGATTATGGTTATATTCCAGAAATATAACTGTTGCCTATGGCTATATGTATATGCAGGTATCTTTATGGCTATGCAGGAAATATAAGCAGGTGTGTTAACTTCCGGGACAATAAGATGTACGGATTAAAGAGTCATGACTACCATGTACTGCTTCAACGCCTTTTCCCTATTCGGAAATCGTAGTCGGAAAATGTAGTCGGAAATTGTAGTCGGAAATTGTAGTCGGAAATCGTGTTAGAAATCGTAGTCGGAAATCGTAGTCGGATATTCTTCGGGAAATAATGACATTACCAACGAGTTAAGCAACTCGTTGGTAATGACATTACCAACGAGTTGCAACTAACTCGCTGACAATGTCTACTGCATATGGGCTGCTTCAGCTCGAGCTCTCCCTCATTTCTCACTATCTCAAACCCTAAAACTCCTCCTCTCCTCCTCCCAAACTGTTCCGGCCACCTTCATCTCCTCAAATCTCTCTTCCTCTCCTCCCCTCTCCCCTCCCCTCACCTCCTCTCCCTTCTCCTCTCTCCACACTAAAAAACCCCATTTCAAATTGAAATTTCCTCTCCTCCTCTCCTCCTCCCCTCCTCCTCTACCTCCTCCTCTCACCTCCGTCGCCGGAAAATCAGCTCGAGCTCCACCATGGTAGGTGCATGCAAGCTCACTCTCTCTCCCTCTCTCTCTCTCTCTCTCTCAATTTTTGTTTATTTTTATGCACACACACACATATATATATATATATACGTATGTGGAAAATTGTATATATAAATGTATGTGAAAATTAAATTTAATTAGGGTTATTTGGATTAATTTATATGCAATGTATATATATACCGGTAATGTTTGAAAAATGTGGGAAATTAATTAGGGTGAGTGATTTGGATTAATATGTGATGTATATATATATGTGAAAATTAAATTTAATTAAGATGCATGATGTATATATATGTGTGAAAAATGTGGAAAATTAATTAGGGTGCGTGATTTGGATTAATATGTATATATTTAAGTCGAAAATGATGTATGTATATATGTTACTTTAGGTGATATAGTTGTTAATTTAACGTATAATAGGTGAAAAATCGGAATCGGCATTTAACGTGTTTAATTTGGATTAAGGTGATATAGTTGTTAATTTAACGTATAAATTAAGGTGAAAAATCAGAATCGGAACGGTTTGGAACCAGAACGGTTTTAATCCGGAACCGCGTGGAACCGGAACCGTTTGGGTACGGAACTGTTTATAACCGGAACCGTTTGAAACCGAACGGTTCCAGTTCCAAACGGTTCCGGGTTCAATCGGTTCCGGTTCCGCCCGGGTCCGGTTCCAAACGGTCCGGTTCTGATTTGTTATAGAACCGAATCCATGACTATTACGGTGTCCAGGAGGTTTTTGCGGCAAATTGGCTTGGAGGCATCAAACGGAGAGGTTCCCGAAATAATGGAGGGAGCAGTAGTCAAGCTTCCTCCTCAGCCGCAGTCAGCAACACGCGCAGTGGGCCAATGATGAATGCTCGCACACAACCCTTGCTAGCTGCGCGAGCAGAGGAGGAAGCTGCACGATCCGGAGCCATGTAACCGGAAGTCGAGCCTCGAGCCTCAATCAGCAGACGCTCAGTCAGCAGACGTCCCTCCGTCAGCAGACCCTCAGACGAGTGACAGTCAACGGGGGCATCAGAAACTCCCTCCATCCGAATGCCCCCTATTCGCCCGGTGCCTACTCCTGTTTCACGGGAATCATCTGAGGCAAATGGTGCTGGCGCCTCATCGTCCAGGCCTCGTCTATCTCCGCCGTCCGGTCTCTTCCTACCCGACGAGATTCCGGTGATCCCTGAATTCGATGATAGGGGGATGCCTATTTATGTTGAAGGACAGCCGGAGTTCCTGAGCGTGGAGGAAGCGTACAACTTCATCCCGTTCGACCCCGTGTATCTTTGGAGTGTGAGGTGCACCAACCAACAAACGGACGATGCAGGTAAATTTTATTTAACATTAGATTGATTACTTAATTATTACTTAAAACTTACGATAGGTTCAATTAATGATATCAATTTATTGACATTGTATTATTAGGCAATTTCGTTAATGGTATTAGAAAACGGAAAGGGGCTAGAGGCACCTGCACCGGGAAGAGACTTGAGCAGGCCATCGGGGGAAGGAAAACGCCCATTAGGGCCAATGAGGATGGCGAGGTGATCGAGGCATTTGACACCACGCGAAAATATGTCAGCATGGCCGGGGCGATCGTGCGGGACAAGGTCCCAATACTTTGGCCAGATTGGGAATCTGTGCCTATCTACGTGAAGATGCAAGTGCCTAATGCACTAAGTGTGAGTTAAATCGTATTTTCATTACGTAAATTTTACATTTATTAATTAAGTCCAAATAAATATATAATTTTACCGTTTATATATTCATATTGCAGGTGTGGTTTGACGTGGATGAAGTTCTTATTCACACGTGGGTAGAGCGTCAACTACATATGATGTGATGTGCTTCGAGTTATTTGAGTATATATCGAGTTAGATTTTTGTTTATCAAGTGTTTTAATATCTCTAACTTTTTTTTCCTGGTGTTAATATAGGTATAAAGAGTGGAAGAACGAGCTTTCTTCACATTACACTCAATACAAGGAGCTAGACCGAGGTTCTACCCCTAGCGAATTTCGGTTTAGGGAGTACGAGTGGCTGTGGCTGATAGCCCACTTCGAGCACCCCAAAGCGAATGTATGCATCCTGAACATATCTTACAAGCCTAATGTATCGTATCACATTCAAATAGTTAGTTACTATTTTTTTTACATATGTTTATCAAACAATGCGATTTTGAAGACGAACCGGGCGAATAGATTGAAAAACACCAGGGCCCATCATGCAGGTTCACTGAACTATTTGGGTTGGTCGAGTAAGGCGCAGCAACAACAAGAAGTGAACCCGTTGGTATATATTCATCAGAAGTTCTATCCGCAGTGCCCTGAAGAAGCGGTAAGTCTTTCGCCTCTCCATGTGTTAATCAAACTATTTTTCGATATTAATTTATTTTGTTAGATAATACGTTATTCATTTTCGCTTTTCAATTAGGCGAGAGTGGAGGAGGCGACCACAGAAGTGACCATGAATATAGCTCGGGATAACCATCTTGACTGCTCCGAGGAAGAAGTCACCCAGTATGCCTCTCAGATCGATCCGCTTGATCGGCCTATAGCGGCTCAAATCATGGCAAAAGCGTGCGGGACTGGAAAGAATACCTACTACTGTAGGGGAATTGGCTCGGCGGGCGAAGGAGTATTGAAGAACACTTCAGAATACTCTACCGGGTCAAGAAGTTCAGCTTCTAGTCGTAACCTCGCAGCGGAGCTTCAGATGACGCAGAGGGAGTTGGAGGAGCAAAGGAGGCATATGGAGGAGATGAGGCAGATGGCCGAGCAGCAGGCAGCCAGAGATGCCGAGTACCGGGGGATGATCGAGCAACACCTCCTCATGGTCCAGCAGCAGACACAAATGTTCACCTGGATGCAGACGATGTACGCGGCTCAGACTACCGGACAACCGCTCCCCACACCTCCCCCGGTCCCTGTGTTCCCCAGTTTCCCCAATTATCCACCACCACCACCGCACCAGTCACCGCCACAGCAAGACCAGGGTAGCCACCGGAGTTCAAATAACTACATGGATTTCTTCGACCCTGACCCGCAAGTTCCTCGACCCTGACGTGTAGTTGTAGTTAATTTTTGTATCGTTGCTATTTGTACTGTACGTTGGACATTTATGTATACTGTTGAACTTGTATGATTGTACGGTTTATGTATTTCAATGCAGGTTCTGGAATTGGGCCCAATCCAGAACCGGGTTTTTTTTTCAAAATTTTTCCAAGCATTGCCGGCGACATGGACCTAAGTCGCCGGCAATGTCTTCAAATTCCGGCCACAGCGGCGCTGACATTGCCGGCGACTTGAGTTGCCGGTAATGTCCTAAACATCACCGGCGACTCAAGTCGCCGGTAATGTCTTGACATTGCCAGCGACTTGAGTTGTCGGTGATGTTTAGGACATTACCGGCGATGTGAAACGCCGGTAATGACAATTTCGGCGAGAAAAAAAACAAGGCCGGCGACTTAAAGTCGCTGGCAATGTGTCTTAATCCGGTAGTGTCCATTCATCCGCCTTTCAGAACATCTGAAGATAAAGGCAGGATAAGTTATTATTGAGCCAGTTGCTTTCAGTCATGAAAAACAACATAATTATACAAATTTGACTCTACAAACTATGTGCTCTCAACTTGGGAGAATGGAGAAAAAATTAGAGAAAATTACGTAACCTCCCATAATACAGGATAGTAAATTCATATTGTCTTCCTCTATTATTCATTCTACTCCAAAGGTAGTAGAACCTTCCATTTTAAAACTAAGTATTAATATCACTATGCCTAATAAAAATGATATTGATATTGTATCCATTCTAACCCAGCAGTTAGAATATTTACAGCTCGGTAATCATAAATCTGGTAAGAAGAAAGCTCAAATAGTTATTATCTCAGAAACATTCTCTTATTTAGATAATAAATTGGATATTAATGAATTTGAAAAGCAAATTCTTGCCATGGAAGATGACCTTAAAAAAGATCATACATGTCAGATTCCTAGCTTAAATCAAAATATTTTTGGAAGAAGCACCGTTTTTGGTAGAAAATCAATTCCTACTGCTTCAACCAGACATTATTCTACTCGTCCTATTCCTCAGGACTTATTATTCGAAGAAGAAAATTCGAATATTACGGTTTGCTTTAGTGTTAGAACCATTTATGAATGGAATATTGATGGATTGTATGGATATCAGATAATCACTTACTTCATAGAATGACTATGTATTCTATGGTTTGTATATCTGCTCATAATTCAGATGAACAAATTGCAAAATACATTGTTGCAAGATTTGCTGGCCAACTTCGTGGTTAGTGGGATAATATCATTTCTCCATATCAACAATAACAAATTCTTAGTGCAACTAAAATTATTCAAACTCCAGTTACCATGAAAGATGAACAAGGTCATGACAATATTATATATACTGAAACTCCTATTCCTAATGCAGTTTGTACACTGCTTACTTCTATTCTATTGGCTTTCGTTGGGTCTAACCCAATATCATTTGAAAGAAACAAAGACTTTTTAGTCAATCTTAAATGCCCTACCTTAACTCAGTTCAGGTGGTATAAGGATGTATTCTTGTCCAAAGTTACTATTAGGATAGATGCCAATGCTGACTCCTGGAAGGAGAAGTTCATTGCAGGCATTCCTACTCTTTTTGCTCAAAAGGTCAAAGACCGTATTTTGAGAAAGCATGGAGGAAACTCCATTCATTATTATGAATATACCTATGGTCAACTCATCAGTGAATGCGTTGCTGAAGGCTTATCCCTTTGCAATGATATTAAGTTTAAAGCCCAATTAAAACGTCAATATTTGACTGGCAAAAAAGAAATTGGTGAATTTTGTGACCAATTTTGGTTTGATCTCCAAATCCCTAATAAACACAAGGGATGAGATTCAAAATCCTATTTAAAGAAAAAGAAACGCTTTGTTAAGAAATCTTTTCCCCTCAGGAAAAGAAGAAAAAGCGAAATTCAAAACCATATTATAAGAAGAATTATTCCCAGAATTCTTCAAGTACCGTTATTTGCAAAAAAATGTGGTAAAACATGCCACTATGCTAATAAATGTTGGACCAAAAAGAAAATTAATGAGATTTCTGATGAAGGTCTAAAAAAGCAACTTTTAGCAATTCTTCTAAACCCTTCTGATAGTGAGTCAGAAGAATATGTCAACATTATTGATCAAGATTCTGACAGTTTTGATTCTGAGTCTTCATCTTCATCAGACTGTGGTTGTAATGCAAATTATGAAAAAGCTAATCTTGAGATGAACGGATTAAGCATAAACGTGTTTACAACTCAAGAAAGATCTATTCTTGACTTAATTAATGGGATCCAAGATCCTGAAACCAAGAAGAATTTGATCGAGCATTATTTAGAAACGATAAAAAGGGAGAATAAACCTTGAGATTCTCCTTATATTCCAAAGGAGTCGTACTCCTTAAAAGAAGACTTTGATGGCTTAAAAACCCACTCTTCCAAGAAATTATCTATTTCTGACTTACAAGAAGAGATTAAATCCAGAAAGATGGAGGTAAATATTATCAAGGAAAGAGAAACTTCTGTTTCCGAATTTAGAGCAGAAGTAAATAACTTAAAAATAGAAACCAAGTTTTTTAGAGAAATTATCAACAAGATTATTCCTGAACAAGGAGAATCTTCTATTCCGGATGAAGAGAAATTTCTCAACATCATTAACCAAGTAACTTACCAAAAATGGTATTCTAATGTTACTATTGTCATAGATAAGGACTATGTTTTTAAAGGAATCACTCTCATTGACAGTGGAGCAGATCTAAATTGTATCAGTGAACGGATAATCCCTACGAGATAGTATAATAAATCATCACAGTCGTTAAACACTGTTGATGGATCAAGACTGAAAATCAGGTATAAATTATTTAATGCCTATATTTGCAATTCAGGCATGTGTTTCAAAACTACATTTGTTATGGTTAAAGGTCTGACACAACAAATTATTTTTAAGAACTCATTTCCTTAGTCTTATTGAGCCCTTTATGAAAATAACTGAAGGGATAGTTTGTGAAATTCAAGGTCAAAAGATCATTTTTGACTTTATCACTAAACCTCAGACTCGTGAAATTGATATTATAAAAAATACTCTTATTTTCAAAGAGAATCAGATAAATTTTATCCAATCTGATTTAAAGGTTATGAGTGTTATAACTCAAATTAATTCTCGCCAAAATCAGATTAAATTCTTATCTGATATTATCAAAAGGGATATATGCAGTGATTTACCTAATGCTTTCTGGGAAAGGAAAAAGTATATTATCACTCTCCCTTATGAACCTGACTTTTTAAGGAACGAAATATTCCTACTAAAGCCAGGCTAGCTCGAATGAATGCTGAGTTAATTGAATATTGCAAAACAGAAATTAATTCTCTCCTAGAGAAAAAACTTATCAGGAAATCCCTCTCCCCTTGAAGTTGTACTGTACAACCTTTTATGTTAATAAAAGTGTTGAGATAGAAAGAGGAACTCCTTGATTAATAATCAATTATAAATCTTTGAATAAGGTATTCAAATGGATTAGGTATCCATTGCCTAATAAAAAAGACTTATTATCTAGGCTCCAATCAGCCTCTATTTTCTCAAAGTTTGATTTAAAGTCTGAATATTGGCAAATCCAGATTGCTGAAAGTAACAGATATAAAACAACGTTTACTGTACCTTTCGGCCATTATGAATGAAACATTATGCCCTTTGGACTTAAAACGCTCCTTCAGAATTTCAGAATATTATGAATGATATTTTCACACCTTATTCTTCTTTCTCTATTGTTTATATAAATGATATCCTTATCTTCTCACATTTGCTTGACCAACACTTTAATCATCTGAATATTTTCATAAATCTTATTAAAAAAGCAGGTCTTGTAGTATCCACTAAAAAGATGTCTATTTTTCAGACAAAAATTCGCTTCCTTGGCCAAGAAATTGAACAAGGAAGAATTATCCCTATTAAGCGAGCTATTCAATTTGCAGAAAAAATTTCCAATGAACTTAGGGACAAAACTCAGCTTCAACGCTTCTTAGGAAGTTTAAATTGTATGCTGAGTATTATAAAAATCTGTCCACAGATAACCTTCCTCTTTATGAAAGATTAAGGAAGAATCCTCCTCCTTGGAATGAAGTTCATGCCGAGGTAGTAAGATTTAAATTCTAAAGTAAAAAGCCTCCCTTGTATAGTTCTTATCTTACCAAGCAGTTTTAAAATTGTTGAGACAGATGCTTCAGACATAGGTTATGGAGGAATACTAAAGCAAAAAATTTCTAATTTAAAAAACAAAATATTATTCAAATATACTTCGAAAGTAGAATAATACCCAGAAAAATTACTTCACTATAAAAAGAGAGATTCTGACTATTGTGAATTTTATTTCAAAATTCCAAGTAATTAGACATAGGAAATTTCTTAATGCAATCCGTGATTAGGAAAGAACAAGAAATAAAAGAGAAAAAGTTGGTCTCTAACACTCCACTTTGAGTTACAACAACACATGATATATATGAACGAATGTAGCCTTGAAATGGGTCATGTGCACAATTTAGTGGAGGGAGCTCTACACATGCTTAAAAAACACTCGAGCGGACAGAGACAGATGAAGATCGCTTTTTTCCAAATAGGTGTTTTGTTTTTGTGCTATCCATCTTTGAATTGAATTGGACTGAAATCATGCATTTTCATGGAAGGTGCCAAAATAGTGATACCGCATTGATTCGATCCATGACAATAGCCCATATGCAAAGAGTGGAGCCAGAATTTAATTTGAGGGGGACTTCAATGTTTTTTTCGTACAAATTTGAAGGAAATAAAAAAACTTCAAAAAAGCATGTCATTTTAAAGGTGCAAAAATTGAATGAACTAAAAATAATATGTTATTTTTGGTCAAAAAACAGAGAAGAAAAAAATGCTTGATAATTTTTTTTTTTCGGTGGAATAAAATGAAAGAAAAAGAAATATTAAAAATAATATGCCAATTTTTGGTTAAAAGTAGCCGAGAAGAAAAGAAAAGTGGAAACGAGTTGAAAACTCGAAACCACAACATCACTCTCACAATTCACCAACTTTTCCACTACACTATTCTGTAACTAAACAATCCCGTGGAAACTCAAGGTATATATTCCCAAAGTCGAGGGGGGGGGGGAGGGTTGTTGCTAGGCCCCTGCTGTCCCCTATGTAGCTCCGCCCATGCCCATATGTCATGAAGTTCCATATATCAACTAAGCAAATGACAAAAACACAGCGGCATTCAAACTGCCATCTCTGGTCAAAATGTACATTAACGAAATTTTACATACAAATTAAAGTGTTTACTGTTAAGATGAGACCCTTTTGTTTATTACATTCAACTTTATTACATCCAACCTAAAATTTGTGTTGAGAGAAAACAATGAAGTGATGTCGTTGTTGGAATCACCTTGAGAGCTAAAATACATAATCGTATTTCTTATTTGACTGAAATTTGTTACGATCATATTAGAAAATATATATTATCTTTCAGTTATCATTTACACGTTGAAACATTATTATTATTATACCACACAAAACACGACATTTAAGGGTTAGAGATTATTTTCAACTTCCTATTGGAGATAGCATCGTACATCACTTTCATTCTCAATCAGTCTCTCTACTCTTATTTTTCATGAACAACCAATTAGATAGGACCACTCAACCCAGCAACAACAATTCTTCCAGAGCGAGACTTGTTCTCTAAGTCATCTATATAGGCACCACATACATAAATTGGGGGTTCCTCCAAATAAAACAGACTAAAGTCATACTCAAGACTCTGTTTGATAAGAATGTCAGTAACAGTATTCTCTCTGCGGAAGACATGACAGAAATAACCAAATTTGGAATGAGAGCCCAAAAACTTGGCCTTTCTATTTTGCCACCTTACCAAATCCAGGATTATCACATGTTTCTCTAATTAGAGACAAAATAATAAAAGAAAATCGCCATAAATGTTCCATATAGATGTTTTACCCAAGAAGAAGAAAACACATGGTGAAAATGGTTCAAAACCAAGTCCAGGTTCATCCTTCCAAAAAACAAAAAGTCCCAAACTTTTGTCGCTCCAATAATAACCCCCTCCTATAAATAAAGACTGGAACTTTGAAAAAAAAACCCCGAGAGTCATACCATCAATGGCGTCGCCCATGGCTTCCTTCATCGCCAAAACCCCATCCTACCCGAAAACCCATTTCCTCTCCTCCGCCATCCCGGCTCAAAAACTCTCATCATCCCTCTCACTCGGGTCGATCCGGCCCAACAAGTCCCGCCGTCTCCGGGTCTCCAGCGGCCCGCCGAAGCTGATCGAACCCGACGGCGGGAAGCTCGTGGAGCTCTTCGTCCCGGAGTCCTCGAAACCCGAGAAGAGAGCCGAAGCGGCGGCGCTGCCACGTGTCAAGCTGACGAGGATCGACCTGGAGTGGGTCCACGTTATCAGCGAAGGGTGGTCGAGTCCGCTGAGTGGGTTCATGAGAGAATCCGAGTTCCTCCAAACGCTTCATTTCAATTCGCTCCGACTCGAAAACGGGTCGGTCGTGAATATGTCGGTGCCGATCGTATTGGCTATCGACGACGCTCAGAAAAGAACGATCGGTGACTTTACCAGAGTCGCCCTCGTCGATTCCGACGACAATCTCGTCGCCATTCTCAAAGAGTACGCCTTTTTTTTTACATTTTTTTACTGCCGGGGAATTTACTGTTTTTTTCTGTCGATTTTTGGATGGAAGATTGGAAGATATGCAATTACTGTTTGCTTACTCTACAATGGTGTATGTGGGGTCTACATTGTGCTTAGAGGGCAGTGACAATTGGATTAACACTGAAAGATAGTTCTTTTTTAGTTTACTGATTTTTCATCAGCTTAATAGTAGTGTAATATTGGATTTGATTCTGATATTAGAGTAAAATTTGGGGTTGAGCATATTTATGAGCTGTGTGCATATGAAAATTTGAGCTCTTTTTGTAGTAGTAGAATACTCGAAACTCTTGATTTTTAGTTTAGATTGAATGGGGTTGCCGAATTAAAATGAATGATATCTGTTGTGATTTGACGAATGCAAAGAAGACATGTGGTAGGAGAGTTTGTAGTTATGATTCATTTTCACTGTTGCTATCATAGTAGGGGTGATTTAATATGTAGTATCATGGCATATTATTGCTCAGTTTTCAGTCAAGAACTGTTCTTTGCTATTGAATATATATTACCTAGATCGGCATTGTTTGTATATTCCTATCTCATTTGTTATGAAAACGATTTTTCAAGGTCATATGAACAAGTTTTAAAGTTTACTTAAATCCGTTTTGGTCAACGTTGAAGAAAAGCAACTGAATATTGATGTCATTATTTTGATGACGCATGAATAGCCTCCAGATTAAATTTCATCCTAGTGTCTTGTTCACTTTTTAATGTGCCCGAATCAATTGAAAAAAAAAAACTTAATGTGCCTGATGTAGTTTGTAGTTATGATTCATTTTTGCTGTTGCTATCATAGTGGGAGTGATCTTCTATGTAGTATCATGGCATGTTATTGCTTGGTTTTTAATCGAGAATATATGTATTACCTGGATCCACAGTGTTTGAATATTCCCGTGTCATTTGTTATGACAACGATTTTTCAAGGCCTTGTGAACAGGTTTTCTGAAATCTGTTTTGGTCAACGTTGAAGGAAAGCAACTGAATATTGATGTCATTATTTTGATGACGTATAAATGGCCTCAAGGTTAAATTTCATCATCTAGTGTCTTGTTGAACTTAATGTGCCCGAATCATTCTGAAAAAAAAAAACTTAATGTGCCTGGTGTCTGGTAATGGATAGATGCAGTGAAACTGTGACCTCATGGGATTGATGTACAGCATTTGGGAGTTATGATTTGATTCTGTAGCAAACGAGAACTGTTTACTATTACAATATGCTGTGTTGAATGGATTGTATATATTTTTCTATGAGTGAGTTATTATTTTTTTCTGATTCCTTATTGGTTTATTTGTTGGTTCTTATCAGTATTGAGATCTATAAGCACCATAAAGAAGAACGCATTGCCAGGACTTGGGGGACAACTGCCCCTGGTTTGCCTTATGTTGACGAAGCCATAACCAATGCTGGAAACTGGTTGATTGGGGGTGACCTAGAGGTTATAGAACCCATCAAGTACAATGATGGCCTTGATCGCTTCCGATTATCTCCTGCACAACTCCGCAATGAATTCACCAAGCGAAATGCTGATGCAGTATTCGCATTCCAACTGCGGAATCCTGTCCACAATGGCCATGCGTTGCTAATGACTGATACACGTCGCCGGCTTCTTGAGATGGGCTACAAGAACCCCATTCTCTTGCTTCATCCACTAGGAGGCTATACAAAGGCAGATGATGTTCCGCTAACCTGGCGCATGAAGCAACATGAGAAGGTATGCACACTATATGAAATTTTCCTTTCACCAACGTGTCAAAGTAAATCTGTATTTCATACACAAAATTGATCAAATCATATCAGCAGAATACTGATTTTGCTTAATATCATCTAATTTTTCTTCAGGTTCTTGAGGATGGTGTTCTTGATCCTGAGACGACTGTGGTTTCCATATTTCCCTCTCCCATGCACTATGCCGGTCCAACTGAGGTGCAATGGCATGCGAAGGCTAGGATCAATGCAGGGGCCAACTTTTACATTGTTGGTCGTGACCCAGCTGGAATGGGCCATCCGATTGAGAAAAGGGATTTATATGATGCTGACCACGGAAAGAAAGTACTGAGCATGGCACCTGGGCTAGAGCGCCTTAACATACTGCCGTTCAAGGTATATATGTGTGTCTTAAATTTGCTACCATTCATGCTTCAATATTTCCTTCATAATGGATTTTTGTATCCCTCTGCAGGTTGCTGCATATGATAAAACTCAAGGCAAAATGGCATTTTTTGACCCCTCAAGGGCTCAGGATTTTGTATTCATATCTGGCACAAAGGTATTTATTCTAATATTATTTTTGTTGACCTGGTTTCTTTTGTTCTCATAGTTAGCACTACACAAGTTCATTATAACTAAAAGAAGCTGCAAATTACAGATGCGAACCCTTGCAAGGAACAAAGAGAACCCTCCTGCAGGATTCATGTGTCCTGGTGGCTGGAAAGTCCTGGTGGACTACTATGACAGTTTGGTTCCGGCAAACAACGGTAAAGTCCCAGAAGCAGTTCCAGCTTAGACGGAGCTGATGTAAATTATTGTACTCTGCTTCTGCTTTGGAGGAAACCTTGATGGCTAATTAGTCTCCTCTGTGTGATGTAATGATTCACCTTGATAGCTAATTAGTCTCCTCTCTGTGTGATCAAGATTTCTTAAGAATCTCTGCTCGGATTTCCAATAAAACCATGAGAGGCACTGGTGCAGAGACACATTGGAAACATGCCTCGATCTGTAATTAGCACGCCCCCGCCCCCCATTTGCATTTTGCATCACTGCATTTGTGCATAGGCTCATTGTATCATAGTGTGATTGTCTTCTATGGATCAGAGTTTGTTCAACGCCCTTTGTTTTGACAGGTTAGTTTATGCCTTCTTTCTCGATAAACTAGTTTATTGCGGAGAAATCCTATGAAAATTAATCAATAGCAATACAAAGGTGATTACTTTGATAGGCTCAGAAAAGATTTTAAGGGAAGAAATAGACAGACTCTAGGTTGTGATTCTGTCAGCCTTGGTCAGACAAGTGACTATTGGCTTGGAGGGTACTGGTATACACTTGACAACCCAACTGATAGACCAAGATATAGCTGAAATCCCAATGCATGCACCCCATTGTCCCCAACTTAACCTCTCTGTATCTGCAAACTTCTTCGGAAGCTCCACCATAACCACCTGAACTACAATAGTTATACCAATGATCCCCCAAAACAGCTTGTTCCTGCGACTCCCTTTGAAGACATTCTTCTTCTCAATACTCCTTGTATTGAATTCATTGAACACTTGACACAATACAAATGTATTGAAGATCATAGTGTTGTTTACCTTTTCATTCACACATTGATCTGCCTTCAAACTGCAACATCAGGAGCACAGCTATCTGGAACAATGCTTGAGCGAGAACGTTCCTCCACATGAGGTATGTGATCACAGGCTCAGATCGACCCACTGGTGGCCTTTCCACGAGCTCTTTCGTCGGCTAGAGCCAGAGCTGCCATTGTGTCCATTATCAGGGTCACCCACAGTAACTGAAGTGCAGTTAAAGGTACTTCACCAGCTAAAGCTGCTGCCACAAAGTTGACTACTAGAGTAGCAACGTTTATTGTGAGCTGGAAATGAACAAATTTCTGAATGTTTGCACACACACCTCTTCCCCATCTTAGAACAGTGACCACAGTAGCAAAGTTGTCATCTAGGATCACAATGTCGGAGCTCTCCTTAGCCACTTCAGTGCCTTGAATCCCCATCGAGAGTCCAATATCGGCTTCTTTCAGTGCTGGCGCATCGTTTGTGCCATCACTAGTCACAGAAACTACATGCCCTTTCTATTTCAAGCACTGCACCATCAGCAGCTTATCAAACGGAGAGGACCTCACCATGACACGAATCTCATCAACTCTGTGCATTCTCTGCTCTTGCGTGTAGTTTCGGAACTCTTCACCTTCTACTATTGCTTCCCTGACTATTTCTTGGTCATCAGACCTTAGTATTCCACACTCGGTAGCTATGACTTTCGCAGTGAAGACATTGTCACCGGTGACCAGTTTCACTTGAACCCCGACGTACTGGCAAGCTTCTACTGCTTCCTTCACTCCGGGCCTACATGGATCCTTTAAGCCAATCAGGCCTAGAAGGATCAAGCTGCTCTCTTCTAGTGTCCTGTTGTCTGTAATCACTATCCTTAGTCTCTTGAACTTGCTTGTGTGCAAAGGCTATGCATCTGAGACTGCTCGCTGCTACACCTTGTATTATATTCTTGAACTTCATCCTTTCATCATCACCAAGAACATTAGTACCTCCCGAGGCATCGTAGTAACTCGAGCACATTTCTACTATCAGCTCTGCAGCTCCTTTCCAATGCACATGGGTTGTATTGTCTGACTTCCTTCTCACCAAAACGCCGCTTCGCTTCTTCTGTGAATTGAAGGCTTCAACATGTTGTATAGTGCAGCTCTCTTTCAACTCCTCCATGTCCATGTTTAGCTCAACTGCAGCCCAATAAAGGATGGCTTTTTCAGTAGGGCTGCCAGAAAACTCCAAACCTGACCCTGACTTTGGCTTGTAAACACTTCCTGTTGTGTTAAACCCTACCCCTTCACGGATCACATCTAAAAGACAACGAGGAATCGATGCGTATGCAGCACCATCTTCCACAGTTTCTTGTCCAATCCAAAACTTGACAACCTTCATATGGTTCAGTGTGAGAGTACCTGTTTTATCTGTACAGATTACAGTGGCACATCCCATAGTCTCGCAAGCTGAGAGCCACCGAACCAACGCATGATCCGCCATCATCTTTTTCATCGAATAAGCAAGAGTGAGAGTAACTGCCAATGGAAACCCTTCTGGTATTGCAATGACAACAATTATAACAGCAACAGCTACCATATCCAGAACAGCATTGGCCACATCATCAATCCTAGTCTTTCCACCATAGAACTTACCATAACTTCCATTCTCACTTTTTGTGTTTCCTGTGAAGTAACGAACCAACAGCACCACAAACACCATCAAGGCCACTGCCAAGCCAATCTTGGCTGGTAGTGGAGTGAACTTACTGAGCTTCTCTTGCAGCGGTGTTTGCTCATTGTTTTCATGGCTGATCAAGCTCATCATTTGGCCCCAACTCGAGTTCATCCCAATTGAAGTCACAAGCATTCGGCCGTATCCATCAACCACTTTGGTTCCTGAAAACAAGAAAGGATTGTTGATGAGATCAACCTCAACATGGTTACTCTCTCCTGTCATGCTCGACTCATCGACTTGCAGTGAATGTCCATACATGAACAATCCATCAGCAGGAACTTGATCACCAATCTTCAAGAACACAGCATCTCCAACAACAACGTCAAAAATTGACACTTTTTTCGTTCTTCCAACTCTCACAACATCGATTGGATATCATCACTGGCTTTGGACAGCTTTTCGAATTGGTTGTTCTGTCTGTAATCACTGAAAGCTGATATAGCAACAATGAGGACAACAGCAATGAAAATGCTTCCACCATCATACCACCCTTCTTTGAGACCATCTTGCTTGACGCTGAAGATAAGCCAAAGCGCAGCGCAGCCTAGATGAATCAGAATGGTCAGATCCTTTGAAGCTTGCCACATAAAATGGAAAATGCTTTTCGAAGGTGGCTTGCTATATGTGTTTGAACCGAAAGCGCGAACTCAGCGAGCAATGTTGTCCACAGCTTCGTCGTCGAATCCATGCTCAACATCGGTTTCAAGAGCTAATGCAATGCCATCAATGCCTCCAAGTTCTCCAAGCAGGTCTAGTTTTCTCCTTCATGAGCTGAGTGAGGCATAGGACTACGGAAGCTTCTTCTTGTGTAAATGTTGGTGTCTGGTAGGCGCCAGTGTAAGAATGAAGTGCTTCGAGCAAAAACAAGTAGGAATGAAGTGAGGTGCCTATTTAACATGTGACCTTGAGATTTAATTGTTCTGGACTTCCAAGAAAATGGGCTGTTCCTACAAAATGTTTTGATCTTGTACTCCATCTTTTTTTTTGTTCAATCCTGTGTCCTAGAGTCTTTCTTGTTTTGTATTTTCTATTTATGAAAAATATAAAAGACGAAACTTCCGAGGACTTAAATGATTACTACATATTATTGTTTAAAGAATAAAATTGAGGAATTGGATTCCACCAAAACCAAGCAAGTGGAAGTAGCACCAAATGTAATTAAATGCATTGACAGCTCGATTGTCTTCTTAAAATATGGGAGTAATTTGACATGACTCACGTGAGTGCTATTTATGTAAGAAAATACGGATACAACCAATTGCGCTCTCCCTCTAAGCTACATATTTTTTTGCCTTTTTTGGTATGAAGAATGTCCTTTGGCATCCACAATATTGAGATTAGATCAAGAGTCAAAGTCTCACATCAATTAAAACTTTAAACTTGGAACTCTAGCATTTATAGAAAAATTCAAAAAGAAAGAAAGAAAGAACTAGGATTTTTTTACCAATTACCATATAGCTGTTTATTGGGGAATTGTTAATCATAAGAATAAGAATGAGTGAATGACACGGTGGGCATCTTGGCTTTTCAAGTTTTCATATATAGAGAGCACAAAGGTCGAAGATGTTTGGACCCAAAATAAACTTAAACAATTTATTATATGTTTTGGGTGTCAAGATGAAACAGACCGACTACAGTGGCTCACCAAGGGAGCTGTGAATCTGGAAAGATTGATTTACATGTGATATTTCTAAGCAGGTTAGGAAGATTTAAAAGACAATATCCTTGTTTTCCTAGTCCAAAATGTTTCTTTAAGCGATACAGGAAGAGAGATCATCACCTCTATATATAGACAAATCCAAGCAGTTTTGAAGGAGATCTACACACATACACGAATCTGCTCACAAGCAATTCATTACTCTCTCACAGCGAGTAAACAACCCAGCGACAACGAACTCAGGATCTTGTTCACCCGACAGAGCATGGAGATTCGAAGGTTCACTCTAGCAACCAGACTGATGACGACGATAAAAGGAGTCTGGTTCACCCGACAAAGCGTGGAGATTTCGGAGGTTTATGAAGTCACACTATTCAGTGTTCTCAACACTTGCCCTTTGAATTGCTCTGCTTTATACTCAGACTGCGTATAAAGTATCGATCCTTTATGGCTCAGCGAAGAGACACAAAACCTAAGTCTTGAAACAACTTAGGCAAGTAGAACTCACCGAGCGAGGTTGGTGCTCTTCTCGCTCCAATCGCTTGAAAGGAAGCAGAGACAGACACGACACACTACAACAACTATATTCTACCCTCGACACTGGCACGCCACACACGCACAAGACAACTAAAAGAGACAGTTTGTGATTTCTTCGTCACATCGACCTCATTGGAGAAAATCAAGCCAAACATTTTGGCACGCCTAGTAGGACTCAGGTTTAGTGTCTCTCAAAAGCAATCATAGAGAATCAATATAAAAAAATGTTTCTTAGCTGCCGCAAACACCCGTCACCTAAGTTTCAGGAACATAACTCAACTAGTTGCCGAGGTCTAAGCAGCAAGGAAGTTGTTCAAATGTTTGGTACGACAATGCCTTTCAAACCTAAGTCAGCAGCCGAAATCAAGGCTCTTGATTCAGCGGCTTACCGTGATTATGTCATGGAACGAGATCAACACATTGATGGTCATCTAGACTACATCCTCTAAGCAGTCACCGAGAACGATCAAACGGTAGCACGATTTTCATCAAAAGTAGAAGATATGTTGTCCTCCATGTAAAGAGACCGATTACAATATAATACTAAGTTTGATAATTTATCAAATTCTCTCGCGGACCTAACTAAAACTATGACTGAAAGTCTCACAGCTATAACAACAAAGCTGGATATATAGCCGAAATTTTGCAAAGAAGAGGAGCCTAAGAGAGATGAAGAACCTTCACAGGAAGATGTTCCTTCACCGCCGAATCCAGAACACGACCTGGAGGAGTGAATTAATAAGATCATCGCACAAAGGCTATCTGCTACAACCGGAATAACTACTACCTACAACGATCCTCTTCCTCCGCTGCCACGTGATTGGAAGTGGTCGAAGGATTACAGACCTATTTCCTTTACTCAGTTCAGTGGGGAGGAATCAGAACCAGCTTCCACACACATGACACGATTCAGAGCTCAATGCGGCCCATGGGGAACCCTAAATGAGTTCAAGCTCAGAGTTTTTGTATCATCATTATCAGGAGCTGCACTACATTGGTATACTAATCTACCGCAAGCTTTTGTACTCAATTGGGCAATGATTGAAAGACTATTCATTGAGCATTTTGGTGGAGCAGAACCTACAGTCAAGCTAGAGAAGCAATGCCAAATGGCTCAAATGCCTAGTGAGTCCCCAGTTGCATACCTACACAGGTTTAAAACAGCCTACAGAAAGAGCAAAACTTCATGCACCATGGAGGAACTTGTGGATATCGCAGTTGGAGGCTTAGAAGAGCGGTTGCATACCAAGTATGTTGACATGGAGTTCACTTCCTTGAATGCACTCATAGAAGCAGTGGCGCAGACTCATGCAGCATACCAGGAGGCTGATAGCAGACACAATGCCTGTAGGGGTACTTACACTACAAGGACACCATATCATGGAGAGTGTCATAAGACAATTGCAACAGCTTACCTTGAAGAGGATTCTGACCAATCTAAAGATGAAGATGCAACAATGGCTGGAGTAGAATTAACAGCCAAAAACCTAGTCAAGTATAAGAAGGTGACTCCCACCAAGGGATGAGTATGGGTATTGACAAGTGCATTCACCAAGCCAGAGTTTGAGGCATATACTTATGATGCGAATGCAGCTCACGAGATCTTGGATGACTTGATGGATAAGAACCTGGCCAAGATGGACTTGTTGCATACCCAACAACTAACAGTTAAAAGGGAAGAAATATCGTAAGTTCCATAATATGTGGAACAATCACATAACCAAGGATTGTGTGAAGCTGAAGGATCAGATCCAAAAGTGGATCAATGACAGAAGAATCGCGATAGACGCAACTCCTCAGATTTCCTTTTTGGATCATTAACCGTTTTCTATAAATTTAGTAGGCACTATAGAGCTTTCAATGCCAAGCACTGCAGGCACTTTCCGTGGTGACAAAGCTGCAGAAATTCTGGATGACCTCATCAAAGAAAGCATTGTAGTGGTACCTTTCTGTCCAACACCAGATATGCATGGAGCAATGACCAACTTATACTGCAAATTTCACCATGACTAGACACATGATATCGATTAGTGCAAAGAACTTCAGAGGCAAATCTAGAAATGGATTGATGAAGGAAAAATCGTGGTACCCGATGTTTGCAAGGAAGGTACCAGTGTATGATCCTTTTATGGTTGGAACTTTGGAAGTATCATGGAGAGGTGGAGCAAAAAGGAAACAAACTTTAGACCTCAGGGCCACTACTGAAGCAATTGCATCCAGCAGCAAGAAGATAGATGGCCAGAAGGGAAAGCAGAAGGAAGTTATGCTTGAAGAAACCCCTATAGTCCTATGCTCACGGTGCAAAGCAGAGTGCGGTTTGAAGATGACATACAATGAATTTGTTAAAGCTGTACGAACAGGCCCACAGGTCAAGCCTCTTCTTGATAATTATCAGTCGTCCAGTCCCAGAGGACCAAAGAAAGCTCCAAAGGACTCAAATTTGTACAAGAGGTTGCAAGAAGGATAAAAGAAGCCTGAACCAGCCAAAAATGTGCAGCGAGTGTCAAAGGAAACTACTAAACCTTACATTTATCCAGTAAACAGATCCATTATCAAAGAGGATGTTTGGTACATGAAGACATGAGGGAAAACTATTAAGATCACTCCTACCAAAAAGAGGAAATTGCAAAGACAATTTGGATCAACAAAAAGGACTCTAGAGGTGCTAGAAAAGGGATTGATTAAGCCAAACCAGTTGGTAGAATCACCGGAGTAGATCTGAAGAAGAATGAATAGGCTCGCTATAAATCCAGTGATTACTTTCGATAGGAACTTTGACAAACCAAAGGTCAGAGCAGCTCGACCAAGCATTTTCTCTTGAATTAATGAGGTAGAGCCGGTCACTGATGTGCAACAAACTCCAAAGATACAAAAGAAGGTGATAGAGATGGAGGATAAACCAGTACGAAAGCCAGCATTAAAGCGAATTTAGAAGAAAGCAGAGCCAATTGCTGAGCCGAGCAAGAAGTTAGTGCTTAGATGGTGTTCCAAACCCTTGGGTCATTGTGGAACGAAAGAAGATGATCCTTATTCCTAATACTGAAACCAAGGAAGAGACGAGGGATTCACCTAGTGAAGTACCAAAAAGACCTAAATCTGAGGTTCATTTGATTCAAACAGATGAAGCGCCAGCTGCGATAGTGGAATCAGAAGTTGTAACAAGTACTTCAGCCATAGATGTAGTGGCAAAGGACAACGACGATGAGCAGTTGTTGGACTATGGAGAGGATGACGTGCTAGAAGAAGACTATATGGAAGACATACATGTTGGAATGGTATATGTGTTACCAGCTCGAATTGCAAAACTTGTAGAGGCTAAACAAGTGGCCTCAGTAAGCAAAACTGTGAAATGGGTAATATATCCTCGCTGAACATGAAGAGTTGGAAGGAACTATGCCGATGGTAGAGCCACTAGTATGAAAATCGCACATAATGGTCTCTAAACCTACTGCGACCATGGAATCCTACATGAGACCACTTTATATCACAACGAGCATGGGGGGCATCCAAATTAGCAAGATCATGGTTAACACAGGAGCAACAATGAATATCTTGACTACTCGGGCAATGACCTTGCTTGGGATTCCTAGGTCCTCTATACAAGCTACCTCTATGATTATTAGAAATTTCGCAGGAACAGTCTCGCAGACTCTTCCGCTGGTATTTGTAGAAGTCAAAGTTAGTCTAGCAGTGGCTACTCATACTTTCTTTGTGCTAGATTGCACTGCACCTTATTGTGCTATTTTGGGGAGGGATTAGATACATAGAAGCTACTGCGTTCCTTCATAACTCCATCAACAGCTTTTGCTTTAGGATATGGAGAGCGAGGAATCACATCTGATCAATGCAGACCCAAGACCATACTCTGTGTCTGCGAGTACTTTGGATGCCAATTAGTACAATGGAAAGCTAAGACCATTGGAAGTGTGTGGCGTCGACAACAAAGACCGACATGTTAGAGTAACGGCTTATGAACTAGCTCAATGGGGGATAGTGCAAGTTAAAGATGATAAGGTATGTCCACGCTTCCTTGAGTTAGCCTCATCTAGCTATCAATGATACAACCTTCTAAGGAATCGGAAGCAGAGGCTTGTGCTTCTCTATATAAAATATTGCAAACATATATGATAGAGAAGCAAACTTATGATTGTCTGCCAACAATAGCATCGCCAGAATGCATAAATGAGGATGTACAATAAGGAATTGTAGAAGAGGAGGATATCATTCAATTAGCACCAGTGGCATTATATGATACTCCACCTAAAGTCAAGGATCCTACTGAAAAGATTAATTTGGGAACAACGAGTGAGTCAGTGGAAGTGGACATTAGCACTTTCTTAGATTCTACAGAAAGAAAGGGGCTTATTGACCTGTTACTTGAGTATAAAGACTGCTTTGCAGAATAGTTTGAAGATATGCCAGGACTTTCTCCAGAATTAGTAGTGCACAAGCTACCAATCATGGAAAGAAAGAAGCCAGTTCAGCAACAGATGCGAAGGATGAACGTAGAAACAATAATGCTCGTAAAAGAAGAGATAGGGAATATGTTGAAGTCTGGAGTCATCCAAGTGGCTAAATACACAAAGTGGATATCCAACATAGTTCTAGTACGAAAGAAGAATGGCAAGATTTGGGTCTGTGTGGATTACAGGGATCTGAACCAAGCCACTCCTAAGGACGCATACCCTATACCAGTGGAAGACCTACTAGTAGATTCAATAGCAAGGGATGAGACACTATCATTCATGGATTGCACAACAGGATATCATCAAATTTCAGTCGCTGAAGCAGATCGACACAAAACTGCGTTCAGATGCCCGGGAGTATTATGAGTGTTTGAATATGTCAACATTCCATTTGAGCTAAAGAATGCAGGAGCCACATATCACCGAGCCATACACTACATCTTCCATGACCTTTCAGGGGTCACCATGGAAGTATACATCAATGATATAGTGGCTAAGTCCAAAGAGAGAGCTGATCATGTTGATGATCTAAGGTAGTTGTTTGAGCGAATGAGGAAACATCAACTGAAGATGAACCCTGCCAAGTATGTGTTCGGGGTACAAGCAGGAGACTTCTTTGGATTTTTGGTACATCATCGAGGTATAGAGGTTCCAGATGATAAGAAAGAAGCTTTGATTAAGGCATCACCACCAAAGAACAAACGAGAGCTGCAACAACTTCTTGGAAAAATCAACTTCTTAAGGAGATTCATCGCCAACGCTGCAGGAAAAACCAAGTCCTTTGTTCCATTATTGAAGTTGCAGGGGGAAAAAGAGTTTGTTTGGGAGCCAATCCACCAAGAAGCCTTTGATAATATCAAAGTTTTGGTACCACTACAGCCTGGAAGACCTTTGAAACTCTATATCTCAGAGAAGAGTCTTCTGTAGAGAGCTTATTGGCACAAGATGATGACACCAAGGCTGAGCGAACCATTTTCTACTGAAGCAGAACGTTGACAGGCTGCGAGAGCAGGTATACATCGATGGAGAAGCTGTGCCTTGTTCTGTATTTTTCTAGTTGCAAGTTGAGGCATTGCATGCTATCCTTTACCACTTGTGTCATCACTCAAACCGACTTGGTATGGTACATGTTAGCCCGACCTATTCTTTGAGGACGGATTAGAAAGTTGATTCTCGCACTGTTTGAGTTTTCACCACAGTATGTTCCACAAAAGGCAGTAAAATGCCAAGAAGTTGCCGATTTTTTTAGCCCATCATCCGATGATGGAAATTTAAGAGTTTAAAGATTTAGAATTGTCCTACATATCTTTAGCACCATGGAAGCTCTACTTTGATGGATCCAGCACAAGTGCTTTCGCAGGAGCAGGAATTGCGTTAGTTAATCCTCACGGGAAAACTTTTGCTTATTCCTTTAGGCTGGACTATCGCTGTTCGAATAATGCAGCAGAATATGAGGCCTGGATCATTGGTTTAGAACTGCTGGTCGACTTAGTGTGCAGATTTGGGGTGATTCGCTACTAGTTATATGACAACTAAAACCACTTTCAAAACCGGAGCCATGTTGGAGCCATATGTAAATAGAGCAAGTGAATTGTTGGAACAATTTACTGATGTAGAATTGGTGCACATCCCCAGAGGAGAAAACTATGCAGTGAATAAACTGGCACAACTCACTACAGGTATCGGGCTCACAGATGGTGTACAAGAATGTAACTTGAAGGTTGAACACATTAACTCTTCCTTCTTTTATGATTAGGAAGGAAGGAAAATATGAATGGTACTTAGAAGCTTTGGACTCCATTGATGAAGATTGGAGGCAGCTAATCATCACATACCCTAGTAATCCAGTGGACAAATACAGTACGTATTTTGCCCCAAACTATCTCCTACGGAACGACGAGCTGCTTCGAAGAGGAAAAGATGGAGTAGATTTACTTTGTGTCTATGGAAACGAAGCCAAGCAGTTAATGCGAGAGGTCCATCTAGGGGTCTGTGGTGCTCACCAATCAGGACATAAGATGAGGTGGTTACTGCGACGTCACAGTTATTTTTGGCCTTCTATTCTAAAGGATTACATTTCCTTTGCCAAAGGAAGTGAGGATTTTCAAGCTCACGGGCCAGTTAGCCATATTCCAAATATTCATATGCAGCCAATCATTAAGCCATGGCTTATGAGAGGATGGGCTTTGGACTTAATTGGAATGATTCATCCTTATTCATCTATGCAACATAAGTTCATCATCATGGCTACAAATTTCTTCACCAAATGGGTAGAAGCAAAGCCATTAAAAGTAGCCCCTGCTGCGATTAGACAGTTCTTATATGAAGATGTCATTTATCGTTTTGGTATTCCAGAATACTTTGTCTCAGACAAAGGGGCAACATTTATATCTGGAGAGGTAGAGGAGCTGATGACAGACTTTGGGGTCCAATTTTTGCATTATTTACCATATTATGCACAGTCCAATGGCCAAGCTGAAGCAAGCAACAAACTGATCCTCCACATACTTAAGCGAATGCTCGCAGACTACCCACATTTATGGCATGAAGAGTTATTCAATACACTTTGGGCCTACAAAACCTCTAACCATAGTCCAACGCTCCTTATGCCTTAATGTTTGGTGATGATGCAGTGTTACCTATGGATATGCAGTAACTACATCCATGAGTTTTATGTCAAGTTTTTAGAAACTACCAAACTGACAAGGTAGCGGAACGTTATGACGTCCATTACGGGAGAATACGTCTCCTCGTAGTCAATACCAGGGGGTTGTGAGAAACCTTACGCCACAAGGCGAGCTTTGTATCTTACTGCTCATTATTCTTATTACACTTTCTAACAAAGACCCATTTATGTCCTACAGGTTTTACACTTGGCGGGGTTAGCACTATCGAGCCAAACACCTATCTCTTTGTTAGTGAATCTATTTCAGCCTAGATTGCATCTTTCCATTTGGGTTAATCTGATCTCTGTTGACACTCTTCAACAGATCGAGGTTTGATATCATTGTGTTCTATGAGTTCATGTGCAACTGAGAATGCAAACGCATCGTCAATGGTCATAGATTCTCTCTCCAAAATCTCATGTATGCTAGCATAATTCATCAAAATTTCTTTATTCACTGAACTAGGATCAACTGTTGGAACTCCATCCAAATTGGTTGTCTCAAGGACATAACTGTAGTCAGGAATAATTTCATGAGATGAATTTTGAGAGTCGATGAACAATGGATCTTGTTGTGCTGATCTCCCCCTCTTCCTAGGGTGAGTATCCATCAAACTTACGGGTCTCCCCCTCTTCCTTTGGGGAGCCGTGGCCTCAACCACCACACGTCCACCATTTGTGGCAGCGTCGCTCTCTCCCATCACAGGAGTGGCGGCGTGACATCCTCCCTGTGGGATGTCAATCCTTGCAGGCACATTTGTAACAGGTATGTGTGATCTTGTCACTTTAGTAAGGTCAGCAAACGTATCAGGCATCGAATCTACTACGTTGTCAAGCTCTATAATTCTCTTTACTTCACTATCTGCTAGTGCGGAGCAGAGATCAAGATGAGATAAGTTAGGGACTGGCCATGACAATTTTTGTCGTTCATGTGTCCTTCCTCCCCCTAATGACGGTAAGGTTGTCTTATCGAAGTGACAATCCGCAATCTTGCGGTAAATAGATTGCCTGTCAAGGGTTCTAGGTAGTAGATTATAGTTGGAGAAATAAATCCAACATAGATGCATATTAGTCTCTGAGGACCTATTTTATTGCGTAAAGGTGGCGTTATTGGCACATAAACTGTACAACCAAATATGCGTAGATGCAAAATATTTTGTAGAGACGAATAGGCATTGTAGTCATCTGCAAGTCCCTTGCTTACTCTACAGTTCTTGAACCAGTGGTCGCTTGCTTCACACTTGTGGCAAACGCCATCACCGCGTTTTTCTCCCTTGTCTCTAAATTGTTGGACTTTGGCCTTACCTTTGTCAACAATGGCGGCTCCTCCTTGGCTGCCTCGGCCATTGTGGCCTCCACGGCTTCTCTTGGTGGCTCATCTCTCACGGTTTCCACATGATCCGTGGTTCGTCTCTGGGCGGTTGTAGGGACCTTGACGTCCCTCACGTTTTCCCTTTCTTCTAGGGTTCCACTCTTTGCGCTTTGCGCTTCCATAGTTCGGTTCAAAAACTCTCTTAGTCCCCAAAGGCCTTGAACTATTGTTCACAAGTACATTATCCTACTTCTTTGCAACAGACAGAATCTGTATAAGCTGATTGTACGTTGTGATATTCCTGGTCAGTATCTCATTACGGTATTCGTTTGCAAGTATCCTTGCAGTGACCGGGAATATAGAGAGGGTTTTCTCGAGCATATCTGCTTCAGTAACTTATTGATTGCAGTATTGAAGCATGGATCGAAGCTTGAGCAGTTCAGCATCAAAATCTGGTATGCTCTTGAAGTCTTGGAACCTAATATGGGTCCACTTGTCTTTCAGATTCGAGAGTAGGGTGTCTACAATATTTCCAAATCTCTCAGCGAGTGCTAACCACAATGCTCTAGGGTCATTTACGTTCAAGTATTGCCATAGCAGTGATGCCTCTAGATGGCGTTTCTAATGATGATAGCCTGCCCCTTCACAGTTAATGTCGGTGGAAACGCGAGATCTGGATTATCTGGCTCAATCGTGGGGAGTATAGATTTTGCTGTCAATGCATTCTTGACATCTCCACACCAACGATGATACTCGATGCCTCTTCGGTCCAAATTGCCAAAATTGAGTTTTGTTTCAGACATCCTAAAAATAAACAGAAAATATATTAGTTTCGCAGTCGTAAAAGACTTCCTCAACAACTAATTAGTTTTCCAATCGTCTTTGGATTAGTACTTCTCTTTGAAGTATGTGGTCTCGGGAACAATCTTTGTTCGTCTTAATCGATGTTTTTTTTATGAACACTCTTAGTTCAAATCGATTTTGTGAACGCTCTTAGTTTATGTGGGAACGCTCAAGAAATGTGCAGTGTAGAAA